>OY740773.1:33351402-34714651 GCA_963513935.1 Aphrophora alni
TTCGATTTACTGTCATTTTTGAGTGACGCGGATCAAGAGCCGAGGAAGTCTTTTTCAAATCTTGAGGATTTTGATAATGAGGTAAGTAAAAGCCATTGACAATTTAGAATAAATGTTGCAATCATTTGTAATGTAAAATATAATTAAAATTTATACAATTTTATTTAGTAAAAATTACATTTACATATTTCATTATTTTCATATTCATTATAAGTAGTAACCAAAAACAGTTAACCTTTTTGAAAATAATAAATTTTATATGTACATTATGTTTATAATAAGCGTTAAAATGGCAGTTTTATTTTTGTATTCTTTTAAGGCAAAATAAGAGTCAATATTAAAAAAAATTGGAAATAAATTAAATTAAAATTTTAATGCTTATTACAAATTTTAAATATCTTGGTCAGAAATAAAGAAATTAAAAATTGGGCTAGAGGATTTTATGAAGAATAAAAAGTACTGAACAATAATGTATGTCAATTTATTGCATAGGATATTTTATTATAACATTAAAAATACCAAACCCTGAAGCCCTAAAGTTTGACATTTTAACTAAAAAAAACAATAAAACTGAACATTTAAAGTGTGTGATATGGCATCTTATGCATTTTTCGTAAAACACAAACGTTTGTAAGAAATGTTCATGACTTAGCCTACACTTATGTATTTCTTAATTCTAAGTTAAGTGATTAGAATAATAGAATAGAACTTAGAATAATAGTACAATACACGAGGATACTTTTCATATTGTTCGTATATTACATGTTACACTACATGATTGCCTCATCTTGCCAAGGTACCAACCCTTCATTGTTGAAGTACGATGTAAACTTTTCTCTAACTTCTTTTCCTTTGCTCAGGATTAAACCACGACGTCCTTGTTGAAGATCGTGAATTAAATCTGGGTTGCATCTTGCTCCTAATACTACTGAACCATCTTGTATATTTTCCATATCAACGACATCTGATGTCATATATGTAGTAGAACATTGCCTTCTCAAAAAGTTATGCAGTACACAACAAGCCATTACTACAACTTCAATGTTTTCCACTCCCAAATTTATTGCACTGTACAAAACCCTAAAACGAGATGCCATAATACCAAATGTATTTTCTATTACCCGTCTAGCCCTGGACAGCCTGTAATTAAAGATTCTAGAGTTTTTAGTCAACTTCTTTTTTTGGTAAGGTTTCATGAAATCTGGACGCAGGCTGAAAGCTTCATCACCCAGAAACACGTAGGGCAATACTTCATCACTGTCTAAAGGTTTCTCTGCGTCAGGAATTCTAAGGCTACCGTTCGTTAACTTCTCATAAAATGTAGTACTTGAAATAACCCCTCCGTCAGATATCCTTCCATTTGTACCAACATCAATATAGATAAATTCATAATTTGCATTTGCAATTGCCATGAGTACAATACTGTGAGAGCCTTTATAATTAAAATAATAAGATCCACTGTTAGCTGGAGGTATGATTCTGATGTGCTTTCCATCAACAGCGCCTAGGCAATGTGGAAAGTTCCATTTCCTGTTGTATTCTTCAGCAATATATTTCCATTCTTCTGTGCTCTTCGGAAACTGAAACAAATTGATTTTGTTTTAGGTACAAGATGATGATCTCGCCCAGCTAGATGATGTTCAAGGAGGAGCTGCAGCACTGTCCGCACCTCCAACCCCTCAAGATGGAACTACAGACTCTGCCACATCAACTAGTTTTACATCATCTACTTGCCGACCAGGGTGGAAAAGGAAGAAGAAACAATCACCAACAAGAGAAATATTAGATTTAGCTGGAGAAAAACTTAAAGCTATGAACAATGAAGATGAATTCCAGGTATTTGGAAAGTACGTTGCCCATAAACTTCGTGCTTTCAAAGGTAATCAACAAATATTTGCTAAAAAACTAATAAATGACGTAATTTATGAAGGAGAACTAGAATCACTAACAAAGGATTTTAAGGTTATGAACTGTGCGGCTTCCGTCACGGGTAACCAGTTTGCGAGACCACCAAACTATATTTATAATGAATATGATATTCCTCATTTCGGTATGCTTGGTTTTCAACAACCCTGTCCACCACAAGCAAAGTCTGTACAACCTATTCATGTAACTGAGAGTAACAAAAATAACTCAGAAAGTCAGTCAGTAGTTTCTACCTACTTTTCTAATTTCACTATGAACTAAGTTATTACTGAATATGACAGTTTTTACAGTTATGTTTACTTAATTATAAAATTGTAAAATGTATGTACTGTAAGTGTACATGAATATGTAAAATTAAAATTCTATTATAACTAAAATTATTATCATCATTCATTTATTTAATTTTTAAAATACTTTTATATGCTTATAACATTTAAATGGTTCTTCATTAAACTTTGGAGGCTACAATTTCTTAAGATGTTCTTTAAATATACGTGTGATAATTTGTTTGTTTCTGAATTATACAATTTACTTTAAATATAATTTGTTTAATTTATTTACCTTCAAGTATTCAGTCTTCAAAACATTGTATATAGCTATGCAGGTCTCAGGTATTATTTGACTCAAAGCTTGCTTGGAGATTATAGTAGTGAACTCAAGGTCCTTGTAGCTTCGTCCAGTTGCTAAAAACCTCAATGTTGCAGAGAGTCTTTCATGGGTGCTGATAGATGCCCTCATGACACAATCCTTCTTCTGTATGTGTGGTGTAACAAGATCTAACAATTTGCCATACGTTTCTGTGTCCATACGTAAGTAGTTACGCCAATCTGATGGTTCATGTTGCAGTTCTCGGATCAGATTGACATGCGAGAATTTATGCCTTTTCAGTAACCATTGTCGTGACCACCGTGTACGCCTGTGTCTCTTAAATCTAAGTCGTTTAGCACAAATTGCGATCAAAGTCACTAATATCAAACACTCTTCCTCCATATTTCAGCAAAGACTGACACCAAATTTGAATCGTGTGGACGCGACGGCCAACTCAGTCTTATCTGTCAAACTTTCAGTGTTCATGCAAGACTGACGATAAGTTTGAGCGTGTGGACCAGCCTTTAGAGTAGTTTTAATTGTTTGTACAAACTTATATCCAGCGTATTATATGAAACGACATGTGTCACCACTACACGCATGAATTATGTTGGCTCAAATTAGTCTGCGCAAACAGTTTTCCACGTTTAGGCCCATTCTATACGAGCGTTAAATGCGTCGCGTTATTTTTCGTTTTGGAAGTCAATAGAAGTCAAGTTGTAGCATCTATACAAGCGCATTCTACGCCCAGCGTTACCCTGTTCACTCGGCGTTGAAGCTATTTCGGCCCATTCTATACGAGCGTTAATGCGTCGCGTTAACGCCAACGCACGACAATAGTGGTGACATTCTATACGGGCGCTAAATGCGTCGCGATGAGAGCGAAAACCGTCAGTTCAGTCACCAATATGGATGCTGTGCAAATCGGTGCTTTAGGTTTTCAGTACCTGCTGGAAGTGTTTGTGGAAAACATTAAGAGAGATGATAGACGTTTGGGTACTCACCCCGTTCTCAGCAACACAGAAAGTTTGAGAATCACAGAAAGTATGAAGATAAGTTCTTCCAGTACTACAGGATGTCTGTCAACTCGTTTGACGAGCAGACTTCTCGTCAGTGATGTAATTTTTAAAAAAGATACCAATATGAAGAGAAGTATTCAGCCAGCTGAAAGACTTGCTACTACACTCAGGTAACTAAACAATTTTAAAAAGATTGTCTTTTTTAAGGGGTTTCGCTATTGGAAGTAATTAAAATCTTTGTTACTTGAAATATTTTTTTTTTTTAATCTTGTTTTGGACCAATTTAAATAAGTATAATTTTAATTTTTTTTTTCCTTTTTTATATAGCCTAATTTACCTTTAGAGTTAATTTTGCATATATGCTATTGTTATGAAGCATTAAAACAACATTCAATCTACGATTTGTCAGTACCAATAATTGTTATGAAATGTTAAGCTGTTAAATACTTGATATTCAATAAAACGTGAAAGAGACTTTGTTGTTGGGTTTCTTTCGATTGCAGCTTGAAAATTATATGCCACGGGATTTAATTCACAAGATTAAAATGGAGTAGAACAATAATATTGTCACTACTTACAAATGTAAAGTATCCCTTCAAGATAGTAGGATTTAAAAAGTGAAAAAAAAAATTTACAAAACTTTTATTTAGAAAAGAGAAAATTATTTATTAATGTCTTAGCTAATATCCTTGATGAAAATGTTTCTTTACGTGGTCAAACAGTACAATGTTTTGATATTTCTTAACACAGAAGTTTCAGTTAAATATACTTAACACTAGTATAATAAACTAAATAAATAATAAACCATTAGAGCTTGACACAAACAATTCCATGTTTCATTGCAATATATATTTAAAAAATACGAATTTATTTTGAGGAAGATTCATCTCCAGGGTTAATGGCAAATGCAACGTAATCTGAAATGTTGAATGTTTCAGTGTTCTCACTGCAATTACCATTAGACCATTCACTATTCTCGTCGTAATCATATAATGTACTTGGGGTTGGATTAGGAGTGATGTGAGGTGATTTTTTGGTTGACAATACTGATGGTGAAACAGATGAAACAGATAAATGGTTCGCCATTTGGTTATACAATTCTTCAGAGTGACGCCCAGTTGTATTTGCATTCATAAAAACTTCTGTTATTTTCATTAAGACGTTTAGTGCTGCATGCGGTGGTAGACTGTCCATAATTGGTACGAATGACATTAAAAATGCCTTGTTACCGAATTTATCTAAGCTGTTATCCAATATTTTGTTTTCCCTTTGGATGGCAATGCTTTCTTGCATCAAAGACGTTGTTTTTTTGACACAGTTGCTAGAGCTTTTCCAGTATTGTTTCCCTTCTTACCTGTGGATTGCCTCTTTTGACGTTCAACTGCTGAGGAATTGGGAACGCTATTAGGTCGGTATCGTCTAAATTGGCTTCTGGGTGATTTAAAATTTCATCTTCCTGAGGTGGAATGTTGGAAACAGTTATATCACTACCCATTACATGAGGCAGCAAAAATGACAGATGGTTGAAGAAAATTTTTTTTTTTTTTTTGCCGACACTCCTGTTTCATTTTTTTTTTTTTTTGAGAAGGCGTACTTCCCGGACAAAATTATCTCTCAATGTCTTCCACTTTTTCATAAGATCTTTTCCTGAAACAAGAAACGAATATTGTAGCATAATAAAATATTGATAGACTGATAAAGCCACCCAAGTATTTTCAACCATTGACCCACCGCAGCAATCAGTAGTCCGCGGACCGTACAGCAGTGCGCACTATAAATATTATGTAGGTAACTAAGTATTACATGTATATGTGCATTTTGTGTGTGTATAATATTATATATGTCTTCGTAAATGTTTTAATGTTTAGACGACCTCTACAGAGATACAACTGAAGATGGAGTCCCGACTCCGAAACGCGCCTTGAGATCAAGACAAGTAAAGTCACATGACGGAACAAATGAGGTAATTTATTACTACATATTAATTGTTAATAATTATTAACTTGGACACCAACAATGAATATTAAAATTATTAGAGAATTGGATTATGAGTATTCTGATGATGAACTGCAAAGTGACAGTGATGTTGATGAAGTAGAAGATGTTATTGATGATTTATGCCCAGAAAATGATAATGTCATTAGTGAACAAGCTACTGTAGATGCAGGTAATGACGTAAATAATTTAATAAATAGAACTGAATTGAAAACCTCCAGGATCGAAAATTTGTAGGCCTATTCCACAGTGGAAAGGTTATTTAGATAAGGAATGTAATGAACTAAGAGATCCAATATCATATTTTCGAGATTTCATAACAGATGATATTCTTGAAAATATTGTACAACAATCTAAATTATACGGACTTCAAAAAAAATATAAATAAACCCTTAGAACTAGAGGAAGGTTGCCTAAATCGTACCACTTTTAACGTTTTATTTTTTATATACCCTAAAAAAAAAACTATGCAAAAATAATATAGCCCTGAAAAGTATTGGTTCTTAATTAAGACAATTAAAACTAATTTTCAATAAATAATATAATGATATTTGGCTAAGTTAAAAAAGTTTTTGTAAAGTTATGCAGTCGGTACAATTTAGGAAACCAGTTGCCTAAATCGTACCTCATATATCCTAAATCGTATCACCCTGGTAAAGTTAACAATAAGTTGATTAAAATAAAATAGCATGAATAATTTAAGAACATATTTATTAACACAATGTTTTTACACAATTTAAAGGTAATAAACATATTTTTTATATAATTTGGAAATTTATTACCCTGGTGTAAGTTGACAATAAATTGAATAAAATAAAATGGCATGAATAGGCCTTACTTAAGAAGATATTTATCAACACAATATTTTCACTCAATTTAAATAGAAAAGAAATAGTCTATCTTTTAATTTGAAAATAAATTGTTAACTTTTGCCCTGTGCTTTTACTAGCCTAACAACTGCAAAGTGAACACACAAATTTCTTTATCTTTGCCTTTGATCCAGCACACGTTTCATGAACCCATTTCCTGCAAATCAAGCACTGCACCATGTCCTCAATTGAACTTTCTTCGCAAACTGCGCAATGGCACTCTGCAGGATTCATGTTGACAATGACATCACTCGCCCCTGAGGTCCCAGCTTGGTTTAGGAGACCAACACCCAACACCATAGCTTTCTTGGTAATAGATTTCTTTGACTTCTTTGTAGGAAAGGTAGATTAAGTGACACATTTGTAGAGTTTTTAGATAAAGGCCCGATTTTCAATTGTAGCTCTTTCATCTTTTCCTTTGTCAGTTTAAGTTCCCGAGTCAGTTCCAGTTTGCTTTTGGAATGTAGTGAACAGTCCTGGACATCCGACCGTGTTTACTAAACAAGAAGAGTTAGCTTTTGCCACTCACTTGATGAAAATATATGATTTTGGGTTTCCTGTAGATGAGCTAGATTTCAGATTTATGATAAAGGCCTATTTTGATAAGCAAGGGAAATCAGTAAAATGTTTCCCAAGCAATATGCCTGGACGTGACTGCAGGATGCTTGCCAAAAGATCAGTTCCCGATGTTACTAAGAACTGTCTTAGACGATCTGAAACCTAAGGTTGAAAGTAACATCGAAGCAGGATTTAAAAAATCCGGAATTTTCCCACGTTTGCCACAACAAGACAGATCTCTAAACCTTAGTTTAGTAGGAGATGTCTTCCTTGTCCAACTTGAAAAGAGGAGACAAGATTTTGTGAAGCTTCAAGCTAGAAAAAAAAGCTGAACGTTGCACGAGGCAAAAGCGTCCATGCATCTGATCTTGAGCCAACCACTTCCCCGGAAGTGGAAGAGGCATTCACTTCATGTAAGGATGCAAAAAGGCCAAAAAATAAAATAAAATCTATCGTGAAGAAAAAAGGGCCTCCAGAGAAAAAAAGGAAAAAGGTAGATAAGTCTATTTCTACATCTGAGGACGAAAAAGCCTATAGCATCCAAGATTCAGGAGAAAGTTATTTAGTTCTCTCAGAGACCTCCGAGGATGATATGTTCGAGCCAGTGTCAGATCCCCAGACTCCTCCGACTCAATCGACCTCATCAGCTTCCGCCGGTTATTCTTTCATTCCATTGCCTGAGAAAACCATAGAAGGGACAAAGGCATTATAAAAGATTCCTTCAAGGAAGGAAATTTCGTGTTAGTGTCATGGAATGGTGTATTGTTTCCAGGAATGGTTACAAAGATTGACGATACTGGTGCCTTTGTTGACTGTATGGAGCCAACTAAAAAAGCCGGCAGTAAAAGACATTTTGCATTATAAGTGGTGGGATTTAAAGAAAATGATAACCCCACCTAAACCAATCAAGAGAGGGTTGTTTTCATGTCATCATTAAACATTCAAGTTTTTTAAAATCTATTTAGGATATATTTTCACCTTTTCTTATAAACAAAAAAATATATTTTTGGCTTCAAATTGCAGTTTTGTTATTTTATTTCAAGAACTTGATCCCATTGCCTTGTAATAATGGAATTTTATATTGGAATGAATTTTATATTGGAACTGGGGGTTACTTGAACCCAGTTTTAAAAAAATTAAAAATTATAATTAAAATGAAAATTTTTATTCAAAAGTTATAAACGTGAAAGCAGTAGTATCCCTAAAGTAGTGCAGTAAAGGTTATCAGCATTTTTAACATTATTAAGTCTTCTTTTACCTTAGTAACTTAGAAATTGCCAATTTTTTGGGTTCAAGCAACCCCAAGTTACGGTACATATAACTTATAACGGTAATTTTTCTAGTACTGTAGGCTTAATACTTGGTATTTGTGGAGAACGCAGTACTGTAAATATAGGTTTTAAAAAAATTCTTCATATTCAGAAAGAACACGTTAAACTAACTCTAATTCACCAAAAGTAATTCACCAGAAGTTCAGATTGACTAGGTATAACTAACGTTGGTTTTTTAAGTAGGCCTAATTTTTATAAGCAGATGTGTATATAAGGAGGGCGGGGCTATCCAGAAATTTAATTTGACATATAAAAATTCTGGAGAATAGACATGGGAAAACGATGAATATCTGTTAATAAGATAGTTCGAATCAGGTTAATAAGACATATTAAATGAAATTGACAAAGTATAACTATAACATTCGTTTTCAAGTAGACTTAATACAGGGTGATTCAAAGAAACGGGATATTATGAAAATTAAATAATTATATGAAAGTCAATTAAAAAGTTAGCCTATGTGACAGGAAATTTAGTACGGTATACACAAATTTTCTTACAGCGTTTTTACAGTCACAGAAGCATGAAGCAACTATGTTACGTCCTATTTTAATGAAAAATGGACTATCAAATTGATTTAACGATGAATAATACTTGCATTTATAGGCCTAAACGGTACAAGTTATCGTTATAAAACTGTAAATACTTAATTATGAAGGTTTGAACATAAAAGTAGTATTTAAATTTTGAGAAACTACGCAGGCGTTTGACAAATAATATATAAGCCTAGGATAATTTTGTTTCATTGGGAAATATTATGTCCGACAAATAATATATAGGCCTAGGCTAATTTTGTTTCATTGGTTTGTTTTTGTAGCTTATATTGTATTATTAATCATAGGCTAAACATTAAATGGTCGGCCTCGGTGGTCTAAAAGTAACACGGTAGACTTATAAATGTAGAAACTTTAAGTACAAATGTCCACAGACGACTGAAGTGTCACTTTGATGTCGCTTGTAATTATAGTGAATATTAGCGTTGGAACCAAAATATCTAGTCAGTTCGAGTGGAGGTCTAAGATTTCCAAAACTGCCATAATACTCTACATTTTCACCGCGCTTTTTATAACACACCCAATGTGTACCTTCACCCGTGCTACTATCGAGGTTGACAATGGCGGATTCGTTTTTCAACGGCCCCGTCGGGGGAAGATAATCCCTCATAAAAAACACCTCTGAAATACGGTATCAACACAGCATATTTTTCTAAATCAATATTTGTTTACGGTCTATTTGGTAATGAATCAATCAAACTTTTTTTTATTGATCTTCTTGGTTCTGCTACTGCCTTTTAGCCCCCTGATTTTTGGATACGGTATCAGACCACTACCTTTTGGATACGGTTTGAGATACAGGCCAGTGCCTTTTGCATATGGTATCAGACCGCTGCCTTTTTTATACGGTTTGAGATACAAACCCCACCCAACAAGGGACGTTTCGACTTTTTCCCACCTCCCAATTTGGTTTTAGCTTTCATGGCCGTTGTTACAGCCCACGCTGCTGCCCGTTCACCCATAGACGCGTTACCCGATTTTACTCGACTCCAAGCCCGTTCTGCTAAAACTTTGTCCGCTTCTCTACGATGCTCTGAATCACTGTATTTGCTGTACGCTATATCGTGCTCTTTACACGCTTCGTCTAAAGGATTGACTCCTTTATCACCACGAGCTAACCTCTTGGCTACTTTTGTACCAGGACCGCAATAGTTGTAAGAGGGTAGATGGAGTTCTACAGGCAATAGATCTATAGCCTTGTTTAAAACCTTATCACCAACGCTTAAAATTCCAGAAACGAGACCACGGCCCTTTTTGATGTTGTTCGTCCCTTTACCATTTCTATACTAAATCAATGCTCATGGGTGCAACGTATTTATGGTGGAGGTTGTTCAGTGTCGTCACTCCACACCATACGACAATGACTAAATGTTTCTTTAGGAGTATCGACTTTCCTATATTGCTTTTTAATCGTATGTGCGAGATCAATCAATTCCCTTTGCCATTTGTTGTCTAATGTGTTCACTCTCTTAGCCTACTGCATGCTTTTAATGTTTCAGCTTCAGTTGCTCTTATAGCCGGTACTAATTGGGCTCGTGTGATGGCGTCCTATCCGTAACACCGTCGGCAATATTACAAATACGTTTTGAGGAGGCATCAAAGCAGTCTTTTGTTTTATCTCTGAGTAGAGCACGATCTATAATTACACTCAATTCTTCAAGCTGTTGAAAGTTGATTGCATCCAAGCTGCTAGTGCCATCCTTTACGTTGGTTAGTTTTCTACCGCCACAGTTCCAACCGTTACTGTCCAAACGGCATTACTTTGCTGTCCACATAGTAGTTGTTGGCTGCGTCTTCCGTGTATATTGGGGTTTTTACGTTGCATATATAGCTTTTTTGAGCGTCAAATTGATTGTGCGAATTTTTCCCAATAAAGAACATTCTAGCATATTTCACGTTTAAGCCATCGCCATCCTCTAGAGGATTACTAATATCCTGTAGCCGATAATTTTTAAAGTCATAGCCACTATTTAGTTTAACTGGAATTAACGATTCGAGATATTCTTTTGTCACGGCATCATCATTGTCTTTAGGTTTAGCTAAACCACCTATAGGTCTCCAGCTTGCGTCATATCGTTTCCTCTTGTCATCAAACATTAAACACTTTGTTTCTAATTGGTTAAGGGTGACCGCATCGGTTTCAGAGCGTGCTGTAGCTACATTATGTAACAATTTACCTCCTATATCATAGTCTCCCTCTGGTGTAAGGTTAAACCCTACACCTTTAGGACCTATTTTTCTGTTGGAGCCACAACTCTTATAACGTCCACGTTATATTACGTCCACTCATCGTATTAATGTTCTATTTTTTGCATTTCCCGCGCCATTTATAATTCCAGCTTCTTTTAGTTCTTCTATAATAGAAGCTATCTCATTTGCATGTCCCGTATGTCCTGCATCGTGAGATGCCAACAAATGTCTCAGTCTGTCACACAACTCATTCGGATCGTCCCAGTATGAATAACCTCAACCGCTAACTGTTTTAGGAGGGAATAACCTCTCTATAATGTTTCTATATTTTATAGATTTGTTACGATTAACTTGTCCGTTAGGATCGTATAATCTTTTGTGTGCACTGGATCTCACACAGATATCTCTATACGCTCGTAAATCGGCCTCGGTATATATTTCATCATCGGGTATACGCTTAAACACCAACTCGTACAATCCGGGCATCCCTTTATAGTGTACTCCGTCAATTATAATTTCACCATCGTCCGACAACTGAAGAGTCTTGTTACCGATCATCATACACTTGTCTTCGATTTTCGGTCCGGAACTGTGATCTATATTCCGACTACCGGCGGTATCTTTCATCATTTTGAGCATATATTTTCGTGCCAGCGGATGTGCGAAAGTACTGTTTACCCATTTTTCAGATACACTTTGCCCTACAGGTGAGGACAATAGTTCCCTTACACTGGGCTGCGGTTGGTCCGGAGTCTCTGCAATTATTTCGGTATCCATAAAATCAACCCTGGGAGTAGCCGGTACTTCCCCGACAGTCCACTCTTCATTTTTCTCTTCCTCACTCTCGCTGCTCCACTCATCAGCTATTTCCGTCTTTCCATCCCTCTTCTTCGGGTTTAATTTCTTGTTTCGGCAAAAACACTCCACTCTTCTGCAACTCTTTAATTATTGGCGTGTATTTCTTAGTATACATTCGAGCCTCTTCGGCCTCTCCGTACCTCAACTGTCTCTACTTTTTCTTTATAGCCTTGCGCAATCTGGTTATCTCCAGCGTTAGATGCTCTCTCTTCTCGGACATCTTGTAGAATGACGTTTGTTGCAAGTTTATATCAGATGGCAAGTGTGGTTCAAAGTCAAGAAGCATGATTTTAAAGAGATTTGCACTTAACATAGATATGTCTGCGGTATGTGCCAATTTTTACTTTTGTGTAACATTTCACATTTTTGGGTCTCTAGCTATAGGATCATATATTAAGATCCTCTATTGACTGATAGACAATGTTCTGGAATTAGTTAATGTTATGGAACCGTGTGTAAATGAGGAAAGTGTGTATGAATGGAATTTGTTAAATAATTGAATAGACATAATTGTGAACCTTTTTGCAAACTTTGTTCTTTTATAAAAAATATTTTAGAATTATGAAGACTAGCAAATCCCAAAATATGTGTATTAAACTCAGTGCAGTGTTGTGCACCAATATTATTTATCAGGTTCACGATAATTATTGGCCCAAAGATTCCACCAATAACAACATTTTGAAACCAAGCTCAGAGTACTTTTTGGGAGCACATTCGCTCATGATCATCTGGCGAGGGTAAGTCCTTTTTGTGACTCTTTCGCCACCATGAGATCTTCTCATATAACCAGAACGGTTCTATGGAATCTTTCAGAGTAACGCAAGAAATGAAATTCATAAAAATAGACAGTTTTTTTTCTTGATTTTTAATAAAATCAATGGTTAGCATTGTGGTTTAGACGCTTATGTGAAATTGTTATAACCTATGTTTCACTGATATATATTTTCTTAAAAAGAACTAATATGTATAAAATATAAAGAACTTAATATCTGTTGATTTCAGTAATATATATATATATATATATATATATATGATTTTATATCAAACATTCTTGACTGTTTGTGTAGACTAATTAAAAATTACACAAGTTGATTTGTAGTGGAATGTACGGGAAATAGCAGAGGTTTTTCGTACCTAAGTCGACCGCTTCCGACACTGCCACAACACAAACCCTACAAGCTCTTATATATATTAAAAGATTGAAAATAGTTATTATGAAAATCAAAATTGCAAATTTTTAAACAATCTGTAAAGACTAAGTTATAATAAAATATCACCCCATTTATTTACTTGCTTGAAAACAATTATAGTTATCTATAGATTACATTATCATCTTTACATCCATCCTTAGACAAGACAAACCAATTCTCTCCCAAGCCATGGGAGATAAGTATGAAATATATCTGTGCTTATATTTCAATATACATTTTTTTCTGACATCCCTATACCAATAAGTAAGAACAAAACCCCAACTTCTCAGAACCACGGCTACAAATACCACCTACGTTTTTTAATTGCGATTGAAGTAGTTAATTTACTAACACCAATTATATAGATTACAATACCGTAAGTCAATGTCTAGTGTTTCTGTACAATCATATCTATTTTTGGATCAATTCTTATTTCGTCATGTACCCCCTTCCTTATTAAAGTGTATTATTCATTTGGAACTGAGCCTACAAAAAAAAAATAATTAAAAAAATAAATAAATAAAAAATCTCGGTTTTATCATCTTTACAGAGAGTTTATTTGTATTTTCAATTATTAAAAAAAAAAAAAAAGGTATAGCATTGTTGTAAAAAGTATTTTATTAATATTGAAATGTTACAATCTTTTGCATACATTTTTTTTTTAAATTAATGTTCACAAAGAAATAATCGTAGAAATATAAACAGCTTATATGTAGACAGTAACAAAATAAAATCAGGAATATTAAAAAAAAATACAATATGATTTTTGTTATTATTATTTGAATATTTTTCTGTGGTGTATCGTTACTATTCCTGTAGCATTGAGTATATGTTAGTCATAGCGTGGGTGTTGTGTGAAGCAATGTGTCCTTCAGAACGTCTAAATTCCATGTTCGTGGTGTTGCGATGTATGATATTTCTGACTGGGTTATACGGATACCTAAGGGAATACAGAATAGTGTTCATTGGATTTTTTTTAATAGTATGGTTTATATAGGCTTTTTCTGTGTAGAATTTTCGCTTAATTTTTTGATTCCAAACAAAACCTTTACATCTAACTTTTTTTTCATTACACACATAAATTCTGTGTGTAAAAAACTCGGTATGTCTTACGGTAAGGGGTTCGTGTCCGAACTTCTACGAAATGTACTGGTGTTTACCAAATGTACTCGTTCAACAACAAACATGACGGCATAGATACCGCATTAAATATACAACGAGTGATACTATGCACGATAGCTCAGTCGGTAGCGTGTCCGCCTTCAAATCCGAAATTCACAGGTTCGAATCACACTAGTATTAAAAAAGTTAAGTGTATGACGTCATGTGTGTGTGTGACAACAAAGGTAACAATAATTTATGTCACAGGTAGATGGTGGGCAGGGGGAGGGGGAGGGGCCAAGGGGTAGGCCACCATAGGTCACGTGGTTACCCCCACCATCCCCCCCTCCAATCTTGTCCTAAAGTGGCGCACACTCTACTATCGGCAATTATGTTCATCGCAATCGACTTCATGTCAGTTTTCCAAGCCTACATCACCTCTGATCCAGCTATTGCTGGTTAATGTTCAAGCAGGAAATATAAAAGCAGGAAAAAAAAGTTCTTGCTGTAATTTTCAAGTCCACACAAAGACCTGAGGACATTTCACCTAATATAAAAAATGCAAAAGTGAAAACAAAAGAAGGAACTTAATCTGTGTATTTCAATTAGTTGAAAACTTGAAGTGTATTTGTTGAATGATATTTTAATTAATTTTCTGTAAAAAAATAAAACAATTATTTTCTTCTCAGTATAATGCAAAACTAAAAATAAAATTCTTTTGGATGGGATAAGCATGCATTTTTGGACCTCACGACCCCAAAAGGGGTTAATTTTTCTAAATTCAAATTGACGTCAATATATAATTAAAATCTTCCTTTTTGCTAATATATATTTAAATCTTTATTATAGTTGACCAACTTATCTTCAGTGATCCAATAACTCTTCAGGGGGACGGCCCACAAGGAGTCGGAAGAAAATCTTAAATGGAAGCATAGGTTGATATGCACATCAAATTAAAGGTCTTTATTAGTAGAATACAATGCCGCAAACCCGACCTCAAACAGACAACCGAGTCAAAAATGGCAGCACTTCAAAGCTTCCTTGAATTTGCAATTTTAGTTAAATTAATAAAGTGATGGATTGTTTAATTTTAACACAGTTAATTCAAAACTCTCTTATCAATAAATCAATAAAGGAAAATGGATTGACAATGATAGGCCTAAAAGAGAAAGTTGTTTGTTACTGATAGTAGGGATTCCCACTACAACATGGCATTCCAGGTCTACAGGAAACATTTGCCCTAGGCAGTTGTTATTAGTTGCATTATTAATCGTCAGTGAAGGTAGAAAATAGCAGTTTGTTGCTTCATTTGTTTTGAGTTGTTGCTAAATTAGTTTTTCCTTGGCTTTGTTATGGCTCTTAGTGAAAGAGAGAGAATTACCTTATTAATAATGCGTGGTTGGGGAGACTTAACACGGTCGTACAGTGAAGTTCAAAACCTATTTAATGATTCATTTCCTAACCGAAACCCAATAGCGAGATCAACAGTTGCGAGTACAATAAACCGTTTTCTAACACATGGAACTGTATCAGACCTTCCTAGAAGTGGTCGTGCACCGAGTGCAACGAGGATTCCAGTGTGGAAGTTCTGCAATCATTTGTTGAGAATTATCATGAAACTCTGAGATCGGCTGCAGCCAAACATGATATGTCCCATCCGTCTGTGTTAAAAGTGTGGCATAAAAGTGGCTTCAAACCATACAAATTTACATTACATCAAGAACTCAACGAAGACGATTTTGATAGGCGTCTTGAGTTTTGTGAGACAATGATGAACAAGTTAGATTTGAAACAAATACTTCTAAATAACATTGTATTTTCAGACGAGGCTACATTCATGTTAAATGGCCATGTAAATAAACACAACTGCCGGTTCTGGAACGATAGTAATCCACATTGGATGATAGAAGGTCACACGCAACACCCACAAAAGTTGAATGTCTGGGCCGGCATCATACGAGGGAGAATTGTGGGGCCGTTTTTTATTGATGGGAATTTGGGTGGAGACTCCTATCTTGCTCTACTCCAAACTCATATTATACCAACGCTTCAAAACATTCTTAGAGAAAACCTAGTTAATATTTGGTTTCAACAAGATGGAGCACCCCCGCACTACAAGAAAATTGTTAGAGATTACCTCAATGTTATGTTCCCTCAAAGATGGATCGGAAGGAGTGGTACGATTGAATGGCCAGCTCGTTCGCCAGACTTAACCCCTTTGGACTTCTTTTTCTGGGGCTGTCTTAAAGACAGGGTCTACAAAACAAACCCACAGAACTTGGAGGAATTGAGGAAAAGGATCTTGGAAGAAAGTCGATGTATCGAAAATAATGGCACAGGACTACAAAACGCGATAGACGCCTTCTATCACCGATTGCCTCACTGCCAAACAACAGAGGGAGGACACTTCGAGCATTTATTGTGAAAAGGATTTCTTCTGTAAGTACTGATCTAATAATTCTAATTAAATAATCCATTTTCTCCCTAGATTATGCCAATAACAAAGACGAGTAGTGGCTCTTAGTTTTGCCTGTCACGGAATTATGAAATTGCCCGGAATTTTATTAATTTAAATAAAATTGCAAATTCAAGGAAGCTTTGAAGTGCTGCCATTTTTGACTCGGTTGTCTGTTTGAGGTCGGGTTTGCGGCATTGTATTTTACTAATAAAGACCTTTAATTTGATGTGCATATCAACCTATGCTTCCATTTAAGATTTTCTTCCGACTCCTTGTGGGCCGTCCCCCTGAAGAGTTATTGGATCACTGAATATGTGTTAAAATAGAGTTTTATGCCCTGTAACTTTGTTCCAAGTATTGTAGCTCTATCTACATTATTTTTTAAAATATTTAACTGTCTTCGGACTTTATTACCACCCTGTATATATATATATATATATATATATATATATATGTGTGTAAATAATTATTAAATTTTGTTATTTTTTGATAATTTAAATTTAAAATCTTTTTGTAACATAAGATATATTAATGAATTGTTGTCATTATCTATGTTCTTTTAAAATGTTATTCTGTAATTTAATTATATGGGGGGGGGGTTGATTAATATTATGTAAATCTTTGTTTTTTTTAAGGGCGTATAAATACAACTGACTAGGTATAGATTTACTATTAATTGTTTCATTGCAAATTGTTTTTTTTTTTTTTTTTTTTTTTTTTTATATATAAAAAACTACTAATCAATTTTATGTATTAACGATTCTGTAAATGGTTAACTCAAAAACTCAAAAATTGCTAAATTAAAGAAAAAGGTTAAATAAATTACAGGTCAATCGAAATCGCTAGATCTCTTCATTCAAACATTACCATTCCTGGTTCCAAAAGCATTTATTTAAGGATTCTCTCTTTAAGAATGGTAACAAGGTGAATATGAAGGTCCTTTGAATGGGTGAGTTGCCAGTCCACCCAAGTATTGCCTTATCACATACACATAGCTGCATTAAAATAATATAAAATATTAGCTGTATATATATATATATATATATATATATTAAATTATGTTTGTTTTTGCTGCTAATTTCCAATTATATATATACACAGAATGTATGTATATATATATGTTTTACAGATGGCGAAAAAAAGAACAAGGACAATAGAGAAAGAAAGAGGGTGGAGCGAACACGAGATGAACTGTTTCATTATTGACGTAATGAAAAATGGAATATCACATCGAGAAGTATCTAGAAGGTATGATATTCCACTTTAAACGCTGAGAGATGGGCTAAAAAGTGGTGATTGCAATAAAGTAAGCCTAGGTAGGAAGCGTGTTTTCAATAAAGAACAAGAAGAAGACATTGGTAAACAAGTTCTATTGTTGTCAAATGCGTTTTATGGAATATCTGCCGTTGAACTAAAAAGATTAGTATTTGACTATACAGAAGCAAATGAAATTTAACATACATTCAATAAATCATCAAAAATGGCATGTCCAGATTGGCTTATTGGTTTTCTCAGCTCAGAAGAAACCAGTCAATCAGCGTGCGAAAGCCAGAGGCAACTAGTCTGAATAGGATCTCAGCTTGCAATGCAAATGAAGTCAAACTTTTTGCTCCAACCATTCTTCGGTGATGGACATCCACAAATTTGACGCTTCGAGGGTTTACAATTTTGACGAGACATGAATATCTACCGTCCAAGAACCGGGAAAGATCTTAGCAATGCACCGGCTACAACCTTTAGACGTTACCATTTTCAGCTGCTTGAAAGCTTCGTTTAATCAAGAGTGTGACAATTTTATGAGGTCTAACCTGTATCAGAAAATAACACCCTATGACATATGCCCAACCTTCACAAAAGCCTACACAAGAATTGCTAATATAGAAAAGGGTGTCTCTGGATTCAGCAAAACAGGAATCTATCCTCTGGATCCCACAAAGTTTAGTGTTGACAACTATGTACAATTTCATTCGGAAGAAGGGACAACTTAAGGTCTACCTGTCGTTGAGGATGATGGTTACAAATGATAAGACTACCGAGCTAGCCATCCCTGGCACTTCGAATACAGCCACTGATGTCTACTTAGACGATGAATACATGGACTTAGAAATTCAGCCAACAATTAGTCTGCCTTTCAAAGATATTTCACCACTACCCGGCCCTTTGAAACTAAAGAAAAGTGCCAGACAACAACATTCTCCGTTTTTAATTTGACCCCAAACAAAGAAAAGTTGGAGAAGACTGCAAAGCAAACAAGAAAAATTACAAAAGAAAAAAGAAAGGGAAATTGCATTAGCATTACGAAAATCAAAGTTGAAACCTAAAATAAAAAGCAAATACAGGAAGTTTGCATCGAAGGAGGGCCATCAGCAAGTTGATAAGAAGAAATGCCGTCGCAACATATGTTTTGAGTCATCATCAGACGATTTCGATTCAAAGAAGCTCTGCAATGATGACGAGATGGATGACATTGATTCTGCTGACTTCAGAGGAACTCCAATTGAAAGATCAACTGCCGATAAAGACTTCGTCTGCTTATTTTGTGGCGAATTCGGAAAAAACAAAGAACTATGGTTCAAATGTGTTTATTTGCAGTGGTTGGGTACATTCTGAGTGTAGTGGACGTGACACAGCAGAAAAATTCATTTGCGACTTCTGCAAATAAAATAGCCTAAATCAGATAACATAAAACAAACGTACATTTTGTTTAGTTTTAGATAAGCATAAGGTATTTTTTTAAATCATTTAAGAAGAGGACTTTTTAGTTTTAATATAAGCTAATTTACTACGTTTTCTTATTTCGATGCTACAATAAAATATGTAATGTAATTTATCATATATAGAAGAATTTTGTTTTTTTTTCTTTTTAGTTTTGTGTTAGCTTATTTTTATTACCACTATGAAAAGGGATTAGGTATTATTTTAATTTTAGTGTAACCTAATATGCTATTTTTTACTTATTTCGTTGATAAAATAAAAATAAAAATTACATTTTCTACGTTTGTTTTTTTCCCCCACAGTCTTTACAATATCGTGGGGCAATAGCGCCCTAACATATTGCCTAGCGGTATTGCCCGTAACTGGTGCAGTGTAAGGGTTTTGTAAAATGGGCTTAACACTCAAAATTAGTTAAAGATTCCAAATATGAAGCAAAGAATAGAGGGAAAATTAAATTTCTTTCAATATGAGATGATTGCCTCTTTCATTGAAGTTTTCAAATTTAAGATATAAAATAATAACGCTTAAGTGTACGGTATTACCCCACTCTCCCCTATTAGTTTACAACTTTATTTAGTTGACTTATTCTAACATCTTAAATCTAAACCTTATTTCTATTAACAATCTGGTATACACTTAATTATTCTATATTTACCCTATTAATATGATATTCTAAACAATTTAAATTCTTTTTTAATATTTATTAAATTTTAATTTTAATTTGACCAATCTGTTTCCATTAAATAGCTGTTAGTTTGTTTCAATATTTGTAATGACTCTATTTTAATTTTTTTTCCCGCATACTTCCTGTTATGATTTTATTTATTCCTGATTATACTGATTATTGAATTAATTTTTTTGGAAGATTTTATTTTTGAAATTCTTTATTCATGTGGTACCTTATTAGTTGAGTAGAGCAGATGGATTCTCCCTCAGACTTTGGATGACTGTAGTTTTCGAAGATTTCTCCAAGTGATGCCTTCTTCGAGTGAATCCTCCGGAGTTGTAACATTGTGAATTTCTGAATCATTGTTTTGTAAAATAGAGAACAGAGGGTTGAAAAAAGGAGGGGTTTGAATAAGGACCCCATCCTTATTCAAACCCCTACTTTTTTCAACCCCCGTACGCATGACAGAAGTAACAGCAAGTAGTTGTGAACAGCCAAATGGTCTGCAAAAATGAACTTTTATAATTTAAAAAAAAAATTCGAAGAGATGGATAGTAAATGATGAAAAGTAATTAGTCCCAGTGACCAATAAGGCCGGGCGCACATTGAGACGCAGTCCAGAGCAGGGTAGGTTAGGTAAGGTAGAGCAGCGCAGCACAAGTTTTTGTAATTCACAGGTTTGAACTTGCGAGCGTTAGTTGAAAGGTAAGGCAGGGCAGAGCAGTGTAGTGCATGCATGAGCCTGCTTCACGCAGTGTTTGTGACACAGTTTACTGCGCGCGTGTCACACAGTTTTGTTTAAATTTGTTATAATATTTTCATGTTATCTTAAAAAAAGATCATTTTTTTTATATAACGATGGAAGAAAAATTAATTGAAGCTGTTCGACCACACAAAGTATTGTACGATACTAATGATGTTGATTATATGAAGGCAAAATTAAAAATTGATTTATGGAAAAAAATTTCTGACGATCTCGAATTAGAAAACGGTAAGTACAGTTGAAAAAATTGTATAGGTATATTATGTTGTATGAGGAGTACATTGTTTTTATGCTTCTAATATTAAAATTTTGTTGGTCACTTCTTTAGAAGGATGTCCAATGTAAATTAAGTTAATTAGCTAATAACAACAATAATTCGGTACATTGTTATTTATTATAATTTAAATTTATTTAATTTTTGTATACAGAATGTCAATATTTGATGATTTAAAAATAAAAATAACAACTGTGTGATAAATATAAATAACTGATTAGTGATTATCATATTATTTTTATATTAAAATATTAAGTGAAAAAATATTAGTTTCCTTGTCAGTAGTTTCCTCTAGCTACACTGTCTTCTTGCCAAGATACACTTCCTACAGAGTTAAAGTAATCGGTATAATATTGTCTCACAAAAAAGGCGTTAGATACAGTTCTACAATTGTTGTTGGCTAACGGTAGGAACTGATTATCCGGCATTTCGTCAATATCATCTTGTATATTACTTGAAAGAACAGTGTCATTACTGTCATTTCTTAAATAGTTGTGCAATACACAGGCCGCCTTGACAACTTTGTCAACATTTTCGATTTTAATTTCAAACGGTTTTCGAAAAACACGAAAACGCGACGCCAATATACCGAACGTACATTCAACTGTTTGTCGTGCACGCGAAACTCTGTAATTAAAAATTTTGTTTTTGATATTTCTCGCAACACTTCTTTTCGGATAAGGTCTCATTACATTTTCCGATAACGGAAATGCTTCATCTGCTACAAATACGTATGGCAACGAGTGTTCAAAATCGGGTAGCAGTTCTGGTTGTGGAAGTTGTAAAGTCTGTTTGTTTATTTTTTTAGCCAACACACTGCTCGCAAAAATATTGGCATCACTAAATCTTCCCATAGAACCAATGTCAACACTAATAAATTTATAGTTTGCGTCAACAAGAGCCATTAACACTAATGAGAAAGTCTGTTTATAATTAAAAAATGATGAACCACTTTTTGGTGGTTTCTTAATAACCACGTGTTTGCCGTCTAAGGCGAAGGTGCAGTGTGGAAATTGCCATCGCTGTTCAAATCCTAGTGAAATTGATTTCCACATTTCTGTTGTAACTTGTGGTAGATACAGAGGTTGCATGGTGTCCCATACTGCGATTGCTACTTCATTTACGATTTTGGACACAGTTCGATCACCCATTGCTACTTCATTTACGATTTTGGACACAGTTCGATCACCCATCCTGTAGCTATAAGCAATACTCTTATAACTGTCTCCTGAGGCCAAATACCTGCAAATTAAGACAAAAGTAAAGTACAGCGAGCCGCGGGGTGAGTGGTTCACTGGTTTGGACGTAGGTACTACCATTGATTATAAATGCTATGTATTTATAATCAATGGTAGTACATTAAATTTGAAAGCAACGATAAATCATTGCCTTCGAAAATAACGAGTTCATAATAATAAGAGACCATAATAATAAATATAATAGTGGGTTACTTGTTTCAAAATATACGAGTCATTTAAATTAGAATTGTAATCACACATTTTCTATTTTTTTTTACCTTTTAACTAAATAGTTAGAAAAAACTTAAATTTTGTTGCAGGTGAAGTTGCTAAAGATATGTGGTCAAAATTAAGAAGTTGCCATCGAGATGCACTTCGAAGGCAAAAAAAATGTTACAAAAGTGGAGCTGCTGCTCAAACAATTAAACAATGGAAATTTCAACCACAAATGTCATTTTTACTGCCATATATGACAAATAGAAAGAGGGCGGCCAATTTTATAGATAGCGATGATGAAGATTCAGCTTCTTCAATGCAAAATGAAATTGCAGACATAGATGCTAATCAAATGTCAGATAATAATGATACGGTATCATCAGTCGTGGTAAATGAAATCGTACCAAGTGGAAATGATGAAAACAGAGAAATAGTTGAAGCTGAAGATGCTGTTGAATGTGTGCAAAACACGTCTACTGTAAATACTATTTTCAAAGAACCACAACAAAAAAGGAAAAAAAAAGACATAAGCAACCTAATTCAACAGAGTATTTTGAATCGTGAGGAAAGGGCTAAAGCAAGGGCTATTGAACGTAAGAAGTTGGAGGACACCAAACCACCGTCTGATTCACTGTATCATTTTTTCATGTCAATGTACCATACAACTCAGAAACTACCACCAGCAACTCAACTCGCAGTAAAATATAAAATATTTGAAGCAGTTTCGCAAGCTGAGGCTTCTCTCTTGAACATTCCTATGACTGCATTTCAACATAATTTAGACAGACCTCAGTCTGCTTCCACGTGGCAATACGTAGGAGATTCTTCTGGTTCACAAGACAGTTTTTTGTCCAACGACTACATGGATACTCAAACACAATCTGGTCAAAGTCATAATGACCTAACAAACTACTATAATAATTTCCAAACCTAATTGTGCGAGAATCAAATTTATTTAAAAAAAATTAAATTATAATTTTGTTATTGTTATGACAAAAATTTTATTATGCAAGAGTTGTTTTATAATTAAGGTTAGGGGGGTTTATTAACAGTACAATAAGAGCAGTATTAAGAGTTAATATGTATCAATATACTATTCTAATAAATACTTCTATAAACAAGGTGTGATTAAAAAAATAATAATAAAATTTTACCTTAAGAATACAGCGAGTTTTTCCTCAGGATCAATTGGTTTCTGAGCATTGCATCCTTCTGAATAAATATTCTCTTTGACAATACCAAGGACTTCTTTAAATTGGTTTCGATTTAAGCGGAAGTAATTGGCGAATTGTTTGTCGGATAATTCCGATGTCAGAACAAATTCACCGTGGGTTTTTCTTTTTTTCATGTACGCGCTTTTCCATGTTGACTTTTTTCGGTTTTGTAATGTAAACAAAAGTAAAAGTTCGTCCATAGCTTCATCTGAATCAGACTCGGAACTTAAGTTTAGTTTGTGTAGTTCGGTCATTTTACGTTCTACAACTGCTTGCATACAAAACTGACAAGAAACTGCGTTGCAATGTGCGCTCACGCAAGTCGCGCAGTTTTTTTCTGCTCTGAACTGCTCTACCTTACCTAACCTACCCTGCTCTGGACTGCGTCTCAATGTACGCCCGGCCTAAGGAGCAGGTATTTAGGTCACGTGACCCTCTCCTTCTCCCTCCGTGTTCTCTTGTTTACAACAACAGTCTGGTTGATTATTCGTGTCATTAGTCTGCGTTTTGAGGTTATATTGCGTGAAAAATTAATTAGTATCGTATTATTATTGAAAATGAGTGAAATTCTCGATGAAAGTGAAGTACTAGTAAGTGAAGTGAGTGTAGGATCGAGGAAGAAACAGAAAAATGTTTCCAAACGAGACATTAAAAAGCAAGCGAAGTATTCTCCTCCCTCTGGTTCTACTGTGTTTATACCCTGCAAATAAGGGTAAAACGCTGCAGTGTTGTATGGTACGACCTAATGATGCTATTAAGTTTAGAAAAATACTTTTCTCTAAATCAGAAAAACTTTTTCAAGACCAAATGGTTAGTAGATTTATTGTAGTTGGAAATGTAAATCGCCGTAGACCTCAACAATCTTGTTTAGGCATAGGCCTATCTGAAACAAAATCAAAGCCGAAAACTCTGTGAGCCTCTTACAAGTTTCCATTGGCTTCTAGAAAGTATGTTATTGTATGCAAGAAATTCTTTTTGCACCTTATAAAATTCAAAACGGAGAGAGTAGGAACTATTTTATCAAAGCTTAAAAAATTTCAGAAAACCAGTCAAGTGACAAAAAAATCGAAAATGAGTTAGACATCGGATAATATACATTAAAGGTAGGCGCATCGTTTAGTGCAAAAACCAGTCAAATGTCACAGCTCTAATGCAGTTAAAAGGACGGGAGAATATTTCGTTTATTTCAGAAAACAGTCAAGTGACGTCGCTTGACTGGTTTCTGTAATAAACACTAGGGAATGTTTCCTCGCTCATGTTGGCTGCATTGCACTGCAAGCCACATGTTGTGTTCTTCCCTGAATAATTTTGTTGTTTTATTGCACATAACCTAGTTTTTACTTTCGTGTTGAAAGCGTGTTTGGTGTTGTAAGTTGTGCAATATTTTGTGTTAAGGCTATTAAAGCCTGTGATAAGCAAAAACTAATCATGTCAGATTCAGAAGGGGAAGGACCCGAGCCTAAAAGAAGACGTGGTGTTACCAATAAAGATAAGTACAAGGATAATATAATACGTACTGCTAGAGTAAAGGGGCAGGCATATGTTAACCATAAAAACAATATTGTTCCTCAGATTGTCAAACCAATTGGTATAACTTGTAAGTGTAGTTTTAATTGTAGTACTGAAATAAATCAAACTACTATAGATGCCATTTGGCATAACTTTTATTCGCTTGCAAGCAAAGATCTTCAGGATACTTACCTACAAACTTTGCTAGAGATAGTTAACATTAAAAGAAGGACTAAAAAGGTCAATGAGCCTGAGATAACCAACGACGATGGTAATGTTAACGTCAATGACCCTCCTCATGCTTTTAAGAGAAACTTTTTATATTCGTACAATTTAAAAGTAGACGGCCTATTTAAAGTTGTTTGCAAAAGTTGCTTCATGCAAGTACATGGCATTTCAAAGAATAGGTTAAGTAGAATCGTTCAGCTGCTTCGAAAAAATGAAACGCCGACTGATAAAAGAGGCAAAAATAAAAGTGGCAACGCTATATCTGGACTGGTTTGTTCTCGTATCCACGACCATATCTCCAAATTTGACGTAAAGGAGACGCACTATGGCGAAAAACCTAAAAAGTACCTTGATGCTCGTTTAAATGTTAAACTGATGCATGGAATGTTTATTTCTGAGAATCCGGACCTGATACATAAAGTAAATTACAATTTTTATTATACGTACTACAAAGAGAACTTTGGCTATTCTTTCGGACGGCCTCAAGTTGATGTGTGTAGTCAATGCGAGAGCCTAAATGTTAAGTTAAAGAATAAAGATCTTAATCCTAGATCAAAACTCGCAGCACAGGGAGAGCTAGAAATCCATAAGAGACGAGCTAAAAAATTTTATTCTAAAATGAAAGCCGCAGCAGAGAACACAGATGATGATACCGCTTTTCTTTGTTTTGATTTTATGCAAAATCTTCCTTTGCCGAACATACCGGTGCAGGAGATTTTTTATATGCGCCAGTTATGGGTGAATGTTTTTAGCATTCACGATTTAAAAACTAACAAGTCTAAGATTTACATGTATCATGAAGGTGAAGCAAACAAGTCACCTAACGAAGTTTGTAGCATGCTACTTCATTACATCAAAACGGAACTACCCGAAACAATAAAACACTTAGTACCCTTCAGCGATGGCCCGTCTGACAGAACAAAAACCACACGGTTTGCCGTTTTTTGATGAACCTGTGTGACTTGGGAGTTTTTTCTACAATAACACACAACTTTCCAGTTCGCGGTCACTCATATTCAGCGTGTGATCGTGATTTTGGTGCTATAAAGCGTAAAATGAAAAATGTTGATCGCTTGTATACTCCAGAGCAATACGCGGAACTAGTCCTAAGAGCAAGTACCAACAATCGTTTTAAAGTACATAAGTTAAGTACCCAAGAAGTCCTCGACTTTAAGAAGTGGTGGCCTGCCTACTATAAAAAAACATCATCTTCTATTGAGAGTTCTTCTAGAGCCACTCCTGCAGCACAAAGGGAGGCCTTCAAGATTTCTACGTACAAAGAGTTCTGTTACAAGGCAGAAGCTACATAGATACAAGTCAGTGCGTACATAGATGGAGCGATAAAGTCTACATTCTCCCTGCTGAAGACTAAAGAGCCTCCGAACTTACCAGTGGATATGGCGTATCCATGGCACTTCAAAGAATAGGTTAAGTAGAATCGTTCAGCTGCTTCGAAAAAATGAAACGCCGACTGATAAAAGAGGCAAAAATAAAAGTGGCAACGCTATATCTGGACTGGTTTGTTCTCGTATCCACGACCATATCTCCAAATTTGACGTAAAGGAGACGCACTATGGCGAAAAACCTAAAAAGTACCTTGATGCTCGTTTAAATGTTAAACTGATGCATGGAATGTTTATTTTTGAGAATCCGGATCTGATACATAAAGTAAATTACAATTTTTATTATACGTACTACAAAGAGAACTTTGGCTATTCTTTCGGACGGCCTCAAGTTGATGTGTGTAGTCAATGCGAGAGCCTAAATGTTCAGCTGTTACTCCGAACTTACCAGTGGATATGGCGTATCCAGAAGGAAAAGTAAGTTAAAACAAATGTTCATCCCTCACCTTAATCATTTTGTTTTTTCTTAAATCCTACAATATGCACTTAACCTAACCTACTTAAATCTGTATTGCTGTTTTTAACTTTGAGTAAGCAAACAAACAGGCTTAAAATATGTTTTGACCAATATTAATCTTAGTTAAAACTTTAAAAAAATAATAAAGTCCATCCAATAATAAAAATTATTGTAATAATGTAATTTTTACATTACGTAGCCTATTCTTTGGGGACTTACGTTTCTCCATTTATTTGTAGGTTCCGATTAACAAGAAGAAAATGGTTGACCTAAACAAACTCAAGCCGTACCTGGTAGGATACGAAGATTTCTATAATGAAATATTTGAATGGCCCATTTCTGAAAAGGATGAATCTGGAGAAACAGCAGTAGCAGCAGACACTACTCTTTAATGTTTTAACCGATGGTTCATTTTCCCATAAAAAGTACATTTCTTCATGTTTTTTTTGCTTTCTTACTTGTTAAATAAACTACTATTGTGTAAAATGTGGGTATTATTTTTTAAAACTCCATAAAAACCTGTTATAAAAAATATTTAACAGTATAATACGAAAAAATTTTGTTGTTTATTTCAAAAAGCAGTCATGTGTAAGTTTTTTAAATTTTTATTTCTCTTAAACGGCTTATAATAAAAAAATAATTTTTGTGAAAAAATACTTCATATTATAAGTACTTTTAAGTTAAAATTACTTCAATTCTTTAAAAAATATACTTACGTAACAGGACAGTTTTGTTTAGTTTTTTCAAAAATATACTTTTGTCACGACTGGTTTCTGAAATAATCGATTCAAATAATAAATGTTTAGAGGAAACTAGTAGGGGAGACCGAGTTAGCCATAAGTCCCTTGCTAAAAAGGAGTCTGTTCGTCAATTTATTGGAAACCTAAAAGGAACAGAAAGTCATTACAACAGAAACAAATCGAAAAGAGTCTACTTAAGTAGTGATTTGTCTGTTAGGAAGTTGCACTCAATTTACAATGATCCCTAGGAAAATCCTTTACTGAAAGTGAAACTTTCAATGTTCCGTAAGATTTTCTGTGGAGATTTTAACCTTGGATTTAAGTCTCCTGCGTCTGATATTTGTGGGTACTGTGCAATGCTTGATAATAAACTTAAAAATGCCACCCTAGTAGAAAAGCAGAGTTTATTCACAGAAAAAAGGACACAAATACAACAAGCTTTTTATGCAAGACAACGGGGATTGTACAACGTTTGTATTATGGACATACAGAGTAAAAAGCCTTCATTTTACATTTGGACAGAGGAACAAGCTGGTCGTGGTTCGACTGAAATGGCCTCAGCTCTCTTAGCGTATTTAAATGAACAAAACTTTTGTGATGTAGTGCATTTAAGATTATTCTGTGACGGTTGTACGGGGCAGAATAAAAATAAACATGTACTTCATGGCCTTCATAAATGTATTATCTGGCAAAACACACAGGGAATTTGAAGAAAATTTCTATCAATTTCCCAGTGAGGGGACACTCATTTTTGCCCGCAGACAGAGTTTTTGGACAAGCTGAAAAGCTTTTAAGAAAGAAGCCGACAATGATCTGCAAGGAAGAATACTTTGATGAATATCAGAAAGTAGGTAAAGTTAAAAAACTTGGATCTGATTGGTTACTAAAAAATGTTAAGTCCTTGGCTGGGAAATTAAAACCTTTCCCTAAAATTAGTGACATGAAAAGAATATACATCCAAAAAGTAGTAAAAGAAATGAAGCAAAGAAGAAAGATTAATATTTTTGTGACGGGAAATAAATTTTACCGCTTTGAAAATGATCTTAAGAAGCACTGTCTTTTGATGAAAAATGTTAGTTGGGAAGAAAGAACTATTAAAAACAAGAAGAAAGTCATTACGAAGACAGTTAAATCTAAAGTAATGATAGATGTAGCTGAAATCAAAGCTTATTTAAAAGAAGAGTTGAAGGTCTTTAAGAAACATGTCTGTTACGACAATCACCAAAGCAAAACTGTTAAAAAAATAACTGAAGGCGTTAAATCAGGACAATTGATTTTTCTGAAAATTATGTGTGTAAATATTCTGAAGAAGTGCAATCTGTCCATTTCGGAGAATCGAAAAAATAGATGTCTCTGAACACAGGTGTCAGGTATGCTTCAGTTGACGATAAAGATCAGACAGTATGTTTCGCTCCTGTCTCAGACAATTTGGAGCACCAGTCACAAACATGCTGTGTGGACTCACATGAAACCCATTTTGGAGCAGTCAGCCCAAGAGTTCACTAACACTTATACAATTCATTTCTTTTCGGACAGTCCATCTAGTCAGTACCGCAAGCAACCGATTCAATATTTATTCATTTAAAACATTAATGCTCAATTACTTTCCAAATTTAAAAAAGCATGACGTGGAACTTCACAGAGTATATTGTAGTATAGTATATGGTTAAGCAAGGGAAAAAAAATTAAAACCTATCCAATTCATTGGAGTTTGCCAAAGTAATATGACTAATAATGAAATTGATGTAATGTTTCTTAAACACTGTTCCAAACAACGTTTTATACTTTGTTAATGAAAAAGATTTTGCCTCAGTCCAGTTAGATCAAATTAGAGCCATACTGCCACCACCTACTGTTATTCGTAAGGGCAAAAGTGTGTTTTTTAAGTTTGTACAGAATGTTTAAAATTTTGTTAGAGTTGCACTTAGAAATGTAATTTTTTAGTTACGATTTTGGAAATAGGTTTTAAATGTAAACCTTTAAACATCAATCGTATTTTGTAAATTAAAAAAAAGTTAGACGTGGGTACACACGGAAAAATATCATTTTAAAGTTGGGATTTTGCTATCAGGTTTAACTGTAAATATTAAGGGCAACCATGTTTTGTGAAATATTTAGGTATTGTGTTAGATATAGGTACATTTCAAAATATTAATTTAGTTTGGATTTTGGTATTAGGTTTTAAAAATCTATTTAAATCTTACGTTTATAAAGAATAATTACACAAGTTTTCAAATGTAATTTATAACATCGAATTTTTAACATCGAATTTATAACATCGTAGTACCTATAACTCAAAATGGTAACTGTGTCTTGTTTTAGTTTATTAAGAATTTTGAAAATGTAGTTGTATGTACTTATTATTTTTAAGTTTGCATTTTGGTATTACTATCATTTTTATAAGAGCAACCGTGTTTTTTATTTTAAATATTAAATATTTGTTGTTTTAAATGTTATTAAATGTACTTATTATTATTCAGTTATAGTTTAGGTATTACAAATGGTTAAAATGTCGTTGCTTGGATAATATTTGCCAAATGTTCCATTATTCTTCATTCACTAGTATTTATCTTTCTCACAAAGTAAAAAACGAAAACAATACTTTCTTTTTCTAAGTAAGTTTGTTAATAAACATTAAGCATTGCATTAAACAATTTTAAATGCTCATTTTATGTGTTTTTATTCAATGTACATCCACTTAGCATAACTCTTCTTGTTGTTTAAATGCAAGTCGCTCACGACAATAATTACAAGTCGTTCACAGTCAGTACCAGTCGCTCACGCTCAGAACCAGGTCGCTCACGCCGACAAAAACTGAAATATTTCATTATCTGCACTGGGTATATTAGGTTCCATGGTGTCGGCTAATGCCTGCCAGAACGGCAAACAGTTCTTCGTCAAAATATATTATTACTGTAAACAACATACTTGGATTTAATACTAAAGTTTCGTCTGTCAAGTGCAACCTAAACCTCAAGGTAAATCATTCTTGTTAAATATTTTTTGGAAAAATATAATGTGTAATACTTTATTTTTGCACTTTCATTAGCGTGAACGACTTGTACTTCAAACGTGCCGCCCCAGCGAAAATATTGTAAAAAAAAGAATTAAATGAAATTAAGCTCTGCTCCTTACTAAACCTTGCACTTTATGAAATGAAAGTTCCAAATAAAATATTCATATAGTGTATACAGTTTTGAGTGTATAAATTTTTTTTTAACACTTTTGATATTATTTCATTTTGTGAGATTGACCCTTATAAGTTTGTGGATGGTTATGCTATTTTTGTTGAGGAGTTTGTGGTATTTTTTGAGTTTATTAATAACCAAAATTTGATAATTGACTATATTTGATGAGAAATTGTAATTTTATTGCTATGAAATATTTTTGTGTAAATCGTATGTTCACATATTATGGACATTGTGACTCAAGTATTCAAAATTGTGAAGTGAGGTTATATTTTACATTTTTATTTGTATTTTGTTTCAAAGTTTGTTTTAATAACAGTACCTTTATAATTTATGAAATTAAGATGAGTGAACATTTGTTGGAAGACCGTATTTTAGATTTATTAGATGATTCCGACTTGGAAGATTTATCAGTTGAGGAGGAGTTGAATGAAACAATAACAATTAACAACTTGTCACATGGTGAGATTATAAATAAACTAGCATTTTACCACTGTAGTAGTTTTACATTATTGTATTCAACTTTATAAGTAAAAACAATGTTACTATTTTATGTAATAATTGTACACAACAGAATAAATCACAAAGGAATAATGGAAGGCTAATTGGAGTTTTACTAGGATCATAAATTATTTTTTCAGTCATAGAATAAAAAGGATGATGCACATTTAAAATTGTAATAGCCTATCATTAGTTTTATTGTTGTTTTAGATGAGATAAGAGAGTCTGTAGCTTTGAAGACGAATTTGAAGTTCTTAATGAAATGACAGATGAAATATCTGAAGAAAATGAAGTTTCATGTACAAATGAAGAGGTAAGCGGTAGGCTTAGGGCTATCAAAATCTGACAAAGAAAAAAAAATACAAGATTAGGAATGATTTGACTGGAAGGGAAAATATAAAGTGGCGGACTAACTTTGATAGATTTGAAAAAACTAAAGTTTGTTGGTTTCAACCAGTATACCAACCAGAATTTGATTTGGCAACTTCATTTTAAATGTATATTATTTTTAAAAAAGTACATTCCTAAGAGTTTTTATGAATTAGCAGCTGTAAAAACAAACATATATGCACATCAACAAAAAGCTGTTTTTAGTCCAACTTCAGCAAGTGAAATTAAATGTTTGTTTGGAATTCATATTTTGATGGGAAATCTTAGTTATCCTAGAATGCGGTACTGCTGGCAAGCTAAATTAAAAGTTGGTTTGATTTCTGAAACTATAACTTTGAATAGATTTTATAAATTGGGTCAAAATTTCCATATAGTGAATAATTTAGAAGACCAAAATGAAAATGATAAGTTTTGGAAAGTTCGTCCAATATAATGTTGTGCGTTCAAGATGCCTTGATCTCCAGCTAGAAACTGCTTTATGTGTAGATGAACAGATGGTGCCTTTTAGTGGTCAGTACGACAATATATAAAAAGTAAACCATGTAAGTATGGAATAAAGTTTTGTTTTTTGCTTTATCAAGGTGCAGAAAAAACTGAAATCAACCCAGTATATTCGCAGTTTGGTGCAGGTGCATTTACTGTTATGCACCTTCATAGCAGAATAACTGAACCTAATCATCAGTTATATTTCGACAATTATTTTAGCTCTTACCATATTTTTCAGTGGTTGCTTTGCAGCAGATTTATACGAGTGAATAGATTTCATAAACCACCTCTGTTTTCAGATAAAGAAATAAAAAATTACCACGAAAGAGGTTTTTCTCAGGAAGTTATGAGTGAAGATGGTCAAGTAATTTTATGTAAATGGTATGACAACAAACCCGTTATACTAGGAACAAACTTTGTTGGAATTGGTGAGAAAGACGATTGTCGTCGTTATAACAAAGCCAGACGTCAATATATAAATGTTCCTCGATCAGAAGTGGTCCAATAATTAAACTTTGGAACCCCTAATAAATGTAAATATGTGAACTTGGAAATAAGTAAAAACATTATAACCTGGATACCAGAAATTGAACAATATCTCATAATCTTTCCTGAGAAAGAAGTTTTAAAAGTTATAAGTGCTAAAGAAACTAACGAAATATCTTTAAATGGAATCTTTTTATTAAATATTAATGACAATAACGATATTGTTGAATACAATAATCAAATACTCTTGCATTCTTCTAATACTAATGTAGGGCATCCTAGAATACTAGATGCCACAGACTTTGTGTTACAGGTAGATCAGCAGCCTGATATTTCCATCAACTTGCATAAACTGGACTTAAACCATATAAATTTAAATACAATTTCAAAGGTGAACAAAACGGTAGAATTAACTACAGACTTTAGTGTATGGACAATAATACTGTATTGCATTGTAATTACTGTTATGTTATACGCAGCATACAGGTACACCAAGAAACCGAATTTGACTTCGAGTCAACCAACACCTCAGCCACAGCAGAGATCTCGGCACATCCCCGAAGTTCTATTTAGGGATGGAGGAGTTATATCCACAAATAATGTATAGCTTATGTAAAATAATGATAACATTCACTGTAAGTCAGCTGAGTAAGCATTCTTTTGTAGAATAATGATAACATTCACTGTAAGTCAGCTGAGTAAGCATTCTTTAGGTGTAGAGGCTGAAAGCCATTATTCTTTAGTAGTAGTTAGAAACTCTCTCCGTGAACATCTACATGTATACTAGTGTTTACGTATATTTGTTATAAATAGTTTACAAGTATAATTAATAGATTGTTTGTAATAAATAAATTGGATCTTTATTAAATAGATACAAGAAAAATATTTGTTTTTTAAAAATCCAAACGTCTCAACACGAGACGTAACTTATATATATATATATATATATATATATATATATATATATATATAATGCATATATATATATATAATATATATATATATATATATATATAAGGTAAACCGCGGGAACGGCGACACCCCGGGTAATGCCGACACTCCAAGTTCTAGCCATCGCTGCAGAGATATTTGTGAAGTGCTAGGCTGCAACCTTGCGGACATCACCGCAACTAACGCCCAGTGTGACTCTGTCGTTTACGTAAACAAGTTGTGCTGTGAGTTGAAATTAAAAGTTTTTGCTGATTTCGATGTACTTTTTTGCTTTCCTTAGCACTTCATAGAAGGTAAATGTAATTATAAGTTTGTAATCCTAAATAAGATTATATAAGTTATAAAGCACGACATTTAGCGAGTAGTTTAGTATAGTTTTTGTTTCGGTTCGGTCACTAACTTGCCCTCATAACCTGTTTAGACGCCATCTTGTCTTGCCGGGGTAATGCCAACATCCCTGGCAGGGGCTATTTAATTCCGACATGTCGGTATTGCCCCGGTTCATTATGAATGGGATTGGCTAACGCGTTTTTGTTTATTTATTTTAGATGGTGCGTTCTAAGAAAAGAACAACTAATAAAGCTTGTGGGATGAAAATACAATGAAAAGAGCTTTTCAGCTGGTTCAAGAAGGACGGTCTGTAAAAAGCGTAGCTGCCGAATTGAATATTCCCAGAATAACCTTGCATGACCGTCTAAAATCAGGATCTACAGCAAAACCAGCCTTAGGACGAAAATCTGTCTTTACACCTGACCAAGAATCAATATTACTTGATCATATAAAACAATTGCAAACACTATTTATGGTATTACCCTCACTGATTTAAGGAGATTAGTTTTTGCTTTGGCCGAGTCTTTAACGACAAAGCACAATTTCAACAAAGACCAAAAATGGCTGGAGAGGACTGGCTTGCTGGTTTCCGAAGAAGAAACCCTACTGTGACTTTAAGAAAACCCTCAGGAACTAGTTTGAATAGAATTCTTGCTTTCAACAAAGATGAAGTAGATTTGTTTTTTTTCTAACTTGATTACAGTTTATGAAAAAACCCACTTTTCTCCAACTATAATCTTTAATATGGACGAAACTGGAATTTCTACCGTACAGAAACCAGGTAAAACTCTAGCACCAAAAGGTCAACATCAAGTAGGCTCTGCGACAAGCTGGGAAAGAGGGCGGAACATCACTGTTATTTGTGCTTTTAGTGCTTCTGGATCATACATTCCTCCACTATTCATCTTTCCCAGAAAACGAATGGCTCCTCAATTAGAAGCAGGAGGACCCGCAGGAGATGTCTACAAATGTTCACACAATGGCTGGTCCAATGAAGAACTCTTCTTAGATTGGATGAACCATTTTATAAAAATGACGAAACCTTCTGCAGAGGAACCTGTGTTGCTTATTATGGATAATCACGGAAGCCACATCAGTCTAGACAGCTACGAGCTGGCTAAGAAAAACCACATCCATATTGTCTCAATCCCACAGCATTCGTCACACAGGCTTCAACCCCTGGATTTGGCGTTTTTTGGCCCACTAAAAAAAGCATTTATTGCAGAGTGTGACAGATTTTTGAGGGCAAATAGATTACAAAAATCACTGTATATGACATTGCTTCTATTTTCAACGCAGCATATGTAAAGGTGGCAACAATGGACAAAGGTGTATCTGGTTTTAAAGCAGCTGGTATCTTTCCATATAATCCAGAAAGATTTGGTGAGGTTGACTTTATTCCAGAAAGAGAGAGTTCACCTCATGTCGTAATAGAACTAGATCAAGTAATTGAAGACAATGATGATGATGTTGATGCCAATGTAACTCAGATGGAAATTGATTCTAGTGTTTCTGAAAATAAAACTACAAATCATCCAAATTTGAACATAACTGGCATATATAAAAGTCCTGAAGCTGGAACATCTTCAAACAGTGTGCATGATATGCCGACAAATGCAGAAAAAAAGTCTACGTCGTTATCGGCTTGGTTTTAAACAACAGCTTTCAATAATATCTCCTGTAGGCCTACAACAACCTAACAATCAACTCAAAACTAAAGGCAGACCTAAACAGCACTAAACTATTGTCACTGCTACGCCTATGAAAGCTGTATTACAAGAAGCGAAGAAGATCAAAAAGGAGAAAGAGGTAAAGGCCAAGATAGCACTTAGAAAACTCCTCGAAAATCCTAAAGTGCCTACAAAAATCAAGAAGGAAAAAGTAGATGAAAATGTAAATGGCTGTGAAAATAAATCAAAAAAGTCAAAGAAAAGTGCAGAAGACAAATATCTTTCTCAGAGTCTTCGTCTGAAGATGACATTGATGAGTCGAAGCTATGTGACGATGACGAGATGGATGACATGGTAAATTTACTTGGAGGAGACTCGGAAATGTGTTTAGTGTGTGGAGAATTTGGAGGTAACGAACTTTGGTTTAGGTGTGTCGTTTGTGGATTGTGGGCACACGCTGATTGTAGCGGATTTGATTCTGCGGAAAACTATACTTGCGACCATTGCATTAAAAAATAATTTCTCTTTTAATCTAGCTTAGATATACATTTTATCACAAAATATGTTTACTCAAAGTTTGGATTTGTTGTAAATACTTTTTTATTCCTAATAATTCCAAATAATAATTTCCTCAATATTTGCACATTTATTTTACTAACTGTTCACCACTTCATTGTAAACGTTCCATGTACAATAAAAAAGTGTTTTTAAATTATTACAGCATTTAATTTGCCTTTTACATCCTATGTTGGCATTACCCCAAAGGTATGTCGGAATTACCCTGGTTCATGGGGCAATTCCGACAGGTGGTTATAATTTACAAACAATTATTTACAAAAAAAAATGTGAAGTTATGTGTTTTATTTTGCATTTATATCTCTTTAAATACAAAATATAAAAATAAAAAACCCTTAAGGTGTCGCCAATTCCCCGGTTTACCATATATATATATATATATATATATATATATATATATATATATATATATATATATATATATATATATATATATATATATGTAGGTTTTAAAAGTAATAGTTATAACTAAAGAACTTATTGAAACAAAAACAATAACAAAATTTACACGAAAAAATTATTTTCATGTTTAAACAAAAAATCAAAAATCAGGGTATGACAGACCCATGCATAATATTTGTGAAACTTTGTAGATGAATAGTACTTAAGGGTTAAAGTTCATTGCTTTGTGAAAAGAGTACAGGGTGATGAGTTTGATACAAGGAGAAAGAAGGGCTTACCTAGTTTTGGGGTTCTTCAAATCGATTATGCTGGAAAATTTTCAATTAATTCACAAGATGAGATTCAAAGCGCACACTGGTCGCATGGACAAGATACTTTGTTTACTGGTTGTGCTTGGATTGGGGATACAACCACTTCATACACTAATGTCAGCGACGATTTGTCACATGGTAAATTATCCATTATGGTTTTTCTTTATAAAATAGTTGAAGATCTCAAAAATTGGTTTCCAAGACTTGAAGAACTTTCTATCTTCTCAGACGGCCCCTCACCCCAGTTTAAGAACAGCTTATCTGCTTTGCTCACTGCAAAAAGACTTGAGTATAGACGTGGAATGGTTGTTCTTTGCAACATCACATGGCAAAGGAGCCGTAGATGCCATTGGGGGTGCACTGAAAAGCAGTGTTTGGCTTACTATTAAATCTAGAAAGCTTCTGGTCTCAAGTGCTTACGACTTATATGAATGTGGTAAATCTGTATTGCAAGGAACACACCTCTTTTACATCCCTAAGGAAGAAGTTATTCGTCAAGAAAACCAGATGAATTCGGAGTGGAAAAATGTTTTAAAAGTTCCCAATATCCGGTCAAGCCACTTCATGCGTCCTTATTATGACAGCCAGAGTGTACTTGTAGCAAGGACTGTCAATTCAATAATGACCCGACATGACATCATAAAACAACCTGCTCCTACAAAACAACGTCTCCATTATCAGGATGTCTATTCTAGTTCAGAAGATGAAGTGGATGCGAGCTGTACTTCTCAAGATGGAGTGGATGTAAGTTATGTGTCTCAAGATAACAATGAAAGTGACATTTCTAAGCTTCAAAACTTAGACTACCTAAATGCCGTGACTAATGATCATTTATTATTGAAGTTGAAATAACAAGCGAGAAGGGACTTAAACATAACTATTTTGCTATTTTCAAAGAAAAAGTTGAAAGTGAAGAGTTACTTGTTACAGTGGAGTTCTTGAAACAATGTACAAAGAAGGATAAACTGTTCACGCTCGATGAAAAATCGGCTTCGTTCAAGAGCAACATTAGTATAAAACAGATTGTAAGAATCCTAGATCAGCCTGATATAGTTAAAAAAGGAGAAAGAATCAACTATAAATTTCTCTAAAAAATTGTTTTGGTAAATTAGTTTGAACTTTCAATAAAGTAAAGGCTGAAAACAGATTTTTTTATTTTTTTTTTTATTATTATTTTTTTTTTTACAACGACTCTTGTACAAGGCTTCTTAACGTTAAGTGAGATTTTTCTTATATGTTCATTTATTTATGTTAGACCTATTTTAAATTAAAATACTCTTAAGTATGTTAGGCAATGTATTGCTCAGGAATTAAAACTGAATGTTAAAAATCAAATATTGGTTTAATTTAAATCCACAATTCACACGTGTCCCGTACGGAACCAGGAAAAATTATATTTAACACAGAAGTAAAGTGTGATAAATTAAAATAGTTTGTAGAAATGTCTTGTAAATCTGTTCCACGTTGCATTGTAATAATATTAACTCTTAAATACAGAGAGAATCACAGAGTTTAACAAAAAAACATGGCATGTTAGCTCAAGGTGACCATAAGGTGTCCCGTACGGAACCCGCCTTTAGTTGCATATTTTCAGATTGGTCAAAACTGAAAAAAATGCCAAAGGTTGGGAGAATATAAAATGACTAGTGTTATATAGTTTGAAATAATTTTACATTCTTTAGAGAAATATAAGTAATTTTTTAAAGCTATACATTGATCAAAAAGAAGGTTATCCCGTACGGAACTTGGAATGGCTGACAAATTTGTCATTTAAACGCATTACTTTCTCGTATATGCGTAGTAAAAAGTAATGTATTTATATTTTATAGTATGATGGAGTGTAAATGAGTTTTTTGTTTCACAAGACTCCTTGACTGAAGTAACTGAGAGCTCGAGTATGAAATTAGGTTACAAACCCATTTCATTCGCATATTTTCTTATCAATAACATTATTTATTACAGATAAATAATTATTGATTTGTACATAAAAACTTTTTTTAGTTCGGATAAAAAAAAAAAAAAAAATAGCCAAATAAAAGTAAAACTTTGAGTATCGTAAATAAGAGTGATAAAATACACGAATATATATTAGCCGATTGCGAATTTCGGTTAACTATTTTACGCAAAATTTAAGTATTTATTAACATAATTAACAAAGTGTTATCACAATGACTAGAGTTAAGCCTAGTAGAAATGAGGTAGGAGAACTGGTTCACCTTGAACGTATCTATAATTATTTTGTTATCAGGTCTATATGCCTAGACAGACAGAACTTCCCGTATACACACATTTTACTATCTACTGAAGTAGAAGAAAGTACAGTTTAATAATACTACAATTATTTTAATTCTGATAATTGTTTGATCAATATTTGTAAAAAAAACTATGAGTGCAATAAACATTATTTAAAAGATTCTCAATCAACATTGACCTTGTACTGATATCTTGTAATCACGCCAGACAAACTCAATCAGTACAATAGTGTATCTCGTTTAATACATTTTAATTTTACGGGACATTATATTATTACGATAAACGGAAAATTATTAGCCGCTGATTACTGGGAATCAATAATATCTCAAACGTATATATTACTTGTCCTTGTGAACTGCTGTGTGTTGTGTATGATTGTGGGAATGAATCTAAAGGTATGATACACATCTATGCACCAAAAAATAAACTTCGTCTAACTTCTTGGCACCAACATTAATTGGAACTACACTACAGGAAATGGTTGACACACTTGTGTGCACATACAAGTCGGGCAACAAGTTAAGGCCGGTTTAGACGCTGTGATAAATCGGACGACAAAACTGCAACGACAAGTCGGTGCGTGTGGACCGGAAAACTGAGGACTGTACAGACATTGGAGTGGTGGTTTGAGGTTTGAGGAAGAGAGCATAAATATTTGCACAAATCACAGACAAGTCGTTGCGTATAAATCGTAGGGTGTGAACTCAGGCTTGAAGTTTGCACAAGCCAAAAAAGTTGGCTTGAGTAAAGGCCGGTCCACACGCAACGACTTGTCTGCACAAATGTTTGCGCAAACCAGGTTTGCACAGACAAGTCGTTGCGTGTGGACCGGAAATTTGAGAACTGCACAGACATTGGAGTGGTGGTTTGAGGTTTGAGGAAAAGAGCTTAAATATCTGCGCAAACCACAGACAAGTCGTTGCGTGTGGACGGTTCGTTCAAACTTCGCTTCAAACCTCATAAAACCCTCCGGCGGCTATCTTCAATTCTACTACATATTCAAATCGTTTTTAATAAACAAAACGGATTAACCTTCAAACTTGAAAATTCCATTTTAAGGAATGATGTTCCATTGAATGGCTAAAACGTAGTATTTAATTCAAACAAATTGATGTTATTATTTAGTTTGCGGGGAAATCAAGTGAATCAGGTGAAAGTGGTGGGGGGGAGGAATGTCCCCACTCTAGTAGTCAACTACTGTTGTTTCCGTGCATCGCATTGACTACAGACACGGTGTCACAGTGATGGCGGAACTTCGTCAATGTTCAAACGAGTTTCTAACCGAGTTTATTGTACTGTACAAAAGTTATCCGTGTTTGTGGCGTGTGAAGTCAAAGGAATATAGTGACCGGGACAAAAAAAAATCTGGCTTATGACGCTTTGGTGCATAAGTATAAAGAGATTGATGCCTCGGCCAACAGAGAAAAGGTAACAAAAAAAATCAATTCTCTTAGGACCGTTTATCGAAAAGAGTTGGCCAAAGTTAACAAATCTAATCGTTCAGGAGCTGGGGAAGACGAAGTGTATAAGCCGACATTATGGTATTTTAATCTATTAAGATTTATGAATGATCATGAAACTCCAAGGGAGTCGAAAAACACCATGGATGAAGACTGGGAAGAAGAAGTCATTGAGGAGGTAAGTTCATATTTATTCAATTCCATCTGCTATAAAACATTTACCAATTGAAATAATAAAAAAAGGGTATGATAAATTAAGAATACAAATTTAGAATTCTTCGCAACATTTTAATACATTGCCAAAGAGTTCTATGAATAAAATAAACATTCTGTTGAAATTATCACAAAGTTGTAAACTTATCTTGCCAAGGTACACGTCCATCTGTATTGAAATATTCTTTGAATTTATCTCTAACAATTTTAGCACTATTAATAATTTTTACTTTCGTTACTCGCTGAAGATCATGCATAGAATCTGGGTCGCATCTTTCACCAAGTTCAATTGTACATTCATCAAAATTTTCACGATCCATACTCATTGGTGGTGTGTAAGTTTGTGGGGAAGTTTTTCGTAAATAATTATGCAACGCACAACATGCAAGCACCACAGTATCTATATTTTCTAACTTCAAATTAATTGCTGTGTGGAAAATTCTGAATCTCGATGCTAGAATCCCAAAAGTATTTTCTACAACACGACGAGCTCTTGATAGTCGATAGTTGAAAATTCGTTGGTCTTTATCCAACGTTTCGCGAGGGTACGGTTTGATAATATGATTGTGCATCGCAAAAGCTTCATCACCAACAAAAACGTGATCAAGAACTGTTTTTGAATTAGGAAGGGGCCGAGGTCCGGGAATATTTAGAGAATTTGTCAACAGTTTTTCATGAAATCCGGTGTGATTTATGACTCCTCCGTCGGATACTCTTCCGTTTGTTCCTACATCACAATAAACAAACTCGCAGTTGGCCATAAGCACTACACTGTGAGACTTCTTATAGTTGTAAAAGTAAGATCCACTTCCTTTTGGTGGTATAATTCTGACGTGCTTGCCGTCAATAGCGCCTAAGCAATGAGGAAACTGCCATTTATTTTCAAAACCAGCGGCGATTTCCAACCAGTCTTCTTCAGTTCTTGGAAACTGAAACAGAAAAAAGTGCTTTTTACGTTTCTTATTATATTTTGTGGATAAATTATTATAATACATTAGACTATGCTATTTCTCTAATTAGTCTCCTTTACATTTTTCAGAATGAATGTGAGACAGCGTCAGGTCACAACATGAACGACATGAACGTCGATAATCTCTCCGCTCCTGTCACACCTGCTTCATCTACTTCGACTCGAGGAAATTCATCTTCAGTGAATATGTCTCGCCCACAATCAACATCAAGAAGGCGGAAGTTATCCCTAGACGATCAAAAAACAAATGAGGTAATGGAGCTGGTTGGAAAAAAATTAAATTCTTTACTTCAAGAAGATGTGTTTGATGTATTTGGCAAACACATAGCCAACAAACTCCGATCTTTAAATAACGTACAAAACGTGTTTGCCCAGAAGTTGATAAACGATGTTCTATTTGAGGCGGAAATGGAAAACCTAAGCAGAAGTTTCCAAGTTGTTGACATGGGAGTGCCACACAATAATTTCGGGACAACAGGAGGCAGTTATGGATGGCAACCTCGATGGCAAGAATGCCCTCCACAACCGCCATACCACCAAACTGGTCAACAGCCATATCAGCCTAGTCAGCAGTCATATCAGCCTAGCCAGCAGTCATATCTGAAAAACGGTCAGCAACCATACGAACAAACTGGACAGCAGCCGTTGATGCCCCAAGAAAATGTTGATAAATCTACTGATGTTGCAAATTTTTTAAAAAGCTTTCAGGCAAACTGAAGACAATCTGTTCATATTTTTCAATTCAATAAAATATTTTTTATGGTTAAAACTTTTGTCAGTGTACGTTTATTAAGTAAATAAAAGATTTAGTAAAATGATTGAATATAGAAGATTATTGACTTACCTTTAAAAAATCCATTTTCAAAACTTTGTAGATGGCGTCACACGTTTCAGGAACTATCACACTCAAAGCTTGTTTAGACATAATGGTTGTAAACTCCATGTCTTTATAGCTTCTTCCAGTTGCCAGATACCGTAAAGTTGCGATCAGTCTTTCATGTGGGGAAACAGCTTTTCTCATGCACGAGTTTTGTTTTTTATTAAAGGAGTTACTAATCGCAATAAATTATTATATGTTTCAATGTCCATGCGTAAGTAATTTTGCCAGTCATCAGGTTCATTACGCAATTCCCGAAGTAATTTTACATGAGAAAATTGTTCTCTTTTTAGTAACAAATGTCTAGACCACAAACGTTGCTTAGCTTTCATTGTTTTGCCTTTATTTCGTTGTTTCCTGGCAAGACACAATGCGAAAACCGACCACAACAACACTTCCTCCATGATTACCTTCTGACTGATTTGAAATAGATTTGAGTTGAAAACTGAGCGTGTGGACACATTTTCATGCCACCGACTTGTCTGTGCAAACCTGGTTTGCGCAAACATTTGTGCAGACAAGTCGTTGCGTGTGGACCGGCCTTAAAACCTGTCCCGGACAGAAAATTGGCTTGCGGTTGGTTTATGGAATGAGCGTGTGAACGATGTTCAAGCCGCAGTTCCAATTTCGCGCATGCGCATGAAGCATTGGTGACGTAATCTTCCACCACGTGTTGCACTCAAACTAATCTGTTGTAATCGCGAGCTGTGTTTTCACGTTACTTATTAATAGTTCGTGTTGTATTATTTATTAGTTCTGTTGTATTATTTATAAGTTATGTTGTATTATTTATTAGTTAAGTTGTGTTTAAAAATGCCCAACGAAAAAAAAAGTCTTTGTAATTTCATAGAAGCATACAAATCATTCCCTTGCTTGTGGAAAGTAAAGAGTAAGGGATACAGCGACCGCAATGCTAAAACTCAGGCGTATGAGGCATTAATAGAGAAATTGCAACCTTTGGACCCAGAAGCCAACAGGGAGAGTGTTGTTAAGAAAATCAATTCTCTACGTACCGCATACCAAAAAGAGCTGAAGAAGGTTATCAATTAAGAGAAATCAGGCGCCGGAGAAGACGATATTTATATTCCCCACTTATGGTACTTTGAACTGTTGCATTTTCTAAAGGACCAATAAGTTGCAAGGAATACACAATCAAACATCGAAGACATGGTGGTAAGTGAAATTGATTTATATATTTATAGTAAAATGTAAGTACATATGTAATTAATGAATACAAAGTAATAACTAATTATTCTTAGAAACCATTCTGTGCTGCCAGTCCACTTTTCCAGAGTTGTTGAAGTATGTTTTAAATTGCTCACTCACTTCTTTTGCCTCTGCACTGGGATTCCTATTATAGCCCCTTTCAAGACTTGTCTGAGTTAGTTTGTAATCCAGGAGTAACTGTAGCAGTGCTAGTATCTTCTACATCAAACACGTCTTGTGATGTGTATGTCTGGGAACAATTTCTTCGCAAGAAATTATGCAATACACAACAAGCCAAAACAACCTTATCAATATTAACTGCAACTACAAGTAGGACTGCAACTACAAGGAGGAAGCAACTCTACCCGAGCTCATGGAATTAAACATGGCCCGGGAGAGCTCTTTGCAGAATACGACATCCAACCTCCCAGTTTTAGAATTTCTAGCATACTTCTCGAAGACTGGGAGAAGACTCATGGAGGAGAAGGAGAAGGAAGATCCCAGAGACGCTGGCGGAACAAGAAGAACAAGTGGCACAGGGAGCGGAAAAAGAAGAAACGAGAGGAGCCTTCACCCTAATATATAAAAATGTTATGTACTTTCTAAAATAAAATGTACTTTCATATTAATTGTAAATCTGTTGTTTGTAAAAATTTCTTGTAATAAATGGTCCCAATCTGTTCTTATCAGCCTAATACAAACTAGATCTTAGTCAATGCCCTCCCAGACCTTACCAACCCCGTGGACTGGAGGTGGAAGTCCTCGACTGTTGGAGCCGGCTTTCCAAGAGTTTCTGCCGGTGACCGTCGCCTGTGAGGAGGACCTGGAAGGTCTCTACGGTGAACTACGGTCGACTCTTCGCAGAGGGATGCGACTGACTGTCCCACGCAATGTGGGAACTGCCATTTATCTTGAAAAGCATCTGCAATTGTCTTCCATTCGGTACCAGTGGTGGGAAACTGAAACCAAATACATGTAATACATATTGGATATTGAAGAAAAAAATATCTTTACGTAGCCACATGATATTTACCTCATTACCATTAATTAAATATTGTAAATTCTACTTTAAAATTTTTAGTATTTGTAATTTCTAGTTTAAAACGTCTAGTATTTGTAATATCTAGTTTACAAATTCTAATTATTGTAATTTCTAGTTTAAAAATTCTAATTTCCAATTTATAAATTTTAGTATTTGTAATTTCTAGTTTACAAATTCTAAATATTGTAATTTCTGGTTTAAAAATTCTATACTAATGATTTTGTTTCAGGTTTCTGACCATGACGCACCCTACGAGTTAACAGAATCCCCCAATGTGTCTTTACCACCCACACCAACACCATATTCATCGGCACCAGACACATCGGCTTCATGTACATCACAAACATCTGGACAGCTATCCAAAGCATCCCTAGGACGGAAGAATAAATGCGACGAAGTGTTAGATGTGATTGGGAAACGTTTGGCACAACCTTTGGTCACTACTATAGATATATGTTCTGATATTGGAAAAGCATGGGCATCAAAATTGAGAGACCTCGATCCACACCAAGCTGTGCACGCAGAAAAAATAATAAACGATGTGTTCAATGAGGCACAGTTGGGAAACTTGAATCGCAATTGTTTTCTATAAATTCAACAGGAGTATACAAGGAACACCCAGCCATCATTCAACACTCTGGCCCCAGTCAACATCCAACAATCATACCACACCCAGCCACCATTCAACACTCACCAATCATACCACACCCAGCCACCATTCAACACACATCAACCATACCACACCCAGCCATCATTCAACACTCTGGCCCCAGTCAACACTCACCAATCATACCACACCCAGCCACCATTCAACACTCTGGCCCCAGTCAACACTCACCAATCATACCACACCCAGCCACCATTCAACACTCATCAATCATACCACACCCAGCCACCATTCAACACTCTGGCCCAGTCAACACTCACCAATCATACCACACCCAGCCACCATTCAACACTCTGGCCCAGTCAACACTCACCAATCATACCACACCCAGCCACCATTCAACACACACCAACCATACCACACCCAGCCACCATTCAACACTCTGGCCCCAGTCAACACTCACCAATCATACCACACCCAGCCACCATTCAACACTCACCAATCATACCACACTCTGCCACCATTCAACACTCACCAATCATACCACACCCAGCCATCATTCAACACTCTGGCCCCAGTCAACACTCACCAATCATACCACACTGAACCCTCATACAACACTCCTCCTCCAGTCAACACTCAAATACTATCCCACACTCAACCCTCACTTTACACTTCCAATATGGAACCAAAGGAAAAGCCGATGCCACCCGACAATCCAACGGCTGGAGAATATCTTCGCATTTTCAGAGACTGAGAATCATAATGTATTACCTTCATTTGGCACAAGTAAGTGCCTAATTTTATTGTGATTTTTTTTAACTTTTGTTTTTGTTTTTCCCTGAAGAAAATACATCGTATTTTATTTGCCTTTTATTTGGTTACCTATCAATTACTGTTGTTTTTATTGTGTTCAAATACGTAGGTCCTAAATCATTTTAGGATTGGAAAGCACTCCAAGACTTGTTTTATAGGGGAGAAGAAGAAGTATATTATATTAATAAACTTACCTTTAGATATCTGTGTCCTTTAATGCTATGTAAATTGCGTCACATGTTTCTGGAATGATTGCACTTAGAGCTGGTTTGGAAATTATTGTGGTAAATTTTAAATCTTCATAACTTCTCCCTGTTGCCAAGAATCTTAGTGTAGCTGAAAGTCGTTCATGGTGGGTAATTGCACGTCTCATAACGGTGTCTGCTCTTGAAATCATTGGTGTAATTAGATGTAGCAAATGCTGGTATGTGGCTTCATCCATAAGCAAATAGTTGCGAAATTCGCACGGTTCACTGCGTAATTCAGCTATTAAATTTGTATGGGAAAACGTATCTCTTTTTAGCAACCATGGTTTTGATCATTTCCTTTTCTCCTTCAATTTTTCTTTTTTTTATCATGCATACCGCAGCCGTGGCAAGCATTATCATTTCTTCGTCCGAATTTTCCATTTCGCACTCAAGACTCAAAAAAATAGGGAACACAACAAGAACAGCAAAAACTGAAATACTGAAAACATTTTCTGGGTCTCTCACTTCACAGTTGTGCAAACCGAACTGAGCATGTAAACGGCGATATTTTTATTCACAAAACTGAGCAAACTGGCTTGCGCAAGCCAGTTTGTGCAAATGGCTTGAACGTGTAAACCCACCTTAATGAATAAATATCAAGAATACTATGACAAGGCTACAAAAGCGATGGTAAAAACCAAAATTAATAGCTTTCGCTCAGCTTATAACAAAGAACTTAAAAAAGTAAAAGACAGTGACAAAAGTGGAGCAGGAACTGAAGAGGTATACAAAATATCATTGTGGTATTATGATCTCCTTTCGTTCGTCATTGACCAACAGCCAACTGCAACAAGTGTCACTACTATGGACGACCTGTTTGAAAATGAGGAAATGGTAAGTAATTGAATATGCATACAACATTTCCATTTTACATTGCTACTTTATTGAAACATTGTTTAACTTAGCTCTACCACAAACGATAGTTATTGAAAATATGTTTTATGTACAGTCATCTTGCCATTGAACTCGTCCTTCATTTACAAAATATTCTACGAACTTATTGCGACAATATTTAGCATCATTATTAATATTGCCGCTGCTGGTGTCATTTTGTAGATCTACTAGTCCTGGCACTTCAATAAGCTCATTTGAATTGGTATCATTCAAATCCGGTGTTATGTATGAATATTGAGACCGCACTAAGAAATTGTGAAGGTAACAGCATGTTAAGACGAGGATATTTATATGTGTTACGTCTTTCAAATTTATTGCAGAATGGAATATTCTAAATCTGCTAGACAGTATGCCAAACGCATTTTCGACTATTCTTCTAGCCCATGACAATCTGTAGTCTTATTAAATGGTTTTAAGAAGTGCCGCATCAGTGCAAATGCTTCGTCCCCGACGAATACATACGGAAACTTGGTGGTACTATCTTTTGGATTTTCATCAGGAGGCAACTGCAAACTGTTGGTGGTTAATTTTTCGTAAAACTTAGTATTGCTAATCACACCCCCCTCTGATATACTTCCATTCATTCCTATATTCATAATGAATTGATAATTTGAATCCACAATAGCCATGAGAACAATACTATGAAACTTCTTATAATTCCAGTACAGTGAACCACTTCCTGTTGGTGGAATTATTCGTACGTTCTTGCCATCGACAGCACCAACACAATTTGGAAACTGCCATCTATCATTAAACCCTTTTGCAACTTTCCTCCATTCTAATTCATCTTGAGGAAGCTAAAACAAAGACAAACGACGAAATTAGTGAAACAATTGTAATTTTTTCAAGATAGCCATTTTGTAGTACATTTATATCTCTACGTGGAAACAAAATTTAAACCTTTTCCATTCATAAACATAGAAGTTGTAACATTATTAACGGAAAATGAATGTTTTACGAAAACACTAAGTAATTTAAGGTTTTCCCCGATTTGCAATAAATAATAACTAATAAATGTTAATATATGTATCATTTTACAGGTAAATGAATGTACTGTAGCTTGTGTTAATAATAAAGTTATGGGAATAAAACATAGAGTAAATTAATGTACACAATAGTTTTAAAAAATTATTATTTTTAACATTTTAAACAATATTATTCTCTAATTATTTGTCATTTTGTCATTGTTAATTTAAAATATAACGGTTAAATATAACGTTGCAATCACCCGACTTTGTGCTTACAGTTTGGGGGTTTACATTTGAAGCAGTACGAATTTGCTTTTCGCAAGTATAGTAAAAACTATACTTGTGTGAGAAAGTATGTTCAGTTTCTGGTACAGTTAATTTTTTTATTTTAGGTGGACTCACAATCCATTAGTGACAAAGATGGCAATGATGATGTACATTGATGAATCATCAGATCAAGAGATTACAAGACCCACTCCACCCCCATCATCAGAGAGCGGTCGTTCGATGGGGAGAAAACGGTCAACGGGTAATAATAAAGTTCTTTCAAACAAGAAAGTGCTACAGTTAGTTGCTGAAAGGTTAAGAAAGGCTAACTATGTGCCAGTAGGAAAACACGACAGCTTTGGAAAACATGTTGCCGATGAATTGAATATATCCCACCAGAAATGGTTCCTTATGTCCAGAAAATTATAAACCTTGCTTTATTTGAGGGACACATGATATCCTTCAATGCATTTTCATCAATAGCAACGCCTCAACGGACAGACCACCCACAAAGCCACTTTTCCACACCACACCAGTCACAACATTATTTTCCGATGCCACTGTCGATACCGGGGCACACGCAGCCACCCCCAGCCCGTTTAACCACTCTACAACCAATGCAAGTTGAATTTACTACGAATGTAGGACCTACAGAGGTACTAAGTAACCAAGCACCTACTGCAGAATATTTTTCACGATTTTCTGACAACTGAAGTACGTATTTTATAAACAATGTAATCTAATATGATATAAATTGTTTACTTTTCCCATTATTTTTTAATAAAAATCTTCAGGCCCTAAGCATTACTTACCTTTATATAATACTTGAGTACATCAACAATAGCTTTACATGTTTCAGGTATTATTTTACTGAGACTTGGAGTTGATATCACTGTATGAAATTTAAGACTTTGGTAAGTGCTCCCGCTTACCAAAAATCTCAAAGTCGCCCTTAGCCTTTCATGTGGTGTTATAGCCTGCCTCATATTGGTATTCTGTTTTTTTTTTTTTATCAAAGGCGTAATAATTAGAGATAATTTTCATCACTTATTCGCAAATAATTCAACCAATCAGTTGGTTCTAAGCGAAGTTCTGTCATTAAAGTTACATGTGACAATGAATTTCTTTTGCGAAGCCAAGCTTTACTCCACTGCCTTCTTTTCTGCCGCTCTTTTTTCAGCACCAAAGCTAAGGCTATTGCAATGAGACACTCTTCATCCATGAGTTATTATAATATCACACATTTACTTTATTACGAACAATGAACACTTTGTTAATGCGCACAACTCAAATTTTCACTCTGAACGGATCGGAAAACTGAACGGATCGTGTAAATGCAAACATTTTTTGAACTGAAATGAGACGAGTACGGAAACTGAAACTGAAATGACAACTGAACTGACCGTGTAAAAGGGCCTTAACATGATGGTCTGAATCAACCTTTACAACTGGGTACTTGTCGTTGCATGCAAGACGGAACGTGTAAACCGCAAATCGTTACGACTTGTCTGAATTGGAGCCAGATTGGAAGGTTTGTGCAAAATTGCACAAATATCGTTGGTTTGCACGACAAGTCGGTGCGTGTAAGCGACAAGTCGGTGCATGCAAGACGGAACGTGTAAACCGCAAATCGTTACGACTTGTCTGAATTGGGGCCAGATTGGAAGGTTTGTGCAAAATTGCACAAATATCGTTGGTTTGCAACAAGTCAGTCATATCGTTGTCTATACCTCAGTTCTGCCGTTGACGTGAAACCAGACAGTGAATACTGTGTTTTGTTTTGTGTGGAAGGTTTTGTTGAGTCAAGCCTCTCGGGAGTTCATTGAAATTTACAAAAACTCTCCTTGCTTGTGGCAAATCAAAAGTAAGGATTATTCAGATAGAAACAAAAAAGACTTGGCGTACGCCGAGTTAGTGAAAAAATACAAAGAGATCGACCCAAAAGCAGATCTACAGTTGTGAAAAAAATTAACTCATTCAGAACAGTGTATAGGAAGGAACTGAACAAAATTAACAACTACCTGAAATCCGGAGCAGGTGCTGATGAGGTCTATAAGCCAAATCTGTGGTATTTTGAAAATCTTTACTTCTTAAATTACGTCGAACCAGCAAGGATCTCCAAAAGCACAATGGATGAAACCGAAGGAGAAAATATGGATCAGGTTAGTAAAAACCATGATTTAATATGTTATAAAGGGTGTCCCTGAACTCTCTACCAAAACTTTGTAGTTTGGTTCTTTGGATCAAAATAAGCAAAAAAGTTTCTATGGACATAGATCCTATCTCGCTTTGTTAACCGTCTGTCGGTCTACATAAGTTGTAATATGTAGCTCTCCAACTTCAAACTCAGGTTGTAAATAAGGACTAATAGGACATATTTTGGTGCGGTGTATCAAGTTTCTGCCTTTTACCATTTCAAAATGGCGGCCACATTCCTACTTTTTTTTACTTTTATTGCCCAATATCTCGAAAACTACTGATTTTATAAAAAATGACTGAAGATTATAAAAAGATGCAGAATTTGATTTCCTTTACAAAAATGTATAGTTTTAGTATGGTCATAAGACAAATAACAGTGTAATTTCTAATTTTCTGTTGTTACTACAGGCAAATTTTAGTCATTTTTGCCATTTTTGCATGTAGTAACTAACAAGAATTAGAAATTACACTGTTATTTGTGATATGACCCTACTAAAACTATACATTTTTGTAAAGAAAATTAAATTCTGCATCTTTTTAGTCTCTTGTAGTCTTTAATCAGTAGTTTTTAAGATATTGACTATAAAAGTAAAAAATACGTTAAAGTTTTGGTAGAGTTCAGGGACACCCTGTATAAATAATAAGATAGACAAAACAAAAATGAAAAAGCACTTATAATTTCACAAACAACAATTTATTGCTACAGCTGTTTCGCCGTTAGGCATCGTCAGACAACTAAGAACTAAAAACTAAAATACAGGTCAACTTAACACTAACATCTAGGAATGAAGGTGGGGATGAAAGCAGAGGTGGGGCAATGACCTAGTATACCTGAAAGGGACATGGATAAGAGAAAGTTTTCAAACAATAGGTTTTAACAAAGGGGATGGGTTATTTACTTGTTCATTTAGGTTAGAAGCATGGCATTTCAAAACAGATCTGTTAATTTCTAAAATTTCCAAACTATTTAATTTCCTACTTTTCTGTTCTATGTGTAAAACTTTGACATTATCAATGGGATCAAATATATGGCCTGATTCTAGTAAATGATTTGCAAAATTGGAATCTGTTTTACCATGCTTCCAACAATATTTTAGTTTTTAGTTCTTAGTTGTCTGACGATGCCTAACGGCGAAACAGCTGTAGCAATAAATTGTTGTTTGTGAAATTATAAGTGCTTTTTCATTTTTGTTTTACCTTATTATGGAATTTCACCGAGTACCGACTGTAGTCACACTCAATATAATAAGATAGACCATTTTAACCAGGGTCTGGTCTTTGTTTCTAGAAGTTTTTCAGGAAAGTAAACATTATTTGGGACATGTTGCTGTAACAAAAGGGAATAATAACATATGTTAGTTATTGTACTTTGTTTATAATGTACAAAATGTATTTTTAACAAAATACTTGTTATTCCAGCCATTAAAAACTGAAACAACCTATATAAGTCAATATAAACATAAATTTACTATGTAATTTTGGCCCTTTGCAAAACCATTACACATTCAAAGCAAATTTGTCCTGCCAAGGCACTGATCCCTCACCATTAAAATAGGAACAAAATTCATTTTGAACTTTTTTGGCTGATATTAAAGTTTGGCCCCCAGAACGTCGTTGTAAGTGATGCATCTTATCTGCATCACATCGTAGACCTTTTACTGTAGAACCCTCGATGGTATTTTCATGATCAAAAACTTGAGAAGGTGCATAAGTCACAGACTTTTTACGCAAAAAATTATGTAAAGCACAGCACGCTAGAACGACCCATTCAATGTTCTCAACATCCACATTAATTGCAGTATATAGAACGCGGAACCGAGATGCTAAAATACCAAATGTGTTTTCTATTACTCGACGAGCTCTGGATAAACGATAATTGTAAATTCTTCTATCATTAGTAAGTGTTACCCGACTAAATGGTTTCAGTAAATCTGGACGCATTGCAAATGCCTCATCGCCAACAAAAACATAGTTCAATAGACGAGTTGAATCGGTCACTGGTTTAGGTTCTGGAATGTTCAGTTTTTTCTCAACGAGGCGTTTGTAAAAAACTGTATTATTAATCACTCCCCCATCAGACACTCTGCCATTAGTACCCACGTTACAATAGACAAATTCATAATTTGCATTAGCTATAGCCATAAGGACGATGTTATGAGTCTTCTTATAATTGTAGTAGTAGGAACCGCTGTCTGCTGGAGGAACAATCCTAATATGTTTTCCATCAATTGATCCCAAACAATGAGGAAACTGCCACTTGTCTTCGAAATCTGAAGCGATGTCTTCCCATTCAGCAGTAGTACTCGGGAACTGAAAGAAAAATATTATTTAGAGATTACAGAGAAACATAAAATGAAAAGGGGTGATGAAATAACTAAAATTTATATATTTTTGCGTAACTAATCATAACCCAAATTCTTGGTTTTTGTCAACCCCCTTTTTTTGTTCTGACTGTGTGTGTGTGTGTGTGTGTGTGTGTGTGTGTGTGTGTGTGTGTGTGTGTGTGTGTGTGTGTGTGTGTGTGTGTGTGTGTTATAAGCAATAATAATATAGGGCTATTGGTATAAAAAAAAATTGCAAATTGATTAAAGTGATCAATTATTACTAGCAAATTTCCAATGGATAAAATAAGCTATGTCTTATTTTATTATTTTTTTTACAAAATTTTATTTAATCAAATATGTATGTCGCAATTTTTGTCCGATTTTTTAAAATTTGGTAGGGACATTCCTTTCTATGATTTCTTGGAAAAGATCGTTGAACAAAAACATTGGAAATGAAATTAAATGAAATGAAATGAAAAACGTTTATTCAGTGTAATTAAAAAAAAATTACAATAATTACAGTATGTATAATAAAAAAATTTCTTGTTGTCTCGTTATTATAGCATTGACTTTTGGTTTCAGACCGGCGTAGTTGAAGACGAGACGACCCCCGCCGAAGATAACTCTGAACAACTAGATGTCACACCGATGATCATCCCACAAACCCCTAGCGCTCCGGTATCCCGCCAAACTAAGCGCAAACTAAATCCATTTGAACAAGCCAGTCTCGAAACTATGCAAAAGGTAGGGGAAAAAATTGACTCCTATAAGGAGGATGATAGTCTTGACCGTTTCGGTAACATGTGGCTGACAGACTGCGGAACATCAAACCCCATCAGCTGAAAATTGCACAGAAGCTAATTTCAGATGTTTTGTTTGAAGCAGACATGGAGTCTTTAAACAGATTTTGGAAAATTACTGGTCCTGACGTAGAATCGTTTCAACACAGTGGCTTCCCTCAGTATATGAACTACCGCCAAGACAATACCTACCAAATGCAAAACCGTCAACATTTTAATGTAGCACCACAACTGAACCCACCGTTCACTCCTGAATAAACAAGTGTTATTACCAGGACAGTCAAGCTACTCTAGTGAAAATAGTATCAATGTACCACAACAACCAAACCCATCACTGGGTTTTTTCACACCTGAAGAAGTGTTTTCACCAGACAGTTGAGCTACACAAGTGAAAAAAATAGTGTCAAAGAATATGTGAATTCATTCAATCCAAACAAAAAATAAAGAAAAAACTACTGTTTTTATTCATTTTTACTAAATCATTGATATACTTTTGAATCTAATAAAACACTTTTACTTTTTATGGTATTGTAGTTTGACATTTTCACATTGTACTTTAAAACATGAAATAAATTACAGTTTTTCCTTACCTTAATGAATTTCTTCAGTACCATGTATATTGCCTTGCACGTTTCAGGTATTATTTTGCAGAGCGATGGTTTTGAAATTAGTGTTGTGAATTCCAAGTCTTTGTAAGTTCTTCCAGTTGCAAGGAATCGTAACGTAGCACTAAGTCTTTCGTGTGGAGATATAGAATTTCTCATTACCGTGTCTTGCCTTTTAATCAAAGGAGAAACCAAATCCAGTAACTCGTTGTAAGTATCCTCGGTCATCCTCAAGTAGTTCCTCCAATCAGAAGGTTCATTGCTCAATTCTTTTAGTAACTCCATATGGGATAACCTCTTTTTCAGTAGCCAATGACGACTCCACTTACTTCTAGGTTTTCTTTTCCTCTTCGCACTTGTTGCCAGACACAATACGTACATAGACCACAGCAGTACTTCCTCCATTGCTAGAAAGCACTTCACAAATCACCTACCACCTACCAAAGAGAGGTTAAAATACCGACTGATTTGAACGATAAGAGGGAACGTGTAAACGAGGCCGGTTTGAACGTCCAATATCCGACAAGTCGTACCGACTTGTCGTTGCAGTTTTGTCGTCCGATTTATCGTAGCGTCTAAACCGGCCTTTAAGCCTGGTCCACACGCTCAAATTTATCGTCAGTCTTGCATGAACACTGAAAGTTTGACAGATAAGACTGAACGTGTGGACGGCAGGTTTGACGTCTTGCATGAAGAAAACGAGGTTTGACAAACCTCGAAAAGACTGATGGCCAGGACCTTTGGGTTCATGCAAGACTGACGACAAGTTTGAACAGGTTTGAACGTGTGGACTAGCATCCGTCTTGTCTGTAAAACTTTTCCATTCAGTCTGTTGTGTAGCGCGAGCTGTGCTATTGTTTTTTATTGTATAGTTTTAAATTTGTAAGGTAAATGGCGTCGCAAGACATACGGCACTGGAATCATGATTTCTTTTGTGAGTTTTAGATTTATATAGAGGTTTTCCTTGCCTTTGGCAAATTAAATCTAAAGACTATAGTGATAAGAACAAGAAGGTGCAGGCGTATGATGTTTTGATTAAGAAATGCATGGAAGTAGACCCTCAAGCAAACAAAGATTTTGTTACTAAAAAAATTAACTCGTTCCGTACAGTGTACCGCAAAGAATGCGCTAAAATAAAAGCGTCTATGCGTTCCGGTGCTAGTACTGATGAAGTGCACAAACCCTCTCTGTGGTACTTCGATTTACTGTCATTTTTGAGTGACGCGGATCAAGAGCCGAGGAAGTCTTTTTCAAATCTTGAGGATTTTGATAATGAGGTAAGTAAAAGCCATTGACAATTTAGAATAAATGTTGCAATCATTTGTAATGTAAAATATAATTAAAATTTATACAATTTTATTTAGTAAAAATTACATTTACATATTTCATTATTTTCATATTCATTATAAGTAGTAACCAAAAACAGTTAACCTTTTTGAAAATAATAAATTTTATATGTACATTATGTTTATAATAAGCGTTAAAATGGCAGTTTTATTTTTGTATTCTTTTAAGGCAAAATAAGAGTCAATATTAAAAAAAATTGGAAATAAATTAAATTAAAATTTTAATGCTTATTACAAATTTTAAATATCTTGGTCAGAAATAAAGAAATTAAAAATTGGGCTAGAGGATTTTATGAAGAATAAAAAGTACTGAACAATAATGTATGTCAATTTATTGCATAGGATATTTTATTATAACATTAAAAATACCAAACCCTGAAGCCCTAAAGTTTGACATTTTAACTAAAAAAAACAATAAAACTGAACATTTAAAGTGTGTGATATGGCATCTTATGCATTTTTCGTAAAACACAAACGTTTGTAAGAAATGTTCATGACTTAGCCTACACTTATGTATTTCTTAATTCTAAGTTAAGTGATTAGAATAATAGAATAGAACTTAGAATAATAGTACAATACACGAGGATACTTTTCATATTGTTCGTATATTACATGTTACACTACATGATTGCCTCATCTTGCCAAGGTACCAACCCTTCATTGTTGAAGTACGATGTAAACTTTTCTCTAACTTCTTTTCCTTTGCTCAGGATTAAACCACGACGTCCTTGTTGAAGATCGTGAATTAAATCTGGGTTGCATCTTGCTCCTAATACTACTGAACCATCTTGTATATTTTCCATATCAACGACATCTGATGTCATATATGTAGTAGAACATTGCCTTCTCAAAAAGTTATGCAGTACACAACAAGCCATTACTACAACTTCAATGTTTTCCACTCCCAAATTTATTGCACTGTACAAAACCCTAAAACGAGATGCCATAATACCAAATGTATTTTCTATTACCCGTCTAGCCCTGGACAGCCTGTAATTAAAGATTCTAGAGTTTTTAGTCAACTTCTTTTTTTGGTAAGGTTTCATGAAATCTGGACGCAGGCTGAAAGCTTCATCACCCAGAAACACGTAGGGCAATACTTCATCACTGTCTAAAGGTTTCTCTGCGTCAGGAATTCTAAGGCTACCGTTCGTTAACTTCTCATAAAATGTAGTACTTGAAATAACCCCTCCGTCAGATATCCTTCCATTTGTACCAACATCAATATAGATAAATTCATAATTTGCATTTGCAATTGCCATGAGTACAATACTGTGAGAGCCTTTATAATTAAAATAATAAGATCCACTGTTAGCTGGAGGTATGATTCTGATGTGCTTTCCATCAACAGCGCCTAGGCAATGTGGAAAGTTCCATTTCCTGTTGTATTCTTCAGCAATATATTTCCATTCTTCTGTGCTCTTCGGAAACTGAAACAAATTGATTTTGTTTTAGGTACAAGATGATGATCTCGCCCAGCTAGATGATGTTCAAGGAGGAGCTGCAGCACTGTCCGCACCTCCAACCCCTCAAGATGGAACTACAGACTCTGCCACATCAACTAGTTTTACATCATCTACTTGCCGACCAGGGTGGAAAAGGAAGAAGAAACAATCACCAACAAGAGAAATATTAGATTTAGCTGGAGAAAAACTTAAAGCTATGAACAATGAAGATGAATTCCAGGTATTTGGAAAGTACGTTGCCCATAAACTTCGTGCTTTCAAAGGTAATCAACAAATATTTGCTAAAAAACTAATAAATGACGTAATTTATGAAGGAGAACTAGAATCACTAACAAAGGATTTTAAGGTTATGAACTGTGCGGCTTCCGTCACGGGTAACCAGTTTGCGAGACCACCAAACTATAATTATAATGAATATGATATTCCTCATTTCGGTATGCTTGGTTTTCAACAACCCTGTCCACCACAAGCAAAGTCTGTACAACCTATTCATGTAACTGAGAGTAACAAAAATAACTCAGAAAGTCAGTCAGTAGTTTCTACCTACTTTTCTAATTTCACTATGAACTAAGTTATTACTGAATATGACAGTTTTTACAGTTATGTTTACTTAATTATAAAATTGTAAAATGTATGTACTGTAAGTGTACATGAATATGTAAAATTAAAATTCTATTATAACTAAAATTATTATCATCATTCATTTATTTAATTTTTAAAATACTTTTATATGCTTATAACATTTAAATGGTTCTTCATTAAACTTTGGAGGCTACAATTTCTTAAGATGTTCTTTAAATATACGTGTGATAATTTGTTTGTTTCTGAATTATACAATTTACTTTAAATATAATTTGTTTAATTTATTTACCTTCAAGTATTCAGTCTTCAAAACATTGTATATAGCTATGCAGGTCTCAGGTATTATTTGACTCAAAGCTTGCTTGGAGATTATAGTAGTGAACTCAAGGTCCTTGTAGCTTCGTCCAGTTGCTAAAAACCTCAATGTTGCAGAGAGTCTTTCATGGGTGCTGATAGATGCCCTCATGACACAATCCTTCTTCTGTATGTGTGGTGTAACAAGATCTAACAATTTGCCATACGTTTCTGTGTCCATACGTAAGTAGTTACGCCAATCTGATGGTTCATGTTGCAGTTCTCGGATCAGATTGACATGCGAGAATTTATGCCTTTTCAGTAACCATTGTCGTGACCACCGTGTACGCCTGTGTCTCTTAAATCTAAGTCGTTTAGCACAAATTGCGATCAAAGTCACTAATATCAAACACTCTTCCTCCATATTTCAGCAAAGACTGACACCAAATTTGAATCGTGTGGACGCGACGGCCAACTCAGTCTTATCTGTCAAACTTTCAGTGTTCATGCAAGACTGACGATAAGTTTGAGCGTGTGGACCAGCCTTTAGAGTAGTTTTAATTGTTTGTACAAACTTATATCCAGCGTATTATATGAAACGACATGTGTCACCACTACACGCATGAATTATGTTGGCTCAAATTAGTCTGCGCAAACAGTTTTCCACGTTTAGGCCCATTCTATACGAGCGTTAAATGCGTCGCGTTATTTTTCGTTTTGGAAGTCAATAGAAGTCAAGTTGTAGCATCTATACAAGCGCATTCTACGCCCAGCGTTACCCTGTTCACTCGGCGTTGAAGCTATTTCGGCCCATTCTATACGAGCGTTAATGCGTCGCGTTAACGCCAACGCACGACAATAGTGGTGACATTCTATACGGGCGCTAAATGCGTCGCGATGAGAGCGAAAACCGTCAGTTCAGTCACCAATATGGATGCTGTGCAAATCGGTGCTTTAGGTTTTCAGTACCTGCTGGAAGTGTTTGTGGAAAACATTAAGAGAGATGATAGACGTTTGGGTACTCACCCCGTTCTCAGCAACACAGAAAGTTTGAGAATCACAGAAAGTATGAAGATAAGTTCTTCCAGTACTACAGGATGTCTGTCAACTCGTTTGACGAGCAGACTTCTCGTCAGTGATGTAATTTTTAAAAAAGATACCAATATGAAGAGAAGTATTCAGCCAGCTGAAAGACTTGCTACTACACTCAGGTAACTAAACAATTTTAAAAAGATTGTCTTTTTTAAGGGGTTTCGCTATTGGAAGTAATTAAAATCTTTGTTACTTGAAATATTTTTTTTTTTTAATCTTGTTTTGGACCAATTTAAATAAGTATAATTTTAATTTTTTTTTTCCTTTTTTATATAGCCTAATTTACCTTTAGAGTTAATTTTGCATATATGCTATTGTTATGAAGCATTAAAACAACATTCAATCTACGATTTGTCAGTACCAATAATTGTTATGAAATGTTAAGCTGTTAAATACTTGATATTCAATAAAACGTGAAAGAGACTTTGTTGTTGGGTTTCTTTCGATTGCAGCTTGAAAATTATATGCCACGGGATTTAATTCACAAGATTAAAATGGAGTAGAACAATAATATTGTCACTACTTACAAATGTAAAGTATCCCTTCAAGATAGTAGGATTTAAAAAGTGAAAAAAAAAATTTACAAAACTTTTATTTAGAAAAGAGAAAATTATTTATTAATGTCTTAGCTAATATCCTTGATGAAAATGTTTCTTTACGTGGTCAAACAGTACAATGTTTTGATATTTCTTAACACAGAAGTTTCAGTTAAATATACTTAACACTAGTATAATAAACTAAATAAATAATAAACCATTAGAGCTTGACACAAACAATTCCATGTTTCATTGCAATATATATTTAAAAAATACGAATTTATTTTGAGGAAGATTCATCTCCAGGGTTAATGGCAAATGCAACGTAATCTGAAATGTTGAATGTTTCAGTGTTCTCACTGCAATTACCATTAGACCATTCACTATTCTCGTCGTAATCATATAATGTACTTGGGGTTGGATTAGGAGTGATGTGAGGTGATTTTTTGGTTGACAATACTGATGGTGAAACAGATGAAACAGATAAATGGTTCGCCATTTGGTTATACAATTCTTCAGAGTGACGCCCAGTTGTATTTGCATTCATAAAAACTTCTGTTATTTTCATTAAGACGTTTAGTGCTGCATGCGGTGGTAGACTGTCCATAATTGGTACGAATGACATTAAAAATGCCTTGTTACCGAATTTATCTAAGCTGTTATCCAATATTTTGTTTTCCCTTTGGATGGCAATGCTTTCTTGCATCAAAGACGTTGTTTTTTTGACACAGTTGCTAGAGCTTTTCCAGTATTGTTTCCCTTCTTACCTGTGGATTGCCTCTTTTGACGTTCAACTGCTGAGGAATTGGGAACGCTATTAGGTCGGTATCGTCTAAATTGGCTTCTGGGTGATTTAAAATTTCATCTTCCTGAGGTGGAATGTTGGAAACAGTTATATCACTACCCATTACATGAGGCAGCAAAAATGACAGATGGTTGAAGAAAATTTTTTTTTTTTTTTTTGCCGACACTCCTGTTTCATTTTTTTTTTTTTTTGAGAAGGCGTACTTCCCGGACAAAATTATCTCTCAATGTCTTCCACTTTTTCATAAGATCTTTTCCTGAAACAAGAAACGAATATTGTAGCATAATAAAATATTGATAGACTGATAAAGCCACCCAAGTATTTTCAACCATTGACCCACCGCAGCAATCAGTAGTCCGCGGACCGTACAGCAGTGCGCACTATAAATATTATGTAGGTAACTAAGTATTACATGTATATGTGCATTTTGTGTGTGTATAATATTATATATGTCTTCGTAAATGTTTTAATGTTTAGACGACCTCTACAGAGATACAACTGAAGATGGAGTCCCGACTCCGAAACGCGCCTTGAGATCAAGACAAGTAAAGTCACATGACGGAACAAATGAGGTAATTTATTACTACATATTAATTGTTAATAATTATTAACTTGGACACCAACAATGAATATTAAAATTATTAGAGAATTGGATTATGAGTATTCTGATGATGAACTGCAAAGTGACAGTGATGTTGATGAAGTAGAAGATGTTATTGATGATTTATGCCCAGAAAATGATAATGTCATTAGTGAACAAGCTACTGTAGATGCAGGTAATGACGTAAATAATTTAATAAATAGAACTGAATTGAAAACCTCCAGGATCGAAAATTTGTAGGCCTATTCCACAGTGGAAAGGTTATTTAGATAAGGAATGTAATGAACTAAGAGATCCAATATCATATTTTCGAGATTTCATAACAGATGATATTCTTGAAAATATTGTACAACAATCTAAATTATACGGACTTCAAAAAAAATATAAATAAACCCTTAGAACTAGAGGAAGGTTGCCTAAATCGTACCACTTTTAACGTTTTATTTTTTATATACCCTAAAAAAAAAACTATGCAAAAATAATATAGCCCTGAAAAGTATTGGTTCTTAATTAAGACAATTAAAACTAATTTTCAATAAATAATATAATGATATTTGGCTAAGTTAAAAAAGTTTTTGTAAAGTTATGCAGTCGGTACAATTTAGGAAACCAGTTGCCTAAATCGTACCTCATATATCCTAAATCGTATCACCCTGGTAAAGTTAACAATAAGTTGATTAAAATAAAATAGCATGAATAATTTAAGAACATATTTATTAACACAATGTTTTTACACAATTTAAAGGTAATAAACATATTTTTTATATAATTTGGAAATTTATTACCCTGGTGTAAGTTGACAATAAATTGAATAAAATAAAATGGCATGAATAGGCCTTACTTAAGAAGATATTTATCAACACAATATTTTCACTCAATTTAAATAGAAAAGAAATAGTCTATCTTTTAATTTGAAAATAAATTGTTAACTTTTGCCCTGTGCTTTTACTAGCCTAACAACTGCAAAGTGAACACACAAATTTCTTTATCTTTGCCTTTGATCCAGCACACGTTTCATGAACCCATTTCCTGCAAATCAAGCACTGCACCATGTCCTCAATTGAACTTTCTTCGCAAACTGCGCAATGGCACTCTGCAGGATTCATGTTGACAATGACATCACTCGCCCCTGAGGTCCCAGCTTGGTTTAGGAGACCAACACCCAACACCATAGCTTTCTTGGTAATAGATTTCTTTGACTTCTTTGTAGGAAAGGTAGATTAAGTGACACATTTGTAGAGTTTTTAGATAAAGGCCCGATTTTCAATTGTAGCTCTTTCATCTTTTCCTTTGTCAGTTTAAGTTCCCGAGTCAGTTCCAGTTTGCTTTTGGAATGTAGTGAACAGTCCTGGACATCCGACCGTGTTTACTAAACAAGAAGAGTTAGCTTTTGCCACTCACTTGATGAAAATATATGATTTTGGGTTTCCTGTAGATGAGCTAGATTTCAGATTTATGATAAAGGCCTATTTTGATAAGCAAGGGAAATCAGTAAAATGTTTCCCAAGCAATATGCCTGGACGTGACTGCAGGATGCTTGCCAAAAGATCAGTTCCCGATGTTACTAAGAACTGTCTTAGACGATCTGAAACCTAAGGTTGAAAGTAACATCGAAGCAGGATTTAAAAAATCCGGAATTTTCCCACGTTTGCCACAACAAGACAGATCTCTAAACCTTAGTTTAGTAGGAGATGTCTTCCTTGTCCAACTTGAAAAGAGGAGACAAGATTTTGTGAAGCTTCAAGCTAGAAAAAAAAGCTGAACGTTGCACGAGGCAAAAGCGTCCATGCATCTGATCTTGAGCCAACCACTTCCCCGGAAGTGGAAGAGGCATTCACTTCATGTAAGGATGCAAAAAGGCCAAAAAATAAAATAAAATCTATCGTGAAGAAAAAAGGGCCTCCAGAGAAAAAAAGGAAAAAGGTAGATAAGTCTATTTCTACATCTGAGGACGAAAAAGCCTATAGCATCCAAGATTCAGGAGAAAGTTATTTAGTTCTCTCAGAGACCTCCGAGGATGATATGTTCGAGCCAGTGTCAGATCCCCAGACTCCTCCGACTCAATCGACCTCATCAGCTTCCGCCGGTTATTCTTTCATTCCATTGCCTGAGAAAACCATAGAAGGGACAAAGGCATTATAAAAGATTCCTTCAAGGAAGGAAATTTCGTGTTAGTGTCATGGAATGGTGTATTGTTTCCAGGAATGGTTACAAAGATTGACGATACTGGTGCCTTTGTTGACTGTATGGAGCCAACTAAAAAAGCCGGCAGTAAAAGACATTTTGCATTATAAGTGGTGGGATTTAAAGAAAATGATAACCCCACCTAAACCAATCAAGAGAGGGTTGTTTTCATGTCATCATTAAACATTCAAGTTTTTTAAAATCTATTTAGGATATATTTTCACCTTTTCTTATAAACAAAAAAATATATTTTTGGCTTCAAATTGCAGTTTTGTTATTTTATTTCAAGAACTTGATCCCATTGCCTTGTAATAATGGAATTTTATATTGGAATGAATTTTATATTGGAACTGGGGGTTACTTGAACCCAGTTTTAAAAAAATTAAAAATTATAATTAAAATGAAAATTTTTATTCAAAAGTTATAAACGTGAAAGCAGTAGTATCCCTAAAGTAGTGCAGTAAAGGTTATCAGCATTTTTAACATTATTAAGTCTTCTTTTACCTTAGTAACTTAGAAATTGCCAATTTTTTGGGTTCAAGCAACCCCAAGTTACGGTACATATAACTTATAACGGTAATTTTTCTAGTACTGTAGGCTTAATACTTGGTATTTGTGGAGAACGCAGTACTGTAAATATAGGTTTTAAAAAAATTCTTCATATTCAGAAAGAACACGTTAAACTAACTCTAATTCACCAAAAGTAATTCACCAGAAGTTCAGATTGACTAGGTATAACTAACGTTGGTTTTTTAAGTAGGCCTAATTTTTATAAGCAGATGTGTATATAAGGAGGGCGGGGCTATCCAGAAATTTAATTTGACATATAAAAATTCTGGAGAATAGACATGGGAAAACGATGAATATCTGTTAATAAGATAGTTCGAATCAGGTTAATAAGACATATTAAATGAAATTGACAAAGTATAACTATAACATTCGTTTTCAAGTAGACTTAATACAGGGTGATTCAAAGAAACGGGATATTATGAAAATTAAATAATTATATGAAAGTCAATTAAAAAGTTAGCCTATGTGACAGGAAATTTAGTACGGTATACACAAATTTTCTTACAGCGTTTTTACAGTCACAGAAGCATGAAGCAACTATGTTACGTCCTATTTTAATGAAAAATGGACTATCAAATTGATTTAACGATGAATAATACTTGCATTTATAGGCCTAAACGGTACAAGTTATCGTTATAAAACTGTAAATACTTAATTATGAAGGTTTGAACATAAAAGTAGTATTTAAATTTTGAGAAACTACGCAGGCGTTTGACAAATAATATATAAGCCTAGGATAATTTTGTTTCATTGGGAAATATTATGTCCGACAAATAATATATAGGCCTAGGCTAATTTTGTTTCATTGGTTTGTTTTTGTAGCTTATATTGTATTATTAATCATAGGCTAAACATTAAATGGTCGGCCTCGGTGGTCTAAAAGTAACACGGTAGACTTATAAATGTAGAAACTTTAAGTACAAATGTCCACAGACGACTGAAGTGTCACTTTGATGTCGCTTGTAATTATAGTGAATATTAGCGTTGGAACCAAAATATCTAGTCAGTTCGAGTGGAGGTCTAAGATTTCCAAAACTGCCATAATACTCTACATTTTCACCGCGCTTTTTATAACACACCCAATGTGTACCTTCACCCGTGCTACTATCGAGGTTGACAATGGCGGATTCGTTTTTCAACGGCCCCGTCGGGGGAAGATAATCCCTCATAAAAAACACCTCTGAAATACGGTATCAACACAGCATATTTTTCTAAATCAATATTTGTTTACGGTCTATTTGGTAATGAATCAATCAAACTTTTTTTTATTGATCTTCTTGGTTCTGCTACTGCCTTTTAGCCCCCTGATTTTTGGATACGGTATCAGACCACTACCTTTTGGATACGGTTTGAGATACAGGCCAGTGCCTTTTGCATATGGTATCAGACCGCTGCCTTTTTTATACGGTTTGAGATACAAACCCCACCCAACAAGGGACGTTTCGACTTTTTCCCACCTCCCAATTTGGTTTTAGCTTTCATGGCCGTTGTTACAGCCCACGCTGCTGCCCGTTCACCCATAGACGCGTTACCCGATTTTACTCGACTCCAAGCCCGTTCTGCTAAAACTTTGTCCGCTTCTCTACGATGCTCTGAATCACTGTATTTGCTGTACGCTATATCGTGCTCTTTACACGCTTCGTCTAAAGGATTGACTCCTTTATCACCACGAGCTAACCTCTTGGCTACTTTTGTACCAGGACCGCAATAGTTGTAAGAGGGTAGATGGAGTTCTACAGGCAATAGATCTATAGCCTTGTTTAAAACCTTATCACCAACGCTTAAAATTCCAGAAACGAGACCACGGCCCTTTTTGATGTTGTTCGTTCCTTTACCATTTCTATACTAAATCAATGCTCATGGGTGCAACGTATTTATGGTGGAGGTTGTTCAGTGTCGTCACTCCACACCATACGACAATGACTAAATGTTTCTTTAGGAGTATCGACTTTCCTATATTGCTTTTTAATCGTATGTGCGAGATCAATCAATTCCCTTTGCCATTTGTTGTCTAATGTGTTCACTCTCTTAGCCTACTGCATGCTTTTAATGTTTCAGCTTCAGTTGCTCTTATAGCCGGTACTAATTGGGCTCGTGTGATGGCGTCCTATCCGTAACACCGTCGGCAATATTACAAATACGTTTTGAGGAGGCATCAAAGCAGTCTTTTGTTTTATCTCTGAGTAGAGCACGATCTATAATTACACTCAATTCTTCAAGCTGTTGAAAGTTGATTGCATCCAAGCTGCTAGTGCCATCCTTTACGTTGGTTAGTTTTCTACCGCCACAGTTCCAACCGTTACTGTCCAAACGGCATTACTTTGCTGTCCACATAGTAGTTGTTGGCTGCGTCTTCCGTGTATATTGGGGTTTTTACGTTGCATATATAGCTTTTTTGAGCGTCAAATTGATTGTGCGAATTTTTCCCAATAAAGAACATTCTAGCATATTTCACGTTTAAGCCATCGCCATCCTCTAGAGGATTACTAATATCCTGTAGCCGATAATTTTTAAAGTCATAGCCACTATTTAGTTTAACTGGAATTAACGATTCGAGATATTCTTTTGTCACGGCATCATCATTGTCTTTAGGTTTAGCTAAACCACCTATAGGTCTCCAGCTTGCGTCATATCGTTTCCTCTTGTCATCAAACATTAAACACTTTGTTTCTAATTGGTTAAGGGTGACCGCATCGGTTTCAGAGCGTGCTGTAGCTACATTATGTAACAATTTACCTCCTATATCATAGTCTCCCTCTGGTGTAAGGTTAAACCCTACACCTTTAGGACCTATTTTTCTGTTGGAGCCACAACTCTTATAACGTCCACGTTATATTACGTCCACTCATCGTATTAATGTTCTATTTTTTGCATTTCCCGCGCCATTTATAATTCCAGCTTCTTTTAGTTCTTCTATAATAGAAGCTATCTCATTTGCATGTCCCGTATGTCCTGCATCGTGAGATGCCAACAAATGTCTCAGTCTGTCACACAACTCATTCGGATCGTCCCAGTATGAATAACCTCAACCGCTAACTGTTTTAGGAGGGAATAACCTCTCTATAATGTTTCTATATTTTATAGATTTGTTACGATTAACTTGTCCGTTAGGATCGTATAATCTTTTGTGTGCACTGGATCTCACACAGATATCTCTATACGCTCGTAAATCGGCCTCGGTATATATTTCATCATCGGGTATACGCTTAAACACCAACTCGTACAATCCGGGCATCCCTTTATAGTGTACTCCGTCAATTATAATTTCACCATCGTCCGACAACTGAAGAGTCTTGTTACCGATCATCATACACTTGTCTTCGATTTTCGGTCCGGAACTGTGATCTATATTCCGACTACCGGCGGTATCTTTCATCATTTTGAGCATATATTTTCGTGCCAGCGGATGTGCGAAAGTACTGTTTACCCATTTTTCAGATACACTTTGCCCTACAGGTGAGGACAATAGTTCCCTTACACTGGGCTGCGGTTGGTCCGGAGTCTCTGCAATTATTTCGGTATCCATAAAATCAACCCTGGGAGTAGCCGGTACTTCCCCGACAGTCCACTCTTCATTTTTCTCTTCCTCACTCTCGCTGCTCCACTCATCAGCTATTTCCGTCTTTCCATCCCTCTTCTTCGGGTTTAATTTCTTGTTTCGGCAAAAACACTCCACTCTTCTGCAACTCTTTAATTATTGGCGTGTATTTCTTAGTATACATTCGAGCCTCTTCGGCCTCTCCGTACCTCAACTGTCTCTACTTTTTCTTTATAGCCTTGCGCAATCTGGTTATCTCCAGCGTTAGATGCTCTCTCTTCTCGGACATCTTGTAGAATGACGTTTGTTGCAAGTTTATATCAGATGGCAAGTGTGGTTCAAAGTCAAGAAGCATGATTTTAAAGAGATTTGCACTTAACATAGATATGTCTGCGGTATGTGCCAATTTTTACTTTTGTGTAACATTTCACATTTTTGGGTCTCTAGCTATAGGATCATATATTAAGATCCTCTATTGACTGATAGACAATGTTCTGGAATTAGTTAATGTTATGGAACCGTGTGTAAATGAGGAAAGTGTGTATGAATGGAATTTGTTAAATAATTGAATAGACATAATTGTGAACCTTTTTGCAAACTTTGTTCTTTTATAAAAAATATTTTAGAATTATGAAGACTAGCAAATCCCAAAATATGTGTATTAAACTCAGTGCAGTGTTGTGCACCAATATTATTTATCAGGTTCACGATAATTATTGGCCCAAAGATTCCACCAATAACAACATTTTGAAACCAAGCTCAGAGTACTTTTTGGGAGCACATTCGCTCATGATCATCTGGCGAGGGTAAGTCCTTTTTGTGACTCTTTCGCCACCATGAGATCTTCTCATATAACCAGAACGGTTCTATGGAATCTTTCAGAGTAACGCAAGAAATGAAATTCATAAAAATAGACAGTTTTTTTTCTTGATTTTTAATAAAATCAATGGTTAGCATTGTGGTTTAGACGCTTATGTGAAATTGTTATAACCTATGTTTCACTGATATATATTTTCTTAAAAAGAACTAATATGTATAAAATATAAAGAACTTAATATCTGTTGATTTCAGTAATATATATATATATATATATATATATATATATATATATATATATATATGATTTTATATCAAACATTCTTGACTGTTTGTGTAGACTAATTAAAAATTACACAAGTTGATTTGTAGTGGAATGTACGGGAAATAGCAGAGGTTTTTCGTACCTAAGTCGACCGCTTCCGACACTGCCACAACACAAACCCTACAAGCTCTTATATATATTAAAAGATTGAAAATAGTTATTATGAAAATCAAAATTGCAAATTTTTAAACAATCTGTAAAGACTAAGTTATAATAAAATATCACCCCATTTATTTACTTGCTTGAAAACAATTATAGTTATCTATAGATTACATTATCATCTTTACATCCATCCTTAGACAAGACAAACCAATTCTCTCCCAAGCCATGGGAGATAAGTATGAAATATATCTGTGCTTATATTTCAATATACATTTTTTTCTGACATCCCTATACCAATAAGTAAGAACAAAACCCCAACTTCTCAGAACCACGGCTACAAATACCACCTACGTTTTTTAATTGCGATTGAAGTAGTTAATTTACTAACACCAATTATATAGATTACAATACCGTAAGTCAATGTCTAGTGTTTCTGTACAATCATATCTATTTTTGGATCAATTCTTATTTCGTCATGTACCCCCTTCCTTATTAAAGTGTATTATTCATTTGGAACTGAGCCTACAAAAAAAAAATAATTAAAAAAATAAATAAATAAAAAATCTCGGTTTTATCATCTTTACAGAGAGTTTATTTGTATTTTCAATTATTAAAAAAAAAAAAAAAGGTATAGCATTGTTGTAAAAAGTATTTTATTAATATTGAAATGTTACAATCTTTTGCATACATTTTTTTTTTAAATTAATGTTCACAAAGAAATAATCGTAGAAATATAAACAGCTTATATGTAGACAGTAACAAAATAAAATCAGGAATATTAAAAAAAAATACAATATGATTTTTGTTATTATTATTTGAATATTTTTCTGTGGTGTATCGTTACTATTCCTGTAGCATTGAGTATATGTTAGTCATAGCGTGGGTGTTGTGTGAAGCAATGTGTCCTTCAGAACGTCTAAATTCCATGTTCGTGGTGTTGCGATGTATGATATTTCTGACTGGGTTATACGGATACCTAAGGGAATACAGAATAGTGTTCATTGGATTTTTTTTAATAGTATGGTTTATATAGGCTTTTTCTGTGTAGAATTTTCGCTTAATTTTTTGATTCCAAACAAAACCTTTACATCTAACTTTTTTTTCATTACACACATAAATTCTGTGTGTAAAAAACTCGGTATGTCTTACGGTAAGGGGTTCGTGTCCGAACTTCTACGAAATGTACTGGTGTTTACCAAATGTACTCGTTCAACAACAAACATGACGGCATAGATACCGCATTAAATATACAACGAGTGATACTATGCACGATAGCTCAGTCGGTAGCGTGTCCGCCTTCAAATCCGAAATTCACAGGTTCGAATCACACTAGTATTAAAAAAGTTAAGTGTATGACGTCATGTGTGTGTGTGACAACAAAGGTAACAATAATTTATGTCACAGGTAGATGGTGGGCAGGGGGAGGGGGAGGGGCCAAGGGGTAGGCCACCATAGGTCACGTGGTTACCCCCACCATCCCCCCCTCCAATCTTGTCCTAAAGTGGCGCACACTCTACTATCGGCAATTATGTTCATCGCAATCGACTTCATGTCAGTTTTCCAAGCCTACATCACCTCTGATCCAGCTATTGCTGGTTAATGTTCAAGCAGGAAATATAAAAGCAGGAAAAAAAAGTTCTTGCTGTAATTTTCAAGTCCACACAAAGACCTGAGGACATTTCACCTAATATAAAAAATGCAAAAGTGAAAACAAAAGAAGGAACTTAATCTGTGTATTTCAATTAGTTGAAAACTTGAAGTGTATTTGTTGAATGATATTTTAATTAATTTTCTGTAAAAAAATAAAACAATTATTTTCTTCTCAGTATAATGCAAAACTAAAAATAAAATTCTTTTGGATGGGATAAGCATGCATTTTTGGACCTCACGACCCCAAAAGGGGTTAATTTTTCTAAATTCAAATTGACGTCAATATATAATTAAAATCTTCCTTTTTGCTAATATATATTTAAATCTTTATTATAGTTGACCAACTTATCTTCAGTGATCCAATAACTCTTCAGGGGGACGGCCCACAAGGAGTCGGAAGAAAATCTTAAATGGAAGCATAGGTTGATATGCACATCAAATTAAAGGTCTTTATTAGTAGAATACAATGCCGCAAACCCGACCTCAAACAGACAACCGAGTCAAAAATGGCAGCACTTCAAAGCTTCCTTGAATTTGCAATTTTAGTTAAATTAATAAAGTGATGGATTGTTTAATTTTAACACAGTTAATTCAAAACTCTCTTATCAATAAATCAATAAAGGAAAATGGATTGACAATGATAGGCCTAAAAGAGAAAGTTGTTTGTTACTGATAGTAGGGATTCCCACTACAACATGGCATTCCAGGTCTACAGGAAACATTTGCCCTAGGCAGTTGTTATTAGTTGCATTATTAATCGTCAGTGAAGGTAGAAAATAGCAGTTTGTTGCTTCATTTGTTTTGAGTTGTTGCTAAATTAGTTTTTCCTTGGCTTTGTTATGGCTCTTAGTGAAAGAGAGAGAATTACCTTATTAATAATGCGTGGTTGGGGAGACTTAACACGGTCGTACAGTGAAGTTCAAAACCTATTTAATGATTCATTTCCTAACCGAAACCCAATAGCGAGATCAACAGTTGCGAGTACAATAAACCGTTTTCTAACACATGGAACTGTATCAGACCTTCCTAGAAGTGGTCGTGCACCGAGTGCAACGAGGATTCCAGTGTGGAAGTTCTGCAATCATTTGTTGAGAATTATCATGAAACTCTGAGATCGGCTGCAGCCAAACATGATATGTCCCATCCGTCTGTGTTAAAAGTGTGGCATAAAAGTGGCTTCAAACCATACAAATTTACATTACATCAAGAACTCAACGAAGACGATTTTGATAGGCGTCTTGAGTTTTGTGAGACAATGATGAACAAGTTAGATTTGAAACAAATACTTCTAAATAACATTGTATTTTCAGACGAGGCTACATTCATGTTAAATGGCCATGTAAATAAACACAACTGCCGGTTCTGGAACGATAGTAATCCACATTGGATGATAGAAGGTCACACGCAACACCCACAAAAGTTGAATGTCTGGGCCGGCATCATACGAGGGAGAATTGTGGGGCCGTTTTTTATTGATGGGAATTTGGGTGGAGACTCCTATCTTGCTCTACTCCAAACTCATATTATACCAACGCTTCAAAACATTCTTAGAGAAAACCTAGTTAATATTTGGTTTCAACAAGATGGAGCACCCCCGCACTACAAGAAAATTGTTAGAGATTACCTCAATGTTATGTTCCCTCAAAGATGGATCGGAAGGAGTGGTACGATTGAATGGCCAGCTCGTTCGCCAGACTTAACCCCTTTGGACTTCTTTTTCTGGGGCTGTCTTAAAGACAGGGTCTACAAAACAAACCCACAGAACTTGGAGGAATTGAGGAAAAGGATCTTGGAAGAAAGTCGATGTATCGAAAATAATGGCACAGGACTACAAAACGCGATAGACGCCTTCTATCACCGATTGCCTCACTGCCAAACAACAGAGGGAGGACACTTCGAGCATTTATTGTGAAAAGGATTTCTTCTGTAAGTACTGATCTAATAATTCTAATTAAATAATCCATTTTCTCCCTAGATTATGCCAATAACAAAGACGAGTAGTGGCTCTTAGTTTTGCCTGTCACGGAATTATGAAATTGCCCGGAATTTTATTAATTTAAATAAAATTGCAAATTCAAGGAAGCTTTGAAGTGCTGCCATTTTTGACTCGGTTGTCTGTTTGAGGTCGGGTTTGCGGCATTGTATTTTACTAATAAAGACCTTTAATTTGATGTGCATATCAACCTATGCTTCCATTTAAGATTTTCTTCCGACTCCTTGTGGGCCGTCCCCCTGAAGAGTTATTGGATCACTGAATATGTGTTAAAATAGAGTTTTATGCCCTGTAACTTTGTTCCAAGTATTGTAGCTCTATCTACATTATTTTTTAAAATATTTAACTGTCTTCGGACTTTATTACCACCCTGTATATATATATATATATATATATATATATATATATGTGTGTAAATAATTATTAAATTTTGTTATTTTTTGATAATTTAAATTTAAAATCTTTTTGTAACATAAGATATATTAATGAATTGTTGTCATTATCTATGTTCTTTTAAAATGTTATTCTGTAATTTAATTATATGGGGGGGGGGTTGATTAATATTATGTAAATCTTTGTTTTTTTTAAGGGCGTATAAATACAACTGACTAGGTATAGATTTACTATTAATTGTTTCATTGCAAATTGTTTTTTTTTTTTTTTTTTTTTTTTTTTATATATAAAAAACTACTAATCAATTTTATGTATTAACGATTCTGTAAATGGTTAACTCAAAAACTCAAAAATTGCTAAATTAAAGAAAAAGGTTAAATAAATTACAGGTCAATCGAAATCGCTAGATCTCTTCATTCAAACATTACCATTCCTGGTTCCAAAAGCATTTATTTAAGGATTCTCTCTTTAAGAATGGTAACAAGGTGAATATGAAGGTCCTTTGAATGGGTGAGTTGCCAGTCCACCCAAGTATTGCCTTATCACATACACATAGCTGCATTAAAATAATATAAAATATTAGCTGTATATATATATATATATATATATATATATTAAATTATGTTTGTTTTTGCTGCTAATTTCCAATTATATATATACACAGAATGTATGTATATATATATGTTTTACAGATGGCGAAAAAAAGAACAAGGACAATAGAGAAAGAAAGAGGGTGGAGCGAACACGAGATGAACTGTTTCATTATTGACGTAATGAAAAATGGAATATCACATCGAGAAGTATCTAGAAGGTATGATATTCCACTTTAAACGCTGAGAGATGGGCTAAAAAGTGGTGATTGCAATAAAGTAAGCCTAGGTAGGAAGCGTGTTTTCAATAAAGAACAAGAAGAAGACATTGGTAAACAAGTTCTATTGTTGTCAAATGCGTTTTATGGAATATCTGCCGTTGAACTAAAAAGATTAGTATTTGACTATACAGAAGCAAATGAAATTTAACATACATTCAATAAATCATCAAAAATGGCATGTCCAGATTGGCTTATTGGTTTTCTCAGCTCAGAAGAAACCAGTCAATCAGCGTGCGAAAGCCAGAGGCAACTAGTCTGAATAGGATCTCAGCTTGCAATGCAAATGAAGTCAAACTTTTTGCTCCAACCATTCTTCGGTGATGGACATCCACAAATTTGACGCTTCGAGGGTTTACAATTTTGACGAGACATGAATATCTACCGTCCAAGAACCGGGAAAGATCTTAGCAATGCACCGGCTACAACCTTTAGACGTTACCATTTTCAGCTGCTTGAAAGCTTCGTTTAATCAAGAGTGTGACAATTTTATGAGGTCTAACCTGTATCAGAAAATAACACCCTATGACATATGCCCAACCTTCACAAAAGCCTACACAAGAATTGCTAATATAGAAAAGGGTGTCTCTGGATTCAGCAAAACAGGAATCTATCCTCTGGATCCCACAAAGTTTAGTGTTGACAACTATGTACAATTTCATTCGGAAGAAGGGACAACTTAAGGTCTACCTGTCGTTGAGGATGATGGTTACAAATGATAAGACTACCGAGCTAGCCATCCCTGGCACTTCGAATACAGCCACTGATGTCTACTTAGACGATGAATACATGGACTTAGAAATTCAGCCAACAATTAGTCTGCCTTTCAAAGATATTTCACCACTACCCGGCCCTTTGAAACTAAAGAAAAGTGCCAGACAACAACATTCTCCGTTTTTAATTTGACCCCAAACAAAGAAAAGTTGGAGAAGACTGCAAAGCAAACAAGAAAAATTACAAAAGAAAAAAGAAAGGGAAATTGCATTAGCATTACGAAAATCAAAGTTGAAACCTAAAATAAAAAGCAAATACAGGAAGTTTGCATCGAAGGAGGGCCATCAGCAAGTTGATAAGAAGAAATGCCGTCGCAACATATGTTTTGAGTCATCATCAGACGATTTCGATTCAAAGAAGCTCTGCAATGATGACGAGATGGATGACATTGATTCTGCTGACTTCAGAGGAACTCCAATTGAAAGATCAACTGCCGATAAAGACTTCGTCTGCTTATTTTGTGGCGAATTCGGAAAAAACAAAGAACTATGGTTCAAATGTGTTTATTTGCAGTGGTTGGGTACATTCTGAGTGTAGTGGACGTGACACAGCAGAAAAATTCATTTGCGACTTCTGCAAATAAAATAGCCTAAATCAGATAACATAAAACAAACGTACATTTTGTTTAGTTTTAGATAAGCATAAGGTATTTTTTTAAATCATTTAAGAAGAGGACTTTTTAGTTTTAATATAAGCTAATTTACTACGTTTTCTTATTTCGATGCTACAATAAAATATGTAATGTAATTTATCATATATAGAAGAATTTTGTTTTTTTTTCTTTTTAGTTTTGTGTTAGCTTATTTTTATTACCACTATGAAAAGGGATTAGGTATTATTTTAATTTTAGTGTAACCTAATATGCTATTTTTTACTTATTTCGTTGATAAAATAAAAATAAAAATTACATTTTCTACGTTTGTTTTTTTCCCCCACAGTCTTTACAATATCGTGGGGCAATAGCGCCCTAACATATTGCCTAGCGGTATTGCCCGTAACTGGTGCAGTGTAAGGGTTTTGTAAAATGGGCTTAACACTCAAAATTAGTTAAAGATTCCAAATATGAAGCAAAGAATAGAGGGAAAATTAAATTTCTTTCAATATGAGATGATTGCCTCTTTCATTGAAGTTTTCAAATTAAAGATATAAAATAATAACGCTTAAGTGTACGGTATTACCCCACTCTCCCCTATTAGTTTACAACTTTATTTAGTTGACTTATTCTAACATCTTAAATCTAAACCTTATTTCTATTAACAATCTGGTATACACTTAATTATTCTATATTTACCCTATTAATATGATATTCTAAACAATTTAAATTCTTTTTTAATATTTATTAAATTTTAATTTTAATTTGACCAATCTGTTTCCATTAAATAGCTGTTAGTTTGTTTCAATATTTGTAATGACTCTATTTTAATTTTTTTTCCCGCATACTTCCTGTTATGATTTTATTTATTCCTGATTATACTGATTATTGAATTAATTTTTTTGGAAGATTTTATTTTTGAAATTCTTTATTCATGTGGTACCTTATTAGTTGAGTAGAGCAGATGGATTCTCCCTCAGACTTTGGATGACTGTAGTTTTCGAAGATTTCTCCAAGTGATGCCTTCTTCGAGTGAATCCTCCGGAGTTGTAACATTGTGAATTTCTGAATCATTGTTTTGTAAAATAGAGAACAGAGGGTTGAAAAAAGGAGGGGTTTGAATAAGGACCCCATCCTTATTCAAACCCCTACTTTTTTCAACCCCCGTACGCATGACAGAAGTAACAGCAAGTAGTTGTGAACAGCCAAATGGTCTGCAAAAATGAACTTTTATAATTTAAAAAAAAAATTCGAAGAGATGGATAGTAAATGATGAAAAGTAATTAGTCCCAGTGACCAATAAGGCCGGGCGCACATTGAGACGCAGTCCAGAGCAGGGTAGGTTAGGTAAGGTAGAGCAGCGCAGCACAAGTTTTTGTAATTCACAGGTTTGAACTTGCGAGCGTTAGTTGAAAGGTAAGGCAGGGCAGAGCAGTGTAGTGCATGCATGAGCCTGCTTCACGCAGTGTTTGTGACACAGTTTACTGCGCGCGTGTCACACAGTTTTGTTTAAATTTGTTATAATATTTTCATGTTATCTTAAAAAAAGATCATTTTTTTTATATAACGATGGAAGAAAAATTAATTGAAGCTGTTCGACCACACAAAGTATTGTACGATACTAATGATGTTGATTATATGAAGGCAAAATTAAAAATTGATTTATGGAAAAAAATTTCTGACGATCTCGAATTAGAAAACGGTAAGTACAGTTGAAAAAATTGTATAGGTATATTATGTTGTATGAGGAGTACATTGTTTTTATGCTTCTAATATTAAAATTTTGTTGGTCACTTCTTTAGAAGGATGTCCAATGTAAATTAAGTTAATTAGCTAATAACAACAATAATTCGGTACATTGTTATTTATTATAATTTAAATTTATTTAATTTTTGTATACAGAATGTCAATATTTGATGATTTAAAAATAAAAATAACAACTGTGTGATAAATATAAATAACTGATTAGTGATTATCATATTATTTTTATATTAAAATATTAAGTGAAAAAATATTAGTTTCCTTGTCAGTAGTTTCCTCTAGCTACACTGTCTTCTTGCCAAGATACACTTCCTACAGAGTTAAAGTAATCGGTATAATATTGTCTCACAAAAAAGGCGTTAGATACAGTTCTACAATTGTTGTTGGCTAACGGTAGGAACTGATTATCCGGCATTTCGTCAATATCATCTTGTATATTACTTGAAAGAACAGTGTCATTACTGTCATTTCTTAAATAGTTGTGCAATACACAGGCCGCCTTGACAACTTTGTCAACATTTTCGATTTTAATTTCAAACGGTTTTCGAAAAACACGAAAACGCGACGCCAATATACCGAACGTACATTCAACTGTTTGTCGTGCACGCGAAACTCTGTAATTAAAAATTTTGTTTTTGATATTTCTCGCAACACTTCTTTTCGGATAAGGTCTCATTACATTTTCCGATAACGGAAATGCTTCATCTGCTACAAATACGTATGGCAACGAGTGTTCAAAATCGGGTAGCAGTTCTGGTTGTGGAAGTTGTAAAGTCTGTTTGTTTATTTTTTTAGCCAACACACTGCTCGCAAAAATATTGGCATCACTAAATCTTCCCATAGAACCAATGTCAACACTAATAAATTTATAGTTTGCGTCAACAAGAGCCATTAACACTAATGAGAAAGTCTGTTTATAATTAAAAAATGATGAACCACTTTTTGGTGGTTTCTTAATAACCACGTGTTTGCCGTCTAAGGCGAAGGTGCAGTGTGGAAATTGCCATCGCTGTTCAAATCCTAGTGAAATTGATTTCCACATTTCTGTTGTAACTTGTGGTAGATACAGAGGTTGCATGGTGTCCCATACTGCGATTGCTACTTCATTTACGATTTTGGACACAGTTCGATCACCCATTGCTACTTCATTTACGATTTTGGACACAGTTCGATCACCCATCCTGTAGCTATAAGCAATACTCTTATAACTGTCTCCTGAGGCCAAATACCTGCAAATTAAGACAAAAGTAAAGTACAGCGAGCCGCGGGGTGAGTGGTTCACTGGTTTGGACGTAGGTACTACCATTGATTATAAATGCTATGTATTTATAATCAATGGTAGTACATTAAATTTGAAAGCAACGATAAATCATTGCCTTCGAAAATAACGAGTTCATAATAATAAGAGACCATAATAATAAATATAATAGTGGGTTACTTGTTTCAAAATATACGAGTCATTTAAATTAGAATTGTAATCACACATTTTCTATTTTTTTTTACCTTTTAACTAAATAGTTAGAAAAAACTTAAATTTTGTTGCAGGTGAAGTTGCTAAAGATATGTGGTCAAAATTAAGAAGTTGCCATCGAGATGCACTTCGAAGGCAAAAAAAATGTTACAAAAGTGGAGCTGCTGCTCAAACAATTAAACAATGGAAATTTCAACCACAAATGTCATTTTTACTGCCATATATGACAAATAGAAAGAGGGCGGCCAATTTTATAGATAGCGATGATGAAGATTCAGCTTCTTCAATGCAAAATGAAATTGCAGACATAGATGCTAATCAAATGTCAGATAATAATGATACGGTATCATCAGTCGTGGTAAATGAAATCGTACCAAGTGGAAATGATGAAAACAGAGAAATAGTTGAAGCTGAAGATGCTGTTGAATGTGTGCAAAACACGTCTACTGTAAATACTATTTTCAAAGAACCACAACAAAAAAGGAAAAAAAAAGACATAAGCAACCTAATTCAACAGAGTATTTTGAATCGTGAGGAAAGGGCTAAAGCAAGGGCTATTGAACGTAAGAAGTTGGAGGACACCAAACCACCGTCTGATTCACTGTATCATTTTTTCATGTCAATGTACCATACAACTCAGAAACTACCACCAGCAACTCAACTCGCAGTAAAATATAAAATATTTGAAGCAGTTTCGCAAGCTGAGGCTTCTCTCTTGAACATTCCTATGACTGCATTTCAACATAATTTAGACAGACCTCAGTCTGCTTCCACGTGGCAATACGTAGGAGATTCTTCTGGTTCACAAGACAGTTTTTTGTCCAACGACTACATGGATACTCAAACACAATCTGGTCAAAGTCATAATGACCTAACAAACTACTATAATAATTTCCAAACCTAATTGTGCGAGAATCAAATTTATTTAAAAAAAATTAAATTATAATTTTGTTATTGTTATGACAAAAATTTTATTATGCAAGAGTTGTTTTATAATTAAGGTTAGGGGGGTTTATTAACAGTACAATAAGAGCAGTATTAAGAGTTAATATGTATCAATATACTATTCTAATAAATACTTCTATAAACAAGGTGTGATTAAAAAAATAATAATAAAATTTTACCTTAAGAATACAGCGAGTTTTTCCTCAGGATCAATTGGTTTCTGAGCATTGCATCCTTCTGAATAAATATTCTCTTTGACAATACCAAGGACTTCTTTAAATTGGTTTCGATTTAAGCGGAAGTAATTGGCGAATTGTTTGTCGGATAATTCCGATGTCAGAACAAATTCACCGTGGGTTTTTCTTTTTTTCATGTACGCGCTTTTCCATGTTGACTTTTTTCGGTTTTGTAATGTAAACAAAAGTAAAAGTTCGTCCATAGCTTCATCTGAATCAGACTCGGAACTTAAGTTTAGTTTGTGTAGTTCGGTCATTTTACGTTCTACAACTGCTTGCATACAAAACTGACAAGAAACTGCGTTGCAATGTGCGCTCACGCAAGTCGCGCAGTTTTTTTCTGCTCTGAACTGCTCTACCTTACCTAACCTACCCTGCTCTGGACTGCGTCTCAATGTACGCCCGGCCTAAGGAGCAGGTATTTAGGTCACGTGACCCTCTCCTTCTCCCTCCGTGTTCTCTTGTTTACAACAACAGTCTGGTTGATTATTCGTGTCATTAGTCTGCGTTTTGAGGTTATATTGCGTGAAAAATTAATTAGTATCGTATTATTATTGAAAATGAGTGAAATTCTCGATGAAAGTGAAGTACTAGTAAGTGAAGTGAGTGTAGGATCGAGGAAGAAACAGAAAAATGTTTCCAAACGAGACATTAAAAAGCAAGCGAAGTATTCTCCTCCCTCTGGTTCTACTGTGTTTATACCCTGCAAATAAGGGTAAAACGCTGCAGTGTTGTATGGTACGACCTAATGATGCTATTAAGTTTAGAAAAATACTTTTCTCTAAATCAGAAAAACTTTTTCAAGACCAAATGGTTAGTAGATTTATTGTAGTTGGAAATGTAAATCGCCGTAGACCTCAACAATCTTGTTTAGGCATAGGCCTATCTGAAACAAAATCAAAGCCGAAAACTCTGTGAGCCTCTTACAAGTTTCCATTGGCTTCTAGAAAGTATGTTATTGTATGCAAGAAATTCTTTTTGCACCTTATAAAATTCAAAACGGAGAGAGTAGGAACTATTTTATCAAAGCTTAAAAAATTTCAGAAAACCAGTCAAGTGACAAAAAAATCGAAAATGAGTTAGACATCGGATAATATACATTAAAGGTAGGCGCATCGTTTAGTGCAAAAACCAGTCAAATGTCACAGCTCTAATGCAGTTAAAAGGACGGGAGAATATTTCGTTTATTTCAGAAAACAGTCAAGTGACGTCGCTTGACTGGTTTCTGTAATAAACACTAGGGAATGTTTCCTCGCTCATGTTGGCTGCATTGCACTGCAAGCCACATGTTGTGTTCTTCCCTGAATAATTTTGTTGTTTTATTGCACATAACCTAGTTTTTACTTTCGTGTTGAAAGCGTGTTTGGTGTTGTAAGTTGTGCAATATTTTGTGTTAAGGCTATTAAAGCCTGTGATAAGCAAAAACTAATCATGTCAGATTCAGAAGGGGAAGGACCCGAGCCTAAAAGAAGACGTGGTGTTACCAATAAAGATAAGTACAAGGATAATATAATACGTACTGCTAGAGTAAAGGGGCAGGCATATGTTAACCATAAAAACAATATTGTTCCTCAGATTGTCAAACCAATTGGTATAACTTGTAAGTGTAGTTTTAATTGTAGTACTGAAATAAATCAAACTACTATAGATGCCATTTGGCATAACTTTTATTCGCTTGCAAGCAAAGATCTTCAGGATACTTACCTACAAACTTTGCTAGAGATAGTTAACATTAAAAGAAGGACTAAAAAGGTCAATGAGCCTGAGATAACCAACGACGATGGTAATGTTAACGTCAATGACCCTCCTCATGCTTTTAAGAGAAACTTTTTATATTCGTACAATTTAAAAGTAGACGGCCTATTTAAAGTTGTTTGCAAAAGTTGCTTCATGCAAGTACATGGCATTTCAAAGAATAGGTTAAGTAGAATCGTTCAGCTGCTTCGAAAAAATGAAACGCCGACTGATAAAAGAGGCAAAAATAAAAGTGGCAACGCTATATCTGGACTGGTTTGTTCTCGTATCCACGACCATATCTCCAAATTTGACGTAAAGGAGACGCACTATGGCGAAAAACCTAAAAAGTACCTTGATGCTCGTTTAAATGTTAAACTGATGCATGGAATGTTTATTTCTGAGAATCCGGACCTGATACATAAAGTAAATTACAATTTTTATTATACGTACTACAAAGAGAACTTTGGCTATTCTTTCGGACGGCCTCAAGTTGATGTGTGTAGTCAATGCGAGAGCCTAAATGTTAAGTTAAAGAATAAAGATCTTAATCCTAGATCAAAACTCGCAGCACAGGGAGAGCTAGAAATCCATAAGAGACGAGCTAAAAAATTTTATTCTAAAATGAAAGCCGCAGCAGAGAACACAGATGATGATACCGCTTTTCTTTGTTTTGATTTTATGCAAAATCTTCCTTTGCCGAACATACCGGTGCAGGAGATTTTTTATATGCGCCAGTTATGGGTGAATGTTTTTAGCATTCACGATTTAAAAACTAACAAGTCTAAGATTTACATGTATCATGAAGGTGAAGCAAACAAGTCACCTAACGAAGTTTGTAGCATGCTACTTCATTACATCAAAACGGAACTACCCGAAACAATAAAACACTTAGTACCCTTCAGCGATGGCCCGTCTGACAGAACAAAAACCACACGGTTTGCCGTTTTTTGATGAACCTGTGTGACTTGGGAGTTTTTTCTACAATAACACACAACTTTCCAGTTCGCGGTCACTCATATTCAGCGTGTGATCGTGATTTTGGTGCTATAAAGCGTAAAATGAAAAATGTTGATCGCTTGTATACTCCAGAGCAATACGCGGAACTAGTCCTAAGAGCAAGTACCAACAATCGTTTTAAAGTACATAAGTTAAGTACCCAAGAAGTCCTCGACTTTAAGAAGTGGTGGCCTGCCTACTATAAAAAAACATCATCTTCTATTGAGAGTTCTTCTAGAGCCACTCCTGCAGCACAAAGGGAGGCCTTCAAGATTTCTACGTACAAAGAGTTCTGTTACAAGGCAGAAGCTACATAGATACAAGTCAGTGCGTACATAGATGGAGCGATAAAGTCTACATTCTCCCTGCTGAAGACTAAAGAGCCTCCGAACTTACCAGTGGATATGGCGTATCCATGGCACTTCAAAGAATAGGTTAAGTAGAATCGTTCAGCTGCTTCGAAAAAATGAAACGCCGACTGATAAAAGAGGCAAAAATAAAAGTGGCAACGCTATATCTGGACTGGTTTGTTCTCGTATCCACGACCATATCTCCAAATTTGACGTAAAGGAGACGCACTATGGCGAAAAACCTAAAAAGTACCTTGATGCTCGTTTAAATGTTAAACTGATGCATGGAATGTTTATTTTTGAGAATCCGGATCTGATACATAAAGTAAATTACAATTTTTATTATACGTACTACAAAGAGAACTTTGGCTATTCTTTCGGACGGCCTCAAGTTGATGTGTGTAGTCAATGCGAGAGCCTAAATGTTCAGCTGTTACTCCGAACTTACCAGTGGATATGGCGTATCCAGAAGGAAAAGTAAGTTAAAACAAATGTTCATCCCTCACCTTAATCATTTTGTTTTTTCTTAAATCCTACAATATGCACTTAACCTAACCTACTTAAATCTGTATTGCTGTTTTTAACTTTGAGTAAGCAAACAAACAGGCTTAAAATATGTTTTGACCAATATTAATCTTAGTTAAAACTTTAAAAAAATAATAAAGTCCATCCAATAATAAAAATTATTGTAATAATGTAATTTTTACATTACGTAGCCTATTCTTTGGGGACTTACGTTTCTCCATTTATTTGTAGGTTCCGATTAACAAGAAGAAAATGGTTGACCTAAACAAACTCAAGCCGTACCTGGTAGGATACGAAGATTTCTATAATGAAATATTTGAATGGCCCATTTCTGAAAAGGATGAATCTGGAGAAACAGCAGTAGCAGCAGACACTACTCTTTAATGTTTTAACCGATGGTTCATTTTCCCATAAAAAGTACATTTCTTCATGTTTTTTTTGCTTTCTTACTTGTTAAATAAACTACTATTGTGTAAAATGTGGGTATTATTTTTTAAAACTCCATAAAAACCTGTTATAAAAAATATTTAACAGTATAATACGAAAAAATTTTGTTGTTTATTTCAAAAAGCAGTCATGTGTAAGTTTTTTAAATTTTTATTTCTCTTAAACGGCTTATAATAAAAAAATAATTTTTGTGAAAAAATACTTCATATTATAAGTACTTTTAAGTTAAAATTACTTCAATTCTTTAAAAAATATACTTACGTAACAGGACAGTTTTGTTTAGTTTTTTCAAAAATATACTTTTGTCACGACTGGTTTCTGAAATAATCGATTCAAATAATAAATGTTTAGAGGAAACTAGTAGGGGAGACCGAGTTAGCCATAAGTCCCTTGCTAAAAAGGAGTCTGTTCGTCAATTTATTGGAAACCTAAAAGGAACAGAAAGTCATTACAACAGAAACAAATCGAAAAGAGTCTACTTAAGTAGTGATTTGTCTGTTAGGAAGTTGCACTCAATTTACAATGATCCCTAGGAAAATCCTTTACTGAAAGTGAAACTTTCAATGTTCCGTAAGATTTTCTGTGGAGATTTTAACCTTGGATTTAAGTCTCCTGCGTCTGATATTTGTGGGTACTGTGCAATGCTTGATAATAAACTTAAAAATGCCACCCTAGTAGAAAAGCAGAGTTTATTCACAGAAAAAAGGACACAAATACAACAAGCTTTTTATGCAAGACAACGGGGATTGTACAACGTTTGTATTATGGACATACAGAGTAAAAAGCCTTCATTTTACATTTGGACAGAGGAACAAGCTGGTCGTGGTTCGACTGAAATGGCCTCAGCTCTCTTAGCGTATTTAAATGAACAAAACTTTTGTGATGTAGTGCATTTAAGATTATTCTGTGACGGTTGTACGGGGCAGAATAAAAATAAACATGTACTTCATGGCCTTCATAAATGTATTATCTGGCAAAACACACAGGGAATTTGAAGAAAATTTCTATCAATTTCCCAGTGAGGGGACACTCATTTTTGCCCGCAGACAGAGTTTTTGGACAAGCTGAAAAGCTTTTAAGAAAGAAGCCGACAATGATCTGCAAGGAAGAATACTTTGATGAATATCAGAAAGTAGGTAAAGTTAAAAAACTTGGATCTGATTGGTTACTAAAAAATGTTAAGTCCTTGGCTGGGAAATTAAAACCTTTCCCTAAAATTAGTGACATGAAAAGAATATACATCCAAAAAGTAGTAAAAGAAATGAAGCAAAGAAGAAAGATTAATATTTTTGTGACGGGAAATAAATTTTACCGCTTTGAAAATGATCTTAAGAAGCACTGTCTTTTGATGAAAAATGTTAGTTGGGAAGAAAGAACTATTAAAAACAAGAAGAAAGTCATTACGAAGACAGTTAAATCTAAAGTAATGATAGATGTAGCTGAAATCAAAGCTTATTTAAAAGAAGAGTTGAAGGTCTTTAAGAAACATGTCTGTTACGACAATCACCAAAGCAAAACTGTTAAAAAAATAACTGAAGGCGTTAAATCAGGACAATTGATTTTTCTGAAAATTATGTGTGTAAATATTCTGAAGAAGTGCAATCTGTCCATTTCGGAGAATCGAAAAAATAGATGTCTCTGAACACAGGTGTCAGGTATGCTTCAGTTGACGATAAAGATCAGACAGTATGTTTCGCTCCTGTCTCAGACAATTTGGAGCACCAGTCACAAACATGCTGTGTGGACTCACATGAAACCCATTTTGGAGCAGTCAGCCCAAGAGTTCACTAACACTTATACAATTCATTTCTTTTCGGACAGTCCATCTAGTCAGTACCGCAAGCAACCGATTCAATATTTATTCATTTAAAACATTAATGCTCAATTACTTTCCAAATTTAAAAAAGCATGACGTGGAACTTCACAGAGTATATTGTAGTATAGTATATGGTTAAGCAAGGGAAAAAAAATTAAAACCTATCCAATTCATTGGAGTTTGCCAAAGTAATATGACTAATAATGAAATTGATGTAATGTTTCTTAAACACTGTTCCAAACAACGTTTTATACTTTGTTAATGAAAAAGATTTTGCCTCAGTCCAGTTAGATCAAATTAGAGCCATACTGCCACCACCTACTGTTATTCGTAAGGGCAAAAGTGTGTTTTTTAAGTTTGTACAGAATGTTTAAAATTTTGTTAGAGTTGCACTTAGAAATGTAATTTTTTAGTTACGATTTTGGAAATAGGTTTTAAATGTAAACCTTTAAACATCAATCGTATTTTGTAAATTAAAAAAAAGTTAGACGTGGGTACACACGGAAAAATATCATTTTAAAGTTGGGATTTTGCTATCAGGTTTAACTGTAAATATTAAGGGCAACCATGTTTTGTGAAATATTTAGGTATTGTGTTAGATATAGGTACATTTCAAAATATTAATTTAGTTTGGATTTTGGTATTAGGTTTTAAAAATCTATTTAAATCTTACGTTTATAAAGAATAATTACACAAGTTTTCAAATGTAATTTATAACATCGAATTTTTAACATCGAATTTATAACATCGTAGTACCTATAACTCAAAATGGTAACTGTGTCTTGTTTTAGTTTATTAAGAATTTTGAAAATGTAGTTGTATGTACTTATTATTTTTAAGTTTGCATTTTGGTATTACTATCATTTTTATAAGAGCAACCGTGTTTTTTATTTTAAATATTAAATATTTGTTGTTTTAAATGTTATTAAATGTACTTATTATTATTCAGTTATAGTTTAGGTATTACAAATGGTTAAAATGTCGTTGCTTGGATAATATTTGCCAAATGTTCCATTATTCTTCATTCACTAGTATTTATCTTTCTCACAAAGTAAAAAACGAAAACAATACTTTCTTTTTCTAAGTAAGTTTGTTAATAAACATTAAGCATTGCATTAAACAATTTTAAATGCTCATTTTATGTGTTTTTATTCAATGTACATCCACTTAGCATAACTCTTCTTGTTGTTTAAATGCAAGTCGCTCACGACAATAATTACAAGTCGTTCACAGTCAGTACCAGTCGCTCACGCTCAGAACCAGGTCGCTCACGCCGACAAAAACTGAAATATTTCATTATCTGCACTGGGTATATTAGGTTCCATGGTGTCGGCTAATGCCTGCCAGAACGGCAAACAGTTCTTCGTCAAAATATATTATTACTGTAAACAACATACTTGGATTTAATACTAAAGTTTCGTCTGTCAAGTGCAACCTAAACCTCAAGGTAAATCATTCTTGTTAAATATTTTTTGGAAAAATATAATGTGTAATACTTTATTTTTGCACTTTCATTAGCGTGAACGACTTGTACTTCAAACGTGCCGCCCCAGCGAAAATATTGTAAAAAAAAGAATTAAATGAAATTAAGCTCTGCTCCTTACTAAACCTTGCACTTTATGAAATGAAAGTTCCAAATAAAATATTCATATAGTGTATACAGTTTTGAGTGTATAAATTTTTTTTTAACACTTTTGATATTATTTCATTTTGTGAGATTGACCCTTATAAGTTTGTGGATGGTTATGCTATTTTTGTTGAGGAGTTTGTGGTATTTTTTGAGTTTATTAATAACCAAAATTTGATAATTGACTATATTTGATGAGAAATTGTAATTTTATTGCTATGAAATATTTTTGTGTAAATCGTATGTTCACATATTATGGACATTGTGACTCAAGTATTCAAAATTGTGAAGTGAGGTTATATTTTACATTTTTATTTGTATTTTGTTTCAAAGTTTGTTTTAATAACAGTACCTTTATAATTTATGAAATTAAGATGAGTGAACATTTGTTGGAAGACCGTATTTTAGATTTATTAGATGATTCCGACTTGGAAGATTTATCAGTTGAGGAGGAGTTGAATGAAACAATAACAATTAACAACTTGTCACATGGTGAGATTATAAATAAACTAGCATTTTACCACTGTAGTAGTTTTACATTATTGTATTCAACTTTATAAGTAAAAACAATGTTACTATTTTATGTAATAATTGTACACAACAGAATAAATCACAAAGGAATAATGGAAGGCTAATTGGAGTTTTACTAGGATCATAAATTATTTTTTCAGTCATAGAATAAAAAGGATGATGCACATTTAAAATTGTAATAGCCTATCATTAGTTTTATTGTTGTTTTAGATGAGATAAGAGAGTCTGTAGCTTTGAAGACGAATTTGAAGTTCTTAATGAAATGACAGATGAAATATCTGAAGAAAATGAAGTTTCATGTACAAATGAAGAGGTAAGCGGTAGGCTTAGGGCTATCAAAATCTGACAAAGAAAAAAAAATACAAGATTAGGAATGATTTGACTGGAAGGGAAAATATAAAGTGGCGGACTAACTTTGATAGATTTGAAAAAACTAAAGTTTGTTGGTTTCAACCAGTATACCAACCAGAATTTGATTTGGCAACTTCATTTTAAATGTATATTATTTTTAAAAAAGTACATTCCTAAGAGTTTTTATGAATTAGCAGCTGTAAAAACAAACATATATGCACATCAACAAAAAGCTGTTTTTAGTCCAACTTCAGCAAGTGAAATTAAATGTTTGTTTGGAATTCATATTTTGATGGGAAATCTTAGTTATCCTAGAATGCGGTACTGCTGGCAAGCTAAATTAAAAGTTGGTTTGATTTCTGAAACTATAACTTTGAATAGATTTTATAAATTGGGTCAAAATTTCCATATAGTGAATAATTTAGAAGACCAAAATGAAAATGATAAGTTTTGGAAAGTTCGTCCAATATAATGTTGTGCGTTCAAGATGCCTTGATCTCCAGCTAGAAACTGCTTTATGTGTAGATGAACAGATGGTGCCTTTTAGTGGTCAGTACGACAATATATAAAAAGTAAACCATGTAAGTATGGAATAAAGTTTTGTTTTTTGCTTTATCAAGGTGCAGAAAAAACTGAAATCAACCCAGTATATTCGCAGTTTGGTGCAGGTGCATTTACTGTTATGCACCTTCATAGCAGAATAACTGAACCTAATCATCAGTTATATTTCGACAATTATTTTAGCTCTTACCATATTTTTCAGTGGTTGCTTTGCAGCAGATTTATACGAGTGAATAGATTTCATAAACCACCTCTGTTTTCAGATAAAGAAATAAAAAATTACCACGAAAGAGGTTTTTCTCAGGAAGTTATGAGTGAAGATGGTCAAGTAATTTTATGTAAATGGTATGACAACAAACCCGTTATACTAGGAACAAACTTTGTTGGAATTGGTGAGAAAGACGATTGTCGTCGTTATAACAAAGCCAGACGTCAATATATAAATGTTCCTCGATCAGAAGTGGTCCAATAATTGTATAATAAAAATATGGGTGGCGTGACACTCTAGGTTTTTTAATTAGTTTGTACCGTATCCATATAAAGTCCAAAAAATGGACTTTGAGAATGATTGCACATGCAATAGATTTGGCAGTAGTCAACGCTTGGATAGAATAAAAAACACATGCGACTCTACTTTGTCTTCCCAAAAAACACATAATGGATCTGCTCATGTTTAGACATGGTGTGGCCGAGGGTCTTATTTTATGTGAGAAAGCACTTCCAACTAAAAAACGAGGACGCCCAAGCACCATTCAAGAAGAAGAATTAAAAGCAGGGCCTTCCAAAAAAGTAAATGTTGAGTCACGAAAAATTGAAGATGTTCGATTTGATCAAGTTGGACACTTTCCTAGCGTAGAAATGCAAAAGAAGCATCAAGGTGTAAGAACAAAGACTGCAAGAAAAAAACTCATGTTTTTTGTATAAAGTGTAAAACACATCTGTGTCTAATGAGTGAAAGAAACTGCTTTTTAAAATTCCATATAAAATAATGTTATGACTTTACAAATTTACATTTACATAAAGTTATATGGAGTCGTATTATTTATCAGTTCAACAATTGTGTTACTGCAATGAATTGTTTTTAATTATAAAAAAAAAATTATAAGTACTTATGTGTTTCAGTATATACATTATGGGCATTAATAATTATTAGTATTTTTTAATCATTAACATAGATTTTTAACAATTTAAATAAACTGTAAAATTTGTAAAGATATGCAAAATAATAATATGATACATTGGTTATAGAACCAAATAACAATTTATTTTTGTCAATAAAAAACGAAAGAAATTTCAAAAAAATATCAATATGAAAAAATTATGACGTAGAGTCATAATGTCCATTTAAATGGACATGCTGTATTTAGGCCCTTAGAGCCCCTATGTAGTCAAAAAATGTTTTAAAAATATTTATCAAATTAACACTTTCAAAATATTAAACATTTTTTTTTTTTTACGATAAACACCAAAATTCATGACTGAATGTGTTAAAAGGATAACCGAGTCTTACATAAAAGATTTAAAACCTAATTTCTTTTAGAACCATAATTTCAACAACCAGAAAATTATATTTTCAGTTTTTTACCGATAACCAAGTTATACCTTGACCTATAGAAAAAATAAACATGAAACAGTTTTAGTCGTTTAATGAGGAAATTGTTTTATCATTTGTAATTTTATTACAATGGTATTTGTTTTCAAGATATTTAATATTTTTAACCATCGGAGAAAAAAAGGATAAGGATACATAAGGATTCCACTTATAACGTGTGGTCAAATATGATTGTGTCTTGAGACTTGTAACAGTTGTATAAAAAACATTCATCCACCAAGAACGTGTGCGATTCACATCTAGTGTTGCTAAAATCACATCCAGTTTCGATTCCGGCTTCGGTATGGAATATTAGATTAATCAGTGAGGAGATGACTCCATAAATCATTAACAATTCAGTTTCTTTGTTGCCAGTTTGAAATGGTTAAAGGAATTTGGTTTTCTATGTTTTTAACCAAGAAATTCCCCTCTCAAATTTGGGAACACATCTAAACTTTTATATGCATCCAGCAACCATAACTGTTTACATAACTTCACTCACTGTACCTAAATATATTTTAATATTCATGAATGCATACTAATTATGTTTCACTACTTTAGGGACAAATGGTAAAGTGGAAGTCACGTTGAAACAGGATAACATAAAATACGCAACTTCAATAACAAAAAATGTAGAAAATAATGGTGCCATTCAAGTTGGAGACATCAGACAAGTAAAGTGGAAGGATGGGCGTTACTACTACAAAGCAAAGATTTTGAAAGATTTAAGTTGTTTTTTATACAATAACTTATTGTACCCAAATTTGTAAATGAACGTTATAATTGTTGCCAAAATTTGAACAACAAATGCCATGGATATTTTATTACTACCTGCTTATTATTTATTACCTTGGCTTCACCCTTGCAAATTTAAAAATACTTTTAAGTATTTTAGGTGTTATATCATGTTAACGTCATCACCAAGGGAACTAGTTCACCCGACTAGTCTCCCACAAACTACACGGCAAAACCTACCAGCACTCACCTTCATCAATCCCCGGCCTTAAACGGCTCTACATCGGCCAATCTCACATTACAAATTACGCACCCGTACCTTGACTCTGTTTGGCCGACAGCTCACGTCGAGCTACTAAAATTCCGCGGCCACAACAATGGCAAACCGCGACTAAACTCCGAACCAACCTCACACAAATCGCACGTCGAGATTGGTTCGCTCAGGAAATTTAACTATGGACAGCTCATTGTCTAGGAACAACCAATCCTAGGCAAGCTAAGCGCCAAGCTGGCAGAGCCAAAATTGTTTAAATACCCAGGTCCAGGAGTCCAAAACATCACCTGTTAACCTGAACACCTTCCAGCCACAGCTTGATACACCACTCTCTCTCTCGTTTCACTTGCTGCCAACTCAAAGCTAACTGCCCGTACCAACCTGTTCAACTCACTACACGTCTTGTTCATTCCAACACCTTGTCTGTACTCCTCAACTTCTCTTCACTGCACCGATCGACGCCACTTCAGGAATCACCCCTTTGCCTCCCGTACGAGAAATTAAAAGGAGAAATCCCGGCAACGGCAGCATCTTGCTTCCCCGCTGTCGCCTCCTGTAAAGGAAATTGTAGGTGTTTTGGCGCCGGCGATAAGTGGGTGAACATTTACCGCAGAGACTAGCTCTCGTCCCTCCCCTCCCCACCTTACTTCAGACCAACTGGTCCGTTTCAGGGCCATCTTTAATTTCCAATGTATTTCTTGCAGCAGTACTTCTTGTCCCGCTTACCAAACAAACTCATGCCAAAAACCAACCGAGAGCGACGAATCATCCGCCGGAAGGCCAGGAGGCAATCCCGGTCCAAGCGTATCTCAGCCGAGATCTCCTACTCCTTCCCCGCTTAATCTACATCCCAATTCGTCCCGTCCATCTCCGCAACCCCGCTCCTGGCGATCCCAGAGCCCCAATGTATGTTGTGCTCTAAGTTATTTCTAACAAAAGTGCTATAACTTTTCCACCATTCTGCGTTCAAAAGCCTCACATCCTTCCTCGTTCCTCATTTATCAGTCGATAAAACTCACTTCAGGGCCAACTCCACGTTTCCTGCACATCTCTTCCTCTCCTGACAACCCGACCCTACGTCAATCATGCAATTGCGATAATGAACTATAACTAAATTAAGCAATAATCTTCCCCACCTCAAATGAACATACAAAATATAAAATAAGTTTTTTACTATTTTGATATCTAAAATGTATCTGTAAAAAATATTCGTCGGTGTAAGATCATCATTCATTGTTTTCTATATGTAATTTGTAATTGGTAAAATAATTGTATGTTTTTGCTGAAATTATAAAACAAATACTGAATAATATGAATTTTCCGTAAACGCTGCAAACAAAAAAAGATACAACCTGGGAAGAACTGCACAGATTTAAATCAAGTTTTCAGTTCTAATTAGCGTTTAAATCTTGTACTAAATGTGTCACTGACAAAATAGTATCACTGAGGATGGCGACTTTGTCGTTGAAATGCGTTTGATTAGTAAACGTTATTTTTGTGAGAACTTGTGTTCAAGTTTTTATCCTAAATAATATTATCTCACAAGTCAAGCTCAACATTTATTTATATTTTTTTAAATATACGTTGTCTGTAAAATGCAAGAAAATGAGTAAATTATGTAAACTATATTTGTTTTTGTATTATCTTTCAAACAAATATTACCTTTCAGTTTGGATTACAAACTAAACCAATTGTAATTAAACATAAACTAAAACTTAACCAGATAACCTACATGTTAAAGAAACCAAATTAAATGAACATTGGAACAGCGATTATAAGTTTACAAACAGAGAGACATTGAATTATATATATATAAAGATTAGGTACCATTTGGCTGCCTTATATGGCACGATTTGCATTCGATTTGGCGGCTGGTTCTAAATGGAAGCCGTATACGGCCGCCAAATTGCAGACCCTGTTATTCTGTCTTATAATGATGATTAATGACGAATAAAATTGATTTGTATTGGCAGTCAAATGGGACCCTAGTGTATATTTTTAGTTCCAAAAAGTTATGTCTTGGAGTGCTAGCATCGCTACGGTTCACAAGTGGATATTCATTTTATCAATTTCGGCGCAAATCTGGCGGCCGAGGTCTGGCAACGCTGCAATGAGACACTGCATCCTGTTTTAACGGATGTGGCTCGAAGCTCTGTCTCTCGTTTGCAGGAACTCCTGATTATTTCCTTATTTAGAAAATTTCTGCCTCTAAGGTTGTTTTCATATTGGATTTTTATTGACTAAACGATGGTTTCTGTTTCTTTCTTTCGAATCATCGCTCTTCTTTTTCTCCGCGGGTCTGTGTAGCTGTATAAACATAAACTATATGAAATAAATACAGGAAATAACTATCAGTATATTACCTGCTTGTTAGTCCGTCGTGTGACTTCTTTGATTCGTTTTACTACGACGCGTTTCGAGACCGTAGTCTCATTATCGCATTTTATTTTCATAGTTGAAAATATTTTTAAAAGGTTCATTCTAAGAGTGACAATACAAATCTAGTTTATAAAGAGTAATTACATTTGAATACAGAAGACATTTATTTGTTTTGTAGTGCTAGAAGGTAAACATTTATAATGCTCCTTATATGGTTTTTGCAATTGTAAATAATTTTAATACGTACATAATACTTATGAGCGGCAGATCCATTTAATAGCTAAGACATTGGAATTTTTAATGTTCGATAATGCGTAAGAATAGATTTTAAAATAAGAAACATTCAGATTTCATATGTACAGAAATAGCCAATTTTTAAATTTGAATGAGGTACACACTACACATTGCCACGGAGCTTAACGCTGTGCAGGTTGGAGTAGATTAGGTTAGTTTTAATAGGTCTACGACTCAATATTTATGCCTACGTATAAATATTGAGCATTCGTATGGCCGGAAATGAGATTAGCGCCCCAGAAACCCCCGATTACCGATTTTCACGGCTTTTCATCCATTTTTAGAGGTGTCAAAAAAATTATGCACTTTTAGAGATAGCCTACACTTTATTCACTTGTGATGCATTTCCGCTTTCTCCCAAAACTGGTCATATCTACACTTTTTTCCTGTTTTCTGAACACGTTGCAGAAAACTGCAACCAAATCCGGAACTGTAGGCAAAAATTTATGATTTTTTTTTTAGTAGCCTACTTTGCCTGGTCTACATGTTTCCGTGTTTTCCATTTGGTTTGGGAACAGAAAACAATGTTTTTTGTTTGCTGAAACAAGTTAAATGTTTGTCATTTGTTTGCAAACTGTTCGAAAACATTTTGAAAACTTTCGGCAAACATCGAAGAAACAAATGAGAAATAGGTAAACAATTGGAAAACAGTTTGTAAACAATGTTTCCGCAAACATGTTTGTAAGTGTGGACTAGGCTTAAGAGGATGAGCTAAAAGCGCAATGTGAACAAACCAAACCCAACCCCAAGGCCGTGTCAAAGCACCCCTAGAGGTATGTGAAGCTGGCAGGGCCCAATTCCAAAATTAAAAAATAAATTATTAGTTTCGTTTGTTTACGTTTGTTTAGCTATGTTCATAGTTTGTTTAGCCTTAGTTCAAGAGTTATTAAAAAATGGGTGCTGCTAGGTTCACACCAGCAGCGCCCAATTCAAAAATCTTTCCAAAAATAAGTGGAATCGTTTGTTTACGTTAGCCATTTTCATCATTTGTTTAGGCTCTGTAAACCATACATAGCCAAAAAATGTGGGCGCTGCTAGGTTCACACCAGTAGCGCCCATAAAGCATATTTACCCCAAAAATTAATTAAATCGTTCGTTTATCGTTAGTTTACGCTTGTTGGGCCTTAGTTTAGCAAGAAATTAAAATAACTTTCTTAATTCTCTCTACTAAAGTCACTGTTCAGCTGCATGGTCAAATTATTTCTTCATACAAAAATTTCTTCATATGGAAATTTGATAAAAAAATTATCTTTTCATTATCTCCCTGCAGCAAATTCATTAACTAAAAATTCATGGTTCTATTTGTTCCTTTAAATTTAATTGCAACTGTTAAATATAAATATTTTGCTAATCACTTCATTTGAATCTTATTTATAAAAAAATAGAAAAGCAAACATAAAAAAAATAGGTAGCCTAAGGTATTTTATAAAGAAATTTACCAAATAATTTAGTAACAGTTATTGGTTTAGCTTCGACATTGAATCTTCTGTGTTATTTAATTTAGTTTTTTTATAATAAAGTCATTAAATTTTATCGTATCTTGATGATTTTCTCACAGAATGTGTATATATACTCTATTAGTATTTGTGTTAAATTTTATTCAAATTCGTTAAATAGTTTATTATAAATTTATATTTCGACATTACGAGACGACACAATCGATTATTTGAACTTTTACTATAAACGTTAATAACTTACGTAATTATTATATTTATAAAATTTTAATATCTGTTTTATATAGTTAATTAGAACATATGTGGAAAGTTTGAACCAAATCGGTTAATAATTATAAGTTTTCGATTAAAATTTATTTAAAAAAATCCAAAATTGAGTACATTATTATAGAAAACCGTGTAAGGTATATCTTAAAAGCTAGTTGTCGTAAGTTGTTTTTAAAAACAGATATAGATTCCTCATGAAATTTACTATAAATTATCATGTTTTTATTATTATGTATTATTTTACAAGTTGTATAATGTAATATTTAAAACAATATTCATATTTTTAATTACCTGTTTCCAATAAAAATGTAATAACTTTGAAAATATTCAACCAATTTCAATGAAATTTATACCACATATAAAAAACATATATATAATAATGATATGAAAAAATTAAACTTTTAAATTAATATTTAATACGTTTACTAACTAGGCCTATAAAATTAAAATCGATTAAGTTATTTAACTTTTTGCCGTAAACGTTAATAACTTGCATAACTAATAACGAATCTTTATGAAGTTTTAATAACATTTTTTATATAGTTATTTAGAACATATGTGGAAAGTTTGAACCAAATCTGTTAATAATTATAAGTATTCGAAAAAGAAATATTATAAATAAATATTTATTTAATCAGCATTTACATTATATCGAATGGTATTCGTACAATTATTACTAATACATATTAATAAAAACTTGATAATTTATAGTAAATTTCATGAAGAATATATATTTGTTTTTAAAAATAACTTCCAATAATTAGTTTTTAAGACATAAACGTTTTTCTATAATAATGTACCCAATTTTCGATCCTTTTTTATAAATTTTACTCGAAAAACTATAATTATTAACCGATTTGATTCAAACTTTCTACATATATATTATTCTATATAACTATATTAATAACACATAAAAATTTCAAATTTATATTCATTAATAAATTTTCTTATTATTATTGATATAAAATAACTGATAGGTATATTCCGAAAAAACATCTATAACCAACCGGACGAGATATAAACAGACATCCTTCTTCCATCCTGTCTTCAGACTGTCAAAGATGCCGAACGGCCACACATAAGTTCACTTTTCGCTTATCGAACCGCAAGTAATAAAAACATTATTTGCTTGTGTTTTTTAACTGACGACTATCAGCTTATTTTACGCTAACATAATGGTACACGTTCGACAATCAGTAACATTTTGAATACCGTATACTAACGCTTGTTTTAAGACAAGATGTTAAACAATATCTGAAACATAAATCCTTTTACTTTTTGTACTGAAGTATTTTTGTTTTAAAAGGTTTTAAATAATTGTTATATGCTCTTAACCGGAATTAAATATTTGGAAACTGTTGTTTAAATCCATGAGCGTAAATTATGTTTTCCCGTAGCATATGCACAAAAAATTTCAATATATATTTTTAAAAAACATTTATTTATTTTTTAATTTGAATAATTCTGTAGAACTACAAGTTTGAAGTTATTCATACTGGAATAATTGTAGTCTTGTAAAGATTAGAGGAACATTTTGTGATTTTCTTGTGGTTTATATTTTATTTTATAATTTATATTTATATTATATATATTATAATTATAAGCTTGATGAAGTGGTGATTTCATGGATCAGACAGCTGGATTTAAATCTTTGAAGACTGATATGATATATCCTATTATTTCCTGTATTAAACTATTTATGCTAGAGACCGTAGGTACTTGGTGGTATTCCATTTTAAATAAAATTAAAAACATTGTGGTTGATACTAAAAAAATTGTTGTTTTAATTTTATTTTTCCTGTATTACTTTGCGTATCTTTTTATTCCCTATTTATTTATTTTATTCAGTAACAAAGGCATTTCAATTTTTTTTTACGATAACTATATTTAATTATATTTGTACAGTATGACATAGGAAAATCATACGGTAGATAAATACCAAGAACTAAGCCGGTCGGGGAGAAGGGCTCTCCGAGTCACCCGAGTATTGCGAGCAAAAAATCGGTAGGCCCTACACGGGTCACACTCCACAGGCCTACTATTTAGAAAAATTGTTTTCGTATGATTGTATCTTGTAAACTTGTCCAAATAATTTTGAACAAAACACATCCAATTAACTGCAATAAATAAATTACACTAACGTGTACACTAGTATTGTATGTAAATATTGGTTTTATAATATATACGATAGTGACTTATTTTAGTATGGAATAGCCTACTGAAGTTCAACAAAACGCTTAAATACCGGCCGAGACCCACTAATCACAAATTATCCTTTTCTTTAGTAAAAACTATGTTGAAACAGAAAAAATTAATAAAACAATAATGGATAATTAGTTCGTTAAGAAATTTAGATTAAAATGATTTAACGTTAGGCCTAGCTTGAAATAGTGGTTAATTAAACCGATGACATCAGGTTTGTTTGATAAGACTGTGCAAGCCCAATGATTTTAAATGCAGGCGAGAAGATGGACGAATAATATCTTAACATGACTCAGAAGGCCTGATAGTTGACGAGAGGCCCCGGTTCGACACTCTGCTGGTGTTTGCTCTACAACTGTAGACACTACTATGACTACTATATTTATTTAGGGTTACCAGACGGGTAACTCCAAAAATAGGAGACTCTGTTCCGAGACCTTACAAGAGGTCCGGTGATCTTCCCCCGGAAATTGAGGAATTATGGAATTTAGGAAAATTAAAAATGCTAAAATGCGAATGGTGCATTTGGATAATTTCATCTACATTGCAAAAATATAATTAATAAACAATGTTTTTACCTTCAAAATTAGGTTTAGTAACTGTATTCATAAGAACTTAGTTTTCCATGTGTATATACGTAACAGGGTTCAACTAGTTTGCTGTCTACAATGTTATTGTAACTTATAATAAACTAGTATTTGTGTCACAGACCAAAATGAATTAGGCCTACGATGTACATAAATAACTTTATGTATTTAATAAATTAAACGAGTTAGGTACTTTGTTTTAAATTCTATCCAAAACTAGAACGATGAGTTGAAGTACATTGTTTTTAGTATTTTTTAACCTGTTTACCAAGTTGCTTACTTATCTTCTTGGAAACTTCGAAGCTTTTTCTTTCCCACGCGACTGCATCCGGCATTGTCTTCCTCTTGAATTTGTTGGTCAGTTCGCCTTTCATCAGTTCTCCTGTAGTCTTTATAGTGATCACTTCGAATTATAAATCGTGTTTAATAGTTGATATCTAGTTGATATACGTGAGTGTGCTAGTGTTTGTTATTTTGTGTATTGTGTTGATAGTTCATCGATGTAGCCTGAAGTATGGATACCTCAAAGAAAACAGGTAAGTTAAAAAATGTTTTCATAATTTTGTTATTTTTAGCCTACTAGGTTAAGTTTATTACTGGAAAAAAGTAAAATCTTTTTAATAGAGCCCATTTATTTGCTTTTACTTTCTCACTATACTATAGTATAGAGAAAGTATAGTGATCGCAAAAAAATCGATGTTGAGATTTTTGTGGAAATATCCGTTTTGGGACCCCCTGAGTCCAAAAAATTGGTTTTTAAAAAATGTCTGTCTGTATGTATGTCTGTATGTCTGTCTGTATGTCTGTATGTCTGTATGTAGACAAAGCAGGAGCGGATCTAGGAATTTCTTGAGGGGGGGGGCGCATTTGAGGTAAAATTTTTGCTATAAATAAAATAAATTTAATATGGAATTTAAAATAAAATAAATGAAATTAAGCTGTTTAGTGAACATGATAAGGGGTTAAAATAAAACTATTTGCTGTACAAGATATTCTACTTATTTCATGAAAGAAATATAAAACACAATATTTCTAAATGGTTTTTTAACGGACATAATTGGCTGTGGTTCGGATTCCACGTAAAACTGTCTTCATTAACCTTAAAGTGCATAACAGCAGGACGTTAAAAAAAACAAAACAAAACAATAATTCATGAATGTTTTATGTCATATAAACAAATGTTATCAACTAAACTTAATTATTGTGATTTTAATAAGTACATCGTAAGAAAAGCAAACAAAAGCTATATCCGTGTTTGTAGGCTAAACTCACATAAATGTTACCAACTAAGCTAAATTATTGTGATTTTAATAAGTACATATCGTAAGAAAAGCAAACAAATGCTATATTCGTGTTTGTAGGCTAAACACACATAAATGTTACCAACTAAACTAAATTATTGTGATTTTAATAAGTACATCGTAAGAAAAGCAAGCAAAAGCTATATTCGTGTTTGTAGGCTAACACACACATAAATGTTACCAACTAAACTAAATTATTGTGATTTTAATAAGTACATCGTAAGAAAAGCAAGCAAAAGCTATAATCGTGTTTGTAGGCTAACACACACATAAATGTTACCAACTAAACTAAATTATTGTGATTTTAATAAGTACATCGTAAGAAAAGCAAACAAAAGCTATATCCGTGTTTATAGGCTAAACGCACATAAATGTTACCAATCACCGAAATGTTTGCTAATCACCGAAAAGGTAAGTAATAATATATATTAACTGTTGTCACGCTAATTTTCCGCCGAATTAATCCAAACCTTTTACACTTTAAATGCCATGTTTTTTGATTTTTAATTGCTGTTCAACAAGACTTTAGTAGTATATTAATTTTGATTAAATTTTATGTATAAATGAATTTGTAAAACGTAATCAAATTAGGGTAAATCACTAGTTATGGTTGCCTCGCCAATTAGCCCGAACAACGCTCCACTCTGTTTCCCTCCACCACGTGTCTGTCTATTCCAAACTCCAACAACAACAGGATGTATGTGTATTGTTCTCGTCTTCGTGACTCGTAGGCTATACGCAAGGCGTATTAAAGAATGCGTGAACTCGTCCGGCCCGCGTAGCTACGTCACGTGCTACACACTGAACTAACAGTTCCGAGCGCAATTGTAAGCTTTTGCTCAAACTTCGAATTAAATACTTTATGGTTGTCTAAAAATTATGTTTTTGGTATCGATGGAAAGGTAATAAAGTGAGCATTAAAATGATCTATGTCCATGGTCAAATATTTCTAGGCGTATAATTTTGAAACAAGCCTAAATCTAATATGCGGGTTTGATTGACATAAAAACTACTCTAAGTGAGGAAGTTTTTTACTATTACTTTCGGGATGCATTCAAAGACAAAGAAATGTAGAGAATAAAATGTAGTAAATACTGACATCAATTTTTTTTATGAAAGTTATAGCTGTCCTACATAATAAGATTGTAATCGGAAATATAGTTACTCGTTTCTTGCGGCGATTGAATGTACGCTAATCCAATTTGTTATTAGTTCTCATTTCTCTTCGTTATTTATTATTCACATTGTTGTGAACAGGTAAATTTTATTTAATGTATAAATATGAATTTTTAAAGCGTTATCAAATTTAAGTAGCTCTATAGGGTAAAACCTTTTACCATCAATAACATGGTGATTTTTCCAGTTTATTGGTTTTGTTATGTTTACTAGGCCTACTGTTACTAGTAGGCTACTAAATTTACTTTTCAAAAATTGAAACTATCTAAAATTGTGATTGTTTAGTTAGCCTGCCCAAGGATAAATAATAAATAAAAATTAATATAAACTAATTGTCAATGAAATAATTAAAAAATAGTAGTCTAGGTGATAAATAAAAAGTCATGGTGAATACAACATTGAGTTTTATTTCAGTATTAACCCTAGATTACTTATGTCAAAATTTTGTCACAGGATTACTTATGTATCGTAAATTTGACTACTAACAAATATTTATTTATTTTTACTGTACTAAAATAATATTGTAATTATTTTTTTAAATTGTAATTGTAACCTAGCATATTTTAGGGCTATATATATTTTTTTATATACATCAAATAAATAAAATAATTTGTACCACCAATATTTAATTTTTGTTACTCTTTAAAATTATTTAATAACATACAACAGCATTTCAGTTACGGCGTAAATTCTGTCCACTTCGAACATAAAACAATTTTAATACTCTAAAAATATATGTTTTAACCGTCTAAGCGTTAGGCACTTTTTATTGCTTGTACACTTGTCTTTATCGCTTAGATAGAATGTATCCTATTCAAGTAAAGTGTACACTATTATACAATTTTATGTTCAGGAAAGTATGGAGAACATTGCCATGTAAACAAAATATTTAAACAAATTTCTATAATTATTTTTGCGTTTCAAAAGAAAAAGAAAAACCAAATTGGTAAACCAAAGTTCCAAAAGTAAGGGTTTTAGAAAAATACTACAAAATTTTTTAGTTATAAATCCAAAATATACAAAAATAGAGGAAACCCCTGCGTGCTCCACACGCCAACCTCGTTGGAACCTTCTAACACTTAATCATTTTATGTTTTCTTTATAATAATTGTTTAGGATTCATACTAGCCCTAAAGCTAAGATGGTAAATAATGTTAAATGTTCAAATCAATTTTTTCGTATATTTTGCAGTTATAATAAAGGTTAAGGTTATAATAAAGGTTATGGGTGTGGAACCCATCAAACTATTGGACGATGCTTTACATCGTTACCTTTAGTTTGATAGCTTTAACGCTTAAACTATTCGATTGGAAACTAAACAGGCTTAAAAAATGTACTCTTTGTGTTTTAAAAATTAAAATATACGAGTTTTAAAAGTTATTTTCATGAAACAATTTTAAGTGACTGCTATTTTTAACGAATTATCGAAACAATTTAATTATTTCTTCCAAACTAGGTCTTTACATCGGTGATTATAGAATTTTAACACAATCTGTTAACTGTTCACCCGGTACACCCGTCGTATTGTCAATGCTTTTCAGTTTGGTGTGTCCTTGACACTGCAAGAAGCTAGTTGATGTTAAGTTTGTTCGGCAACTAACTGGGGAGTATAAATTGTGTGTAGTTTTAAGTTCGCGCATCCCGCCTGATTTTTACAGCTCTTTTTCTGCGCGTATTTTTAAGTTCGCGCTCCCCTCTATTTATTAGTCCTTTGTTTCAATCTGCTGGCCATACAATTATTAAAATAACAAAATTAAACCCAAATTCAAATCGAACCTCACAAAAGAAATGTTGGAAGTGCAAAAAAGCACTCAGTATAAGTGTATGACTTGTCCAGAACATCCGGGACTTTGTGTAGTAGAAAATAGAAAAATAATAACATAATAATTCATTATAATGCAGATATTTTTAACAGAAAAAAACACGGAGTCATTTTATAATACTTGATACAATTATTTTATACACAAAAATATTACGAACAATTCTAGAGAACAAACATTTAAATTATAAACAAGGAAATTAAATTATTTTAAATGTATTACATTAAGAAAAAGCAGGTACTCTACATAGGCCGAGTTTAAAAATACATTTATAACATTTTAAAATCTAGAATAACCTAAATTTTAATATTTCAAATCGTAATACGGTATATATATAATTAATATTTCCTTTAGACTTGTTCATTATGTTCGTATGTAAAAACATAAGGAAAACTTCTAAAACTACTTGAAAAACAAATATTTAAATTATTTGCAAATAAGTAATTACATTATTTTAAATGTAATAAATTTACAAACAATCAGGTTTGTGGACCGAGTAAAAAAATTCGTTAAAAAATATATTACCTAACATTAAAAAAATATATATGAAAAATAAATATGTGAAGCAGGTCTATTTACTAGTTCACTATTATAACTATATATACATACTTACAACTAGCAGACGTACATGTTATACCACATAATTTAGCATGGTAATGATACATTAATTTTTTCGAATTTTCTTTCGTTTTTCCATAGCTTTGGTGATGTACATTTAATACATTTATAAACAATTAATCTAATTCTTTAAACAATTAATTCAAAACTAGAATACAAACTTGTATTGGTTATTCAGTATTGTTCAACTTTTTGAATTTATTTCAGGTTACACAACCGTTACTGTCAGGTTCCTTGATGATGGTGTAGTGCATACATGTCCTCTACTCGATGTAAAACGCAGAAATCTTTTAGCAGGAGATAATCGTAAAGTGCAATGGGACGACGGAAATTTTTACTCAGCGGAGATTTAAAAAATATGTAAGTATACTTTAAGTCACGTACATCGTTCTAATAATTTACAAGTCTATTCACAGAATTTGGTAATTATTAATAGTTATTGATATTTGACATTATAGATTTATTTGATGTCAACACTAGACATTCGTCTTTGGCTCATGTCTTAACTTGCTACAATCGTTGTCACTATAATAGCACTGAATTAGAGCTCTGGGTGCTGCTGAGCACTCAGAATTATTAGCCTGCCCAGGAGCCGTCCAACATTATACGTATCGCGTCAAGGGGTGGGGAGGGGGTTTGTAATTGCTGGCGTTGCGTTATCATGCGTTATGTAGGGAATGGGGTAGGGTGGTTTCTTAAAATCGTTATGTAACGCTTGCAAAATTCAACTTTTCTTTTAAAAAAAACTCTAAATGTATTACTTTGTCTTGATTTTTTTAAAGCAATGTGTTAAACATATTAGTGTTTTCCATTGATTTTCCATATCAATGTTTTTTAAACTGTATGTAGCCTAAAGTGTTTTCTTGAACAAAAATAATATTCTTAACAGATTTGATAGTCTGCAAGCAAAATAGCGTTGCGTGTTACATTGGTTGAGGGCGGGGGGAGCTAAAACAGCGTTTCGCCCCCCCGCGTCAAGCCATTGATAAGATTATAGCAACTCATACTGAAATTAGTTTACAAGCTGTAACATTAGAAATATATAATAAATAGCATTCATTTTTTATGTCTCCAGTTGCAATAGTATTTAACTAATTATTGTGGTATATCTATATAAACACATATACATGTACCTGAATATCCGTCAAGGTACGTTTCCATTCCTACAAGTCGCGGGGACTTGTGCCGGGCACATGTCCCCGGCACATGTCGCACGGTTTTGTTTTACTGTTTCCATTTCCTTGAGACAGATGTTGGGGGGAAAAAAATACTCAGTCCCTGTTCGACACTTTGCTGAGCAGGTGCGTTTATTGTGTTGGTACAAACATGGAAAAGGTCGTAGCTGCCTCCGCCTTTGTGGTTATCGCGGGTGCATACTGTGAACTCAAGAAAAAAAGGCGTAAACGTCCAAGGTGGTGGATCAGAAGTTTTTTAGCGAGACGTGAATCAGAAGGGGCCTACAATTCCCTTATGAGAGACTTACGTCTTCAAAGCGGGTTTGACAATTTTGTTCGAATGACGGCAGCAGATTTTGAGTTTTTATTAAATCTGATTGGTCCTGAGATTAACAAAAGTAGGTCATGTCGACTTCCAATATCTCCGGGAGAAATGTTGGCTGCCACCCTTCGATACTTGGCAACAGGGGATAGCTACAGTTCAATCATGTACCTACACCGGATCTCAAAAGCGTCAATTTCAAGATTTGTACCCGTAGTGTGCAAGGCTATCGTTGCATCATTAAAAGACTACATTCAGGTAAATATGTTTAAATTCATTCCGTAAAATAGTTTATTTCATCAAATAATACCTATATATAATATCCAATTGTGTAATTATGTAACTGTTAATATTAAATAAGATGTTAATAGTAAATTGAAAATTAGTGACAATGGTGTACATATAAAAAACTTCTTATGTTTGATGGTATCCTATTAGTAGAAAGAATTTTGCATGAGCTCATAATCTTGTACTGGGGTTTGGTTAAGTTGTACTTCAGGTTGTACTGGTTGTAAAGGAGACAGCTGTGGTTGCTGGTTGTTTGCTTGAGGGGAAGGGTATGGACTAGATGAAGAACTACTAGCAGAGTTATGTTGGTTGTATCCAGGAAATGGTTGCGGCGGTTGTGCACGGAAAAATGTGTTCTGGCTATTGTTCCATGGAGGAAACATGTGTCCTCCTGCTCCCCCACATTCAGCTTGGTACAAGATATTGGAAATACTATGACGTATCCAAGCTTTTGTTTTCCTATCTTGGAACTTTTTCAATGATTCTCCTACATATTCTCCAAAACATTCGTCGTCATCCTTATTTTTAGTCATAGTTGTTGTCAGCACTTCATATGCGTGATTGATTTTCTTTTCCAAAGCACCCATTTTCGATGGTGGCGTACTTCCTTTGTTTGAGATTGTTCTTTTTCTGTTTGGTGGCTCTTGGGTTTCTGTTGCGCAGATCTTTCGACTTCTTCAATCGCAGGTTCTGATCTAGTAGCCTTATCAGCCCCGTCGTTATCTTCGGGTGGATCATCAGGGTCAATCTCATCTCGTTCTTGGGTTAAGTCATCTTGGGTCTAAAAAAGAACAAAATAATTAGCTACATTGTTTAAACCAAGTAGTATATTTTGTACATTGTGCAGTACACGATTATATAAAGTTTTTCTGTACTTTATTAATTATTTTCAGGTACCAAATAACGGAGAAGGGTGGAATGATGTGGCCGAAGGGTTTTACTCAAAATGGAACTACCCAAATTGTATAGGAGCCCTCGATGGAAAGCATGTTGTGCTTCAAGCTCCAGCCAATAGTGGTAGCCTGTATTACAATTATAAAGGAACTTTAAGCATTGTTTTAATGGCACTATGTGACGCAAACTACAACTTTTTATATGTTGACGTAGGCGTTCAAGGCCGTGAATGTGATGCCGGTGTTTTTTTGGGCACAGAATTATATGCTGCGCTGTATCAAAACAAACTGAACATTCCTAATGGACGGTGTTTACCAGGAAGAAGCGTGGAAATTCCGTATGTGATAGCTGCCGACGATGCGTTTGCTCTATCAGAAAGATTGATGAAACCGTTTGTGGGAAGACATGTAAAGGGCACCATTGAAAGAGCCTTTAACTATAGGCATTCAAGAGCAAGTAGGGTAATTGAAAATGTTTTCGGGATAATGAGTAGCGTTTTTCGAGTACTTAGAAAACCCATCCTACTTCAACCAGAATCAGCTAAATGGGTGACACTGAGCTGTGCTTATTTGCACAATTTTTTAAGAAAAAATTCGTCGGCTAATATCTACAGCTCCGCCCAGGCTTTTGACTCTGAAGACAGCAATGGAAATACCATCAACGGCACTTGGAGGAATGAAGGACAGGAACTGCCCGGACTTCGATGGTGCAAAAATAAAGGGGAAAATCCCGGTGTATTTGTTCGTCAAGAACTGGCAAACTTTTTTCACAGTCGGCCATTGCCATGGCAGCAACGATATGCTTAGGACGGCAAAGTGTATTATTGGCCTTTTAATTTAATCCTTTTCTTCAGTAGCACCCAAAACGGGTTAAACTAATCATTTTGTTACTATAGAAAATAAGCATGGTTTTATACCTTTCATAAATACTGTAAAATATTGATCATATTTTGGCAAGACACCATTTATTTAACTGGTGTGCCCTTTCATTGACCAAAAGTAATATTATACTAGTATTATATTGCTTAATGATATGATATTATAAAACATGCATAATAAAAAAGTATGCCAGCCTTGTTGTATTGTACTCGATTTCGGTTTTAAACCATATCCTAAACTATCCTAAACATATCCTATCCTAAACATGGTAGCTGTTGATAGCTTAGGCCTGGGGGGGGGTTAGATTTAGCTGTTGATAGGTTAGGCCTGGGTAGGTTAGATTTACCTATCAACAGCTAAATCTAACCTACCCAGGGCTAACCTATCAACAGCTACCATGTTTAGATTAAATAGCAAAATTAAATAGTTTTTAGTGTGTTAATTAGATTGGTTAGCTTCTATTGAGGTGTTGTGAGTGTTAGACATATGTTCAAAGTTTTTAAAAACATAAACATATTTTGGATATTGTATGCCAAAATAATTTATTTTGATAGGTAAAGTACTACAATTGCTCTCCTGAAAAGTTGTGAATTGGAGGATTCGCCCCTTTTACAGAACACCGACAATATACTTTCCGCAATAATTTTTTTTATTTTGATGTTGAAATAATTAAAATCAAAAGAATTAAACAAAAATCAACAACATATATTCAATATTGTACTTAACAAATTTAAATTCAGTGAACTCGTGTGTGGTAGATTCTGAGTCGAGTTGCTCAGAAAGCTTAACAGTGAGTAGTAACACCACTTAGGCACGTAGACGTCACTGGCACCTGCCCCACTCTTCTTGCTTTTCTCAATCTTCGTTTTTTCCCTGAGATACTGCGAACGAATATTATGAAGTTTCTTTTCTATTTCATCACTTTTTGAGCCTACTGCTTCTGCAATTCGTTGCAGGGCATCAACACGGCTGTTTGAGTTTTTGTGATGTGCACTTCGAACATTCCACAAAACAGACTCCTGTTCAAACAGTTCGATCAGTTTGATAGTACGGCATTTGGTCCACTCCATTACGTACAAATAAACGGGGAAGAACTACACAAAACAAAACACACACTGATCCACGCGAAACACACGTTGGAATCTGAGACAGAGAGGTTAGATTTTGCTGTCAGGAGGATGTAAACAGTGGTCTGCGCATGCGCAAGTCCCGAGCACAAGTCGCAGGCCGTTTCCATTCTCCGGGCACAAGTCGCGGGCACATGTTTTGTCGCGCAGTCGGCTGCGACATTTTTGTCCCGGGCACTTGTGCCGCGACTTGTGCCAGACCGTTTCCATTCTGCAACTTGTGCCGGGCACATGTGCCGCGACATGTCGCAGAGAGTTTTGTTGTAATGGAAACGGGGCTTCACGCAACGTTTTTATTGTAGTTTACACTACGCGTTTCGGGAACATTTTCCCATAGTCAGGTTGTGATTACTTTACTCATATATGAGCACGTCAAAAAATAAAAATATAAAGTACAAACACACACATATGTACACAGTTTACAACACTCAACATTGCATTGCACTACCGGAGTAAAAATGTTTATAATAAAAGTTCAAACAATTACATAAACATTGAAACATTAAGTTAAAAGTTTTATACAACATAGGTAGGTGTTACCAATGCCGCGGTCAATCGTCAACTGAACGAATGCGCCCGTTATCTCCTTCATCAAATACTGTAATATCTACCAATGGACCTAAAAAATATTTTGTCCGAGATCTTCAAGGTACCACACGTTCACCTAATATTTGATTATTTGTACTTTTTCTAGATCACTCATACTTTAAACCTTAATCCCAAAACTATCATGCCAAGTATTGTTACTGACAATGCTTGCTTCCATACCAGAGTAGCAAAAGTTTAAACAAGTGTATTTGTTTTTGTAGGGCGTGATGGCAACATCGAAGTGGAGTTCAAACAGGACAAACTTGTTTTTGTCACTTCCATTTCATCCATCAAAGGAAATGATACAGTTCAAAAAGGGGACACCAGATTAGTAAAGTGGACAAACGGGAAATACTACCGAGCAAAACTAATGAAAATAGGTACATAATTAAATTTTCTATAACTTAACGAGAATCGAGTCCATCAAATGTATTTAAGCAGGGTGTTCACCAGTCTTTAAAATCTGTAAAATCAAATTATGCTTGTATTTGTTACCATCCTGTAAAAACCTAGAAACATCCTTGGATTCTTTGAACTTAGATCACTGGACACCCTGAAATACTGCATTCTTTTATTTATTTATTTGTTTTATGTTCAATTGTGTGACTAAATATTGCTTGTTGACTATGTCGATTGTTACTCAACTTAAAGACAAAAAAAGATTCTTGATCTTCTATCAAGATTTTCTTAAGTTAAGAGCTCTATGAAATTGAAGTATAATTTATTTTGTTTCGTTTATGGTGTATGTTTTTTTTCTATGGTTAACATGACACTTTTATTTAGTATTGTTGTGAGTAGTGGAAGGCTTTCAATTAACAGAGTGTTAATAAAAGTGTGGACTCATATTAATGTATTTTTCTTTAATAACTTTGAAATATGAAACTTGCCAAATCGTTAATAAGTGGTGAAATGCGCTTTTGAATGCAGGATGCGACTTCTACTGCCTATGGGGAACGAACGGCATGAAGTTTTTTTTGGGGTGGGTGGGAGGGGTTTAACGTCCTGCTGTTATGCACTTTAAGGCTTATGAAGGCTTCTACAACAGTTTACGTGGAATCCGAACCACAGCCAATGATGTCTGTTAAGAAACCATTTAGAAAATTATTCGGGGTCAATGGGAATTGAACCCGGAACCGTTCCATTGATGGTTGCCATGTTCTACATCAAATTAAACCCATTTGTTAGACAAATTAATGCCGCAATTTTCACTTAAAAAGTTGTCTTTAAACAAAATGGAGGCCGTTAAAAGGTTGAGGCTTTAATATTAGGAACTCCATTTTTGTTAGAGTTGACTTTTCGAGGTCAAGTTTGCGGCATTTTGTTCTACCAATTGAGACCTTCAATTTGATACTAAACTTAATCTAGACTTGTTAAAAACGTTTTTATGATTCCTCGTGCTTTTTCTAAGGATTTTTTTGGTTTAATCCTAGGTTAAGTTTGGTATTAAATTAAAGGTCTAAAGTAGTATAATACAATGCCGCAAACCCTACCTCAAAATGTGTACTGTAACGAAAAAGGCAGGTTTTCAAAGTTCAAAGCTCTATAACCTTTAACGGCCGCCATTTTATTTAGAACCACAATTTTTACGTGAAATTTGCGGTGTTGTATTTAGCTAACAAACCTTTATTTTGAATTTACAACATGACCTAGGATCTTATTGAGAGCTTCCTTACAACTGCTTTCGGGACAGTAAAAAGTCACAACCTGGATTAAAAAGTGCTTTGCATCACTCGTTAATGCACTTGATTAATTTTGTAAGTTTCATCTTCCTACGTTTTTCAATAAAACGTTATTAAGATGTGTACTTACTTTTTCAACACATCAAGTGGAAATATTTTTTTTAGTTCTGGATCAGTATTTTAGTTTTAATTTTCTTATGTTTTTCGAAATCTAAAAAGTAATGAGAATCATCGAAATATACTAACCGAATTAATTTATAATTGCTAGATAGAAATTTATATCCAACCTCAGTTAACCAGTCGTACCATGTAACAAATTAATACATTTATTCATTTCACCTCCACAGGTGAACCGATGTCGAATACATCAGAAGATTGCCGCAAGTCAGTTCTTCAAAAGATTTCGAAAGGTCATAAAAAAGAAATACGTGTATTGAATAAAGAATGTTCATATTCAAATTTACCGACTGGAAGCATTTCTTTAGACGTTCTTACCTCAACAACTTCAATAGATTGCAGTGTGCCAATAGATTCTCAAACTTCTCAAGCTGGAGTTGATATTCTCAATCCCAACGACCAATCTGAATCTTCAAATTTCCCTCCTGGAACCATTTCTACGGACGTTCTGATCTCAACAACTTTACCTGACTACAGAGAGCCGATAGATTCTCAAGCTAGAGTTGATATTCTCAATCCCAAGGACCAATTTGAATCTTCAAATTTTCCTACTGGAACCATTTCTACTGACGTTCAGATCATAGATCCTTCACAAGATTGCAGTGCGCCTATCGATTCTCAAACCTCTCAAGCTGGAGCAGATATTCTCACACTCAAGGACCAATCCGAATCTTCGAATTTACATGCTGGGACCACCCCTTCGGACGTTCTATTTTCAAAATCTTCACAAGATTGTACTGTCCCAGTGGCTACAACTTCGCAATCTGATTCTTTTAATTTTAATGAAGAATATAATGATTTAGGAGCAAGAAGCAATGACCTGGGTAAAAGGCGTTCTCGAATCCTTAGACGTAGAGATAGTACTGATTCATCTTCATCAGACAGATCAATAACTGATGATACAGATGCTGATTCCCACTACTTACCATCACACGAAGAAATATCCACTGATGCAGATGAAGATGACTTTAATCCATTTGAATTTGTTGAATCCACAAATATAAATCCACTATCGCAGATGAAGACGATTTGAATCTTTCTGATAAACATGAAGATAATTTGCACCCAAATTCAAATCCAGGCAAAAAGAAATCAAATACAGCCAAGAAGAGTAAAAAAAATAAGAATTTTTGTTTTTATTGTGAATGTGAAGTTTTGGATTTTGCACGACATTTATTTAGAAATCACTCTGCTGAAATGGATGTGCAAAAAGCTATGGCAACCCCGAAAGGGTACCAGAGGAATTCAATTATAACGGAAATCAGGAAGAAAGGAAATTACATAAACGCATCTTGTGGAAAGTATAAACCAATGAAAAGGTTAACAAACAATTCACCTAGCAAGTTATCATCGTGCCCATTCTGTAAAGGATTCTACTCAAGAAGAAGGTTGTGGCGACATAAGAAAAATTGCATAAAACGAAATAACGCACCATCAGTTTCCATAGATCCAAGAAACTTGTTTTCCACCGATAAAAGACGTCATAAAGATCTTATTGAGAAGGTATTTCCCAGAATGCATCCATCACAGTCAAACATAGTGGCCAAAACAGACCCACTCATTTGTGCTTACGGCACGAATTTTTTAAAAACACACAGAGAGATCCACCAAGCACCTACGTGTGCTAGAAAGATGAGGGAACTGGCGATGGTTTTAATAGAAATACAAAAACTAGATCCGAAAATTACAAATTTACTACAGGCATTAAAACCAGAGAATTTCGACAACCTGGTTCAAGCAGCGAAAAATGCTGCAGGTTACGATAAGGAGAATGGCACATTTAGAGATGCAGCATATGCAATGAATGTCAGCACATCTTTCAAAACATGCTGCCAGCTGGTATTGATTGATGCGTTAAAAAAAACACACAAAACACGGTGAAAAGTTCAAACTCATTCAAGATGAACTTAATACCACAGCCACTTTGTTGAAATCTCAGTGGAAAAGTGAGGTGTCTCACCAAGCTGCAGACCATTTGCACTCCAAGAAAATGAACAAAGTATCCATAGTTCCGCTTGCTAGTCACCTAAAGACTCTGAGAGATTTTTTGGTTACGAAAGGAAATTCAGCAGCAGAAGCCTTGACACTGAATCCAACAAATGAAAACGCACACAATAACTTGATAGAGACATCATTCTGCCGAACTATGCTTTTATGTAGAAAGCGGCCCGGAGAGCTTCAGCGGTTACAAGTGAGTGCGTACATAGAAGCAAAGAAACGGGAAACAACCTCTTCGTATGAAGAATTTCAAAAAACCGTCACACCACCTGAAGGGGTACTGCTCAAAACCTTTTTAAGAGTTGTAGTGAAAGGAAAAAGGAGATCGACGCCAGTCCTCTTTAGTCCGGACGTGCAAAAGCACGTTGAACTCTTGCTAAGCGTCAGAGGAAATTTTGTATCAGATAGAAATATATATTTGTTTGCTCAGACTAAGTCAGAGGCCCCGATACATGGCTATAAAATTGTTCAGAAGTACGCAAAACTTGCAAAGTGCAAGCGACCTGATAGTATAACGACACGTACTTTGCGTAAACATTTGGCAACAATTTGCCAATTATTCAGCATGTCTAATGAAGACATAGAGCAACTAGCCAATTTCATGGGGCACACTCAAACGACACATAGGCAAAACTATCGTCTACCTGATGACGTTTTCCAAACTGCAAAAATAACCAAAATACTTTTGATGATGGAAAAAGGCCAAGGTCAGGAGTTTAAAGGAAAGAGCTTGGATGAAATCAATATTGAATTTGAGGATGTTTGTGAAACGGATGATTCTGACGATGATGACGATGACTTAAACAATGCGGAGATACCTCTTGATGATGTATTAGGTGCACATGAAGAAACGCCAGAACAACAGCCAATTGTCAAGCCAAAGCTTAAAAAGAAGAGAGAGTGCCACAAGTGGACAGCAGAGCAGAAGAACGTGGTGAAGGAATACTTTAAGTTCGAAATCAAAAGTAAAATCCCCCTGAGGAAGAACCAAGTTGAGAAACTGTATGAAGAGTTCCCACAACTTGGACGGACTACCAAAAGAGTGGATGAAAATTAAAGTTTTTGTCCAAAATTGTTCTAAATAATAATTGTGCTGTAATCACAGCTCGCAGGGCAAAATATGTTTTTACAATGGGGATCCTATGAGTTCCGAATATAGCAAATAATAACAATGTAAATATTAAGCCATTTAACTTCAGTTTTCGGTAACTTACTACATGTTTAAGTAACTTTCAACACCTTTGTAATGGTGTCTCATTAATACTTTCATGTTCTTTTAATCACTTAGCAGAAGTTTTAACAAAAAGCTACTTTTAGTGATTTTGCTAATATGTTTTACTAAGACTTTTGTTTGTTCATGTCATAATTACGGTTTACACTAATCTGCAAACCAAACATTTCCTTTTAAACAAAATGATACAGTAGAAATTTCAAACAGAGACCCAACCGGGCTAGAGGGTAGGAGATAAGCGGCGGAGCCCTCATCAATGCTGATTAAACTAACTGTCAACATACCCTTTTTTCCCCCTCTGGTTATTGTTTACATAGTTGGATTGAGTTAAAGGTTGGTGACAAGAATTTCAAGTGTGAGTAGATGTCGTTACTCCTCAGACAGGTACATTAACAATAGCCAGAGGGTGACAAAAAGTTAGTTGGCGGTTTGTTGAGACCAACACTGACGAGAAAAACGGCGCGCGCCCGGCCTCAAGGAAAATCCCAATGTGTGTATGGAGAATTCTGTTGAGGTATACCTGCGACTCAGACGCCTTGAGGCCAGAAATCCGAATACAAAATCTCGTTTGGTTTGCCTCTGCTTCTTCCCGTCTCAAGGCCGATCGGGACGTGTGGAGGGTTGAAGGAGGTAGGCCCCGAGGCAACTCAGTGCAGTCAGCGTTTCGCATCCGATGTTGTACAATTAATTTTTTTACCACGTATTAATTTGTTTCCAATTTTCTTGTGAAAATTAATTATATGTAATTTGTTACGTTTGTGCTTTGTATCTAGTGTGTTGGATTTGTTGTGTTTTATTTATTTATTATCATGGCCCGTTCAAAACAAAATCAAGAGGAATTTATAGCTCTGTTTAGAGATTCGCCGTGCTTGTGGTAAACTACATTAAAGTATTATCATGACCGGCCAAAAAGAATAGCTGCTTACCAAAGATTACTGGAAAAGATTAAAGAAGTGGAGCCTCTAGCAAACAAAGACCGTATAATTAAAAAAATTAATAACATGCGTAGCAGTTTTCGAAAAGACTCTAATTACCGCAAAATCACGAAGTCCCTCCTCCTAGAGTTCAAAGTGTTTCTAATTGTACTACCATTCCATATTTTACTAATATTTCATATATTCATTCAACTGAAGGAAGACAGGCACAGAACCCCCCCCCCCCACCGTGTACCAGTAGCTCACCCAATCGACTAGGGGCCTATGAACCGTCACATTTTATTGATTCATCTGAAGGGATTACAGTAACCCACTTTGTTTCTTCATACCTCCCTGATGATAAACAATAGTTTACTTATGAGTTATGTACTAGCATTTAATTTTGTCTTCCTATATTATATATTTAACATTTATTAATTTTCTTTGTTTTTAAAATTTTTTTTTTTATTTACAGAAATATAATTACAATTTATAAAGTTGATACAGTTTATAAAAATAAAATGAATGGATATGTCTCATTTTTATTGCATCACAACTAGTACATTTAATTAAAACACTATTGTAAATTTGAATATACAAGAAATTTATTCAAAAAAAATAATTTGGGTGTAAGTTTTGGCTAATAAATAAAAATCGGAGTGGATTTTAAAACGCTACTGAACACTGTTGTAGTAGGCTAAATATAAATATTTAAGAATTTCCTTGAGCTTTAAAAAAATTAAAATTCTATTTATTTAAAAACCTATCAATGATACACGAACTTTCACAATTATCCATTCCAAAAGTGCAATAAATTTAACATTCTAAGAAATATAATACACTTTTGTAATATGATACAGAAATGTACGACAACTTCCGCTTCACTTTATTTTCACTAGGTAAAAGATTGCTAACAAACCAACAACAGCAAGAGCGTCATCATCATCTGTTGACGTCATTAAGCGAACAAACCAACTGAAGCGCCTCAATGCTGGCCTTCATATTTTCCGTAGTGTGTGGAGACCCCCCACATTATAACAATAGCTGGGTTTTCCCTTATAACCTAGATGAGAAAGGTAGAGGAAGGGAGTGGAGAGGAGGGTCAATGACTTGACTTGGTTAATGGTTTCAAAAGTGGGGAATTACTTAAATCTAATTGTTTATTTAAAACTAACACATTTAAATTTTTAACTAATCTATTAATTTCTAAATTTTCCAGAAGGTTTAATTTTTTAGATTTATTAGCTATGTGTAAAATATCAAAATTTATATTACCATGAAAATTTGAAACATTGTGTGTTTTTAAATGATTAGAAAAACTAGAGTCCTCATGTCCTAACCTCCAACTCCTGTCATGCTCACTTAATCTAGTTTTAAAATTTCTACCAGTTTGCCCTATATAAGTAGCGTTACAAATTTTACAAGATAATTGATAGACCCCACATTTACTCATTTTTGGTATTTTATCTTTATTGTTAATTAACAATTTACCCAAATTATTGTCTACATAAAATGCTGGTTTGCAACTTTTTTTATTTTCCAATAGTTTACCCAATTTATAACTAATTTGACCAACATAACCTACTTTCCGCCATTTCGTGGATTTGTTGTCACACTCACTGGGGAAAATATGTTTTTTGGCAATATTTTTCAACTTTTTATTTAACATTTTATCAATTATCTTGTAATCATACCCATTATTATTAGATATTTCTTTTATACAATTTAATTCCTTAAAATAATCCTCCTTTGACATGGGAATATTAATTAAACGATGCAACATACTATGGAAAGCTGCTAGCTTATGGTTAACTGGATGTTGAGAATTGGCGTGAATCACGTTGTCTGTAAAAGTAGGCTTTCTATAGATACTAAAAGTATGTTTACCATTTTCAATTTTGATATTAAGGTCTAAATAACTAATTAAGTTTTGCTGACTTATATCCATGGTAAATTGTATCGCCTTATTAATAGAATTTAAATATTTAAAAAACAATTGAAGTTGGCGTTCTGAACCATCAAACAAACATATCACATCATCTACATATGTGTACCAATAAATTATTTTTTTGTTTTTACTTTTAAACAGATTATCAAGTGTTATTTGATACTCTTGACAGGTATTTTAAAATGTTTTTTAAAAAATGAAAATGGTAAATTTATTGAACTAAATGATGATTTAATATTTAATTATGATGACAGTGAAGATGATTTAGAGCTTGGTGAATTAGATGAACTATGTGATGATATACAGGCAAGCCATTTGACAAATTTTGACATGGTTTTTGATAGACTTACGGAGACAGCGGAAAACCCTGTTCCTGATGTTACTGAAGTAGAAGAAGTTACTGTTAATATTACTAATGAATCTAAATGTAAAGTTGATCTAGCTATTCCTAAATGTAAACAAAATAACAACCAAAAGGCCCAGCCAAAAAAAAATGCAAACACAAGCAGAAAAATAATTTGGAAAAATAAACAATTACCAGAAAAAAACAGCACATTTTTAGGTAACAGTTCGTTACTACAAGAAGTCTTAGAGTTGCAGACCCCTTACCAATTTTTTTGTTATTTTTTTACAGATGAACTTTTAGATAAAATATCAGAAGAAACCTTGCGGTATAGTGTTTCAGCTGATCTTCACAAACCATTTAATATTTCCAAAAATGAACTAAGAGCCTATTTTGGTATATTGATTCTGACTACAGTTATGACAGCTAAAAATATTAGATTATATTGGAACGACAAACTAGGGTTAAAGATTATACAAGAAGCACTGACAGTTAATAAGTTTGAAAAAATTAGAAAATATTTACACTTCAATGACAATAGCCAACAAATATTCCATCATCAACCTGGGCATGATCAATTATTTAAAATTCGACCTGTTATTGACACCTTGCTAAAAAAATTTTCATCTATTCCAGTAAAAGAAAGAGTTTCTGTCGATGAACAGATGTGTGCTACTAAAGTAAAACACCATCTTCGCCAGTACATGCCAAACAAACCCCATAAATATGGGTTTAAATTATTTGTTCTTTCAGGAATGTCTGGTTACGCCTATAATTTTGAAGTTTATACTGGGCAAGAAAATGACTCATTACAAAGACCTGCAGAAGAACCAGACCTAGGAGCATGTAGTAATGTTGTAGGCTATGTAGACTTATTCCTGAAAATCAAAATCATAAAGTTTGCCATCGCCCTTTACATTGGAACTAATTTGCCCGGCTCACTCAATCCAACATTTCTCAGTGTTTGGTCACACCAAACACTGAGAACACTTCCCCGCACTTCTCCCGGACATCTGTGCCGGAAACCCTGGGCCAACCAAACACCTACATCTCCCTTACTGACGAACAGTAAAGGGCAGCTCGTGATTGGTCCAGACTCAACTCGCGAGAGGCCGCGGACGGTCTCTCGCCAAACACCAAAACTTCAGATTGTACGACCCAATCACAGCACGCTAAGCCACCCACGCCTCTAGCCGGCCTGTGATTGGATCGCATAATAGTGAAAGTCGAACAATGGCTTCTCCATTGTTCGACATCCGAAAAACGTATAAAACCAGACGTTTTTCTACCAAGACACTACTCTTCGGTCTCTCTCACCAGAGACCAGATATCCACTCTTCTCGGTCTCTCATCCGAGAGACACGATCACTCTCTCTTCTCTCCTCAGAGAACAGACACATCTTCTTCAGTCTCTCTCTCATCAGAGACGACACCACCGAGACGAGATCACCTACCACTCGCACTCACTACCAGTAGCGAAGGTGACCAAAGAAACCAGGAGGACTAGTAGTCAGTATATCACTAGTTGTACTGCGCCTAATTTCACCACCTCACTCTCCAAACTCGCCTACCGACAGGGAAAAAGCTAAATAGGGGAAACCCGGCGAGCAACCACTAACCGCCTCCCGATAGGGAAAAATAGTAGGGTAGTGGTTACCCGGCGGACCCCTGGCTTAATGTCGGGGAGGCGACGCGACGAGCAGAGGAGAGCTGTGCGAAGAGTCCAGCGCCGTATAAGCAGGGAACTGCGCCAAAATCAAATAAAGACCGTCGCCCAAGAGAAAGGCCTTTTTAAGGGCCAAGCCATCAACTCACCTGTGTGGCGACTTATTCGTCTCACCCCGTCACCTCGTCCCTATATTTATTCTGTCCCTGATCTCCCCTTCTACGACTCTCGATCTGCCTACCATATCACTTTTTAAAACACCCTATCACTATTCCTCGCCCTAAGCAACTGTCCCCGGCATGTCCCCGCATGTCCCCACATGTCCCCGCCATGTGCCGATCCCTGTAAGTACAAGAACAGCAGGATTCTCAGCTCAAGAAACCTTTACGAGGGTTATGGATGTACCGGAGAATGCGAACCGAGCCAACAACATGACGGTATATCAGTTATACCGCGTATCGCTTGCTGCAATAGAGTTTCAGGTGTATAAAAATAGGAACAAAGCGTTTCTCGACGAACCACATAATTGGTATCAAGGCCAAGCCTTTGAGCCATTCAAAAATATGATTAGCACTTTAAATGTATTCACTCAGAGAGTAGGGTGCTTGCTGAAAACAATGTCCACTTTCAAATTTGACGATCTTAATCATGTGCCATTGTTTCCAGCCCCAAGAAGGAGAAATGGAGTTGCAATACCAATGCCAGAATGTGTGTACCTTACAAATTTACGTGCCACAGTTGCATACTTGTCAGATGCTAACACCAATCCCGAGATACGCTTGAATTTCCACCTGCGCAGCCCACTCCCTAGAGCTCAATGGGATGTAGTTAACAATGTTTTGTTGAATCCAGATGCAATAATACCTGCCGTTTATGGTCCAAATGAATTGATGGATGACTTGTATACAGTCAAACAATGGATTGAGAATGTGATTTCAGGAAAGCTTGTGCATGAAAAATGGTTCACGAGCTATAAATTATTTGAAGATAACACAGGTAATGAAGGAACGTTTGTTTCAAACAATCCTAGTAATTTAAGATGTCATGATTTAGGAGCGATAAATCGATTAGAAGGTGATGTGACGGACTTTTGGATTGGTCCTAAGATTGATGATAGAATGGTATTTTATGGAATATATGGATTAGGAGGAGAGTTGTCATCAGTTAACACCTACCTATGGCCAAATTATTGCAGAAGGACTAAAGATGTATCTGGTTACGTTACTCAAAGAAACTATAGAGAGATAGTTCTAATGGTTGAGTAGAACATAATGATAGAAGGAAAACTTAAAACCCGTCCGGCAATAGACGTAAAATTTTAGTAAATAGAGTGAAAAGTATAAGTCATTAAAAACAAAGACACAGGAAATACAACTTCAGCTGAAGGATACGGCAATTCAGCAGAGTGGAGGAAACAAGTACTTGGGGGTCATCCTGGATAAGAAATTGAACCTAAAAGATCATACTAATTACATCACATCATACATCCTATACTCGAGCTCGCACCGGACACTACGTCAAGTTTACTTTGACAACTATTACACATCTTTAGGATTATTGACATTTCTAAAATCGAAGGGCATTTGGAGTCTAGGTACAGTTCGTGGCGATAGAATTCCAAACTCGAAGCTGCCCAAACTGAAAACTCCAAAGCAAATAAAGTCTGTTCCACGTGGCACTGTATATGATTATGTCACTGACATTGTGGAATGTGAAATATCTTCATTATTGTGGGTTGACAATAAGTGTGTTCAAATGATGTCCACTTACGCTGGTACCCATCCTATAAAGGATGTAAAAAGATTTAATCGATCAACCCACAATCATGAAATGATACAGTGCCCTCATGTTATACATGAGTATAATAAACACATGGGAGGTGTTGATTTGCTCGACAGCTTGTTAGGGAGATATAAAATTAAAATGCGCAGTCGCAAATGGTATTTTCGACTGTTTTACCATTTATTAGATTTGTGTGTAAGAAATGCACGGCTTTTACACAAGAAAGTAATGCAGAGTAATAAAAATGAGCTACCTACAATGAAACTTGTAGACTTCAGAACTGAGCTTGGTGAAGCTCTCTGTAAAATTGGAGCAAATACGACACCAAAAAGAGGTCGCCCTTCTACATCTCTTCCAATGAACATGGAGAAAAAAAGAAAATTGGCATCCACCTCAGCTCCACCAAAGGATGTAAGAATAGACAATATTGGACATTGGCCGATTCATGTAGAAAAGGGTAAACAAAGGTGCAAATTTCCAAATTGTAAGGGGTTTTCTGTGTTTCAATGTGAAAAGTGTCAAGTGGCCTTATGTTTGAATAAGTCAAATAACTGTTTCAAAAATTATCATAATTAAAGTTTATATTAACTACTGAACATTGGTACTGTAATTTTTAGATACCTTCAAATAAAATAATTGATGTTGGCTACGTAATACCTCATATATAAAGTTTAAATAGTAGTTTTGATAGTTTTTATGATCTGTAAATATGAGTTTATTGTTTTAAATTTTATATAAAATTTTTAATATTGATTTATTATATAGTATAATGACTTAGATATTGATTAAACTAATTTTAGGGTGTTATACAATAATATTTTGAGCAAAGAAGGATAAAACGCCAGTGACAGAAAAAAAAAAACAACATATTAGGTAATTAGCATGTGGAATGCATGGTGTAGCCGATTGGCTACATACCATATTTTGGGGGTTTTTTGGGGGAAATATAGGACACAGAACTTTTCAACTATTTTTCCATTGTTATTAGACCTATAAAAAAGCAAAATAAAATTTTTTTAAAATTAATAAAAAAATCATGCATTGTAGGGTTAATTTTGTGAGCAAGCGCATTACCTGTATGATATAATTTAGATTTGCCTATTCATTGTGCAAATTATCTTCAACATGTAGATGTGTCCTTAGGATAGAGAAATGTAGTAAGTTAAACTTAATAAATAAATCCAAGCTAATTGATAGATGTATTTGCCTCATTTTTCTAAAGTTAATAATTTCTGGTTTTGGTTATTTTTAGGCGGATGAGCAGAGGAGAAGCAATGGTACAAGCAGCCTTAGACAAGTTACAAGAACCAACCAGAGGAACATCTTTAATTGCCGCTTATGAAAATAGTACATTGAAATCAGGAATTGTCAAAATATCTAATAAACAACTTGTAAGTCCAGTCACTCAAATAAACAATACTATTCAATTATTAAACAGTTCAAAAAGCAGTCAGCTCATCACTGAGCCAAATTTAGTCACGGTGCCATCAATCAAATGTAATTTTAAAGCTGCTATAGAGAGTGCATCATGCGGAAGCAATTTGCGGCTAAGTCCAAGTATTGACATTGACTCTAATGTAACGTGTGATGAATTACAGCAATTATTTCCAATATTTGATGTAAATAACCATGAAACTATTATTACAGAAAATTCAGCAAACAACATGATTAGTACGGATGTTATTGGCACTCCCTTAAATCATAGTGATAATATTGCTAGTAATTTCTTTCCAAATATCTCTGAAAATCAGGCACTGTTTCATGAAGGTAAACTAGTAGTAATACATACTGATGATAGTATTTGCTCTGATGGGAATGTTGATTTTTCTGTTACTAATATGCAGGTCGAAGTTTTATTAACCTCTTCTAATAGTAAGGATAAAATAAGCACTAAGCTACAGTTTCATATGTATTTATTAACTTATTTAGCTACTTATTTATTACCATTAGCCCGTAGATGCCGCAAGGCGAAACAATTGTAGCTAAATAAGTTAATAAATACATTTGAAACTGTAGCTTAGTGCTTATTTTATCCTTATTATGGAGTTTGAACAAGTAGATACTGCTGTTACAGTTAAATCTTAAAAATAGTGTTTATGGTAAAAATGTGCCAAGTGGCCTTTGTGAAGATACTGCATCAATTCAGACTAAGGGCAGTTTCAGCTCAGATGACATTGATACAAATGATATTGATATTATAGAAAATCAACAGAGGGATGTACTAATAAATAACACTGGTTTTGATAGTTCTGATGAATCTGATATATCTATAGAGGAACGTATTAATTGTGTTGGATCTGAAGGAAGAAAAAAGGATCTTGAGATTAAAGGTAAACAGTTTAGACAAAAAAATAACAACTTCGATTTTTAGGAGAAGAATACACAAACCGCAAAGGTATGACAAAACCACCAAAAGCTGTTATTCCTAATCCATGTAATAATGGTAAGTGCCCAAAAGATAACGTCTGTAAAGCTGTAAATGAAGACGACAGAGTAAGCATTTACGAATCTTTTAGAATTCTCAGCAACAATCGAAAAAGAGATTTTATTCTCTCACACATGCAAATCAGTGAAGTTCGGAGACGTAGAGTAAGTACAATTTCAGAAGCTAAGCAGTTAACACGTCAGTTTTTTTACCTTTGGAAAGAGAAATGAATAGGGTTTGTAAGAAATTTTTCATCGCTACTTTGAGGGTCAGTGAAAAGTTTATTAGGTATACTGAACAAAATATGACAGGGATAGGAACATCCAAAGCTGATATGAGAGGCAAACATCCGCCTAAAAATAAAACCCTTGATATTCTCAAATTATCTGTAGAAAAATTCATTGAGAAGCTACCGGCAGTCTCCTCCCACTATTGTCGAGCCAAGTCAACGAGAAAGTATCTACCAAGTGCAATGAAGAATATTTCATTTGTATATAGTAATAGGATTGGGTTCTTTTCAATCAGTGGTTCAGTTATACTAATTAATCTTTATTGCTGCTCAGAGACTTGGGTAACATTTTAAACACTCTAATACTTCAATATTTTATTCAATACTTTAAATACTATACAACAAAAATAAGAATTTAATATGACACTTTAAATAGACAATACAATAATAACAATTTAATAGGATACTTTCAAATAAGCAATACAATAATAAGAATTTAATTAAATGAACAATATTCAAACTAAATATTCATTTCACTAAGCCCAAAAGTATTCCAACTATTGTTACTCTCTAATAAATGAAATTATTAATTTATTGGTGATTTTATAAATATAGAAATGCTTGCTTACTGGTGTACAGTAGATTTCCTTGGCTAATAGATTTCCCGGAGTAGAGTTCCTGCACCACGGCTAGTGACACAGCCGTGTATCTTCCAAAGCTCCCAAAAGACCAAAGACCCCCTCCAAATCATGCTGACCGCTTATATATGTATCGTGGCTTCTGATGCTCTACTTTTGTTGCAAGTCAAGCATTTCAACACTTTTTCAATTCTTTCGCAATAGTTGGTTCATTCTGAGCTTTGTTAATATTAGTTCTTCCTAACATAATTTACAAATTGAATAATTAACTTAACATTAACCTATTCCTAACAATAGACTATATGTCAAAGAGTGCCAAACAAAAACTAAGACACAAGTATCTTTGAAAGTCTTCAAGAATATTTTTAAGGCATCTTTTAACATAGCTTTTCATAAACCAAGGAAGGATAAATGTTTGCAATGTGCAAGATATGAGAACTCAGAGAAAACTGAAGAACTCCAAGAAGAAATGAAAAAGCATTTAGAAGACAAGGATGCAACAGCAAAAGTTTTTTCCGAAGATCAGAGGCTGTCAAATGTGACTGAAGGAAACTTGTGTGTATCTTTTGATCTTCAAAAAGTACTGAACACACCCTACAATCCTAAGAACATGCTTTTGTATTATTCACGTAAATACAGTGTATATAATCTCACAACGTATGAGAGTGGGACACAACAAGTATACCGTTATGTGTGGGGAGAATCTGATGGAATGCGTGGTGCTAATGAGATTTGTTCTATTCTAATGATTTACTTAAAAGAGATTGATAACCGAGGAAGTGTTAAAAATTTGAAACTGTATTGTGATTCTTGCCCTGGGCAGAACAAAAACCAACAAGTGCTTTTTGCTCTGAAGATGTTTCTACGGGAATCTCAAAATATTCAAAGCATTCAAATTACATACTTGATTCCAGGGCATACTTATATGCCTGTTGATTCGGTGCACTCAACCATAGATAATACGTGCAAAAATAAAACCATATGGGCACCAAGTGAGTGGCCTACAGTCATGACAAATGCCAGGCATAAGCCGTTTTGCTACAATGTTAATGTTTTAAGTTACAAAGACTTTAAAAATTGGAAAATATTTACAGGCAAACAAATCATTGAAAGTTTGGATGGACGACTTTTGGCAATTAGCAAGTTGAGAAGCATATCATTTGAAAAGGGTTCAGATGAGATTTCAGTCAGATGTTCCTTTGTTCAAGGAGAAAGAGGTGAAAAAATACAGGCCACAATGACTCGCAAATCTACAAGGGGTAGACTATCCGCATCATCAAATTTGAAAGATCTTTATACTGCACGACTTCCTATTTCTTCAGCAAAATATAGGGATCTGAGCAACTTATGTGCCTCTTCTGTGACACCAAATAGATACCACGACCAGTATCTCCTGCTTCCAACAAAACCATCTGTCCCAGATACACTCACAGAGACTGATAGTGAAGATGAGATTGTTTGGGATTAAAATAATTACATGTGTGGGACTATATTTCTTGTGTGTACCATGGTTTTTCCTGTTTTGTTCTAGTGATTTTAATTAAGTGCATTGCGGCATTTTTTCTGAACATTTAATTTTTTATTTTAATTTGCATTATTATTATTGTTATTTTTTACTATAAGTTGTTGTATGTACTGTATACCAATAAAACAACTAAATACAGTTTATAATCTGGCATAATAATTGTTATTATTGTTAAATTAAACAACCTGGCAAAAAGGCAGATGTATATGCATGGCCTGTCAAAAGGGCCAAAGTGCAACATCAAACATGGCGGTATGCCTGGCAAATTGGCCAACGTGTCACATCTTAGTTTTAAATTGCTATAAATTAATTATGTTGTTGGATACAAGAATCACAAAATAAGAAATTGAAAGTATAAATTTGGCAGATGAGAAAAAATAAAACGGATTTCAAGTAGCATTGAAACAGAATTTTTGAAACGTTTTTCATCTTTACTGAAAAAAAATATTTTTTCACTTTGGCCCTTTTGCCATTCGAGGGACGATATGTAGTTTCTAATATATTTGATATGAAAATGATAAATTGTGAAACAAAAGAATCTTGAAGTTAACGACACGGTTTCACAGGAACAAATTTGCCAAATGAAATTATGTCATTAAATTCACCTTATGATGTCTTTAGTCATTTTTTTTAGCAATGAAATTATAGAACACATTGCGAATCAAAACTCATTGTTCAGTACACAGGAAACTATAGAAAATCCAGTTCATATTACATCCAATGATTTGAAAAAAATATATCGGTATTTGTTTAGTCACAAGTTTGGCTTGCATTAAAAATGTTAGATACTATTGGCATCCATTAATTGGTATACCCTTCGTTCAGGAAACTATGGCTGTCAACAAATTTGAAATAAAAATTTTCTCCACTTGAACAATAATGACAATTTTATTCCTGGGTGTGAACCCGGTCACGACAAACAGTTTAAATTGAGACCGGTGCTAGACCATTTGGTAAAATTGTTTTCTGAAATACCTTTAGAAGACTCACTATCGATTGATGAACAAATGTGTTCTACAAAAGCACGCAGTCTTCTGAAACAATATATGCCAAATAAACCACAAAAAACATGGGTGTAAATTATTTGTACTTAGTGGTGTATCTGGGTTTGTTTATAACCTAGAGATATATTCGGGCCAAGAAAACGATACAGATAAGCGTAGGGGATACGAACCAGACTTGGGATCTTCCAGCAATGTTGTAGTGAGATTAGCAAGAATAATATCTGAAAATAAAAAAACATAAAGTGTATCATGACAACTTTTACACTGCGATTCCTTTAAGGGTTTACTTGAAAAAGTGAGGGATTCTATCACTTGGCACTGTACGGCGTAACAGAATTGATAATTGCAAGTTACCTTCAGATAATGAGATGAAAAAGCAACCAAGAGGAACAAGTGTGAAGTTTGTTGGGAGTGTTGATGGAACTGAGGTTTACAATTTGGCTTGGAGAGATAATAAAAAAACCAGTTGTACGGTATATTAGAAAGACAAAAACACACGAAAAGGTGAACTGCTCAAATGTAATTACAACTTACAACAAACACATGGGAGGAGTGGACCTAATGAATAATCTAATAGGGCGAGGGCTAATTGTTATGAGGACAAGAAAATGGTACCTCAGACTATCATCTATTGACATAACACTTAACTCGTGGCTCTTGTATAAAAAAACGGATAGGGTTTTTAACCGGTATGGTCAACTTTAACTTTGACCTCTAAACGGACAAATACTATGACAATACTACTATACTACTATGACAATAACCTAAGACTTGTTTATTGTTTACGGAATATTGGAAAAGGTCAGGCAGTTGCAGAAACTTTGCTTTCAGTAATGAATATTCCTCAACCGCCAACAAAATTTTATGATTATAATGAAGTCATTATAAAAACCTTAGAAAAGAATAGTAAAAATTCAATGATGACAGCAGTAAGGCAAGCTATTACTGAAAATGATGGTGACAGTGATATTAGTGTTGCGCAGGATGGGACTTGGCAAAAGAGGGCACACTTCGTTACACGGTGTTGTAACGGCAACCAGCCTGGATACTGGTAAAGTTTTAGACATTGAAACTTAGAGCAAATACTGTAATACATGTAAAAACAAACAGAAATCCCGTTCTAACTGTCAAAGAAATCATCAAGGTCCCAGCGGTTCTATGGAGGTTGCAGGAGAAACTAAACTATTCGAGAGATCAACACTTAGTGACATATCGTTACGCTATGTAAACTATTTGGGTGATGGTGACAGCAAGGGGTTTCATAGTGTGACTGAGAGTAAACCTTATGATAACAGTGTGACAATAGAAAAGTTGGAATGCATAAATCACGTGGAAAAAGAATGGGAACCCGATTGCGACGTCTAACTTCCAAATTAGTGCTTCATAATGGTAAAACACTATCTGGTCGAGGTAGACTTACTGACAAAGTTATTGACAGTTTACAGAAATATTATGGAAGGGCCATTAGGGAGAGTAAAACCTTGGATGAAAAGAAAAAAGCCTGCTGGGCAACGTATTTTCAAAAGATATCTACAGATAAGGATCCTCAATATGGTTTATGCCCAATCGGAGCCGACTCATGGTAGAAATATAATTGGGCAGAAGCACGCGGTTTACCATGTACGGAACTTGACAAAACGTTGCCTCTTGTGAATTATGGCTGCAAATAAACCTATTTACAGTGATCTATGTGCACCCACTTTACTAAAGAAATGCCTCCATAATAAAAAGCAAAATTGTAATGATGCATTCAATAACATTATTTGAACGCGTTTCCCAAAAAATGATTTTGTAAATGCACAAACTATATAAATTGGTGTATTGGATGCAGTATTGTGCTTCAATGATGGTCTTTTAGGAAAAGTAAAAGTACTAGAAAATCTTTGTGGTAATGCTGGACCAAATTGTGTAGTAGGCCTATTAAAACAAGATTTCACCAAAGATGGCATTCAAAGAAATAGAAAAAAGAGCCTGGATGGCTAAGAAAACTGCTAAAAGAAGACTGGAAGATGTGGAAAATGAAAAACCTATGGAACTGGACTTTTTTAAAAACAACCAAGAAAAATAAAAGTGTTTCTTATAGTGTCGTTTTATTTTATCGTTTTCCGAAAGTTGTAAATTTTAAAAAGTAGGTACACTTTTCCTCCACAATTTATTACCGATTCCCCCCCCCCCCGTGTTCCTGACAATCTAGAAAGTAATAATACGAACCAGTTTCCATATCAACATACAAATTTTTGATTTAAAAAATATTTTGTGTTACAAAATTTAGAAAATATTTGTACAATATTATAAAATGTATAACAAATTTATACATTATGTTATTATGCTCATAAAAAGTGTTTACTTCCTATTATTGGAGATAATTATGTATAAAATAAGGTGAACAAATTTCAAAGTTATATGTACCTAAATATTTTCATTTTAACATGGGCAAGATAGGGACTGCTGTCTTACCACAAGTCGCCTTGTTGACCTACTAAAACTGTAGGTTTTCTATGTGTGAATTTTACTATGTTTGTCAGTAGTCATGCAATCTTATTCTTCTCATAGTTGTTTATTAATCTTTGTCTTATTGTTAGTATAGGATGAGTTGTATTTTCTCTTTCCACTTTGGCCTTTTGATTGCCTTTTGTGTTTGGTCAAGAACAACATTACTTGCATTTTAGTTGGTATCAAAAATGTATATAATTTAGAGTAATTGTTAGGATCATTTTGCGCATTCACTAGTTTCCACAAGGGGGGCAGACCACTTTAAATTGGATTTTTTTCGATTTTTATGTTTTTATATCATTGGAAAGCCTGAAATCTCCCCTTTAAATTGATATATAATACATTGTGTTTGGCAGTTTTATTGATGGTTAAAAAAAATAATGAGTGTAGGTCTGCACACATGTTTTCCACCCATTACCTGAATTCCGCTCTCAGTGCCAGTGCGCATCAAAGTGTTCGGCTGTTTTTCACTTTATATAGTGCTACTTATGATATTATAGTTCAAAGAACCTGTTATTGTAAAGGTTCCTTGTCTGTACTCCTCAACTTCTCTTCACTGCACCGATCGACGCCACTTCAGGAATCACCCCTTTGCCTCCCGTACGAGAAATTAAAAGGAGAAATCCCGGCAACGGCAGCATCTTGCTTCCCCGCTGTCGCCTCCTGTAAAGGAAATTGTAGGTGTTTTGGCGCCGGCGATAAGTGGGTGAACATTTACCGCAGAGACTAGCTCTCGTCCCTCCCCTCCCCACCTTACTTCAGACCAACTGGTCCGTTTCAGGGCCATCTTTAATTTCCAATGTATTTCTTGCAGCAGTACTTCCCGTCCCGCTTACCAAACAAACTCATGCCAAAAACCAACCGAGAGCGACGAATCATCCGCCGGAAGGCCAGGAGGCAATCCCGGTCCAAGCGTATCTCAGCCGAGATCTCCTACTCCTTCCCCGCTTAATCTACATCCCAATTCGTCCCGTCCATCTCCGCAACCCCGCTCCTGGCGATCCCAGAGCCCCAATGTATGTTGTGCTCTAAGTTATTTCTAACAAAAGTGCTATAACTTTTCCACCATTCTGCGTTCAAAAGCCTCACATCCTTCCTCGTTCCTCATTTATCAGTCGATAAAACTCACTTCAGGGCCAACTCCACGTTTCCTGCACATCTCTTCCTCTCCTGACAACCCGACCCTACGTCAATCATGCAATTGCGATAATGAACTATAACTAAATTAAGCAATAATCTTCCCCACCTCAAATGAACATACAAAATATAAAATAAGTTTTTTACTATTTTGATATCTAAAATGTATCTGTAAAAAATATTCGTCGGTGTAAGATCATCATTCATTGTTTTCTATATGTAATTTGTAATTGGTAAAATAATTGTATGTTTTTGCTGAAATTATAAAACAAATACTGAATAATATGAATTTTCCGTAAACGCTGCAAACAAAAAAAGATACAACCTGGGAAGAACTGCACAGATTTAAATCAAGTTTTCAGTTCTAATTAGCGTTTAAATCTTGTACTAAATGTGTCACTGACAAAATAGTATCACTGAGGATGGCGACTTTGTCGTTGAAATGCGTTTGATTAGTAAACGTTATTTTTGTGAGAACTTGTGTTCAAGTTTTTATCCTAAATAATATTATCTCACAAGTCAAGCTCAACATTTATTTATATTTTTTTAAATATACGTTGTCTGTAAAATGCAAGAAAATGAGTAAATTATGTAAACTATATTTGTTTTTGTATTATCTTTCAGACAAATATTACCTTTCAGTTTGGATTACAAACTAAACCAATTGTAATTAAACATAAACTAAAACTTAACCAGATAACCTACATGTTAAAGAAACCAAATTAAATGAACATTGGAACAGCGATTATAAGTTTACAAACAGAGAGACATTGAATTATATATATATAAAGATTAGGTACCATTTGGCTGCCTTATATGGCACGATTTGCATTCGATTTGGCGGCTGGTTCTAAATGGAAGCCGTATACGGCCGCCAAATTGCAGACCCTGTTATTCTGTCTTATAATGATGATTAATGACGAATAAAATTGATTTGTATTGGCAGTCAAATGGGACCCTAGTGTATATTTTTAGTTCCAAAAAGTTATGTCTTGGAGTGCTAGCATCGCTACGGTTCACAAGTGGATATTCATTTTATCAATTTCGGCGCAAATCTGGCGGCCGAGGTCTGGCAACGCTGCAATGAGACACTGCATCCTGTTTTAACGGATGTGGCTCGAAGCTCTGTCTCTCGTTTGCAGGAACTCCTGATTATTTCCTTATTTAGAAAATTTCTGCCTCTAAGGTTGTTTTCATATTGGATTTTTATTGACTAAACGATGGTTTCTGTTTCTTTCTTTCGAATCATCGCTCTTCTTTTTCTCCGCGGGTCTGTGTAGCTGTATAAACATAAACTATATGAAATAAATACAGGAAATAACTATCAGTATATTACCTGCTTGTTAGTCCGTCGTGTGACTTCTTTGATTCGTTTTACTACGACGCGTTTCGAGACCGTAGTCTCATTATCGCATTTTATTTTCATAGTTGAAAATATTTTTTAAAAGGTTCATTCTAAGAGTGACAATACAAATCTAGTTTATAAAGAGTAATTACATTTGAATACAGAAGACATTTATTTGTTTTGTAGTGCTAGAAGGTAAACATTTATAATGCTCCTTATATGGTTTTTGCAATTGTAAATAATTTTAATACGTACATAATACTTATGAGCGGCAGATCCATTTAATAGCTAAGACATTGGAATTTTTAATGTTCGATAATGCGTAAGAATAGATTTTAAAATAAGAAACATTCAGATTTCATATGTACAGAAATAGCCAATTTTTAAATTTGAATGAGGTACACACTACACATTGCCACGGAGCTTAACGCTGTGCAGGTTGGAGTAGATTAGGTTAGTTTTAATAGGTCTACGACTCAATATTTATGCCTACGTATAAATATTGAGCATTCGTATGGCCGGAAATGAGATTAGCGCCCCAGAAACCCCCGATTACCGATTTTCACGGCTTTTCATCCATTTTTAGAGGTGTCAAAAAAATTATGCACTTTTAGAGATAGCCTACACTTTATTCACTTGTGATGCATTTCCGCTTTCTCCCAAAACTGGTCATATCTACACTTTTTTCCTGTTTTCTGAACACGTTGCAGAAAACTGCAACCAAATCCGGAACTGTAGGCAAAAATTTATGATTTTTTTTTAGTAGCCTACTTTGCCTGGTCTACATGTTTCCGTGTTTTCCATTTGGTTTGGGAACAGAAAACAATGTTTTTTGTTTGCTGAAACAAGTTAAATGTTTGTCATTTGTTTGCAAACTGTTCGAAAACATTTTGAAAACTTTCGGCAAACATCGAAGAAACAAATGAGAAATAGGTAAACAATTGGAAAACAGTTTGTAAACAATGTTTCCGCAAACATGTTTGTAAGTGTGGACTAGGCTTAAGAGGATGAGCTAAAAGCGCAATGTGAACAAACCAAACCCAACCCCAAGGCCGTGTCAAAGCACCCCTAGAGGTATGTGAAGCTGGCAGGGCCCAATTCCAAAATTAAAAAATAAATTATTAGTTTCGTTTGTTTACGTTTGTTTAGCTATGTTCATAGTTTGTTTAGCCTTAGTTCAAGAGTTATTAAAAAATGGGTGCTGCTAGGTTCACACCAGCAGCGCCCAATTCAAAAATCTTTCCAAAAATAAGTGGAATCGTTTGTTTACGTTAGCCATTTTCATCATTTGTTTAGGCTCTGTAAACCATACATAGCCAAAAAATGTGGGCGCTGCTAGGTTCACACCAGTAGCGCCCATAAAGCATATTTACCCCAAAAATTAATTAAATCGTTCGTTTATCGTTAGTTTACGCTTGTTGGGCCTTAGTTTAGCAAGAAATTAAAATAACTTTCTTAATTCTCTCTACTAAAGTCACTGTTCAGCTGCATGGTCAAATTATTTCTTCATACAAAAATTTCTTCATATGGAAATTTGATAAAAAAATTATCTTTTCATTATCTCCCTGCAGCAAATTCATTAACTAAAAATTCATGGTTCTATTTGTTCCTTTAAATTTAATTGCAACTGTTAAATATAAATATTTTGCTAATCACTTCATTTGAATCTTATTTATAAAATAATAGAAAAGCAAACATAAAAAAAATAGGTAGCCTAAGGTATTTTATAAAGAAATTTACCAAATAATTTAGTAACAGTTATTGGTTTAGCTTCGACATTGAATCTTCTGTGTTATTTAATTTAGTTTTTTTATAATAAAGTCATTAAATTTTATCGTATCTTGATGATTTTCTCACAGAATGTGTATATATACTCTATTAGTATTTGTGTTAAATTTTATTCAAATTCGTTAAATAGTTTATTATAAATTTATATTTCGACATTACGAGACGACACAATCGATTATTTGAACTTTTACTATAAACGTTAATAACTTACGTAATTATTATATTTATAAAATTTTAATATCTGTTTTATATAGTTAATTAGAACATATGTGGAAAGTTTGAACCAAATCGGTTAATAATTATAAGTTTTCGATTAAAATTTATTTAAAAAAATCCAAAATTGAGTACATTATTATAGAAAACCGTGTAAGGTATATCTTAAAAGCTAGTTGTCGTAAGTTGTTTTTAAAAACAGATATAGATTCCTCATGAAATTTACTATAAATTATCATGTTTTTATTATTATGTATTATTTTACAAGTTGTATAATGTAATATTTAAAACAATATTCATATTTTTAATTACCTGTTTCCAATAAAAATGTAATAACTTTGAAAATATTCAACCAATTTCAATGAAATTTATACCACATATAAAAAACATATATATAATAATGATATGAAAAAATTAAACTTTTAAATTAATATTTAATACGTTTACTAACTAGGCCTATAAAATTAAAATCGATTAAGTTATTTAACTTTTTGCCGTAAACGTTAATAACTTGCATAACTAATAACGAATCTTTATGAAGTTTTAATAACATTTTTTATATAGTTATTTAGAACATATGTGGAAAGTTTGAACCAAATCTGTTAATAATTATAAGTATTCGAAAAAGAAATATTATAAATAAATATTTATTTAATCAGCATTTACATTATATCGAATGGTATTCGTACAATTATTACTAATACATATTAATAAAAACTTGATAATTTATAGTAAATTTCATGAAGAATATATATTTGTTTTTAAAAATAACTTCCAATAATTAGTTTTTAAGACATAAACGTTTTTCTATAATAATGTACCCAATTTTCGATCCTTTTTTATAAATTTTACTCGAAAAACTATAATTATTAACCGATTTGATTCAAACTTTCTACATATATATTATTCTATATAACTATATTAATAACACATAAAAATTTCAAATTTATATTCATTAATAACTTTTCTTATTATTATTGATATAAAATAACTGATAGGTATATTCCGAAAAAACATCTATAACCAACCGGACGAGATATAAACAGACATCCTTCTTCCATCCTGTCTTCAGACTGTCAAAGATGCCGAACGGCCACACATAAGTTCACTTTTCGCTTATCGAACCGCAAGTAATAAAAACATTATTTGCTTGTGTTTTTTAACTGACGACTATCAGCTTATTTTACGCTAACATAATGGTACACGTTCGACAATCAGTAACATTTTGAATACCGTATACTAACGCTTGTTTTAAGACAATATGTTAAACAATATCTGAAACATAAATCCTTTTACTTTTTGTACTGAAGTATTTTTGTTTTAAAAGGTTTTAAATAATTGTTATATGCTCTTAACCGGAATTAAATATTTGGAAACTGTTGTTTAAATCCATGAGCGTAAATTATGTTTTCCCGTAGCATATGCACAAAAAATTTCAATATATATTTTTAAAAAACATTTATTTATTTTTTAATTTGAATAATTCTGTAGAACTACAAGTTTGAAGTTATTCATACTGGAATAATTGTAGTCTTGTAAAGATTAGAGGAACATTTTGTGATTTTCTTGTCGTTTATATTTTATTTTATAATTTATATTTATATTATATATATTATAATTATAAGCTTGATGAAGTGGTGATTTCATGGATCAGACAGCTGGATTTAAATCTTTGAAGACTGATATGATATATCCTATTATTTCCTGTATTAAACTATTTATGCTAGAGACCGTAGGTACTTGGTGGTATTCCATTTTAAATAAAATTAAAAACATTGTGGTTGATACTAAAAAAATTGTTGTTTTAATTTTATTTTTCCTGTATTACTTTGCGTATCTTTTTATTCCCTATTTATTTATTTTATTCAGTAACAAAGGCATTTCAATTTTTTTTTACGATAACTATATTTAATTATATTTGTACAGTATGACATAGGAAAATCATACGGTAGATAAATACCAAGAACTAAGCCGGTCGGGGAGAAGGGCTCTCCGAGTCACCCGAGTATTGCGAGCAAAAAATCGGTAGGCCCTACACGGGTCACACTCCACAGGCCTACTATTTAGAAAAATTGTTTTCGTATGATTGTATCTTGTAAACTTGTCCAAATAATTTTGAACAAAACACATCCAATTAACTGCAATAAATAAATTACACTAACGTGTACACTAGTATTGTATGTAAATATTGGTTTTATAATATATACGATAGTGACTTATTTTAGTATGGAATAGCCTACTGAAGTTCAACAAAACGCTTAAATACCGGCCGAGACCCACTAATCACAAATTGTCCTTTTCTTTAGTAAAAACTATGTTTAAACAGAAAAAATTAATAAAACAATAATGGATAATTAGTTCGTTAAGAAATTTAGATTAAAATGATTTAACGTTAGGCCTAGCTTGAAATAGTGGTTAATTAAACCGATGACATCAGGTTTGTTTGATAAGACTGTGCAAGCCCAATGATTTTAAATGCAGGCGAGAAGATGGACGAATAATATCTTAACATGACTCAGAAGGCCTGATAGTTGACGAGAGGCCCCGGTTCGACACTCTGCTGGTGTTTGCTCTACAACTGTAGACACTACTATGACTACTATATTTATTTAGGGTTACCAGACGGGTAACTCCAAAAATAGGAGACTCTGTTCCGAGACCTTACAAGAGGTCCGGTGATCTTCCCCCGGAAATTGAGGAATTATGGAATTTCATCTACATTGCAAAAATATAATTAATAAACAATGTTTTTACCTTCAAAATTAGGTTTAGTAACTGTATTCATAAGAACTTAGTTTTCCATGTGTATATACGTAACAGGGTTCAACTAGTTTGCTGTCTACAATGTTATTGTAACTTATAATAAACTAGTATTTGTGTCACAGACCAAAATGAATTAGGCCTACGATGTACATAAATAACTTTATGTATTTAATAAATTAAACGAGTTAGGTACTTTGTTTTAAATTCTATCCAAAACTAGAACGATGAGTTGAAGTACATTGTTTTTAGTATTTTTTAACCTGTTTACCAAGTTGCTTACTTATCTTCTTGGAAACTTCGAAGCTTTTTCTTTCCCACGCGACTGCATCCGGCATTGTCTTCCTCTTGAATTTGTTGGTCAGTTCGCCTTTCATCAGTTCTCCTGTAGTCTTTATAGTGATCACTTCGAATTATAAATCGTGTTTAATAGTTGATATCTAGTTGATATACGTGAGTGTGCTAGTGTTTGTTATTTTGTGTATTGTGTTGATAGTTCATCGATGTAGCCTGAAGTATGGATACCTCAAAGAAAACAGGTAAGTTAAAAAATGTTTTCATAATTTTGTTATTTTTAGCCTACTAGGTTAAGTTTATTACTGGAAAAAAGTAAAATCTTTTTAATAGAGCCCATTTATTTGCTTTTACTTTCTCACTATACTATAGTATAGAGAAAGTATAGTGATCGCAAAAAAATCGATGTTGAGATTTTTGTGGAAATATCCGTTTTGGGACCCCCTGAGTCCAAAAAATTGGTTTTTAAAAAATGTCTGTCTGTATGTATGTCTGTATGTCTGTCTGTATGTCTGTATGTCTGTATGTAGACAAAGCAGGAGCGGATCTAGGAATTTCTTGAGGGGGGGGGCGCATTTGAGGTAAAATTTTTGCTATAAATAAAATAAATTTAATATGGAATTTAAAATAAAATAAATGAAATTAAGCTGTTTAGTGAACATGATAAGGGGTTAAAATAAAACTATTTGCTGTACAAGATATTCTACTTATTTCATGAAAGAAATATAAAACACAATATTTCTAAATGGTTTTTTAACGGACATAATTGGCTGTGGTTCGGATTCCACGTAAAACTGTCTTCATTAACCTTAAAGTGCATAACAGCAGGACGTTAAAAAAAACAAAACAAAACAATAATTCATGAATGTTTTATGTCATATAAACAAATGTTATCAACTAAACTTAATTATTGTGATTTTAATAAGTACATCGTAAGAAAAGCAAACAAAAGCTATATCCGTGTTTGTAGGCTAAACTCACATAAATGTTACCAACTAAGCTAAATTATTGTGATTTTAATAAGTACATATCGTAAGAAAAGCAAACAAATGCTATATTCGTGTTTGTAGGCTAAACACACATAAATGTTACCAACTAAACTAAATTATTGTGATTTTAATAAGTACATCGTAAAAAAAGCAAGCAAAAGCTATATTCGTGTTTGTAGGCTAACACACACATAAATGTTACCAACTAAACTAAATTATTGTGATTTTAATAAGTACATCGTAAGAAAAGCAAGCAAAAGCTATAATCGTGTTTGTAGGCTAACACACACATAAATGTTACCAACTAAACTAAATTATTGTGATTTTAATAAGTACATCGTAAGAAAAGCAAACAAAAGCTATATCCGTGTTTGTAGGCTAAACGCACATAAATGTTACCAATCACCGAAATGTTTGCTAATCACCGAAAAGGTAAGTAATAATATATATTAACTGTTGTCACGCTAATTTTCCGCCGAATTAATCCAAACCTTTTACACTTTAAATGCCATGTTTTTTGATTTTTAATTGCTGTTCAACAAGACTTTTGTAGTATATTAATTTTGATTAAATTTTATGTATAAATGAATTTGTAAAACGTAATCAAATTAGGGTAAATCACTAGTTATGGTTGCCTCGCCAATTAGCCCGAACAGCGCTCCACTCTGTTTCCCTCCACCACGTGTCTGTCTATTCCAAACTCCAACAACAACAGGATGTATGTGTATTGTTCTCGTCTTCGTGACTCGTAGGCTATACGCAAGGCGTATTAAAGAATGCGTGAACTCGTCCGGCCCGCGTAGCTACGTCACGTGCTACACACTGAACTAACAGTTCCGAGCGCAATTGTAAGCTTTTGCTCAAACTTCGAATTAAATACTTTATGGTTGTCTAAAAATTATGTTTTTGGTATCGATGGAAAGGTAATAAAGTGAGCATTAAAATGATCTATGTCCATGGTCAAATATTTCTAGGCGTATAATTTTGAAACAAGCCTAAATCTAATATACGGGTTTGATTGACATAAAAACTACTCTAAGTGAGGAAGTTTTTTACTATTACTTTCGGGATGCATTCAAAGACAAAGAAATGTAGAGAATAAAATGTAGTAAATACTGACATCAATTTTTTTTATGAAAGTTATAGCTGTCCTACATAATAAGATTGTAATCGGAAATATAGTTACTCGTTTCTTGCGGCGATTGAATGTACGCTAATCCAATTTGTTATTAGTTCTCATTTCTCTTCGTTATTTATTATTCACATTGTTGTGAACAGGTAAATTTTATTTAATGTATAAATATGAATTTTTAAAGCGTTATCAAATTTAAGTAGCTCTATAGGGTAAAACCTTTTACCATCAATAACATGGTGATTTTTCCAGTTTATTGGTTTTGTTATGTTTACTAGGCCTACTATTACTAGTAGGCTACTAAATTTACTTTTCAAAAATTGAAACTATCTAAAATTGTGATTGTTTAGTTAGCCTGCCCAAGGATAAATAATAAATAAAAATTAATATAAACTAATTGTCAATGAAATAATTAAAAAATAGTAGTCTAGGTGATAAATAAAAAGTCATGGTGAATACAACATTGAGTTTTATTTCAGTATTAACCCTAGATTACTTATGTCAAAATTTTGTCACAGGATTACTTATGTATCGTAAATTTGACTACTAACAAATATTTATTTATTTTTACTGTACTAAAATAATATTGTAATTATTTTTTTAAATTGTAATTGTAACCTAGCATATTTTAGGGCTATATATATTTTTTTATATACATCAAATAAATAAAATAATTTGTACCACCAATATTTAATTTTTGTTACTCTTTAAAATTATTTAATAACATACAACAGCATTTCAGTTACGGCGTAAATTCTGTCCACTTCGAACATAAAACAATTTTAATACTCTAAAAATATATGTTTTAACCGTCTAAGCGTTAGGCACTTTTTATTGCTTGTACACTTGTCTTTATCGCTTAGATAGAATGTATCCTATTCAAGTAAAGTGTACACTATTATACAATTTTATGTTCAGGAAAGTATGGAGAACATTGCCATGTAAACAAAATATTTAAACAAATTTCTATAATTATTTTTGCGTTTCAAAAGAAAAAGAAAAACCAAATTGGTAAACCAAAGTTCCAAAAGTAAGGGTTTTAGAAAAATACTACAAATTTTTTTAGTTATAAATCCAAAATATACAAAAATAGAGGAAACCCCTGCGTGCTCCACACGCCAACCTCGTTGGAACCTTCTAACACTTAATCATTTTATGTTTTCTTTATAATAATTGTTTAGGATTCATACTAGCCCTAAAGCTAAGATGGTAAATAATGTTAAATGTTCAAATCAATTTTTTCGTATATTTTGCAGTTATAATAAAGGTTAAGGTTATAATAAAGGTTATGGGTGTGGAACCCATCAAACTATTGGACGATGCTTTACATCGTTACCTTTAGTTTGATAGCTTTAACGCTTAAACTATTCGATTGGAAACTAAACAGGCTTAAAAAATGTACTCTTTGTGTTTTAAAAATTAAAATATACGAGTTTTAAAAGTTATTTTCATGAAACAATTTTAAGTGACTGCTATTTTTAACGAATTATCGAAACAATTTAATTATTTCTTCCAAACTAGGTCTTTACATCGGTGATTATAGAATTTTAACACAATCTGTTAACTGTTCACCCGGTACACCCGTCGTATTGTCAATGCTTTTCAGTTTGGTGTGTCCTTGACACTGCAAGAAGCTAGTTGATGTTAAGTTTGTTCGGCAACTAACTGGGGAGTATAAATTGTGTGTAGTTTTAAGTTCGCGCATCCCGCCTGATTTTTACAGCTCTTTTTCTGCGCGTATTTTTAAGTTCGCGCTCCCCTCTATTTATTAGTCCTTTGTTTCAATCTGCTGGCCATACAATTATTAAAATAACAAAATTAAACCCAAATTCAAATCGAACCTCACAAAAGAAATGTTGGAAGTGCAAAAAAGCACTCAGTATAAGTGTATGACTTGTCCAGAACATCCGGGACTTTGTGTAGTAGAAAATAGAAAAATAATAACATAATAATTCATTATAATGCAGATATTTTTAACAGAAAAAAACACGGAGTCATTTTATAATACTTGATACAATTATTTTATACACAAAAATAATACGAACAATTCTAGAGAACAAACATTTAAATTATAAACAAGGAAATTAAATTATTTTAAATGTATTACATTAAGAAAAAGCAGGTACTCTACATAGGCCGAGTTTAAAAATACATTTATAACATTTTAAAATCTAGAATAACCTAAATTTTAATATTTCAAATCGTAATACGGTATATATATAATTAATATTTCCTTTAGACTTGTTCATTATGTTCGTATGTAAAAACATAAGGAAAACTTCTAAAACTACTTGAAAAACAAATATTTAAATTATTTGCAAATAAGTAATTACATTATTTTAAACGTAATAAATTTACAAACAATCAGGTTTGTGGACCGAGTAAAAAAATTCGTTAAAAAATATATTACCTAACATTAAAAAAATATATATGAAAAATAAATATGTGAAGCAGGTCTATTTACTAGTTCACTATTATAACTATATATACATACTTACAACTAGCAGACGTACATGTTATACCACATAATTTAGCATGGTAATGATACATTAATTTTTTCGAATTTTCTTTCGTTTTTCCATAGCTTTGGTGATGTACATTTAATACATTTATAAACAATTAATCTAATTCTTTAAACAATTAATTCAAAACTAGAATACAAACTTGTATTGGTTATTCAGTATTGTTCAACTTTTTGAATTTATTTCAGGTTACACAACCGTTACTGTCAGGTTCCTTGATGATGGTGTAGTGCATACATGTCCTCTACTCGATGTAAAACGCAGAAATCTTTTAGCAGGAGATAATCGTAAAGTGCAATGGGACGACGGAAATTTTTACTCAGCGGAGATTTAAAAAATATGTAAGTATACTTTAAGTCACGTACATCGTTCTAATAATTTACAAGTCTATTCACAGAATTTGGTAATTATTAATAGTTATTGATATTTGACATTATAGATTTATTTGATGTCAACACTAGACATTCGTCTTTGGCTCATGTCTTAACTTGCTACAATCGTTGTCACTATAATAGCACTGAATTAGAGCTCTGGGTGCTGCTGAGCACTCAGAATTATTAGCCTGCCCAGGAGCCGTCCAACATTATACGTATCGCGTCAAGGGGTGGGGAGGGGGTTTGTAATTGCTGGCGTTGCGTTATCATGCGTTATGTAGGGAATGGGGTAGGGTGGTTTCTTAAAATCGTTATGTAACGCTTGCAAAATTCAACTTTTCTTTTAAAAAAAACTCTAAATGTATTACTTTGTCTTGATTTTTTTAAAGCAATGTGTTAAACATATTAGTGTTTTCCATTGATTTTCCATATCAATGTTTTTTAAACTGTATGTAGCCTAAAGTGTTTTCTTGAACAAAAATAATATTCTTAACAGATTTGATAGTCTGCAAGCAAAATAGCGTTGCGTGTTACATTGGTTGAGGGCGGGGGGAGCTAAAACAGCGTTTCGCCCCCCCGCGTCAAGCCATTGATAAGATTATAGCAACTCATACTGAAATTAGTTTACAAGCTGTAACATTAGAAATATATAATAAATAGCATTCATTTTTTATGTCTCCAGTTGCAATAGTATTTAACTAATTATTGTGGTATATCTATATAAACACATATACATGTACCTGAATATCCGTCAAGGTACGTTTCCATTCCTACAAGTCGCGGGGACTTGTGCCGGGCACATGTCCCCGGCACATGTCGCACGGTTTTGTTTTACTGTTTCCATTTCCTTGAGACAGATGTTGGGGGGAAAAAAATACTCAGTCCCTGTTCGACACTTTGCTGAGCAGGTGCGTTTATTGTGTTGGTACAAACATGGAAAAGGTCGTAGCTGCCTCCGCCTTTGTGGTTATCGCGGGTGCATACTGTGAACTCAAGAAAAAAAGGCGTAAACGTCCAAGGTGGTGGATCAGAAGTTTTTTAGCGAGACGTGAATCAGAAGGGGCCTACAATTCCCTTATGAGAGACTTACGTCTTCAAAGCGGGTTTGACAATTTTGTTCGAATGACGGCAGCAGATTTTGAGTTTTTATTAAATCTGATTGGTCCTGAGATTAACAAAAGTAGGTCATGTCGACTTCCAATATCTCCGGGAGAAATGTTGGCTGCCACCCTTCGATACTTGGCAACAGGGGATAGCTACAGTTCAATCATGTACCTACACCGGATCTCAAAAGCGTCAATTTCAAGATTTGTACCCGTAGTGTGCAAGGCTATCGTTGCATCATTAAAAGACTACATTCAGGTAAATATGTTTAAATTCATTCCGTAAAATAGTTTATTTCATCAAATAATACCTATATATAATATCCAATTGTGTAATTATGTAACTGTTAATATTAAATAAGATGTTAATAGTAAATTGAAAATTAGTGACAATGGTGTACATATAAAAAACTTCTTATGTTTGATGGTATCCTATTAGTAGAAAGAATTTTGCATGAGCTCATAATCTTGTACTGGGGTTTGGTTAAGTTGTACTTCAGGTTGTACTGGTTGTAAAGGAGACAGCTGTGGTTGCTGGTTGTTTGCTTGAGGGGAAGGGTATGGACTAGATGAAGAACTACTAGCAGAGTTATGTTGGTTGTATCCAGGAAATGGTTGCGGCGGTTGTGCACGGAAAAATGTGTTCTGGCTATTGTTCCATGGAGGAAACATGTGTCCTCCTGCTCCCCCACATTCAGCTTGGTACAAGATATTGGAAATACTATGACGTATCCAAGCTTTTGTTTTCCTATCTTGGAACTTTTTCAATGATTCTCCTACATATTCTCCAAAACATTCGTCGTCATCCTTATTTTTAGTCATAGTTGTTGTCAGCACTTCATATGCGTGATTGATTTTCTTTTCCAAAGCACCCATTTTCGATGGTGGCGTACTTCCTTTGTTTGAGATTGTTCTTTTTCTGTTTGGTGGCTCTTGGGATTCCTGTTGCGCAGATCTTTCGACTCCTTCAATCGCAGGTTCTGATCTAGTAGCCTTATCAGCCCCGTCGTTATCTTCGGGTGGATCATCAGGGTCAATCTCATCTCGTTCTTGGGTTAAGTCATCTTGGGTCTAAAAAAGAACAAAATAATTAGCTACATTGTTTAAACCAAGTAGTATATTTTGTACATTGTGCAGTACACGATTATATAAAGTTTTTCTGTACTTTATTAATTATTTTCAGGTACCAAATAACGGAGAAGGGTGGAATGATGTGGCCGAAGGGTTTTACTCAAAATGGAACTACCCAAATTGTATAGGAGCCCTCGATGGAAAGCATGTTGTGCTTCAAGCTCCAGCCAATAGTGGTAGCCTGTATTACAATTATAAAGGAACTTTAAGCATTGTTTTAATGGCACTATGTGACGCAAACTACAACTTTTTATATGTTGACGTAGGCGTTCAAGGCCGTGAATGTGATGCCGGTGTTTTTTTGGGCACAGAATTATATGCTGCGCTGTATCAAAACAAACTGAACATTCCTAATGGACGGTGTTTACCAGGAAGAAGCGTGGAAATTCCGTATGTGATAGCTGCCGACGATGCGTTTGCTCTATCAGAAAGATTGATGAAACCGTTTGTGGGAAGACATGTAAAGGGCACCATTGAAAGAGCCTTTAACTATAGGCATTCAAGAGCAAGGAGGGTAATTGAAAATGTTTTCGGGATAATGAGTAGCGTTTTTCGAGTACTTAGAAAACCCATCCTACTTCAACCAGAATCAGCTAAATGGGTGACACTGAGCTGTGCTTATTTGCACAATTTTTTAAGAAAAAATTCGTCGGCTAATATCTACAGCTCCGCCCAGGCTTTTGACTCTGAAGACAGCAATGGAAATACCATCAACGGCACTTGGAGGAATGAAGGACAGGAACTGCCCGGACTTCGATGGTGCAAAAATAAAGGGGAAAATCCCGGTGTATTTGTTCGTCAAGAACTGGCAAACTTTTTTCACAGTCGGCCATTGCCATGGCAGCAACGATATGCTTAGGACGGCAAAGTGTATTATTGGCCTTTTAATTTAATCCTTTTCTTCAGTAGCACCCAAAACGGGTTAAACTAATCATTTTGTTACTATAGAAAATAAGCATGGTTTTATACCTTTCATAAATACTGTAAAATATTGATCATATTTTGGCAAGACACCATTTATTTAACTGGTGTGCCCTTTCATTGACCAAAAGTAATATTATACTAGTATTATATTGCTTAATGATATGATATTATAAAACATGCATAATAAAAAAGTATGCCAGCCTTGTTGTATTGTACTCGATTTCGGTTTTAAACCATATCCTAAACTATCCTAAACATATCCTATCCTAAACATGGTAGCTGTTGATAGCTTGGGCCTGGGGGGGTTAGATTTAGCTGTTGATAGGTTAGGCCTGGGTAGGTTAGATTTACCTATCAACAGCTAAATCTAACCTACCCAGGGCTAACCTATCAACAGCTACCATGTTTAGATTAAATAGCAAAATTAAATAGTTTTTAGTGTGTTAATTAGATTGGTTAGCTTCTATTGAGGTGTTGTGAGTGTTAGACATATGTTCAAAGTTTTTAAAAACAAAAACATATTTTGGATATTGTATGCCAAAATAATTTATTTTGATAGGTAAAGTACTACAATTGCTCTCCTGAAAAGTTGTGAATTGGAGGATTCGCCCCTTTTACAGAACACCGACGATATACTTTCCGCAATAATTTTTTTTATTTTGATGTTGAAATAATTAAAATCAAAAGAATTAAACAAAAATCAACAACATATATTCAATATTGTACTTAACAAATTTAAATTCAGTGAACTCGTGTGTGGTAGATTCTGAGTCGAGTTGCTCAGAAAGCTTAACAGTGAGTAGTAACACCACTTAGGCACGTAGACGTCACTGGCACCTGCCCCACTCTTCTTGCTTTTCTCAATCTTCGTTTTTTCCCTGAGATACTGCGAACGAATATTATGAAGTTTCTTTTCTATTTCATCACTTTTTGAGCCTACTGCTTCTGCAATTCGTTGCAGGGCATCAACACGGCTGTTTGAGTTTTTGTGATGTGCACTTCGAACATTCCACAAAACAGACTCCTGTTCAAACAGTTCGATCAGTTTGATAGTACGGCATTTGGTCCACTCCATTACGTACAAATAAACGGGGAAGAACTACACAAAACAAAACACACACTGATCCACGCGAAACACACGTTGGAATCTGAGACAGAGAGGTTAGATTTTGCTGTCAGGAGGATGTAAACAGTGGTCTGCGCATGCGCAAGTCCCGAGCACAAGTCGCAGGCCGTTTCCATTCTCCGGGCACAAGTCGCGGGCACATGTTTTGTCGCGCAGTCGTCTGCGACATTTTTGTCCCGGGCACTTGTGCCTCGACTTGTGCCAGACCGTTTCCATTCTGCAACTTGTGCCGGGCACATGTGCCGCGACATGTCGCAGAGAGTTTTGTTGTAATGGAAACGGGGCTTCACGCAACGTTTTTATTGTAGTTTACACTACGCGTTTCGGGAACATTTTCCCATAGTCAGGTTGTGATTACTTTACTCATATATGAGCACGTCAAAAAATAAAAATATAAAGTACAAACACACACATATGTACACAGTTTACAACACTCAACATTGCATTGCACTACCGGAGTAAAAATGTTTATAATAAAAGTTCAAACAATTACATAAACATTGAAACATTAAGTTAAAAGTTTTATACAACATAGGTAGGTGTTACCAATGCCGCGGTCAATCGTCAACTGAACGAATGCGCCCGTTATCTCCTTCATCAAATACTGTAATATCTACCAATGGACCTAAAAAATATTTTGTCCGAGATCTTCAAGGTACCACACGTTCACCTAATATTTGATTATTTGTACTTTTTCTAGATCACTCATACTTTAAACCTTAATCCCAAAACTATCATGCCAAGTATTGTTACTGACAATGCTTGCTTCCATACCAGAGTAGCAAAAGTTTAAACAAGTGTATGTGTTTTTGTAGGGCGTGATGGCAACATCGAAGTGGAGTTCAAACAGGACAAACTTGTTTTTGTCACTTCCATTTCATCCATCAAAGGAAATGATACAGTTCAAAAAGGGGACACCAGATTAGTGAAGTGGACAAACGGGAAATACTACCGAGCAAAACTAATGAAAATAGGTACATAATTAAATTTTCTATAACTTAACGAGAATCGAGTCCATCAAATGTATTTAAGCAGGGTGTTCACCAGTCTTTAAAATCTGTAAAATCAAATTATGCTTGTATTTGTTACCATCCTGTAAAAACCTAGAAACATCCTTGGATTCTTTGAACTTAGATCACTGGACACCCTGAAATACTGCATTCTTTTATTTATTTACTTGTTTTATGTTCAATTGTGTGACTAAATATTGCTTGTTGACTATGTCGATTGTTACTCAACTTAAAGACAAAAAAAAGAATCTTGATCTTCTATCAAGATTTTCTTAATTTAAGAGCTCTATGAAATTGAAGTATAATTTATTTTGTTTCGTTTATGGTGTATGTTTTTTTTCTATGGTTAACATGACACTTTTATTTAGTATTGTTGTGAGTAGTGGAAGGCTTTCAATTAACAGAGTGTTAATAAAAGTGTGGACTCATATTAATGTATTTTTCTTTAATAACTTTGAAATATGAAACTTGCCAAATCGTTAATAAGTGGTGAAATGCGCTTTTGAATGCAGGATGCGACTTCTACTGCCTATGGGGAACGAACGGCATGAAGTTTTTTTTGGGGTGGGGGGAGGGGTTTAACGTCCTGCTGTTATGCACTTTAAGGCTTATGAAGGCTTCTACAACAGTTTACGTGGAATCCGAACCACAGCCAATGATGTCTGTTAAGAAACCATTTAGAAAATTATTCGGGGTCAATGGGAATTGAACCCGGAACCGTTCCATTGATGGTTGCCATGTTCTACATCAAATTAAACCCATTTGTTAGACAAATTAATGCCGCAATTTTCACTTAAAAAGTTGTCTTTAAACAAAATGGAGGCCGTTAAAAGGTTGAGGCTTTAATATTAGGAACTCCATTTTTGTTAGAGTTGACTTTTCGAGGTCAAGTTTGCGGCATTTTGTTCTACCAATTGAGACCTTCAATTTGATACTAAACTTAATCTAGACTTGTTAAAAACGTTTTTATGATTCCTCGTGCTTTTTCTAAGGATTTTTTTGGTTTAATCCTAGGTTAAGTTTGGTATTAAATTAAAGGTCTAAAGTAGTATAATACAATGCCGCAAACCCTACCTCAAAATGTGTACTGTAACGAAAAAGGCAGGTTTTCAAAGTTCAAAGCTCTATAACCTTTAACGGCCGCCATTTTATTTAGAACCACAATTTTTACGTGAAATTTGCGGTGTTGTATTTAGCTAACAAACCTTTATTTTGAATTTACAACATGACCTAGGATCTTATTGAGAGCTTCCTTACAACTGCTTTCGGGACAGTAAAAAGTCACAACCTGGATTAAAAAGTGCTTTGCATCACTCGTTAATGCACTTGATTAATTTTGTAAGTTTCATCTTCCTACGTTTTTCAATAAAACGTTATTAAGATGTGTACTTACTTTTTCAACACATCAAGTGGAAATATTTTTTTTAGTTCTGGATCAGTATTTTAGTTTTAATTTTCTTATGTTTTTCGAAATCTAAAAAGTAATGAGAATCATCGAAATATACTAACCGAATTAATTTATAATTGCTAGATAGAAATTTATATCCAACCTCAGTTAACCAGTCGTACCATGTAACAAATTAATACATTTATTCATTTCACCTCCACAGGTGAACCGATGTCGAATACATCAGAAGATTGCCGCAAGTCAGTTCTTCAAAAGATTTCGAAAGGTCATAAAAAAGAAATACGTGTATTGAATAAAGAATGTTCATATTCAAATTTACCGACTGGAACCATTTCTTTAGACGTTCTTACCTCAACAACTTCAATAGATTGCAGTGTGCCAATAGATTCTCAAACTTCTCAAGCTGGAGTTGATATTCTCAATCCCAACGACCAATCTGAATCTTCAAATTTCCCTCCTGGAACCATTTCTACGGACGTTCTGATCTCAACAACTTTACCTGACTACAGAGAGCCGATAGATTCTCAAGCTAGAGTTGATATTCTCAATCCCAAGGACCAATTTGAATCTTCAAATTTTCCTACTGGAACCATTTCTACTGACGTTCAGATCATAGATCCTTCACAAGATTGCAGTGCGCCTATCGATTCTCAAACCTCTCAAGCTGGAGCAGATATTCTCACGCTCAAGGACCAATCCGAATCTTCGAATTTACATGCTGGGACCACCCCTTCGGACGTTCTATTTTCAAAATCTTCACAAGATTGTACTGTCCCAGTGGCTACAACTTCGCAATCTGATTCTTTTAATTTTAATGAAGAATATAATGATTTAGGAGCAAGAAGCAATGACCTGGGTAAAAGGCGTTCTCGAATCCTTAGACGTAGAGATAGTACTGATTCATCTTCATCAGACAGATCAATAACTGATGATACAGATGCTGATTCCCACTACTTACCATCACACGAAGAAATATCCACTGATGCAGATGAAGATGACTTTAATCCATTTGAATTTGTTGAATCTACAAATATAAATCCACTATCGCAGATGAAGACGATTTGAATCTTTCTGATAAACATGAAGATAATTTGCACCCAAATTCAAATCCAGGCAAAAAGAAATCAAATACAGCCAAGAAGAGTAAAAAAAATAAGAATTTTTGTTTTTATTGTGAATGTGAAGTTTTGGATTTTGCACGACATTTATTTAGAAATCACTCTGCTGAAATGGATGTGCAAAAAGCTATGGCAACCCCGAAAGGGTACCAGAGGAATTCAATTATAACGGAAATCAGGAAGAAAGGAAATTACATAAACGCATCTTGTGGAAAGTATAAACCAATGAAAAGGTTAACAAACAATTCACCTAGCAAGTTATCATCGTGCCCATTCTGTAAAGGATTCTACTCAAGAAGAAGGTTGTGGCGACATAAGAAAAATTGCATAAAACGAAATAACGCACCATCAGTTTCCATAGATCCAAGAAACTTGTTTTCCACCGATAAAAGACGTCATAAAGATCTTATTGAGAAGGTATTTCCCAGAATGCATCCATCACAGTCAAACATAGTGGCCAAAACAGACCCACTCATTTGTGCTTACGGCACGAATTTTTTAAAAACACACAGAGAGATCCACCAAGCACCTACGTGTGCTAGAAAGATGAGGGAACTGGCGATGGTTTTAATAGAAATACAAAAACTAGATCCGAAAATTACAAATTTACTACAGGCATTAAAACCAGAGAATTTCGACAACCTGGTTCAAGCAGCGAAAAATGCTGCAGGTTACGATAAGGAGAATGGCACATTTAGAGATGCAGCATATGCAATGAATGTCAGCACATCTTTCAAAACATGCTGCCAGCTGGTATTGATTGATGCGTTAAAAAAAAACACACAAAACACGGTGAAAAGTTCAAACTCATTCAAGATGAACTTAATACCACAGCCACTTTGTTGAAATCTCAGTGGAAAAGTGAGGTGTCTCACCAAGCTGCAGACCATTTGCACTCCAAGAAAATGAACAAAGTATCCATAGTTCCGCTTGCTAGTCACCTAAAGACTCTGAGAGATTTTTTGGTTACGAAAGGAAATTCAGCAGCAGAAGCCTTGACACTGAATCCAACAAATGAAAACGCACACAATAACTTGATAGAGACATCATTCTGCCGAACTATGCTTTTATGTAGAAAGCGGCCCGGAGAGCTTCAGCGGTTACAAGTGAGTGCGTACATAGAAGCAAAGAAACGGGAAACAACCTCTTCGTATGAAGAATTTCAAAAAACCGTCACACCACCTGAAGGGGTACTGCTCAAAACCTTTTTAAAAGTTGTAGTGAAAGGAAAAAGGAGATCGACGCCAGTCCTCTTTAGTCCGGACGTGCAAAAGCACGTTGAACTCTTGCTAAGCGTCAGAGGAAATTTTGTATCAGATAGAAATATATATTTGTTTGCTCAGACTAAGTCAGAGGCCCCGATACATGGCTATAAAATTGTTCAGAAGTACGCAAAACTTGCAAAGTGCAAGCGACCTGATAGTATAACGACACGTACTTTGCGTAAACATTTGGCAACAATTTGCCAATTATTCAGCATGTCTAATGAAGACATAGAGCAACTAGCCAATTTCATGGGGCACACTCAAACGACACATAGGCAAAACTATCGTCTACCTGATGACGTTTTCCAAACTGCAAAAATAACCAAAATACTTTTGATGATGGAAAAAGGCCAAGGTCAGGAGTTTAAAGGAAAGAGCTTGGATGAAATCAATATTGAATTTGAGGATGTTTGTGAAACGGATGATTCTGACGATGATGACGATGACTTAAACAATGCGGAGATACCTCTTGATGATGTATTAGGTGCACATGAAGAAACGCCAGAACAACAGCCAATTGTCAAGCCAAAGCTTAAAAAGAAGAGAGAGTGCCACAAGTGGACAGCAGAGCAGAAGAACGTGGTGAAGGAATACTTTAAGTTCGAAACCAAAAGTAAAATCCCCCTGAGGAAGAACCAAGTTGAGAAACTGTATGAAGAGTTCCCACAACTTGGACGGACTACCAAAAGAGTGGATGAAAATTAAAGTTTTTGTCCAAAATTGTTCTAAATAATAATTGTGCTGTAATCACAGCTCGCAGGGCAAAATATGTTTTTACAATGGGGATCCTATGAGTTCCGAATATAGCAAATAATAACAATGTAAATATTAAGCCATTTAACTTCAGTTTTCGGTAACTTACTACATGTTTAAGTAACTTTCAACACCTTTGTAATGGTGTCTCATTAATACTTTCATGTTCTTTTAATCACTTAGCAGAAGTTTTAACAAAAAGCTACTTTTAGTGATTTTGCTAATATGTTTTACTAAGACTTTTGTTTGTTCATGTCATAATTACGGTTTACACTAATCTGCAAACCAAACATTTCCTTTTAAACAAAATGATACAGTAGAAATTTCAAACAGAGACCCAACCGGGCTAGAGGGTAGGAGATAAGCGGCGGAGCCCTCATCAATGCTGATTAAACTAACTGTCAACATACCCTTTTTTCCCCCTCTGGTTATTGTTTACATAGTTGGATTGAGTTAAAGGTTGGTGACAAGAATTTCAAGTGTGAGTAGATGTCGTTACTCCTCAGACAGGTACATTAACAATAGCCAGAGGGTGACAAAAAGTTAGTTGGCGGTTTGTTGAGACCAACACTGACGAGAAAAACGGCGCGCGCCCGGCCTCAAGGAAAATCCCAATGTGTGTATGGAGAATTCTGTTGAGGTATACCTGCGACTCAGACGCCTTGAGGCCAGAAATCCGAATACAAAATCTCGTTTGGTTTGCCTCTGCTTCTTCCCGTCTCAAGGCCGATCGGGACGTGTGGAGGGTTGAAGGAGGTAGGCCCCGAGGCAACTCAGTGCAGTCAGCGTTTCGCATCCGATGTTGTACAATTAATTTTTTTACCACGTATTAATTTGTTTCCAATTTTCTTGTGAAAATTAATTATATGTAATTTGTTACGTTTGTGCTTTGTATCTAGTGTGTTGGATTTGTTGTGTTTTATTTATTTATTATCATGGCCCGTTCAAAACAAAATCAAGAGGAATTTATAGCTCTGTTTAGAGATTCGCCGTGCTTGTGGTAAACTACATTAAAGTATTATCATGACCGGCCAAAAAGAATAGCTGCTTACCAAAGATTACTGGAAAAGATTAAAGAAGTGGAGCCTCTAGCAAACAAAGACCGTATAATTAAAAAAATTAATAACATGCGTAGCAGTTTTCGAAAAGACTCTAATTACCGCAAAATCACGAAGTCCCTCCTCCTAGAGTTCAAAGTGTTTCTAATTGTACTACCATTCCATATTTTACTAATATTTCATATATTCATTCAACTGAAGGAAGACAGGCACAGAACCCCCCCCCCCACCGTGTACCAGTAGCTCACCCAATCGACTAGGGGCCTATGAACCGTCACATTTTATTGATTCATCTGAAGGGATTACAGTAACCCACTTTGTTTCTTCATAACTCCCTGATGATAAACAATAGTTTACTTATGAGTTATGTACTAGCATTTAATTTTGTCTTCCTATATTATATATTTAACATTTATTAATTTTCTTTGTTTTTAAAATTTTTTTTTTTTATTTACAGAAATATAATTACAATTTATAAAGTTGATACAGTTTATAAAAATAAAATGAATGGATATGTCTCATTTTTATTGCATCACAACTAGTACATTTAATTAAAACACTATTGTAAATTTGAATATACAAGAAATTTATTCAAAAAAATAATTTGGGTGTAAGTTTTGGCTAATAAATAAAAATCGGAGTGGATTTTAAAACGCTACTGAACACTGTTGTAGTAGGCTAAATATAAATATTTAAGAATTTCCTTGAGCTTTAAAAAAATAAAAATTCTATTTATTTAAAAACCTATCAATGATACACGAACTTTCACAATTATCCATTCCAAAAGTGCAATAAATTTAACATTCTAAGAAATATAATACACTTTTGTAATATGATACAGAAATGTACGACAACTTCCGCTTCACTTTATTTTCACTAGGTAAGAGATTGCTAACAAACCAACAACAGCAAGAGCGTCATCATCATCTGTTGACGTCATTAAGCGAACAAACCAACTGAAGCGCCTCAATGCTGGCCTTCATATTTTCCGTAGTGTGTGGAGACCCCCCACATTATAACAATAGCTGGGTTTTCCCTTATAACCTAGATGAGAAAGGTAGAGGAAGGGAGTGGAGAGGAGGGTCAATGACTTGACTTGGTTAATGGTTTCAAAAGTGGGGAATTACTTAAATCTAATTGTTTATTTAAAACTAACACATTTAAATTTTTAACTAATCTATTAATTTCTAAATTTTCCAGAAGGTTTAATTTTTTAGATTTATTAGCTATGTGTAAAATATCAAAATTTATATTACCATGAAAATCTGAAACATTGTGTGTTTTTAAATGATTAGAAAAACTAGAGTCCTCATGTCCTAACCTCCAACTCCTGTCATGCTCACTTAATCTAGTTTTAAAATTTCTACCAGTTTGCCCTATATAAGTAGCGTTACAAATTTTACAAGATAATTGATAGACCCCACATTTACTCATTTTTGGTATTTTATCTTTATTGTTAATTAACAATTTACCCAAATTATTGTCTACATAAAATGCTGGTTTGCAACTTTTTTTATTTTCCAATAGTTTACCCAATTTATAACTAATTTGACCAACATAACCTACTTTCCGCCATTTCGTGGATTTGTTGTCACACTCACTGGGGAAAATATGTTTTTTGGCAATATTTTTCAACTTTTTATTTAACATTTTATCAATTATCTTGTAATCATACCCATTATTATTAGATATTTCTTTTATACAATTTAATTCCTTAAAATAATCCTCCTTTGACATGGGAATATTAATTAAACGATGCAACATACTATGGAAAGCTGCTAGCTTATGGTTAACTGGATGTTGAGAATTGGCGTGAATCACGTTGTCTGTAAAAGTAGGCTTTCTATAGATACTAAAAGTATGTTTACCATTTTCAATTTTGATATTAAGGTCTAAATAACTAATTAAGTTTTGCTGACTTATATCCATAGTAAATTGTATCGCCTTATTAATAGAATTTAAATATTTAAAAAACAATTGAAGTTGGCGTTCTGAACCATCAAACAAACATATCACATCATCTACATATGTGTACCAATAAATTATTTTTTTGTTTTTACTTTTAAACAGATTATCAAGTGTTATTTGATACTCTTGACAGGTATTTTAAAATGTTTTTTTAAAAATGAAAATGGTAAATTTATTGAACTAAATGATGATTTAATATTTAATTATGATGACAGTGAAGATGATTTAGAGCTTGGTGAATTAGATGAACTATGTGATGATATACAGGCAAGCCATTTGACAAATTTTGACATGGTTTTTGATGGACTTACGGAGACAGCGGAAAACCCTGTTCCTGATGTTACTGAAGTAGAAGAAGTTACTGTTAATATTACTAATGAATCTAAATGTAAAGTTGATCTAGCTATTCCTAAATGTAAACAAAATAACAACCAAAAGGCCCAGCCAAAAAAAAAATGCAAACACAAGCAGAAAAATAATTTGGAAAAATAAACAATTACCAGAAAAAAACAGCACATTTTTAGGTAACAGTTCGTTACTCCAAGAAGTCTTAGAGTTGCAGACCCCTTACCAATTTTTTTGTTATTTTTTTACAGATGAACTTTTAGATAAAATATCAGAAGAAACCTTGCGGTATAGTGTTTCAGCTGATCTTCACAAACCATTTAATATTTCCAAAAATGAACTAAGAGCCTATTTTGGTATATTGATTCTGACTACAGTTATGACAGCTAAAAATATTAGATTATATTGGAACGACAAACTAGGGTTAAAGATTATACAAGAAGCACTGACAGTTAATAAGTTTGAAAAAATTAGAAAATATTTACACTTCAATGACAATAGCCAACAAATATTCCATCATCAACCTGGGCATGATCAATTATTTAAAATTCGACCTGTTATTGACACCTTGCTAAAAAAATTTTCATCTATTCCAGTAAAAGAAAGAGTTTCTGTCGATGAACAGATGTGTGCTACTAAAGTAAAACACCATCTTCGCCAGTACATGCCAAACAAACCCCATAAATATGGGTTTAAATTATTTGTTCTTTCAGGAATGTCTGGTTACGCCTATAATTTTGAAGTTTATACTGGGCAAGAAAATGACTCATTACAAAGACCTGCAGAAGAACCAGACCTAGGAGCATGTAGTAATGTTGTAGGCTATGTAGACTTATTCCTGAAAATCAAAATCATAAAGTTTGCCATCGCCCTTTACATTGGAACTAATTTGCCCGGCTCACTCAATCCAACATTTCTCAGTGTTTGGTCACACCAAACACTGAGAACACTTCCCCGCACTTCTCCCGGACATCTGTGCCGGAAACCCTGGGCCAACCAAACACCTACATCTCCCTTACTGACGAACAGTAAAGGGCAGCTCGTGATTGGTCCAGACTCAACTCGCGAGAGGCCGCGGACGGTCTCTCGCCAAACACCAAAACTTCAGATTGTACGACCCAATCACAGCACGCTAAGCCACCCACGCCTCTAGCCGGCCTGTGATTGGATCGCATAATAGTGAAAGTCGAACAATGGCTTCTCCATTGTTCGACATCCGAAAAACGTATAAAACCAGACGTTTTTCTACCAAGACACTACTCTTCGGTCTCTCTCACCAGAGACCAGATATCCACTCTTCTCGGTCTCTCATCCGAGAGACACGATCACTCTCTCTTCTCTCCTCAGAGAACAGACACATCTTCTTCAGTCTCTCTCTCATCAGAGACGACACCACCGAGACGAGATCACCTACCACTCGCACTCACTACCAGCAGCGAAGGTGACCAAAGAAACCAGGTCAGTATATCACTAGTTGTACTGCGCCTAATTTCACCACCTCACTCTCCAAACTCGCCTCCCGACAGGGAAAAAGCTAAATAGGGGAAACCCGGCGAGCAACCACTACACCGCCTCCCGATAGGGAAAAATAGTAGGGTAGTGGTTACCCGGCGGACCCCTGGCTTAATGTCGGGGAGGCGACGCGACGAGCAGCGGAGAGCTGTGCGAAGAGTCCAGCGCCGTATAAGCAGGGAACTGCGCCAAAATCAAATAAAGACCGTCGCCCAAGAGAAAGGCCTTTTTAAGGGCCAAGCCATCAACTCACCTGTGTGGCGACTTATTCGTCTCACCCCGTCACCTCGTCCCTATATTTATTCTGTCCCTGATCTCCCCTTCTACGACTCTCGATCTGCCTACCATATCACTTTTTAAAACACCCTATCACTATTCCTCGCCCTAAGCAACTGTCCCCGGCATGTCCCCGCATGTCCCCGCCATGTGCCGATCCCTGTAAGTACAAGAACAGCAGGATTCTCAGCTCAAGAAACCTTTACGAGGGTTATGGATGTACCGGAGAATGCGAACCGAGCCAACAACATGACGGTATATCAGTTATACCGCGTATCGCTTGCTGCAATAGAGTTTCAGGTGTATAAAAATAGGAGCAAAGCGTTTCTCGACGAACCACATAATTGGTATCAAGGCCAAGCCTTTGAGCCATTCAAAAATATGATTAGCACTTTAAATGTATTCACTCAGAGAGTAGGGTGCTTGCTGAAAACAATGTCCACTTTCAAATTTGACGATCTTAATCATGTGCCATTGTTTCCAGCCCCAAGAAGGAGAAATGGAGTTGCAATACCAATGCCAGAATGTGTGTACCTTACAAATTTACGTGCCACAGTTGCATACTTGTCAGATGCTAACACCAATCCCGAGATACGCTTGAATTTCCACCTGCGCAGCCCACTCCCTAGAGCTCAATGGGATGTAGTTAACAATGTTTTGTTGAATCCAGATGCAATAATACCTGCCGTTTATGGTCCAAATGAATTGATGGATGACTTGTATACAGTCAAACAATGGATTGAGAATGTGATTTCAGGAAAGCTTGTGCATGAAAAATGGTTCACGAGCTATAAATTATTTGAAGATAACACAGGTAATGAAGGAACGTTTGTTTCAAACAATCCTAGTAATTTAAGATGTCATGATTTAGGAGCGATAAATCGATTAGAAGGTGATGTGACGGACTTTTGGATTGGTCCTAAGATTGATGATAGAATGGTATTTTATGGAATATATGGATTAGGAGGAGAGTTGTCATCAGTTAACACCTACCTATGGCCAAATTATTGCAGAAGGACTAAAGATGTATCTGGTTACGTTACTCAAAGAAACTATAGAGAGATAGTTCTAATGGTTGAGTAGAACATAATGATAGAAGGAAAACTTAAAACCCGTCCGGCAATAGACGTAAAATTTTAGTAAATAGAGTGAAAAGTATAAGTCATTAAAAACAAAGACACAGGAAATACAACTTCAGCTGAAGGATACGGCAATTCAGCAGAGTGGAGGAAACAAGTACTTGGGGGTCATCCTGGATAAGAAATTGAACCTAAAAGATCATACTAATTACATCACATCATACATCCTATACTCGAGCTCGCACCGGACACTACGTCAAGTTTACTTTGACAACTATTACACATCTTTAGGATTATTGACATTTCTAAAATCGAAGGGCATTTGGAGTCTAGGTACAGTTCGTGGCGATAGAATTCCAAACTCGAAGCTGCCCAAACTGAAAACTCCAAAGCAAATAAAGTCTGTTCCACGTGGCACTGTATATGATTATGTCACTGACATTGAGGAATGTGAAATATCTTCATTATTGTGGGTTGACAATAAGTGTGTTCAAATGATGTCCACTTACGCTGGTACCCATCCTATAAAGGATGTAAAAAGATTTAATCGATCAACCCACAATCATGAAATGATACAGTGCCCTCATGTTATACATGAGTATAATAAACACATGGGAGGTGTTGATTTGCTCGACAGCTTGTTAGGGAGATATAAAATTAAAATGCGCAGTCGCAAATGGTATTTTCGACTGTTTTACCATTTATTAGATTTGTGTGTAAGAAATGCACGGCTTTTACACAAGAAAGTAATGCAGAGTAATAAAAATGAGCTACCTACAATGAAACTTGTAGACTTCAGAACTGAGCTTGGTGAAGCTCTCTGTAAAATTGGAGCAAATACGACACCAAAAAGAGGTCGCCCTTCTACATCTCTTCCAATGAACATGGAGAAAAAAAGAAAATTGGCATCCACCTCAGCTCCACCAAAGGATGTAAGAATAGACAATATTGGACATTGGCCGATTCATGTAGAAAAGGGTAAACAAAGGTGCAAATTTCCAAATTGTAAGGGGTTGTCTGTGTTTCAATGTGAAAAGTGTCAAGTGGCCTTATGTTTGAATAAGTCAAATAACTGTTTCAAAAATTATCATAATTAAAGTTTATATTAACTACTGAACATTGGTACTGTAATTTTTAGATACCTTCAAATAAAATAATTGATGTTGGCTACGTAATACCTCATATATAAAGTTTAAATAGTAGTTTTGATAGTTTTTATGATCTGTAAATATGAGTTTATTGTTTTAAATTTTATATAAAAATTTTAATATTGATTTATTATATAGTATAATGACTTAGATATTGATTAAACTAATTTTAGGGTGTTATACAATAATATTTTGAGCAAAGAAGGATAAAACGCCAGTGACAGAAAAAAAAAAAAACAACATATTAGGTAATTAGCATGTGGAATGCATGGTGTAGCCGATTGGCTACATACCATATTTTGGGGGTTTTTTTGGGGGAAATATAGGACACAGAATTTTTCAACTATTTTTCCATTGTTATTAGACCTATAAAAAAGCAAAATAAAATTTTTTTAAAATTAATAAAAAAATCATGCATTGTAGGGTTAATTTTGTGAGCAAGCGCATTACCTGTATGATATAATTTAGATTTGCCTATTCATTGTGCAAATTATCTTCAACATGTAGATGTGTCCTTAGGATAGAGAAATGTAGTAAGTTAAACTTAATAAATAAATCCAAGCTAATTGATAGATGTATTTGCCTCATTTTTCTAAAGTTAATAATTTCTGGTTTTGGTTATTTTTAGGCGGATGAGCAGAGGAGAAGCAATGGTACAAGCAGCCTTAGACAAGTTACAAGAACCAACCAGAGGAACATCTTTAATTGCCGCTTATGAAAATAGTACATTGAAATCAGGAATTGTCAAAATATCTAATAAACAACTTGTAAGTCCAGTCACTCAAATAAACAATACTATTCAATTATTAAACAGTTCAAAAAGCAGTCAGCTCATCACTGAGCCAAATTTAGTCACGGTGCCATCAATCAAATGTAATTTTAAAGCTGCTATAGAGAGTGCATCATGCGGAAGCAATTTGCGGCTAAGTCCAAGTATTGACATTGACTCTAATGTAACGTGTGATGAATTACAGCAATTATTTCCAATATTTGATGTAAATAACCATGAAACTATTATTACAGAAAATTCAGCAAACAACATGATTAGTACGGATGTTATTGGCACTCCCTTAAATCATAGTGATAATATTGCTAGTAATTTCTTTCCAAATATCTCTGAAAATCAGGCACTGTTTCATGAAGGTAAACTAGTAGTAATACATACTGATGATAGTATTTGCTCTGATGGGAATGTTGATTTTTCTGTTACTAATATGCAGGTCGAAGTTTTATTAACCTCTTCTAATAGTAAGGATAAAATAAGCACTAAGCTACAGTTTCATATGTATTTATTAACTTATTTAGCTACTTATTTATTACCATTAGCCCGTAGATGCCGCAAGGCGAAACAATTGTAGCTAAATAAGTTAATAAATACATTTGAAACTGTAGCTTAGTGCTTATTTTATCCTTATTATGGAGTTTGGACAAGTAGATACTGCTGTTACAGTTAAATCTTAAAAATAGTGTTTATGGTAAAAATGTGCCAAGTGGCCTTTGTGAAGATACTGCATCAATTCAGACTAAGGGCAGTTTCAGCTCAGATGACATTGATACAAATGATATTGATATTATAGAAAATCAACAGAGGGATGTACTAATAAATAACACTGGTTTTGATAGTTCTGATGAATCTGATATATCTATAGAGGAACGTATTAATTGTGTTGGATCTGAAGGAAGAAAAAAGGATCTTGAGATTAAAGGTAAACAGTTTAGACAAAAAAATAACAACTTCGATTTTTAGGAGAAGAATACACAAACCGCAAAGGTATGACAAAACCACCAAAAGCTGTTATTCCTAATCCATGTAATAATGGTAAGTGCCCAAAAGATAACGTCTGTAAAGCTGTAAATGAAGACGACAGAGTAAGCATTTACGAATCTTTTAGAATTCTCAGCAACAATCGAAAAAGAGATTTTATTCTCTCACACATGCAAATCAGTGAAGTTCGGAGACGTAGAGTAAGTACAATTTCAGAAGCTAAGCAGTTAACACGTCAGTTTTTTTACCTTTGGAAAGAGAAATGAATAGGGTTTGTAAGAAATTTTTCATCGCTACTTTGAGGGTCAGTGAAAAGTTTATTAGGTATACTGAACAAAATATGACAGGGATAGGAACATCCAAAGCTGATATGAGAGGCAAACATCCGCCTAAAAATAAAACCCTTGATATTCTCAAATTATCTGTAGAAAAATTCATTGAGAAGCTACCGGCAGTCTCCTCCCACTATTGTCGAGCCAAGTCAACGAGAAAGTATCTACCAAGTGCAATGAAGAATATTTCATTTGTATATAGTAATAGGATTGGGTTCTTTTCAATCAGTGGTTCAGTTATACTAATTAATCTTTATTGCTGCTCAGAGACTTGGGTAACATTTTTAACACTCTAATACTTCAATATTTTATTCAATACTTTAAATACTATACAACAAAAATAAGAATTTAATATGACACTTTAAATAGACAATACAATAATAACAATTTAATAGGATACTTTCAAATAAGCAATACAATAATAAGAATTTAATTAAATGAACAATATTCAAACTAAATATTTATTTCACTAAGCCCAAAAGTATTCCAACTATTGTTACTCTCTAATAAATGAAATTATTAATTTATTGGTGATTTTATAAATATAGAAATGCTTGCTTACTGGTGTACAGTAGATTTCCTTGGCTAATAGATTTCCCGGAGTAGAGTTCCTGCACCACGGCTAGTGACACAGCCGTGTATCTTCCAAAGCTCCCAAAAGACCAAAGACCCCCTCCAAATCATGCTGACCGCTTATATATGTATCGTGGCTTCTGATGCTCTACTTTTGTTGCAAGTCAAGCATTTCAACACTTTTTCAATTCTTTCGCAATAGTTGGTTCATTCTGAGCTTTGTTAATATTAGTTCTTCCTAACATAATTTACAAATTGAATAATTAACTTAACATTAACCTATTCCTAACATCACCGGCGCCCACGAGACATCGTCCCGATGTCATGTTACAAACCTACATATTTAACATAACAAAGTTTGATTAAATAAAATATAACTATATAACACTCAAATAACAAATGAACTATTTATTTCCTATCTTTATTTTTTTATTCACAAGCACTAATGGTTTCACAAAAAAAAAAATTGCACATCTAGAAATACAGAATATGATAAATGAAATAATAAAAAAATTAAATTTTACAATTCTTTTTGATCAATACCAAATTTTAGTCCTAAAATACATACATATATAACCCAACAGGTCTAGCCAACTAAATGTAGTCAATTAATTGGCTACTCAATCCACCAATCTTTCTACATTAGTGTAGTCAAACCTGCAACAGGGTAGAAACAATTAAACATTTTCACATTATAAATATAAATTACAATATAAATTTTCTGTGACTTGATGTCCTGTAACTTGAGCAAGCATTTCATATAAATTCACCTGTAATCGTTTTGTAAATTTTAAAAAAATACTATAATTTTGATTTATTAGTTGGAAACCTTTTGGAATTGGCTTTGAATGTGCTTTTATCTTAATTCTTATAATCTTTAATTACAACATTTAAATACAGTACTACACTTAGAATCACATTTATTATTATAACTAAATTATATCCATTTATTAATCTCAAACCTATTTTATTATTTATCTTACAATCTCATTACTTAAGTTATTATTATTCACAAAATTTCTCAACTTGTTTGGTTTTGCTGGGTTAATTTCTTCTCTATAGATCTCATAAAACATTTAAAAAAACTTCATTAATAATGACTTCACCTCAAATTACAAATACTACTTAATTTTCTTGAACAACATTAAAAAATCATCTATTATCTTTAAAAAACTCCTTTTACATTAATATTACCTCATAGTGTCTCATCTCAAAACTCATCATTATAGGCTTCTCATAACTTAATAATTTGATTGCATTGACCTCTTATAAAAACTTCTCTAATTATTTATATCACCACATATAAATAATTGTGCACACCACGTATTTCATCGTAGTCAAACTTCCTCATAGATACCTGTAATAAGTTCATTTAAAAACTCAATATCGTCGTAACCTTCGACGCTTACTCATATTTCATCGCAGTAAAAAAAAACTCATATATCCTCGTAGAAACTCATTTAAAACCTTATGTGTATAGTGCCCCTTTGGCTCGCTATCACATTTCGTCGGAGAACCTATATTTATCTCTATAGGTTCTAAATCTTGTAGAACCTCAATAATACGTCGCAAATTCTTCCTATATCATCGAAGAAACCTCGTAGATAAAAAAAACTTCTTGTTAAACTTAAAAGAAGCTCTCAATGCAACCAAATTACTTTCTTCAAGGAAAACCTCTTTATAGACTTCATTTCTCGACACTATTTTTAAATATTTTTGTACACTCATTTCTCCCTTTTTAAAGAAAAACATTATCTCTTATTATCTTATAAAAAAAATATCTCAATTACTTTAAAAAAATTACTCACAATTATTTTCCCAGCAACACCTTAGTTTTTATTAAAACATCATAAACTCTTTTTTTATTAAATTACTTCCATTAAAACATTTTATCTTAAATTTCTCAATTATTTACTTTAAAACTCATCAAAGTCCCTTACATCACATTATTTATTAATCCCTATTTATCTAAATCTTAACGTTTATTAATTTTCCTTTAATTATTTTCACATACAATCAAAATATTTCTAATTTTAACCTAAACTATGCATTCTTTAAAAAAAATTTATTTATTTTATTTTATTTATTTTTTATTGGTGTTCCTACACAAACAAGGAAAAATTCAACACCTGACACCCATAAATATCCGTTTCAGCTACTTAGTTCACCAAAATCAAAGATAAACATGTAATGTCAAGTTTGTTGTGAATTTTATTTCCCGAGAAGACTTTTGACGCAATAAATAAGAAGCAATTTTTAAACAACCACAATGATTTGTCAGCAGTCTATGATCTAACCGTCGAGACCTTGTGCAATGTAGATTGCTGACATGCCTGATTGTAACTGTCAGTCGACAATAAGTAGATCAAATTCTTTATACTGTAGCTATGCGATTTCTTAAAATGGTCTACATTTTTACGATAAATTGCATACTAGGTTTTAGCATGTCTAAATTTTCGTCGTAAACCATTATTTGCCATAGAAATCGCATAACACCTTAATTTGTTGTAAAATTCTCAGCATTCATACTACACACCTTGCCAAAGGTATGCTGAAATAAACAATCAAACTCCAAGGAATTTCCCTACTCAGCATGTTATATAATCTTCACATTACACTTCATTCACAATAAACCTGACCTAAGTATTTCTTTCAGTTCATTGCCTATGAAACATACCAGACTAATTTAAACTATTTACTATAGACGCTGACAATATCAAATGTTTCAAAATGCATAACAACCATCTAATTAAAAAAAATAATCGGTCACAAATTTCAAAGCAACGAAGCAACACACTAAATAGAGATAAATTAATTGTCTATTACAAATTTTTCTCTTAATGTTATTGTAACAATGGCATGACTAGAATTTAGCCTGTCTAAATATTAAATTCACTAACAATAATTAAATAACAACATTAAGTTAATAACTTCTAAACTTCTTAAACTAAAAAAAAATTAAAAATCAATTTCACTAACTTTCTTACTAGTATCCTAGTTCAAATATCTACAAACATTTTCTTTTTCTTACTTTTTCAAATCAATAATAATAATCTTAATCAATTTCAACAATATGTATGAAAAGAATATTGCCACAACTTTAATAGTTATTAATTTTTAGTAAAAACTAAAAACACGGCCAATGCACCATTTAATAGGATTGGGTTCTTTTCAATCTGGTTCAGTTATACTAATTAATCTTTATTGCTGCTCAGAGACTTGGGTAACATTTTAAACACTCTAATACTTCAATATTTTAAATACTATACAACAAAAATAAGAATTTAATATGACACTTTAAATAGACAATACAATAATAACAATTTAATAGGATACTTTCAAATAAGCAATACAATAATAAGAATTTAATTAAATGAACAATATTCAAACTAAATATTCATTTCACTAAGCCCAAAAGTATTCCAACTATTGTTACTCTCTAATAAATGAAATTATTAATTTATTGGTGATTTTATAAATATAGAAATGCTTGCTTACTGGTGTACAGTAGATTTCCTTGGCTAATAGATTTCCCGGAGTAGAGTTCCTGCACCACGGCTAGTGACACAGCCGTGTATCTTCCAAAGCTCCCAAAAGACCAAAGACCCCCTCCAAACATGCTGACCGCTTATATATGTATCGTGGCTTCTGATGCTCTACTTTTGTTGCAAGTCAAGCATTTCAACACTTTTTCAATTCTTTCGCAATAGTTGGTTCATTCTGAGCTTTGTTAATATTAGTTCTTCCTAACATAATTTACAAATTGAATAATTAACTTAACATTAACCTATTCCTAACAATAGACTATATGTCAAAGAGTGCCAAACAAAAACTAAGACACAAGTATCTTTGAAAGTCTTCAAGAATATTTTTAAGGCATCTTTTAACATAGCTTTTCATAAACCAAGGAAGGATAAATGTTTGCAATGTGCAAGATATGAGAACTCAGAGAAAACTGAAGAACTCCAAGAAGAAATGAAAAAGCATTTAGAAGACAAGGATGCAACAGCAAAAGTTTTTTCCGAAGATCAGAGGCTGTCAAATGTGACTGAAGGAAACTTGTGTGTATCTTTTGATCTTCAAAAAGTACTGAACACACCCTACAATCCTAAGAACATGCTTTTGTATTATTCACGTAAATACAGTGTATATAATCTCACAACGTATGAGAGTGGGACACAACAAGTATACCGTTATGTGTGGGGAGAATCTGATGGAATGCGTGGTGCTAATGAGATTTGTTCTATTCTAATGATTTACTTAAAAGAGATTGATAACCGAGGAAGTGTTAAAAATTTGAAACTGTATTGTGATTCTTGCCCTGGGCAGAACAAAAACCAACAAGTGCTTTTTGCTCTGAAGATGTTTCTACGGGAATCTCAAAATATTCAAAGCATTCAAATTACATACTTGATTCCAGGGCATACTTATATGCCTGTTGATTCGGTGCACTCAACCATAGATAATACGTGCAAAAATAAAACCATATGGGCACCAAGTGAGTGGCCTACAGTCATGACAAATGCCAGGCATAAGCCGTTTTGCTACAATGTTAATGTTTTAAGTTACAAAGACTTTAAAAATTGGAAAATATTTACAGGCAAACAAATCATTGAAAGTTTGGATGGACGACTTTTGGCAATTAGCAAGTTGAGAAGCATATCATTTGAAAAGGGTTCAGATGAGATTTCAGTCAGATGTTCCTTTGTTCAAGGAGAAAGAGGTGAAAAAATACAGGCCACAATGACTCGCAAATCTACAAGGGGTAGACTATCCGCATCATCAAATTTGAAAGATCTTTATACTGCACGACTTCCTATTTCTTCAGCAAAATATAGGGATCTGAGCAACTTATGTGCCTCTTCTGTGACACCAAATAGATACCACGACCAGTATCTCCTGCTTCCAACAAAACCATCTGTCCCAGATACACTCACAGAGACTGATAGTGAAGATGAGATTGTTTGGGATTAAAATAATTACATGTGTGGGACTATATTTCTTGTGTGTACCATGGTTTTTCCTGTTTTGTTCTAGTGATTTTAATTAAGTGCATTGCGGCATTTTTTCTGAACATTTAATTTTTTATTTTAATTTGCATTATTATTATTGTTATTTTTTACTATAAGTTGTTGTATGTACTGTATACCAATAAAACAACTAAATACAGTTTATAATCTGGCATAATAATTGTTATTATTGTTAAATTAAACAACCTGGCAAAAAGGCAGATGTATATGCATGGCCTGTCAAAAGGGCCAAAGTGCAACATCAAACATGGCGGTATGCCTGGCAAATTGGCCAACGTGTCACATCTTAGTTTTAAATTGCTATAAATTAATTATGTTGTTGGATACAAGAATCACAAAATAAGAAATTGAAAGTATAAATTTGGCAGATGAGAAAAAATAAAACGGATTTCAAGTAGCATTGAAACAGAATTTTTGAAACGTTTTTCATCTTTACTGAAAAAAAATATTTTTTCACTTTGGCCCTTTTGCCATTCGAGGGACGATATGTAGTTTCTAATATATTTGATATGAAAATGATAAATTGTGAAACAAAAGAATCTTGAAGTTAACGACACGGTTTCACAGGAACAAATTTGCCAAATGAAATTATGTCATTAAATTCACCTTATGATGTCTTTAGTCATTTTTTTTAGCAATGAAATTATAGAACACATTGCGAATCAAAGCTCATTGTTCAGTACACAGGAAACAATATATCGGTATTTGTTTAGTCACAAGTTTGGCTTGCATTAAAAATGTTAGATACTATTGGCATCCATTAATTGGTATACCCTTCGTTCAGGAAACTATGGCTGTCAACAAATTTGAAATAAAAATTTTCTCCACTTGAACAATAATGACAATTTTATTCCTGGGTGTGAACCCGGTCACGACAAACAGTTTAAATTGAGACCGGTGCTAGACCATTTGGTAAAATTGTTTTCTGAAATACCTTTAGAAGACTCACTATCGATTGATGAACAAATGTGTTCTACAAAAGCACGCAGTCTTCTGAAACAATATATGCCAAATAAACCACAAAAAACATGGGTGTAAATTATTTGTACTTAGTGGTGTATCTGGGTTTGTTTATAACCTAGAGATATATTCGGGCCAAGAAAACGATACAGATAAGCGTAGGGGATACGAACCAGACTTGGGATCTTCCAGCAATGTTGTAGTGAGATTAGCAAGAATAATACCTGAAAATAAAAAAACATAAAGTGTATCATGACAACTTTTACACTGCGATTCCTTTAAGGGTTTACTTGAAAAAGTGAGGGATTCTATCACTTGGCACTGTACGGCGTAACAGAATTGATAATTGCAAGTTACCTTCAGATAATGAGATGAAAAAGCAACCAAGAGGAACAAGTGTGAAGTTTGTTGGGAGTGTTGATGGAACTGAGGTTTACAATTTGGCTTGGAGAGATAATAAAAAAACAAGTTGTACGGTATATTAGAAAGACAAAACACACGAAAAGGTGAACTGCTCAAATGTAATTACAACTTACAACAAACACATGGGAGGAGTGGACCTAATGAATAATCTAATAGGGTGAGGGCTAATTGTTATGAGGACAAGAAAATGGTACCTCAGACTATCATCTATTGACATAACACTTAACTCGTGGCTCTTGTATAAAAAAACGGATAGGGTTTTTAACCGGTATGGTCAACTTTAACTTTGACCTCTAAACGGACAAATACTATGACAATACTACTATACTACTATGACAATAACCTAAGACTTGTTTATTGTTTACGGAATATTGGAAAAGGTCAGGCAGTTGCAGAAACTTTGCTTTCAGTAATGAATATTCCTCAACCGCCAACAAAATTTTATGATTATAATGAAGTCATTATAAAAACCTTAGAAAAGAATAGTAAAAATTCAATGATGAACGCAGTAAGGCAAGCTATTACTGAAAATGATGGTGACAGTGATATTAGTGTTGCGCAGGATGGGACTTGGCAAAAGAGGGCACACTTCGTTACACGGTGTTGTAACGGCAACCAGCCTGGATACTGGTAAAGTTTTAGACATTGAAACTTAGAGCAAATACTGTAATACATGTAAAAACAAACAGAAATCCCGTTCTAACTGTCAAAGAAATCATCAAGGTCCCAGCGGTTCTATGGAGGTTGCAGGAGAAACTAAACTATTCGAGAGATCAACACTTAGTGACATATCGTTACGCTATGTAAACTATTTGGGTGATGGTGACAGCAAGGGGTTTCATAGTGTGACTGAGAGTAAACCTTATGATAACAGTGTGACGATAGAAAAGTTGGAATGCATAAATCATGTGGAAAAAGAATGGGAACCCGATTGCGACGTCTAACTTCCAAATTAGTGCTTGATAATGGTAAAACACTATCTGGTCGAGGTAGACTTACTGACAAAGTTATTGACAGTTTACAGAAATATTATGGAAGGGCCATTAGGGAGAGTAAAACCTTGGATGAAAAGAAAAAAGCCTGCTGGGCAACGTATTTTCAAAAGATATCTACAGATAAGGATCCTCAACATGGTTTATGCCCAATCGGAGCCGACTCATGGTAGAAATATAATAGGGCAGAAGCACGCGGTTTACCATGTACGGAACTTGAAAAAACGTTGCCTCTTGTGAATTATGGCTGCAAATAAACCTATTTACAGTGATCTATGTGCACCCACTTTACTAAAGAAATGCCTCCATAATAAAACGCAAAATTGTAATGATGCATTCAATAACATTATTTGAACGCGTTTCCCAAAAAATGACTTTGTAAATGCACAAACTATATAAATTGGTGTATTGGATGCAGTATTGTGCTTCAATGATGGTCTTTTAGGAAAAGTAAAAGTACTAGAAAATCTTTGTGGTAATGCTGGACCAAATTGTGTAGTAGGCCTATTAAAACAAGATTTCACCAGAGATGGCATTCAAAGAAATAGAAAAAAGAGCCTGGATGGCTAAGAAAACTGCTAAAAGAAGACTGGAAGATGTGGAAAATGAAAAACCTATGGAACTTGACTTTTTTAAAAACAACCAAGAAAAATAAAAGTGTTTCTTATGGTGTCGTTTTATTTTATCGTTTTCCGAAAGTTGTAAATTTTAAAAAAGTAGGTACAATTTTCTTCCACAATTTATTACCGATTTCCCCCCCCCCCCGTGTTCCTGACAATTTAGAAAGTAATAATACGAACCAGTTTCCATATCAACATGCAAATTTTTGATTTAAAAAATATTTTGTGTTACAAAATTTAGAAAATATTTGTACAATATTATAAAATGTATAACAAATTTATACATTATGTTATTATGCTCATAACAAGTGTTTACTTCCTATTATTGGAGATAATTATGTATAAAATAAGGTGAACAAATTTCAAAGTTATATGTACCTAAAAATTTTCATTTTAACATGGGCAAGATAGGGACTGCTGTCTTACCACAAGTCGCCTTGTTGACCTACTAAAACTGTAGGTTTTCTATGTGTGAATTTTACTATGTTTGTCAGTGGTCATGCAATCTTATTATTCTTCTCATAGTTGTTTATTAATCTTTGTCTTATTGTTAGTATAGGATGAGTTGTATTTTCTCTTTCCACTTTGGCCTTTTGATTGCCTTTTGTGTTTGGTCAAGAACAACATTACTTGCATTTTAGTTGGTATCAAAAATGTATATATTTAGAGTAATTGAGGAGTGTAGTATCAAAATGGGTCTTGTCCACAAAATAAGATTTTTGAGTTAGGCACGGATTTCGATTCTGTTATTTTAGGGCTACCTGTTAAGAAAGGTATTTTGTTTCAAAATAAATCTTGTCCCACTTAAATTTGCATTTAAAAACTCGTTGTTGTTTCAAAGTGAGTCTTGTCCTAAGCTGTGTTGTATCAAACCGAATCTTGTCCACTGTGTCTGGTTTTGCAGCAATATGAGCCTTGTCCAAATGAGTTAAGATGGCTAACTGGTTGTGTTGAATCAAACGTGATTCTTGTCCAAGGTGTGTTTCTTGGTTTACTTACTTGTGATAAAACACTTAGATACCTCTATATAGTATAAAAATATTGTAGTTTAAAAGGTGTTTAACAGTCATAACTAGAGTTTGGTTGGCAAACATGATTGTTTACTTTGCCATCGCCTCTTTACATTGGAACTGATTCACCCGACTTACAAAAACCAACACTTCTCGGCGTTTAGTCACACCAAACGCTGAGAACACTTCCCCGCACTTCTCCCGGACCTCAGTGCCGGCAACCTGGGCCAACAAAACACCTACATCTCCCCTTACTGTCGAACAGTAAGGGCAGCTCGCTGATTGGTCCAGGCTCAACTCGCGATAAACCGCGAAAAACCGCGAAACACACTTTCGCTAAACTCAAAAACTTCAGACTATGCGACCCAATTACAGCACGCTACACCACCCCTGCTTCTAGCCAGCCTGTGATTGGATCGCGTCATAGTGAAAGTAGAACAATGGCTTTTCCATTGTTCTACGCTCCAGAATACTATATAAACTGTAGTATTCTCAAAAAATTCATCAGATCTCATCGTGTTCTTCTCAGAACACGACCTTGCTTATAACACACTCAGATCCTCCCGAGGAGTCTGAGTTCAAAACCTTTCTGGTTCTCACTACTTTACCAGCAGATAGAGTTATTCAGAGCTGACAAGTCGCATATTATCTTAAATTCCAACTTTGTTCTTTTTTTTCTTATTCTCAAACATCATCAACTCGCCTCCCGTCAGGGAAATAGCTAAATAGGGGAAACCCGGCGAGCTACTACCTTCACCGCCTCCCGTAAGGGAAATTCAGTAGGGTAGTGGTTACCCGGCGGACCCCTGTGCTATATGCCGGGGAGGCGAAACAATCAGCAGCGTCGAGCGGTACGGCGACTGCAAAGAAAAGTTAGCCGTGAGTTGCGGAAGTCTACGGCCCATCAGTCTGGGGCAATCCTGAACGGACCTTCCAAGGACCAAACTCCGTCTCCGCAACTTTACGGACCTTTTCAGGGCCAAACTCTGGCACCGTGCCCGATGTGGCGAAAACCTACTCCCATTACCGCCATACCTCTTCCTTACTCCTACACCATCCCCAACCTCCCATATTATGATCCCCGAGCCCCGTACTATTTTTCCTTTTAAACTTTAAAACCCGACTCTTTCACCATTCCCCGCTCCAAAAATCCATCACCGGCTAGACAGCCGACGTACACCACCACCTACTTTGCCTATTCACCTCATAACGACAGAGCGAGCCGACGTCAATTGGCGGCCGCAACGTGGGACCGACTTTCTTCGGACGAAGAAGTGACCTTCGCCCCGACTACTTCTGGGAGGACACAACCCAGTGGCGCCCGACACCAACACCAACACCAGCACCAACACCAACACCAGCATCAACACCAACACCAGCAACTACACCAGCACACTTCCGACTTAGAGATGGCTCCGACGCTGAGATCCCAGCTAAAGACCTGTGCCAACGAGACCTGCCACAGCCAAAGTGACATCTTCGCTTCTTGCTGCCGCTGTGACCAGCTTCAACACCATGCCTGCATCGGTTGGCCGGAAGTGGAGATTCCAAATGCAACTTACACTTGCAAAGCTTGCATAGATATTCCCCCTACACCAACAGGCCCACCTTCCACCACACCAGACCCTAACCTCCTGAACTCCCTCCTGCAACTCCTTTCCCAGGCACAACCACCACCAACCACACCACTACCAGATTTTTCAGGCGATGGAGCGGAAGATCCAGACGATTTTCTTCGCCAGGCTGAGGAAATCCTTATCCAGCGTAGATCGCTTAAGACACACTGGACCAGGACCACTGCCGCACAGCTCCGTGGATCAGCCGAGAGGTGGTACCGGATCTACAGTGACGCTGGGCTAAACTGGGAGGAATTCTCCGAACGACTGCGAGCACGCTTTAACTCGCCAGCTGTGGTTGCTGAACTCCAAGCCGAACTCTATGGGAGGAAGCAAAACTCCAGCGAGCCCGCAGACTCCTTCCTCCTACGAAAGACGCGCCTGATGAAGAGGCTACAGCCGCAGTCCAGCGAGACGACCCGGGTGCAGACGTTCTTGGAACTACTCCTTCCCGGCCTGAGATCCAGACTCAGGGGAAGTGACCTCACCACCACCCAAGAGCTGATGGACAGAGCCCGAGCCGTCGAAAGAGACCTCCAGGACGAGACCAGAACCACGACCAGACCTACAAGAGACGACAAATACCGGCCAACACCTCCGCCTGCCGCTACCAGACCACCACCACCACCAGCTAGGGACCCGAAGTGCCAGTACTGTCCCGAGTACCACTACCACCGGGACTGCCCAGTGCTGAAGAAGAGACGGGAGACGCCGGAAAACTGGAGAGGGACAGGAAGCGCGCCCAAGCCTGCCCAACAATAGAACTCGGCGCTATCTGCAACGCCATTCCGGGAAGCCGGCTGCCACGGATTCACCTACAAATAGGCCAGAAGACCATCCTGGCGCTAGTGGACTCCGCTGCCAGCAGGAACTTCATCCGGACTGACCAGCTAGACCCCGACGCCCGTCTCCAGGAAGCACCAACCACCGCCCGCCTCGCAGACCACCACGCACGCCTGCAGATCCGAGGAGAAGTCTGCCTCAACACCTCCCTCCAGGGACAACAGATGCCGGTGAGCTTCTTAGTCGCCGACACTCTGCAGGAACCGGCCCTCCTCGGATACATATGGTTACAGGACCAGCACGCGGTCTGCGACTTTCACTCCGGGACCTTGACCTTCGGACTCCGTGATCGACTCAGCCTGTCATGGACCACCTCAGCTCCACAGAAGAGGACAGCGCCCGCCATTTTTATGGACAGAATCGACCACGGACTTCCGAAGGACCAAGAAGACAAATTCACCAGCATGATCCAACGCCACTCACCTGCCTTCCATACCGACGGACCCCTGGGAAGAACCAGCAGCCTCCGCCATGAGATCCAGCTACGGAACAACACACCGATCCGCCAGACGCCCTACCGATGTTCACCAGAAAAGAGGAAGGTGATCGCTGACCAGATCCAGGAGATGCTCTCCGCCGGGATCATCGAGCCTTCAACTTCACCCTACAGTTCACCTATCGTGATAGTGAAGAAGAAGGACGGTCAGCCGAGGTTCTGCGTGGACTACCGCAGACTCAACGAAGTTACCATCGACGCCCCGCAGAACCTTCCCGTCATCCACCAGGCCCTCAAGGACATCGGAAGTGCCAACGTTTTCACCACCCTGGATCTCAAGAGCGGCTACTGGCAGATCCCCATGGAAGACTTCAAAGACCTACACCGCCTTCACCACCCCGGAAGGAAGACACTATCAGTTCTCCGTCATGCCGTTCGGGCTGAAAAACGCCCCCAGCACCTTTCAGCGCCTCATGACGGAGAAAGTACTACCTCACTGTGACCGAGACGCCTGCATCGCCTACCTAGATGATATCATTATTTTCTCCAAGGATTGGGACAGCCATCGCCACCACGTGGACCGCGTTCTTGAAGAACTAGAGCGCCAGGGACTTACCTGTCACTTGGTGAAATGCAGCTTCGGGAAGGCGAACCTAGACTACCTCGGTCACACCATCACCAGCGCAGGGAACCAGCCTCAGGACCACCACATCTTGTCCATCCAAGACGCTGCCACACCGAAGACGCGGAAGGAGGCTCGACAGTTCGTGGGAATATGCAACTGGCTCCGAGAGTACGTGCCGAACTTCGCGGAGACCATAGCACCTATCACGGACACCATCGCCTCCAAGAAGCCCTTCAAGTGGACACCGGCAGCTGACACCGCCTTCGCCCAGACAAAGGAAGTCCTGAGGAAGCCCCTGCTTCTCCACCGCCCAGCTGACAACTTGCCCTTCTTTCTACAAACTGATGCCAGCCAGATTGGAATGGGTGCAGTGCTGTACCAGGAGACCCCGCAGAAGGAACGCCGCATCCTCAGTTACGCAAGCGCCAAGTTCACCCCGACGGAGCAACGCTACCACAGCAACGAGCAGGAGTGTCTCGCTGTTGTGTGGGCCATCAAGCGTTACCGAGCCTATCTCGAAGATAGGACCTTCACGCTTCGGACGGATAACAAGAGCTTAACTTGGTTGCAGCAGATGAAGGACCACAAGTCGAAACTTACCAGATGGGCGCTTCTTCTGCAGGAATATTCATTTACCATCGAGCACTGCCCCGGCCGAACGAACGACTTACCCGACGCCTTATCGAGACGACCCCAGGAAGGAGCCACCCCGGAGGATGCTGGCCACTCAGACCGATTGCTGCCTCCTACTGTAAAGGAGGACTCACAGGAAGCCGGAGAGCCAGCCATCAACCAGGCGGAGCCCCTAACGCTGTTCGACGAGGTGAAGGACGCACAGGCCGCAGATCCAGACATCAGGCGCATCCAAGAACGACTCCAGAGGATCCATCAGAAGACAGCCCAGCAACGGACTCCCGGCGACCAGGACTTCTGCAACACTCACCGAAGTGACAACACAGGAACCTGGAAGTCCTACAAGGCGAGCCCCGACAGCTGGAAACTTCTGGTGCCTAGATCTCTACATCCCCGTCTGCTCTACGAGTTCCACGACAGCCCCACAGCCGGACACCCAGGACGAGACGAGACTCTGCGAGCTCTGCAGCAGCACTATACCTGGCGTACCATAAGAAGAGATGTGGAACACCACGTCAGACAGTGCCTCCTGTGCTCCTGCATCAAGGCCAGCCGACCGCAGGGACAACCGCCGCAGAGACCTCACCAGCCCAGCAGCCCTTTCGACACCATCGCCCTGGACCTCATGGGACCGTATCCGCTGACGAACCATAAGAAACGCTACATTCTGGTGGTAACTGACATGTTCACCCGTTGGACCGAAGCATACCCTCTATGCAACCAGGAAACCTGCCGCATCATCACAGCTCTGCAGCAGGACTTCTTTCCACGCTGGGGGTACCCCAGAGCCATCCTCTCGGACAACGGACGTCAGTTCACCAGCCAGGAATGGACTCTATTTTGTCAGCGGCTACAGATTCAGCCCTGGACCACGCCGATCTATCACCCTCGTTCAAATCCGACGGAGCGAAGAAACCAAGGCATCAAGGTTGGACTACGGCTCCATCTTCTCCACGAACCGCACCAGAAGTGGAGCCAGCATCTCCCCAGTATCCTCTTCAACTTACGAACGCGCCAGAACGCTGCCATTGGCCTGACGCCCAGCGAAGCCGCCTTAGGGTACAATCTGAAGAGGCCTGGGGAATGGAAGCTACCTGCACCACCAAGACGCCCGCCTTCGACTCGCTGCGCCGAGATGAGAAGACACCAGGCTGACTACCACCTAATCCCCGAGACTACTACACCACCACGCTACCAGCCCGGTCATCTGGTGATGACTCGCACTCATCCTCTCTCTGACGCTGCTGCCCGACGACACGCTGGTTTTGAACAACGCTGGGAAGGACCGCATCCAGTCCAGGACTACGCTGGAGGCAACTGTTACTGGATCCTGAGAGGCTCCCAGCTTGTGAAAATCCACATCGAGGACCTAAAGCCCGCACCGCAGCCATCACCAGAACCCGACCAACCGTGAGTGAGTGTAACACAGTGACTCTTACCTCCCTTCCCCATATATAAACATTCTTTGTGAACAGACACTATTATATTTTTGTATCCCCATTATAAACAATTTCGATGTCTTCCCTATATTGTGTCACCCACCCCCATGAACTATGCCTAAGGGCCCAAAACAATATTTTTTCTCATTCTCTGTATGTACCTTTTTTTTCGTATATTTTTGTCGGGTATGATGTTAGTTTGTAAGATTATATTTTCCAATGTTAGTTTGTAATTTCCGTATATTATTGTCGGGTACGTTGTTAGCCTGTAAGATATCATTTCTGTAACTTTCTGTCGATTACTATGTATTGTTAGTTTTAAGACATTTGGTCAATAAAACATATTTTGGTTGTTTTCTTTGGGTAACCTCTTTCTGCTGGTATACTACACTCACATCCACCAAAACTCTCAACAGCGAAACTCATCACTAGGGTAAATCAGTTCCACAAGTGAGGGGGGATTTGCCATCGCCTCTTTACATTGGAACTGATTCACCCGACTTACAAAAACCAACACTTCTCGGCGTTTAGTCACACCAAACGCTGAGAACACTTCCCCGCACTTCTCCCGGACCTCAGTGCCGGCAACCTGGGCCAACAAAACACCTACATCTCCCCTTACTGTCGAACAGTAAGGGCAGCTCGCTGATTGGTCCAGGCTCAACTCGCGATAAACCGCGAAACACACTTTCGCTAAACTCAAAAACTTCAGACTATGCGACCCAATCACAGCACGCTACACCACCCCTGCTTCTAGCCAGCCTGTGATTGGATCGCGTCATAGTGAAAGTAGAACAATGGCTTTTCCATTGTTCTACGCTCCAGAATACTATATAAACTGTAGTATTCTCAAAAAATTCATCAGATCTCATCGTGTTCTTCTCAGAACACGACCTTGCTTATAACACACTCAGATCCTCCCGAGGAGTCTGAGTTCAAAACCTTTCTGGTTCTCACTACTTTACCAGCAGATAGAGTTATTCAGAGCTGACAAGTCGCATATTATCTTAAATTCCAACTTTGTTCTTTTTTTTCTTATTCTCAAACATCATCAACTCGCCTCCCGTCAGGGAAATAGCTAAATAGGGGAAACCCGGCGAGCTACTACCTTCACCGCCTCCCGTAAGGGAAATTCAGTAGGGTAGTGGTTACCCGGCGGACCCCTGTGCTATATGCCGGGGAGGCGAAACAATCAGCAGCGTCGAGCGGTACGGCGACTGCAAAGAAAAGTTAGCCGTGAGTTGCGGAAGTCTACGGCCCATCAGTCTGGGGCAATCCTGAACGGACCTTCCAAGGACCAAACTCCGTCTCCGCAACTTTACGGACCTTTTCAGGGCCAAACTCTGGCACCGTGCCCGATGTGGCGAAAACCTACTCCCATTACCGCCATACCTCTTCCTTACTCCTACACCATCCCCAACCTCCCATATTATGATCCCCGAGCCCCGTACTATTTTTCCTTTTAAACTTTAAAACCCGACTCTTTCACCATTCCCCGCTCCAAAAATCCATCACCGGCTAGACAGCCGACGTACACCACCACCTACTTTGCCTATTCACCTCATAACGACAGAGCGAGCCGACGTCAACTTGACAGGTGATTACTTATTATTGCTTGTTTGGTTATTTCATCCTAGCCTAGCACATGTGGAAGGGATTATTATTGTTTATAAAAACAACCATTTTATATAGGCTTTAATTTAAAGCAATGGAAAACGAAACAACTAATACTGTGAGACCAGCTCAACCTCGATTGGGGAGAAAGAAGAAGAGAAACCCTGAAAAATGGAAGAGATCTATAGAGAAAAAGCAAAGGTATATGTTTTCATAATATAACTTAGGTTATGCCATGGTAGTTTGAGTACAATCTTTAAACATCCTAATTAGGCTAGTCTAGGTCATTGATACTTCGAAAATCTAACAAAAACATGAGATTATTATTGTACAGTGCACTTAAAGCCCCATCGATATTTCGAATGATACAAATCGACAGTAAAGATTGGTATATCGAATTTTTAATTTAGATATAGGACTAGGCTATTTTCGTTACCAATTTCTAAATTCTATTATAAATTTAATACTAATAAATTTGGTAACTGACCTGATATTCATTCGAAATATCGATGGGGCTTTAAGTGCACTGTACCCGATTATTATATTTACAATATTATATCAATAACACTGCCTGGCCTAACTGCCGCAGCGTGCTATTTGAAACCTAACATGGGGTCTGTTTATCATAGTCTGCCATTAATGTTATTTTAGACATTCTACACCATTGCAGTGATTTGTTTTAGGTATTCTTCTAAAGTTCTGCCAAAAAAACCTGGCTGCGTCCACAAAGGAACACATCAATACGAGTGCAAAGAACTCAACATGCAAGACGTTAGAAAATTCCATGACAATTTTTACAACATTGCCAAAACAGAAAATGCCATCAAGGAAAAACAAGATTGTTACATATTAAGATACATTACAATAAAAAGTCCCAAAAGGTCAAGAGCAAGGACGGATCACGGATCTAGGAAAGGACTAACTGCTAAGTATTATGTTCCTCGTTATCGTCAACAATCAAATACTGGCCTAGTTCAGGTATGTCAAAAAACATTTCTCTCTATACTAAACATATCAAAATCACGAGTACAGAGACTCTTAAAAAATCAAATAACAGACATGGGATCCACTCCTAAAGAAAAAAGAGGTGGTGACCGAAAAACCATTGTGTTTGCTGCTAAGAGACAAAATGTTAAAAGTTTTATTGAAAAACTAGAAGCTAGTGAGTCACATTACACTAGGGATAAATCTATTCGCCAGTATCTTCAAAGCGACTTAACTATACGCAAGCTTTGGAGAATGTACAATAATCAGGAGAATCTAGATGTGGCTCTTAAGGTCAAGTATTGGTATTTTAGAGATATTTTTGTATCTGACTATAATGTGAGTTGTGGAACTCCAGCTACTGATTAATGTTCACGCTGCATTCAGTTAAAAGAAATGTTGAAAGTGAGCAAAATTCAGGGAGAAAAAATGATCTCATTATTGCATTGAGAGTGCACAAATTGAGAGCAATAGCTTTTTTTAGTGCTCTAAAGGCGGATGTTAGCACCCAGGTTACTTATTCCTTTGACTGCCAAAAAAATATGGTTCTACCAAAAATACCGGACCAACAATGTTATTTTAGTAGGCAGTTCTACGTATACAATTTCACTATGTGTAAAGGCTCATCAATGTCTAAACAAAACATAGAAAACACATTCACTTATACTTGGAATGAACTTCAACGCGGAAAGGGGTCTAATGAGATTGTTTCTTGTGTCCATGATCGTTTAAAAAATACAAATTTTGAACCAGGTCAGTCGGGTGTCAGGTTGTTTGCGGATAGCTGCGGGGGCCAGAACAAAAATTCTATATTAATAGGAATGTTGAGCAAGTGGCTCCTTCTAGAAGCACCAAGGCAAGTGAAAACATTATCTGTATTTTTTCCTACACCAGGTCACTCTTACATGCCCCCGGACAGGGTATTTGGTCGCATAGAGAAAATAGTTAAAAGAAAGACAACTATAGTTAAACCTGAAGAATACCATGAAATATTTTCTCAATTCGCTACTGTGAAAAAACCAGAGGATGGTTTGGAGTTTTTTGACTGGAAAAACGCAGTAGGACAAGTTTTGAAAAAACCAGGGAAATGGCATTTCAAATTTGCACCAACAAAAAGATTTATCTTAAGCCGAAGTAAGGGTGGGTAATATTTTATTAAGAGGAGAGACATCATACAACTCCGACACAGGCAACTCCAAAATCATAGCGCTGCCAAACAAAAATCCAGGTCAAATCAACCCAGAAAGAGTGGCTTTAGGTCTTCCACCAAAACCTGCGAAAGCAACCGATGTTAAGAAATTACTGGAAAAACATTTTGGACCACATTGGAACCAACGAGAAGATGTAGATTTCTATAAAAGTGCCCTGACCATTGAAGGAGACAGAGAGGAGACTGACGAAGAGCAGGATGAACCCATGGATGACATGGAATTGTTTGTATGAAATGTTTAGCTTTTAGATGATGTCTTTTATCCTCTGGTAAATATGTATTATTTCAGTAGTATAAATAAATAAATAGTATACCAAAATCGAGTTCTTCAATACAGTACCTTATTCTACCTCTAAAAACTACACTATATTTTATTATCAAAATGGGTCTTGTCCCCTACTTGTTGCAGCAAACTGAGTCTTGTCCATGGTGTAGTTTCAAAATGGATCTTGTCCATTAATTTTTCAGAGTTTTTACATTTATTTGGCATATTTGAATGATTTCTCATTGTGGAAATAGTTCCAATCACTCATAACTAAATACTTAACATATAATATATGCTAACATATAGCACTTTAATACCAAAACAGTTTTTGGTCGATATCTCAAAATCAAGTTGAGTGGACAAGACCCAATTTGAAAATACACTCCTCAATTGTTAGGATCATTTTGCGCATTCACTAGTTTCCACAAGGGGGGCAGACCACTTTAAATTGGATTTTTTTCGATTTTTATGTTTTTATATCATTGGAAAGCCTGAAATCTCCCCTTTAAATTGATATATAATACATTGTGTTTGGCAGTTTTATTGATGGTTAAAAAAAATAATGAGTGTAGGTCTGCACACATGTTTTCCACCCATTACCTGAATTCCGCTCTCAGTGCCAGTGCGCATCAAAGTATTCGGCTGTTTTTCACTTTATATAGTGCTACTTATGATATTATAGTTCAAAGAACCTGTTATTGTAAAGGCACTGGATTCCTCTATGTCTTATTTCAACAGGTGTTTTTTTTACAGTGGTTATGTTTGATGTTTGTTTACAAATCAGTTGAGAAGTGAAATAGTGAAGAATTGTGTGTGGGAAAAGTTAACTTTTGTGTAGGCTAGCTGTTTTATCCTCTTTTAGTGTTAATATAAGGTAAATTAGGTAGAAAACTATAACCAAAATGCCAAGGGTAAAGACTTTCCAAAAAAAGAAGATTAAAAACAAGTTTGGTTGGCCTAGGCCTAGTCCTAATGTTGCAGCTAGTGCTCCAAGAAAAAAACAGCACATCTAAAGAGAAATTTGATGGCAGTTCAGGGTATGATCTATTTACAGAAGATGAGTTTAAATATGATATATTAGATTTAGATACAGTAAGAAAAGTGATTTCTGAAATTGCAGTTTGGAAGCATTGTTACAACACACTAGAACTTTCAGTAAGTAATAGAGTAGGCCTTGCGTTTACACTAAATTTGAGTTGCTCTAAAGCAGATTGTGGAAAAAACATAAGTGAAAGAAACTGTAATCTTAGTACTGTTTATGTAGGCCTAAATGACCAGAAGCCTAAAGTGTACGATAGAAATGTACGATTTGTGTACGCATTGCGCAGTATTGGAGTAGGCCAAGAAACTGGAGAAATGTTTGCTGGAATTATGAACTTACCTAAGCCTTCTAAATTTTCAAAGTATAATAAGATGTTGATGCCTATAACAAAAATGGTGTGCTTAGAGACAATGAAGCAAGCTGTAGAAAAAGCAGTTGAACAAAACGATGGCAGTCGTGACTTGTCATGTGCTTTTGATGGTAGTTGGCAGAGACGCGGGTTTTCAAGTTTGAACGGTGTAGTAACAGCTACAAGCATCACTACAGGACAGGTCTTAGATGTTGAAGTAATGTCAAAATTTTGTCGATGTAAGTGAAGATTAGAGAAAAATCATGAGCCTCTGTGTATTTCTAATTACTCTGGCACTAGTGGTGGAATGGAGGTTGCAGGTGTATCTAAAATTTTTGCACGGTCACAAGAAAACTACGGTGTTAGATACAAGTATTATCTAGGCGATGGGGACTATAAAGGATACGACACTGTGAACTCTGAACAGCACTATGGACCTGATTTTCACATTGAAAAAATGGAATGCCTGGGCCACATTCAAAAACGAATGGGGAAACGATTACGAACCTACAAGCAAAAAAACTCGAAGGCAGTTCTCGCAGATGGAAAAAAAACTAGGTGGCCAAAGAAGACTAACTGGACATGCCATAGACACTATTCAGATATTTTATGGATTAGCTATCCGAAGAAATGCAGCTTTAGGAGTCGAAGCTATGAAGAGTGCAATCTGGGCGGAATATTTTCATTTAGGTTCCACTGATGAAAACCCTGAACATGCGCTGTGCCCGAAAGACTGTGATACTTGGTGCAAGTACCAGAAAGCACAACAGGATAATGTAGAGTACAAACACTCAGAACATACCCATCTGCCTACCACAATTATGCAGGAAATAAAACCAATTTTTAGAGACCTATCTAACCCTATCTTGTTGGCGAAGTGTACACATGCTGGTACACAAAATACAAGTGAGTCTCTAAATAATGTTATTTTGAGTCGTATTCCAAAAAGAGTGCTTGTTGAACTAACAACCCTTCAACTAGGTGTGTTTGATGCCATAGCAGGATATAATAAGGGGAATATGTCAAAGTGCATGGTTTTTAAAGTAATGGGTCTGCCACCTGGAGGGAATTGTGTTACGGCTATGAAGTTGTTGGACTCATGCAGGATTCAACGGGCAGAAAAGGCAGTGGAGGAGGTGCAAAAGAAGTGTAGACAGCAAACCAGTTTAAAAAGAAAGAAGCAAGAAGATGAATTTGAGGAGAGGGAAGATCCAGACAATCCACCTTATTCTTCAGGTCACTACTAATGGTAGGCATTCTGAAAATTTTATCGCCTGTATGTTTTTTTTCGTTACTAAGGCTACCAAAGATTTTTTAAACATTACAGATCTACAAACATGAAGCTTTGTTGCATTATTAAGTCCAACAGAGTACAAATTTAAATAATAAAACAATTTACTTTAAATTGTGGTGGAGTGTTTTTTGTTACCGGTATGTGGCGCTTTTATTTCATAGGACTTTTTAATCTCATATGCCCATGTATAAAAAATATTCTTGGATTAATAAATAAGTAAGATATTTTAAGACCACTTGGTAACCCTTTGCACATATACCCCCTTAAGGTGTATGCCAAATTTCAAACTCCTAACCTAAAGGTTTCTTTAAAAAAAGTGTAAATTTACTGTTGCATCCGAACTATTTCTGCGTTTTCCGAAAGTCGTGTTTTTCGACACTTAGGTACATGTTTATAGAAAACTACTGGTGCTAGAGCCTTCAAATTTTTTTTACATATTTAGGGTAACATTGTGCACAATCACTCGATTGGATTTTTTTCTATCTTCCTCACTTTTTCTAAAAAAAAGTTTTTTTGGTAAAAATTATAAATTTTTTTAAGTTTTAGAGAAAAAAATCTGTAAAAAAAATAATAAAGCAAGATTAAGAAAATCCCAATCGAGTGATTATGTCTTAAGGTCTAAACTAAATGTATGCCAAGTTTCAACTTTTTATCTTAATTGGTTCAGTAGAAAAGTGTACCAAAGCTAACATAGCGTTCTTATGGAGTTTTCGAAGTGGACTGCCCCCTTCCAATTCTTAATCCCTTTTTTTCTATACCCTCTGCTCAACCCGCCGTAATTACACATATTTTATTGCTAATAAACTACATTAACTACATCATTCCACCCTCAACTTACCACCTACATCCAGTGTATTTGCACTAACGTTTAGTGTAAATCACGCATCTTGTTTTTTATATATCTGGCCCGTGAGTCTTGTAATCATGGGGCGGGCAACATCCTTGTGATTGCCCATCCCATTGATTTATTATCACCACAACCTTATCTAACATAATTACTCCATACAGTTCTACTCAACATTCCTTCTCTCTACATCTCTTACTTACAATTTATTGTAATTGTATGCATAGTTTCTTAATTCACCCATATCCGTTCTTCACCGATAAAATTTCCATCTTATTATCCTATATGTCCTTATATAATCCCTTAAATGTATACTAATAGTTACACACAATTTTAAATATAAACTTAATTTTCTAGTTTATAAGCGAGTAAGTAACCCTGTAATTTACCCATCTACCGAACTACACTTTTCAAAATCAACTTGTTTACATCACCTCAATTTTCAGTTACCAGTCTACCTTTTCCGATTCTTGAAACCACCCACCTTCTTCATTTACAAAACCAAATCAACCAGGCCAATATTCAGAGCAAAAACTCGCCTAACGTCACCAAGTATAATAATGTACCACAGAGTCACCATAGTTACGCTTCGCCATAATGAAAGTCACTAAGGCATTTATACTTATACGACCTTTTGCTGACCCACTAGAATCTTTGCCTGTACCGCACTTCCTTTTTTTTCGCAATTGTTGATGGTGTGTCGTCAGTGTTTTTGGTTTCAACAATAACACTTTCATCGTTACCACTGTTTACAGCTTAAGTGCTTTGGTTGAATACTTCATCCTCCTCTATCCTGGTGGAATCCGACTCGACATCGTCGGTACTCTCTGCCGCAAGTAATTCCAAATTCGAACTCGTTGGTCTATTTTCCATATATGGAAGCAAAAACTCCATTTGAGTCTGGTATATCCAAGGCCTTGGGGGGGGGGGGGGGGGGTCTGCCTTCTGTCCGCTTTTCTTCTTTTGCCTCCCGATAACAATCTCTAAGCTTTCCCCATTTTTCCTTCACAATGGCACCTGAAAAAACACAATTTTGCTTAGTTAAAGACCCATACATACCAGTATAATATTTACGGTGATTTGTTCCAGATATTTGGTAACTGGAGACATGTTTAAAACTATAGCTAATAATAAGAAAACGTATATAATATTAGATATAAGAGAAATATGACAACAGTGTAGATGTGCTACAACGAAAAAACTCAAGTTCTTTTCTTTGAGTCAGACTGTACGTTTCCCCTAGTTTCTTTAATAAACGCACAAGTCTCAAATCCTGGAATTTTTTATCCAGGATTCGTTCCCGAGAGATAGAGAACGAATTAATCAACCCACTGGAAGTTTTGGCTTCTTTTTTTATCTGGCCTGGATTGATTAACCTCTTCAACAGTTTAAGTTTCCCTAAACCGTTGGTACCCCCCTATTTATTCAATTACTTCTAGTACTAAATTTACTTTACTATTCTCAGGGATAGCACGACTTCAATTTTACTTTACTAATCCCCAAGGAGTATGTTCTGAAGAATACCTCTGTCACACAATATATTTTATCTCGATTCCCTTTAATTTCTAATCTAATACAAGTGGCGTGGATTATCTAAATTAAACAACACATAATTGTTAATATTAACAAGAATGAAATAATTTATTCAATCTGCTTTTAATTAAATCAAAATTAAACTTCTCAAATATTTGCAACAATTAGATTATTAATCAAACAAAAATTTATAACACTTTATCTATTAATTTTACATTAAAAAAGAAAACATTTTACATTACACTTTATTATTTTACAATTACTTTAACTAGGTTGCAGATTGGCAGATTACTCTTGAGGAAAGTTATATTTCAAGAATTTATTTTTAACACTTCCTCTATTTAATTCCTGAACGCTATTTACCCAGTTTGATAATTTAATTAGTCGTTCAGGTCTAACTTATTTAATTTACTATTATTTTAAACGAAAAATATCCACAATTAAATTTATCAATTTACAATATTTTATTAAACATCTTAAATCAATATCCCAGGAAAATCAGTTGAATTTACTTTAATTTTTGGCCAATTTTGCCTTGCAAATAAAAGGGATACCTTGACTGATGATCGGATGATCCTGGTTCCTGGATAAGGGAAGATGTTGTTGTCCTGGTGACCACTGTTTGTAGAAAATGATTTACAGTCCATGGAGTTAATGCGAAGTTCTAGCAACGTGTTGATCTGGCTAACACTGGATGTAACTTTTTACCACTTTTTTGGAACTCGCAGTAAACTACTTAACTTGCCATTTCACTTATCACTTACTATCATATGATTTTATTTTATTGAAATTAATTTTGACTCATTTTAGACTTTTTGTAAAATTTGTGCACCATAACTTTGGGCATAGTAACACTTAATACTGTTTAATTAATTTTGAAGAACAGAGCGCGCTCGGGCATAGCCACCCCGTAGTACTTAAAACTTGATTTTTTATGAGAGAGCGACTGAGTCGCCGACAGCTATAGCCAAAAAATACGATATTCTCTTACCAATTTATTTTCCTCACAGGGATAATGTGATATTTCCTTTTTCCACCTTTTCCTTGAAGTTTTTTGGTAAATTTCATCTTCTATTATTATATTTATTTATCTACGGTTGGTTTGCTTTGGTCCAAGCCTTTAATTCCTTTATTTTAATTAATTTCTAATTATTATTCTTTTCTATTTAGTAGTAGACTAGTTGGTAACACTAACTCCGCCCCTTCCGACGTCACGAAGACATGACGTTTCAGCTTCTACATCTTCCAACTTGGAACTAGACGTTTGGCTATTGTTTTTCTTATTTTTTAATTTATTGGGTTAACTTATGACTTTTTCGTGTTTTAAACACCAGCATCTTGTAGGTCTTGATCTGAGCTTTCGCGAGAAGTTCACGTGGTGATTAACGGCCCGCCCGTTCACCTGCAATTCGTTACGCAATGTTTGGTGTGATTTACGATTTTGAATTTTCACACCTTTCACTTCACAGTTCTGAAACTTCACTATATTGTTCTTCTGTGTAACAACTTTAACAGCCGCTGCGCCGATCTTCTGCTCCTCCTAGATCCTGGGTTTTTGACACCTGTATTCACACCTCTTCATTTGGGGGAGTTAATATATACTGATTACCCTGAGATTCACATATTTTGTTAAATACTCAAATCTAACCAGGTTTACCAAATCTTAACTTATTTATCTTAACTATCCATAAAAAAGTGTGAAAACTATAACCTTTTATTTTTAATTTATTTTTAAATTTTTTCTTTATTTATTTGTAAACCTTTGTCTTATAAAATACTTCTTTACAACCCTTTATTAAAATTTACTTTTCTTTCTGTTTTATGCAATTTATTCTTTTTACCATTTCACCCAACTTTTTATGTATCACTTTTTTCAAAATTTTACTAAGAACATTTTATTCTTAGAATTTGTTTTTATTCTAAAAAATATTAAGATTTTTTTATTTTTGACTAATTTTAAAAAATTTCCGATTTTTCATTCAAATTTATTGCAGCGTGTGCTAATTATTATGAAACAACCGTAACTGATCTGTATTGCGTACAACTTGTACTACAATAACACATCCTATAACAGTATTATTTCATATTTTCAAAATTCATCAAATACAGATGTTTTATTCAAAATCTACCGACATACGATTTTACTGTCATAACGGGTAGGCGAAAGTTGACTTTAGACCTGGTCATAGGTCAGTTTCACCGACTCGCGGTGAACAGCAAAGTCGCTTACAAATTAGCCAAACCTTATATTAGGATTAGATTTTGATTTTTTGACCAAAATATAATCCCATACAACGAATTTCCGTTGTAGTGCATATTAATAATGTGACATCGGTGTGTTGTGTGTAAAGGTGGGGGCAATGACAAAGCAGGACAGTTCCCATTGAAATAGATATTTTCTCAGAGACAAGACGTGCTGTTGTCAGTGATATAGGATAAGTCAATGAATTACTTTATCGGTACGTCAACTAATCCTTCCGTTGATTTACAGATAACTGCAGTTTCGGGCTTCGTGAGTCCATCTTCAGATCGTATAAAGTATTTAGTTTATATTAAATCGTTCCATGTGGAGCTTGTCAATAGAATACACACAGTACATACACAATAACACAAAACATGACAAGACAATATTATGCACATTTAATATTCATACGATCACAAAATGAAAATAATTATATATCGGTCGGTATGTATTCCCTGGCGAATCGATCGCGACTGGATATTAAATCTTATTTCGTTATCTGACTTTGAGTAAACGGTTCCTGTTGTTGCATCTTTATGGCGCTGTCGAATAGAATATTGGATGAGAACGAGAGTTGTTCAGCATATTTTGATATCTTGGGTTTTCCCTTTGTTGATGGTAAATGTTCCTTGAAATGTTTTTTGAAAGGGCGGCCAGTTTGACCGATGTAAAAACTTGGGCAATCGTTGCATATCATTTTGTATATTCCGATTTTATATGCTTTATCTTTTAAGTCTTGGTTAGGGGATTTTAGTTTAGACTCGAGTTTGTTGCCAGTTCTAAATGTGACCCTGATGTTATTTTTCATCTATTCTTTCTTTAATGTATAATTCAATTTATTGCCGAATTCGCAAGAAACATACTTTACTTTTTTTCAATCGTTGACTTTGGGGATTTGTTCTTGTGTCATTTTATATGTAGATATCTATAGATATGTTTGTACATATAATATACATCTGAACTAGGATAATTAATGTATGTAGACTTCAATAAATGTATCATAGATATCTACTTTTAAATGTTTGGTAGATATTTATATATAAATATCTCGGAGATATCTACATATATCTGTATATATAGCATAAATATCTAAAGATATCTATGGTTAAATATCTGACAGATTTATTTATTTAATCTGAAAATGTTGACTGCATTAAGAAAGAAGTACCAGAGTACTAAGGCAGTCAAGCCAGCAGCTGAGAGCTTACAAAAATATCATAAACACCATTTTTATTCACAGAGTATAGTATAGTATAGTATAGTTCTTAAACCATAGGGGAGAGCGGGGCTAGTTGATACAGGGGTAAGTTGATACACATTAGTTTATAGAAAGTCCATTGGCCGCAGCACCTCCAAACCTGTAAACACATTTGCCTAGGGTCTATTCCACGTGCTGGTGTAGTTTGAATACAGTGCTGCTATTAGAAACGTCGCTTTGTTAGCTTTTGTGTTTTTGAATGTGTAAAGTAATATTTTCCATCGACATTTGAGTGACTCTTGTTACAGCTATTTGTGGATTCACGGTAAGTCGATTTGTTTGTTGTATTGATACACTTTTCTGTTTATAAATATGTATTAGTTTTAACTATTAGATGTTTCATAACTCCAAATCGTCGATCTGATTGCAATGGCGTCTCGAAGAGCAAGTTGATACAGTGTATCAACTTACCCCATGTTTGTAACACATCTCTTTTTATTTCTTTTTAGACCCATCATGGTCCGTACATACAAAAGGAAAACGATCAGGGGAAATGCATTGCAGGAAACAGTTGAAAATTCCGCTAAGGAAGTTGTAAATGGCCTATCTCTCAGAAATGCTGCTAAAATGTTTATTGTAGATTTTAATACGCTCAGAAGATTTATGAAGAAACCACCTGTTCCCGAACTATTGGATATGCTAAGCCGAGGCTCGTTTTTACAACTGACCAAGAAAAAACTTTAACTTCATATATTTTACACTGTTCCGATATTTACTACGGTTTATCACCTAAAAAATTCGTATTTTTGCCTTGGAATATGCAACTGTGAATAATGTAAATTTCCCCGAGAACTGGGCTGATACAAATTGGCGTCTAAGGATTGGTTCACCGGTTACATGCATCGTCACCCTACTTTGTCTCTAAGAGAAGCTGAAGCAACTAGTTTAGCGCGAACATCTAGTTTTAATAAGCATAGTGTAGGAATATTTTTCACTAACTTGAAATCCGTGATTAGTCGTAACGAAATAAATTGTCACAATAATTGGAATGTTGACAAAACTGGTATAACCACAGTACATCGTCTTAGTAAAGTTGTTGCTTTAAAAGGGAAAAAACAAGTTGGTAGAGTAACATCTGCAGAAAAGGGCGAAACTGTTATGGGAACACTGTACCACCTCTCCTCATTTTCCCCAGAGTATTCTTCAAAGATCAATTTATTGCAAATGGACCTGCAGGTTGTATCGGAGCTGCTCATACTTCAGGTTGAGTGACAGCTGCTCTGTTTTTACAACACATGAAACACTTTGTCTCTCATGTTCGCTGTACTAAAGAGGCTCCTTGTCTTTTGTTGTTAGACCATCATGTGTCTCATTTGTCAATTTCTGTTATCGACTTTTGTAAGGACAACGGTGTAATATTGCTACCATTCCCGCCTCACACTACAAACAGATTTCAGCCATTAGACAAAAGCGTTCATGGCCCGTTCAAGAAACTTTTTTGCGCTACTGCTGACAACTGGATGACAATGAATCCGGGCAAAACAATGTCAATTTACGACCTACCTGGATTAGTAAAGGATTCTCTTCCAAAGGCAGGCACGCCATCAAATCTTATGGCAGGCTTTAGAGCCACTGGAATATGGCCGTTAAATGAAAACCTATTTAGTGACGATGACTTTCTTTGTTCAGATGTTACCGACAGCGAACAAGGTGGACAAGATGTAGGCCTACTGTCAACACCAACAAAATACGGCCCATTTGAAGAAGCACCTTCCACGTCGACAAGACACGAGACGAATAGAAGTTTTTCAGAAAGACATGTAGGAGGCCTAGTGACACCAGAAGAAATTCGACCTTATCCGAAAGCAGGTCCAAGAACACTAACTGGTAGGTCTAAAAGTAAGATGACATCGAGCATACTCACAGATACTCTTGTCAAAGAAGGAATTCGTGCTCTGGAAGAGGCAAGACAGAGAAAACGCGATGAAAAAGAAGAGAAGTCAAAACACAAATTAAATTTAGGCGTATCAGACAAAATTAAGAAAAAAACCAAGAAAATTAAGAAGAAAAAACATACTGAAGTTTGCATTTCTGATGAAGATGACGACTGCTTGTGCATAATTTGTCTACGTCCATTTAAAAAATCTAAACCTGGATCTGAATGGGTGCAGCAGTGTATGAAATGTAAACAGTGGGCTCATTCTGACTGTGTCAATGGCGACAAAATATTTTATGAGTATGTTCATTGCAATTCAGACAATGAATTATCAGAAACTTCATAAATTAGACATTTCAATTTTGTAATACTTAAGTAGGCTATAGGCATAGGCCTAGTATTAATTAGTTGAAATAAGATTGAATTTAAAAGTTTTTTTTCAGATTTTTATTTGTTAATTTTTTATTTTCAAAAGTACAGTAATTTTCTTGTATTATCATTTTATTTTAATTTCCAATAATTATTTTAATGTTATAGTATTTTGTTGTTTGTACTAATTTTTACTACAGTAAAGTTCGATTTTAATTTGTCAAAAATGTATTTTTCATCACACTGTATGGATCAGCTATTTTCAACATCATCTGCTAGTGCAGAAAATAACATTTTCCACTCTAGAGTGGGAAAATCAGCTGTGGGATCAAGGGATCAAGGTTGGACTACGGCTCCATTTTCAATACGAGCCGCATCAGAAATGGAGCCAACATCTCCCTAGCGTCCTCTTCAACTTGCGAACACGCCAGAATGCTGCTATCGGCTTGACGCCCAGCGAAGCCGCCCTAGGCCACACCTTGAAGAGACCTGGAAAATGGAAGCTGCCCGCACCGCCAAGACGCCTGCCTCCGATCCGCTTCGCAGAGATGAGAAGACGCCAGGCTGTCTACAGCGGATGTGATGACCCGCACACATCCGCTGTCCGACGCTGCAGCCCGACGACATGCTGGGTTCGAACAACGCTGGGACGGACCGCATCCAGTCCAGGACTACGCTGGAGGAAATTCCTACTGGATCCAGAAGGGCACCCAGCTTGTAAAAATCAACGTCGAGGACCCGAAGCCAGCACCACAGCCCGCACCGAAAAACTGCCAAAGTGAGTGTAGTGATATTTTGAGCCCTCCCCTCCCCTATAATGAGACTTTGTGATCGACACTGTAATTTTTGTATCTCCCAATAAACAATGCCTAAGGGCCCAAAAACAGTCTATTTTTATTTCTGTATAAATATGTCTTGTTCTATTTATTTATTTATTTTTTATTATTATTTTTTTGTAATATATAATTATGTCTTGATGTATCCTTATTTCTGTATCATTATGTCTTGTTTGTTTTTTTTCTTCCTGTCTTAATGTAACAGTCTGTAATAAAAATTTAGTCGTGCTTGGTGTATCTGTAATTTCCCCATAAACTCTGCCTCAGGGCCAAAAAAAATAATTGTTGAATATGTCATGTGTTTTCATTTGCTGTATAGTGTGTCCTTGCCTAGATTTAAGTTTGTATGAACTATTCAATCCCTACATTGAAAGTAGGGAGATTTGTATTAATAATTTTAAATAATTGTACTGTTTTTTCCTTTGCTGTTAGTTTGTAAGATTTTTATATATCCCCCCCCCCTCTACCTTGAAGGTAGAGACACAGCCAATAAGAAATTAATTTGTTAGTTTTTGAAAAACCTAATTATTGTATATGGTAACCACCAAAAAAATGTACTGTTAGTTTTAAGAAAAGTAATTAATAAAACCAACTTAGATGTTTTTTTCTTTGGGTAACCTTTTTCTGCTGGTAGACTAGACACACACACACCCTCCAAAACTCTTAACAGCGGAACAAATCACTAGGGTGAATAAGTTTCACAAGTGAGGGGGACTTGCCATCGCCCCTTTACATTGGAACTAATTCACCCGACTCATCTAACCCACACTTCTCGGCGTTTGGTCACACCAAACACTGAGAACACCTCCCCGCGCATCTCCCGGACCTCAGTGCCGGAACCCTGGGCCAACCAAACATATACATCTCCCCTTACTATCGAACAGTAAAGCGCAGCTCGCTGATTGGTCCAGACTCAATTCGCGAGGGGCCGCGAACGGTCTCTTGCCAAACACAAAACTTCTAATGGGCCCCATACACGGTCAATATTATTGCGCAATATTTTACATTGCACAATATTATTGAACGTGTATGGGCTAGATTGAAGGTAAAAATCAGGTTGCGCAATATATTGAGTGAATACAAAAAGTTTTGAAAATTATTGCACAATCTTCAATATATTGAATCGTGTATGGGTAGTATTGTGCAATATCCTGTCAGTCTGTCAATTCAGTTGCTGTAGGTAGGAGTCAAGAGTGGGTTTACTATTGTGTCTTGTGAATTGTTTATAGTAAAAATGACAAGTGTAGAGGAAAAGAAGTTTCTACTGGAAGTTATAGAAGTGTACCGCTCATTACCGGCTTTGTGGGACCATGGGTCCAAGGACTACAGTAATAGAACGAAGAAGAATGAACAGTACGAAGAATTACTGAAAAAATATCAAGAAAAATACCCAGAAGCTGACAGAAAAGCACTGGTGAAGAAAATTAACTCTCTTCGAACGAATTTTCGAAAAGAATTGAGACGAATAAAAAACTCTGAACGAAGTGGAGCTGGAGCTGATGAAGTTGTTGAGCCTACATTGTGGTATTTCGATGAGATGAAATTCTTGAGTGATTTAGAACAGCCTACAGAGTCAGTTAACACCATGTTGCTAGACGAAGAGGAAGGAGAAAACGAACCAAACACAGCTGCTGTAAGTTATTTTTACTTGTAAATTGTATTGTGCAAGTATAGGGTACAATTACAAAGAATTAATTTGATTACATTGATTAAACTTATAGCTTAGAATTATTCGCTATAATGCCCTGCATTTAAAGTCTTTTTGCAGTAAAACCAAAACCACTACGTATTTAAGTTTTTTATATGAAGTTATATTGCCAAGAAACCTCGCCTTCGTTGTTGAAGTAGTCACAGTATGCATCTCGTACAGCCTTTGCAGTATTCATTGCTTTCCGGCCTCGAATAGGTTGTAGTGGCACTGGTTGAACTACGTCCCTCCAGGACCCGTTAACAATGTGGCCTGATTCTAGGATCTCTGTATCAACATTTCCCCTAGAAATGTAACTAATTCCAGATTTTCGTCGTAGGTAGTTATGCAAATAACAGCACGCCAAAACAATTGTGTTTACATTTGCAATATTAACCATTATTGGTCTTTGAAAAACTCCAAATCGACTGGCCAAAATCCCGAACGCGTTTTCAACTATACGCCTTGCACGAGATAATCGATAGTTAAATATTGCTTCATCTGGGGTCAAGCCGGTTTGGCTGAATGGTTTCATGAAATTTTCGGTTAGTGCAAAGGCTTCGTCTCCAACAAAAACATACGGTAATTGATTGTGACTGTTTGGCAAAATGTCAGGTTGTGGTAAGTTTAGCCTTTTATTAGACAAAGCCTTTCCAAACTCTGTGTTTCCCAAGACTCCTCCGTCAGATACCCGTCCGTTTACACCAACATCTACCATAATAAATTCGTAATTAGCATTGACAACTGCAAACAGCACGACACTAAAGAAATGTTTATAATTGTAGTAGCGTGATCCAGATCCAGGTGGTTTGCGAATCGCTATGTGCTTGCCATCTACGGCGCCGAGACAGTTTGGGAAGTTCCACCGTTTATAGAATTCTTGTGCTGTTGATGTCCATTCCTCTTCCGATTTTGGTATCTGTAAAAAAATATAACTCAAAATTTCAACATTCAACCACCTCCAGTTCCTTAGTGTTTATAAGTTTTCTGAACCTTAAATATGTTGTATGCTATTTTGTATCCGTTATATTAGATAAAGAAAAATCATTGGTGGACTATAAAAACCCTGTATAGTTTATTTCATATGTATTATAGTAATTTGAAAGAATCGGCTGAAAACATTAAAACGACCTAAAATTATTTTATAACAAAAAAGTTTCGGATATCTGGATTGGTATGTAATTTGGATCCTATGTTTACAGGATAATATTTTATTTCAATTGTTATCAGTGGTACAGTTATTATCTTCTTTTCCAGCTTGAAATTGCACCCTCAAAACCTGGGCCTACCAAAAAGCCAAAGTTTAATGCAAACGATGAGTTGTTGGCGAAAGCTCGTAAACGGCTGGAGACACCTCCAGACGATTTTGAGAAGATAGCTATTGCTTGGGCAGTGGAACTGAAGAAAATGGACGCTCAGCAGCAAATGTTTGCTAAAAAGGCCATAAATGACATTTTGTTTGAGGGGCAGATGGGTACCTTGAGTCGGGATTCTGTACAAATTAATGTACATAATAGCCGAGCATCTACTCCGTTCCATGGTTCAGTTGCTAGTCCAGTATATTGTGACCAGCCAACAATGCACCACTCACAACCCGTGCATCAGACCCTTCAACATTCCGCAGGGCAGTATTACCCAGATGCTTCAACCTACCTTGCTAATTTCCAACCCCCAGCATAGCTTTTAAAATTGCCAGAAAATACTAAAGACTGTTCTCTATACCCCAGACATTTTTTATTCAAAGTGTGTTATATCCAAAAGTGTGTTGAGTATCCAAAATGTATTAGGTTATATTATGTGGTGTTATTAAGTTTCTTTATAGGAAAATAATGTTTTATAGGAGCTAGATTGAGGAAATAAATAAACTTTTTCAAAATGGAGTAAAGCTAAGCTAAAAGAAAAGTCAAAATTAAAATAAAAAGTAAAATGTAAAAAATATTTACTGATAATGATAAAGAGTGAATATTTGCTTTTAGGAGTTATTGTTTGTTAATTTTTTCCAGGAGTTATTGTTTTGTTAACTTTTCCCTCTAATTATTTTCTGTTAACTTTTTTCAGGAGTTACTTTTAAATTAACTTATTTTGGAGTTACTTATCTGTTTACATTTATCTTAATAAATTGTTTAATTAAAAATTTTTTTTTTTTTCTTACCTGTATATAATTCTGCAAACAATGTACTATAGCATTACAGGTTTCTACTACAATCCTGCCAATCGCTTGTGCAGAAATAGCACTTGTGAATTTGAGGTCTTCAAAAGAATTTCCTGTGGCAAGATAGCGCAAAGTTATGGACAAACGTTGACTCACGGAAATAGCAACCCTCATACTAGTATCGGCTTTCTTAATATAAGGCTCAACCAACTGTAATAACTCATCAAACGTTTCTGCGTCTAATCTAAGAAAGTTTTTAAAGTCACTAGGTTCACTTATTCGAAGCTCATTTAGCAGTCTTTCATGAGTAAAGTCCCTCCTTTTTTTCAACCACGCCTTCATCCATATCCTCTTCTTCCTCTTCTTCGACTTCGTCAGCAATGCGATTACCACACACGCTGCAGCATCCATATCACACATGATCACAACGAATAACACTAAACTATGACTGCTTAAACATTTTTCTGGCCTGAAACTAAAATATTGAAACCAAATTGACGGTCTTTCTCATCCGTATATTGCACAAACTTATTGAACTGTGTATGGTCGCGCCTTCAATAATATTGCGCAATATATTGTACAATAATATTGACCGTGTATGGGCCCCTTAACTGTGCGACCCAATCACAGCACGCTACGCCACCTCTGCCTCTAGCCGGCCTGTGATTGGCCAGCGCTACAGTGAAAGTTGAACAATGGATTCTCCATTGTTCGACGCTCCAGGAAACGTATAAAACCTGACGTTTTCTTAAGCAAAATCAGCACTCCTCATCAGTCTCTCTCCAGAGACACATCACTTCAACATTACATCTCTCCAGAGACACACACTGAGACTCACAACGCTCTCTAGAAACACTCTTCAACCTACTCGACTACCAGTAGGAGAAGAAGCCCAAAGGAAGGTCTACTTTGGGTAGAAAGGCACAACTCGTTATAAATTTCACCTTCCTGCGTCTCACCAACTCGCCTCCCGACAGGGAAAGAGCTAAATAGAGGAAACCCGGCGAGCTACTACCTTACCGCCTCCCGTAAGGGAAATTCAATAGGGTAGTGGTGACCCGGCGGACCCCTGTGCTTAATGCCAGGGAGACGAAGCAACCAGGAGCGACGGGCAGTGCGCTACCTGCAGAGGAGTCAGCCGAGAGTTGCGACGAGCCGTCAATACCAAACCCGCCGACTCTGAAAACGGTCGTTTTCAGGGCCAATCTTCACGAGCTCCTTCCTCGCACCTCCTCGGCCCTTTTTAGGACCAGACACTTGCACCCAGCCCGTACCTCTAACACCATCACCCCGACCATATACCTATACGGTCCCCGACCTTCCCCACTTTGAACCCAGAGCACCCTACTACCTAATGTTCTGAAAAGCCTTACGATTCCCCGCTCTAAAAATCCCTAACCGGCTAAACAGCCGCCTTTGCCAAAAACACCATTTTTCTCTGACAACAGAGCGAACCGACGTCAAGCTAAAGCCCGTTAAATTTACCTCTCTGAAAACAAATTAGATCTTCCGTACAAAATTAAAGACAAATTAATTCTGTACTAAATCATCATAAAAAACATATGATATTAGCCTTAGGACAAATTGGATTTTAAAAATTCTTAATTGTAGGGCTACTTGTCATAAAGACTCTCTGTGATGTTATGAGAGCCCAGGCCTATACACAATGGCTTATGGCAACAGTTGCCTATCATAGTCATTACACAAATTTCTAAAATAATTTGTATTCCTAGCCTACCTGGTTTTTGAAGTAGGTCACTGCGGTAAATTACTTGCTTGCAATAGCTTTTTCACCTGTCACCTGTAAATCTTTCTCTGCTGTGGTATGTTTTGCATTTATATATTCTAAAATGGATTAATATTAGTTAAGGCCCAGAAAATATGTTTGAAGACCCGAAGCAACAAGATAAGGTAAATAAAGTGGGGTAAACTAACAGGTTTTTAGGTACGTTTGGCTATAGGTGGACGATTGTATTCAGGCAGTCGTAATATATTAATTTATTGTTATCTAATACATACTGTAATTCCCCAGGTTAAGTTTATTCCTTGTAGGTTTTTTTTATAGGATAATTTGCTATTCTGTTAAAGAAAGTTATTGCTATATTTATTTTTAAGTTTATTTTTCTATTAGTTTTTATTTATTTATGTCTTTTACTTTGGTCTGCCTGTCCATCGCCGAGTTCTAATTCATTTTTGTGCGATAAGTGTTAGTTTAACATTTAATTATATAAATTTAAAAATTGTTATTTAATATAAACTGTGATTGCGCAGGTTAAGTTTATTCCTTGTGGGTTTTGTTTATAAATTGCAATTCTGTTAAAAAGAACGTTATTGCTATTAGTACATAATTTGTTCCACGAATGCAGTGTCATCAACGCCTATGTTTTAGTACAACGACAGTTAATAAATGTCAACCTCTACTGAATCGTCAGTTTTTTTTTGTTTTTTTTTTAAATCAAATAAGTAACTTATTCACTCCTAATTACTTTTCCGGGCCTTAATTCATATTAATCAATTACTAGAATACATAAATATGAAACATATATCAATATGGGAATAAAGATATTCTAAACAATTACCATCATTGCTTTACTCGGTATTTAGAATTTTAGAAATAAGTAATCAGCAATTCGTCGCCGGTGTTTGCGTTACATGCCTAGTTAGATGTCCGGTAATTCTAGTTCTTATTTTACTCAAACTTAAGGGTCTTGTCTAGAAGAGGGCTGCCATTATTTTTTTATATCGGAAAATACAAATAACCTGCGAAAATACAATACATAAAATCCAAAACCACCATGGCAACCACAAACAAGGACACACCCCACCACGACGTAACACCAATCACAACCTTAACGTTCTGTTAAAAAGAATCTTATTACTATTTAATACATATTGTGATTCCCCAGGTTAAGTTTATTCCTTGCGGGTTTTGTTTATAATTTGTAATTCTGTTAAAAAGAACGTTATTGTTATTTAATAAATACTGTGATTGCCCAGGTTAAGTTATCCTTTCGGGTTTTGTTTATAACTTGCAATTCTGTTAATAAAAACTTTATTGATATGTAATACATTCATTTCTGTTCATTACATGTGCTATGAACGGCCCTCAAAATATGCCTGGGTTCTTTTTATTAATTAATTATAAGATCAGTGGTTCAATATTTTATTAATTCTTATCATTTACATGAAACTTATGTCCATTTCCCTGATACTTTAATACAAACCTTTTAATACAAAACTTTAATACAATACTTAAATACAAAAATAGGAATTCAATTAAACAATAAAACAAAACCATATTATTTATTCAAAGCCCAGAAGTATTCCAACTATCGTTATATTTTAAATGAAAGAAATTACAAGTCTTCTAACTGGTGACTTTATGTATAGAAATGCTTGCTTACGGTTTGTTGAGTAGATTTCCTGGGCCATCTTCCACCACGGCTAGCAACACAGCCGTGTATCTTCCAAGCTCCAAAAAGACAAGAGACCCCTCCAAATCATGCTGACCGCTTATATACCTTTTGTTCTCCCTGGTAACCTAGTTGAGATGCAAGTCAAGCATTTCAACATTTTTTTAATTGTTTCACAATAGTTGGGTCATTCTGAGCTTTGTGAATATGTGTTCTTCCTAATATAACCTTAATATTCACCTAATATTAACTTATTCCTAACATCACCGGCGCCTACGAGACATCGTCCCGATGTCACATGTTAAACCTACCCATTTTTTTTTCATATATAACAAACAACAAACAAGTAATATACAAATAATAAATAAACTAACAATTTCCTATCCCTATCTTTATTTTTTTTAATAAATTTAAATACTTAATATGTAGACTTACACATAATACCGCTCAGCTGACATGACAGTTGTGTCTTAATTACTGACATAGACATGGTTGTAAAAGTCTGTCAATTCAAGGTTGAATTCCTTATTAAGTATATTACATATCAAAATCATTGCTGAATAATATAAGAACTTGCAAATATGAAAATAAAACAGACCAACTTTTTAAATACATAAGCACTAATTGTTACAATACAAGATTTGTTATTGAGAAAAATAATAATAATAACAATTGCACATGCACAATTGTGTAATTTACAATTCTTCTAATATATATATAAGTTATATCCACAAATAATGTATAGCTTATGTAAAATAATGTTAACGTTCACTGTAAGTCAGCTGAGTAAGCATTCTTTAGGTGTAGAGGCTGAAAGCCATTATTCTTTAGTTGTTCGATATTGCGGTTGGTTTAACGACTGTGGTAAAAGCGGATGGTTCAGTAATTTAATTTAAATTGGGAAGTAGATTGAATTGAAAAATACATGAAAAGGTTAATTGACATTTTGAAATTTTTAACAACTAATAAAATGGTTTTGATTAATTTGCTGTCATGTTTAGTTAAATCTAATGTCACAGTATCTTGTAGAGGCGGCGTTCCTTTCTTGATAATGTCCTGTCGTTAAGAATGCCCGTGTGCACACGCGAGAACAGCTGCTCTAAACGCACAAAACTAAGTACAATTTTAAATCATAAACACATAACAAAAAACACTTGAGTTCTTCTTATTAACTAAACATGACAATTGTTTCTGAGTCATAAATAACTGAATTGTTGGCCGAAATGCGTATAAAATAAAGAAACTTAAATGCGGATTTTTATCTGCGGATGAAGAAATACTGTTAGGCTACCTGTTTGAGGTTGAAACTTGGACTGCTGATATGAGACAAAGGATACCCCAAATCAGCTGGAGATCTCAGACTTCCGGTTGAAACGGTTTCTTTTAAAGATAATATTGAACCGGAAATTTAAACTGTAGATATACTGAACATTAGTAGTAGTAGTTAGAAACTCACTCCGTGAACATCTACATGTATACTAGTGTTTACGTACATTTGTTATAAATAGTTTACAAGTATAATAGATTGTTTGTAATAAATAAATTGGATCTTTATTATATAGATACAAGAAAAATATTTGTTTTTTAAAAATCCAAACGTCTCAACACGAGACGTAACTGGCGCAGTCGGTAGGACAAGTTTCGAATATTAAAAGTAAATTTTTCGGTTTCAACCGTTAACGAAACGAACACCTTCGTAGACACATTCGAAACCAACGCATCGGGCGTGTATCGAAAGATATTACTCGAAAGTGACTGTGAAGTGAATCTGCAAAGATACTACGTCGATTACTGTCGTTTGCAAGAATACCAGACAACAGGACTCGCCAACAAGAGGGCATCTCGCCAACCAACAAGAGGAGTAACGTCGCTTCAAAACTCCAAAAATCAACTACCCGGACCCTAATATGAGCATATATTTGTGGATCTTGTGAGTAGAAAAGAAACAAAGCATTTTTCATGCAACAATTATTGAAAGATTTTAAACAACAAAAAATATATATATATATATTTCAATATATTATACTATACTGTATTAATTATTTATTTAGAAAACTTTAATTATATCTAAGCATTATTATTTTAGTTTAGTTAAGTATAACTTACAAACATGACGACCCCAACTTTAAAGAAAGAATATTTAGAAATGATTCCCGAGTATAATGGAGAACCAACTATGCTCGCTAGATTTGTGTCAATGTGTGACAAAATAGTAACTAAATTTTATGTAGCATCAAATCCCGAAGATTTTCAAAATGAATATCTTTTTTCATCTATATTAAGTAAAATTAAGGGACAAGCTTTAGAAGTTATTGTAAGTTCTAACTCGTATTCATGGGTAGACGTTAGAAAGACATTGTTGACCAACTATTCAGACAAAAGAGATTGTTTTACTCTAAATCTTGAAATGTCTGAACTAAAACAAGAAGTAAATGAATCCCCATTTAAGTTCTAAGAATGAATTCAAAAGCTTTTAAACTTACAAATCGCTTACTTCACTAATAAGGAACCATCATCTTCTATTAATGTGTTATGTGTTTATGTACAAAAACTAGCGTTAAGAGTACTCTTAAGAGGATTACATGAACCAGTAGGATCTTTAATGAGAACAAAAGACCCACATAGTTTAGAAGAGGCTTTAAATATGTTGACTAACGATTTTCAATTTAAAAATTCTAAATTGTATCACAATAACAGACCTGCTCTAAACAAACCCGTTCAAATGCTAAGACTCGTTCAACAGAAAACTTTCCAAATTAAACAATTACCTTACAAAAATAACCAATACCAAAATACCCAAAACCCTTATTTTAACAAACCGTATCATCAATTTCAACCAAGACAACCATTTAACACAAATCAACAGCAAAGGACCAATACAAATTTCAATCCAAATCAAAAACAATACAAACCTACACCAATGAGTATTTCGACAAGACAGACAGATAACACCATTAGGAACACAAAAATGTACCAAATAACCGGAAAACCCGCTGAAGAAATGTGTGACTTATCACAAGACTTTGAACAAGATTTAGGACAAACAGAGCAAAATTATAATGAAAATTCTGAAAATCCCGAAATATTTCAAGAACAGTTTGAAATGTTGAATTTAAACGAAGACGAACCAAACGATGATTATTTTTTAGGAGCAGCAAGCCTAGGAATAAATTGAACCGCTTATTTCAGAAACGACACATGTGACATTTCTGACGGTATTGAGTTAGGACCGGATTTTGAAAATAGATTCTTAGAGCCATCTTTTGGTGTAGTAACGACACATGTGCAACCTCTTAAAGTATGAGAAAAATTTATTTGAAAATCACATTTATTGCAGAAACAGCACAAGTGATGCACTTGTGTTGTTTCTGCACTAAGGGAATTTTGTTGTTATGAGTTTGGGTTGGCAACATGTGGTTTGTTTTTAGAAAACATCTGATACTCCCAGCTGGTGAATGCTTTTGGTTTTATTGTTGTTGATTCAATATAACCTAGTGAAGTTTTAGCTGTTTTTAATTTATGTTATTACTTTGAAATAGTAAGTTTTATTAAAATGAGTGAAAGTGACAGTAGTGATGAAGTACAACCAGTTACTAAAAGAAGAAAAGGTGTTCTCAATGATGATAAGTACAAGAGAAATATTATTAGGAAAGCAAGAGTTCAAGGTGATGCTTATATATCTTACAGTGGTAAAGAAGTACCGAAAAAAACCCAAAGTTTTTATCAATGTAAATGTTCAAACCGATGTTTATCAGGCATAACTGATGAGGATAAAATACAGGTATGGGATTATTTTAATTGCCTAGAGTCCAAAAATGTTCAGGACACATACTTACAAACACTCATTGAAAAGAGAGGGCCTAAGAGGCGAAGGAAGGTAATGGTTTTAGGTCGTAATGAAGAAGTAGGCCTTAATGATTCAGCTGATGAAGAGCAAGAAGTAGACGTAGGCCTAGGTTTAGCAGCTCCAGTGAATGTAAAAAAAGAGAAAACCCATTTTTTTATTTATAACATTAAGGTCAAAGGTGAACTACGACAGGTTTGCAAAAATGTTTTCATGAGTTTTTTAAGTGTATCTTCAAGTCGACTACGTCGGATATTCAACTTACTAAATGCCGGAGTAAGCCTATTTGACAGAAGAGGCAAACAAAGGAGTGGTAATGCTATTAGTGGTGATATATGTATGAAAATAAACGAACACATCTCAAAATATGATGTTAAACTAACTCAATATGGAGGGAGGCCTAAAAAATATCTTGATGCTAGGTTAAACGTGACGATGATGTATGAACATTTGATTAAAAACAATCCTGACTTAGCTGTTGTAGTGAAACAAAGTTTTTTTCGTAAATGTTTCCAAGAAAACTTTGGATATTCCTTTGGGAGACCACAAGTTGATGTGTGTTCGGCATGTGAGAGCTTTAAAATGAAGATGAAAGATCCTGAACTAAGTGAAAACGCCAAAAGAAATGTTGCTGCTGAGCAAATGGTTCATCAGAGACGGAGTAAAAAGTTTTACTCGAATATGAAAGAGTTTGCAGCAAACCAAGATGATGACACTGTTGTTATTGCATTTGACTACATGCAAAACCAGCCTCTTCCATTGATTCCAGTCCAAGAGATCTTTTATTTGCGACAGTTGTGGGTTAACGTTTTTTGTGTTCACAACTTGAAATCTAACAAGGCTGACTTGTATATGTATCATGAAGGCCAGGCTAATAAGGGACCTGATGAGGTTTGTAGTTTTTTGTGGATGTACTTGTCTCCTTTGTCTCCTTCAGTTAAAAAGGTAATACTGTTTAGTGACGGACCAAGTGGACAAAACAAGAATCATACAGTTGTAAAGTTTTTGACAGGACTTTGTGATAGTGGTAAGTTTGACAGTATAGTACACTACCTTCCCAGTGCGGGGTCATTCTTTTAAGGTAGCAGTACACTATCGCCAAACATTCACCTGAATGTTTCGCCGAATGTTCGGGTCAGATTTCGACCACGAATGTTGACGAATGTGCAACACGAACCCTCCCGAATTAACCAAGTACACCATCGGCTAACTTCAGCCGAACCATGCCGAACCCAGTACTGCGTAGTTCGCGCCAAAATTTGTGCAACATGGACGCTGACATCGAAGTTGCCGCGGTGTTTCTGTTTTATAGTTATGCTTACCTCAATTATGTATACACATACACCAAGACGAAAATTACGAAGCCATGGAAACGTAGAAGATGGTGGGTTAAGGAAATACACAGAAGAAGAACAAGGTAAACCCAAATATATTTGTTAACTAGCTAGGGTGAGTGCACCAGTGAATGACCACCCTCCAGTGAATGACCGTTTCGTATAAAAAACATCATATTAAGCTTTACCTTTTGCCTAGTCTATCACAAACGGTCTTAAAAGTAACTTTGGAGTCTGATTTGTTTTTTCATCTTCAAGCTTCCCCACTATAGCGTATCGTACAAACAAGGTTAGCTGTATTTTCATTGTTCTTTGATTATTGATTGAAACTGCAATATATTACATTGTAATTAACAGTAAATATGTTAAGGTACAATTCTGTACTCATTTTAATACCAAAATCCTAACCAACAATTTAATTATACAGTCGGTCATTTACTGGATCATAACTATTGGTATAACCAGTGAATGACCATTTCGGTCATTCACTAGATTTTAATAAATTTTCTTTAAAAGTTTTGGAAACAATGTTTTCTGACAGATTAAGTGCTAGGAAACACTAAAATAACATCAGAAATCATGTGGATACAATAAACCAAAATTTGACCGGGGCTTAATGTTTACGGAAATTTACTAGATGAACAGTGGTTATTCACTAGAATCTATATTTTAACGATCCGGAAATGGTTAGTGTTGTTAATATACAGGGTGTCCAGCTTCGACTCTGTGAGAATCTTTACAGGTTATTCGGTTGGGAGGAGGGGGGGTTAATACAATTTAAAAATGCGATGTAACATATATGTGTTTTCTGTCTGTCAGTCTGTATGCATTTTATTTTATACAAATCTCAATATCTCAAAAACGATGATAGATAAATAATAAGGTAAGATTAACATTTAGGATTTAACATTAGGAAGAATTTCATTTTTGTATAACTTTCAGTTCCGAAATGGTGGCACTTTAAACCATTTTCAATGTTAATTTTTTAATTTGTTTGTTTTTATATTACAACTGTACAAAGGCCTAAATAATACAACCTTGCTTTCAGGCAAACGATGGACAATATGTTTACGGAACTATTGCTTCAGCCCTCTGGAGAGTTTGAAAATTTCACACGGATGTCAAGTAGTGACTTTGATTTGTTGTTGAACAAAGTATCGCCAATGATAACCAAAGCTGACACTACATTCAGAAAAGCCATTCCAGCAAAAGTTCGGTTACTAATAACTTTGAGATTTTTAGCTAGTAGTGATAGTTTTAAAAGTTTGCATTATTTGTTTAAAGTATCAAGTGAAGTTATTTCAAGAATCGTGCCTGATGTATGCAAAGCTTTAATAGAAGTTTTAAGGGAGCAAGTGAAGGTAAGATTTGAAACAACCATTGTCAGTAATTAGGTTTAATATGCCATTGAAATAATAAATGTTATGTTTAAACTTAATGAAAAATCATAAAACTTTAGTTTATAGCATAAATTGAATAAAAAATAAAGCATATATAGAATAAAGATTGATTAACTATCAGTTAATAGTTCTGTCCACCACATGATGGAAATGTCATTCGTAAAGCTTGAGATAATAAGTTTGATGATTGATTAACATTATCATTACTCACTGACTGCTGCAAACTAGTGTTATTTGAATATTCACTTGAGAAACACATAGCGGACGAGCTGTTCGACGCATGTGGTGAAGCGCGGTCAATTGATGATGCTCTCGAAGATTGTAGAGAAGTGTAAACATGTTCGCTTGTCATTGTCTGGTCAGGATTGACATTCAATGAATTTCCTGGGTGTTCGATCACTGAAGTTGATCTATGTATTTTTCGAGTTCTTTCTAGTAGGAAGCCGTCTAGCTCGTACATAACCGTATCTCTTTCATGTTCAGGGATTTTTCTTAGCTTTTTAGCTAACATTTTCCCGTACAGATCACATTCATCTTCCTCTAGTGGCTTCCTGGACGTTACATCTTTCAGCATTCCAAATGCTTGCTGCATCTGCTTTCCTGCTTCGGCCAGCTCAGGAGGATTTGCACGTCGGCGATTCGTCGAGTGAGAGGACGATCCCGCAGTGGCTGCAACAGTTTACGATGTATGGGTCGAGCTGGTGTCAATGGTATTGGTTGCAGATCAGGCACCTCCGGTGATTGTTCCACGTTCATAAATGCTGTCTGGTCCTCCAAGGTTTCAGTTAGTTCGTCTTCATTGTCTGGCAGTGGATCTTCCTGAAAAAACAGGCTTTTAACAGTAACTGCTGTAAACTATGCGTTACATTTAATAAGTTATTTTTATTTCAAATGCCATCGACCGAGGAAGAGTGGTTAGAAGTGGAAAATGGCTTCAAATCAAATTTCCCGCACGCACTGGGTGCAATTAATGGAAAACATGTTACTATGGTTGCTCCAACACATAGTGGTTCAACATACTTCAACTACAAAAAAACATTTAGTATAGTATTGTTGGCATTAGTAAATAGTAAATATGAATTTATGTTTGCTGACGTTGGGGGTAAAGGTAGAATAAGTGACGGTGGAATTTTACAAAACAGTGTGTTATGGGACAATATTACCAAAAACAAATTAAATCTACCTAAACCACGACCGTTGCCAGGGTCACAAATAGCTTTGCCTTATGTGTTTTTAAGTGATGGTGCGTTTGCATTAACCCCTAATATAATGAAACCGTTTCCTGGTGATCATGTGTTTGGTTCTGTGAAACGTACATTCAATTATACTTTATCAAAATCAAGGGTGATAGTTGAAAATACCTTTGGCATTTTAGCGTCAAGGTTTCGGGTTTTCAGACGACCCTTTGCTTTACAGCCAGACAAGGTTGCAATAATAACTTTAACTTGCATTTTACTACATAATTTCTTAATGAAGAGCAATTCGTCGAATCAAGTATACAACTCTCCCGGTACCATCGATACATATGACAACAACGGTGATTTACTGCGAGAGGGAAGTTGGCGGCAAGAAGTAGATGAACATTGTGCAATTAGATCTGTGACTAAAAGAGGACGCAGACCAACAGTTAGTGCTGTTAAAATTCGTAATGAGTTTGCTGAATACTTCTACAATAAATCATAAAGTGCGTTGCATAACAAATAGTTAATTGTCCGCATTTAATAAGAATTGCGATTTAATTTTCACCAATAAAACATGTAATTTATTGTAGTTTGCTCTGTTTTTAGACACTTTGTACAACTTAATAATTTTAAATCTATGCTTAATTTGTATTGCTATGTTTGTTTTCTTATAAGCTAATTAAACTTTATACAGGGTGAGTTTTAATTGCCCCCCTCCCTCCAATATTTCCTTAACTTCTCAGGATATTGACTGCCAACTACCACCGATCATTCGCAACTGAAAAGGGTAACTCTTTTTATTAATTGTAAAAATATTTTAAAACTTATGTTTTCTTGTGTAATGTACAGTAGGGAAAAAATACAAAATTAAAAAAATTATAAATTTTTATTTTCAACCCTGTGACTGTGTTAGGGGGGGACTCATTTAAAACTCTCCCTGTATGTATAAATTTAAATATTGTATCTATAACTTACCTGTTTTTGTGTATTGATGCTTTTGTGTACTTCATAAACCTGGGCTAGGAAGCCCTCCATGTATTCGTATGCAAACTATACTGGCTTGTATACATCTTCGGCCCCAGCTCCCGATCTAATTGACGCTTTCTTCTTGCGCAAGTGGGTGCGAAATGATGCCATCAAGGAGTCTTTCTTTTTCTTCAGCTCTACAACAGTGCGGTGGTTAAACTATTCATTTTCGCGTATCCGATTCCAAGCGTCAATTACGAACTTTTTATCTTTATGTCTCTCGTGGGAAGGATCCCACAAAACAGGCTCGCTGTGGTATAGTTCCAGAAACAACAGCGTTTCCTCATTAGACCACTCCATTTTAATAAATAATTAAATCGCACCACTCACTGCACTGAATATATACACAGAGTGCGTATCGCACCACTCACTGCACTGAATATATACACAGAGTGCGTCCGTGACAACACGAATGACAGCGAGTGTGTACTGGCTCAAGTTGGTGCCTGTCTGCGCTCGGCATTCGCCCTCCTTCGTCTCCATTCGTCTCCTTTGATCCGTGGCGGGAGACCGCCAAAATAGCGAGCGCACCCGAACACGAATGTTGACGATGCGAACTACCCCGAGTGTTCACGAGCACACCGGGTACACTATCGCGCTCGTCTTAGTTCGCCTACATTCGGCGATAGTGTACTGCTAGCTTTATGGCTTGCGATAGGGATTTTGGAACTCTAAAAAAAGTCCTGCGCAAAACTGATCGTGTGTACACACCTCAGCAGTATGCAGAACTTTTTGTAAGAGCCTCTAAGAGCAATCGTTTTACGATTCATCATGTTACAACCAATGACATTATAAGTTTTAAGTTGTGGTGGCCTAAGCATTACAAAAGAAATGTGATTTCTGTTGAAACTTCTGGTCGTCTTATACCAAGAGATAATAAGATATCTTTCAAAGTGTCAAAGTACAAAGAGTTTAGGTTCTCTAAACAAGACAAGGGTAGAGTGGTAGCTTATACTTTCATAGACTCAGTAGTATGCAACACTTTTTCTTTCTCAAAAGGTAATGTTCTTGAATTTCCTCCAACTGATCAGGCTTACCCTGAAGGCAAAGTTCCAATAAATGTAAAAAAAATCAAAGACATTGAAAAACTTAAGCAGTATGTTGTTGGCTACGAATTGTTTTATGATGAGATACTTAGCTGGCCTACAACTGAAGTAGAGGCGCAAGACACAGATGGTGTTGAAGAAGTTGAATGAAAAGAACTTTATACGTTAGCTAGTTACTATACGTATACGTTATTTTAGTTTTTTACCCACTAGGCCTACATAAAAATTTCTTAAAATATATTGTTTATTATGTTTTACTATTTAGGCCTGTTGTGGCAACTTGTGCTCTAAGAATGTAATAAATAGAGTTTACTTTATGCTGTACAGATTTTGAGTCCAGCTCCTTGTCAAACACAACTTAGTGTAATAATATCAGTAGACCAACATGATAATAATCTCGTTCATCAATAAGCACTACATTTTTTATGCACTCAAATTTATGTTTAGGCCTATACTATGTTTTGATGCTACATTTTACATGATTTCTTTTAGAAAATCAATTTAAGTACATGAGAACACTCCAAAAAGTACAAAGTTTGGTTTTTTACTGCAGAAACAGCACATGTGAATTTTTTCTTTTTTTTTTTTCTGTGGGTACACTTGAAAAAACTTTTAAAAATTTTCCAACCCAAATAAGTCTGAAACATGCATCTCTAACAGAAAAAAAAATAATTCGTTGTGTTTTGTTACATATTTTAACATCAGCACAGTTTTTTCTTTTTTTCCTTCTTAAAACTAGGAAAATGTCACATGTGTCGTTTCTGAAATAAGCGATTCAATTTAACATAATGAATATTCATAACGACAGCAATGAATTGCCATACATTCATGACCCCGAAACAAACTTAAAAATCTTGATAGACACGGGAAGTACTAAATCATTTATTAAAAAAAAATCTAGCATTTCAGATATATAAAAACGCAATAAAATCAGAACCTTTTGAAATAACTACAACACACGGTACTTCAAGAGAAAAATATAGTTGTGAATTACCATTATTAGGCAAGAAAGACGCTAAATTCTATTTGTTTAATTTTCATGAACAATTCGACTTACTCTTAGGAATTGATAACATGAAAGAGTTAAAACTAAGCTTTGACTTTACTAAAAACACTATCACTCTACCAAGTAAAGATAAAACAGTTAGGAAGTTTCCTATACTCTATCTTAACACGGAAGAACCTGAGCAACAAAAAAAACAAATCTAATACTATTAAAAATAAAAACCTACAATCTTATGTAATTCAAGCAAGAAGTAAACAGATAGTGAAATTAAAAATATGTGTGACGGTCAAGGAGTAATTCCGTATACTTATTGTAAAGGACTAGAAATTCCACAATGTGTTGTGACTATACAAACTAATGAAACACTTTGCCCAATTATTAATAATTCTCTAAATAAAATAGAAATAACACCAAAACCATTGGAAATTGAATCATTAGATAATTTCGAAATTGTGGACACCCGAAATAAAAATCATATTAACTTAAAAAATAAAGAAATTAATTTTAACTCAATAAATTGCAAAAACAAGAATTTAGACCTGAATAAAATTAGGACAGATCATATGAATATTGAAGAAAAGGACGAAATAATGAAATTAATTAAAGAATACGCGGATATATTTCATGTTGAAGAAAATAATTTAACTTTTACCAACCAAGTAAAACACATAATAAGGACAACAGATGAAATCCCAGTTTATAATAGAAGTTACAGATATCCAGAAATCTATAAAAAAAGAAGTAAACAATCAAATTCAAGACACGCTTAAACAAAAAATAATTAGACATTCTAAATCACCTTGGAATAGCCTCATTTGGATTGTACCAAAAAAAGCTGATACCTCAGGGAAACAGAAATTTAGACTAGTGGTAGATTTTAGAGGTCTTAATAATGCAAAGACAATCGATGATAGATTCCCGCTACCAAATATTACGGATATTTTGGACAAATTGGGCCGATCTCAGTACTTCACGACCTTAGATCTAGCATCTGGTTTCCATCAGGTAGAAATGGACAAAGATAGCGTGGAGAAGACAGCTTTTTCAACTGAAACAGGCCATTACGAATTTTTGAGAATGCCATTCGGACTTAAGAATTCGCCTCCAACATTCCAACGAGTTATGAACAATATCCTACGTGGGATTCAAAATGAAATCTGTGCCATTTATTTGGACGATATCATAATATATTCAACTGGTTTGCAAGAACATTTAAACCGTTTACGTGAAGTTTTTGAGAGACTAAGACAGTCTAACTTTAAAGTACAATTAGACAAGACCGAGTTTCTGAGAAAAGAGGTAGCTTACTTAGGACAAATAGTAACACCAGAAGGAGTTAAACCTAACCCTAAAAAAATCAAAATTATTAAAAACTATCCTATACCAAAAACCACCAAAGAAATTAAAGGATTTTTAGGACTGATAGGTTATTATAGAAAATTCATTAAAGATTTTGCAAAAGTTACAAAACCATTTACTAATTGTTTAAAAAAGGATGTAAAAATTGATATAAATAAGCCGGAATATATTGAATGTTTTGAAAGATGCAAAAATATGTTGTGCAATGAACCCATTTTACAATATCCAGATTTTGAGAAAGAGTTTACCTTAACAACCGATGCAAGTAATTTTGCAATTGGAGCAATTTTGAGACAAAATGTAAAAGGAGCAGATTTACCAATAGCCTATTCTAGTAGAACTTAACACAAAAGCGAAACTAATTATTCAGCAATAGAGAAAGAATTACTAGCAATTGTTTGGGCAACAAAATATTTTAGACCCTACCTGTTCGGAAGAAAGTTCAAAATCTATACTGACCACAAACCCTTACAATGGTTATTTTCAGTAAAAGAGCCCAACTCCAAATTATTAAGATGGCGTTTAAAGTTAGAAGAATTTGACTACGAAATTAAATATAAGAAAGGAAAAACCAACCAAAATGCAGACGCACTTTCCAGAATTCAATTATATGTAACCCAGAAGAAAATAACTAATGTTGAAGAAATTGACCCGGATTTAGAAAGACCAAGTAACGAACTAATAGGATCATATTTCCTAGAACTTGATGACGTAGAATCAATGGTAGTGAACCTGGACGAAGAAGAGGACACGGACCAGACCATTCATTCTAATTATGAAGGAAACACACAAATAGAAATTCCAATATCAGACGAACCCGTGAACTTCGGAAAAAATCAAATTATACTTTCCCTAGTTAAACAAAAGCCAGGAAAAGTAAAAATTCAAAAACTATTCAGATTAACAAAAATTAGATTTATTGTAGAGATATCAGAAAACAATTTTGAAGACGATTTAATAAACTTTGTAATGGAATATCTCGTACCTAACGTTAAATATAATCTATATTTTGAAAATGATTTTTATGAAAGATTCACAGCATGAGTAATGAAAAACTTTAAGAGTTCGCAACTAAATTTACTCAAATGTAATGAAAAATTATTAGATATAACCAATCCTGAGGAAACTGAAGAAATTGTAAGTAACTATCACGTCGGTAAAACCAATCACAGAGGTATTACCGAAACATATAATCAAATCAAAAGAAAATATTATTGGCCTAATATTAGGAATAGTGTTCAAGAATTTATTAACAATTGTGAAATATGTTTACAAACTAAATATGAAAGAGTTCCAATAAAAACAGAACTATCTCTTACACCCCAGCTTCTAGACCCTTAGAGATAATAGCAATAGACACGGTGACATTCGATAAAACAAAGTTTGTAACCGTAGTAGATACGTTCTCTAAACTGCAGCTGTATAGAATAGCTAGTCAGCATGCTACAGAGATAAGTGACAAGCTGATAGACTACTTTGTAGAACATGGCGTACCAGACGTTATCATCTCTGACAACGGTACAGAATTTAATAATAAAGTGATTAAGGAACTTATGGAGTTGCATAAAATCAAAATTCATTTTATAAGTACTCAACACCCCCAATCTAATGGAATTTGTGAACGTGTTCACTCCACATTAGTCGAGCACATCAGATTATTAAACAATCAAGCGGAATTTAAAAATGACACAATTACAAAGAAAATGAAATACGCCGTGATAGCTTATAATAATACCATACATTCTGTCACAAAACTAACACCCTTTGAGATACTATATGGGCACGTTAATTCAAATTCGATTTTTGATGTAAATCCAGAAAACAAAATTATGAACGACTATGTAAATTCTCATAAAGAAAAAACGAAGAAATTATACGAAAACATAAGAGAGATAAGCCTTAAACTTAAAGAAAGAATTAAAAAAAAAAAGAAACGTAAACAAGGAACCGCTTCCGGAAATTCCAAAAGAAGTCTATGTAAAAACTGTCCAAAAACAGGGTAAGACCAAAAATAAATATAATAGAGAGGAAATTATATCCATCAACCCGGAAAAGAAAACAGCCGACATAAAAACCAGACATTTTAACACAAAAGGAAAAATACATCTGTCAAATATTAAGAGGCCCAGAAAAAAGAAGAAAGATTCTCCTCCCAAACCTTTTACGTGTGTTCCAGGTCCATCTCGCTGTTCTCAGCAACCGCAGTAGAAATCAAAGACATCTCTAAAAATGTGGGAGTGATACCAATAGACCTTGGCATTGCTAAACTCCGAACATCCTACCATACCTTTGTACACAATTTTAACCTTGAAAAATTTATATCCCAACTTCATAATATAAGAGAATACTATGATCATTTGTTAAACTATTTTAATGAAAACTGTGAAACTTGTAGGGTGAACATGTATAATAGGGAAGTATCAGATAAGAAGGATAAAATAAAGGACATGTTCAATTACTATAAGGGGACCACGAGGGCAAAAATTGAAATAAATTGACATTTTTATTTTTATTTGTTTTATGAAAGAAGAACTTCTAACGAACATTTTGACATATGATATGTCATATATTTAATTTTCCAAACTCATATAAATAGGGGTTTTCCAAAAGTTGCACCGCGAAGAAACGAGCAATCAGAGTCAGTATGCTTTGTTTTAGTACATTATTTCCAAACTTCAGTAATTTCAGTTTGCAAGGTTGGCTAACCTGGTTAGTTGTTGTAATAGGTTGAATACAGCTGTATTCTGTCAGTTCAGTTCAGTGTTGTTGTTTCCATGGTTATGTTTTTGTTTACAACAATCAAACAAAATATTATTTTGTCGGTGTTGATATTTTCAGTTCATCTTGAGTTGTTTTTGTTGTGTTTTATGATTTTATAATGGTAAGAAGACCTAGGAAACCGAATACTGTGTTCAAAAAGCGTCGTAATGTGGGTGTTCCGAAAGATAGGTTAGGCCTAAACACTTCTCAGCAGTCAAGTGTGTCAAACCTAGGGCTAACACAGAATAGGCCTACAGGAAACCCTGCCCTTACTACACCTGGGAGTAGGACTAGTTCTCAAATTAGTACATCAGAAAAGAAAATTGGTAACTTGGATAGTTTATATAGTAATTTTAGTTGTAATGACAGTGTAAATATAGTGTTGGATTTAGGTTTGTTGAACGATGCTTTAGCTCAGTCAGTAATTTGTTCCAATTGTGGCGAGTCGGAAATCCAAATAAACTTAGTTAGTAGCATTGGTTTGGCCTCAAACCTTGAAATATGTTGCAAAAACTGCACAAAGAAGCACAGTTTTATGTCTTCAAATAAATTGAAGGACAGTCCAAAACTGTATGATCACAATGTTCGACTAGTGTACGGCCTTCGCTCCATCGGAAAAGGCCAGAAAGCTGCGGAAACTCTATGCGGCCTTATGAATCTGCCTTCTCCACCTACACATTTTGAGCCATATGTAAACGTTTTAGGCTCAGCAGCAGAGGATGTTTGTTTTGAAAGCATGAAAGATGCAGTGGAGGAAGCTATACTCATAAATGATGGAAATCGAGATTTACCAGTGGCCATCGATGGAACGTGGCAGAAGCGCGGCCACACTTCACTCAATGGAGTAATAACAGCAACTAGCTTTGATACCGGTAAGGTAATAGATGTGTCAATACTTTCCAAGTACTGTAAGTGTCCTCATAAAGAAAACCACAGCTCTTCATGTACTGCCAACTACAGAGGTTCTAGTGGAGGAATGGAGGTGCAGGGTGCAGTTGAAATTTTTCAGCGTTCACTGTCATCGTACAATGTACGGTACACACAGTATCTCGGAGAAGGTGATTCTAAGGGTTTCATTGCTGTTCAAGATTTGAAACCCTATGGCCCTGAATGTAAAATTAATAAGTTAGAGTGCTTAGGCCACATTCAAAAAAGAATGGGTACAAGACTTAGGAAAATAAAAAATGAAAACAAGCATGTGAAATTTGCGGACGGTAAAGGTTTGGGTGGTAAAAATAGGCTATCACAAGCAAACATTGATAAACTCCAGAACTATTATGGAACAGCAATTAGGAGAAATACCCACAGTGTTGATAGTATGGTAAAAGATATATGGGCCTTATACTTTCATAAGCTTTCCACCGATGACGATCCACACCATGGGCTATGTCCTATAGGCGAAAAGAGTTGGTGCGGATACCAAAAAGCCGTAGCAGAGAAAAACACATACACCCACAAAAACAGTATACCAGAACCAATAATGGAATTTATAAAACCAGTTTTTAGAAGTTTGGCAGATAAAGAACTATTGAAAAAATGTCTGCATGGGAAAACACAAAACCCTAATGAAAGCGTGAATGCTGTGATTTGGTCGAGGCTCCCTAAAACTGGGTTTGTAGGAATAAAAACTTTACATTTTGGTGTATATGATGCTGTGTCATCTTTCAACAGTGGGAATGTATCCAAGTGCAAGGTGCTCAGTAAGTTGTGTTTGAACATTGGGAAACACACTATCTGTAGTATGAAGAAAATAGATGAACGCCGCATCCGAGATTCGAAGCGCAACTCGTCGGAAATTAAAAAACAAGCTAGACAGAAGAAGAGGCAGGTCAAGAGAAGACTAGAAGACCAAGAAGAGAACCCAGATGAACCAAGCTATGCACCTGGAGGGTTTTGAAGTAATAAAGGTATTGTAAATACTATTCATAGTTTCATTTTTGCCGTTTTCCGAAAAACGTGTTTTTATAACTTGGTGCAGAGGTTTCTCAGAAACTACTGCTCACAATGGATCCAGATTTTTACCACATACCTTGGACATACTAATGCACATTTTAACACAGGGAAATATAAATTTAGCTTCTAGTTTTTTATTTATAAAATAAAATAATAATATTTTTTTGATTTTTTTTTCCATAAAATTTATAAATTTATTAAAAAAAAACTTCATAGTATTTTTTAAAATCCTTGTGTTAAAGTGTACTACCACATGTAGTAAAGACTTGGTAAAAGTTTCATTAAAATATCTTTAATGGTTCCTGAGAAAACTGTGCACAAAATATACAAAATTAACATGCAGAAGCATACAACCCTCGTGGTCCCCAAGTATGTTTAATCACAAAGAGTGTTATAGAAGAAAAATTAGAAATAATTATGTTAAATGATATCAGAAGTAAAAGAGGCATATTAAATGGTTTAGGATCAATTGTAAAAATTATCACAGGTAATCTAGATGCAAATGATGGTGAAAAATATGAAAAAATATTAACCGATTTAAAGAATAACCAAAGTAATGTATTAGATCAATTAAATAATCAATATTCGATTAATGTAAAAATAATTGATGAATTCAATAAAACAATAAATGTCATTGAAGAAAACTTTCAAGAATTAAAATATAAAATGTTAGTTGTATACCAAAGAATCAATGAACAATTTGAAATTGAGCAATTTAGAAATATACTGAATCAGCTGAATATTGTATATAATATAATGTTACAGCTGGTGCAAGATATAGAGAATTCTCTAACTTTTGTAAATTATTAGGAACGCTACATCCAAGTGTAATATCTGCACAAGAACTGTTTGAAGAAATAAGCAAAATTAAGAATCATTATAAAGGTAAATTACCTATTGAACCTAGTTTAAATAATATTTGGGAAATTGAAAACCTACTAGAAGTTAATTGTATTATTAATTCTAAGGAAATTGTATATTTTATTAATTTACCCATTGTGGAACCAATTGATTATACCTTGTATAAACTGAATTCCGTACCTACATTATATGAATCAAATTATGTAACTGTTATACCTAGAGTAAGATATGTTTTAGTTCATAAAACTGTGTCTAATAAAATTGTAATGTTAGGTTTAAAAGATAAATGTAATAGCAAGATCCACAATGCCCAAATATGCTCGTTTTCCCAAATTACTCATCATGAACTTATGTGTGAAAATTCGATAATAAACTTTGGAAATAAGTAAAAACATTATTAACTGGATACCAGAAATTGAACAATATCTCATAATCTTTCCTGAGAAAGAAGTTTTAAAAGTTATAAGTGCTAAAGAAACTAACGAAATATCTTTAAATGGAATCTTTTTATTAAATATTAATGACAATAACGATATTGTTGAATACAATAATCAAATACTCTTGCATTCTTCTAATACTAATGTAGGGCATCCTAGAATACTAGATGCTACAGACTTTGTGTTACAGGTAGATCAGCAGCCTGATATTTCCATCAACTTGCATAAACTGGACCTAAACCATATACATTTAAATAAAATTTCAGAGGTGAACAAAACTGTAGAATTAACTACAGACTTTAGTGTATGGACAATAATACTGTATTGCATTGTAATTACTGTTATGTTATACGCAATATACAGGTACACCAAAAAAACGAATTTGACTTCGAGTCAGCCAACACCTCACAGCAGAGATCTCGGCATATCCCCGAAGTTCTATTTAGGGATGGAGGAGTTATATCAACAAATATTGTATAGCTTATGTAAAATAATGTTAACGTTCACTGTAAGTCAGCTGAGTAAGCATTCTTTAGGTGTAGAGGCTGAAAGCCATTATTCTTTAGTAGTAGTAGTTAGAAACTCACTCCTTGAACATCTACATGTATACTAGTGTTTACGTACCGGTATATTTGTTATAAATAGTTTACAAGTATAATAGATGGTTTGTAATAAATAAATTGGTTCTTTATTAAATAGATACAAGAAAAATATTTGTTTTTTAAAAATCCAAACGTCTCAACACGAGACGTAACTTATATATAAGGTCTAGTCACACCTGCAACAGGGTAAAAACAATTAAACATTTTTGTACATTATAAATATAAATTACAATACAAATTTTCTTTGGCTTGATGTCCTTTTACTTGAGCAAGCATTTCATATCAATTCACCAAAAATTGAATAGTATAATTTGAAAAAAAAAAAAAAAAAAAAAGAAAGAAAAACTACTAAAATTTTGACTTATTAGTTGGAAACCTTCTGAAATTGGCTTTGAATGTGCTTTTATTTTAATTTTTATATTCTTTAATTACAGCATTTAAATATAATACTACCTTTAGATTTACGTTTATTTTTATAACTAAATTATATCCATTTATTAATCTCAAACCTATTTTATTATTTATCTTACAATCTCATTACTTATTATTATTATTATCCATTAACCTTTCTTTTTCATTAACAATTTCTCAACTTGTTTGGTTTGCTGGGTTAATTTCTTCTCTATAGATCTCATAAAACATTTTAAAAAAACTTCATTATTCATCACTTTACCTCAAATTACAAATACTACTTAGTTTCCTTGAAAAACTTTTAAAAAAATCATCTATCACCTTCAAAAACTCCTTTTACATTAATATTACATCATAGTGTCTCATTTCAAAACTCATCTTTATAAGCTTCTCATAACTTAATAATTAGATTGCATTGACCTCTTATTAAAACTCCTTTAATTATTTATATAACCACACATAAATAATTGTGCACATATGTGCTTCTCAGATAACCACGTATTTCGTCGTAGTCAAACTTATTATTTCCTCGTAGACACCTGTAATAAGTTCATTTAAAACTCAATATCGCAGTAAAATCGCAGTTCCTAATATTTCATCGCAGTAAAAAACTCATATATCCTCGTAGAAACTCATTTAAAACCTTCTTTACTTCAATAATTATGTGTATAGTGCCCCTTGGCTTGCTATCACAATTCGTCGTAAATCTCGTAGAACCTCAATAAAACGTCGCAAATTCTTCTTATATAATCGCAGAAACCTCGTAAACTTAAAAAACTACCTTTCAATGCAACCAAATTACTTTCTTCAAGGAAAACCTCTTTATAGACTTAATTTTTCTATTTGACACTTCCCTATCATATTTCTGTAATCTCCATATCTCCTTTATTTCCCTAAAATATCGCTTCATATTACTTTATTTGCATTTATAAAAAAAAATCTTACTATCTCATAAAACCTTGATTCTAAATTATCATTATTCCCAGCAAACCAATTATGTCCATTAAGTACAAGTAACTCTCTTGACAATTCATTTATATAAAACATTATATCTTTAAACCTCCACTTATAATGTTCATCTATTTCATTTTTTAATCATTTTACTTCAAATTTATTCAAATTACCTTAAAATTTCATTATTTATTAATCCCTATTTATCTAAATCTTAACGTTTATTAATTTTCCTTTAATTATTTTCACATACAATCAAAATATTTCTAATTTTAACCTAAACTATGCATTCTTTAGAAAAATTTATTTATTTTATTTTATTTATTTGTTATTGGTGTTTCTACACAAACAAAGATAAATTCAACACCTGACACCCATAAATATCCGTTTCAGCTACTTAGTTCACAGAAAACAAGATAAAAATGTAATGTCAAGTTTGTTGTGAATTTTATTTCCGAGAAGACTTTTGACGCAATAAGTAAGAAGCAATGTAAATAATCAACAATGACTTGTCAGCAGTCTATGATCTAACCGCCGTGACCTAGTGCAATGTAAATTTTTGACACGCCGTTTATGTAACTGTCGATCATAAGTGGAACAAATTCTTTATAGCTATGCGATTTCTTAAAATGGTTTACATTTTTGCGATAAATTGCACACTTGGATTTAGCATGTCTAAATTTTCGTCGTAAACCATTATTTGCCATGGAAATCGCATAACACCTTAATTTGTTGTAAAATTCTCAGCATTCACACTACACACCTTGCCAAAGGTATGCTGAAATAAACAATCAAACTCCAAGAAATTTCCCTACTCAGCATGTTATATAATCTTCACATTACACTTCATTCGCAATAATCCTGACCTAAGTATTTCTTCCAGTACATTTCCTATTAAACACAAAAGACTAACTTAACCTATTAACTATAGACGCTGACAATATCAAATGTTTCAAATTGCATAACAACCATCTAATGTAAAAAAAAATAATCGGTCACAAATTTCAAAAACAACGAAGCAACACAATAAATAAAGATGAATTAATTGTCTATTACAATTTTTTCTCTTAATGTTATTGTAACAATGGCATGACTAGAATTTAGCCTTCCTTATTATTAAACACACTAACAATAATTAAATAACAACATTAAGTTAATAACTTCTAAACTTCATTAAACTAAAAAAAATTATTTTTTTTAATATCAATTTCACTAACTTTCTTACTAGTATCCTAGTTCAAATATCTACAAACATTTCCTTTTTCTTACTTTTACAATTTAATAATAATAATCTTAATCAATTTTAATAATATGTATAAAAAGAATATTGCCACATTTTAACAGTTATTAATTTTTAGTAAAAACTAAAAGCACGGCCGATGCACCATTTGCTATGAACGGCCCTCAAAATATGCCTGGGTTCCTTTTATTAATTAATTACAAGATCAGTGGTTCAATATTTTATTAATTCTTATCATTGACATGAAACTTATGTCCATTTCCCTGATACTTTAATACAAAACTTTTAATACAAAACTTTAATACAATACTTTAATACAAAACTTTTAATACAAAATTTAAATGCAAAACTTTAATACAATACTTAAATACAAAAATAGGAAATCAATTAAACAATAAAACAAAACAATATTTATTTATTCAAAGCCCAGAAGTATTCCAACTATCGTTATATTTTAAATGAAAGAAATTACAAGTCTTCTGACTGGTGACTTTATGTATAGAAATGCTTGCTTACGGTTTGTTGAGTAGATTTCCTAGGCCATCTTCCACCACGGCTAGCAACACAACCGTGTATCTTCCAAGCTCCAAAAAGACAAGAGAACCCCTCCAAAACATGCTGACCGCTTATATTTGTTCTCCCTGGTAACCTAGTTGAGATGCAAGTCAAGCATTTCAACATTTTTTTAAAATTGTTTCACAATAGTTGGGTCATTCTGAGCTTTGTGAATATGTGTTCTTCCTAATATAACCTTAATATTCACCTAATATTAACTTATTCTTAACACATGTTTTTCCACCGATTTCTGTACATTAAAGGTTTATTCACTAACTATATCTTATTTACATTAGCTGGTGGCCCTCTTCTAGACGAAACCCAAAATTAATCTTTTTCATATTAATTTAATATTAATTAGACTTATAATTATTATGTAGGCTAAATATTAGGCTATATGTCAATAAATTCTAACAGTTAGAAACAACAATAAAACTTATTCCCATATAAATAATGGTTGATAAATTTTAGGATTCAAAGTAGGTAATGTTGTATCTGCATTCATAACAGCAATCTTCCTCATAATTGAAGTATTTTACTATAAATATTTTCATAATATTTAATGGGTTATTTAATAAACAAATTTCAATTAGGCCTAGGCCTATAAATTAGATAAGTGATTTTAGGCAGATTTTCATAAGCGGTACGATATAAGAAACCGAATTAATGCAACCGATATAGTAATTGTTCATTATATATGGAATTGACTATAGTAGGCCTAGCTATCGAAATATTGGTTATGTTAATTCAGCTGTTAATATCGTTTCGCATATGAAAGTCTATGCGTGATTTTAATGTATAAAAATTAGAAACAAAGTGAAGGAAATGAGAATATCGAACGTCATTCGTTACATGCCACATCATAACCTATAAATCACAGTATGGCTGACTTAATTGTGCAATAAAGAAAGACCGTAAACAAACGTTAGAGAACAAAGTTATGAGTATTAGATATATTGATAATAGTGTATTATACATAGGCCCTATTGATAATAAACAAAATGTATGATCACAATAAAGCAGGAGAAATGATCAATATGTCAGTCAAAACTAAATATTGGTGTAAAACCAACTAAGAAATTATATGTTTAAGTGTAATTTTTGAATATTTTAATCTAACATAACCTATCCAAATTCTAGTAGAGTTTGTGCAAGAAATACTGTGATCAAAATGGGACACCAACATGGATGGTGTCAACACGCAATGATCGATGATTTATGAGATTTTGTATGGTTTGTTTGGATCCGTTGATGACATTTTGGATTATTAAATTAATTTATTTAAAATCAATCAAACCTAATCCAAATCTAATGTAGAACGTCGTTGTGAGCTAATACCACCTGTTTTGGCATCCCATTTTCATTGCAGTTTCATTCATGAGTGCCACAGCGCGCTGAAATAATTCGTGGAAAATAAGTAAAAGCATCATTTACCAAAAACCCTTTACTGACTTTTCACCATTTTAAACTTTTATTTTGAATTTCTCAATACACAATATACATTAATACATATATTTCTAATGTAAATATTGTTATAGCCTATAACTTGCAAAATGTATATCAAGTGCACATGTAAACATACAGTCGATATTATGTAATAACGATTGCAATCGATAAAATCAATGTAGTCGGTTGACTTGTGAAGCCGTCAGCATTTTCTGTTGGTAGTATAGGAATTTCATCTGTATTTGCCCTACCCAACCCAACCTACAATACAAAATTAATTGTATTGCAATAGTAAATGACAGATATTAAAAAAAAATTCTCTTCATATAAACATTGTTTAAAGAAGTTAAACAAAAATAATAGCAAAAGCAGCATTACCACAGTTATTTTGTTTCTGTCTTTTTTTCTGATATAACCAATTAAAAGTTAGACAAAAATACCTAGGCCTTCTAATTTGAAGGATCTCCTGCAAATATCCTATAATTGAATTGTTATATTGTTTCATTCTTATTTTTATACGATACATTTGTTACAGATTCATTGGCAATAGCCAGAGAGAAATGCAAGAGATCAGAAATTTATTCCAACCTTAGTAGTGGAACCGAAGACGATAGAAATCGTTCCCATAAAACATTGATCACAACCAAATGTTGCGTTTCCGAGGAAGAAGCACCGAGAAAAAAATTGAAATTTGGATCTGATACAAGTAGAGGAAGGGGTGGTAATATGGACCCTCTTAGTTTCTAAGCCATCAAGTGATGCACTCTTGCGGAATCAGGCTAAACTATCTCTTCAGAGTGTCCTAACATCAAGCAGACCAATAAATCGGTTAGTAGTACCTCTATGTTTGTATAGTGAACGAGTAAAGTTTTCGTTGGTGCTAAAAACTTTATCAAGGTATGTAATAACTGTTTTTAAATAATGTATTTAATCTATATTATGTAAATGTCGATATGTAATCTGTAACTACATAGATTAAGCTACAATATCACACTATAACGGCTCATGATTCAGTGTTTGTATTAATGATATTTGCTATTATCGATAGCAAATGGATTCCAATTAATTTTTGTTTTCAATATTATCGACAATTTTATAATTTCAAACTAATTAAAATGTGAGTTGTCATAATTATTATTTTAAATAATAAAGTTTGTTTATTTACAAATAAAGAATAAGAATTGTGTTTTAGCGATCTCTATCATTGTTAATATTTTTTTATTTATCTATGTTTTCCTCTTTCATTTACTGTTCAATTTTGTATTCTGTGTTCGATTTTGAACTTATTATTTTGTCTGAATTTTATTCAGTTTTTTACTTATAAATATTACATTCTAAATATTAATAGTCTATAATAAACATTGTGAATTTTTCCATTTGCTTAGACCCTAACAATTTTGTATTTATTTGTGTTGCAGATGCCAAGACGCACATTAGGTAGTGGACCTAAGGCTCGCCGACAAATCTGGGATAAGGTGAAAATGGCAGAAGCTGTTAAAATGGTTAGAGAAAAGAAGATGGGAGTAAAAAGAGCATCGAAACAGTATGATGTCCCTGAAACGACTCTACGAAGACTGGTTGCTCAAGTCCAAGAAGAGCCTGATGTTGTTGTAAAAAAAAGGTTAGGAAGAAGACCAGTATTTCCTGTGGAATTAGAAGAAGAGTTAGTTCAGTATATCTTACAAATGGAATCTATGTTCTTTGGCCTAACTAGGCAGGACGTGAGGCGGATGGCCTTCCAGTTGGCTGTAAGAAATGATATTCAGCATCCCTTTCATAATGAACGTGCTGGTAGAGCATGGCTCGACCACTTTCTCCGTAGACACAAGAATTCGTTGTCATTAAGGCGACCTACAGGCACGTCCTACGCTCGAGCAGAAGGGTTTACGAAAGAACAAGTGGATTCATTCTTCGACTTGCTTGAAGATCTTTACCAAAAGCATAGATTCACAGCAGAAAGAGTGTGGAACGTCATGACAGGGCTTAGCATTGTTCAAAGCAAAATTCCTGCAGTGCTTGGATAAAAAAGGAAAGCGCCAAATAGGGCACTCACGGCTGCTGAGCGGGGTTCTATGGTAACCGTAATATGTTCAATGAGTGCTGGTGGATCCTTCATACCTCCGATGATAATTTTTCCGCGGAAAAATATGAGCGAAGCTTTGATGAGAGGTGCACCTCCTGGTTCCATTGGAAGAGCTCATCCTTCAGGTTGGGTGCAGGGAAACCTGTTTACTCAATGGCTGGAACATTTTATCAACAAAACCAACCCCAAAAAGGAGTCTCCTTTACTTTTAATCTTAGATGGGCATTATCCTTACACAAAAAATATTAATGTGGTTGAATTTGCACGGGAGAACCACGTTCACATCTTATGTTTGCCTGCCCACACGACACACAAGATGCAACCACTCGATAAGACGTTTATGGGCCCATTGAAATGTTATTACAGTGAGGTTATCCGACAAGATATGCTCCATGGAGAGAAACGACTAGGCCCATTTGACATCGCCATTTTGTTTGGTAAGGCATATTTGGAATGTACCAAAGGTTCTATTGCGGTGAATGGATTTTTAAAAACTGGTATCTGGCCATGTAACCGCAACATTTTCTCAGATGCAGATTTTCTTGCCGCGCAACAAGCTTCTCATATAGAACCATGTGTTCCAATCGTTTCACCTTCTCTAACTGTGGTACCTGCTTCAATGAATACAACTGCTCCAACTGTTCTACCTGCTCAACTAGTTCCAAGTAGGCCTAATAGTCCACCTATCGATTCCAGCAAAATCGTAGTTTCGCCTAGAGATATCCAGCCGTTTCCTCAGCCAAAAAAGAAATCCAAACGTGGTAGAAAACCTGCAACAGCTAAAATTATTACCGAGTCCCCATATAAGACAATGCTACAGACAGCAATAAGAGAAAAGGAAGAAAAACTGGCTAAGAGAGGAAGAGGTCGTGGAAGAGGTCGCGGACATGCCAGTCAACCTAAATCTTCAAAAACTCAGATTCAACCCTCAACATCTGGAGATCCTTCTACTTCTGGATTGGGAAATGTCAAGCGTAAAACAAAAAAGGGCACTGCTGTTCGATAGTGATCAAAGTGATTCTAATGGATCAGTTGCTTTATCCGATGATTTGCCGCAGTCGCCTTTGCTACTCCCCGTGGGGGAAAAGGCTCCAGATAATGAAGACGCACTTTGTATTTTTTGTGAAGGGGCCTTTACTGAAGTATGCGCGGGTGAGCTGTGGGTAAAGTGTAAAATGTGTTCCATGTGGGCTCATAGTGATTGTGCTGGGGCAGACTCTGATACATATGTATGTGATTTTTGTAAGTAATTGTTTTCAAATATCTTCTACTTTTAATTTTTAAAAGTTCCTACTGATGTGTGTTTATTATTTCAAAATATGTTTAACAAATCAGGGTTAAAATTTCAGGGGTCCATATTACAAGCACATTAGGTTTACCTGCTAATTTTCACAAATACGAAAAAAATATTGCTATGGTTACATGGGCAATTTTTAATGACAGACAATGCAAAAAATCCTTAGGGAATAAGATTACGAAGTTATCCATGCTTTATTTAGTTTAAAAAACTTATCACATGAGCAAATACACCCAAAAATCAAAATGGGGGTCCATATTACCACCCCTTCCTCTATTAGCGAGTCGGGTGATTCAGATTGTGACCCGCTTCTCTTCCCTGAACTGCAAAATTATAATTTGGCTGTGATTGATCTATTATCAATTTCGCCGAAGACAATTTCTGGTGTTACAAGAATAATAGATAGCGAAAAGGAGCAAGAAGATTCGTCAGCATCAAAGACAAGTCTTGTACATTTAGCAACACCAGGAAATAGTTCTCAAACTGACAAGAGGTTATCAACACCTAGTCTTGTTGTTGAAACAGCAAATAAGAAGAAGGATCGTGACCAAGGTTTGTTACTATTTACTTTTTTGGAAGCGTTTTATTCATAAAATAACCATGAATTGTGTTTATAAAAAGAAAAGTATATAAATGTGTGACTTAGTTTAATTTTAAACAGGCTTGATGAGATTGTCACATTGTTTTTATTTTGCAGAATGGAAAAAGAAAATAGAGACATCTCTTCCCCACGTTAAACTGATGCTGGAACACATCTTTGACATCCTAGAAAGTGCACCTAACCTAAGAGGGAACAAAAATGTCGATGATATCACTGATGAAATCTCAGATCGCTGCAGAGTCGATCTAAATACTTTTCCTATATCTACTGATGACCAATTGAAAGAAATTGAAAACTTACTATCTGACAAGGATACTTACGCGAAGTTGGTAGGTCTCCTATTAATCTATATAAATATTTGATTTATTTTGATAAGCTATATGAAACCGCTCCATAAATTTTAGGAACATATCAATACTTCCTGCACTTCTAAGTCAATTTGTTGTAGGTCAGAGATTTGGCAAGAGTTAGAGGCAAGACAGTAAAAGAAACAACTAAGAGGTTGCTCCGAAGGATCTTTACTAATAACTTAGCCCAAAATTACAGCTATTTTAGGTTTAAGAAGAAGCGGGTATTTCAAACTCTTGAAATGAATTCTGTTATACTAAAAGTTTATTCTCAAGAAATTTTTTTGGTAAAATCAAGTTAAACATAATTTTGTATATGGTTAACTATCCTTAAATCAGTAATTTAAAGAATACTTAAAGCCTTTATATAAATATACAAGGTAATTTAATTCTCTAAATTTTGCTTTGCTTAAAAGGTTTAAAATCTATAACTTTTAAAACTTCATTTTTCAAAAGTTAATTACATTTGATATTGTGAAGAATGTTATTAGGTAGTCCTAATACATTTAAGTTTATTGTTTAAGCTCTTACAGTTTCTATTTCTACAGATGCAGTGAAAAAGAACAGACACAGAATTTGCCACCGAAAAAGAAGTTGAAACTGAAATCCAAGATTGGCTTCGCCAGGCTAAAGGCAGGATACACAGCAAGGAGTGAGTGACTTCCATTATTAAATTTTTCAATATCAGAAACACATTCAACGGTTTTTCAATATCCGAGTCAGTTCGAATGAGCACGTCAATTTTCGAACAGTTTCAGTTCGGTATTTTCGTCTGTTGGGTTATTTATTTTCCTACTATTTACATCCATTCTTACAGGAACCGACTTTGCCACTCATTCTTATTCTTAAAGGAATGTTTTTCTGTATAGCTTTGCACACGTATAGTTGCACACCTGTGCTCGATCTCACAGGAAAGGATTTTATCTTGCTTTCTTTAATTTTAAACATTTTACAAATTTATTCCCACAAGCCATTCTCTAACTTCCTTCGATTATTGTATTGTTATTTTTTTAGTATTTAGATTTACAGCTTTTGTAAACTAGTCTGTTAGTACTAAACTTGTTTGTGATTAATTTCTATTCTGGTCAGATATATGGAAAAAAATTATAACTCGAAAAATTTTACCGAATTGAAAACCCAATCAGGTAGAAATTAAATGATTAAACCGATGAAAATAATATATTTATTATAACCGATTTTATATATTTATTCATGCTATTTATTTTAATAGCATACTTAATTTGTTTATTGGCCAAGAACTGACAGTATTATTTTCTTTCTTTTTTTTTCAGGAAAATTGGCGAGGGTGTACAAAATTACCTGAGCCGTACAAAACCCCTCAATGTAACTTGAAGCACTGTTTTAATTTTTATACTGTACGTATACCTGTATTTTAAGATTAGTTACTAGTATTTTTATAAAAATGAATGTTTTTCGTCAATTCACATCAAAGTAGGTTTTTAACTTTTTCTAGCAATGCCTAAGTCAACGTTCAAACACTTCCGTCATGTTTCCCGCAGACATTTGTATCGCTTGTTACAGAAAATAGCGAACACGTCAGAGTGTACTAGTAGCTCTCCTTATCCCCCGTCAGTAAGACAATGAACTTGTAATTTGTTCTGGTTTTGGACCAAGTGACAATTCTGAGAATATGTCAGATCCTATTTTCTTTGATACTGGTAGTAATCATTCATTAAGCCATTCTGATGGTGATGATGATGTATCATCCGAAACTAATGTAGATCTCTACGAAATCATAGACTTAAATGAAAATGTTAGCAGTTGTTTAGACGAGAATGATCCTCCTAATAAATCAAATCTAGATAATACACTTAATAATTTTAAACCTTGTAGTCCAGATTACATTGCTAAATTAGCCAATTGGACTAGTCATTTCAATATCAATCAAAATGCAATCAACGCTTTGTTACAAATCCAAAGAAGTGAACGGAACTACTTTCTTTTGCGCAAAGACAGTCGAACTTTATTGAAAACTCCTCGAACAACAATAGTTAGATCAGTTGAACCAGGAAAGTACCATCATTTTGGTCTAGGTCTAGACTTTGCTTTGGTACCATATTTAAATAGCATAAGTGGTTTACAACCTGATTCAGTTAAAGTTCTAGTAGGAATTGATGGTTTACCTCTATCTAAAAGTTCATCCAGTCGGGTTTGGCCAATATTGTGCTCTTTTAAATGTAAAATATCATCTGTAGCCTCCAAAGTTTATCCATTAGGTATGAAAAACCTCATTGTTCAAATGATTATCTTAAAGATTTTATCAAAGAAGTTGAAAATCTGATTCGAAATGGTTTTACAGATGTAAGAAATAACTTAATTCAAATTAAAATAATTGGTATTGTGTGTGATGCATTAGCAAAATCTTTTGTTTTGAAAACAGAAGGTCATACTGGTTACTATTCTTGTTCCCGCTGTGTGCAAAAAGGAAAATCTAAAGACAGAAGAGTATATTTTAAGAAAAGTGACTGCCCTGCAAGAACACATTTAAGTTTCACTAACCAATCACAAATTCAATACCACATGGGCAGTACAGATGTTATAAAATTACCTAATTTTGACATTATAAAAAATATACCATTAGACTATATGCACTTAGTTTGTCTTGGGGTTGTTAAAAAACTCCGTTTCATGTGGTTGTTCTGTAAAAAAGGTCCAAAACTATTGGCAAATTTTGAGGTTCAACAAATTTCTAAGAAATTGTTAATAGTAAGAGTTCATATTCCATTGGAATTTTGCAGAAAACCACGTTCACTTTCTGAATCAGGACGGTGGAAGGCTACAGAGTTGAGACAATTTCTCCTCTATTCAGGCCCTGTTGTGTTGAAAGAAGTATTAAAAATGATGTATACATGCATTTTCTGACTTTTAATGTAGCAATATCGATTATGTTAAGTAATACCTATTATAATATTTACCTAGATTTTTCTGAAGCATTGTTAAAGCATTTTGTTTCTAGTTTTGCAGTTATTTATGGAAAACAATTTATATCCCATAATATTCATGGCTTGACTCATCTCAAAGATGATGTTTTACAATATGGACCTCTTGATAATTGTAACGCTTTTTTATTTGAAAATTACATGAGTACTTTTTGCACAAAGAAAGCCTGACAAACCAATTCAACAGTTTGCTCGTAAATACACTGAAATAATGTCAAACACTTTGAGTTCCAAACAAGTTAAAGTAAATTATCCAATTTTGAAAAAAAAAATCACTGTGAGGGGCCTGTTGTTAATGAAGTACCATGTTCACAATTCAAACAGATACAATTCTCAAACTTTATCCTAAGCACAGATATTGGTAATAATTGTTGTAAAATGGTAGATGGAAGTGTTGTAATTTATAATATAATTGAAAACAATGTTGTTTTAACAGTTGTTGGTAAACCCACTCAAGGTTGTCAGATATTTATGCCAAACCACTTCCATCATCCAATCTAGGTATATATTTTGGTGAACATTATGGAATTTTAAATCATGGAATGTTAAAGAAATCTTGACAAAGTGTATTAAGTTCCCCTTTAAAGATGGATACGTAATTTACCCGTTTTTACATGAAGCAAAAGAATGTTGAGATAATGAGTTAAATGTTGTAATGAACAGTAGCTAATTTGTTCCAATGTAATCTGAAAAGTGATAAAATTATGTTAATCTACAAAATAATATTGCAATGGCCTACTTTATTTAATTCCGGGTTATTTTATGATAAATTAGTACCTATAGCTGATCAGATCATACCGTGGCAACCAATATTTCATAACAACTGGACCCGTTTTTATATAAAATAAAGAATATATATTCACATCTAAAAATGTGAATAAATTTGATTGGATATTAAATAAAATCACATGTAGCCTATAGAAAGACATGATATACAAAAGAAAAAAATCATAGACAGCACAGCCTGGTGGGAAAATTGTAAAACACTTGATTGTCTCAGAGTTCTGCATCAGCTGTTGAAAAACTGTATATAAACAACATCAAAAGCCTACACCTATGTTTGGGAAGTGGTCAAGGCATAGGTTGCTCTACACTTATACCACTACTAGGTGGCAAGAGTTCAAAATATTTTTGTTCCTAACTGTTAAATCATAGCCACAGGTAATAACTAAAACCTATGGCTATGTGACATTAGTATGTGTGCTATAAATCTGTGGTAGTTTTACAGCTCAAATGACTAATTTGATTTTCCTGCTTTATTCAATAATATCTTCTGTTGGTGGTCTTAATGTTACTGATTAACAGATAAAACATGATTTTTGCTAAAACAAGCAGTTAATAAAAGTTATTTCATCTTAAGATGATTAACATTATGTTAAATATAACACTTATGTTATTTCAGTACAATGACAAAACTTGTAGTTTAGTGTTCACATTTGTGTGTCTATTTTAGGTGTAATTAAGTAGGGTGAAGTGGGGTAATTGGGATCACGGGGCTATTGGAATCATGACCTATAATTGGCTTAATTTGAAAGATAAAAATATAAAAAACAGTACACTTTAAAATTTGGATATTTTTGTTAAATATAACACTTATGTTATTTCAGTACAATGACAAAACTTGTAGTTTAGTGTTCACATTTGTGTGTCTATTTTAGGTGTATGAGTGGAGAGGTGTGAGTTGTAGTGGTTGGCTACAAGCATTAAGTAGATAGAACTCCCAAGCTGCAAAGTATTGAAGAAGTTGCTATTGATTGTGGATGTGACCACTCATTTGCACTTACTGAGAATGGAGATGTAAGTACCAGTTTAAATAGTAAAATGATCTGTGTGTTAAGAGCGTAATTTGTCTTTGCCGCTCTCGATAGATGGATGTCCTCAGCTACTCTTCCTACTATTAATTAATCTCTCTTTCTAGTGTGACAAAGAACTACTTAATTTGGCTTTCTAATAGACTTTGGTTTCCTATTTATGATCTTGTCACTAATATATGGCATGGCATGAAGTAAATAGACTAACACATTTTCAAAATGTAGTAAGTTTGGTAGGTATGGTGTCTAATAAGAAAAATGAAAATTATGTAGTCAAGGAAGTATGTATATGATGGCTGAGGATAGTTCAGTTGATGCAGAGGCAAGTGGTTTGGGGTAATGTATATGTAATTTTAAAATGTTATATATTATACCTTTAAATGTATATATAGTGGTGAGAAAATGAACAGTGCTAGTTTAGCAGAATTTGAGTATTGTAAGTTTTTATTCCTTTTAACAATTTATAAAACCTAAATATGCAGGTCTTCAATTTAATAATTACATTCAATAGACTTGAAGATATCTAATAAACATCTAATAAATGCAGAAAATAGATATCTAATAAATGCAGAAACTAGATCTCTAATAAACATCTAATAAATGCAGAAAATAGATATCTAAAAACATCTAATAAATGCAGAAAATAGATATCTAATAAACATCTAATAAATGCAGAAACTAGATATCTAAAAACATCTAATAAATGCAGAAAATAGATATCTAAAAACATATAATAAATGCAGAAAATAGATATCTAATAAACATACAAAAATCATCAAGTGAACATTGATGTTACATCCACTATATATCTATTAGACATCTTTTATAGATATCTACAAATATCTTGTAGATGATGTATGTTTATCTAATATAAACATCTACTAGATGTATATTTAAGTGACATTTGAATGTCTACTAGATATTTACAATATATATACCTCTAAGATGTACAAATCTTAGAGGTATATATATATGGTAAATATCTGGTAGACGTTCAAATGTCACTTAAATATACATCTAGTAGATGTTTATATTAGATAAATATCTTGGGTTTTCCCTTTGTTGATGGTAAATGTTCCTTGAAACGTTTTTTCCACATCTACTAACCAGACAATACATGCACTTTCTCACCACCCTTATTCACAAAAAATGGCAGCTTATATAATAGCTTCATACACCATCTCTTAACTGTACCATTGCAGTAAAAAGAATACATATATATATATATATATATATATATATATATATATATATCTTTGTGCTATGTGTTTGATAATGTTAAGTTCTTGGTTGTATTCTTTTTACTGCAATGGTACAGTTAAGAGATGGTGTATGAAGCTATTATAAGCTGCCATTTTTTGTGAATAAGGGTGGTGAGAATGTGTGTGTATTGTCTGGTTAGTAGATGTGGAAAAAACGTTTCAAGGAACATTTACCATCAACAAAGGGAACCCAAGATATCGAAATAGGCTGAACATCTAATCGATAGTCGCCACAGTTACTCAAACATCTATAGTAATATGGACATATTACACATATGTAATAAAGGACAATATATTAATGCCTTGGAGGAGTTCGAAATCTACAAAGCGTTCAAACAACAACCTAGTAATATACTAAATGAACAACTCTCGTTCTCTTCCAATATTCTATTCGACAGCGCCATCAAGATGCAACAACAGGAACCGTTTACTCAAAGTCAGATAACGAAATAAGATTTAATATCCAGTCGCGATCTATTTGCCAGGGAATACATATCGATCGATATATAATTATTTTCATTTTGTGATCGTATGAATATTAAATGTGCGTAATAGTGTCAAGTCATGTTTTGTGTTATTGTGTATGTACTGTGTGTATTCTATTGACAAACTCCACATGGAACGATTTAATATAAACTAAATACTTTATACGATCTGAAGATGGACTCACGAAGCCCGAAACTGCAGTAATCTGTAAATCAACGGAAGGATTAGTTGACGTACCGATAAGGTAATTCATTTACTTATTCATAAATTTACAAATCCGTTGGCTACAATGCTAAATTTGATATAGGATGTTTTTAGAGACAATAAGTTATTTTTGAATAGAGGAGAAATCAGACAATAAAGTGAATTTCTTGAAAATGAGACATAAAATTTGAATAAATTACATTTTAGAGTGAAAGGATGTTTTCAATAAGATACTTTTTAATAAATGTGATGTGAATTCAAATGACGACATGCGGGTTGAACAAAGAAACTGTTTGAAAATTTTAAGTATATTATTGTACAATGTAGCTTCAGTGATTAGCATGCTTTGTATGACATGCTCAAATTATGTTTCATAAAAACCTAAACATAAAAATAATTGGAGCTTACGATCTATTTCAACAAAATTTGGATAAGATGTTTTGCAGAAATTTTACGCGGTTTCATATAAGAGAAAAATGTGTTTTAAAAGAATAATGATTATAAACTTTGATAAAAAACATTCATGAGTTGATTTTATTAGATTTGATGTTTAAAGAATAAGTATTTAATAAAAGAAATTTGGTAATATAAAAATATTGTAAATTTTGAGAATATTGCATTTTTATGGTATATGAAAGATTTTTATTTTGAATTAGGTAGCAACCACAAAATTAATTATAAATTAAGTATGGATGCAATTTATAAAATATTTCTTAAAAATTACATGTACATTTCAGAAAATTGGATTCTGTATTTTTATTTGAAATTCTCCAGAGTACACTATATTAAAGAACTTACGACCCAATTAGAAATTTTCTGTGCTCTCTTCAAGAATATTTATTTTTCATTATTTTTATTTAGTTTTTGTAATAAATGTTACAAAATGGCGCCCAACTTCATATAAAATATTACAATTAATATATGGAACTAGAAGCATTTTATTAAACTATTATACTGCGTTGGCTCGATTGATGGTAAACACGTGAAAGTTAGAAAAGCGATTCGTAGTGGTTCGTCATTTTTTAATTACAAAGACTATTTTTCCATTGTTTTGATGGCAACAGTCGACGCCCACTATTGTTTCACAACCATTGACGTGGGTTCCATAGGTAGACTTATTTTTGAAAATAAGGCTAGTAGCAGAGAAACTACATGAAACATTCCACAACGCAATAACACCTGATGAACAGTCTATCGATGGAGTCGAAAAAAAAAAACCGTCTAAAGAATTATATAAAAAACAAGCCAAAAAATGAGTGTTATTCACCAATAGGGTGAAGGCTAGTCGAAGTGGCTATGTGAATTGTATCAAGGAAAACAAAATTCTAATAGAAGTAAACTTGGACCTATTGGAGATATAGTCGTAAGGCTGTATCATGATATCCATGGCAAAAACCATAAAGTGTTTATGGATAATTTATTTACTTCATTACCCCTTCTTCGCCATTTACGTACATTTGTTTTATATTTGTTTTAGGCAGTGAGACCAAACCGTGTTCATGTATCTCTAAAAAAATTGGCAGATAATAATTGGTAACTTCTCAGTCGAGGCATATCGAGTATTACAAGTTCATCGAACATGACTGTTGTTCGATAGATGGACAATAAACCAGTCCATACAATTTCTAATAATGCTGGGGCACAGCCAGAAGATGAATTCCCACGATGGGATGGGATAGAGCAAAGAAAGAAAGAAAGAAAGAGAGAAAAAGAGAGAGAGAGAGAGAGAGAGAGAGAGAGAGAGAGAGAGAGAGAGAGAGAGAGAGAGAAACCATAACAAGACCATTCAGCATTAAAGAATATAATATTTTTTTATGGGTGGTGTAGATTTAATGGACAGAATGAATATGAGAGTGTTTTTCACTTTGAATTTTATAACGCAAAACTATTGAAAAGATAACACTTTTGCAATTCAAGGCATCAGAGGCTACTGCTATGATCAATATCGGGTTAGTAGGAAGAAAACGTGGTCGACCTTCTAGTGATGACACATCAAAACCGACTATAGCCCTGAAAGTAAGATATGATGGGCAAGACCACTATCCAAAAAGGTGAAAGCATCCCAAACCCCTCGATGCCATGACAAACATTGTAAGAAACGTACTCACTTTATTTGCGAGAAGTGTAAGGAATCAGTGTGTCCAGAATACATGCGCTGTTTTCATTCGAAATAAAGTAATAATATAAATTCTATTTGGTTTCAATGTTTTGTAAAAAAATTCAAATATCTACAATCGAGTCAAAAAAACTGACACTTATATTGTGTCTATACAGTTTCAATGTACGATTTTCCTGATTATCATTTAAACCTTTTAATTTTTAGATTTCATGTAATCCTGATGACCCTTCTGGAAAGTTCAGTGTTAAGTTATACTGTAGTTTTACTGTATTTGTAAGTACCTAAATTTAGAAATTTTCGTATTCTAGACTATACTAAAACTAACAAACACTATTTACAAACAGAGTTATTATGGTTCTGTTTCGTGTTATTTCTCCGTAGTAACAGAATTACAAGTGGTCTGCCGGTGCTTAAAACTGTTTATTTTTTATATTCGTATAAGAATACAAAACTGTATGCTTAATAAAATTATTATTTTCAGGGCTTTAGGTGAAGATTTTTATAAAATAAGCGTTATTGAACAGAATAAACGTTAAATCAGAAATAATAAGTCATTGTGATATAATGAAATAAAACAAAAATAAGTGACATTTATTTTTATGTTTACATGGAATATTTACACAATTAAATTTACTAGCATTGCGATACCTAAAAAACAAAAACATAGATTGTTAATGGTATATACTGTACTTACACGGGTCGAGTTTATTAGGCCTTAGTCTAGTTCTTCAATGCCACTCATATTGTCTTCGCTGAATACTGAACCATTGTCACTTTCACTATCACTACCATCATCCACATGTATAACGAAACGTCCGGTTTCCAAGAGGTCGATAATGTTCACGGATTAGATAGTCCTTTTCTATTTTCTTCACATGTTCGCATCGCTTCTTCCAGTCTTCTGTGGTGATTTCGGCGAACTTCTCGGCTGCAAGCTGAAGGACGTTTTGTAAACAAAACTTGGACGTTATTTTGTTTGATATAATCTTTCACTGTAGTCCATATGAACTCGATTGGATTGAGGTCCTGGTGGTAAGGGGGTAGTCTGAGAACAGAGTGAACGTGCTGAGCTAAGACTGCATCGATCCTGTACATTTATAACAGGTTTCTTCAGTTTAAAAATGTACTTAATTTATCCAAAATCGATTCAATGTACTGTATGTCTGAGATGTGTAATATTTTACTTTACTTCTATTAGCAGTTGCTATGGTTATTTCAAGCAAAATGTTAGTGGTACTTTTGAGTACTACAGCACTCAGGTGATCAGCTAACTGGGCAGAAAACAACAGCTGACAGCTTGTTTTTGTGTTAAGTCTCTGTGAGTCTGTGCTGTGAAATTGTGAATATTTGGTTTTTTGTGTTATTTATAAGCTGTTTTAATATTTTGTGAGTGTTTTAGTTTTATGCACAACGTTCAAAATAACTCCACAACAAATACAAGATATTTTATTTGAAGACTTGCCAGATGTTTTGGCTAGCTCTGATGCTAGTGATGTTGAAGATGAAAAAGAGGTTAGTTCATCAATTGAGAAAATAATTGAAAACCATTTTGACATGACATTTAATTCTTGATAGGCCTAGGTATAGGGTGGCGTTACCATTGAATGACCGCACCCCAGGGAATGACCGATTTGTTTAAAAAAAATCGAATTAAGCTTGTTCTATTGGCTAGTCAATCACAAACAAGCTTAATAAACACATTGGAACTTCCTTTAAATCTTCCCTTTCATTGGTTCAAAATGGCGGTAAGAAACATCTAGGTGTAACCTTCTGAAAATCAGTTGTTAGTCCTCCTACAAGTTGAAGCGATACTACAATAGTGATTCGTCTAACCAAGGTAAGCTAAATCAATATTTCGTCTTTAATATATGAATAATTTATTATTGTTTTATAATTTTGTAATACTAGACATATTGATCTACAATTCTGAATGCATTTTATTACACCCACATATAACCTATAATTTATAAATATGGTCGGTCACATATTGGAACATAACTAATGTTATAACCAGTGAATGACCATTTCGGTGATTTACTGGATATGTACCAATATTTTTGTACAGGGTAGCCAACATTGGTTTTATTAAGACTAAGTGCTAGGTATTACAAATAAACAAGTTGCATTTTCCTAAAATGATCCTAAACAGTAAATGACCGGGGGGTAACGTTCACGGTCATTTACTAGAACCAGAGTGGACATTCACTGGTTATTAATTGTCTTATGATAGGTTTCATGTTTTTTTAACGCTACAAGTGTTCTTGTTAAATTTCTGCGATGCTAAGCCCGTTTGGTGAGTTTTGCAAGCATTATTTCAATAACGGATGTAGGGTAACTAATTTCTTCATTTAAAAATATATTTTTAATGCCTAGAACACTAATTTATAGTTTCCTAATTAGGTTATTAATCATATTGCTTTGTTTCAGAACTATGGCTGAATCTGAAAACTATCCTCTTAATAAACCAGAGCCAGATGGAGAAGATTCTAGCAGCAAGAGACCTTACCAAAGATTTAGGTACACTGTTGATCAGCTAATAAAAGCAGTAGAAGAGGTTAAGTCAGGAAAAATTTCTGCCAACAAAGCATCCAAAGTATATGGAATTCCAAAAGGTACGTTGATTAAAAAAATCCATTCAACTGAGCCAATAATTAGGAAAATGGGCCCACCCTCAGTACTATCCCCTGAAGAAGAAAACCGTGTGCAAGACTGGATTTTAGCCAAAGCCAAATTAGGGTTTCCTATGCATCCTGATGAAGTGAAAGATAGTGTGCAAAAAGTAATGAAAGATTCCTCAAAGGTAAATCTTTTTGTAAATGACAGACCTGGAAGGAAATGGCTTGATTTGTTCCTAAAGAGACATCCTGAAATTGCAAAAAAAAATACTGAAATTATCTCAAAAGCGAGAGCATCAGTAAATGAAGAAAACATCAGGATCTGGTTTAAAGCACTAGAAGATTATTTAAAAGAGATGAATGCCCAAGACATACTAAATGATCCTAGAAGAATTTTTAACTTAGATGAAACTGGAATGGCAACATGCCCAAAAACGGGCAAGGTTTTAGGTCCAAAAAAAGAATGCATAACAGTACTGTGCACCTTTCCGCTGCTGGAGAAATGGTTGATCCCATCATAGTATATCCATACAAACGTATTCCAAGAGATATAGCGGAGTCCGTACCTTCAAGCTTTGCCATAGGGCGAAGTGACAGCGGATGGATGATCAGTAGTACTTTTTTTGAGTACATTGCAAATGTTTTCTATCCCAGAATTATAAAATTAAATATTCCACTGCTAGTACTTGTGTTGTTAGATGGCCACACATCCCACATAAACATGGAACTCTATAATTTTTGTGTTGCTCATCAGATTTTAATAATGTGTCTCCTGCCCAATGCAACCCATATTATACAACCGTGCGATGTAACTATTTTTAGACCTCTTAAAAATGCATGGAGAAAAGTAATTAGAAGATACCAGCAACAGACCAACAAAGCTGTAACCAAAACTAATTCTGCTCCTCTTTTCCAAGAAGCCTTTATGTGTATAACTGAAAATACAGTTAAGAACGGATTTAAAACCTGTGGTTTGTATCCGTTTGATCCAAATGCAGTCGACTATTCTAAATGATCTACCAGACGTGACCAACTAAGAGAAAAAAATCTAAATATTGAGAAGAAGTTCTCTCAAACTGACTACTTAACTGCACTTAAAGTTCTAGAAAGTGAATTGCCAGAGGGTGTTTCTGAGTTTTTTAATAACATTTTAGCAAAAAAAGGAGAGCCTGCAGTTTTAGAACAAAAAGGTTTGTATTCTGTTTGGAAAGCCATTAAAATTAACACTAATATGTCTACACAAACTACTTTGCAAACGGAAGAAGTGGAAAGACAGGACGAAGTAGAAATAAATGAAGTGGAAATACAAGAAATTGAAATAGGTCAACTAGATGCAAGTGCGAACAGGTAAAGTGGAAGAACCAGGTAAGTCTATTTTTTCCGAAATTGACTTTTGCATTGATTATCGTTAAAAAAAAAATCCTCTATCGTACGTTGCAAGAATGATACAGCTCCGTTGAATAGTACTCAAGTTATAATGGAAAAGGAGCTACCTTGGTATTTCATTCGGTGCAAGAACCAGACAACTACAGGAGCTGTCTGGTTTTTGCCCCAGACGTAGTTCTTTGTTTATCCGCTAGAGCCTGGTCAGTCAGTCCGTCAGTCGCATGTCAGATGTGTTCATTGTTAGTGCAGTGGTGAGGTTATGTTTGTTAGTCTGTTTAGTGATTGCTGTTTAAAATGAGTATTTCTTTGTTATCTTTACTTAATGACACTGATATTGACGATCCAGACATTAACCCTGACTTTATTCCGCCTAGTGATGACACAGATAATGAATCTGAATCTCTTCCTTTAAGTGAAAGTGAAAGGCTCGTGCAACAGCAAGTACTTCTACCGGCATTTTACAGGGTGAGGTGTCACAGCCTTGTTTACCAGCAAACACAAATAATACTCTTAGTATTCAAAATGTTGCAAAAAAAATAGCAGTAAAGGTAGAAAACGTCTTAGAAATGAGTCACATTGGAAAAGGAATGTTTTAAAGAAGCAAAAAACGAGTGGTGTGGAACATGTTAATGCCTCTGGAACAGTTATTGCTGCTCGTAAAACAGGTCCTTCTTGCCTCTGTAAGTTAAAATGTTTCAATAACGTTTCTGACAACTATAAACATGATGTTTTATGTCATTTCAATTCATTTGTAGATAAAAACCAACAAGACGTAGACCAAAGGCGTAGGCCTAAGACTGGAGAAGGGCAACAACGTGCATATTCATGCAAATACATAGCAAAGCTAGGCACTTTTCAACAAAGGGTTTGTAAAAAAGCATTTTGCTCTCTGTTTGGGATAGGTAAAAGTAGAGTAGAAAGAATAGTCCAAAAATTACAAGAACCAAAGCCTATAATGTCAGATAGGCGTGGAAAACATAACAACAGACCAAATGAAATTCCTCCAAATATTGTTGAACAAATTGATAAGCACATTAAAAGTTTCCCAAGTGAAATGTCACATTATTCTAGGAACAAAAGCCCCAATGCTAAGTATTTGTCACCTGATTTAAATCGAAGTATAATGCATAAACTTTATTTAAAAGCCTATGAGCCCTTGACATATGAAAAAATTAAAAAAGGTGAAAAGTGCAAGCCTATTGTTTCATATGATTTCTATTGTTGTCATTTCAATGGAAATCAAAAACTGTATTTTGGTACCCCAAAATCAGATACTTGCCAAACTTGAGATCGCCTGGAAAATGAAATGAAAATAGAAAAAAACTCACACATTTTACAAGAACTAAAACTTAAAAAAGAAATTCACCTTAGAAAAAGTGAGGACTTTTATAAAGATTTAAAAACAATATCTAAGGAGGCAAAACAAAAAGACAATATCGAATTAATTTCATTTGATTTTCAGCAGAATATGCCCCTGCCTGCTGTTCCTAGTGGAGATGTTTTTTACAAAAGACAGTTGTGGGTCTACAACTTTACTATTTGTTCTGCTAAGAAAGGGAAGTCCTTCTGTTACATGTACGATGAGTCGATAGGGAAAAAGGGGCAAAATGAAGTGATAAGTTTAATTGACCATTTCATTACGTACGAAGTTGACTCAAGTGTGAAGACCTTATATTTATTTTCTGACAACTGTGCTGCTCAAAACAAAAACTTTTCATTGAATCAATGTTTGTATACACTTGTGAAAGGGTTAAAGCGATTTGATAAGGTAATTCATAGGTACCCCGAACCCGGCCATAGTTTTTTGCCTTGCGACCGGACTTTCGGCGTTATAGAAAAAGAAAGACGAAAGAGAGAGCGACTGTATTTACCTGAAGATTATGAAGAACTGGTAAAGAAATCATCAACCAAGTTTGTTGTAATCAAAGTAAAGCAGACAATATTTTTAAATTTCTCAGAGCATTTCAATGGAATATTTTTTAAACTACAACAGCTATTTTCTAAAGTTGACCAAAATGACAATAAAAAGGGGAAGAAAGTAAAAAAAAAGGTAATAAATTTACCATCTCAAAGTACAGAAACATTCAGCACAATAAAGAAGAAGTCTTGTGCAGTTCTACATCATCATCCCTGGTTCAACATGCTTTTGTTCTAGAAAAAGAGGATTCGACCTTTTCACTACCGTGCCCTGACAGTGTATTATTTCATGAACCACTAGGTATAATGCAAAATAAATTCAATGATGTCCTTGAGCTCGCTAAAAAGTACGTTCCACCAGACTGCTTATGGTTCTACGAGATGCTTAAGCCCACGTCGACTACTGATGCTGATTTACCGCATTGAAATTTCGATTGTGAAAATAATACTGATACATGTATGTAGTTTTTGAAGTTTATTAGTTGTAAACATTAAATATTGATTATTATACTACAAAACTTCTGTCTTTCAATACTAATCCCAATAAATACAAGTGTCCGGGGCAAGAAACCAGACAACTCCATGTTATTATAGTTCATACAACTTATATTATTGATATATTTTGAAAATAAATTATACATTATGTAAAGTAAGGCTAAGCTACACCTGATAAAAATGTTTGACACTAAAAAAACCATTTACAGTATTTTTATAACGTTTTTTTTTCTCTCCTGAAAAATTTTGTTTTTTGGACCTACCTGGTTCTTGCACTGGGGTCCTCAATTGCAAGAGCTCCGTTTGAGAGGTTAAATGTTATAAACAATGTGAACAAAATTTATATACTACTTTAATGTTTAAAGTAAAATGTGTTTATAAATTTTGGTCCTAGGCCTAGCAAAACTCTCTAACTCAACATTTAACACACGTCTCAAAACATAACACACCAATAGATGACATGTTGCACGCACACACACACAACGTTTTCAAGTCATCAACAACAACTGTACTAGCGGCTAGTTATACTTATAATGTGAACCCTTCAGATCCGCTGGCGGATGGCGATATTTACCTGCGGCGGCTGCTAAACAGCCTGGTATGACCGCGGCTTTAGGCCACTTTCACATATACCCGTCTGTCGTGTGTGGAATGTCGTTTAACCGGCTATGGGGCCGAAGAACATATTATACCCTTTCATATATATATATATATATATATATATATATATATATATATATATATATATATATATTACAACTAGGCAATAAGAGCCTATCTAGTAATATACATTTAATACTAATGTCACTGTTTGTTGGAGTATCACCCACCGATGGACTCCTGATTAACGCACACTCTGTTCATGTGTGATTTGTTACACTTTCTCATTGCAAAGTTCTAGAGGCTTCGTCCTTTTCAAGCGACGGGTCTCGCCAGAGTTGTATAACAAGCAAGCTATTTCCTTGTTCTCGTGCTCTAGAAGTCTTTGTTTGTGTTTCTCTGCAAATCTCTGAGACAGTGTTTATCCTAAGGTCACTATGAAGACTGTCATTGCGAACGAACCACGGAGCCTTTACAATATTTCGCAGGACTTTGTTCTGGAAAGTTTGAATTACTTTTATATTAGTGTTTTTTGTACAGCCCCACAGCTGGATTCCATAGGTCCATACTGGCTTCAATATTTGCTTGAATAGAAGCAGATTGTTGTGTAGGTCTAAATCTGAGTTTCTCCCTATTAACCAGTTCATTTTTCTAAATTGCATAATTAATTCAACCTTTTTCTTTTTGACGTGTTTATTCCAGTGGAGCTTTGCATCGAGTGTCATTCCCAAATATTTAGCAGAATTAGCTGGAGTTACTAAATGGCTAAATGGTTATTAATTATAAGTGGAATTGGGTTGATTTTCCTATTTGTAAAGTTGACATAAGTTGATTTGGATTCATTCAGTTTTAATCTCCATTTTTTCATCCAAATGCAAACTCTATCAATTGCTCCTTGAAGTTTATTCGATGCCTCTTCAACCATAACAAAATTGGTAACAGGCATCCAATTAAAATTTATTAGAACTTTATTATATAATATTCATGAGTTAAAGACAGGAAAGATTTAAATATAATGAACAATTTTAAAGAATTATAGATAACTTCAAACTTAAAATTTATCTACATTACTTTGAAATAATTACAGACCCTTTCTTAATTATTTTTGAGCTATTAAAAACTAAATTTAATTAATGCGAATCTAAATAGAAATCCATAAGACAGCACGAGTGCCCCTCTCCAAGATAAGAGAAAAAATATTTATAAAGTACTGGCATAATTTGAAATTAAGAATTAACTTTGTATAAATTTTACTTTGTACATATATAAATATATATAGATAGGTTGATTATAAATAGTAAGAAGGGAATTTTTATACATATATTTTTTAAAAAAATGAAGTGAATGTCTAACCGGCCGAATGTAAGCAAGCAGGCTAGTGACGAACTGACAGCTGTACCCCTCCCTACCCCACCAACTGACCCACTCCTCTACCTGTGCGGCCACTTCTTCACTTATATTTTCAGTTGTAGAGGTACGGCTACAGGCCGAGGCACAATGGCAGGTTCTCTAGTCGCGCTGTGTGTTTCAAAGATTTGCCTGATTAGATTCATTCTAAAATCAAGAAGAGGAACGTTTTCAGATGGTGGACTTGAAACATAAGAAATGAATTCAAAACAACAATGTCCAAAGTGAAAAAAAAAACAAAAAACTTACGGTACCATTTCTTTGATTTTATTGCAGAATAATTCAAAGAAATCATCATGCATGGCTTATCTACTCCTCCCATTTTCTTGTTATACTCTACTACACTTATAGATTTCTGTACAACATCCCTGTGCCTTGTTACATTGACAATTATAAATCTAAACATGGATTTTTTTCATTCATGTTACTGTAATACAAAAAATATTCGAAGTGTTTTGAATGAATGAATGAAATATCTTTATTAGTCACTATATACATATACATGTTCAGTTTACAAAACTTTACAAACTTAAGACTAATAAAGTCTGACCCCGAGGTTTATAAAAAAAACCTGTTTGGGGTGATACACATGAAACTTAGAATCTATGACAAGAGCTAGAGATAAAGGTGGCGGCTGATCGGTTACATTTGATGATTCACCGAACTTTGTTAAAATTTCATTTCTCAACATGGAAGAAACAACAAAAGACAAAGGCTACTTATTATTTATACAGGACAAACAATTTTTTTTTTATATAAATAAATAATATTAATTATGCCAAAGTAGAAAATATATATCTTAGTTAACACAAAAAAAAAAAAATCTTACCCTAAACAGTTAAGTAGGCTATTCTTAAGCCTAACAATAAAACAACACAAAAAATATTCCTTATAAGTCATATCTTATTCTAAACAGTCATAAAACATAGAAATATTATCATGAAACAGAAGATATGTTTTTAACACTCTTAAGAATTTACTTAACTTTTTAACAATTTTAATTTGACGGGGCAAGTAATTATAAAATTTCGGAGCAAGATAGGTGAAAAACTTTTTATTTAAAGTGTGTTTAGGTTTTGGAACATCCTTCAATCTATTTCTAAGGATTACAGTAGGATTTCGAATATCTTCTCTTTGTTTGTTACTCTTATTATAATAAACTTTTAATACCTTATAAATATACAAATTCTTTATAGGTAGAATCTCAAGTTTTCTATAAATAGGTGCTTAAAGCGTGTTCTAATTTTGATTTATTATCTATAATACGAATAAATGAGTTTTGTTGAACAACAATTGTTTTCATTGTAGTATTATAAGTGCCGCCCCATAATGTCAAAGCATACTCTAACTTCGAATTAACAAAGGCAAAGTACAAAGTTCGTAATAGGTCCTGACTACAAAAGGGTCTAAGTAAATAGAAAATCCTTGTATATTTAATAACCTTATCTTTTATGTAATTTATATGAATCTTCCAACTTAGCCTGCTGTCAACAAATAATCCTAAGTCTTTAATTTCATCTACAAGAGTAATAGGTAAACAGTTGCAGTTTGGTAATGTACAGTCAACTTCGTGGTATTTGAGTAATAGGTTTATACGTTTTTTGTCATTTAAGTTAAAAATTAACGCTTGGGTTTTGGGGCTCATTACTAAACAATTTTCGGTAAACCAAAGTCTAAGCAAATTAATATCGTTTTGCATACTGTTTTGTAAATCTTGGAGAGTTTTAGATCTGTAAAAAAGTGAAGTATCATCCGCGAATGCTGTTAACATTCCTTTAAAGATACCGTCACATAAACTATTTACATATATAAGGAACAATGGATCTGATAACACAGATCCTTGCGGAATTCCATAGATTACTTCAACTTCCTCACTGAGGTTATCTCCGACTTTCACTTTCTGCTTTCTTCCAGAAAGATAAGATAAAAACAATTAATTCATATGCTACTCCTCTGATTCCTGCTTTATACATTTTATCTAGGAGAATAGTGCGATCTACTGTATCGAAAGCCTTCATCACGTCCACGAAAATTCCAGCACAAAAGTCACCGTCGTTCATTCCTTCATAAACCTTCCCAAAGAAATCTAAAAGGGCATTTTCAGTATTCTTTTTTTTGGAATCCATATTGATTTTTACTAAGGAAACCTTCTTTCTCTAAAAAATTTACCAATCGAGATTTTAATATTTTTTCAAGTATCTTAGAAAAGATTGAAAGCAAAGCAATCGGTCTATAATTACTAGGGCATAGTTTATCCGATTTTTTATACAAAGGTACGACAATAGCATTTTTTAAATCATTTGGGAATTCACCTGAGGACATGCTAAAATTAATGAGATAAACGAGGTGTTCAATTATATTTTCTGCAATACCTTTAACTATAACCGGCGTTACTGAGTCATACCCTGGAGCTTTGCGAGCACTTAGAGTGTTAATAATATTTTGAATCTCGGTACAGTTAGAAGGATATAAAAATAGTGAATTTTTTGAATATTTGTTTTTAGCGAAATCTAAATTAGTTCTTGCATTTCTAATAAACGTTTTGTGTCGGTCTATATTCAATCGTAAATCATGTGCTACTGAACTAAAAAAATTGTTAAATATATTCGCAACCATTTTTGGATCTGATACTACACTACTGTTTGTATCTCTTACACTTAGCTGAGTTGATGGACTCGTAGATACTCCTATAAGTTCTTTAACACACCTCCACTGGCGCCTGGGATTTAACCTATTGCTTCCGAGATAAGTTTTATAATATTCATTTTTCGCATTTGTGATATCCCGTTTCAGTAACGTTTTGATTCTTACATAACGGTCTTTTAACAGCACATTTAGTGGTTCTTTCAAGCAATCCTTATACAATGCATTCTTAGTGTTTACTTTAATCAACAACTCCTCAGTCATCCACGGTTTCAATTTTTTTAAACTTTTCTTATAATTTGGCAATCTAAAAGATGATTGAATGCATGATTCCAAAATTTTTGAAAAGTGAGAAAAAGCGATTGAGACCGTGGACGATGTATACATTACCTTCCAGTCAACATTCCTTAAAGCTTTGTTTAGTATCTGAAAATCAATGATACGTTTACCAATGTTAGTTTCAAGTCTCTTGAATCGTCGATCGTGTTTAATACTTAAAGAAGTCATAAAATGATCAGTAACCTGGGAATCAATAACCCATGTTATCATTTCATTTTCTAAGTTAACATTCCATCTGACAAACACATGATCAATTAGAGAAAATGAATTATTTTTAATTCTTGTCGGTTCTTTAACCTTACTATCGAGACCATGATTAGCCATAACCATCAAATAGTTATTAACACAAGTTGTAAATTCCAACAAATTTATATTTATGTCTCCACAAATTATCAAATTTTTATTTTTAATTAAGTGTAAATAATTATCTAATTCTATTGTAAACCGATTGGGGCTAAACTCTTGTAATCTGTAAATTCCTAGAATTTCTACACATATATTATCTGCTAATGTTATCCTGAGATGGACACAATCAGCTGTAACTAGAATGGGATTCTTTAATATTCGAATACAGGAAAGATATTCCGCCACAAATATTAATGAACCTCCTGATCATTGTAAACAATTACATTTAGAGTAAGAGACATATCCAGGCAAACTATACATATTCGATTCATTTTCATCAATCCAAATTTCTGTTAGTATTAACAGTTCAACCTGAGGAGGAACATTTACATTTTGTAGTTTAAGTGCAAAGTCATCAAAAGTCTTCCTTAAACTTCTAATGTTTTGTTGAAGAATTATAAGATTTTTACCAAATGTGTCAAATATATCCTTATCTAAAACTCTTATTTCTATGTTTTAACAGCAAATAAAAGAACTACTTTTATTGCTTGTTTTCAAAATCGATCATTTACATTACACTTAACAGAGTTAAGTACAAATTTCAAATAATGCTAACAAAACTTTAACATAATCACACATTTTATTTTTATTTTTTTGTCACACTACCTTAGTTTTTAAGATCAGCTACTTGATCCATGTTCGTTAGTATGATGGCCTTGCTCCCTTCATCCTTCCTGAGGAAAATCTTCCCGTTTTTAACCCACACAAACGTGAAACCTTGTTCCTTTTTGAAAGCGCGAGCTGCATTTAACACCTTACGTCGTGCTGGGCTGAGACTCTCGTTGATGTAAACAATTTATGCTGGGCCGCTGGATATTCCAATATCACTTATATTTAGGTTCCTTTTAATTTTTCTTTTACGAAGTACTTCCTCTTTCACATGACGCCTCACAAACTTAACGATAATTCCTCTTTTTCTGCCTTCCTGCTTTATACCCAGGCGATGACAGGCGTCGATATCCTCCGCTAAAACAGTGACTCCTAGGGTGTTACCGATGGTCTTGATTATTTCTGTCACGTCCTCGTTAGTACCCTCAGGTATACTGTTTATCTCCAGGCAGTTAATTCTTGAATATTGGTCTGCGTCATCTAGCTGTTGTTCCAGATTTTTTACTTTTGTTCGAAGTGTTAAGTTTTCTAGTTTTAAGGCTTCAAATGATTTTTCGAATTCCTTCAAAGTAGTTGATTGTTTATTTACAGTTTCTATCAACTCAGTTATCTTCTCATGACAGTTTTCAACAGATTTACCTAAGTCGGCTTCGAGAGATTTTAACTGTTTATCCGTGTGACTTTTGAGTTCCTCTTTCATTTCACGGAGAAAAAAACATCATATCTTCATTGGAAGTTCTCCCTACAGCAGTTTCAAGGCGCAAGCTGGATCGACATAGTTTCTGACATGATTCGCATCTCCAAATAGATTTTTCAGCCGCAAGGAATTCAATATCTTCCTGCGACATGTTGACACAACTTCCGTGGAATATTCCCTTACAATCATTGCACTGAATTTTGGTTTTCGACCGACTTGTAATGCATTTGTCACATGTACCGCATTTATCACTCATTTTAATAAGCAATTGTTTTTTCCCAAACAAAAAGAACACAAACTGAAACTGTATTTTTTCCCTTTTTTTTTATCTTGTAGACAGCAAAAATAATAAATAGTATGAATAAGAGAGGGAGTTACATTGAAATTCAAATAGAGACCACACACACCGCTATCTTATCTAAAGAGATAAGGGACCGAACAACCTGCATGACCTACCTGCCCCAGCTCTGAATCTAAACATGTTAATACAATAAATATTCGAAGTGTTTTGCATGAATAGGAGGAGGATATCAAATTTACTATAAAGGAAATAGTTTCAAATAGTTTTCTTACAGGAAACTGGCACATTTGTGGACATTAAGTTATTTTAATTTTCAAAATGTTTGAAATTGGATACAGATATATGCACACTGGCACATTAGTTGCCAATAATGTTTGCTTTGTTGGCCAACCTGATTTTAGTTCATATAGTCAGCTGGGATATTATTTGGAGATTGTATTTCCTGACCTTCCCACCAGAGGCCAACAACCTATAACCACAAATTTTGATATTTTTTTTTGCGTTATTCATGTTTACTTTTCAAGGGTGGCAATTTTACAAAATATAGTCTTCACTATTGACTTTACATAAATGCAAGTAAAATATGAAAATAACTAATTTTCAAATGTCCACACATATGCCATTGCCTATATGTAGCCTAAATCTATCAGTAAACAACTGGCACATCTGTGCCACTGCTCAAATATAGTCTGCTGTTGTGTGTTAGTTTGAGTTTGTTTTAGTTGTAAGGTTAGTTTGTTTGTGAGTTATTAGTGGTGTTATTTTAGGTGATATGGAAGAAAATAATTTAAGATCAGAGCCTGATGCTATTCTTAGCATACTCAATGATCTGCACGATCCTAATGCTTCAGATATAGATATAATAACTGATGAAAGTGATGTTGAAGATGTAGAGGGTGAAGTGGTTTGTGGACATGGAGAAGAGAATGGATATGATAAATTTCTAAATGAGGTAGGAGAGTATGAAATACAAAAAGGAAAAACCAATTTAGAGCAGGATATAGATAATTTAGATTTAGACATAGGCCTAACTGTCGAGAACGTTTTGGATCCACAATTTGTTGATCTAGACTTAACCCTAGGCTTAGAACCTAGACTCCAGCAAATCCAGCATCTTGGTGATAGTCCAGAAGCTAATAATACTGTTGTAGGGGAACTAAACATTATTAGGCCTAATGATAACTTAGACCATGGCGATGGAGTTACAAAAGTAGACGTATGCAAAATTCCTAACCTGCCTAGTTCTTATACACCGTCTGACACAAGGCCTAAAAAGAAGGTTATAAGAAGACAAAAAATAAATTCGCAGAGTACTAACTTATCAAATGTTGGTATAAATGAAGCAAGTACCAGTACATTTAATTCAACCAGTAATAAACCTAAAGGAAAATGTAGGCCTATGTCTATTTGCCCTCGTAAAACACTGTCATAATATTACAAAAAACACAAGTAAAACTAAACTTCTAGCTATTACAAAAAAACATAAAAAGACAAATAAATCTAAGTATCCACCGATAGCATGGGCGGCCAACAGAGATAACATTCACACTAACAATATTCTAGAATTCACAGGCATTTCAACATACAACTTAGAAGGGACTTCAACTCCGTTGTCATATTTTTATAATCTTTTCCCAGAAACATTACTCGACAGTATTGCAAAAGAAACGACTAGGTATGCAGTCCAATCTGGTGATCACAATTTCACAACTTCAGGAAAAGAAATGTTATTACTTTTAACAACGAACACGCTCATGACAATGTTTCGATTCCCCAGTTATCGTATGTATTGGACTGGGAATGATCGTGAAAGGTTACCCATAATAGCTGATTCAATGCCTCTCAAAAGATTTGAGAAACTAAAAAGGTACATTCATTTCATAGATAATAACTCAATACCGAAAGAAAACAAGGATATTTTCATAAAAATTCGACCAATAACTACTGTATTGAAGAAAGTTTTTTCTCAGGTTGCTACACCAACAGATAATTTGGCCTTTGACGAAATGATAATACCCTTCAAAGGCCGCAGTAGAGCCAAGCAGTACTTGAAAGGTAAGCCCAAAAAATGGAGCTTTAAGGCCTGGGTATTAGCTAGTGCTGATGGATACGTATCTCGTTTTGAAATGTACCAAATGGCTCAGAAAGATATAAACAAGTCTCATCTTGGACCTACAGGTGATGCGATCGTGAGACTTTGCAACAGTTTGGAAGGAATGAACCACAAGTTGTTTTCGGACAATTTGTTCATTACATATTCATTACTCCAAGAGCTAAAGAAAAAACAAATTCAGGTGGTCGGGACGTTGCGAGTCAACCGCATGAGGGGAGCAGACCAGCATTTATTAAGTGTTAAAGAGCTTACTAAAAGAGGTCGGGGGTCCTCAAGTGTGACTAGGTGGATTGACAATAAGGCAGTCCATAAATGATCTCTACATTTGCCGGAATAGAGCCTATGGACTTTGCTGAACGTTACGACTACTCAGAAAGAAAACTAATCCAAATTAGCAGACCATTTGCCATATCTATGTATAACAAGTTCATGGGAGGGGTAGATATGACTGATAGGAGGGTGGCCCATTATCCTCATGCCCTCATAAACAAGAAGTTTTATTTGAGAAATTTTTATCATCTTTTAAATGTTGCAATAGTGAATTCATGGATAGATAGTTTATCAGAATGTGAAAGAAGATTCATCTTGTAGATTTCAAACTTCAAATATGTAGAGCAGCATTTGACACTGTCAAATCCACAAAGCGGAAGGGCCGCCCCTCATTGAACAAAGATGAACCTGTACCAAAACAAAGGGCTCGCCAAGGCTGCAGCGATGACCTCAGGTTGGATGGCAGTAGTCATTTTCCAGAAAAAAGAGACCTATCCAATGCTTTGAGATGTCGGTACAAATACTGCTCTAAGAAAACAAGATATTTTTGTGAAAAGTTTGACATTCCTTTGTGTCCAGAATGCATGAAAGGGTTTCATGCAAAGTAAATAAGGTCTCTCACCAAGACAGATACCTGTTCAAAAATAGTTATTTAGTTGTTTTTCAAAATGTATGTAGCCCATCCATAGGGCCTATAGTTTTCAAGTATTTCTTTTCAAAGTGTGTAAGTTTGTGTAATAAAGTTTAAATAAAATATTGGAGTTGTAAGTAGCCTACTAATGTAATGTTCATATTTTTATTTATGTGAATAAACCATAACATAAGCCTATTATATAAGTTACTCAACTATATTTATAGAAAAATGTAGCATTTAGCCGGTTCTACAAATGGGCAGTGGCACGTATGTGTACATTAAGATAATACCTTTAAAAAATACCAAAACAAAATTTGTTTCCTAAAAAAGTATTATATTATGTTTAAATAACCTTCAATCTACAATATAAACATTATTCATCATTTTTAGAAAGAAAAAAATAATGCGTCCTGCAAGAGGTTAAGGGAGGGAGAATGGACAACCTTGAGATGAATATATTACCATTAAAACGCCGCTAATGTCACGTAACAACAAAACTTTTTCGCGCAAAGCTTGACTGTCATATCTAAGGCTGACCGGCCTCCGAAAGCGGAGTTGAGCGAAGCTGAATCAGCTTCCAAAACCGAATCAAAGGATTTTAATGAAAGGGCGGCCACCAGATTCCAAGCGGAGGGGAGCGCAGTTGAGCGGGGTCACAAGGGTCAACTCCACTCCGCTTGCCTCGACCGAGGTTCAGTTTTGAAGCTACGCTCCGCTTCCCCCACTACACCTACTAACCACTGCTACACAGCTGATTAGCTTTGTTCCTCAGTGTCATCCTTTCTTTCAGCTTGTTCTCACAGTGCAGCCTCTCAAATTATTTTATTTTTATTTTGGTTCATTGTGCAATGGATGTGGAAGAATTGTTAATCGAATGTGTGAGGGAGGAGAAGTTGTTGTACGATCCGAGCGAAAAGAAGTACATGGATACTAATTGGTTGGGTAACTATAATTGTTTCCCTCCCTCGAACAATGGTTGATTTTCGGGAATCCTTCAATCTCGAACTAATGAAACTTGTCGCAAATATTCCACCATCGCTAAATCTCCCTTTGGCTCCAACATCCACATACAATATTTTCATGTTCGCATCTACCATATCAAGTAGTACAATTGAAAATCTACCTTTGTAGTTGGAAAAAGTGCCTTGATAAAAACATGCTTTCCATCAATAGCTCCTATGCAATTGTTGAAATTCCATTTTGATGCAAAATTCTTCGCCATTTCATTAAAATCGTGTACTGTAGGCTCAGGCATCACAATGCTCTTCATATGACGATAAATAGCATTACACACTTCCACAATTATTCTCGAAACCGATCGCGGACTGATTCTGTAGCTGTATATCCCATACTCATGAAAGAATTTTCTGTCGCCAAATATCTGAAAATTGGAACATAATTAACGAACTAGGCGTGTTGGGGAGTTTATTTTACAATATTCTTTAATATTTCAACAAATGATTTGTATTGAGCAATTTCGAGAATAATTGCCTTCATTTTCTAGAATTCATGTATGCATTATAAGCAATTTAATATGAACAAATAAAATAATCCGCACATTGTGGGTTGTTGCAGGAGATGCAGCCAAGAACATTTGGAAAAGGCTGGGGGGCGTTTATCGCTTAAGCAATAAACGAAAAGCAAGCGGTTCTGCAGCTTCATCTACGAGTCGATGGAAGTATGAAATGCAAATGTCGTTTTTGCAACTATTTATGAAAGACAGACTACGGACAACTAATAGTGAGGAGGGTCAAAGTGGTGAAGAAATTCAAACACAAGAAATGCAGGACTATGTTCCGCTGCAAGATTCTGTTGCAACGGACACTCAACAACACCCTTCATCCGAGGAGGACATCGAACCATTACCGTCATCCAGGACAGAAACAATGCATTCTTCGACAACACCTGCAACGAAAAAAAAGAACGAAAAATCAGTCCTTCATATTTTGCAGCAAGAGGCAAAGAAAAAAGAACAAAGATCAAATCGGAGAGAGGAAATGAGACGAACTCTTCTGCAACAGGATGACCCCCCTAAAATCATTTTTTGATTCGATGTACGGCACAACCAAAACTTTGCCTGTGCATCTTCAAAGTAAAATTAAAAAAGGAATATTTTTAATGGTAACTGAGTCTAAAGTGTATACTACGTGCTCATCAAACTCATCCCTTGTAATGTCTCGCTCATTGTCGCCAACATTAAATTCTGCTCCAATATTCACTGATCATGACCAGCACGCAGCTAATCACTCCACCTCGAACTAATACCCTGAGGTTCCTCATTATTACCCCTATAATAACTGGAACAAAAATGATGTACAACAGCACGATGGACCAGGACCAAATTTTTCTTAAAATTATTCACTTTTCTTCAATGTTTTCTTTTATCTATTTCAATAAATACCTACTTCACTAACAACAATGTAATATACATACGATAACTAATAAAAAACTTACTTTAAACAAATTGCCAGTTTCTCTTCTGGTTGTATTGCCCTTCGGTAATTGGTGTCACACCCTGTGTGAATATTTTCCAAAATTACGTTTAAGTGATCACGATTCATTCAAATGTAATTTCTAAATTCTTCTCCTGTTAAATCAATGAAAAGCGTGTTAAATTCTCAACACTCATTCCTCCTTTTTAAGTAAAGACTTTGCCAATTTTTTTTGCAAGTTCCCACAAAACATGATATCATGTAAGTAAATTCGATGTCTGAATCATCAGATTCCGAACTAAGGCACAAATATTCGATTTTTCTTTTCAACTCCGACATGACCAACTTTGCGATTTTTTAAAACGTTACGGAATATGATAAGGATACCGATGCAAGGCAAGTTGCTGACTGAGCTGGAGCCCACTACGCAATCTGTTGCCGACCCACTCAGACCCCGCTCCGTTCAGCTCAGCTCAACTCCGCTTTCGGCCGGTCAGCCTTACTGGGTTGTGTTTGGGTTGGGATGTGTGGGAGAAGGTTTAGTCTAGTGAGGAAGTTGTATTAGTGCCATATTACGAAAATTGTATTGCAATAAGAACCTACACGATTCTGTACTAGCAGAAATTTAGTGTTTATTGTGTGTAGAAACTAAGTATTGTATTTCTCAATAATTATAATTACATTTTCTTTACTGTTGCTTGTTTCGAAAACAATGGAGAAAAAGACTCAAAGTGTAAAAAAACGAAGAAAATCCGTGGTTTTATCAGTCGGCATTTTCACTACTTTCGACAATAATGTATTTCTTGACAAAGGTATGGAGTGTAGCACTAATGTCATAAGTGGTATGATTATTGGTGAAGCCATAGAAAGCTTAATAACAGAGAGAGGATTTTAGTCAAAGATCTGTCTATACTAAGTCGCCATATATTACACATGTCATACTTTATAGGAGCTTGTAAAATATAAGTGCTCACACCCCACAATACGGTCGTAGATTAAAAAACATGCAAAATAATAAGAGAAATAAGTCGAGGATTCAGATTCGGAAAAATTTTCAAGTGCAACATGTGCCAAGAAAGAAAAACTGTATGGAGGAACCGGAACTTGATAACTACATGAATGTTAAATCAGCTACCGTGTTCGGAGCAATGGGCATTTCCCAAGCCCAATCTTTATGGATTTTCTTTATTAATTTTATTATGTATTTTGTACATATATCTTGTCATAGTTTGTTTTGCTTTATTTTCTAATTCTAATAAATAGACTCAGCATAATAAATAGTTCTGCTCTGAATAATAAATAATTCTCGATATTTTAACCAATAACTAACAATGTGTCTTTATAATTGTTTGTGCGACTGCGCATCACTGCTCTGTTTGTGCTATATTTATTTAAGTAGTCTTTTATTTTGGGTTGTTTTTTTATTTTTACTTCATTTGCTTTACATCATCATTTCACCGAGCCTTTGCCTCAAGTCCGACTTTGCGGACAAACGTCTTAAGGTAGTTGTACCCGTCTGGGCTCCTCGGAATCGTTAGCAGTGCATTGATTTGGAGTGGGCCGACACCAGCAGACAGTTCCATCCTAAACTCGGCATAAGCCAAGCAGTCAAACAGAACACGGTGCCAGTCTTCCCTCTCCGCCACGCATACGCATAAATCGGTTTTACTGAGTGCAAAGTACTTGAGCTTAGAATTGAAGAAGCCATGTCCCGTGAGGAAACATAACACTTTGTTGGTCGGAGTAAACCAACCATACTCCCTTATGAAGACAAAGCCTGATTTCGGGATCTAGTTAGCCGTGCATCTCTCTTTTTCAGATTGTCACTCACGGCGCTGCAAAATGGCTGCGAAGTCTAGCTTGGCTTCACGAGTAAAAACGTGACGGATTAGGTGGAGCCTTCCCCGCTTGAGACCTAATTGGGGATCGAATTAAGCCCTATGCCGTCCATGCGACAGACTTTCCCAAGTTTGGGTAAATAGCGAAGATCAACAAACACTATCACCAGATTTAAAGGCGGACAACCAGCGAGCACCTCCAGAGCTTCAGACGAGACGGTCCGACAGGGTCTTACGACCAAGAGGAGATAAGAACGCTGACCGGCGTTTAACATCCGCTGCATGCAGGGGCTGGCGGCCTTTTCGAAACAGACAGCCGTACCGTAGACAGTCATGTCTAAGCGTACACCTCTATAAATTTCTTTAAGGACATATCTCTTCACTCGTCAGTCCGTTCTGCAGACTCGGTGAAGGTTGTCCACTATTCTTTGGAACCGCGACCTGAGGAAGTGTGCTTGGGGGAGAAAAGTCCTCCGTGTGTCTAAAATGACCCCTAGATACCTGACAGAGTTGGACCACCGCAGAGGATGGCCATCTATCCGGACCGAGGGGTTTCTTGTATCTCTGAGTTTTCCTTTCAGCAACATTCAGATAGTTTTGGTTCGTGAAACAATTAAATTATGCTTCTTAGTCTTCTATTAGGAGATCAATAGCTCTCCGTGTTGAACCTTCCAGAGCCAGCCTACTGGCACCAGATGCAATAATCACTAAGTCATCAGCTTAGGTAATACATTGTATCTCCGCCCTGCTGAAAGCATCCAAGATCATGTTCCAGAATGTAGGTCCACTAAATTGAGCCCTGATGACATCCCTTAGTGGCTTTCCACCCTAGGTTGCGGTTACTTAAGTAGACTGACACAACTTGAGTAAGCTAGGCCACCACAACGTGTCGAAAGCTCCTTGGAAGTCGACAAATATTCCAACAGCATTCCTGTCATCTATGTAGGCGTACTCCACAAGTTTCACCATAGCCGATCGCTCCCACACGAAACAATACTGGGTCGGCGAGGATAACCGTGCTTCCTTATACCTAGCTTACAGCCTATATACCACTAGGCGTTTAAACAGCTTTCTCAATACTGGCAGGAGGCAGATAGTCCTGTACGATCTTCCTTGTTGCATTGGCTTGCCTCCTCTTCTCATTAATTGGAGGTCTCCTTTTTTCCACTCTGCAGGAAAGGTACCCTTTGCCAAACACGGGTTGAATAGTTGCAGGAGGTGAGCACTGCTGAAGCCGTACATTGCCTTGCCTGCTTCTACTTCGATCCCATCTACGCCGGGAGCTTTCCTTGGCTTTGGTGCCTCGACAGCGAAAGGATCCTCGGGGTCGAAATCGGGTACAGCTTCTTTGAATTCATAGTTCGTGGATTCCAAAGCCTATGAAAGCAGGTATCATCAGTCCGGTCATCCTTTGGAAAAAGAACCGTCAGTATCTGTCGTATTGATTCATCCCACGTGCAAGTTTCAGTGTCACCGATATCGATGCAACTGAATAGAGATGGCTTTTGAGATATACATCGTTTTAAAACCTTTGTAGGACATTCTTAATTGATAATTATATAAATTTAGATTTAGATATTTAACTTTTCAAATTATTTTAAAATGCAATTCTTTTCCGATGACCTTTGTTTATCAGATTTAATTGACTTGTACATGGCAGATCCTATTAATGAAACTGAATCTGTTGAGAATCCCGATGGTTGTAATTTACCGTCTCTCCCTACTACCCAAGTAAATGTTGCTAATTATTTACCTGAACCGATTTTAATGCCACCTTCACCCTTTGCTGATACACAGTCAAACCCCCAACCGAGTTGTAGCCGTGACATACAACCAATTTCTTTTTACGATTTAATTGAAATGTACACGACAGATACTGTTAATGAAACTGAATTTGCTGAGATTCCTGATGGTTTTAATTTACCGTCTCCCCCGCGTACTATGTATTTATGTATTCAACCAATGCTGATACACAGTCTTTCCCCCAGCCGTGATGTCCCGATACCAAATCCTCAACCACATAGCAGTCGCAACGTGTAATTAGGATATGGTTCAGACTCCATTGAAATATTAAGCGATATCTCTAAAAACTATAGTAAATTTGAAACTGATGGTAGGGAAATTACGATGAAGTTTAGACAGCCTTCTACAGATGAGAATGTGATTCGGTGGTTAAACAAAATGTTTACCGACTTATTAATGTTTTTAAAATCAAACATAAGCAATACTGATAGAATAAGCAATACATGCAAACCTGAACAAAAACTGATTGGAGTTAGTTTACGTGCAACTGATCAGCTTGATTCTAATGTAATTTTACAAACAATTGAAAATATAATTCAAAGTAATGAGAAGTTTTTCATAGACGGACCCACGAATGTTAAATGTTTACAAGTAAAAATGCCTAGAGGTGAAGGAAGGGGTAGAATTGATTATACAAGTTCGTTTGACGATTTCTGTCGTAAGTAAAAGGGTATAATGGTTATTAAAAATGAAAATGACAATCTGTGTTTAAGCCGAGCACTTGTAGTGGGAATTGCTCACGCGAAAAAAAATCAAGATGAAGTGTGTAAAAAATATTATGACAGAGTAAAAAGAACACGGTTAGCGTTACAACATTACGCAGCGTTACAACTTTGGGAATCTGCTGGAGTAGATAAATCGAACGGGGGTGGCGTTGAGCTATTAAGACTATTTCAACATTATTTGAAAGAATATTCAATTACGGTATTTACTGACAGGAGAGGTCGCGAAGTAATGTTTGAAGGCCAACCTGGAAATATAAATTTGGACTTGATTCACAGTGACGGACATTTTAATGTCATAACTTCAGTAACAGCTGCGTTTACGACAGACAATTACTGTATTAACGATATCACCTCAATCAAACCTGTTAACATGATTAATGGGAACAACTTACTTATTGAACATTTTTTCACACATATTGCTAAAATAGGGATATTTTTATATATTGTACTGGTTAATGTGGCACCACTGCTTGCATTGACCATGTGCTAGCTTCTTTGTTTCAGTCTTCCAGGAAATACAAGTGTTGAAAGTTTGTTTATTTTACTGCGTCATGACTTTCAATGAAAGGTAAGATAGATTTTCTTATACAAAAGGTATTAATTTTTTACTTCTGTATTTTCTTATACTAAAACATTGTCTCTATCCATTGCAATTGTAGATTTTGCTAAGTAATAGTTCATAGTCCCATTGTTCTTGTTTGAATTTGGATGTTCCCGAATGGGAACATCGGGCGCCATTGGGATGTAGTCAGGGATTCGATGCTAAAAACTTTTATTTGTTTTATTTTTAGAGAAAACATTTTGAATTTTAGTATTATATCAGGGCAAACAAATAATAAGGCATGGAACTTATTTAAAAAAAATGTAAATACTTGTTTTATTATTTAGTACTCCAAAACAGTTCAAAGAAATAAAAGTTTTTGGAGTAAAAAAGCATTATAAATAAAATTTAAACTTATGTAGTATACAAATAAATATTAATAATTCTTATTTATCATGAAAAGATGTTCGTTAAAATTACAAAAAAACCCTAATAGGTGAAATTATAAATAACAATTTTATAAGATTAGATAGTAATTTATAATCATATTTTACCAAAAATTAGAAGAAAGAATACAAATGTTTAGTCACGGATACTAGAAAATCCTCTATTAAATTTATTTATTAAGTTGTAGGCTTTCATTACTGGACATTGAGGAATATCTGGCACTTGATGATGATTTTCTTGATGCGCACATTTGTATTTTTCCACCAGATCTCCAACTTTCAGATGGTGATAGCGGAGAGGAGGATGAAAACAATATAGATCGCCTCTCAGGTAAACAATTGACGGCTCAAGCTGAAGCATCAGTTAGAAGAATTGATGATGGAAATGTGATCAAAGAGGTAATATTATCCAAAGATTCTTTTAGTATTACTCCGTTACCAACACCACACACCAACAATCTTGAACCATCATCTAGCAGGGGATTTTCTTTAGATCAAAGTTCAGAGTATTCAACTTTGTTACAAAAAAGTACAAAAAAACAGGTAAAGAAGAAGAAGAAAGAGTACCGTTGGGTAGAGAGGGACATACAACAAAAACCAGAGAAAGAATTTGAGCTTCCGGACTGGCTTCAAGGATCCAGTGCTGATGCAAAAATTATAGAAATGATTTGTAATTTTACTAATTTATATGCTTTACAAAAGGGTGAAATTAATTTCAATTTGACAGCTGGGGAACTTAGAGTATTTTTAGGTATTTTGTTGATAAGTGGCTATTGTCAATTGTATCAAGATATCAAATTTCCTTTGTATATAACAGTTCAAATATGAATATACAAGTTGTTGGGTTTTTGCATACTACAATAAATAAGATACACAGTCTGGTGTAACTATTTAATGTAAACCACATAATAATAATAATATCAATACCTCTTGTATAGGTCTAACACTATACATTTTAAACATAAACTATAAAGAACTTAACTATCACATAATGTAAGGACAATCTGGTCCCACCATGTTACACGAATAAAATCTGCACCGGATATCAGTGCTACCAAAATCATAATACATATTTCTGAAGTTATAACATTCCTTCCCCCTACATGAAAATTACAACTAATTGATAAAATAAAATTAACATCTTCTATACAAATTACAATGAAATTATAAAAACAATTTATCCATTTATTTATGTAGGTGAATATCTGTCTGGTTTTTTTATTAATGTTCTAGGTCTTAATTTTGGAACCGACACTCTGGTGGGTGTTGTGTTATCTGTTTCCACATCAGTGTTTTCCGATGTCTGAGTGTCAATACTAGGAAAACTAGGATTACTAAAATTTTCAGACGTTCTAGCTTGAACATTTTCACCACACAACATCTGATCAAGGTGTCGCCTCCAAGTTAAGCCTTCTGGAGTTTTGACTTCAAAAGTTTGTGAACCAAGTTTTCCTGTGATCACACATGGCTGCCATTTATGATGGCGAGCTCGGTAATCTCTTACGAGAACATTATGTCCTACTTCCAACTCCAACTTACGTTTACCTTTGTAATTTCTAATTTGTTTAGATTGGTTATTTTCAACTATTTCTTCTGTCATTGGTTTTAGTAAATCAAATATATTTCTTAAACCTCGATTGAATAGAGCTTGAGCTGGAGAAATTCCAGTAGTTGAATGTATTGAATTACGATATTGTAAAAGGAATTTATTTATTTGTACAGCAAGTGATGCACCACTTGGTTTGGTTTGATTTTTCTTAATGAACGTTTTAATAATTTTTACTGCACTTTCTGCTTCCCCGTTAGTTTGAGGGTGAAATGGAGCACCAACTAAATGTTGTATTCCCATACTTTGTAAATATTTTTGGAATAAGCTACTCATAAAGCAAGTGGCTCCATCAGAAGTTACAAATCTTGGCAAACCAAATCGTGCAAACGTTTCTGACAATTTCTCTATTACCACATCAGTTGAGGTAGAATTAACAATAAAATTTTCTATCCACTTAGAATTAGAATCCATGATAACAAAACAATATTTGTTATTGTTTAATGGTCCCAAAAAATCAATATGTAAACGTGTCCATGCTCTTTTTGGCCATGGCCATGGTTTCAATATTGACTTTGTGGGTAAACTTCTATATTTATAACATACATTACACATTTTAGACATAAGTTCAATATTTGCATCTAGCTTAGGCCACCAGAAATATGATCGGGCCAGACTTTTCATTTTATTTATTCCTAAATGATTTACATGTAATTCATCTAATAAAGATTGTCTGTATTTTTGAGGTATTATGACTCTGTAACCCCACATTAGACATCCATGATCAACAGTTAATTCATGTGATATTTTACAATAAGGTTTAAATTTAGGATCTTCAGGTGTCTTAAAACCACTAATTACCATATCCACTACTTTAGATAATACAGGATCAACACGGGTTTCTTTCCTTATCTTTTTCCAATCTACGACAAATGGACAATATTCATGTACATAATGTAAATAACCTAAACTATCATCATAGTTACACTTTTGATCAATATCTTGCGGAATTTCAACCCTAGAAAGAAAATCTGCAACATTTTTCTCTGATTTGACAAATTCTATTTTAAAATCATAATTAGATAGTAAATATGCCCATCGTTGCAAACGATTAGCAGCAAAAATTGGTATACCTTTCTTATCTCCAAAAATGTATGACAAAGGTTTGTGGTCTGATACAAGAGTAAATTTTTTACAAAATAAAAAGTCATTAAATTTTTTTATGCCATATATAATGCCTAATGCTTCTCGTTCTATTTGGGAATATTTTGATTCCGCTATTGAGAGTTTCCTAGATGCAAATGCTATCGCTTTTTCGGATTTATCTTCATAAACATGAGACAAAATGGCACCAATTGCTTTTGCACTGGCATCCACCGTAAGTTTCACCGGTAATTTTGGATCAAAATGAGCCAGAACTGGTTTTGAGGTTAAAATGGTGTTAATTTGTTCAATAGCTTTGTTACACTGATCCGACCACACCCATTTGACATCCTTTTTTAACAATTCATACAATGGTTGCAGTATTTTAGCTGCTTTAGGTATAAACTTTAAGTAAAATGTCACCATACCCAGATAAGATTTAAGCATTGTCACATTATCAGGTTTGGGAGCTGATAGAATAGCTTTTACATGTTTATCTGTGGTATGTAGACCATCTTTATCAATCTTATGTCCTAAGTATTCGATTGATTTTTGAGCAAATGAACATTTTTCTATTTTAACTCTAAGTCCACAATCTTGCAGAATTTTTAAAACTAAATTGAGCCTAATGTTATGTTCTTTCTGATTACGACCTGTTATATATATATCGTCTAATAATGCACCTACTCCCTCAATATTACACAGTAAATTATCGATTACCCGCTGAAATTCAGCAGGAGCACTTTTAATGCCAAAGCATAACCTAGAATAAGATAACAATCCTATGTGGGTATTTATGGTAGTCAAGTGTCTTGACTTTTCAGAGAGTAATAATTGTTGATATGCATCCTTTAGATCTATTTTAGAAAATAGTTTAGCATTACTGAATTTAGAATAAATATGGTCTATTCTTGGTAATGGGTACTCGGTACCTTCTAGTACTGGATTTAAAGTTAATCTAAAATCTCCACAAATGCGGACTGATCCGTCAGATTTTAGGACAGGCACTATGGGTGTAGCCCATTCACTGTAATCTAATTTCTTTAATATACCTAAGCTAATTAGTCTATTTAGTTCCCTTTCAACAGGTTCTTTCAAGGCTAAGGGTAAAGTACGAGCTTTGAAAAATTTAGGACATGAATTTTCTTTAACCCTTAGTTCTACTTTATATTTATTGAAAGTTCCTAGACTTTCACTAAAAACATCTGGGTATTTATTTAAAATGTTCTCTACTTCATTTGGCATATTTATAGATTTGGTTGGTAACCTACTTAAACTATTACAACTTTGCTGACCAATAGGCATAATATTTTTATCTTGAAAATCTAGATGTAAACCTTTTTCATTTAACAACCTTAACTCTTTGAGACCCTCTCTACCCAGTAAGGGCGGACCTCCTTTCAATATCACATAAAAAAATAATTTGTTTTCAGGATCTTTACGTTTGAGCCTACTGGATAAAGATATTTTGCCTATTGGTTCAATGACATGACCAACATAATCAATTAATTTAACATCATTTTCAATTAATAATTCTTGAGAAAAATATTTCTCAAAACAAGCCTTTGACATAACATTATACAATGAACCTGTATCAATTTCAACCTGGAGAGGTACATCATTTAAAATTAACTTTAATTTTATAGACTGAACTTTTTTAAACATCTTTAAAGACTTATTGTCATTTCCATCATCCTTTGTAACCATATTAAAGAAGGTATCACTTAAATTTACAATAGCCTGTTCATCCCTAGGATACTTATCACCTAACCTATCCGAACAGTCATTAATGTCACAAATTTCAGTCATATCACCTAGGCCTAAGTATTTATTTTTTGATTTAGGCTTATAATTACTGCTTTGAAATTTTTTATTACAAATAGGAGCCAAATGTCCCTTTTTTCCACAGTTGTGGCATGTCTTATTTTTAAAGTAGCACTTTTCACTAGTATGATTTCATCTTCCACAATGTTCACATTTAATTTTACAACTTGGATTATATTTATTAATTTGAACATACCTCTTGTTATTGCTAGGCCTACCCTTAACATGGTGTAAGTCTGCTGATTCTGCTTTAATGTTGAACTTTGACATCCTTCCATTTAGGTTAGGCTGGTCATGATCCTTAATTGTAGCCTCTCTAGATGCAGCCAAGTTGACCACCATGTCGAATGTAGTCTCTTTTCTCGTTGCATCTTCTTCTTGAAGTCTCTCTTGTACACGTCTTGAAGACAAACCAATGATGAAAATATCACGAAGTAGTATATTTAATTCATTTCCAAAACTGCAACTTGCAGCCAAACTCCTTAACCTTGCAGCAAACTCCCGTACAGTTTCTCCATTCTCTTGCACAGATTGATAAAATGTTTTCCTTGCCACAAAAAATGATTTTACAGGTGAAAAATATTTTTGTAAAACTTGAATTAGGTCGACATATTTTTCATTATCCGGATCTTTCGGTACACACAAACTGAACAAAAGTTGATAAGTTACATCAGCTAGTGACGTTATTAATATAGCTTTTTTCTTCGTATCATCTGTAATATCATTCACTATAAAATGATTCGATAACTTTGTTTTAAAAACAAAAAAGTCTGTGTTGAGGTGATCAAAATGTAGGAGTCCAATTTGAGACATCGTGGCTCACTTTTTTTCATAACCTAATATTTTCCTCGTCGCCACTGTTGGGTTTTTGCATACTACAATAAATAAGATACACAGTCTGGTGTAACTATTTAATGTAAACCACATAATAATAATAATATCAATACCTCTTGTATAGGTCTAACACTATACATTTTAAACATAAACTATAAAGAACTTAACTATCACATAATGTAAGGACAATCTGGTCCCACCATGTTACACGAATAAAATCTGCACCGGATATCAGTGCTACCAAAATCATAATACATATTTCTGAAGTTATAACACAAGTCAAAGTAGATAAACAAATAACAACAAAACAACAAATTAAAATCAATCCTTAAAGTATAATTCATAAATAATTTACAACATAGACTATATTTAAACTTAAAATTATATATCTTAATTTACAGCCCACAACCTAAATTTATGTATTAACCATCGACAGATATAATTGTGTAGCTATAGTCAACAACATACAAAATAAAATTACAATAACAATAATAAACAATTAGAATATAAAGATATAACAGAATGAATAACCCCTGCACTACAACCTTAAAAAACGTAAACATGTGTTTTGTGGCATCAAAAACAAGATTTGGTGAACATAAATAGACCTAGGCCTAATAGTAGTGTTTTGAGTGTCAATTCAGATCAACCAAGTACCAGTGATACTGAACCTAAAAAAGTGAGTTCCAGTAAAAGGAAAGTGGGTAAATACTTATCTGAATATGACAATTTTGAAGATGGCAATACCAGTGTCACAGATCTCATAAATTTGAAAGATATGGAATCCTTGCTCTCAAATATAGCAGTCTGTACAAAGTGTAACAGCACACTTTCTATTAGTAGTAATAGAAGGTTAGGCCTAAGTGTTGATATAAATATTGTATGTACTGGCTGTGGTTTTTCTGTCACTGGAAGTAACAGTAGGAAAGTAGGTAGTGGTGGTAAAACAGATATAAATGTTCGTTTAGCATACGCCTTCCGTTGTATTGGAAAGGGTCAATCCGCTGCTAGAACCTTTTGTAGCATAATGAACATGCCCGTGCCCCCAGCTTTCAAGTACTACACCAGCTTGTTGAGCTCTGCTGCTAAAGAGGTTTACATGGAAACTATGCAAAACGCAGTTACAGAATGTGTAGAGGAAAATAACGGTGACACGGACATAACAGCCATCTTCGATGGATCGTGGCAGCGACGCGGACACGTTAGTCTAAATGGTTATGTTACAGCTATAGCAGCTAACACCGGAAAAGTTGTGGATGTTAGAATATTTTCTAAATATTGTAGGTGTAAGGGAAGGTTGGAAAATAAACATGGACCTACATGTGAAGCAAACTATGCAGGAACAAGTGGTGGAATGGAAGTTAAGGGCGTTCTAGACATGTTTCAATCATCCGAAGAAACTTATGGGATCAGATACAAATATTTTCTCGGTGATGGTGATACTTCATCTTACCCAACAGTTGTTGAAGCTAAACCCTATGGACCAGATTTTACAATAGAAAAACTTGAATGCATAGGGCATATTCAAAAGCGTATGAGTAAACGGCTTCTGACTCTGAAAAATAAATTGGCAAAAACAAAACTGTCCGATGGAAAAACAATCGGTTGGCGTGGACGGTTAACAGATGCCGGGATCAAAGAAATCCAACTGTACTATGGCCTAACCATAAGGCGGAATACCAGCAGCTTAGAAGGCATTTGGGCTGAGTATTTTCATCTGGCCTCATCTAATGAAAACCCGATGCACAATCTTTGCTCCACTGGGCCTGACAGTTGGTGCAAATATAATAAGGCCAAACACAACAATGAACAATACAACCATGACAATCACAGACATTTCCCCCCAGTCATTATGGAGGAAATAAAGCCAATTTTCAGGGATCTGGCCAACCCACAGCTGCTCAAAAGGTGTCTGCATGGTGGCACTCAAAACCCGTGCGAGAGTGTGAACGGTGTGATTTGGACCAGATTACCGAAGGCAAATTTTGTGATGAGAAGTACCCTTGAAGTAGGAGTTTATGAAGGCATATGTTTATGGCAATATTACTAGGTGTAGACTATTGGAAAAACTGGGAATCAAGCCTGGCATAAACTGCATCAAAGTTATGAGAGCTCTTAATGAAAAGCGAATCGCAGAAGCCGGAAAAGATATAGAAGAGATACAAAAAAAGTGTCGTCAGAAGCAGCAGTTAGCTAAAAGGAAGCTGAAGGATGATTTTGAGGCACAAGAAGGTGCAGATCGCCCAAGCTATTCAGCAGGAATGTATTAAGGTACTTGTGTATTTATATTTTCTATATATTTACAGTGGTAGTTTTTTAGTCGCGATTCCTGAAAAACCACGTTTTTTTTCACATATGTTCCTTTTTTTCAAAAACCAATAGAAATATCTACACAAACCTTTTTTTGTTTTGTTGCTTACACTATTGCATACATTTTAAGTTGATTATATGTGTTAAAAACTTTTTTTAACACCTTATTAAATTTTTTTGAAAAAACAAAAACGCGTAAAATTTAGTGTATTTTAAAAATAAGTGTATTAAAATTTAAAAAAAAAAAGAAAAGATTTTCTATTTGTTTTCAACTTATTTTGCAGAGAAAAGTGTAATCTTTCAAGCAAAACAAAAAGCAAGTCTCTAACATTAATGTTTGCCAAGCAACAGGTACATAAAGTTAATAAATTTAACATTGCGAGTATAGGGACATCCCAGTCACCTTAACTACATTTTAAATATTCAGCTACACTACAGCTCCAATTCATTGTGCTGGCTATCACGTCCTGACATCTTCAAACTCTTCCACCGAGTAGCAAGCAGCAGTCACCAATTAACGCAGCAAGCTTTCCTTAAACAAGGAATCCACTGTTATATCCTTAATGTGGTCAGGAAGCTTATTGAGAATTCAAATGGCAGAATCTATTATAGATTTTTGTAATACTTTCAATTAGTGTTTATTCATACAAAAATCATCTTTATAAGGGATATCGTGTAAATGCAAGTCACTGTTACGAATTAAATTACTTTTTGTCCTACCAAAACAAATAGTTTCTAAAATATATAGAGACTAGGAAGTGTAAGAAATCCAAGCTTTCTGAAAGCATTTCTACTAGACTCAGTCTTCCTCAATCTAGATGTAAGCCTCTTTATTGCAGATTCTAGTGGACACCAGCACAGTTTTCACTAATAATAGATTCATACCACTTTATTAAACTAAAAATGATCGTTTTGCCTTTGTGGAAAATGCTGAATGAAATATGGCTAAAATATTTCCCTGGAGAAATGAACTTATGTGTCGACGAATCTATGATCCCTTATTTTGGCCGACATGGAGCTAAGCAACACATGCACGGCAAACCAATTCGGTTTGGATATAAGTGCTGGTCCCTTTACAGGGTGATTTGTACCAAGGTGCGCATACAGGTAATACTGATCCTGAAGTTGGGGTTGGAGGGTCTGTAGTGCTAAATTTGACAGACAAATTACCAAAAAAAGAATACAGTGTAATTTTTGATAATTTTTTTAGCAGTATAAGACTGGTAGAAAAACTCAAAGAGAAAGGCATTTACAGCACTGGCACAATAAGATCTAATCGTGTAGAAAATGCCCCTCTTATTGATAGAAATGTAATAAGAAAGAAAGACCGTGGATCATTATATCAGCTTACTGATATCAATTCAGGGATCATCTTGGTACAATACCATGATAATAATATCGTAAATTTTGTTTCCTCTCAATCAGGTGTTGCCCCTATGTGTAAAGCAAAGCGTTTTAGCCAGGCAATGAAAAAATACATCCAAGTGTATCAACCAGCATGTTGTGTGCAGTACAATACATACATGGGAGGAGTTGATCGATTACACGAAAACATTTCTAAAATGCGTATAAATGTGCGAGGAAAAAAATGGTACTGGCAGTTATTTGCTTTCCCTCTAAATGCTTCGGTGAATAATGCCTGGCAATTACATAGGTGGATTTCCAGAAGTAAACAAGAACAGTTTGATTTGCTTGGGTTTACACGTCAAATATGTTTAATCTACTTACAAAAATATTCAGAAAGGGTGTCACTAGGTAGATCAATTCGTTTGGTTAATGCTGTTGATAAGAGAGTCACGGATAACGTGAGATATGACGGAAATAATCATTTCATAATTACTAACGAAAAACAATCAAGGTGTGTGTGGTCAATGTAAAAAGCATTCTCGCATGAAGTGTAATAAGTGTAATGTAGCACTTCATGCACATTGCTTTGCTCTTTTTCACAAGAAATAAAATAAAAAATCAACAAAAAAATGTTCCAATTTAGTAATTTTAGAAATTTTATGTTTAATTTATCGTTATATTAAGTATTTTATTAGCATAAAGTATTATTAGCTTCTAAATGTTATGATAAATGTAATGATGAAACAAATGTGTTTATTTATAATTTTGTGAATTTAGTATTAATAAAACCTAATTATTTGAGGAAAAAAATTATGAAACTTATGTTCACTATTACCAACCCTTTCAGTCCCACTGATCCCATTTGGGAACAGTAGTGAAATTAACTTCACCATCTCATTCATTCCCACTGTTCCCAAAAGGGAACTTCAAATATTGCAAAAACTGCAACTTTTTTGAGCTAGAAACTACATCATAGTCAATATTAGATGTGAAATAAAACATATTATTAGGAAAAAACAAAATTTTGAACAAAAAATTATTTTGGGCATGAATGGGTTAAATGAAATAAATTAGGAATAAGAAATAAATCTTCACGTGTAAAATTAAATTAGAGATAGAAAATTAAAAGGAGTTTACAAGGGATTGTTAAGAAAGGAGTGGATGCACAAGCGCTGCAGATGTCCAGAACGAATGGTAAAATTATTAGGGTTGAAAAAGGGTTACGATTTTGGGTTACGACGCTACGATTTCTCCAACAGAAGGGTTAGAAGGGTTCAACAGACTAGGAGAAACCGAAACATCCCCAAAAATAACGACAAATTCAAAAACAACCAATAGGAAGGACGAAATAAAAATTTTTTTTTTTTTTATTTGTGGAAGTTAGTGTGGCGTTGGCGCTGAACTGAGGAACAAGAAAAAAAGGGGGGAAGTCTTCTACGAGCAGCGAGGGAGTAAGGTGCGACTCTAGAGACTGGTTGTTTCCGAGTCACCAACATAGTATCAGCGTTTTAATAAAAATTTAGTAAAGAATAACTTCTAGCCTTCAGCGAAAAGTATTGAGTAGTAGCTTCAACGAGAGATTAAATTAGTAGCCTTCAGCAAAGTACAAAGTTTGATATTCGCCTTCAGCAGATAGGAGTTTGATTCGTCGTCTTCAACGCGAAGAAAAAGTTGTCCATCGTCCTCCTGGGAGAAGGAGATTATCTCGTCATCGCCAGGATCCATCATCAAGGAGCAAGTGTGTGCATCGAAAGTGGTTTTTTTAAGGGTTAAATAAAGGGAAAAGTGCGAGTTGGGGTTTTATGAAAGTGTGTTTTCATCGAAAGAGGGACCAGGACAAGGATTGATAAGTACCATATGTTTTCTATCAATATCTTTTTAATACTATTTAAATTTCATTTTGCTTGAACTACCAAAGGATTCCCACCGAGATTGTAGATTTAAGTTTTGTTAGTATAGGAAAGTAAATTGAACCAAGAGTCAGTAAATGTAATTATTTCATTTGTTTTGTATAACAAGAGCTAGTTGAGGAGTAAATTGGAGAGATTGATAAATTTGAATTTTTTTTTTTTTTTTTTGAGAGTATAAAAGTAATTGAGAGAATGGTAAATTAACTTAAAGTAAAATTATTCTCAAAAAAGCAGTAGAAGAAATATATTTGCCCGTATTGAAATTTGTGTTTGTTTAAATATTAGATTGTTAGAAATAAGGAATGACAGTTGTATGAATGTCAAATAATTTTTTAGAATAAGTTGCTTAATTTGTAACTATCCTTACGTACAACAATTGTTCCTTGTTTGTTCTGCGCTAAAATAAAGTGAGTATTAAAATTTTAAAGAATTGTGTATTGACCTAATAATTTCAGTACCAAAATAAATCATAACTAAATCCTAAATAAGTATAAAAAAAAAAGTAAAGTAAAGGCTTTTTTTTTATATACCGTAAGATAAACGTAGTGAAAGTGAATGTTATACTGTCGTACCTCTAAATATCCATACGACAAAAAATATACACACAGATGTCCTATAAAATGTTTATTTTGTAACCATACACCAATTTGAATAGGAAATGAAAAAATAAAATGCCAAAATTGTAATAGATTTTTTAATTCTCAAGAATGTTTCAATAATCATTTAAAACATTTTTTTTCAAAAACAACAATCCACCTGTAGTATATTAAAATGTTGTAGAAAATGTAATATAACTTATCGTACGCAGGGTAGAAAAAAAACCCTGTAGTGGCCAGTCACTTAGTGACTTATACAAATCATACAAATATATGAAATTATTAAATAGTAGTTGAAAAGATTCTTTATTAATAAAATCAAGTTGTTAGATTATAACAGGACGCTGTGGGCTTTGATAGGAAGTTATAACATCCTGGTTTATTTTGATAAGTAACCGAGTGAGCCATTTCCCATAGCCTACATGACTTATTCAAAGTCGTATAAAATTCCCTCTCTCTTATAATTATTAACCAATGAAATCGTGAATACGATGGAAACTGTCATCCATCTTGGGTGCGGCACAAAGAATAATAAAACCAACTGCAGGGCAGGGCCCCAGCAGAGTGGTGTTAAGCTCCAGCTACCATGAGCAACACGATGGTCCTCTCATCTTTTGGTAAGCCTTAACTCTGAATTGTCTAAGTGGTGCAAAATTAATATCATAATGTTTAAGTAAATATATTAGACCTTTTTATTTAACTTTAAAAGAACTCATTCAAAATTATAATGTTAACTTCAAAATGGCAACTCAATAATTTGAGTAATTAAGAATATGTTAGAAATAGATAACAGATTAAATATTGTGTGATGTCTAAAATTGTTTAGGTAGTAGTTTGTTTTTTTATGATAATGTCAAATCAAATTAGAATCATGTTTAGAATTGAAATCATGTTAAAAAGTAGAATCATGGCTAAATAAAGTAACTTTTTCGTTCAACTTAACTAAGCTGTACTAATTTCTAGTCTATAAGAAATTCTCCTCCTCATAAAGTGGTAGTGCTAGAACCTACATCCCTTATTTTGAACAGGTCAATCGGAGGCACCACATATTTTTGGTAGCAGCGGTGGGATTCCAAAATCTCAGGTGGGATTTGATATCTCTGGTGGGATCACAAATCTCATCTTGTGTTGTTTTCTTTTGATCTGGGAAAAAGGGAAGTAGTAACAAAGTAATGGACTATTCTGATGAAGGGTTGCAGACAACTTGTATTGTAGAAGGTGTTTCTTTCCTTAAAATAAGGGTCTTGTACCCAGAGCCTAATTGAATCGTTTATTTGAGAAAGGGCACAAATCACATTTTTATCAAAAGTGTTTTTTTTATTGGAATGGGCTCTATAGGTGTAGGCACATTTAGTGTTAAAAAGGCACAGCTCTAACTTGGTTGCATTGGTTGGTATGGAGCTCTGAAAATAGCGTTTGTTTGAGAAAAGGCACATATCCTGGATCTGTGCCATTTCTGCAATAAACTTACTGTTTTGATGTTTTGCGCATGCTCGAGCATCAGCTGTTGTGGAGTTTGTTATTCACTAAAATATATTAACCTCAAAGTTTTTGGTTGTTTTGTTAAATAGGTTGTGTTCGCTACATGATTAACTTTTATTTTTATTTCTTTGTGTTAATTAATTTTGTTGAAATATGTTAGAAAATGACAGTTCTGATAGTGACCGTGCGTCGAATGAACCTTTAATCAAGAAAAGAAAGTGGGGAGTGTTAAACCGTGACAAATATCAAAGGCACATAATTAAGAAGGCTCGCCTTGCAGGAGAGGCATACACAAATTATAAAGGAAAGGGGAAGTTCGAGGCAAAATCCCAGGAAACCGTTGTGGGTAAGTTGAATAAAATGTATAAAGGGGGTATACAAAAGGGGGTTTATAAAGCTGCTACAGTAAGTTAAGGTAATATTAGAAAGCCTAGGACTGCCGTTTTTAAAGCAATTACACCTATAAAAGACTGTGTGCTTTATAAACGGCAGGCCTAGGCTTTCTTATATTACCGTAACTTACTTTACAGTCTTTTATAGGTGCTTTTTATATTTTTTTAGGTGTCGCAGAGATTGTTTGAGTAAAATTCCTCAAGATGACCAAGTTCAAATGTTTGCAGAATTTTACAACATAGACAACAAAAATCAGCAGGATTCATTTCTACAAGGGCTAATGGAAATCAAACCTACAGAGAGGTCTCGACCAGTACCAGGTATACCCCCTGAGCGGAAGAAAGGTAAGAGGCATACTGTTTTATACCATCTATCACACAAAGGAGAAAACATTAGCGTTTGCAAACACGCAATCTTGACCTTGTATTCTGTACCCAGTAAAAGGCTTAGAAGAATTTCTGATTTATTAAGTGTTGGAAAATCTCCAAAAGACATGCGAGGCAAAAACCGTAAAGGAAATGCCGTGACTACGGAAATTTGCCAAAAAATTAATGAACACATACAGAGCTTCCCAACTAAGATCTCTCATTACACAGGAAAGCCTGTTACATACCTTTCGCTGACCTGAACATCAAAATCATGCATACACTGTTCAAAGAAAGTAATCCAGATTTACAACATGTTTTGTACAGTACGTATTATACATTTTACAAACAAAACTTTAACTACAGGTTTGGTAGACCTCAAAAAGATGTATGCGGTCTATGTGAAGAGCTTGGAACCAAAATTAAGAGTAGCACTCTAAACGACAATGCAAAAAGAGTAGCAGCAGCTGAAATAATGGTGCACGTGAGGCGGTCCAAAAAATTTTACACAGCCTTGAAGGACATAACCAAAAAATGTGAAACTGAACCAGACACATATGGTATTTGCGTGGACTACATGCAGAACTTACCGCTGCCTCATATCCCAGTACAAGAGATATTCTACTATAGACAGTTATGGGTTAATTCCTTTTGTGTCTATGATTTAAAAACCAAAAAAAGCACAATATACCTTTATCATGAGGGAATCGCCAAAAAGGGGGGAAATGAAGTGTCGTCCCTCATTTTTGATTTCACCAAAACCCACATTCTTGAGACAGCCAAAGAAATACATGTGTTTTCAGACGCTTGCACAGGTCAAAACCGAAATCACACTGTATTAAGAGCCTTGCTAGCGATATCTAATGCCAGAAAAGTTCCCTTAATACAGTATTTTCCAGTAAGGGGTCACAGCTTCCTCCCCTGTGACCGGGTGTTCGGCGTCATAAAAAGAGCGTTGAGAAGAAAAGATAGGGTGTATACACCGGAAGAGTATTGAAACATGATACAGGAGGCCTCAAAAGGAAAAATAGAAACTATTTTGTTGACGGATAATGACAGAATCTTAGATTTCGACAAGTGGTGGCCAAACTTCTTTAAAAAAATGTGTCCTCAACAGAAACAATGAACAAGCGAACAAAAGAAAGACAAAAGTTAAAAATATCTGAGCTATATTACATTGAAATCTATGAAGGAAGCATAGTGGGAAGCGAATTTATCGGAGGATTGCAAAAAAGCACATTTTGTCTGAAAAAGCCTAATGTTACGAACATCCCACTACCAACAGAAAGAGCATTCCAAGGAAAAAACCCCATCAATGTAAAAAATATTGAGGATATCAAGAAAGTTTTAAAGTATGTCACTCAAGATGCACAAACCTTTTATGATGAAGTCGTTGTTTGGCCGACCACAGTTCAAGATGATATGGAATAACTTACCAAGAGTACCGTAGAACTGATCATTTTTAAGTTTATTCAACATGTTGTGTGTATTCTATCAATAAACCAGTTATAACTTTAAAATTTTGTGTTAAATAGTCATGTTTACTGTGTTTATTGCAGAAGGGGCACATGTCCACAACAACAATACATCATACAAATCTACACCATGCAACCTAAAAATCTGAAACTTATGGGAAATATGTATTTTGTAATGATCTTTATGACAAAGTATAACAATTTTAAACATAAAATTTTTGTTCAAAGAAAACTAGTTTTTTGTGTCTGCTGTAAAATATTAAAAATGTGATTTGTGCCCTTCTCAAATAAACGATTCAATTATACAGTGTTAGATAGATACCATTTAACTGTTACCAGGCGACTGAAAATTAAAGATTGTGGAACCTACTGGGAAACATGTTTAAAAAAAAAAGAAAGCAAATTTCATTAACAAGTGCTAAAATTTATTAAGCTTAAATTTGCTGAATTAAATTTGACCATTTACAAATAATTCATTATAACAAACATTTCATAGTTTTTGGTAAAAAAAAAAGAAAATTACAAAGGTTTAGATTTCAGCTTAAAATAAAAGAATTTATATAAAGAATTTAAGTTTTTAATATATATATATATATATATATATATATATATATATATATATAAAAGGTCAAAATTGTGTATTACAGTTAATAAGTTTTTGTATCATCTAGAGAAGAGAGAGAGAGAGAGAGAGAGAGAGAGAGAGAGAGAGAGAGAGAGAGAGAGGGGAGAAATACATTTTAAAAACTAGATTGATCATATACTATTTTCCATTAAAAAAAAAGACAAATTTATGATATATAAAGATTAATTTGTTTTAAACTATTGACGTCAATATTTTTTAAATTTTGAAAAATAACCCCTTTGGGGTCGTGAAGGCCGAAATATTTTGCATGCAGCACCACCCAAAAAAAATTATTTTTGATTATAAATTAATACACATTATTTTACAAAAAAAAAGGTGAAGACACATTATCATACAGAGTTTTGTTCCTAAAAGTTATTTTTTTTTACTAAAGAATAATTTCACAACCAAAGTTCCTTTTATTAACAACTGTCATTTTTCAAAAGGATTTATATTTCCTTTTATGCATATGCACGTGATGATATGGTGCACTTAGAGGATGTTGAAACAGAGTTTGAACCTGTCTGCGATTGCAATCTCAAAGCAAACTCGGAACAATCTCGAAACAATTTCGGACCAGCTTTTGCTAAGCAAAAAAGCAAGTCGAAAAGAGATTTAGAGAAACTCATAGGCTACAGGTTGTTCGACAAGTCTTTGTAATGAAAAATGTTTCTTTAAATTTAATTAAAAATGAAAAGGAAAATTATCAGAATTACAAAATGTCCAAAAAAACATTATAAATAAGTTTTTCTTTTATATTAATAAAGAATCTAATATATCTTGATCTTTGTTTGAGATAAGAATTGTAACAACTGCTAGGAAAATTTTAAAGCAAAAGATTCTAATTAAGAAAAACATTTGACTAGTTAATTCTTTGATTTTGGTGACTATTTAAATTTATAATTAGATTTTGTAAATTGTTTTTTTTTAAATGAAAGAAGGTTATTCTATTTTTTTTTTACAAGACATTAGCTTTCAATAAAAATACTGAACAATTAAAAGGAAAATAATCCTAGTTAAATTATTTTTGAACAAAACATATATCAGTAATTAAAACTTAAAATATTAACAGGTTTATATTATGGTCAATTTTAATTTAGAATACCTGGAAATTATTGTAAGATGCTTAGAGGAGTAACGTGTGCCTGAAGTTCATTGATGAAAATTTACATGTAGAAAACAAAACTCACAAAAAACTAGTATGATTGAACTGTAACACATTTTTATTGAAGATTAAATTAAACTGTAACACATGAATTTAGAAGAATGAAGACTGTATATTACTGACATGATGTACATTTACTAATTTGGAGATTTCATGATCAAAACAAAACTTCTGTGTAATAATGTGATTGAGAAACGACTAACTTGCTAAGCGGTTGAACGGGTTCCAGGGTACAAGGGTCAGGTGTTGGTAGATTACTATGTTCCCCGCCAGGTCTCAGCACACGGTGGAAGCCTGACCCGGAGGCGAATAATGGAAATGGAATGTTGATAAGGCAGATTTTATTTTTTGTCTGAAGGACGTTACATAACTTTCATTGGTTCAAGTAGATTGGGAGTTGAAACAAGGAGTCGGAAGATTGGATATCTTGAGCTCTTAGATTTTTATATAGCTTGCTATGGGGCATCTAGAATAAAATATGTGGCAAATTTAGCTACAGAGTTAATAATAGTGGTTGAAATTTGTAGTGAGGAGGAGGAGTTAGAATTAAGTGATCCAGATCTATCAATGGACATGTTCCTGTGTTAAATATAAGTTGTTAGAAATAAGTAATCATGTCTGTTGTGTGTCAAGCTTTAATAATATTTTTGCTTGAGATATGTATCATTCTGGCAGTCGGTACTTCTTGCAAATGGTTGGCACTGTTAAATAATTATTTCGAATAAAAAAGAAAAATAAATAAATTATTTTCATTAAAAGCTTAAAAACTGGGGAACCGCCAAGGGAAATTTAGGGGACAGAGAGTAAATCCAAGTCCAGATAGAGGGTTAATGGATAGTAGTCGTCCTTTCGGATCAGTCTCCGGAACTGAAGTACCTTTGGGGAACCAACCGTTAAGTACAAAATTGTTTATGAGGGTAGGTACTAGAAGCGCCGTAATTAGAGCCTATTACGAACATGTTTCAGAAGTAGTTTTTCCTAATCCACTACCGGCAATACCAAGCTCAAGTCTTAAATCTGACGAAGCTAATATCTACGATGTACCTCGCGAAACTAAATGAGTGCACCATCATATTACCTACCAATTCGTGATCCTGACACTTTGCTAGAAGGAATATCGGCACTTTTGCGATCATTAATCCAACGTGTAGTTGAGCGACACTTGAACGGTAGATCAAATTATACGGACGAGGCTAGAGTTCGTCGGGTCAAAATTTTAAAAGTTGAAATTGAATTTGCAAATTTAGAAAATAAAGAGAATTTTAAAATAAAGTCACAATGGCAGACGAGGCACTGTTACCCACTATCGCTCAGCTGCAAGCTAGATTAGATAGTATAGAAGTAGGCCGGGTTAAAGATCTCAGTACAGACGGTCAAAGCATTCCCGTGCAAGAATTTTTCCGAAAGTTAGAACAAGCCGCGGAAATGGGCCGATGGACGGACAAAGATAAAGTAAATATCGTATCCTTAAAGCTTAAGGGACCAGCAGCGTTGTACATAGCCACCCAGTCGTATTTAACTGATGATGGAGTCACGTACGAACAAATGAAAGAAGCATTAATTGATAGGTTTCGAAGCAAGACGCCGGATCAATTTCACTATGTCAATCTCCAAAACGTGAGTCAAAGAAAAGACGAAACACCCGAGTCGTTCGGAGATAGGTGTCGTAAGTTGTGTGCATTGACTATCCCAAAATCGGAAAATGCAGCAGAACAAAGAATAATCAATGAAGAAGCTGAGCGTAGACTGTTAGCAGCGTTCGTAAACGGTCTTCAAGGCCAAGCGGGACAGCAATGTAGGTATAGATTACCCACTTCGATGCAAGAAGCCTTGCAAATAGCAATAACAGTGTATAATGCTGATAGACAACCGTAAATGTCAAAATTTAACGAGACCGGTTTTTAGAACCAGTATGACATGTTTCCTGTGCAAGCGGCCAGGGCACGTAGCAAATAACTGTAGGGCCTCCAATCGGGACAGACATTCCAACGTTAGGAATAGATATCTGGGTAGATCCAGTGGAAATGGGCCCTCCACCTCCAACAATTGGCAGAGAAACCAAAGTCATAGAAGTGAACCAAATCGAAGGAACACAGAGAGTAGTATATTGGGTCACTTCACCGAGACGGTCAAAGGTCAAAGATAAGGGATAGCGACTTTGAGAACATAGTTGATGGTATTAAGTAAACAAAGATAAGAGACTGGCGCCACTAAATAAACTTAGTTAAGAGATAAAGAGTAAAGAGTTAATGTATGTAAATAAAAATAAGCGATAATTAGTTTCTTAAATAAATAAATAGTTGTTTAAAGACAAATAGGGGGGTTTAAATATTTGTGTAGACAATGACCGGTCAAATTCCAGCCGTACTTTGGGATACTTCACCGATATTGACGTCACATGCTCTATTTTAAAATTGTTCATATTAGTTTAGACTATGACCGGTCAAATTCCACACGTAGTTTGGGATAGTTGACCGATATTGTCGTCACATGCGTCATTTTAAAAATTAGTTGACTTGTATTTGTTTAGACTATGACCGGTCAAATTCCACTCGGAGTTTGGGATAGTTGACCGATATTGTCGTCACATGCGTCATTTTAAAAATTAGTTGACATGTATTTGTTTAGACTATGACTGGTCAAATTCCAGACGGATGTTGGGATAGTTGACCGATATTGTCGTCACATGCGTCATTTTATAAATTAGTTGACATGTATTTTTTTAGACTATGACCGGTCAAATTCCACTCGGAGTTTGGGATAGTTGACCGAAATTGACGTCACATGATCCATTTTTGAATTAGTCATAGTAGTTTGTCAATGACCGGTCAAATTCCAGCCTTACTTTGGGCTGGTCACTGATATTGACGTTACAATGCATTGCTCACCAGGTCAAAGTCTGAAGATTTAGAGAACAATCATCCACATATAAACCCTTAATTTCGAAAATAAGTTATCAGCTTAACCTGAAAATTTGATCACCAGGTCAATGTCCGAAGATTTAGAGAACATTCATCCACATATAAACCCTTAATTTTGAAAACAAGTTATCAGTTTAACCTGAAATTTATGCGAGTGTGGTACGGAATGATATTTGAAGAGTTAAATGTGAAGCAGTAGAGTTAAATTAATTTTTTAAAGTTTAACAGTTTCTAAGCTAGAGGTACGAATTTGTACCAGTTTATATTTTCTCTATTACATTATAACCAGACGCTCTAAATGGTTCTAATAAGCTGCTGGTACAAATTAGTACTATGAATAATGGATACAAGTTGGTAGAAAGAGTAGTTTCATGTTTTTGGTGTAGATTGCAGCACTTCTTCAATGTGTTGTCAGGAATTTCCATTACAAAGTGTATGACATTATATATATTCAAATAAAACCCATCTGGAAGGTAATAATAATACTATATTTTGTTTTTAGTTAGATTATACATTCAATAACATATTAAAATTGTTTTTTTATTGTTACCATCGATTAGTTATTTATTACAACTCATTAATCATCTGGTACAAATTTGTGCCATCAGCTGTGTAGGCATACCAAACAATTTGTGAAACATATGATCAGTATAACCTACAATTTTCATTTGATTTCCAATCCATGTGCTCCAAAGTTGTGATGATTGTGTTATGTACTGTTTTATGAATTCAATAATTATTATTTGTAAATAGTAGTGAAAAACATGAGTAATAACGTGAAATTATTAGATGAAAAAAATATTATAGACATTTTGTTTGAAGATATACCTGATCTTGATCAGTGGTCTGAATTAGATGAGAGTGATTGTGAAAATGAAACTAGTGGTACTTCAAATAATTTTGATTCAATTTTCCAAAGTATTTTAAAAAGAAACCTGGATGTATCCAACGCTGATGTTGATCTAACTGAAGAAAAACAGGAATTACTAATAATAGAAGAAGAATCATTTGGCCTACCGGGAACTTCAAAAGATGTTCACAAACCTTCTAAAAAAAGGTTAAATGTAGTCATACTAAAATTAAAAACAAAGTTAAGAGATCTTCAATTTTAGAAACTAGGCCTACTACTTCAGAAGTCAGTACAATCGACAGAAAGTGGAAGAAACGTGAACAAGAAATTAACAATTCTGAATATGAAATAAATGAAGGTAGGCTATGACTTATAATTTATTTTTCACTATTATTTGCAATAACCAAAATAATTTTAAATTGATGAGTTACCAATTATTTACAAATAGGCCACCTAAAGTTACACTTATACTTATAAATATAATATACATAGCGAGTAGTAGGCTTCTTTGAAATAAGCAGCGACAAGACAGGCTTTGTTATTTGATGTGTACTAAAATTATTGTAATATTTCAATTACGACCCATCACTGATAGTTTTCGTTATTTTTTCTTGGTGTTATTCCTGGCATATTTGATTCTTGTGACACTGCTTTAGATGTATTTAATATTTTTATGGAATTAGTCTGGGACCAAATAATTTATCAGACCAATTTGTATGCAGTACAAACTGAAAAAAGAAATTGGACTCCATTGAAAAAAGAAGAATTACAGGCTTTTCTAGGAATTAATTTTTTCATGGGATACCACCGTTTGCCTTCAATTGATAATTATTGGGAAGGTGCAAGGGATTTTGACACTTCTGTTGTTTCAAATTGCATGTCGAGAACTAGATTTAAATCTATTCTTTCATCATTACATATCAATGACAATTTAGCTATACCAAATAATTGTAGGGGAAGGTGGTGTACCTTGGACCTATGGTGATTTTAGCTCTATCTATTGGTTTATGCCAACAGCTTCATATGTAGTTCAAAGAATTGCAACCAGAGGTCTCAGTGAAGTTGTCATTGTTTGTTTAGAAGTTAAACTGCTTGAGGAATTATTGAAAAAGGAAAATCACTTTTCAAAAGTAAGTTTTTATCAGACTTTGTTTTGTATTTTTATACTCATACATGTATTGTTTATTCTGAAATTAAAACTAATCCTTAAAAAGCAATGTTCTAGAAATAATACCATGTGCTTGAAATCAAGTTTAGTCTAACCTCATCATGATGACTATCCATTTTGTTTCTAATAAGCTAGTGGTGTACCTCAAACCTAATAAAAGTGGTGTACCATGGACTGGTCCAAGGTACACCACTTAAAATAGGCTGTTATACACACTACAATTCTGTGTTCTTTAATTAATTAAACACTTGTTTATATTAAAAATTAAAGTTTTAAATTTAATAACAGCATGTGACATTACCAAAATGTATTTTTAATAATAAATATATAAGCAGATTCTTCTATAAGCAGTTAAAGTCTAGCTCCAAGCACAGGACTAATAATTTAAGTTATTTTTGTGAAGAAATCCTGCCAAATATACCTTTGTTGTTGTAGGCTATAGGTGAAATTATATTTTTTACTTCTTTGTATTCCAAGATTACATGCAACTTTTTTTGTTTAAGATGCCACGCAGCAAAACAGGAGTGAAGAGAAAACCAATCTCCAAGGAGGATCTCGAAAAAGCTTTAGATATGGTCATGAGGAAACAACAAACTATATATGCAGCTGCAAAAGAGTTCAGTATCTCCAAAACAACATTAATGAGACATGTTAAATCCTTCAAAGAATCAGGATTGCCAAGCTTTGAATACAAACAAAACAATGACATAAAAAAAGTTTTTACTGACAAAGAAGAACAGCTCCTTGTTAATTATATACAAAAAGCCGCTCACTTGTAATATTGCTTGACTCTTAGAGATGTAAGGACTTTAGCCTACCAGTTTGCTAAGAATAATAACAAAACATGTAACTCATCATGGGAAAACAACAAATTGGCTGGTAAAGATTGGCTTCGTGGTTTCCGTAAGAGGTATGCAGATCAATTGGCTTTACGGAAACCAGAAGCTACAAGCTTAGCCAGCTAGACAGCTTTTAATAAAGCAAATGTTTCTCTTGTATTTAAAAAATTTAAAAATGCTCTAGAAAAAAATCCTGGAATTACACCTTTTAATATATGGAACTGTGACGAGACTGGAATTTCGACTGTACACATCCCACCAAAGATTTTAGCGAGCAAAGGTCTCAAACAGGTAGGAAGCATGACCAGTGCGGAACGAGGTGCTAATGTTACTATGATATGTGCTGTAAATGCTGGTGGTGGTTTTTTCCCACCAATGTTGATATATCCTAGAAAGTATTTTAAAGACCATATGTTAAAAGGTGCTCCATTAGGAACTATAGGAGGAGCCAATCCCTCGGGATGGTCTAACGAAGACTTATTTTATGAATTTTTTAAGCATTTCATAAAATTCAGTGGTTCAAGTAAAGAGTCTCCAGTAATACTTTTGATGGATAATCATGATAGTCATATTTCGATTCAAACCATACAACTTGCGAAGGCAAGTGGTGTGACTTTGGTAACATTTCATCCACATACGAGTCATAAGATGCAGCCGCTGGATAGAAGTGTCTTCGGCCCATTTAAAACATACTTTAACAAAGCCATGAATAACTGGATGGTTACACCAGGAAATGTTGGCAAACCAGCTACAATTTATGATGTGGCAGAACTAATTGGACGAGCATTCCCTCTAGCCTTATCACAATCAAATATAATCAATGGGTTTAAAGTTGCTGGCCTTCATCCAGTTAATGAGGATATTTTTCAAGATTGTGAGTTCTACCCATCAAATGTCACTGATCGTCCAGAGCAACAGCCAGAAGAAAATCAGTCACATAATGAATTGGTCGATGAATTAAACTGTCAAACTCCGTACAATGAATGTGAGCCATCAACTTCAATGGGTACTCCAAGAACTGTTTCTTTGGTACCACGGATTATCACTCCTGAAGAAATCAGGCCATATCCAAAGGCACTACCAAGAAAACTAAGTAATAGGGGAAGACCTAAAAGAAAATCCTGTATCTTAACTGATACTCCAGAGAAAAATCGTATTGAAGTTGAAAAGGCTAAAAGAGTGATACAAAAATTAAAAACCAAAACTAAGTCAGTAAAAACTACCACTAAACCAGCTAAGAAAAAACTCTATTATTCCTCAGAGTCAGAAGCCAACATTGACGATTTGTATGAGGAATCTACATTTTCTGAAGAAGATTTTGCTGAGCTGGAAGATCCAGATAATGTGAATATTGAAATTGGTGTTTTTGTGTTAGTGAAATTTTCAGGCAAGAAAAACGTTAAATATTTTGTTGCTGAGATTATTTCTATCAGTGATGATATTTATGATGTGAAATACCTTAAAAGAGACCTAACCTCTCAAAAGTTTACAAGGGAGGATCCTACCACCTATGAAGTTGATAAAAAAGATGTTATGTTGAAGCTCCCACATCCAATATTATCTGGTGGTTCTGAAAGGCAGCTGCAGAAGTTAACGTTTGGAATTGATTTATCGAATTATAATCTTGGTTAGAAACATAGACTTTAAATGTTTTCAGTGTCAAGACTCTTTAGACTAAATCTTTATAATTAATCATACCATGGTTACATTCTAAATTTTATTATTTAAAATATTATTTGTTCACTTTTTAAAATAACAAAGAATTGTCCTTTCATGTTTTAATCTATTGTGATTGTGTATTTTCATGTAATTTAACTGTAAAATCTGATAAGAAATAGAGTTTAAATTTATTTAGGTCCTTTAAAACCAAAAATATGTATTATTGAAATGTTTTTTGATTAATGAAATATTGTTCTTTTTGTAAATTGAGTTTTTCCTTACCTGCTCATAATTGATCCAAGGTACACCATACGTAGGACCAAGGTACACCACCAGTGGTGTACTTTGGTCCTAATTACATTTTTTTGAACTTTTATAAAATATCATAGAAATTATTAAAATAAAATTGCAAAATTAATATATGTTATGTATAACAACATAAAGTATTTGAAAAAAGTAGTTTTATTTAATTTTTGCAAATAATTACAAAGTTAAATAGGTTTAAGTCAAAAAAGGTCCAAGGTACACCACCTTCCCCTAATGATAAACTTTATAAACTGGGGCCGGTAATTGAATACATTAATAAACAATTTGCAAGTCTATATAAAGGTACACGAGAGGTTAGTGTCGATGAATCTGTTATAAAAATGTATAATCCTTAAACAATATAATCCATTAAAACCAATAAAACGTGGGTATAAACTTTGGTGTGTTTGCGACCAACGTGGTTATACTATGCAGTTCGATGTCTACCAAGGTAAAAATGAAAAACTTGAAAAACAATATGCAGATTTTGGTCTTGGAGAGCGTGTTGTTCTAAAATTAACTCAACCTTTTTGGGGTACAAACCGGAAAGTTTTTTTTGACAACTTCTTTACTTCGTTACCATTATTAGAAAAGTTACAAGCAAATCCAACCTTGGCCTGTGGAACTATTCGGATGAATCGGAAAGGACTGCCTTCTAATATGAAGTCTGATAAGGAACTCAAAAGGGGTGATTTTGATTATAGGTTCTCTGTACTTAACATTGGATACTGGAAGTGGTTTAACAATAAAGTTGTTCACTTTGCATCAAACTTTCATGGATCAGAAAAAGTGTCTGTGAAGAGAACAAATAAAGATGGAACTAGGTCTGATGTGCCTTGCCCAATTGTTGTAAAGGATTACAACAAATATATGGGGGGGTGTAGACCATGCAGATAGGCTCCGTGCTTTATACTGTGTGAATAGAAAGTCCAGAAAATGGTGGCACCGATTAATCTTTGGTATTATGGACATTACGTCTGTTAATGCTTATGTCGTGTATAACACGTTAGGTTTAGATGATTCAGAAAAAGGAGTTAGTTTACTAGATTTTCGTCGATCTTTAGCCATAGGATTAATGACTTGTGTTGCGCCACAAACAAAAAAAAATACCTAGACCATTTCCTTGTGTGCGAAAAAGAGGCATATCTATGCCAAAGGACATTCGTAAAACCAACTTGGACATTCATTGGCCAAAGTTTACCGAGCGCAGAGGCCGTTGTGAATTTTGTTCTGCTCTGTTTGGAATACAGTCCAAACCAAACATTATTTGTTCACACTGCAATGTATATTTATGTTTAAATTCAAAAAAAATTGTTTTGTTGACTATATGAAGTTTCTATTTAATTTTCTCAAACCAAGAAGAACTGTAATTTATTAAGATTAACAAAAAAAATTATTTTGAAATGTTTTGTCATACCTTTGTATTTTAGCAATAAAACACTTTTCTTCTTTTTTTAATAAAATTGTGATGTTAACATGTATTTTTGATTTTGCCTTAACACAGGTAGGGAAAAATGAGATAGATATTTATTTTTCCATTTATGAAAATTGTGATATTACAAAATGCCTGAAAAAGCTGACGGTACAAATTTGTACCACTTAAATTTATGTATGAAGTATATCAACCAAAAATTTAAAAAATAATACAATAATTTTAATAAAAATAATAAAATAAAAAACATTTTAAAAAATTAAATTTTTTTATTTTTTCTTAGCTTGGCTTAGAAAGGGTGATATTTTATAGTGTTGTAAAACAACTTTGAAGTTTATTGTTAGTGATAGTGATTAAAATTGTGAGTACCTTAAATTTTAAAATTTAGTTTATAATTTTAGGACAAATTATACCCTACCGACTATAGAAAACATTTGTCATATATTTCATTATTCAATATTTTTATCTTCTGTAAAATGGCTTTTTTTGCCGATGATATTACTTTGTCAGATGTAATAGGTTTTTTTGCCGATGATATTACTTTGTCAGATTTATTCGATGTATATATGACAGATCCTGTGGAAGGGGTTGATTTTGGGGAACGATCAGAAATTATTGATTTATCGTCACGCCCTAGAACACCAGAAAATGTTACAAATTTACATGCACCTATTTTACTGCCACCATCACCATTTACCGATTTGCCGTCAAGTCCACTATTTACAAATTCACCTGCACCTGTTTTACTGCCACCATCACCATTTACCGATTTGCCGTCAAGTCCACTATTTACAAATTCACCTGCACCTGTTTTACTGCCACCATCACCATTTACCGATTTGCCGTCAAGTCCGTTGCCACATTGCAGCCGTGACATGCAAGTAGGTCAAGGTCAAGAGCCTTTTAAAGTTATTAGTGACATTTATAAAGAATATAATAAATTTGAAGTTAATGCTAGGGAATTGACACTGAAATTCAGAGAACCTTCTGATGAGGATAATTTGAACGATTGGTTAACCAAAATTTCAATGCATTAGTAGTGTTTTTAAAATCAAACATACATAATTCGGATAAAATTGGCCTTACAATCAGTAACAATGAAAAACCCGAACAAAAGCCCGCCCATTGGTATAAGTATTGGTATAAGTATGAGGAGAGCGGATCAATTGAATGCCGAAACTATATTACAAACCATTGAAAATGTAATTCAAAGCAAAGAAAGATTTCTTATCGCTGGTCCCATGGACGTAAAATGGTTAAATGTAAAGATGCCTCGAGGTAAAGCAAGAGGAAAAGTAGATTACAGTAGTTCGTTTGATGACTTTTGTAGAAAAAAGAAGGGTATAATAGTTATAAAAAATGATGATAACATGTGTTTAGGGCATTAGCCGTTGCGATATCTCATTCGAAAAAAGACATAAGCGATGAAAATAAAAAACATTATAATTCTATAACTCATAGTAATTCATCTACTCAACGGCGTGAAGCTGTCCGCTTATGTGAAGTCGCGGGTGTAGATTTAACGAATGGAGGTGGTATTGATGAAATAAGACTATTTCAAAATTACCTTAGTCAATACACGATTACTGTTTTTAATGATCGTAGAGGACGACAGACTATATTTGAGGGACCACCTGGAAAAACCAACACTGATTTAATTTACGGTGAAGGGCATTTCAACGTAATAACATCACTAACAGCTGCATTTACAACGACCTATTACTGTCGCAATTGCAAATTTGCATACAACGCTAGAGGATCACAAAGATGTCCCCTAAATTGTTCCTCATGCAATCACCCTTCAATTTGTACAGGACACGAAAAAATAAAATGTCAACACTAATAGAGTTTTTAAAAGTAGAGGTTGTTTCGAAAAACACTTGAAACCTATTTTTGATAAAAGGAGGTCTACGTGTAATGTTATTAAACACTGTACATCATGTAATAAAAAATACAACGTTTTGAATAGAAAAACCGGTCACGTCTGTAATGAAACGTACTGCAATGTGTGTAAAGAATACAAACCTTCAGGACATCTTTGCTACATGCGGTCAGAAAAAAGTCAACAAAAATCAAAGGAAAACAATACATTTATGTATATATTTTTCGATTTCGAATGCAGACAAAACAAGATTTTTCAAAAACGTATTAATGTTTTTGAACATGTACCAAATTTTTGTGTCGCCCAACAATCGTGTAATTATTGTATTAATTCAGATTTCAATGAAATGTGTTCGAAATGTGGAATAAAGCAACATATTTTCAAGGGTGAAACGACTCTAAGAGATTTTATGACATATGTAACATTGCCGAGAAAGGGGTTTTCTAAAATTATACTAGTAGCGCACAATATGAAAGGCTATGATGGACAATTTCTATTAAAACATATGACAGAAGTATTATTGTGGACACCCAAAGTCATCATGAATGGATCAAAAATACAAATGATTCAACACGGAAATATAAAAATAATAGATTCATTAAATTTTTTCAACGCACGTCTTAGCTCCTTACCAAAAATGTTTGAATTGTACACAGAAAGCAAAGGATACTTTCCCCATTTTTTTAATACAGAAGAAAACTGGTTCTACGACGGTGAACTCCCAGATCCTTCAGAATACGGTTTTAACTAGATGAATAAAGATGACAGAAAAAAATTTCTCCATTGGTACGAAAACGAAAAATCTACTAATAATCATTTTAATTTACAAAACGAAATTGAAAAATACTGTACGCAAGATGTAAATATTGTAAGAATAGTCTGTTTAAGATTTAGAGATATGTTTTTGAAAGAAACTCAAATTGATCCATTATTGTTATATTTGTTGTTATTGTTAATTAAATTATACTTTTGTAATTGTTACAATATCTTTATTACATGTACTATCTACAGACAAGGCTGTTGCCTACGACCTGCTTACACCCGTCTTGCCTCCAGACTGCCGCAGTGTCGTCGACCTAATCTTATCTCAAATCCAATCATAACATCTCTCTTATTATTATTAAATTAAATTAACAACACTTTTAAACTTCTTTGTCTTTACATTACAAAACAATTTAATTACTTAAATAAAATTAATTCCTTGTATATCTATCTTAATCAATAACAAAATATTCATAACTTAATCTTTTTTCATTTATTACTTATTATCTAACTTTTTATTCCTGAGGATATCTTTTAGTAGTATTAACCACTCTGCCATATTTAGTTGTATATTTGTGTGGGTCTGTTACAGAATTGTCTTCTGTACTAGTTGACGGTATGGGCAATTGTTTACTTAGACTATTTTGATTATTTAATTCATTGTAATTATCAGAATGATTATTAATGCCATGTTCTGTATTTATTGTATTGTCTGGTGAAATATGAATAGTATTACGTCTGTATGAATTTCCATTTTGATCGTAAAGGATCTGGTTTGTTCACATTTATTTACAATTCTACCTGGACACCACAATGATTTGGGATTTCTTTTAAACCATACATTATTGCCACTAGAAAAGTTTTCCTTCATATCCTTAGCTCTAACATCATGATGTTGTTTCATGATACTTTTGTTTTTTATCATTTTTTGTCTATCTTTCTTAAAATTAATTTTAGGTTTCAGATGGTTTATGTGTCTATAGTGGTTCTTAAAGACCTTGACATTAATAATTGAGCAGGCGAACTTAAATTTTGTCTTGGAGTATTTCTAAATTCTAAAAGCGCAAGATAGGGGGGTCCTGCTTAGAATCTAAACATTTTCTAAAAATATTTTTGATGACTTTAACAGCCGACTCCGCCATTCCATTAGACTTTGGATGGTGGGGGCTAGAAGTTATATGATTAAAATTCCATTCTTTCATAAATTTTTTAAATTCATCGGACATATAATAAGTTGCATTATCCGAATAGAAATTTAATGGTATGCCATGACGTGAAAAGAATGATTTAAGTTTATCAATTATTGTTGTATTAGTACAATTAGATATGTGGGAAACTTCTATAAAGTATGAAAAGTAATCTACTACCACTATGAAATATTTTTTGTTTAGCTCAAAAAATCACAACCTACATTTTGCCATGGTATTTCAGGTACTTTATGACATATTAATGGTTCATTTGATTTGTTTCTTTTGTATCTAGCACATGTTTGACAACATTTTACAAAATTTTCAATATCATTTGACATGTTGGGCCAAAATAGAATATTTCTTATTCTAGACTTACATCTTGAAATGCCACTGTGTCCTAAATGTATTTTGTTTAACATTGATAATCTTAATGTTTTAGGAACAACAATTGCGTTATTTTTAAATATGATTTTATCTATTATACATAATTGGGATTGCATTTCAAAATAAGGTTGAATCTCAATCTCTACGTCTTTTTTATATTTAGGCTAACCATTTTGAATATATTTTTTTAATTTACAAATTAGCATCTTTCATGGTTTCTTGTTTAATATTTAGTTTGTTGGTCTCAGTAATAGGCATATTGCTAATTAAAAGATTTACCTGAACTTCAATATCCTCATCAAAAGGATCTATTTCTTTAGAAGCTATATTACATGTTCTGGATAGAGTATCCGCCAAAAATAGGTATTTACCGGGTATATATGTAACTTTTAAATTATAAGGTTGTAATCTTAGTAACATTCTTTGCAGCCTTATTGGAACATCACATAAAGGTTTTTTAAAAATTGGTATCAATGGTTTGTGATCTGTTTCTACTAGTACATTAATACTACCATATACATATTGTTTAAAACGTTCACAACTAAATACAATACTTAACAACTCTTTTTCTATTTGAGAATATCTCGTTTGTACGCTTGTTAGTGCTTTTGAAGCATAAGCCACTACTTTTCCATTTTGTAATAATACTGCACCTAAACCAAATTGAAATGCATCGACTGATAACGTACTCTGTTTATTGGGATCAAAATATGTTAGTACAGGCGCTTCTGTAATATATTTCTTGAGTTTCACATATAAATTCTCCAAAGTTTTATTCCAGACAAAAACATTATCTTTTTTTAATAATTCTCTAAACGGTTTAGTTAATTCTGAATAATTGGGTATGAATTTCGAAACGTAATTTACCATACCTAAAATACGTTCAAGAGCCCTTGCATCTCTTGGTGAAGGCATATCAACAATCGCTTTTATCTTATTTTGATCTATTTCGATACCTTTAGCACTAAATTTATGACCTAAAAATGTTACTTCTTTAGCATTAAAAATACATTTGTCTTTGTTAAATTTAATTCCAGAGTCTTTAGCTCTATCTAACACTAGCTTCACTCTATTATTTAATTCTTCTATAGTATCAGCATGTATTAAAATATCGTCTATATATAAAATTACACCTGGTATTTCATCAAAGGTTTGTAACATAATTTTATAAAAAATTTCACTTGAGCAATTTAGACCAAAAGGCAATCGTTTAAAAATATATCTTCCAAAAGGAGTTTGAAATGCACATAATTTAGCACTTTCTTTTTCTAAAGGTAACATCCAAAAACCTGCACTTACATCTAACTTAGTAAAATACTTAGCATTTGTAAGCTTTGAAGAGAGTTCTTCAAAAGTTGGAAATTGTATATGAGACCTTTTGATTGCATTGTTCAAATGAAATGGATCTAAGCAAATTCTTAAATCTCCATTTTTCTTTTCTACAATAACAATTTGATTAAGCCATTCTGTTAGTTCATTAATCTCTTTTATAATGTCTAATTTAACTAATCTTTTTAGTTCTGCTTTTAATTTATCATATAATAAAACTGGCATTTTACGAGATGGACTTAAGCCTGGTCCACACGCTCAAATTTATCGTCAGTCTTGCATGAACACTGAAAGTTTGACAGATAAGACTGAACGTGTGGACGGCAGGTTTGACGTCTTGCATGAAGAAAACGAGGTTTGACAAACCTCGAAAAGACTGATGGCCAGGACCTTTGGGTTCATGCAAGACTGACAAGTTTGAACAGGTTTGAACGTGTGGACTAGCATCCGTCTCGTCTGTAAAACTTTTCCATTCAGTCTGTTGTGTAGCCGCGAGCTGTGCTATTGTTTTTTATTGTATAGTTTTAAATTTGTAAGGTAAATGGCGTCGCAAGACATACGGCACTGGAATCATGATTTCTTTTGTGAGTTTTAGATTTATATAGAGGTTTTCCTTGCCTTTGGCAAATTAAATCTAAAGACTATAGTGATAAGAACAAGAAGGTGCAGGCGTATGATGTTTTGATTAAGAAATGCATGGAAGTAGACCCTCAAGCAAACAAAGATTTTGTTACTAAAAAAATTAACTCGTTCCGTACAGTGTACCGCAAAGAATGCGCTAAAATAAAAGCGTCTATGCGTTCCGGTGCTAGTACTGATGAAGTGCACAAACCCTCTCTGCGGTACTTCGATTTACTGTCATTTTTGAGTGACGCGGATCAAGAGCCGAGGAAGTCTTTTTCAAATCTTGAGGAATTTGATAATGAGGTAAGTAAAAGCCATTGACAATTTAGAATAAATGTTGCAATCATTTGTAATGTAAAATATAATTAAAATTAATACAATTTTATTTAGTAAAAATTACATTTACATATTTCATTATTTTCATATTCATTATAAGTAGTAACCAAAAACAGTTAACCTTTTTGAAAATAATAATTTTTATATGTACATTATGTTTATAATAAGCGTTAAAATGGCAGTTTTATTTTTGATTCTTTTAAGGCAAAATAAGAGTCAATATTAAAAAAAATTGGAAATAAATTAAATTAAAAATTGGGCTAGAGGATTTTATGAAGAATAAAAAGTACTGAACAATAATGTATGTCAATTTATTGCATAGGATATTTTATTATAACATTAAAAATACCAAACCCTGAAGCCCTAAAGTTTGACATTTTAACTAAAAAAAACAATAAAACTGAACATTTAAAGTGTGTGATATGGCATCTTATGCATTTTTCGTAAAACACAAACGTTTGTAAGAAATGTTCATGACTTAGCCTACACTTATGTATTTCTTAATTCTAAGTTAAGTGATTAGAATAATAGAATAGAAATTAGAATAATCGTACAATACACGAGGATACTTTTCATATTGTTCGTATATTACATGTTACACTACATGATTGCCTCATCTTGCCAAGGTACCAACCCTTCATTGTTGAAGTACGATGTAAACTTTTCTCTAACTTCTTTTCCTTTGCTCAGGATTAAACCACGACGTCCTTGTTGAAGATCGTGAATTAAATCTGGGTTGCATCTTGCTCCTAATACTACTGAAACATCTTGTATATTTTCCATATCAACGACATCTGATGTCATATATGTAGTAGAACATTGCCTTCTCAAAAAGTTATGCAGTACACAACAAGCCATTACTACAACTTCAATGTTTTCCACTCCCAAATTTATTGCACTGTACAAAACCCTAAAACGAGATGCCATAATACCAAATGTATTTTCTATTACCCGTCTAGCCCTGGACAGCCTGTAATTAAAGATTCTAGAGTTTTTAGTCAACTTCTTTTTTTGGTAAGGTTTCATGAAATCTGGACGCAGGCTGAAAGCTTCATCACCCAGAAACACGTAGGGCAATACTTCATCACTGTCTAAAGGTTTCTCTGCGTCAGGAATTCTAAGGCTACCGTTCGTTAACTTCTCATAAAATGTAGTACTTGAAATAACCCCTCCGTCAGATATCCTTCCATTTGTACCAACATCAATATAGATAAATTCATAATTTGCATTTGCAATTGCCATGAGTACAATACTGTGAGAGCCTTTATAATTAAAATAATAAGATCCACTGTTAGCTGGAGGTATGATTCTGATGTGCTTTCCATCAACAGCGCCTAGGCAATGTGGAAAGTTCCATTTCCTGTTGTATTCTTCAGCAATATATTTCCATTCTTCTGTGCTCTTCGGAAACTGAAACAAATTGATTTTGTTTTAGGTACAAGATGATGATCTCACCCAGCTAGATGATGTTCAAGGAGGAGCTGCAGCACTGTCCGCACCTCCAACCCCTCAAGATGGAACTACAGACTCTGCCACATCAACTAGTTTTACATCATCTACTTGCCGACCAGGGTGGAAAAGGAAGAAGAAACAATCACCAACAAGAGAAATATTAGATTTAGCTGGAGAAAAACTTAAAGCTATGAACAATGAAGATGAATTCCAGGTATTTGGAAAGTACGTTGCCCATAAACTTCGTGCTTTCAAAGGTAATCAACAAATATTTGCTAAAAAACTAATAAATGACGTAATTTATGAAGGAGAACTAGAATCACTAACAAAGGATTTTAAGGTTATGAACTGTGCGGCTTCCGTCACGGGTAACCAGTTTGCGAGACCACCAAACTATAATTATAATGAATATGATATTCCTCATTTCGGTATGCTTGGTTTTCAACAACCCTGTCCACCACAAGCAAAGTCTGTACAACCTATTCATGTAACTGAGAGTAACAAAAATAACTCAGAAAGTCAGTCAGTAGTTTCTACCTACTTTTCTAATTTCACTATGAACTAAGTTATTACTGAATATGACAGTTTTTACAGTTATGTTTACTTAATTATAAAATTGTAAAATGTATGTACTGTAAGTGTACATGAATATGTAAAATTAAAATTCTATTATAACTAAAATTATTATCATCATTCATTTATTTAATTTTTAAAATACTTTTATATGCTTATAACATTTAAATGGTTCTTCATTAAACTTTGGAGGCTACAATTTCTTAAGATGTTCTTTAAATATACGTGTGATAATTTGTTTGTTTCTGAATTATACAATTTACTTTAAATATAATTTGTTTAATTTATTTACCTTCAAGTATTCAGTCTTCAAAACATTGTATATAGCTATGCAGGTCTCAGGTATTATTTGACTCAAAGCTTGCTTGGAGATTATAGTAGTGAACTCAAGGTCCTTGTAGCTTCGTCCAGTTGCTAAAAACCTCAATGTTGCAGAGAGTCTTTCATGGGTGCTGATAGATGCCCTCATGACACAATCCTTCTTCTGTATGTGTGGTGTAACAAGATCTAACAATTTGCCATACGTTTCTGTGTCCATACGTAAGTAGTTACGCCAATCTGATGGTTCATGTTGCAGTTCTCGGATCAGATTGACATGCGAGAATTTATGCCTTTTCAGTAACCATTGTCGTGACCACCGTGTACGCCTGTGTCTCTTAAATCTAAGTCGTTTAGCACAAATTGCGATCAAAGTCACTAATATCAAACACTCTTCCTCCATATTTCAGCAAAGACTGACACCAAATTTGAATCGTGTGGACGCGACGGCCAACTCAGTCTTATCTGTCAAACTTTCAGTGTTCATGCAAGACTGACGATAAGTTTGAGCGTGTGGACCAGCCTTTACAACTGGTATTGTGTTGTCTTTTAATTGTAATTTTACTTCAATTGGTATTTTACCGATTCCTTCGTCAAATAATTGCTTATATTTCTCACACTTAAAAATCTCTACAGTTTCAATTTTTTTTATTAGATCTAATTTATACAAGATTTTAAACCAAGTATACTAGAACAATTAATATTTGCAACATAAAATATTAATTTATGCACTTCTGTTTACTTGACAATTAACACTACATGTGCCTAATATAGGAACACAATTTTTTGTAAAAGACATTACTGATGTGTTTGTCTTTTTTACAAATTTATGGTTAATTTTAAGTTCTTTAAATGATTTAATTGATAAAATATTAATTTGTGCCCTTGTATCTAATTTTAGTAGGCATTCTTTTCCATTAATAACTAATTTCTCATACCATTGTTCTACTTCAGAATTTTGATTACTATTTATATTTATTATATCTATAATAAAGTTTAAACTAGGATCACTTATTGATGCTAGACTATTAAATTTTTGAGTATTGTCTAGAGTACTTACTAATTTGCGATTATATCTACACATATTGGCAAAATGATTCGCTTTTCCGCACTTATTACATTTTTTTCCAAAAGCAAAACATTCACCAAACTTATGTTTGTAACCACATTTACCGCAAGAAGTTTGTATAACACGATTATGTCGTTGAACTTGTACATCTGTTGTTTGCTTCTGTTGAAATGACGATTTAGGCCTGTGTTTACTTTTGACCTGTCCTTGTTTGAAGTTACTATCGCTGCTTGACTTTGATAATAAATAATGCTTCTTAGTTTTGTTGATAGAGTCAATATCGGTTGATGACGTACCCGTTTCAGTTTTAATATCTAGATGGAGTGCTCTTCTATGAGCCATTTCCTTTGTTTTACAAATTTCCAAGGCTGATTTTATATCGATATTTTTTGTCTTTAGTAATATTTCTTTTGCTGATGAATCTGTAATTCCACTAATAAAAATATCTGTTACCAGACTGTCCCTTAAATTTCCAAATTCACATGTAGAACTTAAATTTCTAAGTATAGCCATATATTGTTCAAATGATTCATTATGTAACTGTTTCCGGTTGAAAAAAATATGTCTTTCATACGTCACGTTGTTTAACGGAAGAAAGTATTCATCGAATACTGTTATGACATGTTCAAACACTTTTGCACTTTCCTTTGTTAAATTAAAAGAATTAAAAATTTCAACACCCTGATCACCCATTGAATGTAATAATAACGCAATTTTACGTTTATCTTGTACATTTTCAGTTAAAAAAGCGTCACAATATAGATTAAATTTATGTTTAAACTTTGTCCAATTTTCAGTCAAGTTTCCTTCAAATGACATTTGACTAGGAATATTAGAGTGATAATCCATTGTAAAAAATATGTCTTTTGCTTCAGGAATATCTAATTCTTGTTGTTGTAATTTAGCCATATAACACTAACGATTTATAAATTTAGCTTTGCACTTTTTTAGGCTTACGTGTCTATACTAAAACTTACCGACAATCGGCCAGCTGTTCACATGTCTTATATAATAATGCTTTTTAAAGTAGGCATTTTATAATTAATAATCACTTCACTTGTTCACCACTGCCACCATGTTATATTTGTTGTTATTGTTAATTAAATTATAGAGTGAAGCTACAAATGCAATCATAACAATTATTGAACACAGTTACGATTGCCAGTGCCTGCATGAAAGACGTATAAAAAGCATTTTCTCCCACAAAATAATATTGGTATAATCCCTACAGGTGGCTACCGATTGGCTGATAAGCATTCGCACGCAGCGTTATCGTGGTTGAAATGGGAAGAGTATGATCGCAAGATTACAATTCAACATACTGAAAACGGACGTGAAAAGAAAATCCTTAATTACAAAGTCGATGGCTATTACGAAAATGAAAACGAAAAAATTGTATTCGAATATAACGGTTGCTTTTATCATGGTTGCCCATCATGCTTTAAAAATAGAAATGCACCAATTCATAACAATCCCCATGAAACAATGGCCATACGGTATGAGAGGACGCAAAGAAAAAAGGATAATTTGGAAAGTCGAGGCTACAAGGTAGTAGAAATGTGGGATTGTATTTTTAAAAAAATTAAGAAACTTGAACGACCTGAAATCGATGAATACTTGAAACGGAAAATTAATACTTGCTCTTCTCCACTCAACCCTCGAGATGCGTTTTTTGGCGGCCGAAAAAATGCTACAAAATTATTTCATGAAGTAAATGAAGATGTTGGAGAAAAAATAAACTACTTTGACGTATGCAGCTTATACCCCTGGGCGTGCAAATACGGAAAATTTCCTGTAGGACATCCTGAAATAGTATACGGAGACGACTGTCCACAGACTGTTGATGGAATAGAGGGCATAGTAAAACTAACAATAGTACCACCGACTAGCTTGTTTCATCCCATCTTACCATTCAAAATACATAATAAACTGTATTTTCCTTTATATAAAACATGTGTTGAAAAATTAAATGAAAACGATTGTAATCATAATGAGAATGAAAGAAGTATTACTGGAACATGGGTAGTAGATGAAGTAAGGAAAGCAGTTTCAAAGGGGTATAAAATAGTTAAAATTCACGAAATTTACAAATACAGGACAATAAAATATGACGGATCAAATGTGGGTTTGTTTGATAAATACATAAAAACATTTTTGAAAATAAAACAAGAAGCATCTGGTTGGCCAGCATGGTGTAACACAGAAGAGGGAAAAACAGATACATAACAAACTTTTATGAGAGAGAGAGAGAAGGGATATTATTAGACCGTACAAAAATAAAGAAAAATGCAGGTTTGCGAGCGCTAGCTAAATTAATGTTGAATAGCTTCTGGGGAAAGTTTGGGCAAAGAGAAAATTTGGATCAAACTACATTTGTTATTGAGAGAGGTGAAATATTAGCCCTTATATCAAATCCAGGAATTACTACAAAGGACATTTTACCTATTAACAATGACGTCATGCTTGTAAATTGGAAGTACGACGAAGAAGCAATAACACCATCGCCAAAAGCTAGTGTCGTGAGAGCAGCCTATGTAACGGCTATTGCCAGACTTAAATTGTATTCATACTTAGAGATTCTCGAGGAAAGAGTTTTGTACTTTGATACTGATTCCGTTATATATACCCAGCTTCCAGGTGAAAAAGAATTAGAAACAGGCGACTTTCTAGGTGATCTAACTAATGAATTAGAGGAATACGGGCCAGGATCGTATATTCAAACATTTGTAAGCGGTGGTCCCAAAAATTATGGCTACAGTGTACGAGTCCTAGGAGAAAACAATGTCAAAACTGTGTGTAAAGTTAAAGGTATATCATTAAACTACAGTAACTCACAACTTATAAACTTTGATAGTGTAAAAAACATGATTGTTGAAAATACCCCTAAAGAAATTGTTGTATCAGATCCCAACCAAATTTGCCGAGTTAAACATTTTAACGTAGTAAGTCGTCCTCAACATAAGATATATAGAATAGTATATACGAAAAGACGAAGAACACAAGACTACAATACGCTTCCCTACGGTTATAAAAAACCTCGATTGTGCTAAAACCCTCGTGAATTCATAACACTGGTAACGTCCACTGTGAAACAGAGTAGCACATTTATTTATTTTTATTTTTTACATTGAAGAATTGTATATCTTGTTGAAATTCTAAATAAAATAAAATGTATCATATATTAATGTATAATGTAACATGATTATTTATAGATGTAAATAACTCTTGAATTTTGTCACTTGTTTCTTATAATGTATAAAAATATTTAGTTAAGAAGTCAATAATTATTGAAAATTCAGTTATAATGTTTATTTATATTACAGATAATACCTGTACTAATTTTAAATGTTTAGTTATAGATGTCAATAAATTCAGTTGTAATGTTTATATATATATATATATATATATATATATATATATATATATATATATATATATATAACAGATAATACCTGTACTAATTTTAAAGTTTAGTTATAGATGTCAATAATTATTGAAAATTCAGTTATAATGTTTATATATATAACAGATAATACCTGTACTAATTTTGATGTAAATTGTAATTATTGAAAATTCAGTTATAATGTTTATTTATATTACAGATACCTTTACTAATTTTAAATGTTTAGTTATAGAAGTCAATAAATTCAATTGTAATCTATATAATAACAGATAATACCTGTACTAATTTTAAATATTTAGTTATAGATGTCAATAATTATTGAAAATTCAGTTATAATGTTTATATATATAACAGATAATACCTGTACTAATTTTGATGTAAATTGTATGTTAGTTATAAGTTGGATTTAATGCATGTTAGGTTAGGTGGGGAGTGAAAGCTACCACCTCCTCGTTGGTGCTCCCTGGAAACATTGAAAAATGGCAAAACGGTAGCTAAAATGTTATTGGGCCTCTTTGGTCGCGTGAACACGTGTTACATGAACAAAGTAGAGACAACTTTTGTGTGAAGTTAAGAAATGACATAATTAGCAAGGCTACAGAAGAGTACGTAATTGATAAAGATTTTCTCATCTATAGGAAAGAGGGTCAAGGCAAATTTAAATTAGTAATTCCAAAAACATACTGAAAATTTTAGAAAATCACCACAACACACCATTTAGTGGGCATCAAGGAATTAAGAGAACAAAAGATGTAATACGAACCCGATACTTTTGGCCAAAGATGTCAAAAGATATAGTAAAGTATGTTACCGAGTGTGAGTCATGCAATAAACGTAAAAATGGCAGAAGGTACATAGCCCCTTTAGGTACTTTCGCTCCAGCCACAGAGCCATTCGAAATGGTTAGTCTAGACATTGTAGGTCCACTCCCTGTAACGAAAAACGGTAACAAATACTTGTTAACGTTCATAGATTACCTTACCCGGTATTGCGAAGCCTTTCCGATACCCGACCAGAGCGCAGAAACGGTGGCCAAATGCTTTGTCACCGGAATTGTAACTCGCTCATGGGACACCCAGAAAGCTACTAACAGACCAGGGAAGAAATTTCGTATCAACCCTTTTCAAAGAAACCTGTCAATTATTAAAAATAAAGAAAATTCAAACCAGCCCTTACAGACCTGAAACCAATGGACTCCTAGAGAGATTCCACAGAACATTTTCAGACATAATATCGCACTTTGTTAATAAAAATTCTACAGACTGGGACTCGTATGTTCCCTAAGGCCCTTATGTCATGCAGGAGCATGTGCAATCCAAGCACAGGGTATAGTCCATTTTATCTTCTACACGGAAGAGAGATAAGACCACCCTTCGATGATGACCTCCAACCGAAACTCACTGACTCAACTCAAAGTACAGTGGATGACGCCATAATTGATTTAAGTAACAAATTAAAAGAAGCTTATAAAATCGCAGTAGAAGTTACAAAAGGGGCGAGAGCTAAAAATGAATTATATTTTGATAAGAAAGCAAAATTAACTTCCTTTAAAATCGGAGAGTATGTATATCTGTTTAATCCAGCAATAAAACAAAAGGCAGGTTCTAAATTTGATAAACCGTGGACAGGACCTCATAAAATCCTAAATAAATTAGGCGATTTAAACTATACAATCGAGTTAAATGACCAAACTACAGTTAACGTACATGTAAACCGATTAAAACCCTGTCATAAGGCAAACACTAGTGAACCATATAAACACAAACGTAGAGATAATATTGTTAGATCACAAGCTGATAGCGCGTCATCAGCCTGTGACGTAACACACAGTGACGTAAGTGACTGTGACCAAGATAACGGCATAGATAAGAACCAGATGTTCATGCAAATGCAGAGTAAGCCTTTAATAATTCAAGACGGAGAAATTGAGTTATCATTTCAAGAATTAGATTTAACTCCTCCGTTAGACTCTCCCGAGCCTGAAGGAGATAATGCAGATGATACCTTTCATCCTAGTGATTATATAGAGAGGCAAATAATAGTAAATAACGTAAACGACGGTCCTGCATTGTAACGCCCGCTAAATAAATCAAAATTAAATGTAAAACTTGACTTGGCAACAAGGCAGATTAATTTAAAATGCTTAGTAAACTTCCCCTGCATAATGCTATCATCTGGTGAGCGGCTCTGGAAACGATGTCGCGCGACCTGCCAATTATAAAATTGGACAACCTTGAATAATAAAAAGTCAGTTCATAGCTCTAAGGCCGTCTAGTCGTATCTCAATGTAGTTACAAAATGTAAAACTTCAAGTTAACTTTTCTTTATTTAAATTACAACGGCTTTTCTTCAAAATTCATTTGTTAAAATCACAAATATGTACAAAATTTAAAGGCTCGTAAGTGCATAATGCGTAACTCGCCGAGTGGTCTTCGTGGATGATTAACTTTCACGCAAAAGGCTCGTAAGCTTTTGAAACACAACTCCAGGTAACAAGATTAAATTGACCATGTTAATTTATTTATGTCTATATCTTTTAATTTTAATTGCAGTTATGTATTGTCTAGAAATAGTTATATCATAATTAATTTTCTTTGAATTGTCAGTAATTTCTTTTGAAAAACATAATGTCTTATAAAAGTAAAGTTACCATTTTTCATTTAAAAATTAACAAAAATCAAATTATAATCTTTAAGATAATCACAAAATCAAAGAATTAATTAATCAATCTTTCATCTTAATTAAAATCTTTTATTTTCTTGCAATTTGTACCAGTTTTGGATTTCAGACAAAGACCGAGCTATATTGGTTTCTTTATTAATAAAAAACTTATTTTCTAATTTCCTTTTGAAGACATTTTGTAATTGTGAAAATATTTTTTCTTTTAACTAATTTCAACCTAACTTCATAACATATAAAAAATCTTGTTAAAGAACCTGTATAAGATTGCCTAAACCTCTTTTAACAAGTCACTTTTTTGTGCAGCAAATGCTGGTTCAAGGTCAGGACTAAAAGCAAGTTGAAACACAACTCAGGACATCCTAGCTCATAAGAGCTCAACTTATAAAAAAAAAAAACTTTTTGAAATGTGCCTCATGTTATCAAAAATGAACTTTAGCTGTGTCTCTTAAAAAAAAAAAAAAAAAAAAAAAAAAAAAAAAAAAAAAAAAAAAAAAAAAACTTATCTTAGTGACTATTCGTGGTGAAACAAATGTACAAATTTTAAATTAATTATAGGATGGGACAGCATGCACATTTTTCGGCCCCACGACCCCAAATAACCTAACCTAACCTAACCAAAAGCCGCAGTGAGGTTTCGTAAGAGAAGAAGAACGAGGCATGATTGGACACCTGAGACCATACGACGACCAGCTTTAATCTCAATAATAACCTTAGATACAGAGGAACCAGCCAGCATATCACCGACAAGAATTCATCAGGACAACAAAAACAACATGCAGACCATGAATACCTTGTGAAGTTAATAATCAAAAAGTCAATAAAGTTTCAGTGAAGTGTGTGATAAAAAAATTTGTATCAATCAAAAGTCGTAATTATATGACCAAAAGGATGCTAAGAATTGTTTGATTTCTATTATTGTTTGTAAGTATATTATATTTGAGAAGAAATATTTTCCATTTTTCTTTTTTTCTTTTACTTTGTGCTTTGATAATAAGATAAAGGTAAGAAGTTCTTACAAATGTAAAATTTCAATAATTATTCATAGCAACGATATATATATATATATATATATATATATATGGCTTGGTGCTAAAAGGGCCAATGTCCAAAAATTATGAATTTTAGATATGGTCTCCATGACAATGTAGATAAGGTAATTTAAATAGTGCAAAAAAGGCCAATGTCTATCACTTATTTTAACTGAGATAGAAATTCATTAAGGCCTATGTCCAAATAAAAAAAATATTTTGGAAGAAGGTGAAGAAAGGCCAATCTTCACTTATGCCCCTTAAAGTATATCCTTTTTACTACAAAAAAAGGCCTAAGTGTACATTGGCCCTTTTGATCTATCAAGTTTGTTTAACATTGGCCATTTTATGCAACACATTGTAACATTGTTTTCATGTTGTTTTGTTCAAAGTTCAGATATTTGACTGAGTAAACTGTGTTAATTTTTTGTTTAAAAAAAATGTCTTCAAGAGGGAAGAAGATGCTGGAAATGGCATTAGCCAAAAATTCAAATCAAGGTAGGAGTTATCTACTTTTACTTTACCTTGAACTTATTACTGACTATTTTACTAAATAGGACTATATTATTATAGGTTATGTTGAATTTGTCTTATGTCTAATATTGTGATTAAAAATGTATTATAACTTCCTCTTGAGTTGATTAGGTAAGGTAAACACCTACATAATTAGAATAGTAAAATTTACTTTGAACGTTTTATTACAAAATATAGGGAAACAATTACACAAAAATTGCATAACTCTCTGGTTGGCATAAATGTTCTGAGGCCTTTATAATTTAGCTTATAAATTCCTGAATAAAGTTAATTTAGCTTTATTAAGACTTAAAATGGGGTACTTTCGTAAAATACAGAATTTTTTTATAGAGTTACTGCGGTTATTGTTAAGTTAGTTCATAAATGATCAGTAGGCTACACTACTGTGAAGACAAAATAAAATACAAGTAGGCCTACTATTTAAATACTCATGATAACCTTACCTAACCCTATCGCCGCAGAGCATTGTAAAATAGGTATTCGTTTAACACGTAAATAAGTAGATAGAAATAATTTAATTATTAACAGAATCCGTTTTTTTCAGGTTCTTCTCGGGAGCCTAGTCAAAACTCCCCGGTGTGCATAGCTGATGAAGATTTTTTAAATTTCGATAATGAGATTGAGATCGCCAGCTCACCGCTTGATTTTGGAGACAGAAATAACCCATCTTCAGACGAGTACTTCCCTTCAGATGTTAACTCTAGTGATAGTGAAGAGGATGAATATAATGAAGTAAATGAAACAAATGAAGTGAATGAGCCAAATAAAGTGAGTGAACCAAATGAAGTGAGTGAATTTATTGAATTCAATGAAGTAAATGAACTTCAACAACCAGATGTATCAACCAAGAAAAAACGTGGACGAAAGAAGGTTGAGGGAGACGGTATAAGGAAAAGGAAGAGAAACCCAAAATCGTGGGAAAGAGAAATAAGAAAAAAAGAAAGAAATGAAGGAAAAGAATACAAAACGTCTACTGGTAAAACTGTTCACGCGAAAAGTCTTAAAGCAGCCTGTACATGTAGGCTGAAGTGCTTTGAAAAATTTAGTGAAATTGAAAGACATATTTGCGGATTATTACCAACTAAAGAAAGAATCAAAGAACCAGTTCATAGCAGGGTTGGTTATTGAGAAAGGTAAATCACGGCAAAGATTAAGAGATGGGAGGGTTTTAGAGAGTAGACGGAACTTTACTCGTGTTTATTACCTCCCAAAATCTGGCGAGCATATTATAGTATGTCAAAAAATGTTTTTAAATACATTTGACATCACTTTAAAAAAAGTCAGAGTTGTAGTGAAGAAAAAAAGAAAATCTGACTCTGGTGTTTGCTCAGAAGATCAAAGGGGAAAGCATGGAAACCAGCCTAAAATTTCTGGAGAGGCAAGAAAGATCATTCTTGACCATATTGCAATGTTTCCTGCAAATGAATCACACTATTCTCGTTCACATACTGTAAAAAAGTATCTTTCGCGTGACCTGTCAATTGCAAAAATGTATAGACTCTATGTGGACTTTTGTAAAGAAAACAACATTGAACCAAAGAGTGAGTTTTTCTATAGGCAGATGTTCGTAGAAAACTTTAATTATCAATTCAAAAAACCCAAAAATGACACTTGTGCAAAATGTGATAAACTTGAAATGATTATCAAATCTACTGACAAAGAGGAAGAGCGATTAAAAGCTCGGCAGTTGAAAAATGAACACCTTGAATTTGCAGAAACTGCTTACAAACAAAAGGACGAAGACAAAAAATCGTCATTAAAAAATAAAAAGCTAGCTGTTGTTTCCTTTGATTTGCAAAAGTGTCTTGCAACGCCCTTCTTATTGAATGGTGTATCCTTCTACAAGCGACAGCTGTGGACCTTCAATCTAACCCTGTATGAAACAAGATGCTACAATCACCCAAATAAACAAAAAATGTGCTTTATTTGGGATGAAACAATTGCCAAACGTGGGAGTCAAGAGATTGGGTCCTGCTTGTACAAATATCTAAAGGACGTATTACCTACAGAAGTTACTGAAATCATATTTTACAGTGACTGTTGCCCAGGCCAAACAAGAAACATATTTATAAGTGCAATGTTTCTTCATGTGGTGAAAAAACGTCATGAAGAAGGGAATCCTATTGTTATTCACCATAAATTTTTGGAGCCAGGCCATACTCACATGGAAGCCGACACAATCCACTCTCTCATAGAGAGAGCCAAGAAAAAATCAGTAGCCTGTATTGAAATTCCAAGGGACTGGGCCAATTTTATAAAATACATCGAGTGTGATCCGAAACTTGCTGTGTTTGAAATGGAACAGTTTGAGTTCCTTGATTTCAAGTCCCTCATGAAAACAGAGTTCATCCAGAGAAGTGAAAACAATGAGGGAGAAACTGTTTACTGGAACTCCATAAGGTGGCTGAAATACGAGTTCAATGTAGAACGACCTGGCCAGCTGCTGTACAAAACTTCATTAGAAGATGTTGAATTTAAAGTATTGAACATTAGTCGTAAAAGAGGGACACGTCGAGGCAGCTCAACCGAAGGACTTCAGCCTGTTTCCAATAGGCCAATTCCTCTCTCAAAGGAAAAAGTGATGGACCTGAAGTCTCTGATGCCATTCATCAGTAACTCTAGTAAGTTGTACTACGCTACTTTCGTGGACAATTTGGAAAGCAGCGCAGATGTAGAAGACCTCACATCGGATTCCGAGTTTCATGATGAAGAGAAATAGGCAGTTTAAAAAAAAATTAAATATAAAGTTGTAGGCTTTTTTATCTGTATTTTTCACATAAGAAGTTTTTTAAAAATTAAAAAAGAAGTTTTAAAGTCCTGTGTTCATTACTTATAATTTTCATTTGAACTAATGCACTCACTTTCCCTTTTTACATCCCGAGCCAATTTCACAAAATTTGATATAGGCCTATCTTTAATTTTGTTAGGGAGAAAAATATTCTGGTGTTTCAATAATAATAGATTTAAAATAAAGTAGAATAATGACAGTTATTTAATGAAATAAGGGCCAATGTTTTGTATTGAGACATAACATTTTTAACAAAAAGGGCCTATGTCCTTACTAAAACATAAAATTAACAATTTTTCAAAATAAATACATATGACTTTAAAAGTACATAACAATACAAAACAAAAACCAAAATTAGCAACAAAATTGATAAATTTACTGCTGTACAATTTTATTGTGAAAATCAGTTGGAATCTTTAATCAGCTCTAGCGAAAAATCAATATTTTGGACATTGGCCCTTTTAGCACCAAGCCACATATATATATATATATATATATATATATATATATATATATATATATATATATATATATATATATATACCCTTGCTACTTTGACATATGTTTGGTGATGTTAGAATTATCAAGTAGTTGAGTCGTGCATTGCGTCTAAAGAAACTAGAGCAATGGTCAGATTCAATGATTTATGTTTGTAGGTGTCATAAACCTAACTTTTTCTAGTTTATAAGCATTGCAGTTAGAGTAAATTAAATTCAAAACATATTAACAATATTATATCATTGAGTGTAAACTAATCATGCTTTAAATAACCAAATATTGGTTAATTGCTTAAATACACAAATATAATCAATTAAGATATTTATTTGTTAGTATGTAGTAAGGATGCGAGAGATTGGACGATCATAATTCTAATCATAGACTCGTAGTAGTCTTATCAGTTGCGGTCGTAGTAGTAGTTGTACACTTGTGCATAGCTTATCAGGAGACTTCCTTTGTTTACAACAGCTGGAAGATATGATGACTCCCGACCTCTCGTAATCTTTTATTTTTATTTCTATTTAGATGTAAGCATCACAAGACAACTTAGAGTTAACCCTATCGCAGTAAAATTTCAAAATTTAGGGAAAAGATTGTTTTTAACCAAAGCAATCTTTTAAAAAGGGGGGAGTAATGTAGTGGCCAGCCACTTAGTGACTTATACAAATCATACAAATATATGAAATTATTAAATAGTAGTTGAAAAGATTCTTTATTAATAAAATCAAGTTGTTAGATTATAACAGGACGCTGTGGGCTTTGATAGGAAGCTATAACATCCTGGTTTATTTTGATAAGTAACCGAGTGAGCCATTTCCCATAGCCTACATGACTTATTCAAAGTCGTATAAAATTCCCTCTCTCTTATAATTATTAACCAATGAAATCGTGAATACGATGGAAACTGTCATCCTTCTTGGGTGAGGCACAAAGAATAATAAAACCAACTGCAGGGCAGGGCCCCAGCAGAGTGGTGTTGAGCTCCTGCTACCATGAGCAACACGATGGTCCTCTCATCTTTTGGTAAGCCTTAACTCTGAATTGTCTAAGTGGTGCAAAATTAATATCATAATGTTTAAGTAAATATATTAGACCTTTTTATTTCACTTTAAAAGAACTCTTTCAAAATTATAATGTTAACTTTAAAATGGCAACTCAATAATTTGAGTAATTAAGAATATGTGAGAAATAGATAACAGATTAAATATTGTGTGATGTCTAAAATTGTTTAATTAGTAGTTTGTTTTTTTATGATAATGTCAAATCAAATTAGAATCATGTTTAGAATTGAAATCATGTTTAAAAGTAGAATCATGGCTAAATAAAGTAACTTTTTCGTTCAACTTAACTAAGCTGTACTAATTTCTAGTCTATAAGAAACTCTCCTCCTCATAAAGTGGTAGTGTTAGAACCTACATCCCTTATTTTGTACAGGTCAATCGGAGGCACCACAACCCCATTCCTGTGGCGAGATATTCTGTAGCATATGTAAAGAGTTCAAACCATCGAATCATCTTTGTATATACGGCCAGAAAAGGAGCAACAAATAAAGAAGCCTAAATTCCTATATATCTTTTTTTTTTTTATTTTGAGTGTACTCAGGATACGCAGTTTCAAAATCGAAATAACACCTTCGAACATAAGCCAAACTTTTGTGTTAGTCAACAACCTTGCCTTGCCTGCATTAATACAGATATTATTGTTATATGTAATATCTGTGGGATAAAACAACACGTATTCAAGGGCAAACACACATTGCATGAATTTATGTTATACGTAACCCTTCCAAGGAAAGAATTCAGTAAAATTATACTCATAGCACACAGCATGATAAGTTAGACGGACAGTTCATTTTGAAATACATGACGGAACTCTTAATCGTCACAACAAAGGTTATACTATCCGGATCTAAAATACAGATGATAAAACACGGTGACATTAAAATCATTGATTCTTTGAACTTTTTTAATACTCGACTGAGTGCACTCCCTAAAATGTTCAATTTAAATACAGAAAGTAAACTTTACTTTCCCCATTATTTTAACACAACCGATAACTGGGAATATGATGGTGAACTACTTCCTCCAACTGGGAAAATGATGGTGAACTACTTCCTCCATCGAAATATGGTTATAGCCAAATGCAAAAACAAGACAAGGAAGAATATCTTAAATGGTACAACCAACAACGAAAAAGCTACAAATAAACAATTTAATTTACAGCACGAACTTCAGACATACTGTACCCAAGATGTTAATATTTTAAGGATGGCGTGTTTACAGTTTACAGAATTATTTTTAGGGGAAACTGAAATCGATCCGTTCTTGGAAAGCTTAACTATTCCTAGTGATTGTATGCAAACGTACAGAAAACTGTACCACAAAGATAATGGTGTCACACTGTTAGCGTTTCTACCGCACTGCAGCCACAAGCTTCAGCCACTTGATAGGTCTGTTTACGGCTCTTTGAAAAAGCATTTCAACTCATCCTGTCAAGCGTGGATAGCTACAAATAGAAGGCCTATGACAATATATGATATACCGGGAATTGTAGCCATGACGCCATTCAACATATTGTCAGGATTCAGAGTAACAGGCATACTTCCTCTGAATCTTGACATTTTTACAGACTCAGACTTTATGCCAAGCCTTGTCAGTGATATACCTAACCCTGAAAATGTAGGCTTACCGCAAAATAATGTCAAGAAATAATAAACCAAATGACTGAAAAATCTACTACCGGAAAAATCTACACAGACGCTACACAGGCATGTCCACCTTTTAATGTAGAAAGTCCAACACCGGACCCTTCAAAGCTTTTCCCATCACCAAAGGAAATCCGACCATTCCAGAAAACAGAGCCACTTAAAGGGAACAACAAAAGGAGGAAGAAGAGAACTTCCTCAATTTTAACTGATACGCCCGTAAAAATGCACTAGCAGAAGAGCAAAGAATTTCAAAAGAAAAAAAGCCAAACGTGATTAAAGAACCAAAGAAAGGGCTAAAACACGTATTTCAAAAAGTTTGTTTCCTCAAAAAAAAAATAGGCCTACTAATAAGGAAAATGGAGGACTACAAGGAAAACGGAAGATTTGGAAGAAAAAGACCAAATCAAGCCCATTGTCAGAAACCGACGAGGAAAGTGACGATGACAGTTGTGTATGTATTTATTGTTTAGAAAAATACAGTTCCTCAAAACCAGGTGATGAGTGGGTTAGGTGCATCAAATGTAAAAAATGGGCGCATGGTGCATGTATTAACGGAAACAAACTCTTTTTCGTTTGTATTAATTGTGATGAGCTTGATGACTTGTCAATTAATCTTCCATAGTTTTTGTTTTCGTATATTTAAGTGACGTTATATTATTTTTGATCTCTTTTGATAATTCATTATGATGTAAGAATCCATTCATAATATTATTAATTAATTGATAAAAAGTTCATATTTTTGTTTTAGTATTTAAAATGATGTCTTGTTATTTTTTATCGTAATTTATTGTTAATTTTCATAGAACAACCGTTCATAATTTTTAACTGAGGTAAGACTCATATTTTGTTTTAGTATTTAGACGATGATTTATTATTATTAATCTTGATTTATTGTTAATTTCGATGTCAGTAATTTTTTAGTATATATGCTAAAAATGACGTTTTATTATTTTAAATCTTGTTTTATTGTTAATTTCAATTAATAACATGATTGTGTTCCATGATTTATGTTTTATTTACCAACTTTTATGTGTTTTACTTAGGTGTGCGAACATGACCCGGCCTATGTTCTATCATGCACCGTATACGGGGCAAGTTGGAACACGTGTATTGTTTAGGAAAATTATTTTACAAGCTGTTACCAATAGTTAATTTACATTGACAACTGTTTATAATTATAGCCAAAGAGTCATACTATGCAATACTTCTATTGGTTTTGTAAAAATGTTTATAAAAAAAAAATAATAATAAATACAAATTTCAAGAGACGGAAGTGTACTCAACTAGCCCCGGTCTCCCCTAATTTATATTTTTTAAACATTTAATTAAAAACAAAAATAACGATGGAGAGTAAAAAACATGGTTTTAAAGCAGTTTTTGCATAACAAACGTCTTTGAATTTACGTAGTGTAAAAACTAAGGGTGCTAAAAAAAATCCTATTAGGGTTTTATTAACAGTATTGTTATTAATAACATACTCAAGTTTCGTAATAAAATAATCACTACAACAATTGTTATTAACGTTTTTGTGAATTACTAGTATCTTAAATTATGGGTAAATATACAAAAAAATATTTTTATGGAACTAATAAATTACCTATCTAGAACTCAAAAATCTCAACTTATATTTCAAATTATATTTTTTTAAATATGTTTTTTATAAAGGCGTAAAAGTGATGAATCGTTCTGCTGCGAGTGATACTTTGGGCCCAATACAAATAGAGCACACTCTCGCGTATTATAACAGTAATAATTGTTTTCTTCTACAAATTTGGTTTACATAAATTGCATTTTGTAGTTTTAAATTTATTTCCATAAATAAAGTAGGCTTAATTTATAGTCACGTTTTGTCAACGTTTTAATCGTTACTTAAGTTTTTAACCCTTAAAAGGGGAGTCTAACTGGGAAAATATTATTTTTTATAGAATTTTTTTTTTTATGTGAGATTATTTTTCTGAATCCAACAGTATATAACACTTGTAGTAAAAAAAAATGTTTATGGTAAATAAAAAATAAAGGTTTGCACCGTAATCAGAGCAAATAAATTAGACTCTTCGGCTGTACAGATATACTGGACCTCAAAAGTACTTTATATAGTAATAGATTGCTCTTCACTACATTATTTATTTTTGTTCTGTTGGCTAACCTGTTCATAAAGTAATAACAATATTATAAAACAGGTGAGTATTGTCGTCTGTTGTTGTGAAAAGGAATAGGTTAGGTTTCAGTGAAACAGTGATAAAATTTCTTTGAGAAAGTTTAGTTTGTGAAATCTTTGTGTTTTTAATTAATTATAGTGAGATTTGTGTTGCTAAGTGATGGCTAATAAAAGGAAAATTGGTTCTAGAAGATCTGTTTTCAAAGCTAGGAAGAATGTTGGTCAGCCTAAAATATCAGACAAAAGACAAAACATTGCAACTAGTAGGCCTAAACAATCTTCGAAGTTTAAGGAAAAACTGAATAACTTTTCCATCTATGACAGCAAAACTGAGACAACAGAATATGAAATAATAGATGTAGTAAGTAACCTTAAAAATATTTTGAAGGAAGTAGCTATTTGAGGCGTCTAGTATCAAAACCACCCACATCACTTTTTTGGCCATGTTTAATTTTGAAGGATTTTGCAAGTTCAAAGTGAGCTCTATAAGGGGGGGGGGGGGACGGGTAGGGTTCAAATAAAACTACATCATGGTTATTTTTCGCTCTAAAGATGACGGTTGGTTTCAAAACGAATTAAGTCATTTGGTGAGTTTCAAATCTCACTACATCGTAAAAGCCTACTGCGCACGTGTCTCGCGCATCAGCTGGCCGCTCCGTTGTCTGCTATTGCCGGGTTGGACCTTGCGTGTTTTTAGGTTAAAATTTTTGCTGCGTGCTTTTAGTTAATTGTTTTCACTATAGTTTCTGATGAAAGTGTTGTGATTGGCAACTACTACTGTGATGGAAATTCATCCTACAGAAAATGAGTCTTCCAGAAAGCGGAAGAGATATGAAGACATGTGGAAGCGATCCCAGCAGAAAAAACAAAGGTATGTTTAGGTTATGTGTTTGGTTTTTGTTTGTTATGCTATGGGTACTTCTGCATAGGCTTAGGCTTCGATTCTGTTAGGGCATAAAGCATAGGGCGTAATCGAGTCGTCTGGATCTGTTTATCCTATCTGTTTATAAACTGTGGTTTTGAAAGTAGGCCTAAAACTGTTTTCTGGCCCTTGCAACACTAAAGGATTTGTTTTTATTTCAGATATGGGCCTCCTGGACCTCCTAAAGCATTACAATGTAACCATGGGAAAAAGCAAGGGGCTTACAAATGCCAGGATATATCGCTGTGATCAAACCAGATTCAGAAAAATATCTGAATTGAAAACTAAACAAGATAATTTCATTCAAAAATAATATACTGATGCTATTGTTCCTAAACAATCAAGGCCAACAGATAACTCTAAAAATCAAAGGCGAAGTGTATTACAGGACCGAACAATGTAAATACCAAAGATTTTGCAAAGCAGGTTTGAAGTTCAAAAACGTGTAAACCCCTAAACTGATTCAACCCGGAGTTTCAGTAGCAGATTTGAAAGTTAGGGATGTGACCAAGCTGTTAGCCAAACATTTCGGCGATGATTGGAGATCCCTAAATGTTTTATCTTTCTACAGAGACATTGAGCAAATGAACAGTAACCCTGCTGCTAGTGGCCCAGAGGAAAGTGACTTGGTTCAATGTGAACATGACTGTGAGGACTCCCATTTGGTGGTGTAAAACATTTTAACATGAATTTTATTGATCTTTTCATACTTTTGTATTGTTTGTGTAATGTATTAGAAAAAAATTACTACTTCTATGTATTTTCAAGTCCTTAATGTCTCAGGCCTTAAATTGTTTTATCGAAGTGTTTTTTATATTCTAAGTTATAAGTAAAAAGTATTAAAAAAACCTATTGTGAAGTTTTATTTTCAAAACTCCTTCCATTATATTAAGTTACTTTCCATCCCACTTATATCATTTAGGTTATTTTCAAAACAGACTACATCAGTCTGAGTTGGTGACAAAACCACCTACATCCAACTTATTTAAATCAAAACCGCCTACATCAAATTTCAAATAATTCAAAAATTAACAAAGTTACTTTAGTGCCTTATGTATCTATCTCAGATAAACGTAATATATATATTTTTAATATTTATTTTTAAATAAACCTTTAAGTTATGCAGTTTTTTGTTTTTCCTGAAAAATTAAGTCCAAGTGATGTAGGCTATTTTAAAACTAGACGACTCATTTGTAAAATATATCATGGTTCTCTTAGTTTGAGTAAAACGACTTTATTAGGCCTAGCTACTGAATTCAATATTACTTGTGAAACTTGTTCCCATAAAGGCCACCTTTTTTAATTGCAGCAAGATTATTATAGGCCTAGGCCTAGTGAAGAAAATTCTACTGATCAGACATACTACGATTTAAATCTTAAGCTTGTATATGGTCTACGTGTAATCGGTAAAGGTTACACTTCCGCCCGCAGCTTATGCGGTATGATGAATCTCCCACCTCCACCTACTAAATATAAAAAAAAACATAAACTAATTTTAACTGACACTGTGCAAACTGTATGTGAAAACTCCATGAAATCTGCTGTAGATGAAGCAGTTAAACAGAATGATAACAACAGGGACTTATGTGTAGGCGTTGATGGTTCATGGCAGAAAAATACCATGTTTCGTTGAATGGTATAGTTTCTCTAACATCAGCCGATACTGCTCAAGTACTTGACATTTGTGCAATGTCTAAGTATTGCAAGTGCCCTAATAAATTAAATAATGAACATAATGACTCCTGTCACGCTATATAGGGACAAGCGGAGGAATGGAGGTTAGTGGTGCAATACAGCTGTTTGAACAATCTGTGTCCCGCTACAATGTTCGGTACCTCGAATACCTAGGCGATGGGGACACCAATGCCTATAAGTAAGTATCTGATAAACAACCATATTGGCCCCAATATAAGAATCAATCAAATAGAGTGTGTTGGCCATGTCCAGAAGAGGATGGGGACTAGGCTCAACAAACTTCGACTCACGAAGAAGACCGCATTAGCTGATGGAAAAAAACTGACTGGTAAAAATAGACTCACAGAACTAGCCGTAAAAAAATCTACAAATATTTTACGGTTTAGCTATACGAAGAAATGAAAATAATCTCCAAGGAATGAGGCAGGCTGTTTGGGCAATATATTTTGGTGTAAAATCAAACAATGAGAGCCCGACCCATCAGCTTTGACCGAAAGATGAAACTACGTGGCTTAAGTATAATCAAGCCATTCTAGTTGGAATGACCTATGACCATACTCAACATTTCCATCCACCCGATAGTGTCATGCAAGAGCTTAGGCCTAATTTTAAAGCATTGTCAGAACCAGAGCTGCTTAAAAAATGTGTAAAGGTGAAAACATAGAATCCCAATGAAAGTCTGAAAAATGTAATTTGGTCACGGATACCAAAAAGAACTTTTGTTGGCCTTGATACTGTTAACTTTGGGGTTTTTGATGTGTCTCTCTTACAATTATGGCTACTTATCCAAAATTAAGTATTAGAACATTTAGGGTTCCCCGCTGGATGTAATACAGTGAAAACCATGAAAAGATTCGATTTGGAACGTGTCCGAAAAGCAGAAAAAGCACTAGAGGATCTTGAAAAAAGAAATCAGGCAATCTAGATCACTTGCAAAGAGAAGACTAAAAGACCTTTATGATGAAGATGAAGACCCTAACAACCCATCTTACAGTGCTGGACATTATAGACGTAAGTTAATTTATTATTATATTCACTTGCTTAGTTTTTTTCAAGTTTTCCGAACGTTGACTTTTTTTATACAAGATGCCAGATATTTCAGGAACCGCTAGAGATATCATCATAATTTTTTTTTTCCGAAGACCATGTTATAATAAACTAGTGTTTAACATGATATTTTTGACCTTATTTAATTAGAGGCTGAGAAAAAAATTTAAATAAAACAAAAAAAAAAATAGAAAAAATATATAGGCTACATTTATAAAAAAGCTTACAAAAATTTGTTTTTCATTAATAAGAGAAAACTGTGTGTTAATCACTAGATGTTGAGCCTATCTTTAAAATAAATAAAAAATTATGAGTCTAGGTCTAATAGTTTTCTTAATATATGGCATTTGCTTAACATTGAGTTTAAATGTGAGTCGGACTGCTGACTTGTCAGATGCACCTAGTCAATTCAGTGAACACGATACTGACAGTGATTTTGAAGTGGAGGAAATTGAAGAGGAAGACCTGAGAAATGTAGCTGAGGACTAATAGTGAAGAAGAAGTAGGAAATCAACCTAATATAAGATATATTTATGGTAAAAACAGATTCAAATGGGCAACTACTCCACCTGCGAGTTCTCGAGTGCGTATGGAAAATATAATCCATCTACCACAAACAAGGGGGCCATCTAAAATTGATAAAACTGCTACTCCAATTGATGCTTGGAAACTCATTTTTACTGAGGACATTTATAATATTGTGTTGGATCATACAAATGCCAAGATAACCGAAATGAGCAGTAATTACAGCCGTATTCTACAATTTGCAAAGCATGTTACCATTGTCGAACTAAAAGCCTTTATTGGACTTCTAATTTTGTCTGGGGTTATGAAGTCAGGCCATGAAGATGCAACTGCTATGTTTGCTAGTGATGGAACTAACTGGTCGTGACATTTTTCGCGCTAGCATGTCCTTGAAGAGATTTCTTTTTCTGCTAGTCTCTCTCAGATTCGATGACTCTAACACTAGAGATACTAGAAAGGCTGCTGGTGAAAAATTAGCATCGATAAAACTAATTATTCATGTGGTGCGAATGTCACTGTTGATGAGCACATGATTGGTTTCAAGGGAAAATGCAGCTTGAGGCAATATATTCCCAGTAAGCCAAAAAAGCATGGTCTAAAAGTCATGTGCTTATGTGATGCAAGAACCCACTATCTTCTTGATGCATTCATATATTGTGGAAAGGATACTTCCTTTCCACAATATATGAATGCATCCGAACATTATAACAAAATGCGTCCGGAAGCAAACAATCCGAACTATTAAAAACTTTCTATTCCAACTAGGTCCGTTTTGAAACTGTCCAGAAACATTATGAATACCCACAGAAATATTACAGGAGACAACTGGTTTTCCTCTGTGGTTCTGGTGAACGAATTACGAGCTAACGGACTGGTAGGTTGGAGAGGGAAAAAAAGAGAGAAAAAAGAGGGGGGAGTGTAATTCCTGCACAGTTTTTACCTAACAATTCGAGAGAGGTAGGGTCCTCTTTATTTGGGTTTACTCATAACACCACCATAGTATCATATGTACCAAAAAAATAATATGTGTCTGCTTATTGTCCTCCATGCACCATTCTCAGACACTCGATGGCAGTTCTGGTAAACCTGAAATTATACAATTCTACAACACGACTAAGAGTGGTGTTGACTCATTTGACCAGAAGTGCGCAGTGTACTCTTGCCAAAGAAGAACACGTCGCTAGCCTGAAGCTGTATTCTTAGGTATGCTCGATATGTGTCGAGTAAACAGCTGGGTTATACTGAAAGCTACAAACGTTGATTCAAAGATTACCCATAGAGAGTTTGTTATTAGTGTTGGAAAGTCACTAATACAAGGCCACCTACAAGAAAGATCTACAATTCCTCAACTACCAAGAGAGTTGAAATCACCAATCAGAAGAGTTGCTGGTATGTAAGCCCAACCACTCACGGTCACTAAAAGAAAACGATGCTCTTTTTGCCCAAGAACTAGTGACAAAAAAGTGAAAACAGTTTGTAATAACTGTGGAAAAACAGCTTGTGCAAAGATCACTAAAATACATCTATTATCTGCTTAGATTGCTGTTAAGGTAAAAAACAAACAAAAATTACACAAGACAAAAAATAATATTTTTTGAAAATTTGTAAAAATTTATTTCATCATCAAACATTCTTGTCAGAATTTATCCTACAAAAATAATCCTCTTTTTGTTTGTTGTAGGTGTTAATGGGTCCTGGACATTGAATGAACAAGTGTCCTTTATACAAAAAAACAAACATTTTATAATCCTTTTTTAATTCTTTGCAAAAGTCTACTTTTAAGTTTTAAATATGAACAAAAATGCTATTGACACGGCTATTGACACGTAAGAATTTATGACAAAATAAGATTCACAAGCTTATTGTATAACTATTATCATTATATTTGTATTACAATTTAATTTTTTTCATTATGTGTATTTTTATTGTGGTTTCCTGCTTTTTAAATACTGGGGTCTTGAAAGACCCCACCATACCAGTCAAGGGTTAATTCAATGTGCACTCGTCCATCACTGCACTATCTTTCACAAACAAACAAAAGGTTCCCAACGCAATGGCATTTATTTGGACTTATCAAAAATTATCTAAGCATAGCAGGCTGTGTGTACATAAGCTCTGAGGTCTCTGGTTGTCTATGAATTGTCAGTATTTAATTCGTGTCAGCTAGAAGGGTTCGTTTTTAGAATTTTTTAGTGTTTATAGTGTTTAAAAAGTTTGTGTGAGTGTGAGTGGTGAGATAGTGATGACAAAATTAATAAGCTTTCATATTTTTCATTTCTTTTTACTTAGTAGCAAAGTAAGACAATGCCAAAATCCCCATATATTAGAAAATCACAAAAACAATTTATATAAAGTGCAAAGTTGTATTTTAAAACCGGAAAAGGAGGACGGTAGTGTAAATGATATTATGGCACCTGTGAAAAGGACTACGGAGTGCCATAACAGTTCTGAAAGAACATTAAAACGTGTTACAAGTGAAGCCCTTAGGAGTGGATGTAAATTGGAATCTCCAAGAAAGGAAAACAAAGGAAGGCCAAAAAATTAGATAAATATTTAAAAACCATAATTCGGTGTAAAATCCACCAATATGAAAATTGAAAAAGATTATCCACAGTAGAAAAGGCATAAATATCTAGAAGAGCATAATGTCACCGATTTTCCAAAAATAAGTAGGTCTTAATTACTAAAACAAATAAAACTAATGGGATTTCGATTTAAGAAAGTTTGCAGTAAACCTATCCTTATAGAGTCAATGACCATTGGAGGAGCCAGGGCCGAGTACCTAATGAAAATTAAAAGATTGCGGGAGTCAGGATATTCAGTTTATATAGGCCTACAGATGAAACGTGGTGTGGCGCAAATCACTAGATGAAGTACGGCTGGCGAGAACAAATTCTACCTGGTGAAGCACATCGAAATTTTGATTTATTTGGGCTTATGTTAAAAATGAGGTGACAAAAAGAAATAAAATTTATAAGGTAGACGAAGTATGTCAGTTAGCCTCAGACATTATGGATAATGTGCCGGGAATTTTGTAGTAAAACTATGTCGAACAAGTTAAGACAATAGAAAATCAATTTGTTCAAAGTGAATATTTAGGTTGAGATTGCGGTACAACCCATGATAATAAATGTAAATGAGTCGGGGTCGAGTGAGGATAGTGATTTAGATTAATTACTGAAATTTAAATTTTAAAAGACCAAGTTTGATATTTTAGGATTCCTACTCTCCACATGGCATGGAGTACCTATTTATTTTTAACTAATAATAATAATAATAATAATAAGTAATTAATTAATTTATCTGTGTATTATAATTATCGCTTTCCTTCCAATAGCACTGCTATATTGCAAAGTCTCGAGTACAAGAGACTTTAAATATAGCAGTGCCATTGTAATCAAATGACCCGAATTTAGAAAATCGACATTGTAAATCACTAAAGGACCACCAATTGACACCTAAACGAATGTTATATGACGATCGGGTGAGGCGTAACGGAGGACACAAAGTTAACATTGCTCTTATGGAACAAAACTCCTAGATGGCATTCGGTGATGAAGAATCTTAATAGATCTGAGATGATTTTTTATAAATAATTTTGCATGGTCATCCATTTATAAGCTACAAAAGTCATTGACAAACCACTTTCCCAAAAAAATTTTAATTCAGTAGTTTAACCCTTTGAGGGCTATGGGACACATGTGTCCCGTGAATTTAAAAAAAAAATCTTATAAAATGATAAGTAGTTAGCACATAATTTTTATATGCTATATAAATAAATGTCCACATTATTAGAAAATACGATTTTAGAGAAAACCCAGATATTTTACTACATTTACTCTAAATTTAGAAAAATATTGAATTAAGAAAAGAAAAAAATATAAAAAATAGATTCAGTTAATTAAAAATATTTTCTGCTTTTTATTGGAATACATCACACAAAAACATGTGCATGTAAATATGTATATAATTACACATGTCACATCATATATAGCTTTCTTTGTGTTGGGACACATGTATGTGTCCCTATGGACCACAATAGAAATATAGGTTGGCAACACTGATGAAAACCAATACAAGCAGCTGTTTTGTAATACTGCATTGAGTGATTTATTGTTGACAATTTTGAGGTTACAATTGAGTTTGTGTTTATTGAAGTGTTTTGTGCTTATGAAATATGAATAACTGTAATGAAAAGAGATTGTTTTTGATAAAAGAAGATCAGGTTCTACAGTGTCTAATGGCAGATAATAGTGGAGATGAAGATGATCTTATACTTGATGAGGAAGACTACAACTTTCTATCACAGGATTTAGATGCTGTTGGACAAGAGGTTATTATAGAAAAATTAGAGGTTGGCCTAAATAATAATTTGAAAGATATATCCCAAATTGCATCAGATAGGGCAAACACGAGTACTCTAAGTTCAACAGCCAATGTTGGCTTATTTGAATCTACAAATAATCGTGATGGAGAATGTAAGCCTAAAATTACTGGTAGGCCTATAAAGTCCAAGGTCAATAAAATCACTGAGCTAAGACATAAATTACCTAATAAGTGTAAAATTACCAAAGATAAAGGGGCCATTCTCATCACAGACATTTTTCACTGTCCTGCTAGACTTGATTTAAAACTACAACGTAAAAATCAACATTTTTAGTGAATATAAAATTTAATCGAAGTTTGTAAGTTAACCAATACATATTTTTGTCGATATATATTTCATTTAACTGTTTATTACCCCAAAAAGGCTTATAAACTCACGACCGTCACTTGTCCCTTTCATATAAAGTTAAATGTCAATGCAGTTATTAAAGTATTATTTGTTATATAATTTACATATTTATCACTATGAATGTATAACAAGTTTAGTACAAAACAATTTGCCATGCTTAAAAAATTTTAAACCTATAAAGATCTGATGAAAAACAACTTTTTTCTCATTGTCCCTAAGTTTGGTCTCACGACCGTCACAGTTACTAGTTAGTTTAAAAATTTACCACTGGCTGCGCCAGTAGCAGTTCCGGTTGCTAGGGTAAACAGTGAGATTGTTGTCATAGTGAGTGATGTGTTTGTTTTACATTTTATTAGTGAATTATACATCAATTTGCATCGTAAATGTAAGTTTTCTTCAATGTATTTTTTAGTTCCTATCGACCGTCACGCTTTTTACAAATGCATTGTTGTAATCTGAAACAAATGGGTTTGCTATTTGTTTGTTGCCAGATGTACACATGTGATCAGTCAAGATGGCGATTTAGGTTAGGTTTTGGCAATGCTGCAAATATTAAATTAGTGCTGCGTCCTCACGACCGTCACACCTATTTTGTGACGGTCGTGAGCGGGTTGTGACGGTTGTGAATGTTGGAATGTAAATACATTTATAATAAATGTAACTTATTAATTACGAATTATATACTGTACAATATTATGTTCGTTACAAGTTTTTTACCTTTTATTAATTTTCATTTAGTTTTGTAGTTACTACAAACAACGTAGTAACTACAAAATTCAGTTAAATCAATGTTGTCATGGTTATTGGTTTTGCAGGTAATTAACAACACGACAAAATATGGATAATCCAATCAGTAAAAAAAGACATGGTAATAAAACAAGGGCAAAAACTACAATCGAAAGCAAAAGAAAAGCTGCAGCAGAAAGAAAACGAAAAGAAACATTAAGGATTCGCGAAAATCCGGAAAAATACGAATTGATGAGGGAAAAGGAAAGAGAACGGAGTTGAAAACGAAGATCAGAAGAAAAAAATTAAAAGTATAAATGACTTAAGTGAAAGGGAAAAGAGAAAACAAAGAGCGGAATGGAGAAAGCGATACCATAAGCATGCCGTAAAGAAACGTCAACAGCAACATTTGAGAAATTTTATAGATGACAATTCTCCTCCAGATTCACCAATTTCTACAACGAATGAATCTCATGAACATGAATTGGATGTTTTGAGATCAAAAAAAGTAAAAAGGGATCAAAGAAAAAAGAGACTTCGAAAAACTAGAGAAAGGGAAATGAAGATAGAAAAATTGGAAAAGAAACTAAAAGATCAACGTAAAGTTGCCGAAAAATGGAAAAAGAAGCACGCTCGATTGAAGAAAAACGGAACCTGTCTGAGGAAAACTGTTGATAAATCAACAGTTAAGTCATTTAAGAAACAATGAAACCAAAAAATTACCAAATGTAACCTCAAAAAAGAAGTTAAAAATTTCCTTACTGACGATGACAATTCTTACTTTACGCCAGATGAAACGAGGCGATGTTGATTTTGTTTCCAGTAAAGGTGTGTCCTGTATAAAGTGGATGGACAATCGTTCTGTACTAATGACAACAAATTTTATCTCCCCTATAGAAAAAGTAACAGTCGAGCGTAGAAAAAGTGACACAAATAAAAAAAATTCGCATTGACTGCCCTAAAATGATAAGTGAATACAACAAATACATGGGTGGGGTAGATCTAATGGACCAACTTAAAGTCACTTATGAAGTTGATAGCAGATCTAAAGTAAAATATTATCTGAGACTATTTTTTGATTTTTTTTACCTTAGTGTAAATAATGCTTATATTATTTACAAGCAGCTGATGATACAGGATGACAATTCAAAGCAAGTAACAACCCTTGGGTACAGACAAATTATAGCTCGAGTCCTTATAGGTGGCTATAGTAACAGAAAAAGATCCCTTTGTCAAACCATCTTTTCAAAACTAGTCCAATCCTGTGCAACACCTAAGCCTGAACATGCAATAATGAATGTTGAAGTACGAAGAAGATGCGTGCAATGTGCAAAGAACAAAGTGGAAAACCGCACTAACAATATTTGTAATATATGCAATATACACTTATGTTTCACTACTGACAGAAATTGTTTAGATGATTTCCATACATAGAATAACGTTTCAATTTGTTAAAGTTATGTAAGCAAATACAATTTTCAATATACAAAAAGTATATTATAATTTGTTAGTAAAGTGTCTATGAATCACATATGTGTATTTTTATTTCAATATTATGTACAAGTATTATTTCCATATAAGACATTAGGACAATTTATAACAACAATTAAAAGAACTCTCTTCAGTTATGGACCATAGGGACATATTTGTCCAAAGGTTTTTTTTTTTTTTCAAAAGTATAAATTTGATGATCAAAATAGTATGTTTTACTTTGTTTTTAGAGTACAAATAATGTTATTTCTCAATAATTTTTTTTTCAAATTAAGTCACACACTTTGTGGTCTTCAAAGTGTTAAGTAAAATTTGATCATAACATAATGTGTTATATATTTATTACCGTTGCATTACACTGCAAACAACTGTTAAAGTTAACATTACTGTATTGTTAACTTGTTAGTGTTGTGGCGTTTTAAGAATTTTTTGTCTAATAATTTAACCGCCTGGAGGGTGCTACACCCTAGCGGTGAGTTTGAAGCAGTATCATGCGTTGTTCTAATCTCAAGCCGTAGGGCAAAATAACGGTACCGGCCTCTATTCTATATACGACTATAGTCTATTTAAATAAGGGAGTCAGTAGCAGTAAATCCATATTTCACTGTTCACGTGATCAAATGTGCTGAGGCGGATGTACAGGCACGGTTACAGAAAATATCCTGCAAACTGCGCAGAAATTACAGTTCATTTCTTTAGATAGGAAGTTGAGTTATAGTGTCTTTCCTTTGTATTTTTAAATCGATTTTTCAGTATACCGGGATCTATTGTATGTGTGCTATTAATTTTAGTTTATTTAAATTTAAGAATTTTTGAATGTAACTACAATTATTATATTACAACAAGTACTGTATAATGTCATCTACTGAGTCTGCTACAGAAGCTACTGAAGTAATTAGCCCTCCAACGGGAAAAAAATTTAAAACATTTAGCCGTGGCGAGAAAGAAATGATTTTAAACAGCTACAAAGCAGAGACTGAATCAGACGGAAATTATCTACATGTAGGCACTTCAAAAGTAGTTTTAAAAAACACCGCTTACTCAACAGGTACAAGCGACAAATCTGTATATAGGATTATACGAGAGTATAAAACCAATAAAACTATTCGATTACCAAAAAACCAAAAATACGTATGTCTTAACCAAAATTAATGAATTTGACAGAAATGCGATAAGAAGGAAGGTGTATGAGTTCTACTTTCGGAATGAACTTCCAACAATTGACAAGGTTTTGAAAGTTGTGAATGATGATAAAGACATTCCAAATTTTTGTAGAAGCACATTTTATAATCTTCTGAAACAAATGAATTTTAGAAATATGTTAAACAGGGTCGGGATAGTGCGTTAACTGGAAGAAATGACATAATTTTATGGAGAAGAAAGTATTTAGAAACAATAAAATTAGTCCGTCAGAACGGAAGAAAAGTGTATTACATGGACGAAACTTGGGTGAATGCGGGTCACACAAAAAGCCATATTTGGAAAGACGAAACGATAAAAAGTTCAAAAGTTCGCTGGTGTCGGTCAATTGGAAATAAAGCACCGACCGAGAAAGGCGCTAGGCTAATAATTACTCATATAGGCAGTGACAGTGGATTTGTTGAATGAAGGTGGACTGCAATTGTTTCTGTCTAAAAAAGCTGGCGATTATCACACAGAAATGGATGGAGATTTCTTTGAGGATTGGTTCTCTAAAATTCTTCCACTACTCGAAAATAACAGCGTAATCGTGTTAGACAATGCGCCATACCATTATCGGTAAGTTGAGAAAGTTCCGAATTCTTCATGGACGAAAGCTAAAACAAAAACAAGCCAGTGTCATAACTTGATAACTCATAACTTGAGGTTATGCCAGCTTGACAAATGTTAAAATTTCTAGTGTATGACACTTTTTGTTATAGACTAAACCTGTCTAAATTAGTGAATGACATTCTGTCCGAACAATGTAATTATAAGAAATGCATAGGTTCTACACAAAAAAATATGTTAATTACGGCTTATATTGGTTGAAGGTCTTATTAGGCACAGCCTAAAAAATTTAGGCTATTACTTAGATTATGACCAAACTTAGCATAAAACGAAACCCGGAGATGAGAGAAAGGACTGTTGAAAAACTAAGTAAAATGCGAGCTATTGTAACGGAGGAAAACATGAAAATCATGGTTTCATGAAGTAAAGTCGTACCTAAAGGAAGAGAAAGTAGAAGATGTTTTGCTGAAACCTTCAAGTATATTTAATATGGATGAGACGGCATTTTTTTTTTGTGCCCCAAGAGCGACAAAGTTCTTGGTATAAAGGGGCAAAAAAATGTCTACGAAATCAGTTCCTCAAGTGATAAAGAGAACATAACAGTTCTTTGTAATGTGAATGCAGGAGGCAATGTTGCCCCACCGTTGATTGTTTATCCTGCGAAAAGATTGCCACAAGCTATAAAATTAAACGTTCCGGACGAATGGTGTATTTCGAGATCTGATTCTGGATGGATAAATGGCGAAGTTTTTTATGAATATTTCGTCAACTGATAGGCTTGATATGTCGAAAATTTTTCAAATATCAATGGACGGACCCAATGTCAACTGGTCATTTTATAAATTATTCAAAAATGATCTAAACACTATTCTAGGATCAAACTAACCTAGTCTTATAAATTAGGTTCTTGTGGCCATCATGTGGTGCATGTTGCGTTCAAAACATGTATAAAAAAACCACCTGGAAACTCATGGAATTTTTTTAGAGCACTATAATATAACTTATTTAAGATGGTTCCATCTAGAAGAGGGCACTTCACAGATATAACTGGGTGTTATTTGTTTCCTCTGCCATTTTGCACGGTACGTTGGATAGAAAATGCAAAAGTAGCAAAAAGAAGGCAAATGGTGTTGCCAGCTCTTAAGAAGTATGTAGATTCTGTTAAAGGAACTGACAAGGAACCTTCCTGTAATAGTTTTAAGGTCGTGCAAGCTTTATTAAAAGACAAACTCCACCCAGTTAAAATATCTTTTTTCCAATCTTTTGCGGAAAGATTGGAACAGTTTTTAACAGAATTTCAAACAGATTCCCCAATGGTCCCTTTTTTATATGATAATATTTTAAAACTGACCTAAGAAGTTATGGATAAATTAATAAAAAAAGGGGTGATGGTCTGAGAGAGTTTCTACAAAATAAATGTTTTTGAAAAAGAGGATGGTTTATTTAAAAATCTACTTCGAGTGAAGGATATAGACCTTGGTTATAGTACAAGATCTGCTCTAAGGTAATGTCATGGTGTGACAGACAAAGAAATTTTGGATTTTCGAAAAGAAATCAGAAATTGCTATCAGCATTTTGTTGCAAAAGTTCAAGAAAGGTTACCGTTAAAATACCCTCGAACAAAATTTCTTTCTTTTTTAAATCCTAACAATATATCAAGTAATGAAGAAGAGGCTTGTGAAAATATGAAAAATCCACTGGATATAATGATCCAGTCAAATATTGTCTAACCAACCAAGGCAGAAAGCGCTGACCGTGAATTCCGTGAAATCATCTCGAAGTCCCACTTCCGGTTTGAATGTGCGAATTATTCAAAAAAAGAAACTAGACTTGACAAGTTCTGGATAACTCAAGTACAATCGGCGGAAAACTTAAAAGAAGTTATTCAAAAGGTTCTTTTGTTATCGAATGTCAATGCAACAATTGAAAGGGGCTTTTCTGTAAAAAAAAGAGATGTTGGTAGAGAATTTAAAGGAAGAGTCTCTTGTCGCACAGCGGATGGTGTTTGATGCCATTATTAATGCTGGAGGAATGGAAGAGTTCAGTTCTCAGCCTATTCCAAAGAAGATGATTCTTTCAATGAGAAACGCTTACAGTAGATTCAAAGAGGCTGAAGACTACAGAAAAAAGGTAATCTTATTACGATAGCTACATGGTAAGTTTGTTTAAAAATATAATTTTTATCTGTAATATGTAAGTCTAGGAAATTAGTGAAAGTTAAATAACTTGTTTTTTTATGTTTAAAAGAGCATTCAGCTCTTTTAAAGTTTATACAAACTTAAAACTACATTAAGAATAATAAAAATAAATAAAGTGTTTCATAACATGTAGCATAAAATTATGCTGGCCTATAGTGTTTTAGTGGAACGTTTTATTTATGGAGCCTAACTAATTTTTTTTCCCACAATATTAAAAAATTAATTTGGAAAATGTTTGAATAACAATAGTGTTATTTCTGAAAGAACTGCTATTTTGCAGACTATGACTGAAAAAGATAAGAAGGCTGTTGAAAAAAGGAAGAACACTATGGAGTTGAAGAGATTGGAGGCCAAAAAAGCTAAACTGCTAGGGGACACGTACGTGGGGGGGGGGAATACATTTTTTATTTTTTCTGATTATATATGTTTTTCTGAAAAAGAAAATATATCATACATACAGTCATGTGCGAATTAATCTGAACAGCGAGGTAAATTTTGTTTTTTGGCGTTGGCCAACCTGGAGATGTGGCTGTATTCTTTTTCTACATGTGATTCATTGTTTCTACATCATTTGCAACAAATTGGAGGTTATGTTTGTGTTTCCATGTGGTTAGTGTTATTTTTGTCTCTATTTTGTGGTTTTTAAAAACTTTCTGGATAATTTGGTGAGTGCTTAGTTAATTTACAATAAGTATTGGATATGGATCTAACTCCTAGAAAAAGAAGCAAGATAATAACCTTAAAAGAACATACTTCTTTGACTCAAAGACAAATAGCTGAGCAATGTGGGGTTAGTTTAGGCATTGTAAATAACATCATTAAATTAAAAAACCTAACTGGATCAATTTCCCCTAAAAGAAAAGGTGTTTGTGGAAGAAAAAGAAAAACGACGGCTAAAGATGATGCAATGTTGCTTAGAAACAGTAAAATTCACCCTGAAAAAAATAGCTTTGAGCTTAAAAAGATTTAGAGGCCGCTGGTGTTAATATTCATGACTCTACAGTTAGAAGACGTCTTTTGGCTGTTAACAGAAAAGCAAGAAGGCCAAGAAAAAAACAGCTGTTAACAGCAGCTATGAAAAAAAAAACGATTGGCTTGGGCGAAAAAATATAAATTTTGGAAAGCTGAGAATTGGAGGAAAGTTTTATTTTCGGATGAAAGTCATTTTGTAGTCCAAGGTACAAAGTTGTCCCATGTACGAAGGTCAGATAATGAAGCTGTGTCACCAAAACATTTGCAACAAACAGTAAAGCACCCAGAAAAAAAAATGTTTTGGGGTTGTTTTTCGTATCAAGGCCTAGGACCGTTGGTGCCTATAACTGGAATTATGAATAGTGTAAAATATATCCCTATTTTACAAGGTAGAGTAATTCCTGAACTAAAAAAAATGGAAAATGACCATCAAGTGAAATATCCTGTTTTTCAACAAGATCTTGCACCCTGTCACGCATCCAAAGCAGTTAAGGAATTTATGAATGAAAAGGGTATTTTGTGCTTGGAGTGGCCTGGAAACTCGCCTGACATCAATCCCATAGAAAATCTCTGGGCCATTTGCAAAAACAGATTAAGAAAGAAGGATTGCACAACAAAAGAGAAGATGATTTCTGCACTCATTCAAGTTTGGTTCCATGATCCTGAAATTCAAGAAATGTGCAAGAAATTAGTCGATTCAATGCCAAAAAGACTTGAAATGGTAATACAAGCAAAAGGAGGTCACACTAAGTACTAATATGTATGTAATATGTCAACATTTATGTAATTAAGCTAATAAATGTTTGTTTTGAACTGAAAATGGTTTTGTTCAGATTAATTTGCACATGACTGTATATTGAAAAATATTATTTGGTCACGAAAATAAATATTTAGTGAATGCGCGACAGCCAATTTTATACACTTTTTTGTATTGTGACGTGACTATACTATATCGTTTCAGTTCAGCAGGGACTGTACCTGCAGAAAGCTATTTGTTTACAGCTGCTGCAATCAGCTGTTTTCTTTACTTTACAACTTCACTGATTTGTTTATACTGTGTTTTTGTAGTGGAAAGTTTCTGTTTGTGATTGTCTGTGTTTGTGAATGAAAATTGAAGTGTTTTATTGTAAAACATGCCTAGAAAAACCGAAAAGAAAAGGACATTTAGAGGTAACAAATACACTAAAGTTAGTAATTGTACAAGTAAACCTTTGAATATAGAGAATTTAGTTGGTGAACCTACTGTAAGCCCCAGCCCTAGGTCTTCCAACATTGAGGTTAGGCCTACTTCTGAGAAGAAATTGTCCTATTTTTTTTATTTATTTTTTATTCTTAATTCAATATTACAACTGAGTATGTACCCATCTAGCAATTTACACTTCATACTTTTTACACTTGTAAGGGATATGACCCAATGGTTATTCCCTATCATTATAGTCCATCAGATCTGAAGGCTTGGTCCTCTTCAGTCTTCTCTCCACCCGAGTGACATCCAACAGTCCCTGTATCTCATGGTGTTCATGTTGAATGATGCGTTGTTTATGCTTCCTTGCCTGTTTTTTTATTTCATCACTGACTAGGTCTATCTGCAGGTCCCTATGTAGATTATCGTTCCTGATGTACCAGGGTGCATCCACTATACATCTAAGCACTTTATTTTGAAACACTCGTCTTGCTAGTGCAGCCCCATAGCTGAATTCCGTAGATCCACACTGGTCTTAAGACCTGCTTATAAATCAATAGCTTGTTGTGTATTGACAGTTGTGATTGTCTTCCAAGCAGCCAATACATTTTCCTGAACTTCAAGTTTAGTTCTTGTTTTTTCTTTTTGAGTTTGTAGTCAATCTCTTTGTAGTTTCCACATCAGTCCCTCATGCCAAACTCTGTCAAAGGCATTTGCCACATCCAAGAAGACACTTGCACATGTTTCCTTTATCTCAAGCGCATTCTCCACTACACTCGTGATCCTATGGACTTGGTCTACTGTAGAATAGCCTCGCCTGAAACCAAACTAATGGTCGGGGATAAGCTTTCTATCCTCAATGATTGGCATCAGCCTCTTTAACAATAGCTTCTCGAATAATTTAGAGATTATTGGTAGTAGCGATATAGCGATATATATATATATATAACCTCAATGAAACCCCCATCTGAACCACCAATTCAAAGAAGTTCCAAGCGCTCCGTAAGTTTCATTGCAAAACAGAACGAACTTTTATCGGTGGCTTGTAAATTTCTCAAAAAATCGAATGATGAAGACACGGATGCCTTCACCGATATTGGCAAAGTTGGGCTGAGAAGCTCAGAAATCTTGAAACCCGGCAAGCAATGTATGCTGAAAAGGCAATGACATTCTTTTTACTGCTGCTCTAGGAGAATTAAAGAAAGATTCTGTAAAAATTAATGAACCCGTCACTTTTCCCTCTTCATTACACGAAAGTCAATTTAATTATAGTTCTGCAGTCAACTCTAACTCAAATGAAACGGTCACTTCACCAGCTTCATCACACGCAAGCCAATTTAATTATAGTCCTGCAGTCAACTTTAACTCAAATGAAACTGTCACTTCACCAGCTTCATCACACGCAAGCCAATTTAATTATAGTCCTGCAGTCAACTCTAACTCAAATGAAACGGTCACTTCACCAGCTTCATCACACGCAAGCCAATTTAATTATAGTCCTGCAGTCAACTCTAACTCAAATGAAACTGTCACTTCACCAGCTTCATCACACGCAAGCCAATTTAATTATAGTCCTGCAGTCAACTCTAACTCAAATGAAACGGTCACTTCACCAGCTTCATCACACGCAAGCCAATTTAATTATAGTCCTGCAGTCAACTCTAACTCAAATGAAACTGTCACTTCACCAGCTTCATCACACGCAAGCCAATTTAATTATAGTCCTGCAGTCAACTCTAACTCAAATGAAACGGTCACTTCACCAGCTTCATCACACGCAAGCCAATTTAATTATAGTCCTGCAGTCAACTCTAACTCAAATGAAACTGTCACTTCACCAGCTTCATCACACGCAAGCCAATTTAATTATAGTCCTGCAGTCAACTCTAACTCAAATGAAACGGTCACTTCACCAGCTTCATCACACGCAAGCCAATTTAATTATAGTCCTGCAGTCAACTCTAACTCAAATGAAACGGTCACTTCACCAGCTTCATCACACGCAAGCCAATTTAATTATAGTCCTACAGTCAACTCTAACTCAAATGAAACTGTCACTTCACCAGCTTCATCACACGCAAGCCAATTTAATTATAGTCCTGCAGTCAACTCTAACTCAAATGAAACTGTCACTTCACCAGCTTCATCACACGCAAGCCAATTTAATTATAGTCCTGCAGTCAACTCTAACTCAAATGAAACTGTCACTTCACCAGCTTCATCACACGCAAGCCAATTTAATTATAGTCCTGCAGTCAACTCTAACTCAAATGAAACGGTCACTTCACCAGCTTCATCACACGCAAGCCAATTTAATTATAGTCCTGCAGTCAACTCTAACTCAAATGAAACTGTCACTTCACCAGCTTCATCACACGCAAGCCAATTTAATTATAGTCCTGCAGTCAACTCTAACTCAAATGAAACGGTCACTTCACCAGCTTCATCACACGCAAGCCAATTTAATTATAGTCCTGCAGTCAACTTTAACTCAAATGAAACTGTCACTTCACCAGCTTCATCACACGCAAGCCAATTTAATTATAGTCCTGCAGTCAACTCTAACTCAAATGAAACTGTCACTTCACCAGCTTCATCACACGCAAGCCAATTTAATTATAGTCCTGCAGTCAACTCTAACTCAAATGAAACGGTCACTTCACCAGCTTCATCACACGCAAGCCAATTTAATTATAGTCCTGCAGTCAACTTTAACTCAAATGAAACTGTCACTTCACCAGCTTCATCACACGCAAGCCAATTTAATTATAGTCCTGCAGTCAACTCTAACTCAAATGAAACGGTCACTTCACCAGCTTCATCACACGCAAGCCAATTTAATTATAGTCCTGCAGTCAACTCTAACTCAAATGAAACTGTCACTTCACCAGCTTCATCACACGCAAGCCAATTTAATTATAGTCCTGCAGTCAACTCTAACTCAAATGAAACGGTCACTTCACCAGCTTCATCACACGCAAGCCAATTTAATTATAGTCCTGCAGTCAACTCTAACTCAAATGAAACTGTCACTTCACCAGCTTCATCACACGCAAGCCAATTTAATTATAGTCCTGCAGTCAACTCTAACTCAAATGAAACTGTCACTTCACCAGCTTCATCACACGCAAGCCAATTTAATTATAGTCCTGCAGTCAACTCTAACTCAAATGAAACGGTCACTTCACCAGCTTCATCACACGCAAGCCAATTTAATTATAGTCCTGCAGTCAACTTTAACTCAAATGAAACTGTCACTTCACCAGCTTCATCACACGCAAGCCAATTTAATTATAGTCCTGCAGTCAACTCTAACTCAAATGAAACGGTCACTTCACCAGCTTCATCACACGCAAGCCAATTTAATTATAGTCCTGCAGTCAACTCTAACTCAAATGAAACTGTCACTTCACCAGCTTCATCACACGCAAGCCAATTTAATTATAGTCCTGCAGTCAACTCTAACTCAAATGAAACGGTCACTTCACCAGCTTCATCACACGCAAGCCAATTTAATTATAGTCCTGCAGTCAACTCTAACTCAAATGAAACTGTCACTTCACCAGCTTCATCACACGCAAGCCAATTTAATTATAGTCCTGCAGTCAACTCTAACTCAAATGAAACGGTCACTTCACCAGCTTCATCACACGCAAGCCAATTTAATTATAGTCCTGCAGTCAACTCTAACTCAAATGAAACTGTCATTTCACCAGCTTCATCACACGCAAGCCAATTTAATTATAGTCCTGCAGTCAACTCTAACTCAAATGAAACTGTCATTTCACCAGCTTCATCACACGCAAGCCAATTTAATTATAGTCCTGCAGTCAACTCTAACTCAAATGAAGCTGTCACTTCACCAGCTTTATCAATTGATAGTGCAGCACAATTCGACCAGGAATGCACTTATATTACCCTGAATGTTAATAGCAACATACAACATGAAAAAAATACTATGACGCTAACAACATTTCTTAATACATATAATGATTTATAAGTTTAATTTTTAATCAATAAAGTAGTTATTACTACAACTTTAGTATGATGTTTCTTGTTCATAAAAAAAGAAATAATTTGTTGCTTCACGTGTGTTTATAACGGCATAGCTAATGGTTCGTGGACTTATCAACGCGAAAACTTTAGATCCTCGAATGATCTACCAGTGGCGAGAAATCGCAGAGTAACTGCTAATTTTTCTTCAGGGGTTACAGCTTCCCGCATATTCGTATCCTGGCACATTAAGTAGGGTTCAATCATTGTTAGTAGATCATGAAATTTATTTAGATCCATTCAAAAATAATTGAGGTAATCATGTTCATCGGTCATACCAATTTCTTTTAGTAACTCTACGTGGCCGTACCGTTATTTTTTTTAAAACCACTCTTTCATCCATTTTTTTCGTACAACATTACGTTTAGTAGCGATAAATAAGATCAATGCTAAACATGCTTTTTCTTTTTTTTCCATTTTTGGAAAGTAATAGTAGCAAGAATTCTTAATAACACTTAATTAATTAACACTAAACACAGAACCACTCGGTTGTGAAATCTTGTCCTTAAACGAATATTGATGTCGATATTGAAGTACGACCGCACAGAGTCAATATATTGATCAATAATTCGATATTAAAAAATTTAAAAATCCGTCAATATTTTAAAATCTACATCAATTCAGTCCGCACACGACTCAATATATTGATCAATATTTTTCAGTATTGATCAATATGTTGACCGTGTACGGCCCGCTTAAGAGGGGCCGGTACTTCAAAAATGAAAAAAATATCAATTTTTTTTTTTATAGTTGGATATTTTTCTTTGGTTAATTCTGCATTAAAAAATGTATAACACTTAATGTTTATATATTTATTTAGATATAAATAAAAATTACAAAATTTGTTGCATGGATGTTTTCCCTTAACATTCATACATAATGTATGTTTAAGTTTTGTTTGGTGATTTTGTTTTCATAGTTGGCTATTCTGATTCACTGACAAAGTACCATAGCTGATTCAGACAGCTGACCGCTTTATTGTTTTGATTTTCAGTGTCTTTATTTATGTGAGTGCAGTGAAGGTTAGTTTAGATTGAATTGAAGTTTGTTTACTTTCTTCATAATAAATCTGTAAAAAGGTATTGTTAGTGCTCCTGTGAAGGTTTTGTTAGTGCTTCTGTGAAGTTTTATTGAGAATGCCACGGCCTGCAGCAGCTAGAGTGTGTAAAAAACGTAGGTTAGTTGGGAAACCTAAAGGGGTTGTGTGTAGGAATGAAAATAGCCCAACAGCTGAAACAGAGAGTGCTAGGCCTAATAGTGAAAATGAAAACACTCCCAATGAATCTAACAGAAAAGGTGCATCTAGTGTCAAGGTAAAACCTAACCTAAAAGATTATTCTGACTACTCCTCAGATGAATGCAACATTATTATTAACTCAGCAATATTAAAAGATATCTTCTCACAATTCGCCTTTTGTCGCGATTGTGGAAACCAAATGAATTTGAACATCGGAAGGCACTTAGGTTTAGCTACAGAAATTTGTGTAGTCTGTGAGTTCTGCAATACACAAAACAAGTATTTCACATCTCCTAAAGTTACATACACTCTAAATAATACTGATAAAAATAATAATATGTTTGATGTAAATGAAGGGTACCGGGAATAAAGGGGCTAAGTCAATTTTTTTTTAAGTGAGTTAGTGTCACCATGGTGTAGTTTAGCATTGAAAAATTGTCAGAACACTTCAGTCTGGTAATAAAAGAGCTATAAACCAGCCAAAACAGCGTGGGAAAATATCATATACAGAAAATGAAGGGTGTCAAGCCCACAGTTACTGGAAAAGAACGAGCTGTCCATATAAGAATGATGTAAGTTTGTTGATCAGCTGTTTTCTTGAAGCAACAGGAAATATTATTTTAGTCAACAACCTCAGTTTTGGTCTAACATCCAAAGGAACCAGAAGTAGTCTTGCCTTTCGTTGGTGTTCGTTATTGTTTATTAGTGCTTTGTGGAGTGTTTACTTAGGTTATTAATTTTTAGGTGGCAGTTAGTGTAGTTGATATGAGTGAAAACGTGCAGGATTGTGTGACTAACTAAGAAAAGGAAGAAGCATGGCAGGATGAGTGATGCAAGGAAGAAAATTAATTTAATGAGCCATACTATGGGTGAAGACTGTAAGTGCTTAAGGGGAGCGGGTAACCAAAACATTGGAAAAAATCTAAAATTATTTTATTTGTTTTTTTTATTCATTGAAGTATTCTCTTTAAGAAAATATAAGGGTTTTTGGCCAAATAAATTTTTTAGCTGCTAGAAGAAATTAAAACCCAAACTAAGTCACGCCTATGAGCTTGCGCGAATTCCTGAACATAGACCTACAAACTAATATATTGTACATTCGGGGAAATTATGTTTCTGGTGTTTGATGGTGTTGGCAACACTGCTAACAACTCAACTGCAAGCAGCTGTGTTTGTATTATTTACTGCTTCTGCTTTGTTGTGAGGTTAGTTTTATTTCTTGAAAAGTGAGAGTGTTTTATAGTTTACTGTGATTTGAGTTGTTGTTTTACAGTGTTGTTGTGTTATAGTGTTATATAGTGCTGTAGTTATAGTGTATTTTACAGTGAAAATGCCCAGGAAAGTTTCTTTCAAAACTAAACCTAAACCTAAATATAGAGGGAATCAATATGTAAACAAGGAACGCAAGCCTAAACCTAATTCAAAAAGCCCAAACACACCTAGGCCTACCCATACAACTAACCCTTGTCCTGTCAGTTCTTCAAAGAAGTTATCCCGGCCTATTAGTGTATATAATAACTACCAAGGTGCAGGTAAAGGTAACATAATATTTGATTTATGTATACTCAGTGAAGGAATTAAGTTTTGTACAATGTAAATATTGCCAAGGCACTGATTGCGTAGAGCTTTGTACTACGGAAACTGGTCAACATTATTTAGCTGCGAATGTCAAGCTTAGGTGTAGTCTTTGTTCACAGTCTACTCAGTTCTGTAGCTCTAGATATAACAAAGACAGTGGAAAATATGATATAAATATGATGTTTTTTCACGCTATGAGATCAATCGGTCGCGGATATACATCAGGTAACCTAATACAGATTTGGCGGTTAGTTTAGACGGCTCTTGGCAGAGAAGAGGCCATTTGTCATTGAACGGTTTTGTAAGTGTCACTTCCTTCGACACAGGTAAAGTGTTGGATGTGGCAATCTTGTCTAAATATTGTCAAGTGTGTTCAGTAGCTAAAAATGATGTCCTAGAAAACAGATGTACACGGAATCATACCGGACCAGTGGCAATATGGAGGTAGCAGGAGCGGTCGAGGTTTTTAAAAACTCGACTAACCGAGGGGTTCGATATGTCAAATATCTTGGTGATAGGGACAGTAACGGGTTACAAAAAGTTACTGATGATAAGCCTTATGGGGAGGATGTTAATGTTGATAAACTTGAATGTGTCAATCACGTTAAAAAACGAATGGGTACGCGGCTGAAAAATTTGAAGACGGCAAAGGCTTAGGTGGTCGAAACAGACTGACAGATAAAGAAATTTATAAATTACAAGAATATTATGGTTTGGCAATAAAAAGAGGAGGCTCTGATTTGGAACAGATGAAAAGAAATGTGTGGGCTACATATTCCCATAAAATATCAAGCGATGAAAACAAACAGCACAACTTATGCCCCCCTGGACCAGACACTTGGTGTGGTTACAATAAAGCTACAGATAACCACCTCGAATATAAACACAAAAACAAACTCCCTTATGATATAATGGTTTTAATCAAAAAGATTTATCAGGACCTGGCAGACCCAAATCTCTTAAAAAAAGTGCCTGCACCAAAGAACACAAAACCCAAATGAGAGTTTTAATAACGTGGTTTGGACAAAAACCCCCAAAAATGTTTTTGTGAAACTTGACACTTTCAGATTGGGTGTATATGACTCTGTGTTGAGCTTTAATGATGGGTTTTCAAGTAAATTGGCCATTTACAAAGTGCTAGGCCTACAGTTATGCTACAAAGCAGTAAACAAGCTTCGCAGTTTTGACATATTGCGAATGAAAAAAGCCGACAAAGCGGCAGAAAACATGACCCGAGCAGCCAGAATTGCCAGAAGAAAAAGGAAAATGGACCTAATCAGGCAGAGGATCCAGACTATGGTGCAGGGATGTTTTAACAAGCCACACTCATCCTAAGGTAAGATTTGACCTTTAACGCTAATTTCCCGAAACTTTAGTTTTTATTGACGCAGGTACATTTTTCTCAGTAAATATTAAAGATAAAAGGTTGGAACTTTGTATGGTCATACTTTATACTGTTTACAAACACATGCAAAATCAAGGCCATATCTGAACATTACCCCAGTGAAAAAATTTTAAATTCTATAAAAAAAAATGTTTTTTAGTCTTTTTTTCAAAAAAAATAAAAATTTATGATCTAGTACTTTTAAAATGGTCAAAGAGCATGTGTTTGCTTAAAAAGGTGTTAATAATGTTGTGTTAAATTTTCATATATGTAGCACTTTGCACTTTGTAGCAAAATTGCTTAATTTAACATAGGCGGTATAGGAGTTACGCGCTCCCCTTAAACCAATGTTTCAATAAAGTTCCAAATAATGTAAAACTGTCTACTTTAAAAGAATTTAACTTACTAGAATCTTCAGATTTACAGGACTCATATTTATGTGGTCTAAGATCAGTCCTTCCAATAGGTAGACGTAGGCCTAGAAATGGTGAGGAGTCTAATTTAAAGAAGGCTACTTATAAATATAGAGTTCGAGGTATTGTAGGTGAAGGACTTAAAGAATTTGATATTTGCAGGATTGCATTTTTGTCATTGCTTGGGATTGGAAAGAAACGTCTAGAAAGGCTACAAAAAAGCTTGCAACTAACAGGTGTTTTTCCCAAAAATAAAAGGGGAAAGCACGGAAACCGACCATGGCGATTAACAGAGGAAACTCTTAATTCTGTAAAGAATCATATTTCATCATTTCCCTCAAGAAACAGCCATTACGGATTAAAAGATACTAAAAAAGTGTACTTAGATGAGGACCTAAACATAAATAAATTGTACAGTATGTTTAAGGGAGAAAATCCAGAAATAAAACTTTCTTACGAAGTATACAGAAATATATTTACTAACAAATTTAATATTGGGTTTGGTTACAGACACGTGCACATATTGTGACGAGCACGCTGTCAAACTAAAATCCTTGGAATTGGAAAAGAAAAACAGTACGGATCCTAATCGTGCTGAGGTACTCAGTAGAGAAATAAAAAAATTGGAAACTTTAATTCAGGTGCACAAAAAAAAACCATTTTACAGTAGAAAATCGAAAGCATAAAAAGAAGGAAAAGAAGCGATTTGCATAGATTATGGAAGGAATCTACCGATTCCAAACATACCGACAAATGACACTTATTACAAAAGACAATTGTCTCTTTATGTATTTAATGTGCACATACTGTCAACGTCAGAAAGCTACTTTTAACTCTACCCTGAAACTCACGGTAAAAAGGGTAGTGATGATGTTTGTTCCCTGATACATGATTTCGTGTTCAACGTTTTTCCACCGCATGTAAAAGAACTAGAGATTTTTAGTGACTCATGCGGTGGACAAAATAAAAACTATACAATGTTCCGGTTTTTGCATTATTTAGTCCACCGTGAAAAGAGATTTGAGAAAATAAAAATGACTTTTCCCGTAAGAAGTAATAGTTATTTAGAGGTTGACAAAAACATGGGACTAATCAATCGAAAAGCACGCTGTGAAACACCTGAAGATTGGAAAGATGTTTTCCTAAATGCACGAACAAACCCAACACCATTTAGAGTGCGCCTCTTGAACTCATTTCCAGAATCGTGTGGTCTAGAAGAAAATGTTTTCTTGGCCTGGACATCAACCTTAAAGCCGCTGTACAAGAAGAAATGCTTTCCAACTCGACCAATAAAGGAACTTGTGATAGAGAATACTTTTCCAGAAATTTTGCATCGCAGTACTTACAACGGTGGATGGGAAAAAGGACCCATAGCTGCTGACAATCAGGACAACAGAGATGAAGCGAACAACACTACCAACACCAAACTATTTGAGTAAGTGTAATTTAATTTTTTTTCCATTTAACTAATTAAAACTGCCTGGCGACTTTTTTCGCATTTATGTGACTTCACAAAAGTGAACAAAAAGTGCCGCTGTCGCATATGCGCAACAAATTTTTTACTTGATTCATTTCGCTTATCAACCCATGAATGCGACGTGGTTTGTTAATTATTAATAATTTTGCTGTTTATTGATCACTAATAGACTTATTTCAAAAATACCCCTTGTTTCAGGTCAAATACCAATAAATGCAGCAAAGTATGCAGATCTTCAGCATTTGGCTAAGTTTTGTGGAGAACAAGCAAAGGAGATCTTCCAAAACCTGCACCATGAGTAGGCTAGAAGTGAAAAATGTTTTTTTAGTGTTTCAAAGAATATTTTAATACATTTGACCGAAGTAAACAGATATAATTAATGACTTGCTTTATTAATACTAAAGTATTTAAAAAAATACAGATTTTGTTTTGTTTTCTTAATCCTTATAACTGGGGATAAAGGGGCTTAGTACATGGCGCTTAGCTCGTTCTTTCCGTTTACAAAATGTACTGTCCCATCTTTATTGTTGTTGTTGCCATGTTATAATAAATAATAAAATATTTTGAAACATTTTTTTTATTTTAGGATAAATCTACAATCTAATTAGTTTTTTCCCAAATATTATGTTTAAATAGAATATCGTAATAGCGTTTTTAAACTTAAAACTAATTTCCTGAAAAAGATAAAAAATGTCCAATGTGACTTAGCTCCTTTATCCCCTGTACCCTTCAAATATAAGATATGTTTACGGCCTCCGCTCAATTGGCAAAGGCAGCGCTGCTGGCAAGACTCTTGCTTCTACCACTCCCTCCCTCAAAATTTTCCCAATATATTGGCCTACTTGGGTAATGCTACCAAAGAAGTTTGTATTGATTCTATGAACAAATCAGTGGAAGAAGCAGTAGAGAAAAATGAGGGGTGTAGAGACATAAGTATTGCTTTGGACGGGACTTGGCAGAAGCGGGGCCACACTTCTCTCAACGGTGTGGTTACCGCTACCAGTTTCGATTCTGGTAAAGTAATAGATGTTGCTGTTAGGTCGAAGTTCTGCCGGTGCAAAGACAAAAATTTACATGAGGAAGGTTGTTGTGCAAACTATACTGAGGTGAGCGGAGGAATAGAGATAAGTGTGTGAAGGAAATTTTTGAAAGGTCGGTAGAAAGAAATAATGTAAGATATAAGTACTATTTGGGAGATGGAGATTCCAAGGCTTTTCAGGAAGTAGCTAACTCTAATGTTTATGGCCCAGAGTTTGAAATAAAAAAACTTGAATGTGTTGCACTTGTCAAAAAAAGAATGTTTAGCCGGGAAAAATCTTTGAAACTAAAAATGTCCGGTAAAAAGCTTGAGGACGGGAAAACTTTGTCAGGGCGTAATAGGCTCACTCATGCAGCGGTTATGCAGATCCAAAAGTATTATAGCCTAGCTATTAAAAGAAACCTAAATGATTTAGAAAATATGAAGAAAGAAATATGGGCAGAATATTTCCATTTGAGTTCGTCCAATGAAAACCCGCAGCACGGCTTGTGTCCTAAAGGCGCATTGTCATGGTGCAAATATCAAAAGTCACTTATTTCCAAGACAACATATGACCACACTAAGCACTTCCATTTGTCAGAAACTATCATGAGAGTATTAAAGCCAACATTTAGAGATTTGTCAAATAAAGACTTGTTGATGAAGTGCTTACACGGTAAAACCCAAAACCCATATGAATCTGTAAAAAGTGTGATCTGGAGCCGTTTGCCGAAAATTAATTTTGTCAACCTAGCTACTTTAGAATTTGGTCGATGCAGTAGCATGTTTTAATGAAGGAACATTATAAAATGCCAAGTATTAAAAAAGATTGGAATACATCCGGGAAACCTCTGAATCAAAGCCCTGAAAAATCAAGATTTTATCCGCATATCAAAGAGTGACCGCGAAACTACGGAGCTACAAAAGAAAATCAAGCAATGTGCAAGAACTATCAAAAGAAAACTGGAAGAAGAATTGAGGATTGAAGATGCAGAAGCAGGCCCTTCATACGCATCTGGGATGTATTAACAATCTTGTAAGTAAGAACGTGTGTTCAATAAAACTTTAAACCTTATTTCCCGAAAGTTTACTTTTTTAACACAAAATGTACCTTTTCTCACGGACGACTGAAGATATTGCACTGAAATTTTTACCAGATGTCAATCACATATACCTGCAAACTTTAACAGTGCCATTTGTCTTTATTCAAAAAAACTATTGAAAAAACTATTTTTTTAAATTTATTTATAAAAATTTTAATTTTTTGAATTTTTAAAAACGCTTGTATTAAAGTTTCAATAAGGACACTATAAACATCCTTAAAAAGTTTCAATAGTTTATCTTCAGTAGTTTCTGAGAAAAGGTACATTAGGCTAACATAGCTTAGGTAGGAGGTACCGGCCCCCCATCCAGTACTCCAGTATAAACAATAAATCGTAAAACTAAGCCTTGGAGTTCACACAGGCAATACAGCTTAATGCCATATTTATGCCGCTTGTTTTTTATATATTGTTTGAACAATAGTCTGCCTCGAAATAACACCATACCTTTATCCAGAGAAAGCTCTTTACCTGGCTGGTAAATTTTAAGCATTTTATTATTTTTAAAATCTATGATTGGCCTTATTTTCAAGAGTCGACCTTCAATGTCCGGCGAATTGGTCGAAAAATGCAAACATCTTAAAATTAAGAGAAACCGATCACGGCCCATATTTTTTCTAAAAAAAATTCTAAATTGAATAGGGTGCTGGTTTACCAATTGTCCGAAAGTCTATTTATTCGAATGGTACCAGTATGCAAAAGCAAACTTTAAAATATTTTTAATTCTTCAACTGTCACATCTTTCCACTATGAGCCGCAAAAAAGTTCAAAAGCATATGCATTAGTTTCTGTAACAACATTTTCCAAAAAATACATCATCCAAAATCATCAAAAAATAATCGATAGGTCTATTAGCACCTGGTACAGGTATACGTTCATTTTATTATTTTTTTTTCAAAATTAAACTCTCCAAGGCCTTGTGTTGTTATACACCATAGATGATTTGGCTCGTCCAATTAATTTTAATTATGCAGAGTCCAATCAAATCAAACATCTCATTGACAAAAATTTGGGTTTAGCTGGCAAGGACTGGTTGTATGGCTTTTTAAAGAGACACCTAGAAATAAAACTTCGGCACCCAGAAGTAACTAGTATAAATAGTATAAAATAGCTGCTTTCAATGAGGAAGAAGTAGGTTTATTTTATTGTAACCTACAAGAAACATTTAAAAAAACATTCATTTCCTGCTCATAGAATATATAACCAAGATGAGACTGGCACCACCCCGTTCAGAAAAGATGCCCTAAGGTTTATGGACCGAAGGGTGCTAATAAAATTGGTGCTGCCACTTCAGCAGAACGAGGTAGAAATATCACAGCTTTGTTTGATGCAAATGCAGCTGGACATTTCATCCCCCCCTTTATTGGTCTACCCTCGAGCAAGAATGACAGCTCAGTTACAAAGAATTGGTCCTGTTGGAACAGTCTATAAGATACGTGCTCGCCAAATGAGGGAACAACGAGGACATTTTTTAAGGTGGTTCGATCACTTTAAGATGCAAGTTCACCCCACAGAAAGCGATCCAGTTTTACTGGATTTAGACAACCACAGCAGTCATATTTCTCTTGAAATCTACAATTTTTGTAGGAAAAATTTCATCCACATGGTGTCCCTACTACCCCCCCCCACACACACACACACATCGCTTCGGCTACAGCCGCTAGATTTGACTTTCCTTTACCCTCTAAAGAACCCTCTATATCGAGAATATGACTGTTTGATGTTGCAGAATGCTACATCTGGATTTTCCTCAGCTGGAATCTTTCCATTCAATTCAAACAAGTTCTCTGAAAAGGATTTTGCAGCTGCCAACAGTTTTAACACCAAAGAAATCGTTGTGATGAGTTGTGAAACTCCACAATCCACAAATAACTCCATGGAAGCCCAAGAGGTAGCGAATGAAGGTGCCTGGAAGGACTCAACCAATGTCAAAGTGAAAAACGTGATATTTATGAAAACCCGACACCATCAACGTCGAATGACAACACTTTCTTGGAGTTTGCTCCAGTTCCTAAAAAGCAGATAAAATTAAATGGAAAAGGTCATGCCAAACGAGGAAAACAACACTTAGAAGTATTGACCTCCACGCCGATGAAAATGAAACTGGAAGAAGTTGAAAGCAAAAGGAAAGTAAATGCAAGCAAATAGAAAGAACGAGAGATCAAAAAAGCAGCTAGAATGTTGAACTTGAACGAAGAGAAATTTCCCAAACAAAAGAGGAAACCTATGGTGAAAGCAAAATCAAAGAAGAAAAATAAAACTATTGTGGAAGATACATCCTAAGAGTCAGAGAATGGCATAGATCTAAACCCTATAGGTCAAGATGAAGATGACTTTGACATAACTGATTTGGTAGACTCAAATGTTGTTGAAAAACCTCAAAAGATGTTTGTGCTTCGTGTGGAGATGTAGGCAAGGATCGGGAATTATGGTATCGCTGTGTGTACTGCTCTTCATGGAGTCGTGCAGAATGCACTGGATGGGATTCTCCAAAGAATTACATTTGCGATTTTTGTAAATACAAGTTTTAAGTGTTAGACTATGAACGAAAGCGACAACCAATTTTCACGTGTGTAATTTTATGACTTTTAGTTTTAGTTGTATGACCTCTAATTATGTTTTATTTTGTTACTAAAGTTGCTTTACGTTCAATTGTACCATTATTATAAACATTACTGTAAACATTTATTGGAAAAAAATATATCTTTTCAAATATGAGCTTTTTATTATCCACCAAATATTGCACTTTCCGCGCACAGTTACCCTACCCCATGCGCATGGTTACCCTGTAGTCGGGGAACCGTGCGCGATTGTATGATTTTAGATTTTTATTTATATAAAAATAGTAGTTAATTTTATGGAATTGGCACGTTTTCTCATGAAAGTACAATAACTAAGCTAGTGTTATGTGAAATAATATTCACTTTAACTACAACAGTTTAAAGGGGTAGAGTTAATTTTACTTAGGTGTGCCCAGTTCCCCCACTTTCCCCTAAAACATAAAATTTTATTTAAAAGATAATAAATATCAAGAATACATAAATAAATGGTAATATCCATAAATAATTAATAATGTGTACACAAAAAATTTGTTTATATGAAGAAAAGTAGAATTATAAAAGTCTTGTCCATTTTATTAATATATTGAAACATTTAAAGGATAAGGAAAGTGGGGTGAGGCCAGACTGGCAGGCACCAGCAAGTTGAAAGAGAACAAAAGGGTCGCTGATCACGTGACACCTCTTGTCCGGACCACACAGTGTTCCCAACTTAGGGGTTTTCCCCCCAAATTTAGGGGGGAAATAAGTGGGATGGGATTTTTTTAGGGGCTTTATATTTTTAGGGGTATTTTTTAGGGATTTTTTACTTATTTATTACATTTTGTTATTGAAAAAAATAAAGGTGTAAAAATATAGGCCCTGGGATAACCCAATCTAGTCAATCTAGCCAATCAATAGCGACTTAGCAACATTTTGTCCATTTTGAGGAAGAGTAAATACCCCCTCCATCATTTACTTCTGCCGATTTTGAATGCCTCCTCCCCTGCCTTCACTCTGCAAACGCCTGACGCGTCACGTGAGGTACGCGAAGGAAACGGCTACCCCCCGCCCCTTCAGACAGACTATAGTACTATAAAATAGTAGGCCTACAGTTCCTCTTTACTATGAATGCGGATTAAATGAAAAACAAATAGTGTCACGAATGTAAAGTGTTACCATAAACATTTACAATTTAGTGAATTTACAACTACTCTGTGGTGATTGGTGGGTGGTGGTTACTCAGGTTACTGTGAATTTACTGGGAATACGTTGATTGTTTACTTGTTTAATAAAATTTAATTTTGCTTTTGAACTTCTGTGTCGACAAGCAACTTGTCAACGATGCCTAAAGATAAAAAGAAATACAGTCAGAAGTACACAAAAATTTGGGAAACAGATCCAGATTTAAAAGGTAAGCTATTTATTAATTTTATTTAGGTACGGTCCATAACCTACAAGCAATGTTATGAACATACACACGTTTTTTTGCAGTAGATTAGTAGGGCAGTACAGTAGAGATTGGAATTACTGTTACATTATGGTAATATTTTGAAATAACGTATTAAATTTGTAACGTATTAATGGGTGGCTGGAAACTGCCGAGGTGTTATTTGATATAACGTTGCAGCCTTGCAGACGAAATTACTGAAAGTATTAATTTGGTAATACAGTATTATCCTCCTCAGACCCCGCGTAACCCTGGGGTTACAATGTTATTCTATTTAAATAGACTGTACTGTACATAGTGACTAGTCCTAATAGTTACCGCAGGATCCCCAAGATTGTAGCACTTGTCAGACATATCTTTTGGCTGCCTGTTTCCCTTGTTTTTATTCTTCATAACCTAGCAAAGATGGCGGACCGTGACTTGAGCAATCTTCCTACGTTTACACAAAGTAAGTAATATCTAATAAATATAAATTTCTATTATATCAGCTTTATAAAAAATAGGTGATATCTAGGAACAACACTAGAGATTGTGTTGCTATAGTTTTGATTACTCTGAGTTACTTGTCTTGTTTACAGCATGGGCTTAAAATTTGTTGTAACCTGAGGGTTACATTGGGTTTCTGTCTCTTCATTTTCTATACTATGGACTATTGAATCTTGGACTTTTACTCTGTTTTTACTAAAAGAAATGCAGTTATTTATTTGTTAAAACTGCTACTGCCTATTTTTACACGTGTGTAAAAATAATTTACCAGGTTATTATTTTATTTTATTTTCAGAGACTTTGGTGGAGTTTGTAGCCCGATTTGACCTCAGCGAACTGTCAGAGATTGAGGATTTTTCCGACGACGAGGACGCAGATCCTACATGGCATCTACCTCCCCTTCCTCGTATAGAAATTTTGTTTGAAGAAGAGCACCGTAGGCCTACTTCCGACGATGATGAAGATGAGCCTAGACGTATTGATGACCCAAATCCTGACAATGTGAATATTGGACATTGGGAACCATGTGGATGGAAGTTACAAGAGGACTTCAATCCTCTGCCACCTGCACCACCTCAAGAAAACACAGATACTTTAGAGTTTTTGAGCACTATTGAACTCTTTGAAAAGTACATTCCTAATGAGTTGCTACAATCTATTGCTGATGCAACTAGTACAAATATTATGGCTAATACTGATAAACCAATGGTACTTACCTCCACTGATATTTCAAAGTTCTTAGGTATTACAATTGTTATGTCATACCTAAAATATCCAAGAATTCGTATGTACTGGCAGGAAAAAACTCGAGTTCCTCAGGTTGCTGATAATATGCCTAGAAATAAGTATTTTATAATACGAAACAATCTTCGGGTTAGAGAGTATTCAGAGGTATCTAATCAAGAAAAAGCTACCAACAAATTTTGGAAGGTTGCACCTCTATTAGATGCAGTTAGGGCAGGTTGTCTTTCTAATCCTCGTGACGAGCAGGTTTCGATGGATGAGCAGATGATTCCCTTTTGGGGCCATGCCGCAACTAGACAGTATGTAAGAGGTAAACCAAACCCTTGCGGTTTGAAAAACTTTGTTGTATGTTCGTCTGACGGCCTACCTCTGGATTTCTTTTTATACGAGGGAAAAGGGGATTCAATTTTGCCAAATGAGCAATTAAACTACCCAAATTTAGACATTGGAGGCAAGGTCATTGTAAGATTGTCCCAGAATTTGCCAAAAGGTATTTCCATATTTATGGATCGTTATTTTACAACCATTGATCTCTTAGATGAGCTGCATCTGAGAGGCTTCCAAGGGACTGGCACTTTACAAAAGGATAGAATACCTGCTTGTGTACCACTGTATTCCGATGCAGAACTTCGTGGAGGAGGACGCGGATATTTTTGCCAAGCAGTCCGTGAAGATGAGCAAATGTGTATCGTTAAATGGTTTGATAATAAGCCTGTTATTTTGGTGTCTAGCATTCATTGTGCAAACCCCACAGATGTTTGTAAACGCTGGAGTAAGAAAGAAAAAGCTTATGTTAATGTCGTCCGGCCAAATGTTATAAAAACTTACAATGCAGCAATGGGAGGGGTTGACCTGCTAGATAGAATGATATCCTATTACAGGATAAATGCAAGAACCCAAAAGTGGACGGTAAGACTGTTCTTCCATATGATAGATTTTGCTGCTGCAGCTAGCTGGATAGAAAGGCGGAGAACTGATGCTGCTGAAGGAACACCAAAACGGGACAGGTTTGACTTCTTGGACCTAAGAGTTGACTTGGCATATCATCTTTTGTCAAAGGAAGAAGTGCAAGACAACGAAGAAGCTGTTGATGACCCTGGACCTCGAGCACCTAAAAGGAAGATGCCAATGCCCAGTGATGCTCTTCGAACATCTCCCTCGTCCGGACATCTTCCTGAGTGGCCAGAGAATGGGAAGCCTTCCCGGTGTCGACTTCCAGGTTGTGATTCGTCGAAATGTAGAATTAGATGTTCTTCATGTAAGGTCTATTTGTGCCTCAATGCATATCGAAATTGTTTTAAATTGTTCCATGAACTTTGATTCAATACATGTAAAAACAGTAAATGGGTTTCTGTGGCAGCCTAGGTTTTTTTTTATATTTTGAGGCCCAATGTAACCTGTAGGTTACATGATTTTTTTCATGTAAATGTTCAAAATAAAATATTTTTTTAAAATTTATATGTTCTTTGTGATTTTTTTTTAAACCCAAAAATGTACAGTTGAAAAAAAAAAATTTCAGGTTAACCCATGGTTCTGAGGAGGTTAAGTTGTTACGTTGCGAGCAAGTTACTAGCAGACCCTTTTAGCAAGGTGTTTATTTATTGTTACATTGCAGACGAGATTACATTTGAGCCGCTGAGAGGAAAAGTGGTGTAAGTCACCTTTTTTTAAAACCTAGTTAAATGCTGTTTAGTATTCCTGAGACCATATTTCATAATTTGGAAAAGTGGTTTAAGTCAAAACCACATGGCAACATCAATACAGAAGGCAGTGAAAAAAGGTTGGAAATGAAACAGCTGATATTGTTGCAAACAATAGTGTGTAAGTCTGACTTACATCACTATTCCATGAGAGCTGGCCGTTGTTTTATTAAGTAAACAGTTGATGTTTGTCTCTGTTAGTGTTATTAATAATTGGTTTATAATTAAGTAACCACACTTTCTCAGTATTCAAGATGAGTATGAGTGATTCTAGTTTGTCTACACCCTCAATCCTTCAGAATTCTGGATCTGAATATATACCAACAGATGAATCAGGTAATAGTATACATAACCTAAAAATTTGAGTATAGTTCTTTTGTGTTGGTTTTCTTTATATTTAAGCATATTTTATCAAAATATATTTTCAATTATGCATTTTATTATAAAAAATAGTTAGCTTCTTAATTCATCTTTGAATGCAAACAATTAGAATATTTTTAATGTAGTTTTATGTACACAAACCTGCTGCATTCTTAATAGGCTATACTAACAAACTAGGCCTTCAAAGTTCCAACTAGGACTGAACACTCCATTTTACGCTGTTCAATCTAATTTCTGTATTACAATATTGTTTTAATTTCCTAGCTAAAAACTACAAAAAATGTACTGTATTGCGATGCCTAAATGATAGGCCTAGTTTAACATTTTTCGTTTTATTACAGAAAATGAACTTGAGGCAGCCAATGAGGAAGACTCAGACGAAATACATGACAATGAAAATGGAATACCTTTAGTTGTGAGAACACGAAAAAGGAAACGGAATCCAAACAAAAAGGAACAACGCAAAATTAAACGGAACAGTGGTAAGGCCTACGTTACTGGTAAGGGTAAACGTGTTGCTGAGAAAATATTCTCTAATCCACCTTGTGGGTGCAAGATGAAGTGCAGTGATAATGTAACCGAGGAACAGAGAAAGAAACTCTTTGATAATTTTTATAGTATGGGATCTTTTCAAATCCAAAATGCATACATTTGTGGACTATGCAAACAATCTACTCCAAAGGCACACCGAGTAAGAAACAGAAGTCGAGGCATGAAAAGTTCAACTATAAGTTACTACTTGCAGTTATCAGATAAAAACCTTAAGGTGTGCAAACCATATTTTTTAAAGACTTTTCAAGTTTCTGATGGAAGATGTTTTAGAGCTTTAAAGAAAATACGCGATGGATGTGAACCTGGAAGTGATCTGAGAGGAATTCAGCCATCAGCAAACAAAATAGATGAGGCCCGGTTACAAATTGTAAGAAATCAAATTGAAAGATTTCCAGCATACCAGTCACATTACACAAGGACTCACAACCCTGACAGAAAGTACTTGTCTGAGTTCTTGAATATTAGGACATTGTTCAATCTATACAAAGAACATTGTGACAATATCAATGAAGTTCCTGTTTCAGAATCCAAGTATCGTTATATTTTTAATTATGAATACAATCTACACTTTCATGCACCTCATACAGACACTTGCGTAAAATGTGACACTTTCAAAATAAAAATTGCTAGTTGTGAGGACCCACAGAAAAAACAAGAGCTTGAAACCAGTAAAGAGTTACATTTACGAAAGGCGGAACTTGCTAGACAAAAATTGAAACAAGCTAAAGAAGACAGCAAAAACAAAGACTCAAAGGTTTACGCTTTAACTTTTGATCTTCAAAAGGCTCTCGCCTTTCCTACTCTGACGTGCTCTGTTGCATACTATAAACGTAACATGTATGTTTACAATGTAGGATGTCATGAGTTGTCCAGTGACTTAGCGTAGGGGAGAGTAGGGTAATCGTGCGCGGCGGGTAATAGTGCGCATCGTAAAAGTCGATTAAAAAAAGTAGTTGAAGGGACCCCGTCAGGTGCGGATGCCAAGTGGTAGACTCGGCAACTACTACAAAACCACGTTGAGTTTAACCAAACTGCATTTGAGGTTATGCGAGGCAAAATATTGAAAGTGGTGCTTGTCATGTTATTTTGTGCTCTTCAAAAAACCCGAGGTAAGGATTGTTTTGTTGTTATTTGAAGTACTAATATATATATTTATAAATGGTAGTCCTTGCTTTATCGTTCAGTGTAATCGGTTTGGCATTCACGTCTTTGATTTAATAGTTGTAGGGCAAAACAATGGTCTAAGCACAATCGGGTATTGGTGCGCAGCGGTGCGCACAATTACACCTCAAACAGTTATATGGTAAGGCACCCTATTTATGCTTCTTTTTACGTTCTTGTTCGCAGATGCCGAAGAAATACATTAAAAAAACTGATAGAATGGCATACAGTGTAGAACCGTTGATAAATGCTTTAGCGGCCATCAAGAAAGATAAAAGAAAGATTAGGGAAGTCGGGAGGAATTTTGGTATTCCCGAATCCACTCTAAGGAAACAATTGTCCCAAGATAAACTTAAGCACCCTCGGTGTGGCAGAAAAGCTGTATTCTCAGAAGAAGTTGAACACGATTTGGTGGAATACATCCTTAAACTTTGTAAACTGTTTTATGGCGTAACCCAGAAGCAATTGCGTCGCTTGGTTTTTAATTATGCACAGGAACATAACATTCCTAACAAGTTTAATGGAGAAAAAGGTCTAGCCGGTAAAGACTGGCTCTACGGTTTTTTAAAAAGACACCCCGGTATAAGTCTTCGTCAACCTCAAGCCACTAGTCTTAACAGAATTGCTGGTTTTAACAAAGAAGAAGTACAGCTTTTTTATAAAAACCTTCAAACAATTATGCAGAAGCATACTTTTCCCGCCCATAGAGTGTATATAACCAGGATGAAACTGGAATAAGCACCGTCCAGAAAAAATGTCCTAAGATTTATGGGCCCAAGGGTGTTAAACAAATAGGAGCTGCGACATCTGGGGAGCGTGGAAGAACAATCACAGTTATTTTTGCAATGAGCGCTTCTGGTAATTTCCCCCCACCTTTGTTCGTTTATCCCCGAACCAGAATGACACCCCTTCTTGAAAAAAATGGACCGATCGGTGCTGTTTACACCAACTCTCCTAATGGATGGAGCAATGGCAGTATTTTTATGAAGTGGCTTACCCACTTTTAGAAACATGTTCATCCAACTGAGAGTGATCCTGTGTTACTAGTTTTAGACAATCATGGTAGCCACGTGTCAATCGAAGTCTACGAGTTTTGCAAAAAAAACTTTATTCACATGGTGTCACTGCCACCCCACACCTCACACAAGCTTCAACCCCTAGATCTTACATTTTTTAGTCCGCTAAAGAATGCGTTCTACAGAGAATGTGATTTCTATCTGACATCGACAGGTCACACAAAGATCACGGAATATGATGTGGCAGAGCTTTTGAATAAAGCTTTTGTGAAAGTGGCCAAAATAAGCACTGCTGTGTCTGGATTTCAATCATCAGGAATTTATCCATTCAATGCTGACAAATTTTCGGACGATGATTTTGCTGCCGCAAGAGAAATAAATGATCAGCCGATTTCTGTTGAATTGATGGATGTTTCTGCTAATCTAGTCTCCTGGTCCAACCAAAGCCTCTTCCGAAGAAATGAAAATAATTTGAACCTACAATCTGGCGATGATTTTACTGCTGCAAGAGAAATAAATGATCAGCCGATTTCTGTTGAAGTGATGGATGTTTCTGTTAATCTAGAGTCTCCTGGTCCGACCAAAGCCTCATCCGAATGAAATGAAAATAATTTGAATCTACAAAATGAACCTCTAGGGGACTCCGGAAACAATGGTAGAAGTTTTTATGATTACCTAAGTCCATCCACATCTAAAGACAATTCTTTTTTGAAATTTGTGCCAATCCCCAAACCAATTACAAAGAAAGCCAATGTTAAACCACGTGCAAAGCATCACTCCGAGATATTAACCAGCACTCCTATGAAAAGTAAGTTGGAAAAAGCTATGGAAAAAAGAAATATTAACGAAGAAAAGAAGAAAAAGAGGGAAATGAAAAAAGCTGCACGTTTTCTGGGTTTCGAAGAGGTTAAGGATAAGAAAAAAATTCCTAAAATAGATAAGAAACCAATCAAATATAAAAAAAAAGGTTAAAAAAGAGTTTGAGTCATCTGAAGAATCAGACGTTGATCCAGAAGTGTTGTGTCAAGATGACGAGTTTGACGATTTAAATATGAACCTCTTGCTATCTTCTGCAGTAGAAAAAGATTCAACTGACTTTTGCAATATTTGTGGTGACATAGGAAAAGATGGTGAACTGTGGTATAGATGCATAAACTGTTCTTCCTGGAGCCATGCCGACTGTTCTGGAGCAGACTCAGCAGAAGATTATTTGTGCTACTTTTGTGTAAACAAATAAATTTCCAACCATGATAAAATACCTACTGAAAATTATGTTTTTTCACTTTTTATAATTATGACATATATTTGTAATTTTTATATTCTTAAGATACGTTCAACCTATAACCATTGTTAAATAAATAAAAATAAGTTTTGGGTGAAAAAAGTGATATCTCTCTTTATTTTAACCTGTTCGCCCCTGCGCATCAATACCCAACCACATGCGCACCATTACCCTACGGGTAGGGCAATCATGCGCAAGTGCATCTTGTTACTTTATGCCATATATTTAATTACTCTTAAGGAGAATCAAAGTGGTAATTTTTGTTATTGAACACAGATATATATGTAAGATTTATACATAGGTATTGTCGTTTTCATTGCAACTGTTAGTGAGAAAAAAATGTTTTCGCTTAGGTGCGCACCATTACCCTACTTTCCCCTACATGTATTATGCTTGGGACGAAACGGTAGCCTCACGTGGCTCACAAGAAATTGTGTCTTGTTTGGTAGAGCACCTTCGCAACAAAGTTCCTGAAAATAATGACCATATATTATGTTCAGTGACAGTTGCGGAGGACAAAACCGCAACATTAAAGTGGCACTGATGTGCATAAAGTTTCTTCAAGAGGAAGGGACAAGCATTAAAGTAATTGATCAAAAGTTTATGACCAGTGGACATTCTTTTTTGCCTAACGATGCGGACTTTGGAGTGATTGAATCGTATTCAAAAGGTAGAATGATTAATGATCCTCAAGATTGGTTTGACGTAATAGTGAAATCAAAACGTAAAAAGCCCTATTTACTTAAAATAATGGGGAGGGAGGATATTTATTCAACAGCCAACCTAGAAAAAGCCATCACAAGAAGAAGAAAAAACACATGGGTGATAAAGTGTCTTGGCACAAGATTAGATGGCTTCGGTACCTGAAAGAAGAACCGTTCAAAATTTTCTACAAGGAAACTCTGAATGATGATATCGAGTTCTTTGCTATTGACATAGCACCTGCGAGAAAAGGAAGGAGAGTGGCCCATCTCGGGCTTGTCCCTTCACATATTTTGTACTCTGGGCAGCGGCCAGTGACCTTAGCAAAGAAACGGGACATGATGGACTTACTACCCTACATTCCACCGGTCAAACATGGATTTTTCACAAGTTTGATTGATGACTCGGGCGAACCACCTGTAGATGAAACGCCTATTATCGACAGACAGTCAGAATCGGAATCAGAATACGAGTAAAAGTGTATTTTAAAATCAATAACTTTATCTTGGTGTAAAACTAATTTGTATTTTTATAATAATTGTGTAAAATATATTACTATTTTGAATACTTTGTTTTTTAATTCCGTTTTCATCCATACATTTTTTAAGAAAAGTGGTGTAAGTCAAAAGTTTTCAATTAAAAATGGTTTAAAAGATATTTAGAAAATTTAAAATTACTAAAAGCTTAAATGGGCAGTTATACTGAACCTTTACCTACTGTAATATGGACAGGTAATTATTTATTTTGATTTCTGTGATTTGTAGTTCTAACAAACCTCTAATTATCTCAAAACTGATTAGCACTGATTTACACCACTTTTCCTCTCAACGGCTCATTTATGAATGTTACCATGATTCAATTAATTTTTTGTCTGCAGCTTTACTTGAATATTACGAGAAATACCTTTATTCAAAATATTGATTATGTGTAGGCCTAATGGATTCTTTAAATCAATTAATACAGAGACATTAGGAAGGGTGGGAAATATTTCCTGGAATCTCGCACCAAACATCCTGTTTATTCGGGTTTAATAATGTGTAGCCTGTGTGTAAGTTGCTACATCCTGTTAATATTGTAATAGTCTGCAACGCATTAATAGTATTATTTTTTCCTGTTAAGTTAAATAACGCCATACCTACCCACCTCTACCGGATGTTTGTAATATTTTATTTTTTCAGGTTTTTTAAAGATTATTATTGGTGCCTTATATGGACATATTATATAGGTACATATAGGCTACTATAAAGTATTTATAAGAAATTATGTGGTGTTGTCATGATTAAAACCCCACAACTGTTCAAACAAAGAAAGTTGAGTAATTTATTTGTGTTTTATTCGAGCGGCATTAGCATTTCAGACAACTACAATTTTAAAATGATTATTACGTATGTAAATATACGTTTTAGAACAAATTTGCAAATAAAAAAAAAGTTTAAATCGTTTTCTTTCCAACGGTTTTTGTTTTATTGCGATTGGATGATTTTTAGTGAGTGAAAAATTCAATGCAAAGTAGAGTTTTTAATTGAGTAGTGTGAGACCTAGGCCAAGGACTTTGACTGCTCAATTGAGCAGTCAAACACGGCTAGGGTTAAAAGTTTTCCTATTTGTTGTGATTTACTGTACTTTATATCCGTATAGGTACTGAAGTCACGTGTCGTTGTTTACAATTTGTTTTTTATTACAGATTGGCTTGCACCTGATGTTACGAATGACACATTGGCGAATTGTAAATATTGTCATGTAGTATTAAAAGCCCACAAAAAAGATTTGGTTAGTCACGCTAAAACTGAAAAACATAAAAAAGCCACAACCTTTGAAAAATCAGCAAAGGCATGTAAATCTATTTCTCAAATATATAAACCAGTCTTATCGGAAAAAACAAAAATCGCCGAGTTGAAAATCGCTGCCTTTATCGCAGAGCACTGTTCTTTGTTAACAGTAGATCATTTAATTAGTATACTTCCTCAGTTGGATCCTTCATCAGATGCTCTAAAGAACCTTAAACTTCATCGCACTAAGTGTTCGATGTTAATAAAAAATGTGCTTGGTCCGTCAATGCTTGAAGCTTTAATTGAAGAGATAGGAGATTTTCCGTATTCGATTATTATCGACGAAAGCACTGATCTTTCGACACAAAAAGTGTTATGCATTATCGTGCGCTTTTTTTCACAAAAGACAAGGCAAGTTGTCACAACATTTTATAGAATAATAAAGTTAATAGAATGTGACGCAAAAAGTGTACATGAAGCAATTATAAATCAACTTAAAAAAGATGGCTTAAAAGTTGAAAATATGATCGGAATCGGCGTTGATGGAGCAAACGTTATGGTTGGTAAACACAATTCGGTGACTGCTAAATTAAAAAGAGAACTGCCTGATTTGATTATTGTCAAATGTGTTAGCCACTCCTTGCATTTATGTGCGGGAAAAGCGGCAGAACTATTACCACGGCAATTAGAATTTCTTGTGAGGGAAATCCATAATTGGTTTTCATACAGCCCTAAAGGTTTGGACTACTATAAAGCCTTATTCGAAACCATGAATGATAACAAGGATCAAAAAAAAATTCAAGGACTTAGTGGAACCCGCTGGCTTGCTCGCTATCAAGCTATAACACAATATTGGAGGAATGGGAAGAATTAAAGTTACTCTTTTCAATTGCTAAATCTGAAGATAAAGTACCACGACGTTATCTGGAGACCGTCAAGCACCACGACGTCCCGAACTGTTCCCTCATCGACCTAATACCGCACCTCGTCTCGCAAACTTCTCACCCTTCGACAACCCAAACCCTAACTGTACTCGACCTACCCGCCTCGCCGACCATTCCTAGCGCCCTGCCTCGCATACCAATTTCCATTGGCGACCGACCTGTCGCCGCTCTTCTAGACACGGGAGCCAATAGAAATATCGTGAGGACAGACCAGGTGTCACCAAAAGACTTCACGAACTTCCAGAAGGGGAAGCAGACTGCCCGAACGGCCAACGATGGTTCCAGCCTTCAGATCCGCGGACGCATCAGACTCCTGATCAAGGTCATGGACCACCACCACGACGCCGAGTTCCTGGTCGCCGATCAGCTAGCGGAAGCCGCCATCCTGGGCTCACCCTGGCTGACCGATCAACTCGCCAACGTCAACTTCGCCAGCAGCAGTCTCACCTTCGGAAGGGAACGACGACGGACCCTGAAATGGACCGACCCTCCACCTGGACTTCCTCCTCATAGACGACGCCATTTCCGGCTCGATCAACCACCGACCACTACACAGCACGACACCAGGGACTACCTCTACCCGAGTCATCCTAGGCTGCGACATCTACCGTCGAGGAGACCTCAAGGCTTTCCGAGACCACGCCGCAGACCTGAAGGAAGCCCAGAAACCAGCCCCGCAGTCATCATCCAGTCAACCAAGTGAGTGCAGTGCCGCGACCCCCCCCCCCTAAATATAAACAATCAATAACTGTGTCTTCCCTTTTATAATATAAACAATTTTTGTATTTTTCTTTATAATATAAACAATTTTGTATTTTTTTTTGTGTTGTGTAATTCCCTATCTCTCGCCCCGAACTATGCCCAAGGGCCTTAAGACAATATATAGACAATGAAAACTTTGTTATAAACTCTACTATGTATTTAAATATTTTGTTCTTTCCCTTGTATGAATATATGTGAATTTTTGAAAAATCCGCAATTGTACTTGTCATATTCTATTAATTTTTGTCTCTGTGTATGTATGTAAATTTTGAAAATTATGTATTCCTGTTCATGTAACTGTTAAAATAAATTGTCTGTCTTTGTTTTCCTGCTAAATTGGTTTTTGAAAAACCTATAAATTTGTATACCTGAAATATAGTGTGTCTGTTCTTTCTATTTATGTTTTTGAAAAACTTAAATCATTTTTCTAATAATTGTCTATATATATATGTAAAACTGTGGTTTTGAAAACCAGATTTAATAAAAAAAATTGTAATCTCTTTTTCTCACTCTGTATTGTTAGATATAAGTTATGAATCAATAAATGAAAGTTTATTTTGTTTTCTTCGGGTAACCTCTTTCTGCTGGTACACTACACACACACCCACCAAAACTCTCACGCCACGGAACAACTCACAAGGGTAAATCAGTTCCACAAGTGAGGGGGGACTTGCCATCGCCCTTTACATTGGAACTAATTTACCCGGCTTACTCAATCCAACATTTCTCAGCGTTTGGTCACACCAAACACTGAGAACACTTCCCCGCACTTCTCCCGGACCTCTGTGCCGGAAACCCTGGGCCAACCAAACACCTACATCTCCCTTACTGTCGAACAGTAAAGGGCAGCTCGTGATTGGTCCAGACTCAACTCGCGTGAGGCCGCGGACGGTCTCTCGCCAAACACCAAACTTCAGATTGTACGACCCAATCACAGCACGCTAAGCCACCCACGCCTCTAGCCGGCCTGTGATTGGACCGCATAATAGTGAAAGTCGCACAATGGCTTCTCCATTGTTCGACATCGGAAAAACGTATAAAACCAGAGGTTTTTCTAACCAGTAGACACTTCTTCTTCGATCTCTCACCCGGGAGACCCAATACACACAGCTCTTCTCTCTACAGAGATAGACACAGCTCTTCTCTCTACAGAGATAGACACTACTCTTCCGACTCTCATCAGAGACGTCCAGACACTCTTCTTCTCAGTCTCTCACCCGAGAGACTAGACTCAGAACATCTACCACATTCTCACCTCCGAGAACACTTCACTCTGCTCTCCCTGGACAGTGGTCTGTCCAGGCACCAGATCAACCGTCACACGCACATTTTCACTACCAGCAGAAGGTGACCAAAGAGACCAGTAGACTATTCACCTGTCTAACTTGTTGTACGGCGCTTAATTACCTCACCTCACTTCCAAACTCGCCTCCCGACAGGGAAACAGCCAAGTAGGGGAAACCCGGCGAGCAACCACTATACCGCCTCCCGATAAGGAAAAATAGTAGGGTAGTGGTTACCCGGCGGACCCCTGGCTTGATGTCGGGGAGGCGACGTAACGAGCAGCGAGAAGAGTTCAGCGCCGTCTAAGCAGGGAACTGCGTCACAAGCACAATAAGACCGTCGCTCAAGATAAAGGCCTTTTTAAGGGCCAGGCCATCAACATACCTGTGTGGCGACTTATTCGCCTTACCCCGTCTCCTCGCCCCTATAACTTTTCCGTCCCTGATCTCCCCTACTACGATCCCCGACCTGCTTATTATATCTCTTTCTAAAACACCCTACCACCATTCCTCGTCCGAAGCAACTTTGCCCGGCTAAACAGCCTACCTCCCCCACATACATCATTCACTCGAGCTCTCACCGGACCCTACGTCATACAAAAACTTGTTAAGACGACTTGTTGTACCTTCACAATTGGAGAAATTGGTAGACTCTGAACTGGTTGAATTCAATTTTCATTAGCATCTAATGCATACAGCATCAATGTATTTCGGTTTTGATTTTCAAAACATATCACAAGAACTTGAGGCAAATGACTTGTTGGATGTCAGAGAAAGATGCAAGAACTTTTATGCTGTCTGGCAGAGCAGATCCAAAAAAGGCTTCCGGATAATTTATCATTGTTAAAAACAGTTGCTAATTTGCACCCAAAGGTCGCTACATCTCAAGTCAAACCTGATATTAAACCAATGTTGAATTATATTCAGCGAACTCATATCTATGGTATCAAAAATGACATCGAGTCTGAGTGGCACCAATTGAATGATAAAACATGGGCAAATACTTCTTCTTCAGCTGATTTTTATTTTGAAGTTTATAATGATTGTGACGCAGCTGGCTGTAAACGTTTCGGAAATGTCTCAAAATTCGGACTAGCATTTGTGACAGTTCCTATTTCAAATGCAAGTGTTGAACGCGCATTCTCAATATACAATATTGTGAAAAATAAGTTGAGGAATAGACTAACTATTGAAATGCTTCAAAGTTTGATGATGGTCCGATTCACGTTGCAGCGAAATGGTGGATCATGCACAACATTTAATCCATCTAGTAAAATGCTAAGTTTATTTAATGTAACCAAGTATGATTTCAAAACGTCAGAATCAGAAGAAAACGAAATCATATTTGAAGCATTAAATAACTTGTAAATAACGAATATTAAAAAACATTACAGAATATATTTATTTTATTATTATTTATTTTATCATTATTTATTTACTATTTTTTTACATAATATAATTATTATTCATTCTTTTGACTCCATTTTAATTATTTAACGATCCTTTAATGGTGAATGTGTTTACGTGTTTATACTTTATGTGTTGTGTAGTATGTAGTGTTTTGTGTCATGTGATTTTCGTCTGTAATATTCGTCTTCGACAATGAGAGTGGTTTGTTGTGTCAAAACTGGTTAGACCCAGCAGCACTGCAGCAGTAGAGGGGAAATTAATAGGACCATTTAAAGGTTAGTAAATTTAATAAACAATATATTTTTTTCAGGGGTTTTTTCAAGTATGGGAGACCGGGGTGGGTTGCAACACGGGGCGAGTTGCAACAAGTATTTTTCAGCCGTTTGGATTGACCTAGAAGTACCCCAGTCTGCTCTGCGCATGCGTAAAATGAAATAGAATTGTACTGCAACACGCCCGTAACAGCAGTTGAAGCGAAGTCTAAATACACAATGTCTAAATACTGTGACTGCCCTAAGAGAACAAATAATGTACATTTGGAACTTTGCAAGGCCAATTACATTGGTAGCAGTGGTGGGGTGGAGGCTGAAGGTGCAACCATAATGTTTTAACGGTCCGAGTCGAAAAACGGCGTTCGCTATGTGGAGTACCTTGGAGACGGCGACTCCAACGGCTATGCAGCAGTTGTAGCTCAAGCACCGTATGGTCCTGACGTGTCAAAACAAAAGCTAGAGTGTGTTGGGCACGTGCAGAAGAGAATGGGGACAAGAATAAGGAACTTCATCTCAGTAATCAAAGACATGAAGCTTTCCGATGGAAAATCTCTTTCCGGAAAAGGTAGGCTAACAGGAAAGGCTATACAAAAACTTCAAATATACTATGGACTAGCCATTCGTCGAAATACACACAGCGTAGAGGCCATGAGGCAAGCAGTTTGGGCTTTGTACTGTCAAGTTCATTCTGTACATGTACAATACACGTTCACTTTCTTCGCCATTAGGTCGCATTATGCACACTCATCCTGGTAAGGATGGAGTAGTACGCGTAGTTACTTCAAAAACTGCAACTGGGATTTATTCACGTCCTGTCACTAAAGTTTTCAAACTACCAATCGATATTAACATGTCTTAAAATATATTCAAAACAAAATCAACGTTGCTATGCGAAACTAATCTACTACTACCACAACTATTTTAAAAACCCTTCACCTTAATTCAACGTAACTTTCACAAATCCTGTATATAAAATACAAAAGTATATTATGAATAATATTATAGAATAATTATAAACCTTACTTTACTACAAAAATGAAATAAAGGGTCAGAAATATCTCCACCCAAACTCAACCACTAATGAATGCCTATTGTATCACTTCCGCTTTGAGCTCGGCTCCCCTCTCAATAAACAATACTACACAATGCTTCTGACTTCTATCTCAATTTTATATTAAAATATTCCTACAATTTTTTTATACAAAGCTCTTACACGTCACATTACGCTTGCGTGTTGTAGCCAAGATACCTTCTAACAGGAGACTCCTTTCAACCTGTTTCCTAACCTCACGGGTACCCTCCTTTCAATCCTATCTTCGGATTAACCCTCCCATTCTATCCGTCTCTAATCTTTTTATTCCTCTCATTATTCTTTCATCCTCTCATAATTCCTGTTGAACGCCTATCTTTCAAGGCCGGGACTATGTTGCGTAAATATTACATCATTTTATTAACCCTTTTGTTTTGATTAAAAACAAGAAAAAAATAATGTATTCAAGTCCAACTAACAAAACGTATGAATGATATTTCTAAAAAAACTTCATTTCGCATAGCAACGATTGGGTTTCCTGTTCTTCAATGTAATATTATTAAACAATAGCGCACATCATTGCCAGACTTCAAGTGTGACAAAGTTTTCTTCTTTTGTCAAGTATGAAATAATGGATATCCAAAGTTTGGCAACAGCGCTCTAATTTGCCTCGCATTGTTATACCACCTGAATCATACAATCTACCTGTGAAATGTCACGTACACAGGGTTGCGTCATTACATCACCCCATATCGTCCGATATCGTGTCCTTCGGATATTGGATTCTCATTGGTTATTGAAGGCGTCATTTTTCCACCCTCGTCGAGACCGTGGCTTCGTTACAGTCAGTTAGGCTACAGTCTCCGACTCCGTAAGACATCAACGTCATGATGAATTTTACTTCAGGCAACTGTAAAGTCATATTTTGTATTGTCCTAGTACCAGACCATTCTCTCTCATGGTATCAGTGCAGTTCTCTTTTTCTGTGTGTGGATTTGTGCAGAATGTGAAAAATTGTGGTTTGTGCGTCTAGTGAATGTTAAACTGTGATACAAAAACTAATATAAATTTTGAGTGTTTACAGTGTGCACATCTAACAATACGTCGTAGAGCTGACATTTCAATTATTCACGTAAGTACAAACATACAATTAAATTAATCATATATTGTCATTTTCTATATGCAGAACTTATGTTTGAACTGTCATTGATTGGTCCTCCGAAAAAATCCATTGTTTTCACGTAGAAATATTATATTACAAAATCCCATACATTACCGTACAATTACCAATCCTGAGATATAGGTACTTAAGGTAACATTATACTCTTATGGGAGTCGGACTGCCCTTAATAAAATTACCCAGATGTGGCGTACAGGATGATATATTTAATTTTAGGTTACATAAAAATAAATGGAATAAGAAACAATTACGATGGCACTATTCTTATGCAAATAGAAATGTTCTTAATTTAACTAAACGTGCTTTTGAAACTTGGGAAAAACATACCGATCTTAATTTTGTGCATGATTTGTATTTACAAGATATTTTAATATCTAATAAAAAAGGGATTCATAATTTCAAAAAAAGGCTGATACCTGTGGAAATAATTTGGATGGAAAAGGATCAGTACATGGACATGCATTTTATCCTAGTTATGATTATTCAACTGTTGAAATTCATATTGATGCAGATGAATCATGGTATTTAGAAACAGTTCCAGAAAATTGTCATCCAGAAGAAACAAGTTTACTATCAGTTTTAATTCATGAGATTGGTCATACATTGGGAATATCACATTCTAATGATAGGACTGCAATAATGTTTGCATATTATATGAGTAAAAAAATCTTCAAAAGGATGATATTCAAACAGTACAAAGTTTATACAGACATCCAAAACCAATAGTTACAACTCCAACAATAACTACTACACCCGTGTATGAAAGTTCAACAATAGTATCACCTTTAATAGATCCAGATTTGTGTGAATTAAATATTTTAAATACGTTTTTAATAATCAATTAACATTTATTTATATATATTTTATAAAAAATGGTTTTGGATAGTAAATTTGTCAGATAAAATTTATAGTAAACCACAACTTATTACAGATTGGTTGTTATTTTTACCTTTAGATTTTAAGCAAATAGATTTTATTTATCAGAGACCGTCTGGAAAAATTGTTTTTTTTATTAATAATAACATATATTTGATAGATTTTCCATCTTTAAGACTCGAGGCTGGTTATCCAAAAAATGTACTTAGTGTTTTCGGTTCAAGATCTATTATGAGAATCCATGGTGTAGTTAATTCTTATACAGGACGTACTTTTATATTTTTTAATGATATTTACTATATGGAATTAGATGAATGTAATTTTATTGCAAAGAACTTTGGACTTATATATAAAACATTTTATAGTCTACCTCCAAAAATGGACTCAATTTTTAGGTATACGAATGGGTTATTATATATTTTTTTAAATGATATTGTTATAGAGTATGATGAATTCCTAAATTCTATTGTCAAAGTTGAAAAGAACAATTTATAATTTTTTGAAATAAAATGTTTAAGAAAATTACCTCCAGAGTATGGAAATATATTACATCAGTTTAAACATTTAGTTGTGCAATTAGATAGGTTACAAGGAAATACAAGTGATAACCTTTGACCTTTAGATAAGAATTGTTAGTCGTGAAGAGTATGTTACTGATTAAAAACATAGTATCACCAGTGAGTTTATTTAAATTGTGTTTGAGGCAAGTGCAAATTGAAAAAATAGAAGACATTGATAGACTCGAACTACCAGTGATTGTACAAAATTATTTGAAATCTAATTGTAAGGATGTATGGATAAATTTAAAATGTGTTGTAGAAAATTTTTAATTATACAAAAAAAGACTTCAATAATATAACTAAAAATGATTTTATGTTGTTAATGAATCGTCCTTTAGAATTTGCATTTTCAAATTATGTGAATCAAATAATTATCCGTTCATTTTTTACGGTGATCGCTCAAAAACGATGTGTCAGAAATGTTTTAGTAAACGTGTTGATAAAGATAATTTTAACATTGACTGGCTTATTATTTATTCACAGATATGCTTATGGTGATGAATTATTGAGAGATATCATTTGGTCTTCCGATAATTGGTGTGATATTTGTGTCTTATCACCATTATTTCATGTTTATGATATTAAAGAAATCTGTAAATACATTCCATTATCAGATTTTTGTGACGTAGATGATTGTTTACAGTTTCTGGGAGAAATAATTTAATAGTCTCATTACACAGCCATTTAATCGTTTACCACGATGCAGTCAGCACAGGAAAAATTGCAAGCAATAATCGATCATCCTAATCTAGGTTTGTGTTCTATATGTGTCAATTATCTTATAGCGAAAGCACAAAAATATATCACTAATTACAATCTTACAACTATTGAACCGGAGACTGAACATTATACATCATGTATTTGGGCTGATTCATTGTGTGAAGAAGGACCTGATACGTGTGTATGCGTTTTGTTCGAAAGTATTATAAACAAAGCAAAAAAGATATTAGAGAGAGGGAAACAGTGCTGTGAATCAATATAAACGATTATTCATTTGGTGTTTAGATATGTAAGGAGATGGAGTTTATCGTAGATTTCCAAGGTTTTCAGAACAACGAATTTATTGTGAAGGAATTAGCTATTATTTCTACCGATGAACAAGTCTATGAGTTGCATCTCTTTCAACCTCCGTGTGATTTTAATCAACTGCCTCACAATATTCAGAAACAGGTGATTTGGCTGGAAAAACAATATTACGGACTTCCATGGAACTCTGAAATTAAACCTTATAATAATTTAAAAGACTTATTTAGAGACATTAACATAAGAGGAACTGTGTATGTGAAAGGAAATGAAAAACAAAGTTTCTTGTCTAATCTATTAACTGATTTTGATGTTAAAGTTATAAATTTAGAAAGCCTTGATTGTCCAAATTTAAGTGTTTTGAAACAACATTATTGGAATAATTTATATAAGCTTTGTGTCTTTAATCATAATTTTAAGAATTGTGCATACATTAATGTTAATATTTTATTAGAGTGGTTGAAAAGAGAGAAATTAATTTTGGATCGAATGCAATTAACAAATTTAGCAATAAATGAATATTATACAAAAGGTTTTTTGGGTGTGCAAGAATCTTTAATTAAGTTTTTACCAAAAGAATTTATACTAAATTATTGTGAAGATATTGAAAACATATATAATAAGTTACCAATAAATTTGAATACAGATTTAGATGTATTAAGTCATTTTAAATGTAAAGAACATAAGTTTTATGAGTTGAAGAAAAAAGATTGTTACTATTGTAATTTGTTAAACAAAAAAATATATGTAATTCATCACTTTTTGTAAATAAATTATGTAATAATAAAAATATTGAGTATCATTTATATAAATGTGTATTTTCATTTATCATTTATTTTTCATACTATTATTATGGATGCAAGACGTGGAATTGCCCATGAGTTACATAAACAAGTTTGACAAAATTTTCCACGTCGATATATTGAAATTAAAGGTTTAAACGATCTTTATCAGGCTGATCTTGTGGAAATGATTCCGTTTGCCAAAATTAATAAAGGATTCAAATATGTTTTGGTTGTAAACCATTGTTTTAGTAAGTTTGCTATAGCTGTACCTATAAAATCTAAAAATGGAACTGAAATAGAAAAATCATTAAAACCTATTTTAGATGCGCATCCAATGAAACATTTACAAACAGATAAAAATAGGGAATTTTATAATTCAAAGATTAAATCTTTATTATTGAAATATAATATAAATCATTATTCAACTTTCTCTGATAAAAAAGCTTCCATAGTTGAAAGATTGAATAGAACATTAAAAGGGGAAATGTGGCGTGTTTTTACGGAACAAGAGAATTACAAGTGGTTAGATTTACTCCCTGTTATAATTAAAAATTACAATAATACTAAACATAGAACTATCGGAATGAAACCAAGCGAAGTTAATAAAAATAATGAATATTTAGTTCTAAAAAGGATTATTAAAAATAGAAACTTTAAAGTATTGCGTACTAGATTTAATGAAGGAGATAAAGTTAGAATAAGTCGATTCAAAAAACCGTTTACAAAAGGTTATTTACCAAATTGGTCAAATGAAATATATTTGATATATAAAGTAGAACCAACAGTTCCACCAACTTATACATTGAAAGATGAAACAAGACATATAATAAAAGTAGGGTTTTATCAAGAAGAATTGAGTAGAACAAAGTTTAATGATACATATTTAATAGAGAAAGTTATACGTAGAAAAGGTAATAAGCTGTTAGTTCGTTGGTTAGGTTTTGACAAATCAAGAGAAACTTGGATAAACAAGAAAGATTTAATTTAATCATGAAAATAACAAAACAAACTGATTCAATACCGATTGATAATTTTGATATATATTTAAGTGATAGTGATGAACTAAAAAGGAAAAAACATGGTACTCTTTTACCTGAATCTATAAGGTGTATAATTTCAGGTCCTTCAAATTGTGGAAAACAAATCTTATGTTTAATTTAATATTTCATCCTAACGGATTATATTTTGAAAACATTAATATTTTTTCTAAATCACTAAATCAATCTAAGTATCAATTTCTTAATCGTATTTTTTCAAAAATACAATGTGTGGGATATTTTTATTTAATGAAAATGATGACGTGATGCAACCTAATGAAGTTAAAAATAATTCTATTATGATATTTGATGATGTTGCATGCGAACGTCAAAACAATATAAGAAACTATTTCACTACGGGTCGTCACAATAATTTAGATATATTTTATCTCTGCCAAACATACAGTTATATACCAAAACAATTAATTCGCGATAACGCTAACTTAATAATATTATTTAAACAAGACGACAGAAATTTACGTCATGTTTATAATGATCATGGAATACCGATATGAATTTTGAAGTGTTTAAACAGATATGTTCAATGGCGTGGAGAAAAAGTAAAAACAGTTTTCTTGTGATTGATAAGGATTCTAATTTGAATAAAGGAAGATATCGATTTGGTTTTAACGAATTTATATCATTATAGGTTACACAAAAATAGTTTAGTTGTTATTGAAATGAACAAGAGTAATGATATAGACGAGCGTGAGAAAATTGTAATGGAAATAAAAGAATTGAGACAACGAATCAAGGAAAAACATCGTGCTTTAAAACGTGATATTACTGACATGGAATATCATATTGAGAAAAATATATAACCAATTATGGAACCGTTAGTTAAGCCTATATATGATAAAATAAGTAAGGATCAACCAATGCAAAATTGGAAGAAATCAAATGAAAAAACATTATTAGCAACTAAAATGGAAAAAAATAAAACAAAAAAGGAGATGTTAAAAAAGTTAGAGAGAAAAAGAAAAGTTAAAGATTTTAATGGAGATGAGGAAGAAGGAAATGTATCAAATGCAAAACGAAAGGTTCCAATGAAAGGTGAAAAACGAAAGAATCAAGATTATTTAACGGATGGTACACCTATTTGGAAAAAAATGACATTGAATCCAGACATGCCTATGGATGCCGAAAGCTTTTCTATAAAAAGGGGAAAAAAACATGGAACATGAAGATGGTGTAATGTCACTTAAAATAAAACCTGTAGATCCAGGTTTACAAATGCAAGAAGACAGTGAATTTTCTGCTGAAGATAGTGAAATGGAAACGGATAGTGAATTGAAACAACCTATGAAAATGGAGACGGATAGTGATATGAAACAATCGATTGATGAGGAACCTATGGAAGCAGAAATTTATGAAACGAGCCCATCAGCCAAAGAATATTTAAATTCGCCACAAGGTAGACATGAGGCAGAATTATTAATAAAAAATACTTTTAAAGGAAAATTATTTGTCAAATACTTTCTAATGTACATAAAATATCCTAAAAGAAGTGATCATGTGCATGGAATTCATATAGAAAGCAAAAACTGGTGACAAAGTATTGGTGAAAAGTAATCGATATTATTGAAAATGATCTTGTTATTGATAACATAAAATATACTGGTACGCCAGGTTTATATGAATTAATATTTATGAGAATTCCTTACGAATACATATATTCTGAAGAAGATCTTATAAAATATCGAGACATTTTAATAGCTTCAAATGCTCATAAAGTAGATTATTCTGTTCATGGAAAAATAAAAGTAGTAAATATACAAAAATTATTTCCACCACGTCAACCTCGTTCTCGTATGGATTAGAGTGGAAATGGTCTTATTTTAAAAGAATTTGAAAAACGGAAACCATCATATGTTTACTGGAATGATCCAAATTAGTTGTGTAACCGATTAAGATTGTTATTAGCATCACAGACTGCAGGTAATACGGGGCATACAAATGAAATCATATCTATAATTGAAGAGTTACAAGAAGCCGGTATTATCAAAAAGGTGAAAACAATCAATTGACAGTATTAAAATGAGTGTAGACAAATTCGGACGTCATTCCCATACAGTTCGTCAGAAAGTAATTCGAGGTCTACCAGGCATAGGATTCACATTAACAGAAGATGGAAATTATGATATGAAAAGGAAACGAATAAGTAATTTAGATAATCCTACAGAAGATGATGATGCAGTTAATTTTATCACCATTAAGAAAAAGTGTTTGTATTTAGATGATAATAATAATGTATATAATGTAAATGATTATATTTTAAGAAATATAAAAACACCTAAAAAAGAATCAGATGCTGCAACAAATAAATATGTTGATAATGAATTACCATTAATGTAATTCCGTTAATGTAATTTAAAGTTTACATCAAATTTACAGGTTTTAAAATCATATGTGCAAAATTTAAGTTATTTTTGTTATCTCGAAACGACAAAGGACAAGCCAGTTAAATCAATAACAGAGTGGTTTGATTATACACAATTATTATTAAACGATATTGAAGATAAGTCAAAAAAAGAGTGGCGTAATAGAATAGAATTAGTTGTTAAAAATGAAAATTGAACAAAAAAAAAAAAAAAACGATTAAAGTTTAGAAATTCACAAATACCAAACTTTGATTGTTTAAAAAGATTGGTTGACAATGATGATGAGGGCGCTAGCGAACCAATTTATGTAAGTGGTAATCAAATTTGGAGATCCGTTATTCGCGAAGTTGTCACTATCAATGAAAAGAAAAAATTTAGTATAACAGGTTCTAAAAGAAAGAGGTTTGGTGAGTATGATACGGTTCCATTTGGATACAAGACCATTCGTGTTTTATAAATTACTGTGCTAATCTCTAAATTCTATCACTTGCATGATGCGAATGGTCATGTATCCAAATGGAACCGTATCATACTCACCAAACCTCTTTTATTTAGAACCTGTTATACTAATTTTTTTCTTTTCATTGATAGTGACAACTTCGCGAATAACGAATCTCCTAATTTGATTACCACTTACATAAATTGATTCGCTTGCGCCCTCATCATCATTGTCAACCAATCTTTTTAAACAATCAAAGTTTAGTATTTGTGAATTTCTAAAATTTAGTGTAAAGCCTTTAATTTTACAAACCGTACTCGTCTGACCTGTATTTGTGGATACTTTGTAACCGTATGTTTTTGGGCCTCCCGAGACAAACTCACTGATATATGACCCTAGTCCGTACTCTGACAGTTCATCAGTCATTTCCCCTAAATAGTCACCTGTAACTACTTTATGTTTACCCTCCTTGTATAAATAAATAACACTGTCTGTGTCAAAATATAGTACTTGGTCTCCTAAAGCATCAAGATGTTCATACAGTTTAAGTCGCGCCTGACTAGTTGAGAACGCAGCCAACACGACATTTACAGTAGGTAATATATCGGCGGACTCCTCTAAATATTCCCAAGTTACAACTAATACTTCGTCATTAATTTCTTGAACATTTTTTGTTACTACAACGGATGGGCTAAATAATAGTTGAAAAATATCAATAGATCTTCTCACAATTTTAACTTTGGATTGATTTGACCAAATTTGCCCCAAAATGAGTTTAACATTATTTTTGCTAACGATCTTAGACCACTGTTTTTTTTAAATTTTAGTAGAGTCAAGTCTAATACCTTCATGTGTGAAATAGTCTTCGATATATTTACATTTATCTTGTTCTGTAAGACACCATGAAGGGTAACCTGAAGCCTCCTGTTTTATTTAAAAAAAAGTGTTTATAAAATCTGTAAACACCCCTCCTTTGTCAAAAGTAGTCATTTTGTACACCCAAAGCTCGTACATTGTCAATATCTTGTAACCTTTCTATCGCTTTACGAATTGCACTCATTTCCCAAGTACCTGTTAGAGCACGTTCTTCAACATTGTAACAACATTTATCTACATTAACATTTTCTCCACAGGATCGACACAACATAAACATTAATTTGTTGTTCATTCTTACAGGTAAAACCGGTAAATATAAATTATTTGGAGGTAGTATTTTACATTTTAGGAGCCCTTCAGAGTTTAACCCTTGGGCCTTACAAGCCCCATTACCGATGAAAATCTCAGGGTGTCCTACAGGATATTTACCGTACTTACATACCCAAGGATATAACGAACAAACGTCTACGTAATGTATGGATTCTCCCTCTTTACATAAGTGATATGATTTTGTGTTTCCAGTTCTACCTCCAAAAAATGCATCGCGAGGGTTTAGGGGTAACATATTTAGAACAGGGTGTTCTTCTAGATAGGCTGTTTCGAGAGGTTTGTCTTTCTTTAGCTGTCTAAATCTACATTCCCAAATTTCAACTACAGTGTAACCGATTGTTGCAAGTCTTTGTGTTTTTAATTGCGTTTTCTCGTATCTCAAATTGAATGTGTCGGATGAATCGTTATGTAACTTTTCATCACGATTTAGAGGGAAACATTTAGGGCATCCGTGGTAGTAACAGCCGTGAAATTCAAATAGTGTTATTTGACATTCCGTCAACACTCATTCCATTAATTTTGACATCACGACCTGTACCTGCATGTTCAATCTGTGTTGCTAACTGGTCTTCTTTCCATGTAAGCCATTGTAAGGCTATAGATGACTGATTATCAATCATTCTGTATCCCTTTCTAGGTATAATTCCGATTGTATCCTTTTTTAAGAAATTTCGTCTAAACGCGAGATTACATGCACTAGCTATTGTGACGGCTTCTAAAAAGGGGTCCACATTACACTGTTCCAAGAACATTTGTCTAAATTTGAGACACGCTTGAGCTAAAATATCAACGTCTGAGATACAATAGGCTACGAGTTCTACTTGAAGATTAAAAACGTATTTGTTCTGAATTTGTATATTGTACCATTTTAGAAAATCTTTTCGACTCTCGTCAAACATGGAATCAGGGTTGTAAAACTCAATAGACGGCATAGGTCCTATATAGTCTTGATTATCTGTTGTATTAAAAAGGTGGGAGAAGTAACCCTTCTTTTTTTCAGGGGGTAGATCAAAAGCTTTGGGTAATTTCGATAACGCCATAGTCATATAATTAATGGAGTCAATAAAACGAACATTGTCTAATTCTAATAATATTATTTTGCTACCTCCAGTTATCAATTCAGGTGTGAATTGTCTCCTCTAGAATATATTTTAGGATAAATTGTATATCAAACCCTGAGCCGTAATGCGATAAAATACATACATTTGCAAAACTTTTACGAACATTCATGATATACTCCATAAACTGATTAACAGGATCGATTTTGAAAATGTGTAGCTTATCGTGCTCTGTGGGGCAATTATGTGGACAAGAATTACAGAATTGTTGTGAAACACACAGATTGACTTTATGAACTCTAGCTTCAGGATTTGAGGGTAAAGGTGTATCTTGAGTCGTTTCTACATCGGAAAAAAATCAATAAATATCCGTCTATTTGAGGGTCTCTGGTGTCTACCCTCATATAACAGTGATGTCCGGGAGGTCTATATTTTGAACAAACACTACAGTACTCCTCATAACATATATGTTTCAAGTGTTGTTTTGTGTTTTTAAAAGTACGATTACATTTCAGACAATATTTTAGTATGTTACACAGTGTTGTCTTGTGCTGATTAAAGCAAGTCTGATTAAGGAAATTTCTGTTACATTGGTCACACATTAAACCGATACCATCTTTTTCGCAAGGTGGTGAACGTTTAAAAGATTTGCAAACGATTGAAGAAACATGATCACCTATTGTGTTGTATGGTATGACAGTTTTCGCAAAAGTAACTACACGCAAATGCTGAAGTTAGACTGGTTATCAGATTGAAATGATTTTGGTTGTACAATAGATTAATTTTATATTCAGCATTAGGTATATGATGTTCAAATAGTGTATCACGACCCCTAGCCCCGTATTGATAAACAGTAATTTTGTAGTTTTTTAAGTGATCCTGAAATTTTTTCAATTCGGGAATGCCTCCACCACTTTCAGGAATGGTTACATTAGCATTGTTCAATAGTTTTTGAGTCTCAGTAGTTTGTCTTTTACCTGTCTTGTATGATAGCCTTGTAATAGGGATCTTTTTTAGCATGAGCGATCCCTACAACTAATGCTCTAGGTAAACATAAATTGTCTGTATTGTTTATAACCACAAATCCCTTCCTTGATCTACACTCTTTAGTAAAATCATTATAAAAAAGACCTCGTCTACGACCAAGCCCTACTGGTAAGCAAACTTTTGTGCATGTTAATTGGAATGTATCAGTCTATGATCCGGATTGCGATCCACTTTGAATTATGCTACCAATAACACCCCAAAGCGTATCTACTGAAATCTCAGTTAATGGTCTAAATGCAATATAACCCGGTGTTTGGATTCTCTCGTTTTGAAACGTAAAACCGAATCTATCATTTTCATTACCGTCTTTTTTCATCTCGCTAACTAGTTTTTGTAACCCCAGTTTTAACCAATCAACAGTATTAACGTATTAAGGAGATGTGTTAAATTTGAAAAGAGTTTTTGTACCTGTAAGTCGAAATTTTCGAACATGGGATGTCGTTGTGCTTATACGGTTTATGGGGTCCATTATAACTTGTAGACAAAATATGTGAATATATAGAAATGTATCAGTCCCCGGATAACACAATACACAGAAATAATATCAAACTTATATATAATAAATAAAAATGTGAATAAATAACCCGACATAACAACACACAGAAATAATATCAAACTTATATATAATAAATAAAAATGTGAATAAATAACCCTATAACACAGCACACAGAAATAATATCAAACTTATAAATAATAAATAAAAATGTGAACAAATGTTATAGTAATATAAACAATAGTTGTATGAATAATTGTTATATTCAAGTCAAATATAGACAAGATAATCTTGTACTTACTCAGACCAATCTTGGAAGTGAACTGACTACTGCAAATCAAAAAATGGGCGGTTTTATACTGGTGTGGTGTAACGTTCGCTGTACGTGTGAAGGACCAACTAAAAGAATTGTGTGTACGTGAATTTGAACACGTTCGCAAACGGATGACACCCAAAATAAGTAGTTGTGTGTGTACGTGGATTTGCACACATTCACAAAAAAAGAATACCTAGTAAACTAATTAATTGTGTGTACGTGACTTTTTTACATGTTCGCAAACAGACGACCTTGTAAACTAATTAATTGTGTGTAGGTGACTTTTTATCTACGTTTCGGCAACACCCGAAACAAAAAATGGCAATCTATTTACATCTTTTTGCAAGTCAGACGACCTTGTAAACTAATTAGGTGTGTGTACATGGATTTCCACATGTAGGGGAGAGTGGGGTAAAACCGGGTAGGCGGGTCCAAACCGGGTACCCCCTCTTAGCCTCTGTATGTGCTGCAATCGCGCGGGAGATGAAGGAATTACGTTCCAACTTTGAAGAAGAAGCAGCGGCCATGATATGAAGTCAACAGATGCACCTGTTTTGTTGTTGTGAAATAATTCGTGTTTTAGTGATTTTTGCTTACGATTTTTCAAGAAAACTAGACTTATAGTACTGCGTTCCTGTTTCTACAAGAGTAAAGGTATGTAACTATCTTTATACAGCATTTAATAACCTTCATTCTCATTCAAAATAATTGTCTTTAGCAATTTCCATAATTTTAATACGCCATGTTTTATAAAGGCTATACGTGCGGGGTAAAACCGGGTAGTGACTGCGGGGCAAGATCGGGTAGTACCCGGTGCTGCCCCACGATTCTTAAAATATATACAGTGTTGCTTTTACTTATTCTATACATATATTTCATAATAAAAACATTTATAACCCTAAATTATTGATATGTTTTAGGGATATAATTATTTTTATTATAAAATTTATCTTAATTACAGAATTTCTCTAAAGTTGATGGTAAGAATGTTGATATTGAATGTTTCATTGGAACACTATAAAAACTATCTACTACAACATTAAAATCTTTTTTACTCTTACGTTGGGTTAGGGTTATTATAAAATGTATATCGGTTTAATATAATGAATTTCTTTGTTTTAGGACTCAAGATGCCTAGGACATACAAGAGAAAAACGAACCGCCAGTCATGGAGTCAACAAAGCATGGAGCTGGCAATTATTGAAGTAATGTCTAGAAGAATGGGTTACAAGAAGGCATCAAAGGCGTTCAACATCCCTCAAAGTACTTTGGAAGACAGAGTTCGGAAGGCAAAAATTAAAGATTTAACACCCACACAAGCTTCAGCTAAAGGTATGGGATCTTACATTACTGTATTTTCAAAAGACCAGGAACAAGAATTGGTCGATCATATTTTATTAATGGAAAGTAGACTATTTGGATTAACTTTAACTGATTTTCGAAAGTTAGCTTATGAACTAGCACTCAAGAACAATCTTAAAAATAAATTTAACCAGGAACTGAAAACTGCTGGCAAGGATTGGTTGTATGGTTTTTTGTCAAGGCACAAGAATCAGCTTTCTTTGAGGACTCCAGAAAAAACCTCTATTTCTCGAGCAATGGGTTTTAATAAAGTGGCCGTGAACAAATTTTTCGACCTACTCGAAAGTTTATATTTAAAGTATACATTTTCTCCAAACGATATATACAATGTCGATGAAACGGGCATCACTACAGTCCCAAACAAACCATCTAAATTGCTAGCCTTACGAGGAAAGAAACAAGTTGGTGCTTTAACATCAGCTGAACGCGGAACTCTAGTAACAGCTGAAACTTGTATGAGTGCTGCAGGTAATTACATGCCTACGATGTTTGTTTTCCCTAGGGTAAGAGAAAACCTCCTTTTACTTGATGAAGCTCCTCCAGGAAGCTTTGCAAAGTTTCATCCTAGTGGGTGGATGCAAAGTGATATATTCCTGTTCTGGTTTAAAAGTTTTATTGAATTTTCCAGACCATGTGCTGAAAAACCTGTTCTTTTAATACTAGATGGACATGCGACCCATACAAAGAATCTTGAGCTCATCGAGATGGCTCGTTTAAACCATGTAGTTTTACTGTGCTTGCCCCCACATTGCTCGCACCGTTTGCAACCTCTAGACGTTACCTTCATGGCACCTTTAAGCACTTTCTATCAACAAGAAGTTCGCCAGTGGCTGGCCATGCACCCAGGCAGGCCAGTGACAATTCATCAAGTTGGCAAACTCTATGGCAGCGCCTTTTTGAAAGCAGCTGTGATGCAAACAGCTGTCAATGGATTTAAACAGACAGGAATATATCCACTCAATAGGAATATATTTCCAGAAAACCTCTTTGCTCCATCATTGACCACAGATAGACCTGCGCTTGAACCTAATGTGCCAACACCAGCGAATCTACCACCTTCTGAACCCCAATCACTTAATTCACCCTGCTGTTCTCATTCCTTGCCTCCTCACACTAAAATTGTTCCCGAATCATCCTTCACTATTTCACCCTCCGAAGTGATGCCTCCCCCATACGTTGAGAGAAAAACACAGCCAAAGGAGAACAAGAGAAAAGGAAAAACCGTAATTTTGACAGACTCCCCATACAAGCTGGAACTTCAGACAGCATTAGAAGAAAAGAAAAAGAAGAATGGAGTAAAGGAAAACAAAGATGAAGAAAAGAAGAAAAAAGCGGAGGAAAAGAAAAAAAAATCAAAGAAAAGACTACTTTTTACCGATGAAAATATAACACAGGAAGAAAATAAGCGTTCAAAAAAAGATAACAAGAAGGATAAACAACTGTTGTGTGACTCCAGTGAAGAAGAGGATACAAATTCTGCCTGCATTTACTGCAATGAACTTTACACGGATTCCAAGTATGGTGAGGGGTGGATCCAGTGCATCGAATGTCGTGGGTGGGCCCATGAAAGCTGCTCTGGGGCAGAAGAACAAGATACTTATTTCGCTTGCGACTTGTGCCAGACAGTTTCTCATAACAAATAGTTTGTGTTTATAAGTTTTTCATAATAAGTTGTGTTTGTAAAAAATACACGAATTTGTTGTAAAGTTGTATATTTTTTATTTTCCCATAAGAATAACATGCCTACCCGGTTTTACCCCACTAGTGGGGCAAAACCGGGCAAAATGACTTTTTTTACAAAACATTAACTATATTTTATTTGAAAAATTAAATAATGTTTTTGAAACTACGGTTGCATTACCTGATAAATTGTGCCTGCTTTTACAAAATTTTGTTTCTCAAAAGTAACAACTGTAGTTTCTAGAAGCCTTCAAACCTTAGGGACCCGGTTTTACCCCACTCTCCCCTACGCAAATAGATATATCCTGCTATTTATTTTGTTCAACTGAAAGTTATAGACTGTGAAATTAATACGTGTTCACAAGCACGCATACTCTACTCTTTGATCGAAAACATGAGTATAGTGTGTTTCAAAAACCGTGTATCCTAAATAATTCGGGTACTTGTTATAGATCAAATCTAAGCTAATTGGACTAATTATTATTATTATTATTTTACTTACGTAATCACTCAGATCAAACTTGGAACTGGACTGGTATCTGAGAATCAAAACTGAGGGCATTTATAGCAGAGATGGGGGTAGTTATGCGAACTAGGGGGAGGGAACTTGTAAATGCCAAGACTGTTTTTGTCAGTCTCCGCTATGCAATTTCCCACATGTGAACAGATGTGTTTGCGTGTGGGAACACGGATCTTTATTTTTGTCAGACCTCCGCTATGCAATTTCCTACATACGAACAGATGTGTTTGTGTGTGTGGGAATTAGCAAACACCATATGTTCTTTGCTAACACAAAATTTTTATATGACTGTGAGATTAGTACATATCCCCTGGACCTGCACATGTGTCCGACTAAATACGTATAGGTTGTTTCAAATGCAATGTATCTTAAACAAATCTTGTTGTTGGTATAGATTCAAAACTTAGATAAATTAACAAATTAATGTTTGTACTTACTATTTATTTGTCTTCATCGCTATCTGATGATGAGTCAATGAGATATGTTCCTGCTAACCCTGATGTAGATGGTACATTGGGGTCAAATATAGGAGGCTCTGGAGAAGGTGATGGCATAGTCTCACGGCAAAGAGATCAGGGGTGGTTAAGGAGCTGTGATGTTCCTGAGGCTCGGGCTCCGGTTCAGGCTGGGGCTGAGGGTCCATTAGTTCCTCTAGGGGTGGTTCCTGAGGCTCTATGGGTTGCGGATCTTCTGGATCGACCCACGGGCATCCACATCTCTGGAAGTTGTTATATTTCACCTCTATGTTGAAGCCCCAGCTAATGCTAGGGCATCCACGCCTATACAACTCTCTCCGAGTCCTTGCAACGGCTCTGAAAAACGAATTTTTACGATTTATGATTCTTTTTATGAACAACTTACCTTTCTGCATGTATACGGCATTCATCCAATGCGTCTCTGATTGACTCGTGGAAGACTTCTTCTTCTTCATTGTCTGAAATTTCTGTATTATATCCAGATTCATCACTCATGATTGTAGTTTAAACGATATAAATCGGTTTAAGCACTCTACTGAAATGTAAAAATATTACGAGTAATCGAAAGCCTGGTGGGGGTAATGTATGCTTTATTGGATACACAGAAGACGTTAGCTGTAGAGGTGGGGGTAGCGTATGTGCTTTATAGGATAGGTTAGTCTAGTTTGAGCATCAGTGAGGAACAGTACTGTTATCACGATGCCCGACTGTATCGACAACTTTATAGGGACGGAGCTTCCCAATTTGTTCCATGTAAGTAGATTATTATTATTGTTATTAATATTATTACAGGTGTATTTTCAGCTTTAGTTGCAGGGGTTTATAGATTCGGTAATTTTTATTTCAGATAAATGAGGAACAAACTCAGAGGGATCCACCCAGGCCTCAAAGGGAGGTATTCGAATTCATGATTGAGATTGAGGATATGGGGTGCTGGGGAGGGGATGAGGAACCTCCCCGAATTATCGCCTATAGGATCTGACTATAGTACTTGTATATATTTTAATATTTAATAAATATATTTATTAAATGTGTTATGATACGTTATTTCTCATCCTCAATCAGTGTGGGGTTTTATAGTGTATTATTATATAATCATTCTGTCACTCAATTTTAATTTAGTCTTCGTCAAGCTGCTGAAGAGGTCGGGTCAGGGGTGTGTTTACTGTCTAGTAATTTCTTCTGTGAAAGAACGTGGTCTTCTTTAAAGAAGAAATTACAAGCAGAGTAGTGTATGCTTTATAGGTGAGGTTATATCTTAATTTAGTTAGTCTTCGTCGAACTGCCGAGGAGGACGGATCTCTGGTAAGTTACGAAAATTGTTTGATGTAATAGTGTGCAATGTAGGGGCTAGATTGACGTAGCATAATAGCATAAAGTACTTCCCCCAACGACGACATCTCCAGTGACGACGTTGTGACGTCTTTTTGAGACGTCATAATGACGTCACTGGTGTGACGGCTTTTGGGACCAAGTGCCCCATGGTATTATGTGGCGTCAATCTGGGATGAAGTGCCCCATGGTATTATGTGACGTCATACTGTGGTGAAGTGCCCTTTGGTATTATGTGAAGTAGTATTGTGCTTTATAGGTTAGGTTATATCTTAAGTTTAGTTAGTATCGGTCGAGCTGCCGAGGAGGACGGATCTCGGGTAAGTTAACTTTGTATAGGGGCATCTGGTTCTACCTTAATTATCGGGACACTCTGTTTCCTAGGTCTCTAGTACCCTAATGACGTCATCTCCAGTGACGGCGTTGTGGGGTCTTTTTTGAGACGTTTGGTACCAAGTGCCCCGGGTTTTGGATGGGATCAGGTGCCCTATATTCTACTCTTATCATCGTCTTCAATTTCACGTATTAGTTCATAGAGACAATTGGCTTTTCTTCTTCTTCTTTTTTTTTTATGGATACGCTTAATAAGGGCTAAAGGCCTCCACACACCGCACGTATTAATACTCCGCCGACGTCTTAGTAAGACGTCTTAGACGTATCTCACAATGATATCATATGGGGTAGTACAGACCGAGTATTAATACGAAGCCGACGTCGGCGGAGTATTAATACGGAATGGGAAAATACCCCGGCTAGCTACGTGTCGCCGACGTAGCTCGACTCGCGCATGAGCACTGAGCTGATCCTGCCTCGTGGTTACAGCGTCGTCTGCTCTGGTGTTGTGCTGATCGTGCGTTGTATTGTATTAATTAGTGAAGTTATGGCAAGTTTATTGATTGATGAAGTGAGAAAGCGGCCAGCGCTTTGGGATTGCAAGATAGACCTTTACAGAGATAAAGGTGTAAAGGAACTATAGTGGCAAGAAATAGCTGATGTATTACATAAACCAAGTAAGTATGCACTGTAAACAAGAGTTGTATAGGTTAGTTTGTTTAGTAATGCTTGTAAGTTTGTGTGGCTAGGGTTATTCACAATACTCACACGTTTTTTACCAAATTAAAATTTGTTTACGCTTTTACGTCTATCTGTCTGTGTGTCTTTTAACAAAAGACTTCCTATCTCTTAACTAAATAGTGTTATCTTAATGAAATTTGGCATACTTGTGTAGCTTACAATTACATACATTGGTTATATGGTTTATTGGTTAAGTGGTCCCCTTAATTAGTAAAACCTGCAATGCAACCTATGAATTCAAAGGTAAAAAAAGGATAAATGATCTTTTTAAAATTCTATTTATATTCATATGCACAAGAAATTACTGTACAGCTACTGTTGACTATATATATATATTGCGACTTGAATATTTATAACATAAAATTAGAGAAGTTTTCAAAATTAAATTGTAATCATATTAACATAACAGTATTACTTCTTTGTTTACAAGACAAAATAATTGATGTTCTTAAACTTAAATAACAATCATAGTAACAACGCATTATTCAGCTACCGTTCATTATTTATTGATGGTGGTATGTTTCCACTGCCATGGCACACTTCCTTCAGGGGAGTTGAAATAATCGACAAATTTGTTCCTGATTCGAACTTGCTCCTTTGTAGCTTGAGCAGCACACTTTGGCGCAGGTTTCCAGCATGTCTGGTATGCGGTTTCGATTTCCTCAGGAGTACCAACTGCAGTTATATTGCCTTTACTGCTCAAATAGTTGTGAAGTATAACAGTGGCTTTAATAATTTTATGGACAATGTCAATCTTGCACTGCAAAGGTCGAAAGTAGAGTCTCCACCGTTGAGCAAGTATACCAAAGGCGTTTTCAACAACTCGCCTGCTTCTGCTTACTCTGTAGTTGTATACTCTCCTTTCATCGTTTAGATTTTTGCGTGGGTAAGGGCGCATCAAATATCTTTGCATCGGGAATCCTTCATCTCCCACTACAACGTATGGTACCTCAACCCCGTAGCTTGCCATCCTTTGACCAAGGGTACTGTTTAGGAAAATTGTTGAATCACATTCCTTTCCGTATGATCCTACGTCAATGAATATGAACTTGTAGTCAGCGTCAACTAGTCCCAGCAACACAGAAGAGTAGTACTGTTTGTAGTTATAGTAACAAGATCCTGAAAACGGCGGACATTGTATTTTAACATGTTTTCCATCTATTGCACCTATGCAGTGTGGAAAATTCCACTTATCGTTGAAACCTCTGGCTACATTTCTCCACAAATTTTCATCCGGCGTTGGCATGTACAACGGTTGCATGTTTTTCCATAATGCGTAACATACCTCGTCAACAATCTTCGACACAGTACTGAGACCAACTCTGTAGCTAAAGGCAATACTTTGGTATGTGTCACCAGTGGATAGAAACCTGAAAAGAAAATATTGTTTCAGTTGCAGAATTGAAACTGGAGTGGAAAAAGTTGCGAGATAGTCACAGGAATGCACTTAAGAGGAAAGAAACAAAAAGCGGACAAGCGGCAACTAACTCAAAGCATTGGAAGTATGACAAAAACATGGAGTTTTTGTTGTCCAACGTACTACCACATACTCTGTAAGTCTTCACTAAATAAATAATAATTTAAATAATCTAACGATTTTGGTAAAACTTTGCTTTTTTGTATCCCTTAAAGTTTATTCATATTTTGGACCATAGAACCTAATCTCAAAGTTTGTATGGTTTTTTGAACATACCCTTCATAATAATATTGATAAGTTATATAGTTAAAAATAAACATTAGAACTTCAATACATGCAATTCATGAAACAATCGTTTTCAGACTAGAAAACAACATACCCCCAATGATGGAATATACAACAGAAGATGAGGGAAACGATACTACATTGCAAGAGGACAGTACGTTAGATGTGACCGTCGAGGAATCACCCTCTCACCAAGTTCAACAGTCGACTGTTCGGCAAACACCCCCAAAGGGAGTTGACAAACTTATTCATTACATGAATACCAGAAAGGAATTTAAGAATATACGGCAAGCCCCTGATGATATTGATATGTTTTTTAGAAGTGCCTCTATTTCAGTAAAAAAACTCCCTCGCAGACTACAAAATAGAATCAAACGAGATGTTTTGGATTTAATCAGTCAGGCGGAAGAAGAAAATGAATTATTATCATCGGCTACGCCTCCTGTTTATTTGTCTATATCAGGAAGTTCATCATCTATTGGATTCATTGACAGCCAAACAGAATCTAACACCAACAGAACTTCGCTTTCGCAAACTGGCACTTTGTTGCGAACATTGGGCGACAACACCTACCTTGATAGTTAATACTAAGTACTATTAGTTAGCTTAACTTTACATTTCATTTCTATTTGTTATTATTAATATTTTACTATTTGTACAACCTATGTTCTGCAAGCAAGCTTTTTTCTGTCATTATTATTAAAATTATATTACATTAACATTATTTTTTTAGGTTTTTTCATTTTTTCGTTATTACATTAAACATTCTGTAATAATAAAATATTTTGGTTTCCTACATACAGCGTAATCCAATGTGTTTTATTAACTGTGACATTTATTTTAAGTTGTGTTTTTATTCAACAATAACAATTAATACTGACCTGTTACACTCATTCCTTTATTAACAGTGTATTAACAAAACGCTCATGTCCAATAACACAATTTTTGACCTAACAAATTTTATACGCGTATTTATACGACGATAAAATTATTTTTTTAAATTTCGTTCACGATTAATATTTGGTGTATACTACCTTTCAAATGACACCACATTTATAATTTTGGGTTCAAAACTATGGGGAAAATGTGGGGTTATTCTTAACATTGACCTAATGGAAGATCAATTCAACATGGAGGTCGTGGACAACGTGGTCTTAAAACTGAAAAACTTACCTCAAGCAAATAGCAAGCCGCTCACTAGGAGGTATTGCTTTCCTGTAGTTGGTGTCTTCTTTCTTAATATCACTACTAATGAGCGACAAAACTTCATTAAATTCTTCTTTGTTTAGCCTATAATATGTTCGAAACTTTTCGTCATCACACTCCAAGTCTGCCATTAGGTGATGATATTCACCGAAATGTTCCCGTCTCTTGTTTATTCGATGGACCCATTCCGACCTTCCACCTACTGCATACAACAATACCAACTCTTCATCACTATCACTTGAATCGGTTTCCATCCAGGGCATATCAAAACCAGGCTCACACCACGGCACTGTAAACGCCATCTTAAAATTTAACTGAACTCTTCATACAACGAGCTGTTGGCATGTAGGTAGAGGGGGAAATACGTCTTCCATGTTGCTTCTGTCTAGCGAACGGGGCATGACAGACGTCGCCGAGGTATTAATACGCCGAAGACGTATTAATACTCCGGCTATGTGCGGTGTGTGGAGGCCTTAATAGTATAAAATTGCCGGTTCCAGCACAATTTTGACCTTTAACCCTTGTGCTTGACCTTTGACCTTGAATCCTTGTTCAATATATGTTACAATATTTTACGTACAACGCCAGATAAAGGAGTGTATTCTACAAGTCTATCTTGAAGTATGAGACGGAATGCATATCTTGAAATATGAGACAGAATGCAGATGTTTTTTCAGAAATATTATCCTGTGCTTCAATTTCCAAACGAATGTCCATTGTTCCTGTTTTTAGTGTATCATTCTGTCTTGAACAGTCTATAACGAAAAGTGGTGTTTTTTCAAAAAATGTTGAGATATCCACTGATAGTTTGTCCTCACCATCGTGACAATATGATGATTGAAAATTTGCATACATATTGTAAATAATAGCTTTGCTTCCATTAAAATTGTCGTATGGATAATATTGTGAATTAAGATAGAGTTTAATGTTTTGAATTTTGCAAAAATCAAAATGACCAGCATTTTTATTACTCATATTATCTGTTTGAAAACCGACCATTATATATCTTGGTTTTTCTGTATTTGTAAATGTTTTCACTGTCCAAGTTAAATTTTTAGTTGAAGGTAATGCAGGGTATTCTTGTAAAATCGTCTACCATCGTCTAAACCCCATTGAAATAGGTTGATCTTTATCCGTCAATCTTAAAAGTGATAAATTATAATGGAAAGGAACCGTCTCCGTATCTCAGTTTGGACCAATTTCGGGATAAAGCTCCGGTTTTTGTAATTGATTGTTCTAAACAGAATGATTCTATTAAATCAGGTCCTGTGGATGTGAGACTAGAAATTGAGGCTTCCAAAAATATACCTGCAAATACCACAGCCTACTGTCTCATTCTACACGACTCACATATTGTATATACTCTCCTCTCGGGTAACGATAAAAAAGTTAATGTGTAATCGTTGTGTACTGACGTCATATAATCGGTTTCTGAGCATACGTAGGGCAAAAACTTTTCATGTTTGAACCTGTTCAATCTGTAAAGAGATCCGTTGTGCACTGATGTCATATATTCGGTTTCTGCGCATGCGCGGTCATTGATATAAAAAACTGTTCATGTTTGAACCTGTTCATTCGGTGAAGAGAACCGTAGTGCACTGACGTCATATAATCGGATTCTGCGAATGCGTAGTCATTGATATATAAAAAACTGTTCATGTTTGAACCTGTTCATTCAGAAAGGAGGCATCATGTGTATATACGACCCTACTGTGTTTCCAGGGAGTGTTCACGCATTCTTCAGGTTAGTACCTACAGATAGGATACCGGAATTTAATGATTTGATTGAGCAGCTTAGCTCGTTTGTTCGGAAGGGGCCGGGAGGGTTTCGGGAAGATTCGAGTTGTATATACAGTAATGAATTACGCGAAGAAAAAAATATATAGTTGAGAAGGGGCAATTGTCTATCCGTGTTTATGAAAACTTAAAAGGTAGGACTGTTGTGCCGTCTTTCTAGCTATGATCATGGTACTAGTGTATTGGTGGGTGGGGTGGGTGTGGTATATACTCGATGTTATTGTTTCTGTTGTGGTGAAAGTACAAATAATGAAGTAACATACTACCAATTTGATTTTGATGACCCGAGGTTACGCGAGTTTCCTCTCATACAATACGATCTTGGTGGTGATGACAGGGATTCATGCGTTAATGAAGAATTTGAAGCTATAATTAACGGCAATAGATGGGTGAAGGGGTAAATAAGGGTAGGGGAGTACATAGGGTCTGAGTCTCTTTTAAAATGGATATTTGTAGTCATGGAATCAATGAGTACGGACGTAAATGTAAACGTCTCCACCGCGGAGGATATTAATGAGCTCATAAAAGTACCTAACCTTCAGCTCGGGGTTTTTTTAAAGACTGTACATTTTTTAAATAAAGAATGTACAAAATTCGTATCAGTTGGTTTATTTCATCATACAGGATGTGAGATCGGTGTGCTTTTACGGGGTGGTAGGAATTTTGTGTTCTTTACACAAGAGTTGTTTAATGAAGTATTACTACTGATAGGGGACCACGAGGGCAAAAATTGAAATAAATTGACATTTTTATTTTTATTTGTTTTATGAAAGAAGAACTTCTAACGAACATTTTGACATATAATATGTCATATATTTAATTTTCCAAACTCATATAAATAGGGGTTTTCCAAAAGTTGCACCGCGAAGAAACGAGCAATCAGAGTCAGTATGCTTTGTTTTAGTACATTATTTCCAAACTTCAGTAATTTCAGTTTGCAAGGTTGGCTAACCTGGTTAGTTGTTGTAATAGGTTGAATACAGCTGTATTCTGTCAGTTCAGTTCAGTGTTGTTGTTTCCATGGTTATGTTTTTGTTTACAACAATCAAACAAAATATTATTTTGTCGGTGTTGATATTTTCAGTTCATCTTGAGTTGTTTTTGTTGTGTTTTATGATTTTATAATGGTAAGAAGACCTAGGAAACCGAATACTGTGTTCAAAAAGCGTCGTAATGTGGGTGTTCCGAAAGATAGGTTAGGCCTAAACACTTCTCAGCAGTCAAGTGTGTCAAACCTAGGGCTAACACAGAATAGGCCTACAGGAAACCCTGCCCTTACTACACCTGGGAGTATGACTAGTTCTCAAATTAGTACATCAGAAAAGAAAATTGGTAACTTGGATAGTTTATATAGTAATTTTAGTTGTAATGACAGTGTAAATATAGTGTTGGATTTAGGTTTGTTGAACGATGCTTTAGCTCAGTCAGTAATTTGTTCCAATTGTGGCGAGTCGGAAATCCAAATAAACTTAGTTAGTAGCATTGGTTTGGCCTCAAACCTTGAAATATGTTGCAAAAACTGCACAAAGAAGCACAGTTTTATGTCTTCAAATAAATTGAAGGACAGTCCAAAACTGTATGTTCACAATGTTCGACTAGTGTACGGCCTTCGCTCCATCGGAAAAGGCCAGAAAGCTGCGGAAACTCTATGCGGCCTTATGAATCTGCCTTCTCCACCTACACATTTTGAGCCATATGTAAACGTTTTAGGCTCAGCAGCAGAGGATGTTTGTTTTGAAAGCATGAAAGATGCAGTGGAGGAAGCTATACTCATAAATGAAGGAAATCGAGATTTACCAGTGGCCATCGATGGAACGTGGCAGAAGCGCGGCACACTTCACTCAATGGAGTAATAACAGCAACTAGCTTTGATACCGGTAAGGTAATAGATGTGTCAATACTTTCCAAGTACTGTAAGTGTCCTCATAAAGAAAACCACATCTCTTCATGTACTGCCAACTACAGAGGTTCTAGTGGAGGAATGGAGGTGCAGGGTGCAGTTGAAATTTTTCAGCGTTCACTGTCATCGTACAATGTACGGTACACACAGTATCTCGGAGACGGTGATTCTAAGGGTTTCATTGCTGTTCAAGATTTGAAACCCTATGGCCCTGAATGTAAAATTAATAAGTTAGAGTGCTTAGGCCACATTCAAAAAAGAATGGGTACAAGACTTAGGAAAATAAAAAATGAAAACAAGCATGTGAAATTTGCGGACGGTAAAGGTTTGGGTGGTAAAAATAGGCTATCACAAGCAAACATTGATAAACTCCAGAACTATTATGGAACAGCAATTAGGAGAAATACCCACAGTGTTGATAGTATGGTAAAAGATATATGGGCCTTATACTTTCATAAGCTTTCCACCGATGACGATCCACACCATGGGCTATGTCCTATAGGCGAAAAGAGTTGGTGCGGATACCAAAAAGCCGTAGCAGAGAAAAACACATACACCCACAAAAACAGTATACCAGAACCAATAATGGAATTTATAAAACCAGTTTTTAGAAGTTTGGCAGATAAAGAACTATTGAAAAAATGTCTGCATGGGAAAACACAAAACCCTAATGAAAGCGTGAATGCTGTGATTTGGTCGAGGCTCCCTAAAACTGGGTTTGTAGGAATAAAAACTTTACATTTTGGTGTATATGATGCTGTGTCATCTTTCAACAGTGGGAATGTATCCAAGTGCAAGGTGCTCAGTAAGTTGTGTTTGAACATTGGGAAACACACTATCTGTAGTATGAAGAAAATAGATGAACGCCGCATCCGAGATTCGAAGCGCAACTCGTCGGAAATTAAAAAACAAGCTAGACAGAAGAAGAGGCAGGTCAAGAGAAGACTAGAAGACCAAGAAGAGAACCCAGATGAACCAAGCTATGCACCTGGAGGGTTTTGAAGTAATAAAGGTATTGTAAATACTATTCATAGTTTCATTTTTGCCGTTTTCCGAAAAACGTGTTTTTATAACTTGGTGCAGAGGTTTCTCAGAAACTACTGCTCACAATGGATCCAGATTTTTACCACATACCTTGGACATACTAATGCACATTTTAACACAGGGAAATATAAATTTAGCTTCTAGTTTTTTATTTATAAAATAAAATAATAATATTTTTTTGATTTTTTTTTCCATAAAATTTATAAATTTATTAAAAAAAAACTTCATAGTATTTTTTAAAATCCTTGTGTTAAAGTGTACTACCACATGTAGTAAAGACTTGGTAAAAGTTTCATTAAAATATCTTTAATGGTTCCTGAGAAAACTGTGCACAAAATATACAAAATTAACATGCAGAAGCATACAACCCTCGTGGTCCCCTTGGTTCTCACGTTACTGCTGCTCTTGGCGAAAAAAGTAATCGTAGATTCACCTTGAGCTGTGGCGAGATTGTGGTTAAAACAATTTTTGGTAATCGTTATGTTAAATTTAACGACGAGCGACGAACCTTAACCTTGAGCGAATCTTTGGTCGTGTCTAAACGAAAAATAAAATTAAAATATTAATAAAAGACCCTAATTTTAACGAATTAATAGGATTTTTGTGCGCTGGGCGACATGTCTCGAATGGCAAGCCACACGTGTCTTCTTTTTGCTAAATTTCCGTTTTATAAAATTTTCAGTAAATTAAATTATTATTTTTTTATAGATAAAACAAACTGTTAACGTTACATTAGTATTGCATAACATTTTTTCGCGAAATCTAAATTCCGTCTCTCTAATTAATTATAACTCCTTAATTAACCTTTTTATCCCCGCGTATGTAAAATGGTAAATAACCAATATAAATTCGGCCTAGTTTTATTAACATCCTGTCTGCCAAAATGGTGAGTTATCTATTTAATTATATTATTTTCTATAGTTAGAAATATTATTGTTTTTTCTCCAAATTTAATTCATGTTATTATAAGTTACCAGTGTAAAATTATTTCCGTATAAAATATTTTAGTTTGTAAAATATTGAGAAGAAAAGTAATATATATATATATATATATATATATATTACATTAAGAAATATTGTATAATAAACACTTTGCATAGAACCTTCTAGAACATTTTATGTAAGTAAGCATAGTTAACTTTAAGGATGAGACTCCTTTGAAAAGTCAGTTCTTTGCCTGCATCGACTCCGGTCACACCTAAATGAATATTAGTTTTGATCGTTAAAAAACGTTTATTGTATTAGTTATTAGTTTAGTATTAGTTTATTGTATTATATTAGTATTGTTGTACAATAAATAATTAGGTGTTTTAATAAAGAGCAGCCTTTTTTTAAAAACCTAACAAACGTTAATAAGAACGTAACTGGCGCAGTCGGTAGGACAACGTGATTTCGGTAGGAACACGTGATTTCGGAGGTTTAAGCGAATATTAGACCGTCGGTTTCAATCGTTTACCGAGACAAGTCCGAACTTCAAGAAAATTCAAAAGCGCGCTGAATTTTTGAGGAAAACTGCAAAACGAGTCAACCGGACGCAGATCTGGAAGATTCAAGAGGGCATCTCGCCAGCCACCAGGAAAGAAGATTCCACCAGACAAGAAAACTCTCATCAGAAATAAAATGAGCATATTTGTGTTTTCTCTGTGAGTAAAGAAGTAAAATAAAATATTTTTTTCAAAATAATTGAAAGAGAAATATTAATATATAATGCTTCTCTTTATTTATAAAGGTAATTATTTTAAAACAAATTATATAAAGTAAATATTTTATTCAGAATTGAATAATATTATACGTGAACTTGTTAATTAAATGCATATCAATTAAACATTTATTATTGTTAGGTTAAGTGATTTGCTAGAATTAAGTGTTGTATATATTATTAGTGACCAAACTTATTAGAAATGGCAACTCCCACGTTAAAAAAAGAGTATTTAGATATGATTCCCGAATATAACGGAGAACCGGCTATGTTAAGTCGATTTATTTCCATTTGCGATAAGGTTGTATCTAAATTCTTTGTAGTAGAGAACCCTGAAGATTTTCAAAACGTTAAAGCCAACCATCAACATGCAGCTTTACTAAATACTTTTCTGCGACAGTGCTCTTATTTATGTAGCTATGAACCAAAAATTTATAAATTTCTTAAACAAAACTGCAGTGGACTTTATAAGGAACTTTGAATATGCTGTGTTCTTGTATTTTTTGTGATAAAATTAATAATATATAAAATATGTCTTTTGTATTTAATAAAATTGGGAGGAGCAGCTATAGCATATTTTGGACCTCAGCCCTAAGGGCTCTATATTAGGAATTTTATATATATATTTTTTTATTAGAGCATTGCTAAAGGGGGGGGGTTTGATTTTATTTTGGGGAGGGATTTTAATTTCAAATTAAATTTATATATGTAAATTTTGTAATCTGATGTTTTCCTTTTGTACTTAAGGGCGTATAATTAATTTGTCTTTGCTTATCAATTAAGGGCGTATAAATCTTTTACTTAATTTTGGTTAGTAAACCTAAATTTATATCTAGTTCTTTGGTTTATTGACTTAACCTCTAGGTATCTTATGAATTGTGAGTGGTCGGCTGAAACATTTCTACTTTGGTGATTTTTTTTTTTACTTTAAAGTTAAGTTTTGAACATGACCAATCTATGTGGCCCAGTATAGCTTCCGTTTCCTTATTTATTCGTTTTGTAAGATTGGTACATGTTTTCTGGTAGCAGAGCGTGGTTATTTTCGTCCATTTAAAATTTGTCTAGCTGGTCAGTTCTCAGATAGGCCTAACTTAAAAATAGCTTATTGGTCACACCCTGTGATTACGGTTTGTTTATCTTGTTTAAAATTTGGTTTGGTGGTAACTCAATGGTCTTTGTTTCTCGTGTGCTGCCAACATATACTTCATTCGTCGCGCCTTTCTATACAACGACATTTTTCATAAACCTATCTTTTTTTGATGAAACTTTAAAAATCTTTTTTCTTTTTCTTTTTTTTACAATTTAAGATATATCCAAACAGAGACAAATAAAAAAACAAAAAAATACAAAAAAACTACAAAATCCAAAAAAAAAAAAAATAATAAAATTTATAAAATCCAAAAATAGATAAAAACTTAACAAAAATTCAAAAAAAATTAAAAAATTTCTCTCTGTATCTGTCTTTAATACTCTTTTTTTTTTTACTTATATACACATAGCTTATTCTTTTCCAAATTATCACCTGGCTTTCTTTTCTTTTAATTTAAAAACATGTCAGACCTACACCAGATAATAGATCATCTTAGGAAGCCAGAACTTTCTTTTGAGGTAATGGTGCGAGGAGGCGGTCTTGGCACTGTAAGGACAATGCGGCCTAGTTTGCGAGGCCTACTTCAGGCAGGTTCTGAGCCTTGTGCAAATAAAATTACTGTTGATAATATTGAGGAGCAGTTAGACCTGGCTCAGGAATCTCTTGACGACTTACAAGATAAATTTGCAGATTTAAATCCTAGTCAAAATCTAGAGTTAGTTAGATTCAATACAAGGCTAGAACTGTTTGAAGCTAGGCTGAGCCTATTAACAACCGGTCTAAATAATTTAAAATTAAATGCCACTGAGCATAATGCGGAGTGTAATCGCATGTTAGCATCTCTCCAAATGCTTAAATTAATTTTTCAGTCGCTCTCTGCAGACAATTTAAATATCTCTGTAGTTTGTACGCAGTCCTCAGTGTCGAGCCAAATCAACGTGGCCACAGTTTCCACCATTCCTATTTTGAATTTACCGTCGACCGAAGGAAATTTGCTGCATTCAGGCTCTATACCTGCTCCCGTTATTTTAGGTCAGGAGTACTCTACTCCTGAAATCGTTTATGGTAAACTCAGCCATCCGGCTGAGAAGTTGATATCAACTTTGCCTATAACAGACGGTTTCGATTTGGAGAAACTGATTAAATTCATTAAAATCGCCTTATCTTTATGCAAAATTTATCCAGACATTAGAAGAAATATTTAAGTGTCCTTATGCCTTATGCAAAGGAACCGTTAAGCTCGTGCTTATGTAAACATACGACTTTTCGCGCCTTCCATAGAGAAGCTCTAAATAGTTTTATTCCTGCTAAACGTCGGAACACTTTGGAGCAGGATCTCTTCTTTACACCTCAAGGTTTGGGAGAGACCCTGCACCATTTTGTCTCCGACATTAAGGAAGCAGCGCAGGTGCTTCTGGTAGACAAAAATGAAGCTGAAATTACCCAGGTTATTGTGGATGCTCTCTCGCCGGAGGTGCGAAACTGTCTGGTTTTCGCTAAGAGGCCTGTTAACTTTAATGACTTGGACACCATCTGTGCCCAAGTCAATAATACCTTATACACAGATCAAGAAATATTGTCAACCGAAAAAAGTTTCTCTAGGTTGGAACCCGAGTTTAGACCCATAAGGGTCACCTGTCACAATTGTGGCCGAAGAGGTCATACAAGCCCACAGTGTAGGCAGTATCCAAATCGTAGAGCACAGAATCAACACAATTTTTCTTCTCATCCAAAAAACGACTCAAGGGGCGGAAATTAGTCGTTTTTCCAATCAAAGCTCCTACCATAAGAAACGACTATAGCCATATTAAATTTTATCAAGCTTTTTTTAAGCCTGCACATTTAAATAAAACCATACCACGTAAGTCACCTCTTTTAAATAATTCAGTTCAGTCTCAATCTAAACCAGGGATTATACACAATCAGAATAGGTTTAAGTTATATTCTAAACATGAGAGTAACCTCTCAACACCCACTAAAGCTCGTCACTTTTCAAATTTTAAACAGGGATTAGTTGCACAATTTTATATAAGGCCCACATGCCTCTACTGTAAAACAACTGGTCACTATAACTGGGAGTGCCATTCTTTCAATCAGTGTAGAAATAAGATCAGTAATTTTTCCCCTTTAGCCAATAATTCTCTTACGAGAAAAACATATAAGTGTTTAAAATCCAAAGGTTTGAGCAACAAGATTCTACCTCTTGTTGAAGTGAATTTTAAAAATTTTAAGGCTAACGCTTTGTTAGACTCTGGCTCAGTCAGAAGCATCATGTCTTCTGATCTTTTTGAACATTTAAAATCCTTAAATGTAGTCAAAGAAATTCAAGAGGTAAAATCGGAGTGCCTCACCGCAAACGGAGAAAGGCTAGGGATCAATCTAGCGTGTAAAGTTCGTATTAAAATACAGCACTGTAGCTGGAATTTTGAAATTTTAGTGGTACCTCAGCTGTCGTGTCCTCTCATCCTAGGGTCCGATTTCTTTCTTAAAAGTCGACTCGTTTTAGATCTTTTCCAAGGCACCTTTACTTTTAAATTTTATAAGGCTAAACCCTTCCAGTTAGTAAATTTTCAAAAAAAGTCACCTCCTACAGTTACTTTATCCTCTACTACTCAGGTCACTGAAAACCCACTGAGTCACCTTGATGACAAATGTCAAAAGGAGATCTCAGGACTTATAGAAAATTTCCCTGATGTCCTTACTACAGAATTAGGACTCACCGACCTAATTAAATATGAAATATTGCTGAAAGACAATATACCGGTGAAAAGCCAGCCCTATCAATTGGCCCCTCCGAAAATGCAATTTTTGAGGGAGCACATCAAGGACCTCGTTGAAAAAGGAGTAGTAGAGAAAAGCTTCTCCAATTATTCTTCTCCAGCGTTTCTTGTTCAACATCCTGAAAAGAAACCCCGCATGGTCATCGATTATCGAATACTAAACCAACATATCGTAATCGAAGCCGTACCCCTTCCTAATCTGCACCAGTGCTTCAATTGGTTTGTGGGAGCCAAGTTTTTCACTGTGTTTGACCTCAATTCTGCCTACCATCAGATTCCACTCACCGAGAGTTCTAAACATCTCACCAGTTTTTGTACCCCTTGGATGCTCTACCAGTTTACACGAGTCCCATTTGGGCTCTGTACTGGTGCTCAAGTTCTAACCCGACTTCTAGACCAAGTTTTCTCAGACATCAAATTTAAATTCGTTTTCAATTACCTTGATGATTTAGTCATCTATTCTGAGACTTGGGATGAGCACATCAAACATCTGCGTGAAGTCCTATCTCGCTTGCGAAGAGCGAAACTTACGGTTAATCCCGATAAGGTTCGTTTTGCAGTAAGAGAGATAAGTTTCCTTGGACATTTAGTTTCTGCTAGAGGCGTGCAAATTGACCCCGAAAGAACCAAGGCCATCAGAACTTTTCCTAAACCCACCATTCCAAAAGCTGTGTCACGCTTTATTGGTATGGTCAATTTTTTTTCTAAGTTTATCCCAAACTTCGCTGAACACGCAGCTCCTCTGAATCTGCTCCGGCGGAAAGGAAAAAGTTCGTTTGGAACACTGAGCAACAACTTGCTTTCGAATATCTGCGTAATGCCATTGCACAACCTCCCGTACTTTGTATGGCTAATTTCGACAAACCTTTTGTCCTTCAAACGGACGCTAGTTCGTGCGCTTTAGGAGCAGTTCTACTCCAGGAAATTGACGGTACACGTCAACCTATTGCCTATGCTTCCCGTACCTTAACACCTGAGGAAAGAAAAGCCTCTTCTGCGTATGAGTCAGAATGTCTGGCCGTAATCTTTGGAGTAGAGAAGTTTAGATAGTACCTCGAGCATCGCGAGTTTCTCTTGGAAACAGATAATCAGGCCCTTTCATGGCTACTTGCCCGTCCCAGACAATTAGGCAAAATGGGACGATGGATAGCCAAATTAACTTCTTTGAAATTCCAAGTGGCACATATTAGGGGCACCCAAAATGTAATCATTGCTAAAGGGGAGGGTTTTGATTTTATTTTGAGGAGGGATTTTAAATTCAAATTAAATTTATATATGTAAATTTTGTAATCTGATGTTTTCCTTTTGTACTTAAGGGCGTATAATTAATTTGTCTTTGCTTATCAATTAAGGGCGTATAAATCTTTTACTTAATTTTGGTTAGTAAACCTAAATTTATATCTAGTTCTTTGGTTTATTGACTTAACCTCTAGGTATCTTATGAATTGTGAGTGGTCGGCTGAAACATTTCTACTTTGGTGATTTTTTTTTTACTTTAAAGTTAAGTTTTGAACATGACCAATCTATGTGGCCCAGTATAGCTTCCGTTTCCTTATTTATTCGTTTTGTAAGATTGGTACAATATAGGCCTATCTAATTGCACCTCATCTTAAAATTCATTTAACATGGAGAACAATATTGAAAAAATATCAATATCACATCAAATGTGGAAATTCAATTTCTTATTTGTTTAGTTGCGAAAATTGAGAAATTGGCTCTTTGAACAGGAGGAGGTTGAACACTTGTTTAATGTATTAAGTTACAGGTGTCATTTTTGAGCTAATATTTCATTTAAACTTTGTGAAATTTTCGTTATCTGTAAGCTTATTATTGTCATTGTATGTAATACGTGGTTGTTTTTGTACACTTACTAATACTAGTTTCAAAAACAAAAAAAAAACCTGTTTCTAATACAATTTTTCTGTCTGTTGATATTGCACAATATCAGACCTAGGCAGTAAATATTGAAATATTTCCATTTTACCTGTATATTTTCATTTTCTAAGAGTTTCTGGATGAATATTCCTGTTAAAATGCATCTTTTCTATGTTTGGTTTATCTTTTGATCTAGTTTGAGCATTTATATCATTTTTAGGTTTTAATTCACGACTTTATTATTGGCAAAATCCGTCTATCTTTTTTTATACCAAAAAAATTAAAGTGTTTTTCAATATCCCAGTATTACTAATTAAGGATTTCATTGATCAAAATATGACTTTATATAAAAAATATAACGCTGTTCTAATACTTTTTTAACAGCCTGTATAACTATTTTAATATTTATTATGTATTATATTAATAAACTAATGGTATTTATTTTTAGTTCTAAAGTTATATCAATGTCGGACCGAGAGTTGGAGACACTGTCGGACCCAGAGAAGGAGACATCGTCAAAGACATCGTCAGCCTCCGCGCAGAAGTCAAACGACTCGGATATACAAATAGTTTATGAACGGTTGGCAAAGGATAATGATACTCTTCGCTCTCAGAACAAAAATGTAAAACAATTAGACGAAGTGAACATCAGTTAGATGATAGTGAAGATCAAACAAATGAAAGTGTAAAACCATTAGACGAAAGTGATAATGAGTCAGATGATAGTTTCAATGAATTGAATCTTAGTGATAATCAATTGGATGAAAGTGACCAATTAGATGAATCCAAAAATGATCAAATAAAACGCAAACAGAGCCCAACCGAGAGTCATAATCATTCAGGTAACAATAAACAATATTTTATGTTCGTTATTTAATATCAATCTTACAGGGTATTTATAGTGAGTAGGGGTGTGGCGAACCGAAGGATCCTAGCTGGATATCCTTTTACACGTAATAATTAATTAGACCCCTTTCTTTCATCTTTCCCCTCAGGTCTTTCTTAAAAATCTTATTCTCTACTGATCTTAACAACATTCGAGTATTCAAGGACTAGGGGAATATACATTAAGCTAATTCTTCTGTTTCATAAGGCGATGATTACAGAGAAGTTTTTCGTCTTTAAACGACAGGAAAAAACTCAAATCCTCATCAAAGGTTCTTGACCGGGTAGTTGGATTTGTATAGTGGTATTTTTTCAAGCTCGTTTATATATAACTGAATATATTATTCTATGAATCTCAGAAACTGTAATATTATTATTATCCCCATCATTCTATTTGCAATGACTGAGGCCATTAAAAATATCAATTTTGCTTTAGAAAATGTAAAAACAAATCCGGGTCGTATAAAAAAAACATTAAAAAATATGTATGCTCTTTTAAAGTGTACCTGAATATAAGAAATTAAGATGATTTTGTTCAAAAAGCCAATGTTGCTGAGTTTATAATACGTATGCCAGGGTCAAGAACGTTTGATGAGGATTTGAGTTTTTTCCTGTCGTTTAAAGACGAAAAACTTTTCTGTAATCATCGCCTTATTAAACAGAAGAATTAGCATAATGTATATACCCCTAGTCCTTGAATACTCTAATGTTATTAAGATCAGTAGAGAATAAGATTATTAAGAAAGACCTGAAGGGAAAAGTGAAAGAAAGGGTCTAACTAATTATTACGTGTAAAAGGATATCCAGCTAGGATCCTTCGGTTCGCCACACCCCTACTCACTATAAATACCCTGTAAGATAGATATTAAATAACGAACATAAAATATTGTTTATTGTTACCTGAATGATTATGACTCTCGGTTGGGCTCTGTTTGCGTTTTATTTCATCATTTTTTTATTCATCTAATTGGTCACTTTCATCCAATTGATTATCACTAAGATCCAATTCATTGAAACTATCATCTGATTAATCACTTTCGTCTAATTGTTTTACACTTTCATTTGTTTCATCTTCACTATCATCTAACTGATGTTCACTTTCATCTAATTGTTTTACACTTTCGTTCTGAGAGCGAAGAGTATCATTATCCTTTGCCAACCGTTCATAAACTATTTGTATATCCGAGTCGTTTGACTTCTGCGCGGAGGCTGACGATGTCTTTGACGATGTCTCCTTCTCTGGGTCCGACGGTGTCTCCAACTCTCGGTCCGACATTGATATAACTTTAGAACTAAAAATAAAAACCATTAATTTATTAATATAATACATAATAAATATTGAAATAGTTATACAGACTGTTCAAAAAAGTATTAGAACAGCGTTATATTTTTTATATAAAGTCATATTTTGATCAAAGAAATCCTTAATTAGGCCTAGTAATACTGGGATATTAAAACACACATACAAGTAATAAATTACCTAGTTTAATTTTTTTGGTAAAAAAAAAGTTAGACGTATTTTGCCAATAATAAGTCATGCAATAAAACCTAAAAATGATATAAATGCTAAAACTAGATCAGAAGATAAACCAAACATAGAAAAGATGCATGTTAACAGGAATATTCATCCAGAAACTCTTAGAAAATGAAAATATACAGGTAAAAGGGAAATATTTCAATATTTACTGCTTAGGTCTGATATTGTATTGAAGGATCGGCCAGAAGAAGGGCCAGTAGGCCCAGGCTTGGAGACTTTGAGCCTAAGAATGAAGAGGACACCGCCAGGAGGTGGTCCCCCAAATTTGGACCCGCCAAAGTCTGGTTCATTTGTTGAGGACCTGGACGCTGGAGACCATGGGACGCCTGGACCTTTTTCTGCGGAGACTGCTGCTCGAGTGACTTCTGTCGCGGAAGCTGCTGCTTCAACCGCTGCGGCCTACAATATCATGGACGTGACCACTCCATTGACAACGCTGGATCCTAAGAAGAGGCAACACAGCGTCTCATCGGACGACAGCCGGGAGCCTGATGTTCAGAAGCAGGGACGGAAGGTGAGGAAGAGAGGCAACGCAGTCACCGAGGCGTCACGGCAGCAGGAGACGATTCTGGTCCCGGAGCAGCAAACTGGTGATCTTGGAGGAGCTTTCATTACGTACATATCGAAGGCCGAGGTGTACAAGATCCATCTTTCCATCGCTGAGGACCTTTACTCCAGCAAGATGTCCAAGTCTTGTATCAGCAGGATAACTGGAGGGGTGATCGCCTTGGCACGTGCAGTCGAGGAGAGGGAGAAGGAAATTGCGGAGAAGACCTTTGCTGATGCTGTGAAGATAACGCCTGCCACACGTCACGGGATCAGACCATCGAGAATCCCGGAGAAGATTGTAGTGAGAGGCTGCGCCGAGGGTGAGACATCAGTGGAGGTGAGGAAGAAGCTGGAGAGCGTCGTCGTCCCGGGGAACGAGCGCCTGAATGTCCGAGATGTAATACCGAGAAGCCGTGGAGAAGTTCTGGTGGTGCTAGGAGACTCCGAGTCGAAAAGGAGACTACTAGACTCGGAGGAACTCAAGAAATCTGGACTAGAGGCCAAGGATATACGAGGCAGAAGACCGCGGATGATCTTGCGGGACGTCCTTAGATCCAGAATGACGGAGGACCTGAAGGCGAACAACTTCTCGGACTGAGACGGAATGACAGAGTCATTAGTCTCATGTCCAATTTAAAGCGAGTTAAATTGCCACGCTAAACCTTGTAGAGTGGGGACGAGGTGGGGCGATGACGTCACACCAGTTCGAGAGCAAACTAGCTTGTCCGAACGTGAAAAGTCAAACTGCCTTAGTTCCTATTTTATTAAAAAACTAAATTATTAATATAAATAAATATTCAGTAGAGTCAACCGACTAATAATATCAACAAATAAATTTGAAGTGACATAAAACAAAAAAGTTATTCAAGTTTTTAGAAGGGCTCAAAAACCTAAAATTTGGAAAAAGAGTAAATTCAAAATTCAAAAATCGTAGAGTCATAACCAAGTGGGGAAGTAACAATAATCACAAATAAAAAATAAGAAATAATAATAATAAACAGGTGAGAATGGACTTAGAAAGTCATTCTTGGGGAGTTTTTTGAATTTTTTGAGTTGAAGGGGGGATATATTAAAAAATAATAATAAGTACAATTGAAGATACTACAATAGGGAACAACAATATGCAATTAGATTCAAATTTCAAGTTAAAATGAGGGAGATATAATAATCACCAAAAGTAAAACTTTAAAGCCCAAAAGCGGTTAAATTTAAAGTTAAAGGGGATGTAAAAGTATGTAATTATGTGTATCTAGTATGTAGAATTGTAATACAACGAAGCAGAGATAATAATATATAATGGGGGGGGGGGGGTTTATAAACAATAAATATGACGACAAAAACTTCTGAACTTCAAGGACGAATAACTCGAGAGCCAAGCGAGCTACGTTAAAAGTCCAAACAAATTTTTTCGTCATAGCAGTAGAGGAACAAAACTTAGTCAAAAGAATTTCGAAAAAGGACTTATATCGGAAGTTCAAAAGAGTAAAATCCGACTTTCGATAAAAGTGCGATAACTCGCGAACGAAGCGTACGAGGACGACGAATCAAGTTCCACAAGACCCACAAGATGGAAAGGAAGAAGAATCCGAAAGGAACTTGATGATCGGACCAGCCGTTCGAAAGTTACAGCGAGTTGTTCGAAAAAATGTCCAAATTCAACATTTTCAGGAAAAAACCTGCAGAGTGACGCGCGCATCTCTACGTCAAAGTACAGGCGTTGGACTTTGAATGACCAACCTAGAACACAATTAACACTGAAAAATAAAACCAGTGAATTATCTATTTAAAGGTGTTTTAATGGAAAACAAAGAAAGAAAACTATTCAGTAGATAAAAACTATGATTAGTTAAATATATAGTATAAAAATTTCAGACCAAAAGGGCCTGAAAATACTTAAAACGAAGAAAAAACTTTTCTTGACAAAAGGGAAGAAAAATGGTTACCTTTTGTGGGAAATTTCCCACAGAAAGGGTGACCGAAAATTATCCGTCGTAAGACGGGTACTCTTGTAGCAGACTCCGAGCGAAGAAGACGTGTTCTCCTGTATCAGACTCCAAGCAGAGAGGAAACTACATTTGTCACTCTACTAAATTGGACTTAGAAAAATTACTACTCATTTCGAACTTCAAGGCGACTTAGCAGATCGAAATTGAGACCAGCATTCAACTATCTTGCAGTCTACAGGATTTGGATTGAAAACATCGCATCAACATTAGACAACTTTAACAACTAACTTCAAAATCTACAAGAACTTCATATAAAGTGCGAAGGTACCATAAGCTTAAGGAATAATTCGCAAATATTAAAATCATTTTAAATATAACTTCATTTGGGAATTTAATAAAAATTTAATTCATTTATATAATCTCCGCTTTGGTGTTATAAATAATTAATAATTAAATACGACTTTTTCAGTACAGGAAAAACTGTCTGTGGTTCTGTCTGGAATAGTCTAGCGTTTTTATTTTGTTTAGGATATAAGAAATATTCTATTTTTATTTTTGTGAAATATTTTAATTGTTTTGTTGTTGTTTGATTAATTTTGTTGTGATATAAATTTTTGAAATTGCTTTTAATTGATTTAAAAGAAAAATTATATACGCAATTCGTTTATCAAATTTGTTGTGTTTTCTATTTATCCATTCTGTATATGCAAATAACCTTGTTTATGATATATGTTTTATGTGCGCTCTGGTTAAATATAATTTAAAATTTTAAAGAAATTATCATCAGAACTTAAGAGCCGATTTCTTCCAAAAGGCACTTCCCCAGAGAAAGAGAGTGTTACTTAAGAGAAAGAGTTAAATTATCGAGCATTGAGATAAAATTCAGGGAATTTTGCGTATATTAAAAAGTTGTAAGTTTATGAGGACAAGCTCATACTTAAAAACGCCAAGTAGTGCAATATCTTTGATTGTAGAAAAGGTAAAAGTGAGCATCTTGGCTTGTCCGCGTTAGTTTAAAGCTGATAGGTGGTTCGCCCTTCCTTGTGGTGTGAGTACAGCGAGTTGAGAGTACGTGGTGAGTAGTGTTCCATAGGGGGGTACGAATTCGAGACCGAAGCTTACGCGGCAAGTGGCGCCCAATAGCGTGGAGCACGAAAAAGCAAAGTTTTGGAACAAATTTTCAAAATTTTGAGTTTTAGTGTTTCATACGAACGAGAATATCTTAAGTTCTGATATAATTTATAAGTATATGTGTGTTAGTAATAAGTTGTGCTGGTAATTACAACGACAAATATAATAAATTGCAAAAGTAATAATAATTAAAAGTAGAGTCCAAATTAAACCGAAATCTAAATTTTTTAATAAATAAATCAGTGAACAAGTGAAGTGAAAATGGGACTAGCGAAAGATCCAGCAAAACAGGAAGGTTCAAAAGAACAGGAGACGGAGATGCAGAAAATGGTGAAGTACTTGAACCAAATGGAGGAAAGAAGAAGGCAAGAGAGGGAACAGGACAAAGCGGAACAACAGAGAAAAGAAAAGGAGAAGGAAGAAGATGACAAGTTAAGAAGATTAGAAGAAAGAATCGAGAGAAATCAGGAGAAGGAGGAGATGGAAGCCAAGCAAAAACAAGAAAAGGAAGAAACGGAGGCCAAGTTGATCCAAATGGAAGCCAGATGGATGAAGAGAGATGAAGAATTGGAAGCCAAACGAAAGAAGGAAAAGGAGGAGATGGAAGCCAAATGGAGCAAGAAAGATCAAGAGATGGAAGCCAAGCAGATCCAAATGGAAACATTACGGAAACAGGAAAAAGAAGAAATGGAGGCCAGACGGAAGCAGGAGAGGGAAGAAATGGAAGTAAGATGGAAGCAGGAGAGAGAAGAGAGGATGAAGAGAGAGGAAGAAATGGAAACAAAAAGGATCCAAAGGGAAGAAGCTCGGAAACAGGAAATAGGAAAATATATGGAAGAAATTAAGGAATCCATTGATAGCAATATGGCCGAAAATACGAGACGAATTAAAGCTTGCGAAGGAAAAGTGGAAGAGTGCGTAGGGGAGATTAAAAAGTGACAAACAGTATAAAGGAACAGGGAAATGCGACTAAAGAAATTGGAGAGAAAGTTAAAAAATTAGAAATTAAAATTAGAGAAGTAGCAAAAATTAAGGAAACCGGTAGTAATGCAAAAAATGTAATTTATTTAGATAGGGCAAATTTAGAAACAAAAACAATAGAATTTTGGGGAAATACAAGGGACAATCCAGTACAATTTTTAAAACAAGTCGAGGAATTATTTCAGGAAATAAATCCCGTAATGGAGGAGAACGATAAATTAAAAATTGTAGAAAAAAGATTGAAAGGAGCCGCAATGGAATGGTGGGAGATAATAAAACGCGAGACGGAAGAATATAGCCAATTTAAATTGTTATTTTTGGAACATTATTGGGGTTATCAAACATAGCAAGTTGTAAGAAATCAAATTGAAAACCATAAGTACAATGCTAATGGAAATATAAGCCGAGTAGATTATTTTTGCAAAATGGTGCGAAAAGCCGAATATTTGGAACCGAAAATTCCCGAAGAATTTCTAATATACCAATAATTGAGACATTTCGACATTGAGAAGATGCAATTAAGTTTTTAAGGACGATTGAGAATGTGGACGGAATGACAAGGGAAGTTCGACGACCAGAAAGTTACGAACGTAGGGAAGGACCTCATAGAGAACAAAATTTAAGGCAAAGAAATCAAGACTTTTCTAAACCTATCCAAAACCCTAACCCTCGATCCTATGGTCAAAACCAAAACAAACCACAACCTCAGATACCTCAAAACCCAGGTCCTTCTAACCCAAAATTCCCACCTAAGGTCGGAAAAAACTAAACTATGAGATCTCAAGGAAAAAATTTTGGAACAAATTGGAAAATGGAAACGGAATTGGGATCGAAGATAAAATCAAATTTAACAAGTATAAAAGGGGGGATCAGAATGTAAACAAATTACAATTGGGGATTTTGAATACTGAAATTAAAAAAGAGTTAATGGAGGAAAGGGACAATATAAATTTAAATAATGAAGTGTACGAAAAATGTCCAGAAATTGAAGTAGAGGTGGAAAATGTTAAAGTTAATATGTCTATTGACACAGGAGCACAAATGTCCTGTGTTCAAGAGGAATTTTATATAAAAGTGTTAAAGTGTAGAAACAGTAAAATCATGGAATTACCAGTAGTAAACACGGAAATGGTTACGGCCCTGAAAAGCCAACGACAAAAGATTAAGTTGCAAACATTATTAGAAGTTCGGATAAATAATCAAATAATAAAAGGAATATTTATGGTTGTACCAAGGGTAGAAAGCAAAATGATAATGGGATGTGATGTAATGTGCAAGTATCGTAGTCGTATAAACATGGAAAAAGGTTTTCTACAAATGGTAAAAGACAATGATTTTATTGTAGTAGATTTTCTAAAAGAAAATGAATTAAGATTGGGTAAAAATGTATCGCAGAATTTCCATCAAAATGGCGGCGAAACCAACAAAATGGTGGAGTCGTCAGCTGCAGAAAACGGAGACCCAAATTCGTATAAGCGAGAAACAGGGGCTTATATGTTGGCTGCCAAAATGCCGGCAGACCTAAAACAAAAGGCAAAGGACGTGTCTAGACTGAAATGTGACTATACCGGAAGTGACAAGAAATGTACGAATAGGGTAAGCCATTTATCTGCAATAATTAATAAAGAAGAAGTGCTTAGAAAAGCGGAGAATAGAAGGATAAGATTGGGTAAAAATGTATCGCAGAATATCCATCAAAATGGCGGCGAAACCAACAAAATGGTGGAGTCGTCAGCTGCAGAAAAAGGTGACCCAAATTCGTATAAGCGAGAAACAGGGGCTTATATGTTGGTTGCCAAAATGACGGCAGACCTAAAACAAAAGGCAAAGGACGTGTCTAGACCGAATTGTGACGAAACCGACGGTGACCAAAAGCGTAGGAAAAAGTTAAGTTCAATAAATAAATCGACCAGGAGAAAAAAATGCATTGTTTAAAATCGAAGAAGGGCTTAAAATAGCGGAGAATACAGGAAACCAATTAATTAATATAGATGAAAGGCTTATAATAGCGGAGATTAAAGGAAAGAAGGGAGGAAGTATAAATAAAAGTGTGCCAAAGGCAAAAATCGACGAAAATAATAAAACTATATACGACGTGCATAATAACTCCGAAATCGATGAAAAAATTGAACGAGACGAATTCGACGTGATAAATGAGGAGGAGAGGGAAACTACAATCAAAATGGAGAATCCCGAACTAAAACAAAATGGACGTGACATACCGAGGAGAAAACAAGGTGAGAGGGGTGATAGACGGACGAAAGTAAGGTTTAAAAAGTTGATAAAGTGTAAAATGAAAGGAGAAAGGCCCAAAGGGGAAGTTAAAATAATAATGTAAAGGACTTAAAAGAACTCCATGAGTAATAATAATTTCAAAATGTTAGAGTTAGTGAAATAAATATCTATAGGATTAAATCAAAAATGAAAGAAACAACGGTAAATCAGCTGGTAGCAAGGAAGTGTTGAGTAGGTCAGTGGTTATCCGGAAAAAACTTGTCCGAATTCCAGAAGGTACAAGGTTGAAAGATAACAGTAATGAATATCCGTTACACAGCTGCGTAAACATAGCAGGACGTTTGGCAAGAGGGGAAGCGAGACCGGACGCTCCTAAATAAACATTGATCACCCTCGGATCTTTCTGCTGGAAGGCTTTCTGCTGGAAGGCGGTCCTCGGTCCGGGGATGCAGATGGTGGCAGCAAGAGCGGACTCATGCGCCTCCCCGCGGTACAGGATGGGCAACGTTTTCGGTGTGGCCTGATGCTTTGCCGGATGGCGGCACCGAGGGCGGCTAAAGCATGAGACGTCTTACCCCCCTCCCTTCCCCCTCCTGCCTCTTCTTTTCACCACCACAACCAAAATGAGGTCGTCAACCATTCTTTGACCTCTCTATAATCTGTCCTATCTCTCTTCTGTCTTCTGTCCCAAGAAGCTTGAGGCTCTTGTGGACGTTCATTTATTCTTAATTCCCACTATCCCCACAATCTGTGGACCCAATCCAAGGTGGAACAGCATATGCCGAAGGATGCGTGTCTAAGGGGGAGCTTAGACTCTAGTATGCGGACTCCGGATACCAGGCGACCTCCGGTTTCAATTTAGCCTTACCACATATGCGGGCTCTGTGTGGTGGACCTTTTAGAACCCTGCATTACTCGTGGGATCTCTATGAAGAACCCCAAAAATAATTCTATACAAACAACGGCAGGGTACCAGCCACCAGCTGGAAGCTCAGCCGCAAACCCAGGATCAGTAGCGGCCCCAGAGCATGCGGGACTGATCCAAAATCAAGAAAAACCAACACCTCCTGACTCCGGACGGGGGCCCGCCAATGAGCAGGGCTCGAAGTCTGGGGATATGGAGGTGGAAAAAGGCGCATGTAGGACTCTGGCAAGTCTCTCTTGTCTTCTTGTCAGGAAAAGACAATGCTGAGGGTCCTACAGGTAAACCTTCATCACAGTAAGGCGGCTTCGGCCTCCTTCTGTCAGACCTTCATTAGGTCCAACATCGACCTGGCTCTGGTCCAGGAGCCCTGGCTCCACCGAGGCCGGATTGCCGGACTAGGCGATGCAAAAGGCAAGCTTATATACTGCAATAATATTAATAATAACCGTACCTGTATACTTGTAAGGTCAGGTTTGCAATGCTTGCCCCTAATGGATTTTTGTTCTAGAGACATCACCACGGTGATGATTTACTGGCGCAATGGGAAGGAAAAGGATGGTCCAATTTTTAGCTCCGTCTACCTACCCTATGACGTCAGAACTCCTCCTCCATCTAGGGATCTGGAACTCCTGGTGGAGTCAACTACTGTCAGGCGGCAGCAGCTTCTGGTGGGATGTGATGCTAACGCTCATCACCGCCTAGGCTGGGGCAGCACTGATACTAATACAAGGGGTGAGTCATTATTTGATTTTCTCTTGTCTAATAACTTACAAATTGTTAATGTAGGAAATACACCGACCTTCTCTAATAAAATCAGGAGCGAGGTTATAGACATTACTTTTTGTACAGAAAATATTGCAAAACTGATTGGGAACTGGCATGTTTCAACAGAAGCCTCCCTCTCAGATCACAAATATATAATGTTTCATCTAGAGGCATCAACCATCCAATCTCTCTTTCGAGACCCGAGGACGACAGACTGGGGGTCCTATTCAGACCAACTGTCGACGGTACTTGGGTCCATGCAAGGAGACATTGCAACATTTCCGGATGTAGACAGGGTGGCGTCCTCGCTTCGGGATGCCATCATGGACTGCTATCAGGATAACTGTCCTCTGCGGACGAGATCAGGTAGACCTAACACAAGATGGTGGTCACAGGATCTCGGTCGCATGAGGAAACAAATAAGAAGGCTTTTCAATGCCTCTAAGCGGAGCGGTGAGTGGAGGGAGTATCATTTAGCTCTCACCACATACAGCAAAGCTATCAAAAAAGCCAAGCTTGATTCCTGGAAGGCATTCACCCAAAAAGTGAATAGTCTGAAGGAGGCAGCAAGACTGCAACAAGTTATGGCTTCTAAACCTTACAATCCTGTAGGCACCTTGCGGAAACCAACAGGAGAGTATACCAAAACAGCGGAAGAGACGCTCAAGTTACTACTTGAAACTCACTTCCCTGGTTGCACAAGTAGTGATAATATGGACGGCGGTCTAAGTCTAGCTGGGGACAGCTCTTTGCCAAGGGCATCTCGGGCAGACTGGAAGATAGCCAGAAAAATTGTCACTATTTCTAAATTAAAATGGGCAATAAACAAATTTAGCCCGTTTAAATCACCAGGCGGAGACGGAATCTATCCTGCACTATTGCAGGAAGGACCTGACGCCTTGATTCAACTGATCTGCAAGCTTTCCAGAGCCAGCGTAGCATACGGCTACATTCCGCAGGCATGGAGGGTCAGCAGAGTTACGTTTATTCCCAAGCGTGGCAAAGCAAGTTATTGTGATGCCAAAGCTTATCGACCTATCAGCCTATCCTCGTTTCTGTTGAAAACATTGGAGAGGTTGGTTGAGAGACACATTAGGGAAGGGGTGCTCTTAGGGACACCTCTTCATCGCAATCAACATGCCTACCAACCTGGTAAATCCTGTGAGTCTGCTCTACATAATCTTGTGGGCAGGATCGAGGACACACTGGAAAGGAAGGAAATTGCACTGTGCGCCTTCTTGGACATAGAAGGTGCATTTGACAATACTTTATTTGGATCAATAGTGCGCAGACTGGAAGAGCGAGAGGTGAACCCGGCTGTAACAAGATGGGTTCACTCAATGCTAACAAGCAGACGCATTCAAAGCTCCCTGCTTGGTGGTTCGCTGGAGGTCGCTGCTACAAGAGGTTGCCCACAGGGAGGTGTTCTATCACCTCTATTGTGGAGCATGGTGGTGGACGATCTCCTTACGAAAATTAGCCAAGCAGGAACATACATCCAAGGCTATGCAGATGACATAGCAATCTTGGTCATTGGGAAAAGTGACTACACTGTCTCGGATATCATGAATAGGAATCTGAGACAGGTGAAGTTGTGGTGCGCAAGGGAAGGCCTCAACGTCAACCCAAGCAAAACCACCATAGTTCCCTTCACTAGGAGGAGAAACTTAACAGCCCTGGATAGGATATCCATGGACAACACACGGATAAATATGTCCATGTCGGCAAAATATCTTGGAGTAACCCTTGATCAAAAGCTGGCATGGAACGTACATCTGGACAATTTAATACATAAGGCGAAATGGGCGCTAATGACAGCCAGACGCTTTATTGGTACTACCTGGGGACTTAAGCCTCACATAGCCCTTTGGCTATATGAAGCAGTGATTAGACCCCAAATTACATACGGAGCGGTGGTCTGGTGGAAGAAGTCATGCCAAACCACTGCAGGAAGCAAACTAACAAGCCTGCAAAGACTTGCATGCTTGTGCATAACTGGAGCTTTCAGAAGCAGCCCAACAGCTGCTCTGGAGGTTCTTCTCGGACTCCCGCCTCTTGACATTTACATAATGTCAGAGGCAAGGAAATCCGCCTATAGACTGACGTGTGTTAATGAGTGGCGGAAGGGCTTGCCTGGAGCAGGACACTCTGACATAGTTGACACCGTACTTAAAAACTCGGTGCTAGACATGGCGCCAGACGCAATGCAAACTGAGTATGTCTTCAACAGACCCTTCACGGTAACCTTAGGTAACCGGGAAGACTGGGAAGGAAACAACAAACCAGGTTCTTCCAGAGGGACTCTCGTCTGGTACACGGATGGGTCACTTATGGAAGGAAACTCAGGTTATGGAGTATACAGCTCATCACCAAGGACTAACATTAGTGTGAGTCTTGGGACGCACTGTACGGTATTTCAAGCAGAGATACTAGCTATCACTGCTTGTGCCCATTTGGGTTTGTCAAAAGGACTTCGAGACAGACAAATCCTCATTCTTTCTGACAGTCAAGCAGCACTTAAAGCGCTAGACTCAGTATTAATCACTTCGAAATTGGTGAAGGACTGCCTCTCAACACTAATGAAACTCTCCACAAGGAACATGGTGGAATTAAGATGGGTGCCAGGTCATCGTGGCATCCAAGGTAATGAGATGGCAGATACCCTTGCTAAGAAAGGAGCATCCACACCCTTCATGGGGCCAGAACCAATGTGCTGTATCAGCCGCAACATGGCTAAAAGCGCAGTTAATAACTGGGCCAAGGAAGAGCTACGCCAGAGATGGCATAGGACTCCAGGGCTCACACAGAGTAAACAGCTAATCAACGGACCTAGTAACAACCTTACGAAGTCATTGATCAAGTTAGACAGGCTACAGCTTAAAAGAGCAGTAGGACTTATCACTGGACATGGCCAGTTCAGGAAACATCTTGCAACAGTGGGAGTCTTTGAAGGCGACCAAAGCTGTCGGCTCTGCCTGCAGGCCGTGGAATCAGCAAGACACATCATATTTGATTGTGGGATGCTGGAGCGTAGAAGGAGGGAGCTCTTTGGTATCCTGCAACCAGGAGAGGAAGAGGACACGTACTTGGTAGAGAAAATCCTGAAGCTCGTTCGAGGAACAGGGTTCTAATCCATCAAGAACGGCACATAGGGGGCACAATAAGCCGATGGTTGACGTGCAGGGAGACCTTCTCGAAGAGGGTCTCCACCCCATCTCTAATCTAATCTAATCTAACAAGTGTTGAGGTAAATTAGCTGGAGGGTGAGAATGAATGAACGAATAAATGTGTTGTATTTTTTTTTTATTAATGAGAGATATTTTCAATTTAAATAAATATTTTTTTTTTGTTCTTTTAACTGCAATAGAGAAAAGTCGTTGTAGTTATCAATTCAGATATATAGAAATAGGTTAGCTTCACCAAAGCAGAGCATAATTAATTATGTATAGGAAAAAGACAAGTTATTCCTTATATAAAAATGTGTTTTGTATATGTTAAAATGTTTAGTTACAGCGAATCAAGGACGTTTAGAGAAACGGCTGTAATAAGGTGAAATGAACTTAATATGAACAGTTTGTATGTATAAATTGATTAATGAGATGTTTTTTAAATATATATATGCGCAATGATTAATAGGGGAGAGTGGGGGAATTTCGCGCTGCGGGGTAATTCCCCGCATCTAGTCTGCAGCTGACTAGAGCGATCTACAAGGTGCTGGATAGTGCTGGGCCCTAGTGGCCGCATCGGTAACTCGAGTCCAGAACCTCCCGACACTCAGTTTCAAGGTGTATCGTAGTAGCCACAAATCTTGTGTTTTTATATAAAGTTTTATAGTTTTTGACATTTATACGAACTGTGACAGTGTCTACCGTGTACATCGGATCCACACACTTCTTATAGTGGTATGTAGAGCTGTTGTTTCTCTTTATTTTTATGGTATTGCCTTTTTTAATTCTGTACTCTAGTCTTACACAATAAGTAAACAAACCGATAGCGTCACTTTGGGGTAATTTCGCGCGCGTTCCGCCATGATGCGCGGATTTCCCCCTTAACTGTATTAATGTCAGTTACAAACATTTTTTTTTCCCTTTAAGATGCCACGCACGTACATTAGGAAAACCGAAAAGCAGTCCTGGACTGAGGATGCAGTTCTTCAAGCTCTCAAAGCCATAAAAGATGGCAGCTCAATTCGGGGGGCTGGGAAACAGTTTAACATTCCGGAGTCGACTCTAAGGGATAAATTGAAAGCTAAAGATACCTTAGTGCCCAAATTAGGTCGCAAGCCCATTTTTTCTAAAACGCAAGAAGAAGAACTTGCAAATCACCTTGTCAAGCTAGCCAACATGTTTTATGGGCTTACTCCTATTGAGTTTCGGAAACTAGCTTTTGACTTTGCAGCGAAACTTAATATAAAACATGATTTTGACAAAGAAAAGAAGATTGCTGGCAAAGATTGGCTATACGGGTTTCTTCGAAGGAACCCTGGAATAAGCCTAAGAGAGCCAGACAACACAAGCATAAACCGAATATCCTCATTCAACGAGGAAGAAGTCAAACGGTTTTATAAAAACCTACAAACGGTATTTGAGAACCATGCGTATCCTCCCAGCAGAATATTTAATCAGGATGAAACAGAAATATCAAACGTACAAAAAAAATCGGCAAAAGTTTATGCTAAAAAAGGACAAAAGAGGGTCGGGGCAGCTACTTCAGCTGAACGTGGGAGAACGATAACAGTAGTGTGCTGTGTCAGTGCATCAGGGTCATATGTGCCTCCACTAATAATATATCCTAGATTGAGAATGGCTGCTCACTTAAAGAAGGGTGGTCCAGCAGATGCATTGTATGATTGTTCAAAGAACGGCTGGAGTAATGAACAGCTATTTGTGAAATGGCTTGAACATTTTTGTGCTCACACAAAACCGTCAGAGGATGATCCCATCCTTTTAATCTGTGACAACCATGGGAGTCACATAACTCTTGAAGCATATGAAATGTGTAAGAAGAATCACATAACAGTCGTATCTATCCCTCCGCATACAAGCCACCGCCTCCAACCCTTAGATCTGACATTTTTCGGGCCTCTTAAAAGTGCACTTTCAAGGGAGTTTGGGCTATTTATGACGCAACATGCGCATAGAAAAATAATGACTTCTGACATTCCTGAACTGTTAAATAAGGCCTATATCAAAGTGGCTACGATGGAAAAAGGAATCAAGGGGTTTTCTACTGCAGGAATTTACCCGTTGAATCCTGACCGATTTACAACAGAAGATTTCGCCCCTGTTAATGAATTTCGAGAACTCGTAATTGAAGATGACCCAGAAACACCATCTATGACTAAACGATCATCTAATCATTCAAACCGTCTACCAGCACCATCAGGGCCACAACTAGAAGTTGCAGAAGCTCTTCCAGGACCGTCAAAATCTCAACCTGGTAATAAAGATGTTCTTCCAGGACAATCGAATATCTCAGTTCAAGAACTAGCACCAATACCGAAACACAATGTTAAAAACAAAGCTGCTGCCTCATCAAACAAAAAACTACATTCTGAAATTCTCACGAGCACTCCTATAAAACTGATGCTTGAGAAAAGGAAAAAGGACAGAGAAAACAAGAATAAAAGCAAAATTGACCAGCAGAAAAAACAAAATTCAAAGTTTAAAAAGGGAAGGTGTTTGAAAAGAAAGCTAAATTTTGAAGACAAAACTAAACAAAATTTAAAAAAAATAAAACTTTTTAAAAAACAACTTGAGACTGATAAGTCATCTGATGAATCCGATATTCCACTTAACGAGCTGTGTGATGACGATGAACTAGACGATATAGAATTAGATCTAGCAGATAAAAACAATGAAGTTTGTTTCTACTGCGAGGAAGGTGGAAGGGACAACGAACTATGGTATCGTTGTGTTCTCTGTGGATTCTGGGCGCACGCTGACTGCAGTGGTTGGGATAGCGCAGAAGATTATGAGTGTGACAGATGTGCAAGAAAGAAAAAAGAGAAAGAAAATGAGAAAAAGAAAAGACGAACAAATGAAGAAAGAATTAACTAAACAACTGTTCACTAGATTTTTCGCTTTAATATTTTTACTTATCGTGTGTTATTAAAAGTATACCCTGTATGTATATTGTTGATTTATTTCAATAGTGTAATTGTGTAATAACAAAATTATTATTATAATAAAATATATTTAATTTAAAAAGATAAATTAATTTATTCTGACCCTGCAATGCGCGCGAAATTACCCCATTTGAAGCGCGGAATTACCCCATGGTGAGGGGAATTTCGCGCAAGTGTAAGGTTTTATAAATATATTTATTTGAAAAGGTTATAGTTGGAAAAAAATAATTAAAAAAAAACCAAACATTAGACACATTCTAATAAAACTTTTAAAAATATTTTCATGGCAGAAAATATTACAGTAATTTCACAGTATGATGAAATGGTTTAACAGCGCGAAATTCCCCCACTCTCCCCTAATGTGTTTTTTAAATATATATATATGTGCAATGATTAATAAGATGTTTTTTAAATATATATATCGTCGGCCTAATTAACAAACCAAGTAACTCCAAAAAAATCGAATTTTGGATTTTAATGCTATTACATTCATCTATGGTAGCTCTATATTCCTGTCAAAACACCAAACTCCAAAAAAATTTAACTAATTCTAGAAACGGAAAAAACAAAACACGTATCTTTTTTGGTGGGAAATTTGTTAACGCAAACCTGGTAACTCCTAGACGTGGCAGCCTGTTTCAATAGTGAAGCATGTGGGTTCTGTAGTGCTTGGCTGATTCATTCTGCCTTTGTAAATATATGTTTTCAGTTCATCCGGCGACTCTCAAATTTGATGGTAAGTTACTTTAATGTTCTAACCTTAGCTTATTCTCGCCTGTTTAAGCTCAAATATATTAGCAAATCGATAAATTCAAAGGGCATTATAGTTACTTGGTTTGTTTACAAATCAGAATGTTAGGTTAGTTTCCTATTCAGTGGAGTTACGGGTTTTGTTACTTACCCTTCGTTTGTTGAATAATTTACCGTTGAAATATGTAGATATAATAAATTTTTAAGACATTTCATGTTCATTAATTATCAACTATATGAAACGATAAGGAGTTTAAGACAAAAGTCTAAGTATTTTAAAATAATAGGAGTTACGTGTTATGTTACAAACCTTTTATGGAGTTACGAGTTTTATCGATGAGTCATGACGGAGTTACGTGTTTATACAATGGTGGTTTACATAAGAATGGTATTAAAGTTTTGGAGTTAAGTGGTCAGATTTTCAAGTAAAATGCTGACCACTAACAGAATTTTGTTTTATTTGCAGCAGAAAAATGTATTCGAGAGCAAGAAAAATTTTAGACCTAGCAAAATGTGCAGCTAAATCGTTTGAAGAGAATACATCTACACCATCAGAGAAACAAATAAACGTAACTTCTGGGGCTAACACAACAGTTGACAGTTGTGATTCCAAATCCGGTTTATGCACCGACATCGTAGAAAAATGCACCAAGAAATCACTTGAAGAGAACAGATCTTTTCCAGAAGAAGGAATATCAAACTCAACTCCAGACAACACAAATGTTGGAACTGATGATTTCCAATCTGGATTTTTCATTGTAAACGATGACGGCACCTTATTTCCAATACAGACAGTTGTAGGAGACTCCAGTTTGGGTTCTAAAAGTTTTGAAAATGTATCCTTCACTTTAGATGTTTCAGAGGGTGAAGCCCTGTCAGCAGTTAAAGAATTAACTTGTGACGAAACCCTGAATAGCCTTGATCATAATTATTCCAGTTATTATAGCTTTGACGCGGAAAAAAATACTAGCAGTCATGACAAGGAGACAGCAGTTAAGACAAACTATGCTTCAGAGGGGGATTTAGGGGTTGATGGTTCAAACAGATTTGTGGTATATGCTGAAATGCACAATGAACAAATTCCAAAATCCAAACAAAACTTTGCTTTTGATAAAAAGTCTTTAAAGCCCCATAGTGAAAAATTACAAAAAAAAGTTGAACGTAATACCGAACACCTGATTGAAATGGATGTTCAATATACAAGAAATGAAGATCAAGTCAGAGTAGAACCAGATATAGGTGTTGATGGTATTGACACACTTGTGGAGGTTGCTGAGGTGGGTAATAAACCAATTCTAAAACCCAAACCTAAAGTTTCATTAGCTGAGAATTATGTAGTGCCCTATGGTAGAGAATTACATGAACAAGTTGAAAACATCACGGAAAACCTGATTGAAATGGATGAACCACATACAGGAATTGACGATCAAGACATAGTGGAACCAGATAGGTTATGTGATGTTAACAATCAGCTCTCAAATAGGAAAAGAAAAAAACGACATCAAGTTTCAGAGGATGACTGGCAGTGTAACCAGGCGAAGATTTTACGTGAGCAAGGGAGGGAATACATGGGAAGGAAATTAACCAATGGGAAAGTAACAGGATACATTCGTAGACCAAACAGAACGATGAAAAAAATCACTTGCAAGTGTAAAGGAAGGACTTTTAAATGTCATAACATTTCAGAACAGGAGAGAAAAAAGATATTTGACAACTTTTGGGCGTTAACATGGAAAGAGAGGAAAATGTTAGTGAAAACTTCAACTGATGTGGATTTGACACAAAGAGCTCGGGATAGATCAGAAGAAAATAGATCAAGACGATCGTACTCCTATAAATATTATTTATTTATTGATAACATGACTAAAGTCCGTGTTTGCAAGAGTACATTACTTGCAACTTTAGATTTAGGTGAGTGGATGGTAAAAAACTGGCTCGAAAATAGCTCAGAAAAAGATGATGATTTAGTAGATGACCCAAATCCGAACGAGAATCCAACAAAGATGAATGAGAATACAGCAAAGAAACAAAATGCAAAAAGAATGTCAAGGCAACATGATTTAAGCAAAAGATTGGAATCATTGAAAGAATTTTTATTAACTTTACCGAACGTGGAATCGCACTATTGCCGGTCGAGCTCAAATAAACTTTACTTGGAGCCAAATTGGTTATCAAAAGCACAACTGTATCAGTTCTATGCAGAAAATTGGTGCAAGGCAAAAGATTTTAAGCCACTTTCTTCTTGCACATTTCACAAGACCTTCGAGGACCTGAATTTGTCCTTATACAGGCCAAAAAAGGATCAGTGCGATACATGCAGGGCATACAAGCTAAATCACATTACTGAAGAAGATTTTGAAACCCACAGAACAAAGAAAGATGAAGCTAGAGAAGAAAAGGCAAAAGATAAAATGAATGAAGAACATGTATACACAGTTGATCTTCAATCACTGTTACTATGCCCGAAATCTAATGCTTCATCCCTTTACTACAGGCGTAAACTTTCGGTACACAACCTCACTATGTTTGACCTAAAGACAAAAGATGGATTTTGCTACCTTTGGAACGAGACAGAAGGGGAACTTTCAGCAAATGAATTTGCAAGCATTTTAACACATTTTGTTGAATCGCAACTTCCGCTGCGTAACAATGCAACGAAAATCGTAATATTTAGTGATGGATGTAACTATCAGAACCGAAGTGCAGTTATGAGTAACGCCCTCCTACATGTAGCCGCTAAACACAATATAACTATAGAGAGTAAATACCTCGAAAAGGGTCACACTCAAATGGAGTGTGACTCTATGCATGCGACAATTGAACGATATTTAAGACACAGAGAAATAAATGTGCCTGCCGACTACATAGACGCATGCAAAAATGCAAGGCAAAGTAATCCATACAAAGTGATATATTTGGATCACTCTTTTTTCAAAGACTTTACGAAACCGTTGATGTTCAAATCAATTCGTCCTGGTATTAGAAAAGGGGACCCCAAAGTCACAGACATCAGATGCTTGAAATATGATAGTAATGGAAAAATACATTACAAACTGTCCTTCAAAGATGACTTCAAAGTACTACCGGCGTGTGATGATAGCAAAGAAAAGGTTGATGAAGGATCCAGAAAATCCAAAAGGAAAGCCCAAGATCCAAATAAATCCTTGACCAGTTACCAGGACAAAGTTCGAGAATTCCTTGAAGCTAACTTTCAACCACTCTACAATGACAGACTGAAAATAACAGCGGCTAAATATCAACATTTACAAGAACTAAAACCGAGTATTGCAAAAGACTATCACTCATTTTATGATAATTTACCAATGTAACAAACTTTGTAATTTTTGTGTATAAAAGAAATGTAATACACGTTTTCAATGCAAGTTGTGCTGTTCTTATTTTATTTCTCCTATGTAGATAATATTCTCTGTAATATAGTAGGGTGAAATGGTAGTTAAAATTAATAGAATATTAGGTTTAAAACCACTTAACTCCCTAATTGAAAGTTCGCAAACCACGTATCTGTTAAAGTAAAACCACGTAACTCCGTAACTATATCTGGAAAAACTACTAACTCCAATAATTAATTATATTAGGTATATTAATATAAAGAAAAGTTCCCACTGATATTATAATTATATTTATATTGGTGTTTTTAAAAATACAAGGTCAGTAAAGTCTACTTTTTCAAAGTTATTTAGTTTTTTGTTGCTCCTGTAAAAACAGGATAATGTGAGTTACGTGGTTTGTTAATTAGGCCAACGATATGTGAAATGATAATTGAGATGTTTTTTGAAAATAAATAAATCTGTATATGTTATTATATAAACTTTCAAAGAAATGATGATTGAAGTAGAAGATGTTTAAATGGTAGAAATAATGAATTGATGATAAATTTTGAATAAATTTAGTAAAATTCCAAGAGTAGAAATGATAAGTAATACAATTTGATATATATGTTTTGTAAAGTGAGATGATGAAGATTTAGTAGATATAAACATTGATAATTAGTAAGTAGGAAATGTAAATTGATCAAAAAGGGGTTTAAAGACAAAAATTTTAGTTTTTAAAAAATGAAAAATAAAAATTTTTCATTTAACCGAAAATTTTTGTTTAAAAGGGGGGATAATGAGACGGAATGACAGAGTCATTAGTCTCATGTCCAATTTAAAGCGAGTTAAATTGCCACGCTAAACCTTGTAGAGTGGGGACGAGGTGGGGCGATGACGTCACACCAGTTCGAGAGCAAACTAGCTTGTCCGAACGTGAAAAGTCAAACTGCCTTAGTTCCTATTTTATTAAAGAAAAACTAAATTATTAATATAAATAAATATTCAGTAGAGTCAACCGACTAATAATATCAACAAATAAATTTGAAGTGTCATAAAACAAAAAAGTTATTCAAGTTTTTAGAAGGGCTCAAAAACCTAAAATTTGGAAAAAGAGTAAATTCAAAATTCAAAAATCGTAGAGTCATAACCAAGTGGGGAAGTAACAATAATCACAAATAAAAAATAAGAAATAATAATAATAAACAGGTGAGAATGGACTTAGAAAGTCATTCTTGGGGAGTTTTTTGAATTTTTTGAGTTGAAGGGGGGATATATTAAAAAATAATAATAACACGAGGCGCTGCCAGATGGAGCCGAGACTGGACCGTTCATGACACAGTTATCAGTGACCACCGACTGATAACGTGGAACATTCCTGCTGGGGCAACAAAGTGGGATACAACATAAGGTAGTATCTGGTGGTAACTTTGAAGAGAAAAGAGGAGCTCACTCAAATAGGCCAAACACACTTACAGATAATATTTGGGAATTGGCATCTAAACACTTGGAAAGTGTTCCACATAAACGCAGTCATTATGCACAGGGTAAAACTAACAGAGCCTTCAAGTAGGGTAAGCCTACTTTGAAAACTCTGACTTGAATATTAAGATGTTGTATGAAAGTTTTTGTTCATTTTTTAAGAAGAAACTGGAACTCAGTTAAAGATGGCATATAAAACTTATTTCAAGTTTTTTAGAGAAACCAATTATGCATTTCGTAAACCAAAAACAGACGTTTGCGATTATTGTACTGAGATGGAACAAAAACTAGCTTTGAAACTAGCGTTGACGAGTGTAATTTGAAATACAAAATTCACCAGAAGAAGGTAGAACAACACATGAAAATGAAAAATGATTATATTAAACGTTGTAAGGAAGAGAACAGTGAAATATTAGTTGTTGAATTTGACTATAGTCAAAACCTTCCTCTTCCAAAGTTGAATGTAACCAAGCAATTTTACAAAAGGTTAGTGTGGCTTTATTTGTTCAATATTCACTTCCACAATGACGATTCTTCATTTTTTTACAGCTTTATTGAATCACAGGCAAAAAAAAGTGCCGATTCAGTTGTTTCCTTTTTGTTTCACTCCTTATCAAAATGTATGGAAGATAGGCCTACAACTAAACAAGTGACATTACTCTCGGATGCAGCTGGTAGCCAAAACAAAAACTCCACAATGTTGAAGTTCTGCACTTGGTTTGCAAAAACCAATAAAGTTGAAGTGATCCAACTATTTCCTGTTAGAGGCCATTCTATTGGCCAGTGCGACAGGAATTTTGGCTTGATGAAAAATGCCATAAAGAAGAAGCCAATCGTTGAAACACCTGAGCTATACCTGAATAATATTCGCACTTGTCGTAAAACCCCATCACCGTTTATTCTAGTCGATGGCTCTGATAAGATGTACTGGAGTAATGGCCTAACGCCATACTTTTTCAAAGTTCCCACCGATAACAAAGTAAAATTTTCAATCCAGAAATATGTTTCAATAAAATTCAAGCCATGTGGAACTTTAGTTTGTTCCAAATCCTACATTGAAGTTCCTGAACCTTAAAAGTTTATGAAATTGCATCCAGATGAAATCTCCCTTGACCCGGCCCCTCGAGTGCCGATGAAACAGGCCAAAAAAGAAGATGTAACGTCTTTGTTTGTGTACATAAAAGAAGAAAGTCGCAAATTTTACCAGGATTTATTTCAAAATGACAATGTATATCAAAATCCTGATGATGTCAACGTAAACACAGCTGAAGAACCTGATTATGATGGTATTAATGATAATCTCGATGAACTAACATCTATTGCATATTAAAAACAGGTCATAGTTTACATTTTCATTAGTATTTCTTTTATAGGCTTAACTATTTTTAATAAATAAAAGTATTCATGTGACTAATGTAAGCTTGGGACATCTCCAACCAAATAAAAATATAAATTAGCAATAATTTAAGTTATTAAGGAATTAGATTGATAATATTAATAATTGGGAGGCTCACATAAAAATTAAAATGATTAACCTGTTTATGAGTAGCCGAGAGTGATCCCGAATGAGTACTGACGGTTATAGCCGTTCGATCCCAAAAGAGTAATGACGGTTTTAACCGTCCAGTACAGGCAAGTTCAAATAGTGAATATTACGGCTGGTTTATGTTCTCCAGTGACGATATTATATTCTCTTTTGACTCTGGAATATTCACAATAATCATTGCTGTAAGGTGCTGCCACCTAGTGGCGTAATGTCTAATCAATTAGGCGCCAAAAGTCCTGTCATTTTCTCCCGCCTAACGCGCTGTCTTTCTCCCGCGCCAAATCCATTTCTAGGTTATACCCGGTTCGTATTACATTTGACTATTGTCGTTCATAGTATACCTTAGTTATTATGCTTGAGTGAAGATTGTTTTATGAATATTGTGGTAAAATGAGTGATTTTTTGGACAAAAGTGATCACATTAGAGACGCGTTATTTGACGTCAGTGACGAGGATGATTCATTTGGTGAAGTGATTAATTCTGACTCTGAAATTGACATTTTTGGTTCGGACAACGAGTCATCAATCAGCAATCGTGCCGGAACCTCTACTAATGGTGAGACAATGACCACTGATACTATTGAGCATTTGGGGGATCTATCTAATCACAGTAGCGGAAAATTTTCCTAATCCTGTAAATAATGCAAATGTAACTATTTCATGTCCCGTTTGTAAGTGGGACCATAATGATGACTATGAGCCCCCAGTGCGAAATTTTGATTCTTCTAAGTCGAAGGTCCTAGTTTTTGATGAACTAAGGGGCAGAGAATGGAAAGAGTTAAATGCTTTTTATGAAATGTTTGATTTCGATTTTATGTCTCATATAGCACAAGAGACCAATAAATATTACAAAGAGTGCTGTAAAGGTGTATTGCCAGAGTTCTCAAAGCTCAATAAGTGGACACCAACGAATGCAGACGAATTGTATTGTTTTTTTGCTACGACACTGCTCATGTCACACTGTAAAAAAAAACACTTTGAAGCAGTACTGGTCAACTGACCCACTGATTGCAACACCAATTTTTTCAAAAATATTTACACAAGACAGGTATCTGCTGTTACGTAGATTATTGCATTTCGATGACAACAGCAATTCAAATGGCAATGATAAACTTAGCAAAATTAGAACTGTAGTGGAAACTTTGAGAAGAAAATATCGTTCATTGCTACAACCATACCAAAATTTGGTGATTGACGAATCACTGATGCTATGGAAAGGGAGACTTTCTTTTCGCCAATATTTGCCTAATAAAAGGAAACGATTTGGTGTAAAATTATTCGTTTTGTGTGATTGCCAAACTGGCATTATTCTAGATTTTATCATATACACAGGAAAAGGCACGAATGTTGATTGTGAAGATGATAAGGACAGTGGATTGTCATCTAAAGTCGTCAAAACTCTTATGGAGCCTTACCTGAACAACAACCATACAATTTTTATGGATAATTGGTATTCTAGTCCGGATTTGTTTTCATGGTTGGATGAAAACAATACTGGGGCTTGTGGGACTGTAAACCCCAAAAGAAAAAACTTACCTTGTCTACCTAAAAAAATGAAACCAGGAGATGTATCAGTTCGCAACAAAGGTAACATGATTACTGTAAAATGGTGTGACAAGAGGCCCGTGACAGTTTTGTCAACAGTAGACAAACATTCAATGGTTTCTGTTGATACAAGGTCACACAAAGGAGTGCTAAAGCCAAAATGTGTGCTGAACTATAATTCAAATATGGGTTCTGTTGATAAAAGCGACATGATGATTTCCTATAATGACTCAACTAGAAAAGGACAAAAATGGTACATCAAACTCTTCTTCCATCTTTTGGATCTAAGCGTTTTGAATGCATACTATTTGTACAGGTAAGTTGATCACAAAATGTATCTATAATATGATATTTGTTTTTATTGTTATTTGTAACTATAAAACCATAATCCAAAATATGACAAATAATAAAAATTCTTGACAATAATAACTAATAACTATAACCAACAATAACTAGTATCTAGTACAACCTACAACTTTTCTAAGAACTAACAGGTAACCTAACTAATGACTGACTAATAACTAAAAGATCTAAAATAACTGTAAAGTAATAATATTGTACATTTTTATATGCATCAAGAACGTAATTTATTTTTGTATTCATACATACATTTATATACATGTAGGTTAATTTATCTGTTTATATTTATTTTTATTTTTGTAGGTCTATATACAGTAGTCCTAACCATTAGTGTTACAATATGTGTGTTTGTATTTTTAGGCAATACATGCAATCAAAAAATCCAAACGCAAAGCTTCATATCATGGACTTTAGAATGAACGTCATCAGACAGCTATTGGAATCTCATGCTGCGCTTAGAGAAGAGGCCGCCGTCGTCCCGCGTCCGGTGGGTGGAGCCATTTTTTTCGTTTGTCAGGGCGCCATTTTCCGCGACCTCTACTATCAAGAGAAAATGGCCGGAAAAAACTAAAACGCTGTTTTGTGTGTTCCAATACTACTCGACAGAAACGTAAACGTAAAGAAACAGCCTTTGAATGTTCAAAATGTGAAGTAGCACTTTGCGTGTACCCATGTTTTGAGAATTACCATATTTTACAAAATTTTTAATTTTAACGTCCAGAAGGCACAAATAACGTTTTATTCTTGTATTGCATACCATTTTAATAAAGTCTGAACATAAAAAACTAAAAAATTTTCTTTACTCCCTGGAGTCCATTTATGATAGTTTTGCTTACTCTTATGCACCTTATAAGGGTAGACGGTTATAGCCGTCAGTACTCCTCAACAGGTTAATAACAAACTTAAAGACTTTGATCAAAAACATTCTAAACAAATATTAAAAAATCAATAAATTTAAATTAAGCGCTATTATGAATGCAATGTAGCACCCTCTAGGCTACAATTGACAAAAGTGCGGGTTGCACTGCAACTAAAACAGGCGAAACCCTTAGGAACGGAAAAATACAACAATTCTAGGAATTGCCCTATGCTAGCTAGGCAAAGTAGTGGAGCGTTCCGTTCCGGTCCACAACCGAACACACTTCCAGCTTAGCTTTCTTTGAAGGTAGGACGTATCTTGGGATCGCCCTAAAAAAATTTTCTCATCATGGAGCGTTTTAAATTAACAACTTTACAAATCATCATACAGTGCAAAGGTTACTAGAAAAAATGTGTTACGTACATAAGAGACTAATTCGTGAGTAAAAAATAATTAAACAAATATTTTATGTAAGATGTATTTGAACTTTGGAGGAAGAACTGATTTCTTGTTATGTAAACCTCATGTGTAGGATTAATAGTTTCACAAAATGTTGATATGTTATTTCTTGTCTAGTTGTTAAGTATCTGAATGTCAATTGAGATATTTTTGTTAAATTCAAAATTCATGAGAACTCTGGTAATTAAAAGGAAGGTTTCAAAACTTTAAACATGTGCGTGTAGAAAAATCATTGAGTATATCCTAACATTCACGTGTCACGGATATCTTCCTGGTAAGTACAGATTGGAGCCTGAACCCTAAATTCTTTTATTTAAAATTTGAAATATGTTGTAAAAAACTTGTTAAATTCACAAATTAAATAATTAATGATTGATATTAAAGACACTAAATTATTTACACTTACACTAAGTGTGTTTGTTTCTATGGTAAAACCTTAGGTTCATTCACTAATAAAGTGCTGTTCTATGCAAAAAGGGCAGTTCTATGCAAGAAGGGCCCATGCCCAAGTTTAGTAATATCATTATTACATTAACAAAAAGAAAAATATTAATAAACTATTTATATATACAGGTTAAGTGTTAACCTAGCAATACTATTTTATTTGGAAGGGTAATCATACACATGTCTTGCATTTCCTGTGTAAGCAAGATGCAGTAGGCTTGTCACAGCAAAGGTAGTTTACTATACTGATGGTTTTTTGTACTCAAAGATTTTTAATTCACTTATCTTGTAAACAAAAATTGCCGTATTTGTGTGTATTATGCAAGCACATGTATCTCTTCTACTTTGGGAGGGACAACCCAAAATGGCTTCAATGAGCAAAATGAAGCATACGACAACTTGAAGTTAGTTTCTTTCGAGAACTTGTCGTATGAATTTTCAATAAATCATTTAGCAGTCCTTTTGCTTTTTTTCTTTGTTTTTTGTTAGGCAATAATCCTTTTTTCCTGGGCAGATACGGGAGTTGTCATCTCTTTCGAAAAAAATCTCTACACACCCTTTCATGTAGTCTGAGATGAAGTTTCCACGTTTTGAACACCTAACTGTTATATGTTGTCCTGATTTATCCATTTTATAATCACATCTTGCTCCCTTTTGCTACTCTAAAGATGATTGTTTGCTAATGACAACAGTCTGTACTTCTTTAGAATTTTTCCTTTTATCACAGTGTGAGAAGCACGTACTCGTTTAAAGGACGAACTCAATTCCTCTTTCAGTACTTCTCCAAAAAAGAGCTTCTTTTTAACTTCTGGGGTAACCTTATGACCTGCCAACATGTGATTAACCTTAGAATTTGGCGTCAATGAAGTTTTATGGTTTACCTTTTTATTTAAAACCTGATATCTCTTTTTATACTTTGCCGCCCGTGATTCTGCTTTCTTTAACTTTGATTTTAATTTGTTATTTTCCCTAAACAACTTTCCCCTATCTCTCCTAATTCTTTTGCTTCCTGCAGATTTCCGACTTCTTGAACTTTCTGCTACAGGTTCAACATAGTCAACATCGTTGTTTTTCTCATCACTAGAAGGTGGAGAATTTTCTCTTAGTCTTCTTACCAAATCTGTTTTTGACTTTAAGTTGTCTTTATAGTTCAAGAACTATAGAGACAACTTAAATTCCTTGACCATTGTTTCTTTTTCTTGCGATCTTCTCGAACTCTAACAAAAATCTTAACATAGAAATTCACTAATCTTTATGGGTGACAAATGTAGTCATGATGCATAATTTGAAATATTATCTAGGCCGTTCTAGTTAGACTTGCCTAGTTGAATATGAGACTGTCTATCTATCTCTTTATATTTACTATAGGCCTACTGTATGAACTTAAATCATATTTGAAACCTTTGTGAATAGGCCTATACATTCAATTTGCAGGAAAACAAATGGTAAAAATCTGAAGTGACAAGGCAGAGACAGTTTGATCCACTAAAAGGAAATAATATTAAACGGTAAATTTCAATTCACGCAAATATTGTTCATTTAAGTATTCTAAAATAATACGAGTTTACTTAGGATAATTGAAGTCACAAAAAAATATATGAAAAGTAATGAAGATACAGGAAACTAAAATTTGCATCATTCCCTCACATTTTCATCATTCCCTTACAATGAGGGAATGAGGGTGAGGGAATGACGAATTTGCACTAAATCTTCCTTTTACACAAGAGAAGTGAACAGGTCAAGGAAAGCTTAAAGGTTATGTAAGTTATAACTGAAATGTAACCTTAAATAACTATTACACATATTTTATGTTTACTTACCTGCTTATAGCATCTTGTGAGGTAATGATGGTGTAAAAAAATACTCTCTTGCTTTTTCAACTCAATTAACTATTAACAACACACTTAACTGTAATTTACACTGGACTCTATTTGCTTCCAAACTAAAAACAACATGGCTGCCTTTCTCCTAAGTTGAATTTAGCCTTGGGAGAAATCTAGTGGTGAAATATTGTACTAACACAGAAATGTGAGGGAATGATGGAGTAACTTGAAGAGACCCATCTTTCTGGTTCTAGCCAATAAACTTACACTTTAAAAATGGTAAAAACTTGATTTCTTATACTATTAATAATTGTTGTATCAACTTGCATCAATAAAAGTAAACAATAGTATAATATTAGGTGAAAAAGAGGTTAAAACATACTAGGTTAGGGATGGGGAGATGTGAGGGAATGACATTTTAAAGATGTATTCATTTATAAAACATCTTTAAATTTGTTTTTAACATATTTCAAACAGTGCCTCAAATAAAACAATTTAATATACATTATCTAAAAATAAATAGTATTCAAAAAGAAATAATTTCACTTAAATTACAAGGTGGTATACGAAATTTGCCCTTTAGCGTGAAATGACAGAACTGCAAGTACAAGAAAAGGATTCAGTAACTGGAAAAATTGCAAAGGGAGTTCACATCAAAAAAAAAATATCGAGGCTGCAGTATATCCAGAGTGCTTCATACAATTATAAAAAGGATTAAGAAAAATCTGCTCTCACTGATGTAAATAACGTAAAAATTGTAAATATTCTTAGTTAATGAGCTATTTTGACAAGGCCGAAAGGCCGCAATTTATATTTACTATATTGTCCTGTGTAAATTACTCGGGACAGTTGGTATGATATATATGAGCGGACGATAAGGCTTCTTCGATTTAGCGAGCACATCGAGTTCAAGAAGAGTTTTATTTATATTTGTTTAATATTGATGTTTTTTCGTTTGGTTTATTGGCATCTTCTAAACTAATAATAATTTACTGCCCTGCTAAGCACAAAGGGGGTATCTACATCTGATCTGTTTTTGTAGAAAATGAGTTGAAAGTTTAGGCCTCCTATTTTCATTAACTATCGGGTCTAGATACAATGTCGCTATATTACTGAGTTCGTAATTTTTCCCTTAACCAAAAACCACTTCATTACCATAAAAATACCTTTTTGAACAGATTTGTTAGCAGATACGGCTAAGTAATAAAACCAATAAATGTTAAAATACTAAGCCAATTAGGTGTATGTACATTATACTAAGGCAGTTAAGTGATAACTGCTGCAGTTACGGCCAAATTACATAGTAACAGACTCTTACAACTAGGAAAGCTTAGTAATTCATGTAGAACTGTCTACTTAAATAACATTAAAATTGTCCAAGTCCTAAATAGTTGAATTTGTAACATTTAAATTTGTAAATTTTGTATTTGTACATTTATATATTTTTAATAGTACTTTACAAAAAAATACTTTGTAGGCTGATATATTTTACTTTTGCAAAATATTAAAAGTATTCCTTCAGGTTATTTATTGAAATTACATAACATCCTATCATTAAAAAAATTTATTTTCAGAAATAGGCTACTTAGGCCTACGGAATCCATACAATTTTCCAAAAACATCCTTCAAGAATTAATAAGAATAGATAGTTCTGAAAACAATTCTTTTAGGCTTTTGAAGATGGAAAATAGAAATATTAAGGAAAGTCTTATTAATAAAATAACCCTCAAAAACATGAAACTGTCTATGTTACTGATTTGTCAGATTCATCTGAGATAACTGGGAGATTTTCCCAGAAGGAAAAACGATTTGGAGGGAAATGCCCTTTTGGAACTGCAGCAGATTCTTCACGATGGAATTCTTTCTTGAGTTTGATACTCCAATAGGACTGTCATGACAAGGCGGTAATTTTATGCCATTTTTCAAAGCTGTCGGAGTCAAAAAATGTAATTTCTTCATTTCTTCATCATTAAAGGAGTGTTTGTATAGAAGATGGAAAATACATCTTCTTGCTTGGGCGTGAACGACATCTCTTAGGTATGGACGGCTACCTAAATATCATAAAAAAGGAAGTAGAGATCACAAAAATATTTACAAAACATTGTTAACAAAGTTTTAAAACCAAACTTGTTGAGTAGGTAAACATAAACAGCAACTATCCAACAGGCCTTTGTAATAAAAACTATTTGAGCTTTGATACTAATAGCACACCAAGAGTTTTGAATCGCATACGAAAGTTCAACCTGAATTTAAATTAATTGATGATATTATATTAAAGCAAATAATTCTGTATACAAATAATTTAAGTAAGAATATTCCTACCGGGTCAATCATATGAAGTGATCCAAAAAAAAAATAAGTTGGTTGCTTGAATGTTTTAAAAAAGATTAACATTTTTATATGTTTTTACCAAACATAACAGAAGTTCAAAACAGTAAAAAAAATTTTTTTATCTCACATCGTTTATGTGTGGCGGCCATTTTTGTTCTGGAGCGCGCGACGTTTTTTGGCTTTGAAAGCATTAGCGATAAATTGATTATCTCAGGCTGGGTTAGTGCTACAACATTGCAAATTGTACCATTTTTTTCAGAATTTTCTGCTCTACAACATTGGTTCCTACACATTAAACCATATATTCATTATTTACACCTCAAAATATTCTTCAAAGTATAGTGATTAGAATTCAGAAATTCCAATTTTTAAGACTACAAAAAACCATGAAGGAATGATTTATCAGAGTTACAATTTTTTTTGTAGCTAGATAACGTAAAGTACTTACTGAGAATTGAGTTTGAGCTTCAGCAATGTTGTCCTTATTTTTTTATGAATTTTTAAAATTTCATTTTTTTGAAATTTTTGGAATTTTGAGGTTCAATATCTTTGGTGGGACTGGATGAAAAGTCCCCATTTTTGCACATTATGTAGACCTATGTGATGCCAAAGTGGGGTAAAAATTTTAACTTTGATATCTGACTATTAAGCAAGTTATGAATTTTTATATTTAAGGAAAAATGACGCGAATTATACTGAAATGTTTGGTACAATAGGTGATCTAGAATGTGGTTTTACCCATTAAAATGTTGGTTTTTTTAGTTTTAAAATGTATAATGTACATTTTAAAAACAAATCCACTATTAACATGCCCTATATATATATATATTAACCTGAGAAATAAAAACAATAATTAAAAGTACATGTAGATTCAGTACTAAAATTTTATCATTTAATAATCAATTAGTTTTAATTAACTAAAACATTATTTTTATAACATATTCTTGGCCTATGTCACAAGCTTTATATGTATACAGTAACAGCTGTGGACATGAGTCCAAGCAACAAGACAGGTCTGAACAGGCGCTTGGCAGACAGGGCTGTACAGGCGCTTGGCAGACAGGTCTGTACAGGCGCTTGGCAGACAAGTCAGTACTGGATTGTAGCTGGGCCACTCCCACTACTGCACTGAAAGCTCTGGCTCAGTGTGTCCACAGACTTGTAGTATTGAGGATGGTGAATTGTAGATACATTTACTTTATTTAGTGTCTTTTATCAAGTTATTATAGCAAGTGCGGTGTATGTGAAAATTAATTTTTATTTTATTTAAGACTAGTTTAGTGTTTGTTTTTGTAATGGATGAACAGTGTTCTATTGGCCAGACAATAAGTGAAGTATGCCACAAAACTTTTTATGGATCAGTTTGTAAAAACTTAAAACATTTAAATGACTTTGAAGGAGATGTACAAAAGTTATTCAAACTTAGAGTAAGTTCTTCAGTTTCAACAATCTGTGAGTACCATGAAAAAAAATACATCCTTAAGTACAACCATATCTTTGGGAAACATTGCTCTGACCCATTGAAAGTTCATAAAAAACCTATTGCCAAGGGTTTAAGAGAAATTAAACTTGACCATTTGTCCTTGTTAAGTAGCAGTGATTCTCAAATAAGACAGAATGTAGTTCCTGGTAAATCCCTATGCTCTAATTGCTACTCAAAATTGTTTGTTACTACTACGGAATCACACACATGTACAAGTCCTGCTCATGAGCTTTATGTTCCAAGTGAAGAAGTAATACAGAAATTAGATTCAGCCTGTATCAATTTAGAAGTGTCTCCTGCTTCTAAAATTAGAAAATTGAGTAGTGGAAAAAGGCAAGCAGCCATTGAGGGAAAAGTGAGAAAAATATCAGAAAGACTTAGAAGAAACTTAGAATTTTACTTTGCTACTAATGAAGGTAGTAGTACATCTTCAGAAAAAGGACAGGCAGAAACGTCAAGCACAGAATATTGTGATTTGATTGAAAAACTTAAATACAAATGTTCAACAGCTTCAAGAGAGGAAAAAGTAAAAATAATAAGCTTACTCCCAGAGTCATGGTCAAGAGAAAAAATAGTAAAAGAGTTCAACGTTTCCGAGCGTTTGGTTAGGCTAACCCGAAATTTGGTTAGAGAACAGGGTATCTTACCTGTACTAGGAAAAAAGAAAGGCGTAGGTGTTAGCGAGGAAACTATACAAAAAGTCCAGCAGTTTTTTGAGAATGATGCAAACAGTAGGATGTGCCCAGGCAAAAAAGATTGTACAAAAGTAATTGTAAATGGTAATAAAATAGTTAAGCAAAAATGTTTAGTCCTGTCAAACCTGAATGAGCTGTATGTAGCTTTCAAAAATGCTCACCCTGAATGTAAAGTTGGGAGGTCTAAGTTTTGTGAATTGCGGCCTAAATGGTGTGTTTTAGCTGGATCATCTGGAACACATTCTGTGTGCGTTTACTTATATCATCAAAATATAAAACTGATGATTGGCGGTGCTAAGCTCAACATTGATTATAAAGAATTGCTTGATTTGTTAGTATGTGATATCAATAACTATAATTGTATGATGAGTTTGTGCAAAGAATGTCCTGGGAAAGAAACCGCCCTTGAAATGTTAAAAGAATCTGAGGAGGAAATGCCAGACAATGTGACATTCAAGCAATGGGTTACTACAGACAGAGCTGAAATGTTAACATTGGTAATGCCTCAGGAGGAGTATTTTGAGACATTAATAGAGAAGCTAGAAAATCTCAAAAGTCATCACTATGTCTCTAAAATTCAAAGCAAGTTTCTGAAGGAACAAAAAGAAATACTTACTGATACTAAATGCATAGTTCTGGCTGATTTTGCAGAAAATTTTACATTTATGGTCCAAGATGAAATACAAGGCTACCACTGGGTAAATGATCAAGCAACTGTGCATCCATTTGTGTTGTATTTCAAAAATGAAGACGATAAACTTTGCAGCCGTTCACATTGCATCCTCAGTGACTACTTAGAGCACAACACTGCAGTTGTTCATGCATTCCAAAAACTTGTAACAGGATATATTAAAGAAACAATGCCAAAAGTTGAGAAGATCATGTACTTTTCAGATGGAAGTGGAAGTCAATACAAGAATAGAAAAAATTTCTCAAACCTTTGTAACCACAAAACAGATTTTGATTTAGAAGCTGAATGGCATTTTTTTGCCTCTTGTCATGGCAAAAATGCATGTGATGGAGTAGGTGGCACTACAAAGCGTGAAGTAAGCAAAGCTAGTCTACAAAGAACAATTACAAACCAAATTATTACAGTAGAGGATATGTACACTTTTTGCAAAGACAACATTAAAGGTATTACCTATTTTCTCATTAAGAAAGAAGAAATTATTGAACATATGAAACACTCAAAAGTAGATTTGAAAACTCTGTACCAGTAAAAGGAACAAGGCAGTTTCACAAGTTCCATGGGATCACAGAAAACTTAATTCGGTGCTACACAACATCAGAAACCAACATTTTTGAAGATCACTCTGTTAATAAAAAAAAAAAAAGATTATTATAACTACCATGAATAAAATACTGGGAAGTATTTTTGATTTTTTTAATTACATTTATTGTCGACATTTAAAAACAGGTGAGACCTTTGTCTTAGTAAATATAATATAGTCTGTGCTAATAGAAAGTGATTTGCTGGTAATTCGCTAATAACATATATTAGGTTTAATTCCAAAATAAATCTTAATACAAAACCGGTCTTTGAAATTTAAAAAATGGAACAGAACTAATCTGATCACAAATTATTCTGATAAAACAAACTTTTTATAAAAAAATGTGCATTCATATACTAACAAATATATTCCTTGTGTCCCAAAAGTCTCACCTCCCCCCCCCCCCTATTATTATTAAAGGAGGAGTTTTTTGAAGTATCAAAATTTTCAACCCTTACCCCCAAAATGGGGTAGTTTGGGGGTAAGTCAAGAATTTTAAATAGCAACTCCTATTGAATGATAACTCATTTTAAAGGTCTTTTAAAAATAAGAATAAATGGCGCAAACTTGAGGTCTCAACATACCCAACATAGCGGATTTTACGTTAATAATTACACCAGAAATGTTACGAAATGTACAACAAGCTTTTGAGTCCTGAATCTATTTCTGTCAAGAAGTAAATGGTATCCATTTCGAGAACTTATTTGAGCTAAAAAAAAACAAGGTAAGGCTCTTACCAACATTTTATCAACATAGAGCAATTTGTAATGTAATAAAAACAACTGGAATTTGTAGGTTAACATTCACAATTCGATTGGTCGCTATGTTATGTAGGATGAACTTAGAGACCTCTAGTTTGCGCCATTATTCTTGTTTTTAAATGACTTTTTAATGAGGCATCACTCAATGGGGATTGCTATTTAAAATTCTTGACTTACCCCCAAACTACCCTATTTAGGGGGTAAGGGTTGAAAATTTTGATACTTCAAAAAACTCCTCTTTTGGTTATCTAAACTTTCCCCAAAGCAAATCTGTCTATTTCCATTAACAAAAAAAAAATAGGGGGTGGGACTTTTGGGACACATAGTATATTATATGATAGTATGTATGTGTATGTATGTGTTCGTGTCTGTTTTGTCTTTATCGCTCACATTTTTGGTCCTGGATTTTTATTTTTCCTAATATTTTGGAGAATAGTTGTTAAGTTCTAGTTTTAAACTTGTTATACCTATGGCAAAGTGAACAAATCTGAAGTGCTGAAATTTGCGACGTTGAAGAAAATTGTGTATCATTGTGGTTTATATATTTTAATATTATTTTAAAATTATCGGTCAACAAATTTTTGAATGATTTTACGTGTTCTATTATTGTTTAATAATGGGCATTTTCTTTATTTTTTAAAATTAGTGTGCCCCCCCCCCCCAACTCCAACCTAACCTAACCTAACCTAATCAAGATGGTGATGATGAATGTTTACTTTATTATAAAGGGCTATTAAAAACAAAATTTTAATTGAACAAATATTTTTAGCCTAATCTGAGTTCCCAATTCAAGAAAGCAGTCAACAAAACTTAAAAAGATAGTAATTTGATCATCCACCATAGAACCATCATTTTCTTTTTTATCAATTATGCTTCTTTTTAATAGATCTTTAATGAGGTATTTACCTTTTTCCATTTGAAAATCCCCCCTCCCACCTACCTTAGAGTGGGTGGGTGGTTGTATGTTGTATCATAAAATCACTGCAAACAACATATAAATACTTCTTCTGGTTCCCTATGAGAAATATTTTATAAATTCACATAATGTATAACATATGACAGACGTCCCAAAAGTATTTTAAACTTTAACTTTTGAAGTGATGAATAAAAAAATTGGGATTTTGAGAAACATCGGGTCAAACATGTACAGAATAATAAATTATAGACATTGTTGACTTAGTCAGCAATATTCTATTAGGGTACATAGCCCAAGGTGAAATAGACTATTAATAAATAGAAGGTGGCTAAAATGAATTTTTAAATATATATATTATTACGTTCATGCAGATACAACGTTCTGCATTTACCGTCTATCCTCTTTTCACGTAGTTGCCCTTTTCTCCGCTGGGCGGCGACTCCGTACAGAATCTACAGTTAGTATGTAAAAGCCGTGTCTGCCAACTGATCAGCTGTTCTTCTCTCGTCCGTTATTTTAGCTTCGTTTTTGTTTTTTCTAGAAAGGTCGGCCATTAGCCTGCTACAAACTAATCTGTTAAGACTAGCTTGTAAGATCACCGCGAAGTATTAGCTATGTCGTGACTTTTTCTTAATTAATTTAGTCGCAAGTCATACAACTGTGCGTGGCTAATTAACATGCTTTTGTTATAAGTCCTTTCTTCTGAATACCAGGAATGTGGAGCAATTTTGCCGAGTTAAAATGTTTTAGCTTTTCATTTTGGTTATGACATGTACTCTTTGTAAGTTTTATAAAGTTGCAATTGCATTTTATTTTGTAAATAATATTTCAAGCTCATAGAGTTTAATTCAAAATCTATGTAATTCAATTTTCTACAGCCTAAATTTTTAACTTTTACAGCCTAAAATATTAAATCTTATGCATTTACCACACCCTAGCCTATTTTATCAAGGCCTAGCATAAACAGTTATTTTCTGTACGAATTTAAAGCAGTGTAACCTAGAATATTTATGACTTTTAAAGAACTATATCCAATATTTATATCTCTGATATATTTTGTGTTACAAGCTAAGAACATTTTTAAGTTTACCATGTGCTCTGCTGACATGTAGAAACATTTAAAAGTAACATGACAAGTCAACCTTGGTTAAGTCCTGTAGTAACAATTACCATCTTTTTTTAAAGTGCCTACTTGTCACCTTGTATTAAAAATATTATAAAGGCAAACTTTTAAAACTAACTGCTTTACTATGCTTTGTCTTAAAGCCTACTTGCATTCTAAAAAGTTGTTATTTTGTTTAATGCAGTTTTCACTGGTGCAAGTACTAGACATAAATGCAACAACTACTTATGTTCTGCTGTTAAAGCCAACCATCAACATGCAGCTTTACTAAATACTTTTCTGCGACAGTGCTCTTATTTATGTAGCTATGAACCAAAAATTTATAAATTTCTTAAACAAAACTGCAGTGGACTTTGTAAGGAACTTTGAATATGCTGTGTTCTTGTATTTTTTGTGATAAAATTAATAATATATAAAATATGTCTTTTGTATTTAATAAAATTGGGAGGAGCAGCTATAGCATATTTTTGGACCTCAGCCCTAAGGGCTCTATATTAGGAATTTTATATATATATATTTTTAATAGAGCATTGCTAAAGGGGAGGGTTTTGATTTTATTTTGGGGAGGGATTTTAATTTCAAATTAAATTTATATATGTAAATTTTGTAATCTGATGTTTTCCTTTTGTACTTAAGGGCGTATAATTAATTTGTCTTTGCTTATCAATTAAGGGCGTATAAATCTTTTATTTAATTTTGGTTAGTAAACCTAAATTTATTTGGTTTTATTGACTTAACCTCTAGGTATCTTATGAATTGTGAGTGATCGGCTGAAACATTTCTACTTTGGTGATTTTTTTTTTTTTACTTTAAAGGTAAGTTTTGAACATGACCAATCTATGTGGCCCAGTATAGCTTCCGTTTCCTTATTTATTCGTTTTGTAAGATTGGTACATGTTTTCTGGTAGCAGAGCGTGGTTATTTTCGTCCATTTAAAATTTGTCTAGCTGGTCAGTTCTCAAATAGGCCTAACTTAAAAATAGCTTATTGGTCACACCCTGTGATTACGGTTTGTTTATCTTGTTTAAAATTTGGTTTGGTGGTAACGCAATGGTCTTTGTTTCTCGTGTGCTGCCAACATATACTTCATTCGTCGCGCCTTTCTATACAACGACATTTTTCATAAACCTATCTTTTTTTGATGAAACTTTAAAAATCTTTTTTCTTTTTCTTTTTTTTACAATAAAATTTAAGATATATCCAAACAGAGACAAATAAAAAAACAAAAAAATACAAAAAAACTACAAAATCCAAAAAAAAAAAAAATAATAAAATTTATAAAATCCAAAAATAGATAAAAACTTAACAAAAATTCAAAAAAAATTCAAAAAATTCTCTCTGTTTGTATCTGTCTTTAATACTCATTTTTTTTTACTTATATACACATAGCTTATTCTTTTCCAAATTATCACCTGGCTTTCTTTTCTTTTAATTTAAAAACATGTCAGACCTACACCAGATAATAGATCATCTTAGGAAGCCAGAACTTTCTTTTGAGGTAATGGTGCGAGGAGGCGGTCTTGGCACTGTAAGGACAATGCGGCCTAGTTTGCGAGGCCTACTTCAGGCAGGTTCTGAGCCTTGTGCAAATAAAATTACTGTTGATAATATTGAGGAGCAGTTAGACCTGGCTCAGGAATCTCTTGACGACTTACAAGATAAATTTGCAGATTTAAATCCTAGTCAAAATCTAGAGTTAGTTAGATTCAATACAAGGCTAGAACTGTTTGAAGCTAGGCTGAGCCTATTAACAACCGGTCTAAATAATTTAAAATTAAATGACACTGAGCATAATGCGGAGTGTAATCGCATGTTAGCATCTCTCCAAATGCTTAAATTAATTTTTCAGTCGCTCTCTGCAGACAATTTAAATATCTCTGTAGTTTCTACGCAGTCCTCAGTGTCGAGCCAAATCAACGTGGCCACAGTTTCCACCATTCCTATTTTGAATTTACCGTCGACCGAAGGAAATTTGCTGCATTCAGGCTCTATACCTGCTCCCGTTATTTTAGGTCAGGAGTACTCTACTCCTGAAATCGTTTATGGTAAACTCAGCCATCCGGCTGAGAAGTTGATATCAACTTTGCCTATAACAGACGGTTTCGATTTGGAGAAACTGATTAAATTCATTAAAATCGCCTTATCTTTATGCAAAATTTATCCAGACATTAGAAGAAATATTTAAGTGTCCTTATGCCTTATGCAAAGGAACCGTTAAGCTCGTGCTTATGCAAACATACGACTTTTCGCGCCTTCCATAGAGAAGCTCTAAATAGTTTTATTCCTGCTAAACGTCGGAACACTTTGGAGCAGGATCTCTTCTTTAGACCTCAAGGTTTGGGAGAGACCCTGCACCATTTTGTCTCTTATTTGGAAATTAGTCGTTTTCCAATCAAAGCTCCTACCATAAGAAACGACTATAGCCATATTAAATTTTATCAAGCTTTTTTGAAGCCTGCACATTTAAATAAAACCATACCACGTAAGTCACCTCTTTTAAATAATTCAGTTCAGTCTCAATCTAAACCAGGGATTATACACAATCAGAATAGGTCCAAGTTATATTCTAAACATGAGAGTAACCTCTCAACACCCACTAAAGCTCGTCACTTTTCAAATTTTAAACAGGGATTAGTTGCACCCTTTTATTTAAGGCCCACATGCCTCTACTGTAAAACAACTGGTCACTATAACTGGGAGTGACCTTCTTTCAATCAGTGTAGAAATAAGATCAGTAGTTTTTCCCCTTTAGCCAATAATTCTCTTACGAGAAAAACATATAAGTGTTTAAAATCCAAAGGTTTGAGCAACAAGATTCTACCTCTTGTTGAAGTGAATTTTAAAAATTTTAAGGCTAACGCTTTGTTAGACTCTGGCTCAGTCAGAAGCATCATGTCTTCTGATCTTTTTGAACATTTAAAATCCTTAAATGTAGTCAAAGAAATTCAAGAGGTAAAATCGGAGTGCCTCACCGCAAACGGAGACAGGCTAGGGATCAATCTAGCGTGTAAAGTTCATATTAAAATACAGCACTGTAGCTGGAATTTTGAAATTTTAGTGGCACCTCAGCTGTCGTGTCCTCTCATCCTAGGGTCCGATTTCTTTCTTAAAAGTCGACTCGTTTTAGATCTTTTCCAAGGCACCTTTACTTTTAAATTTTATAAGGCTAAACCCTTCCAGTTAGTAAATTTTCAAAAAAAAGTCACCTCCTACAGTTACTTTATCCTCTACTACTCAGGTCACTGAAAACCCACTGAGTCACCTTGATGACAAATGTCAAAAGGAGATCTCAGGACTTATAGAAAATTTCCCTGATGTCCTTACTTCAGAATTAGGACTCACCGACCTAATTAAATATGAAATAGTACTGAAAGACAATATACCGGTGAAAAGCCAGCCCTATCAATTGGCCCCTCCGAAAATGCAATTTTTGAGGGAGCACATCAAAGACCTCGTTGAAAAAGGAGTAGTAGAGAAAAGCTTCTCCAATTATTCTTCTCCAGCGTTTCTTGTTCAACATCCTGAAAAGAAACCCCGCATGGTCATCGATTATCGAAAACTAAACCAACATATCGTAATCGAAGCCGTACCAGCTTTTCTATGTTTGGTTTATCTTCTGATCTAGTTTGAGCATTTATATCATTTTTAGGTTTTAATTCACGACTTTATTATTGGCAAAATCCGTCTAACTTTTTTTTTACCAAAAAAATTAAAGTGTTTTTCAATATCCCAGTATTACTAATTAAGGATTTCATTGATCAAAATATGACTTTATATAAAAAATATAACGCTGTTCTAATACTTTTTTAACAGCCTGTATAACTATTTTAATATTTATTATGTATTATATTAATAAATTAATGGTATTTATTTTTAGTTCTAAAGTTATATCAATGTCGGACCGAGAGTTGGAGACACTGTCGGACCCAGAGAAGGAGACATCGTCAAAGACATCGTCAGCCTCCGCGCAGAAGTCAAACGACTCGGATATACAAATAGTTTATGAACGGTTGGCAAAGGATAATGATACTCTTCGCTCTCAGAACAAAAATGTAAATCAATTAGACGAAGTGAACATCAGTTAGATAATAGTGAAGATCAAACAAATGAAAGTGTAAAACAATTAGACGAAAGTGATAATGAGTCAGATGATAGTTTCAATGAATTGGATCTTAGTGATAATCAATTGGATGAAAGTGACCAATTAGATGAATCCAAAAATGATCAAATAAAACGCATACAGAGCCCAACCGAGAGTCATAATCATTCAGGTAACAATAAACAATATTTTATGTTCGTTATTTAACATCAATCTTACAGGGTATTTATAGTGAGTAGGGGTGTGGCGAACCGAAGGATCCTAGCTGGATATCCTTTTACACGTAATAATTAATTAGACCCCTTTCTTTCATCTTTCCCCTCAGGTCTTTCTTAAAAATCTTATTCTCTACTGATCTTAACAACATTCGAGTATTCAAGGACTAGGGGAATATTCATTAAGCTAATTCTTCTGTTTCATAAGGCGATGATTACAGAGAAGTTTTTCGTCTTTAAACGACAGGAAAAAACTCGAATCCTCATCAAAGGTTCTTGACCGGGTAGTTGGATTTGTATAGTGGTATTTTTTCAAGCTCGTTTATATATAACTGAATATATTATTCTATGAATCTCAGAAACTGTAATATTATTATTATCCCCATCATTCTATTTGCAATGACTGAGGCCATTAAAAATATCAATTTTGCTTTAGAAAATGTAAAAACAAATCCGGGTCGTATAAAAAAAACATTAAAAAATATGTATGCTCTTTTAAAGTGTACCTGAATATAAGAAATTAAGATGATTTTGTTCAAAAAGCCAATGTTGCTGAGTTTATAATACGTATGCCAGGGTCAAGAACGTTTGATGAGGATTTGAGTTTTTTCCTGTCGTTTAAAGACGAAAAACTTTTCTGTAATCATCGCCTTATTAAACAGAAGAATTAGCATAATGTATATACCCCTAGTCCTTGAATACTCTAATGTTATTAAGATCAGTAGAGAATAAGATTATTAAGAAAGACCTGAAGGGAAAAGTGAAAGAAAGGGTCTAACTAATTATTACGTGTAAAAAGATATCCAGCTAGGATCCTTCGGTTCGCCACACCCCTACTCACTATAAATACCCTGTAAGATAGATATTAAATAACGAACATAAAATATTGTTTATTGTTACCTGAATGATTATGACTCTCGGTTGGGCTCTGTTTGCGTTTTATTTCATCATTTTTTTATTCATCTAATTGGTCACTTTCATCCAATTGATTATCACTAAGATCCAATTCATGGAAACTATCATCTGATTAATCACTTTCGTCTAATTGTTTTACACTTTCATTTGTTTCATCTTCACTATCATCTAACTGATGTTCACTTTAATCTAATTGTTTTACACTTTCGTTCTGAGAGCGAAGAGTATCATTATCCTTTGCCAACCGTTCATAAACTATTTGTATATCCGAGTCGTTTGACTTCTGCGCGGAGTCCGACGATGTCTTTGACGATGTCTCCTTCTCTGGGTCCGACGGTGTCTCCAACTCTCGGTCCGACATTGATATAACTTTAGAACTAAAAATAAAAACCATTAATTTATTAATATAATACATAATAAATATTGAAATAGTTATACAGACTGTTCAAAAAAGTATTAGAACAGCGTTATATTTTTTATATAAAGTCATATTTTGATCAAAGAAATCCTTAATTAGGCCTAGTAATACTGGGATATTAAAACACACATACAAGTAACAAATTACCTAGTTTAATTTTTTTGGTAAAAACAAAGTTAGACGTATTTTGCCAATAATAAGTCATGCATTAAAAACTAAAAATGATATAAATGCTAAAACTAGATCAGAAGATAAACCAAACATAGAAAAGATGCATGTTAACAGGAATATTCATCCAGAAACTCTTAGAAAATGAAAATATACAGGTAAAAGGGAAATATTTCAATATTTACTGCTTAGGTCTGATATTGTACAAAATCAAGACAGAAAAATTCTATTGGAAACAGGTTTTATTTTTTGAAACCAGTATTCGGAAATGTACAAAAACAACCACGTATTACATACAATGACAATAATAAGTTTACAGATAACGAAAAATTCACAAAGTTTAAATGAATTATTAGCCCAAAAATGACACCTGTTGTTAAGGTAATTAAGGAAAGAAATTTTTAAATAACTGGTTCGCAAAAAATAATATCAAGCAGGGTAACCGGTAACCGCCTAGAATAGGTAGGTGTTTTCACAGAGTGTAAATCATAACTTAACCTAAACTTACCTAATAACCAAATGTTGAAAACATAATTTTGCATAAATCACTTTACGCAACACGGATAAGGCACAGTGCACTGTCGGTAGTGTTCATTAGTGACGTGTGAGTTCGAATTAAAATACTAAGTGAATTCGAGTATCAAAATCCTCGGAACGTTCCGATTATTAAAATCCTCGTTTTCGGAATAAAATATTCGTAACTAGGAATAAGGAGACGATATAATATTTGTTAGTAACTGATTGGTAAAGCTGAGTTCGAATACGATGTGCAAAATCATTCTGCGCAGATACTCGATTTTGAAATAATAATAAGAGTATTGAAATCATATGAAACCGATTAGTTCGATTATCCATTTCAACCGAGTATCAACATCGCTAGTGTGCATGTAGAAGTTGAGAATGATGACTTAGTCGTTGAAACATAGTCAAGTTGTTGCGCAAATAAAATGTTTTTTTGTGAAAAATTGTGTTTTCATTCATTCGGTTATTGAAGTTTCTATAAGTGTAGCTCATTGCAGATGACCAAATGCACCTGTTATATTTGGAGAAACAAATTTTTTTAAACTATTTTGCATGGAATAAAACAAAGTATGGTAATCACCTATTACAAGAAAGATTTCACAAAAAATAACTCAATTAAAACAGCTGTTAAAATTAGTAGAAGTGATGTTTTCTAATAAAAGTCAGGTATGACAATTACAAATAAAAAACACTATACTAAAACTCAATTTTAAGAAGAAATAACCAGCAATAAGTCTATAAAATGTGGTTAGACAGACTATTTTGTGTGAAATTCTTTGAAACAGTTCCTGTACGATAATAAGCACAGATGCACTTGGCACTTGCAGCAGAAGACATTGGTTTTCTCTTTGCAGTCCTTCTGCTTGCATCTTGTCGCTTCTTTATTTGAGTCGACGTCTGGTAGGTGGTCGACAGCATCGGTCCGAACTGATTTTGAAGGGCGAACTTGCTCCCTTTTTCTAATCTTGTGCGTTGATTCCTCTTTCTCTTCTAAAGAAGGTCTTCCTCTCTTTTTTCCTTAGAGTTTGGCCTACATAGACTAGATCCTCATTGATACTGGTTCTGAATTTCAAAAGGTCCATAGTAGATTTTTGTGGTACACCTGCTTTTGCAGCATCATTCTTATACTCTAGCCACGAGTTAGCCACGGCTAAGTTCACAGCGTGCATTATCATCCGCAATGTCCACTTTTTCGACTTCACAAATATTCTGTAGTAGCTCAACATTTGGTCGAGTTTGTCAACTCCTCCCATGTTGGAGTTGTAAACCCAAAATAAGTTCAGGAACTTCAACTTCTGTGTAGACTTTTGCGGCCTTATCCCACCTTCTGACAGTGGAAGGGGTTCCTGAGGCTATAAAGTTTGAACCCATACGGACAACTTTGTTGTCGTACCACGCGAGAAGTGCCACCTTACCACCAGCACTGAAATTTAATCGGATGTTCCTCGTCCTGTCAATTTCAACTCTTTTTCATCACGGAAAGGCGGCCGTGTATCTGTTTTCTTCTGTTTATTTACCCGGCCAAATCGAACCACTTGTATTGTGCCACCTGCTCTAATATTTAGATCATGTAATACTTCCAGTAAATTGTAAGATGAAAAAAAAGTTGTCATAAAATAAATAGTGTGGTTCTCCAAGCAGGTTGTTTAGTGCTAACTGTAAGACAACTGTAGAAAGTTAACCAAATGTTGATAAGAAATCTTGGTTGAACTCTGTATTTGCTCTCTGATATATAATAATGTCATGCAAAACTCCTGATTTACCACACAGACAATAGATTTTAATTCCATAGGGCGTAGGCTTTCCCTTCACATATGCTTTGACATCTAGTTTTCCAATAACTGGAACCATTTGTTCATCAATGCTAACAAATTCTTCAGTTGGAATTTGTTGACATCTATTTTTCACCGCATCTAAAATTGGTCTTACTTTTATAAACCTATCTCTGTTTCCTTGTGAATTTCTAAGTTGTTAATCAAGTGTAAATGATTCTTAATAGATAAAAATCTATTCCGGCTCATTTGTTCAAACATGGGAATTTTGTATTTTTCTTCCCAGTGCATGTGTAGTCGGGGATATTTCAAAGTGCCAACAACAAGGTGAAGCCCCAGAAAAATCTTAGTTTCGTTTGTTGTCAAATTTGGGAAGTTACTACCATTTTGTAGTGTGTAAAGATTAGTTTTCTCAGTAAAAGTATTTATTACGTCAGGTGTAATATATCTTCTAAAGTAGTCAATAGGCTCATCCAGTGTATCGATATGGAATTCAAAATTTGGAACACAAATATTTCGAAATATTGGCTCTCGGAATGGTTGGTAAACCCACTTATTATCAGCCTTTTTAGTTACTTTGAACCCGTCCAAAGGATCAGGCATTACATAACCTATGGTAGGCCTAGTAGGTTGTGGTACAGCTTGTTGTGTAGCTGTACGTCTTGTAGTAACTGGACTACTACCGGTAGTTGTAGTAGAAGTACTAGGACTAGGTCCTGTAGTTAGTCTATCATTAAATGTAAACGAACTAGGCCTAGGTCCTAGACTAATACTAGTTTGCATATCATCTGAATTTGACGTACTAAGCCTAGGGGTTCAGTGTCTAAATTATCTGTAACAGACAGGCCTATCTGTACATCATTATTCCCAGTGGCTTCATGGTCTGTAAGCTTTGCTTCAACATCATCAAATAGGTAAGGATAGCCTATGACATCATAACCAAATAGTGGATTGTACAACTTTTCACTTTCTTGAACATAACCATCTTCCTCACTGCTTTCATCACTAAAATATTCTATATCTGATATATCTCCGTTACCTAGATATTCAAATATTTCTTTTTCCGAAATTATATTTCTTTTACACATTTTAAAATCACAATAGCACAAATAATAAAACAACACAACAACTGAACATCAATAGACAATAACCTCAAAAATGCAGCGTCTGAAGTATGATGATATTATACAAACATTTTACAAACAGCTGATCTGGCGTCAGTTGAAGAGAAACCCACGGTCCATGCACATGGACAGGCACTTTCAAACCAATCTGTTCGCTGAGTACTATAAGTGAATCGCTAACTGTTAAAAGGGCATCAGTAACTATTTTTGTCATTTTCACTTTTTTACATATTGTTCAAATACATAAATAGAGCTATCATTTCATGTTAGAAGGGCATCATTCTGAGCTTTCTTTATTGAGTTCACAGGCATCAGTCAGTGACTCATGCCCTTTTTACATTTATCTTTTTTGTGTTGGTAATACATCCTGTACAGCTGTGTTGGTTCCAACATCCAGCTGTGAGTAGTTGAACAGCTGATGGTTGATGTTAAATTAACCTACATTTTATTCCTTGGAAAACTAGTTTTTTGGCTATATCTTGAATATTTAGTATTATTTTCTAAAAGGGATAATGAATGGGAGTGATACTGAGAGTATTATTGAGCAATGTTGTGTAAATAAAAAAAAGAAAAGAAATCTAGAAACATATAAACGAAATCAGATTAAAAGAGCTATAATTAAAGGCCAGAATTATATTAACCATAAAGGAAAGAATGTGGCAGCTAAACAAGTTGGTTCTTCTTGTGGGTAAGTAATAATTCCTAGTAGATATTTGACTATGTTAACTATTGATTATGTAAATTAATGTGTTTTATTTAAATACTATGGCCGCCTTCACACTAGGTCACTGTGACCGGAAAATTTTTAAAGCATAGAGTTAAATGTAGCCCTTCACACTATAGGTCACTGTTGCTTGGCAAGGAAACAGTGACCCAGCTCGGTCACCGACTGGGTCACTTTTGTGTGACTCGTCAGGCACGCACGATACATTACTGCAAATGGTGCAGTTCACACTGGGACGCTGTGACTAGGGTCACTGTATGCGCGCCCGTTGGTCTGAACAGAACAAGTGAAGTTTTCGTAGCAACAATTTGTTTATGTATAGTATAGTAGTGAAAGTGATAACTTTAGTGAAAGTGATAACTTAATCATTGCAAAATATGATGAGTGACAGTGAAGTGATTATGGATGAAGGGAGTGAAGCTACACAACATGCGATGGATTGAAGTCCAAGTATTGGGGTTGAGACTGAGGAGAATAGTTTAAATGTAGAAACTGTGACAGAAAATCGTAAAAAAACAAAAAAACAAATCCAAGCAAGACGAGAAGAGGTTAAGGGAGGAAGAAGAAAGGAAAAGACTACAGAGATTAGTAGACGATAAGTTGGGCGTAGAAGAGTTCATTTGTGAGGTGGAAAAGCACCCATGTCTTTGGAATAGTGGGGAGGAAGCATACTCCAATAAACAAGAGAAGGTGAAAATATGGATCGCGCTTATTTCTTCATTTATTGAAAATTTTGATGAGTTGAAGAATGCTGAAAAAGATGAAATTGGTAAGTAAGCCTATCTGTTGTTTTTGTAAGTAATATTTTTGTGTAGGATAAGTCGTTAAATAAGTACAGTGCTTTGTTTAGTAGGATGGAATCATTTCCATATATTTACGACGGCATTGTTGTCGGTCTTATCTTATCTATCTGGAAGGGATAAACGGTTCGCTGTAACGTCACAAGCAGCGGCCCGCGGTAATGAATCACTGTTTACTTTGTAGCAGCAATGAGAAAACAAGAATTTATTTTAGTTACTAAAATTGATTGACAATAATTGTTTACAATATTATTACATATTCAGAAACTACAATAAATTCCCTTCAAATCTTTATCAGGTTGGTTGTAAAAATTTTATGTATTTTTTAAAATATCATAAAAATATATATATATATGTAGAATTTCTTTTTTTAGAATTTTATTTTTATGATTATTTCAAAAACATTGCCATTTTTACGTTGGGAATCATATTTCACACAACCTTTACATTTAGATCAAATGCGTAAAAAAATTGGCTGCAATGAGATCAGTATAGTTATATCCGTTCCATTTGCCATGGAACAGATCGTTCATCCGTTAAGAAATGATCTGCGAATTTGTCCCTTAGCTTGTAAGCTTTCTTCTCTTGTTGACTGGTAGGCAGATCAAGGTCATACAAACCATTGGCACTAAGGATATCTTCAACCCTATACGCGTCTCTCTCTTACGAAATTATGGAGTACGCAACAAGTTTTCACAATGTCCTCGCACAGTGATATCTCAACATTCAACGGACGATGGAAAATACGCCACTTGTTTGCTAAAATTCCGAATGAGCACTCAATGTTTCTGCGAGCACGACAAAGCCTGTAGTTGAAAATACGTTTCTTTACAGATATACACTTGCCGGAATAAGGCCTTAAGATGTTGTTTGTTAGTCCAAAACCTTCATCTCCCACGAATACAAATGGCATTGCCTCCGAAAATCCTGTAAAGGAAGTTTTCGGCGATGGTATATTCAAAGAACCATCATTGATCCCTCTGTAAAATTTACTTTCTTTCAGCACGGTAGAGTCGGCTGACTTTCCATAGGACCCAACGTCAACGTAGATAAACTTATATGAAGCATCACATACAGCAATTAGGAGAATGGAGAAATAATTTTTATAGTTGGAACCACTAGCCTCAGGTTTTAATATTCTAACGTGTTTCCCATCGATTGCCCCTATACAGTGTGGGAAATTGGTTTTCTCAAAGAATTCTGTTGCTGTATCAAGCCAAAACTTTTCTGTGAAAGTAGGAAAGCAAATGGGCTTTATACGTCTCCAAATAGCATTGCAAACTTCTCTTATAATTCCTGAGATCGTTGATAGACCTACTCTGTACTGGTATTGTAAGTCTGTCATTGACGTTCCTGTTGCCAAGTACCTGTAACAAAACACATGGGCAAACATGTTTGGTCACATAAAAAGCTACATACGACAAATCAACTTAAACCAACCATTTTACGATTTAACTAAAAGTGGACCCACAGTCTTTCATAATTTTAATACACATGCCTTTGTTTCAGTACGCATCGTTCTACGGAAATGGAAAAGCATTCGTGCGTCATACACCAGGGAAATCCTTAAGATGAAAGATGAACAGAAATCTGGGTCTGGACGAAAAACACGGAAACCTTATGTGTATTTTGAACAATTGAGATTTTTGGAAACCTTAACTAAGAAAACCTCAAATTCGTTGGAGGGTGATGAATCGTTCATTGACGATGATGCTATTGACATTTGAGGAAATTCAGAAACGCTTGTGGAAGATGGTAACATAAGGGCAAAAATCAACAAGAACCGCACTAAAAAAACTACCGCTAAAGAAGAAGACGAGTTAATAGATGTATTAAAAAAAAGGATTAAGACTAACACATCCGAAGCCAACTTAGATGAAACTGACAGTAACAAATTGTTCTTACTTTCACTGCTACCAGAAATTAGAAAAGTGCCACAAGAAAGACAGCTTAAAGTAAAGGCAGACATTCTACAAGTAATTTCATCAGCACAGGGCAACTCGGTACAACCACAGCAACAATGGAACCCCCAACAGTTCCCTTCAGTCGGACATCCATATTACCCTAATCCTAATGTCAATCCTGGTCCACCGCCATATCCTTGCCATCCCACACCTAACCAGTTTGTATCCAATCCATATCAAGGTTCTTTCCCACAAAATCCATCCAGCTATGTATACCCGTCAAGTAGTACCAGCAATACCTTTGTGAACCAATTCCAACAATCAAAACAAATCAACGAGAGAATTTCCCCTAGGTCCTCTACCACCATCACAAATACCGAAACAAGCGATCCTGACAGCTTATGCGAGTTCTTACACTTTAAAACATAATGACATTACAATTGATTCGTCTGAAATTGTGTGTGTTTTATATTTTTGTTGTCTTGGTCTTATACCGACTACACAGTTAGCAGTTGTTATAAGTTTCCTAAAACACATTTTGTAAAGAAGTTAGCTACTTTCTCCCTCTACTGTGTGTGTGAGTGTTTTTTTACAGATAGCATATAAGTACTTTGTTTTGTAATAAGGATTGTAATTTAATTTGATTATTTCTGTCAAAGTATGCAAACTCGTTTATTTTACCAAAACCTTTTTTACTGAGTGTATTCAATAAGTAATATGTCAAATATTTACTACTGTGTGCACTTACTTCTTAAAGTAAAAATTATTAAATTGTAACAGGTTATTTGTGTGGTATTTTTACACCCGCCAAAAATCATAGCATAACATTAATTCAATTTCTTTTAATAAGTTGTAGAATTCTGTTTTACATATTTTTGATTGAAAAATTTGCTGCTGTATGAAACAAAAAATGAATGATTTAAACATATATACAATGTATTTATGTACAATATTGCCGTACTATTGAGACAACAAGTATTTATACTAGTATACCACTTTTGTTTACGTTTTATTAATATGAGAATAATTTAGTAACATCAAACTCACCTTAAAGTTATAACGAGCTTCTCCTCGGGTGGAATACTTGACCTAAAAAGATTATCAGTCCCAGTAATGTCATTCCTTATGTAGGTCAGTAATTCTTTAAATGAAGGTAACGACATCCGAAAGTAGTTGAAGAACTTCTCTTCATTAGCACAAAGGTCGTCAAACAATGTATAGTACAAACCCTTTTCCATACGAGAACTTAACATAGGGTGGATCCATATCTTCCTTGTTCTTGATCGACGTCTTTTTTTTTTTTAATTAGCAACATTAACAATAATAACTCCTCGTCACTAGCAGGTGCCATATTTGACTAGCGGCCCAACAGTACTTGTGTAAACCACTCTAACCCGAACAAAAATAGCATTCATTTTTAGTGACCGTCACAGTGACCGGTGTGGTGACCGTGGATGAAATAACATGGGTCACAGCCTGGGTCACTTCCTGGTCACAGTGACCTAGTGTGAAGACGGCCTAACTGTCCTGCTCTAACTCGTACTAATTTTCATGCTCTTCCACAAAATTGTGAGGGAACAAAGGATATATATTGGGCTTCAAAGCTGTAGAGTAATGGAATTTTTGAAGATAAACAGATGTTTTAAGTGCCAGGGACATGGACATATAGTCAAATTTTGTGGTAATGAGGTAGTATGTTCAGGAGAGTATACCAGGAACGGTGTATAAATTGCAGTAGACTAGGGTATGGGAGGCTGGATCATCCGGCTTCTTGGTCGGAGTGCCCAGTAAACATAAGAATGATGCAAAGAATGCGAAATAATACCAGATATGATTAAAATAGTACAAATAAACGTAGATAGGGCGCAGAGAGTGATGGCTGAGGTGAGAGAGGTGGCAGTAAGGGAGAAATTGGATGTTTTGGTGATTCAAGAACCGTATACGTTTAGGGGAAAGGTTGTGGGGTTTGGGACAGAGTGGAGAGTAATTTATGATGATAGAGTAGTTCAGCCATGGGCGGCGATAGTTGTAGCGAACAAGAAGATCGGTGTGATGATGGTGAGAAGTTTGAGTAGCAGTCATTGGGTGACGGTTGAGTTGATGTTAAATAATGGTAACAGAATGTATGTGATCTCAATATATTGCCAATATAGAGAAAGAATTGACAGGTTTTTAGAATTTATAAAGTTAGCTAAGAGTAAGTTAAAAGGACATCACGTATTAGTGTGTATGGATGCAAACGCGAGCTCTACGAGATGGGGAGGAACAAGGACGAACATAAAGGGGAGATTATTAACAGAAACTATAGATGAAGGGAACTGGAGATTACTAAATAGAATAGAGTGTGGACCGGCTTATGAATGAGGAGATCAGAGGACTTATATTGACATAACGATAGAGACAAGAATGGGTGGTGGAGTTAGGACTGAGTGGGATATTAAAAAGGACTGGGTAACAGGCACACACAAGGTGATATTGATTAGGGTTGGAGGTGTAAAAAAAACGGAAGAAATTAGAAGGGAAATGTGGAGAGGGGTAGTTTTGAAGAAGGCGAATTGGGAAAATTATAAGGTTAAATTAGAAGAAGAAGTATGTAAATTAAGACGGATGGACGTAAGAGGGAAAAACGACGTGGTGAAATTGGAAAAGAACTTGTGATGCGATTTGGAATGCTACGAATGGGACTATACCGAGGAAGAGTGGAAGGAGTAAGGGGAATAGATGGTGGGATGAAGAATTAGAGTTACTAAAAAAAGAGATGTAAATAAGTTGAGGAGAGAATTAAAGAAAAATGGAACAGAACAGGAGAAGATTGAGAGAGGTAGGAAGTACAAAAACAAATTCAGGGAATACAGACGGACACTTGTTGGGGGGCCTAAGCCCCGCGGACCCTCCTCCACCCCTGGCTCAAGTCGTAGACTTATATGCCAGGCCGCTTTCCTGTTAACCTAATTTTCCTATTTCTCGTATTAACTCCTTATTTCCACGGTACCTTCTGTACCACCCTTCGAGATCAATAGTTGTCCCATACAAGTGTCCACCTCAACTTCCCGCCCTCTGCGTGAAGAATCATTGGCTGTCATTTTCTCTTTACTCCCTTCATCTTGTTTATTACCTTTCTAAATCTTAATTTTTCTTTCCAATCTTTATACACATTCTGCTAAATCCCTTTATATTTTCTTCGTCCTTCATCATATTTGGCTGTATCCATTCCATATTCTTTCTATCTAAAATTTCTCTCATTTCGATTCTCTCTGTCTCAAAGCATACACAGTCTATTAGCACATGTTTTGCTGTTTCCTCTACACCACATTCAACACACCTACCCTCTTACACCAAGTTGAATGATTTCAATTTATTTTTAAAATTTCCATGTCCGGATAAAAATTGTGTCATGTAGTGGTTTGTTTTCCATTTACCAGCCAATCTTTCTTTAATATCTTTAATATATATATATATATATATATATATATATATATATATATATATATATATGTCTCTCTACCTTTATAACTCGTATCCCACTTCATCTGCCATTTCTTTAGTGTCTCCTCTCTTCTCAACTTCTTACTTTCTGCCTTTTCCTTTCCTCTCTCTTTATCTTTCCTCAACTTAACCCTTTCTTCTATTATTAAATCAATTGGTATTACTCCCGCAATGACCCTTACCGCATCGTGTGAAATTGTCCTATATCCTTTTATAATTGTACGCAGCATCACCCTTTGCGCACTCATCAGCTTCCTCCACGCCTTACCTTTTATACCGTCTCCCCAAAATTCACTACCATACAGTAGTATCGGTTCCATCGCACCTTTATACAATGTAGTGATGTAGTAGTAAATGACAAAAAAAGAAAGATTTAACCCTCCAACTGGTGATCGACCACTTTTTGCCTTAAAAGTGGTCGCTTCATTAGTCACGGCTCAATTCACCAACTAAAAAACACGTATTTTGCCATTCAACGTTACGCCCACTTAAAATTGCCCCATCGCAATAAATAAAATACCGTTAGAAAGCTAATGTTCCGTAGATGCATATCATGCAAAAAAAATACCACAAAACGTTATAAATAATATTCTAAAAATTGGCGAAGTTCGCATATTTTTGATGCGAAACGTCCAAGTTTTACGTTAACAAGTTTTAAACAAAACATTCGTCTCGTTTGTCAATTATTCCTATTTCGAAATTTCAATCTGTCACATCTGACATAACACTGCTTGATAGATCGCGTCTTTCTCTTCAAAACTGTGTTTTTCAAATGTTTCTAACTAGTATAGTTTTTATTATATAAAAATGAAACCAAATCAAGAATTTTAACGCTATTTTACACGCTAAAAATTACATTTTTTGCAATTCAACTTTTATCCTAGTAGATATTATATTATCGAAATGTATTCTATAACATTGAAAATGTAATCTTTCAATCTTTCATAACCAAGTTTAGAAAATTTTATGTAGCGTGTAGTAGAGAAATACGACTAGACTGAAGTTTACCTTGTTAGCGCTAGATTGCGACAGTTTCTCGCGGCGAGTTTTATATAAAAAATATCACCTATATGTTCATATATTTTTTCGAAATGGTAAAACTTGTCCAAATGTTACAAGTTGACAATATTATATAGTATTTTTCTTCCTCTTTCGAACTATGAAGACGAAATCATCCTAAGTTATATAGTTTGCGAGTTATATACAGTCTACGATGTGGCTTACTGAATATTTTGATCTCCTTGTGATTTGCAGTCCCTAGACACTTGTCCATATTTCTACAATAGATTTTACCGTTATTTCTTACATGATTTTAAAGAAGGGATTTCCTTCTTTAATTTAGTGTATGTTACAAATTTCTAGACCGGATATTGGGAAAACTGTAAACCGTCAAACTTCCGTAAAAATCGTCACATTATTCGTGAATTCTTTGTCGCTTACAGTAAGAGAAAATGGGTCTTACATACGTTGGACCATGCGTAAAGACAAAAAAGTTATTCCAAATGAATTTCTAGCAGATCGTGCCCGCTCTGCTGGCTCATCACGTTTTGGGTTTAACAGCAACCGGACCTTGGTATCATATGTACGAATAAAAAACAGAGCTGTAGTACTGATTTCTACCATGCACCATGACAAAGCAGTTAATGAAGAGAGAAAAAAAACCTGAAATTGTTTGCTTTTACAATTCCACAAAATGTGGGGTCGATATTTTAGATATGAAATGTGCAGTGTACGCCTCAAACAGAAGAACTAGGCTCTGGCCTGTAGCCATCTTTTACAGGCTTAGCATTGCAAGCATCAATTCCTATATTCTGTACATGTGCTACAGAGGAACACCAAACATGACGAGATTTCAGTTTACTAAAGAACTTGGCCTTGCTCTAGTCGAACCTCATCTAAGAAGAAGACTTTCAATTTCAAACCTTCCTCGAAACCTAAAAGACTCAATCAAGAAACTGCTCAAAGATGATCAGTTTGCAGCCTGGACAGGTGATTTCAGATAAAATGGAAACAAGGAAAACATGTGCAAAATGTCCCTCAATAAAGGAAAGAAAAACCCAGTACAAGTGCATTAAGTGTCAGGATCCTAGTTGTTTGGAATGTAGCAAGAAGATTTGTAACGATTGTGCGATAGAGTGTCTAAATTATGTTTAATTTTCTTATGTTCTTTTTTGTTTAGTTTTTACTAAACAAACAAACAGAATGGAGATATTTTTGTGTGTTCTTACAATAGTTTTAATGTTGTTACATAATTTTTACTTTTTTCATTACATGTTGTTCTATGTTTACTTGAACTTTGAAAAAATGATTTATGTTTTACAATTTTGTAGTAATTGTAGTTTGTAATTGTAATTTTGAGTAGGAACCGAAGAAATAATTCGAAGCATGTCTTCAACCAAGCATGGATAAAAGGATGGTCGTCATTAGACTTAATCTTGGCTAGGTAGGCAGATCAAGCGTAACACAATTTTCAACAGACAGTCTGTACAGCACCTACCTTTAGCTATCCTCTCTATCTCTTTCACCCTTTAATTTCCACCTGCACAATTAACCTTGCAACCGTTTACCACCTCTTTATAACTTATTCACCCAACCTTTCCTATAGTCATCCCGTTTCTCCGTAGTCGCACTCCGCGTAATATTTGTTACATTTATCTTATTTTTATATTTATTCTGTCTTCTCAAATTGTAAAATTAGTTAAAATTATTCAAATTTATTAATATTCCAGTTCCCAAATTTATACACAATTTACTTTAATTTATAATTTTAAGCAGCATGTAATCCTGTCACCCTGCGAACGATAACGACAATAGTAAATATTTTTCCCCCATCACGCCTGTCCCTAACCGTCAGTTCTAAGAGTTAAGTAGTTATAATAATTAATTAGTTAGTGTAGTAAAATAATAATAACTCATAGGGTTATGTGGTTGAAGTTAGCTGTAGAAGTCTTCAAACTTTTTCTAACTGATGAAATAAAAAATAAAATAGTTTTCTACACAAACTTGAAAATTCAAGAAAAGAGCGCACACTACAAGACAAAAACTAAAAATGTTAATGAAATGAGTAATACTGAATTTGAAGCTCTATTAGGGTTATTGATTCTTTCTGCTGGCCAAAAGGACAATCACTTGCCATCAAACGAGCTGTTCAACCCAGAGATTAGTGGTGGGAGATACCACGCGACCATGAGCTGCGATCGTTTTGATTATTTGTTGGAGTGCTTACGGTTCGATGACTATAACACTCGTGCGGATCGTAAGAAAACTGACAACTTTACTCATATAAGGTAAGTTTGGGATTTATTTATCGCTACATGCCGAAGTTCTTACAAACCCGGCTCTTTCCTTACAATTGATGAACAGTTGCTCGCATTCCGAGGAAGATGTAGTTTTAGGGTTTACATCCCGAACAAGCCCGATAAATACGGGATCAAGATTGTTTTAATGTGTGACAACGACACAAAATATATGGTTGACGCCATTCCTTACACAGGAAAAACTTTGGTCACGGAAGGTTTACCTCAAGCCGAGTTTTTTGTGAAAAAGCTTTCAACAACTTGTCATGGATCCAATCGGAATATGGTTGACAATTGGTTCCAATCAATACCGTTGGCAACCTCACTCTTGGAAGATCCATACAAGCTTACAATTGTAGGTACACTAAAAAAAATAAACGAGAAATTCCACCCGAAATGATAAATCCTAAAGGCAGAGCCATAGGAACAAGCATGTTTTGTTTTGATGGCCCTAAAACCATGGTTTCTTACAAGGTGAAAAGTTCTAAAATTGTTTTGCTACTATCTACTTGCCACGAAAAGCCTGTAATCGATCAAGTCTCCAAGAAACCTCAATTAGTCGAGACCTACAATGCCACAAAAGGGGCAGTTGATACGATGGACCAAATGTCGTGCAGCCGTAAGACTAAAAGGTGGCCTTTGTGCGTATTTTATGGCATGCTAAATATTATTCTTGTGAATGCATATGTCATTTACGTCACTAACGTTGTGAAAAGCGGCCAGAAACCACTGTCAAGAAGGAGGTTTGCCATGCAAATACACCAGAGCCTTATCGAGCCATGGCTTCAACAGCGGTTGCAGTGCCCAACTTTGACTCGCAAATTCCGCCAATCTATTGCTGATATCTAAAAGTTCCGGTGCCAGACAGGGCCCATGACCTTCCTCAAAACCTACCAAGGACAATTTGTGGGATTTGCCCGTCAGTCAAGAGAAGGATGACAAAAGTATACTGCTGCCGCTGCAACAAACCGATTTGCGCTGAGCATCGCGGAAAGTTCTGTGTCGACTGCGTCGAAGACTTGTAAATGCCTAAATTTGGCGCAAACATGTTTTTAGTGATAGGTTTTAACTATGTGTATTCATTAAAGTTCAATTTTGTAACCAGAAGTATTTTTTATGTATTTTTTATAACCTGTCGTGAAATTTACGATAGTTTAGCTTTAATGTAACTTTTGAACAGATTAGAAACAAGCCAGCAAAATATGGTATTAAAATATTTATGCTGAGTGACTCACGCACCTTTTACACAAATAACATGGAGATATATGCCGGAACTCTGCCTCCCGGTCCTTTTCAAATCAGCAACTCTGTTCAAGAGGTTGTAAGGAGAATGATTCGGCCTATTTCAGGTACAAACAGGAATTTGACAATTGACAACTGGTTTACCAGTATACCAGTAGCACTTGATTTACTGAAAAATCATAAATTAACAATCGTCGGGACATTACGCAGAGACAAGCAAGAAACACCTTCTGAGTTTCTTACAACCAACAAGAGAAAAATTCACAGCAGCTTATTTGGATTCAGTGAAGAAAAAATGACTCTAGTATCATATGTTCCATCTAAAAAGAAAGTTGTTTTAGGGTTATCGACTATGCACTGCACAAACCAGATTGATGAGTCTACTGGCGATAAAAAAAAAGGTGGTGTCGATGTTGTTGACCGCATGTGTGCAAACTACACAGTGTCTCGAACAAGTAACAGATGGCCCTTGACAGTATTTTATTTTTTGCTTGACATTGTTGGCATAAATGCGCAAATAATTTATGAAGGCAACAGTAGAGAAAAAGCTGTTCGAAGAACTTTTCTGAAGGAGCTAGGCATATCACTTGTCAAGAATCACATCCAGACTCGCTCTACAATTGTTACACTGCCAAAAGAGGCTACGGACCAAAATAACAATGATTTTAGGACAACCAGAACGCCAACCCCAAGAACTACTAAGAAAAAATGCCAGGTAACTAACAAAATAAAATTATAAATTAAATTACAAAATTAAATAAAAAAAATTAATAAAAATAAAAATTAAATTACCTTTTATAAATAAAATATCCGTTTACCTTTTATAGAAATATCCGTTTTGAGGTCCCCTGAATCCAAAAAGTTGATTAAAAAAATGTTTTTTGGATGTCACGAATAAAAGTCTGTATGTCTGTGTGTCTGTGTCTCTGTAACATTACTGTATTTGCAAAATATTAAAAGTATTTAATTTTGTAGGTGTGACTTCTGCCCTAGAAACTTAGACAAAAAGACGACCAAATGCTGCACAAACTGCGGAAGAAGCATTTGTAAAAACCACCTCATTGAAGTTTGTGAGAACTGTTTTAGTGCCTAGAAAGGTCAAACATGTAGTTGTATTTTATTTAAAGTAATTATGTTCATTCTCACAGCATTTATTATGTATTCCAGTGTGTTAATAAATTTATATATACGGGGTGGTAATAAAGTCCGAAGACAGTTAAATATTTTAAAAAATAATATAGATAGAGCTACAATACGATTAATAATGCAACTAATAACAACTGCCTAGGGCAAATGTTTCCTGTAGACCTGGAATGACATGTTGTAGTGGGAATTTCTACTATCAGTAACAAACAACTTTCTCTTTTAGGCCTATCATTGTTAATCCATTTTCCTTTATTGATTTATTATCACTTCCTCTTAGGAATAGTAACTTAATTATTAGGGTGTACAACACCAATAGGTTGTAAGAGAGTTTTGAATTAACTGTGTTAAAATTAAACAATCCATCACTTTATTAATTTAACTAAAATTGCAAATTCAAGGAAGCTTTGAAGTGCTGCCATTTTTGACTCGGTTGTCTGTTTGAGGTCGGGTTTGCGGCATTGTATTTTACTAATAAAGACCTTTAATTTGATGTGCATATCAACCTATCCTTCCATTTAAGATTTTCTTCCGACTCCTTGTGGACCGTCCCCCTGAAGAGTTATTGGATCACTGAATATGTGTTAAAATAGAGTTTTATGCCCTGTAACTTTGTTCCAAGTATTGTAGCTCTATCTACATTATTTTTTAAAATATTTAACTGTCTTCGGACTTTATTATAACCCTGTGTATATATTTAACTAATATTTTTACTCATTTTTACGAAAAATTCGAGTTGGGGTAAAAAATTACCCCACGCGAGTTCTCGTGGAATGAGGGATAGCGCGAGTGCTCTAGGGTTAAGGTATAATATCAAAATACAGCATATTATGGTTGAATATGGAAGCACTTCCCCTGTAGGTTGGTTGAAGATTGCAAAAGCTTCTTTGCTGACATCAATCCGCTAAAATAATGATATCAAAACACAGCATGTTATTATGACTATAACAACATCTGTGTGACATTTATATTGTTAAATGATGATATCAAAACACAGAATGTTATGGTTGAAGATTAACCACCATCTGTACTGACATCAATATTATTAAGGTATAATATCAAAATACAGCATGTTATGGTTGAATATGGAAGCACTTCCCCTTTAGGTTGATTGAAGATTACAAAAGCTTCTGTGCTGACATTAATCCGCTAAAATAATGATATCAAAATACAGCATGTTATTATGACTATAAAATCTGTTTTGACATAATTATTGTTAAATGCAGATATCAAAACACAGAATATTATAGTTGAAGATTAAAACACCATCTGTACTGACCTCAATACTATTAAGGTATAATATCAAAACACAGCATGTTATGGTTGATTATGGAAACTTCCCCTGTAGGATGGTTGAAGATTACAAAAGCTTCTGTGCTGACATCAATACGCTAAAATAATTATATCAAATACAGCATGTTATTGTTTATGACTCTAACAACATCTGTGTTAACATTAATATTGTTAAATGATGATATCAAAACACAGAATGTTATGGTTGAAGATTATAACACCATCTGTACTGACCGCACTACTATTAATGTATAATATCAAAACACAGCATGTTATGGTTGAATATGGAAGCACTTCTCCTGTAGGTTGGTTGAGGATTGCAAAAGCTTCTATGCTGACATTAATCTTGTTAAATGATGATATCAAAACACAGAATGTTACGGTTGAAGATAATAACACCATCTGTACTGACATCAATACTGTTAGGGTAAAATATCAAAATACAGCATGTTATGGTTGAATTTGGAAGCACTTCCCCTTTAGGTTGCTTGAAGATTGCAAAAGCTTCTGTGCTGACATTATTCAGCTAAAATAATTATATCAAAACACAGCATGTTATTGTTTATGACTATAAGAACATCTGTGTTGACATTTATATTTTTAAATGATATCAAAACTCAGAATGTTATGGTTGAAGATAATAACACCATCTGTACTGACATCATTACTGTTAAGGTATAATATCAAAACACAGCATTTTATGGTTGAATATAGGAGCACCTCCCCTGTAGTTTGGTTGAATATTGCAAAAGCTTCTATGCTGACGTCAATACGCTAAAATAATTATATCAAAACACAGCATGTTATTGTTTATGTCTATAACAACATCTGTGTTGACATTTATATTTTTAAATGATGATATCTAAACACAGAATGTTAAGGTTGAACATAATAACACCATCTGTACTGACATCAATACTGTTAAGGTATAATATCAAAATACAGCATGTTATGGTTGAATATGGAAGCATTTCCTCTGTAGGTTGGTTGAAGATTGCAAAAGCTTCTGTGCTGACAACAATACGCTAAAATAATTATATCAAAATACAGCTTGTTATTATGACTATAAAATCTGTTTTGACATTAATATTGTTAAATGATGATATCAAAACACATAATGTTATGGTTGAAGATTATAACACCATCTGTACTGACATCAATACTGTTAAGGTATAATATCAAAATACAACATGTTATGGTTGAATATGGAAGCATTTCCTCTGTAGGTTGGTTGAAGATTGCAAAAGCTTCTGTGCTGACAACAATACGCTAAAATAATTATATCAAAACACAGCATGTTATTATGACTATAAAATCTGTTTTGACATTAATATTGTTAAATGATGATATCAAAACACATAATGTTATGGTTGAAGATTATAACACCATCTGTACTGACATCAATACTGTTAAGGTATAATATCAAAATACAGCATGTTATGGTTGAATATGAAAGCACTTCCCCTGTAGGTTGGTTGAAGATTGCAAAAGCTTCTTTGCTGACATCAATCCGCTAAAATATTTTTATCAAAACACAGCATGTTATTATAACAATAACAACATCTGTGTTAACATTTATATTGTTAAATGATGATATCAAAACACAGAATGTTATAGTTGAAGATTATAACATCAAAATACGGCATGTTATGGTTGAATAAGGAAGCACTTCCCCTGTAGGATGGTTGAATATTGCAAAAGCTTCTGTGCTGACATCAATACGCTAAAATAATTATATGAAAACACAGCATGTTATTGTTTATGTCTATAAAAACATCTGTGTTGACATTTATATTTTTAAATGATGATATCTAAACACAGAATGTTACGGTTGAAGATAATAACACCATCTGTACTGACATCAATCCTGTTAAGGTATAATATCAAAACAGAGCATGTTATTATGACTATAACAACATCTGTGTTGACATTTATATTGTTAAATGATAATATCAAAACACAGAATATTATGGTTGAAGATAATAACACCATCTGTACTGACATCAATACTGTTAAGGTATATTATCAAAACACAGCATGTTACGTTGAATATGGAAGCACTTCCCCTGTTGGTTGGTTGAAGATTGCAAAAGCTTCTATGCAGACATTAATCTGCTAAAATAATGATATCACAAAACACAGCATGTTTTTGTTTATGACTTAAACAACATCTGTGTTGACATTTATATTTTAAAATGATGATATCAAAACACAGAATGTTATGGTTGAAGATTATAACACCATCTGTACTGACATCAATACTGTTAAGGTATATTATCAAAACACAGCATGTTATGTTGAATATGGAAGCACTTCTCCTGTAGGTTGGTTGAGGATTGCAAAAGCTTCTGTGCTGACATTAATCTTGTTAAATGATGATATCAAAACACAGAATGTTACGGTTGAAGATAATAACACCATCTGTACTGACATCAATAATGTTAAGGTATAATATCAAAAAACAGCATGTTATGGTTGAATATGGAAGCACTTCCTCTGTAGGTTGGTTGAAGATTGCAAAAGCTTGTGTGCTGACATCAATACTGTTAAGGTATAATATCAAAACACAGCATGTTATTATGACTATAACAACATCCGTGTTGACATTTACATTTTAAAATGATGACATCAAAACACAGAATGTTATGGTTGAAGATTATAACACCATCTGTACTGACATCAATACTGTTAAGGTATAATATCAAAATACAGAATGTTATGGTTGAATATGAAAGCACGTCCCCTGTAGGTTGGTTGAAGATTGCAAAAGCTTCTTTGTTGACATCAATCCGCTAAAATATTTTTATCAAAACACAGCATGTTATTATAACTATAACAACATCTGTGTTAACATTTATATTGTTAAATGATGATATCAAAACACAGAATGTTATGGTTAAAGATAATAACACTATCTGTACTGACATCAATACTGTTAAGGTATAATATCAAAACACAGCATGTTATGTTGAATATGCAAGCACTTTTCCTGTAGGTTAGTTGAAGATTGCAAAAGCTTCTATGCTGACATCAATACGCTAAAATATTGATACCAAAACACAGCATGTTATTGTTTATGACTTTAACAACATCTGTGTTGACGTTGTTATTGTTAAATGATGATATCAAAACACAGAATGTTATAGTTGGAGATTATAACACCATATGTACTGACATCAAAACTGTTAAGGTATAATATCAAATTACAGCATGTTATGGTTGAATATGAAAGCACTTCCACTGTAGGATGGTTGAAGATTGCCAAAGCTTCTTTGCTGCCATCAATACGCTAAAATAATTATATCAAATACAGCATGTTATTATGACTATAACATCTGTGTTGACATTATTATTGTTAAATTAAATGATGATATCAAAACACAGAATGTTAAGGTTCAAGATTTTATCACCATCTGCACTGACAGCAGTACTATTAATGTATAAAATCAAAACACAGCATGTTATGGTTGAATATGGAAGCACTTCTCCTTTAGGTTGGTTGAAGATTGCAAAAGCTTCTGTGCTGACAACAATACGCTAAAATAATTATATCAAAACACAGCATGTTATTATGACTATAAAATCTGTTTTGACATTAATATTGTTAAATGATGATATCAAAACACATAATGTTATGGTTGAAGATTATAACACCATCTGTACTGACATCAATACTGTTAAGGTATAATATCAAAATACAGCATGTTATGGTTGAATATGAAAGCACTTCCCCTGTAGGTTGGTTGAAGATTACAAAAGCTTCTTTGCTGACATCAATCCGCTAAAATATTTTTATCAAAACACAGCATGTTATTATAACAATAACAACATCTGTGTTAACATTTATATTGTTAAATGATGATATCAAAACACAGAATGTTATAGTTGAAGATTATAATATCAAAATACGGCATGTTATGGTTGAATAAGGAAGCACTTCCCCTGTAGGATGGTTGAATATTGCAAAAGCTTCTGTGCTGACGTCAATACGCTAAAATAATTATATCAAAACACAGCATGTTATTGTTTATGTCTATAACAACATCTGTGTTGACATTTATATTTTTAAATGATGATATCTAAACACAGAATGTAACGGTTGAAGATAATAACACCATCTGTACTGACATCAATACTGTTAAGGTATAATATCAAAATACAGCATGTTATGGTTGAATATGGAAGCATTTCCTCTGTAGGTTGGTTGAAGATTGCAAAAGCTTCTGTGCTGACATCAATACGCTAAAATAATTATATCAAAACACAGCTTGTTATTATGACTATAATATGTGTGTTGATGACATTGATATTGTTAAAGGATGATATCAAAACACAGAATGTTATGGTTGAAGATTATGACACCATCTGTACTGACATCAATACTGTTAAGGTATAATATCAAAATACAGCATGTTATGGTTGAATATGACAGCACTTCCCCTGTAGGTTGGTTGAAGATTGCAAAAGCTTCTGTGCTGACATTAATCCGTTAAAATGATGATATCAAAACACAGCATGTTTTTGTTTATGACTTTAACAACATCTGTGTTGACATTTATATTTTAAAATGATGATATCAAAACACAGAATGTTATGGTTGAAGATTATAACACCATCTTTACTGACATCAATAGTATTAAGGTATAATATCAAAAACAGCATGTTATGGTTGAATATGGAAGCACTTCCCCTGTAGGATGGTTGAAGATTACCAAAGCTTCTGTGCTGCCATCAATACGCTAAAATAATTCTATCAAATACAGCATGTTAATATGACTATAACATCTGTGTTGACATTAATATTGTTTAATTAAATGATGATATCAAAACACAGAATGTTATGATTAAAGATAATAACACCATCTGTACTGACATCAATACTGTTAAGGTATAATATCAAAATACAGCATGTTATGGTTGAATATGGAAGCACGTCCCCTGTAGGTTGGTTGAAGATTGCAAAAGCTTCTGTGCTGACATCAATACGCTAAAATAATTATATCTAAACACAGCTTGTTATTATGACTATAATATGTGTGTTGACATTGATATTGTTAAAGGATGATATCAAAATACAGAATGTTATGGTTGGAGATTATAACACCCTCTGTACTGACATCAAAACACAGCATGTCATGGTTGAATATAGAAGCACCTCCCCTGTAGTTTGGATGAATATTGCAAAAGCTTCTGTGCTGACGTCAATACGCTAATATAATTATATCAAAAAAAAAGCATGTTATTGTTTATGTCTATAACAACATCTGTGTTGACATTTATATTTTTAAATGATGATATCTAAACACAGAATGTTACGGTTGAAGATAATAACACCATCTGTACTGACATCAATACTGTTAAGGTATAATATCAAAATACAGCATGTTATGGTTGAATATGGAAGCATTTCCTCTGTGGGTTGGTTGAAGATTGCAAAAGCTTCTGTGCTGACATCAATACGCTAAAATAATTATATCAAAATACAGCAAGTTATTATGACTATAAAATCTGTTTTGACATTAATATTGTTAAATGATGATATCAAAACACATAATGTTATGGTTGAAGATTATAACACCATCTGTACTGACATCAATACTGTTAAAGTATAATATCACAATACAGCATGTTATGGTTGAATATGAAAGCACTTGCCCAGTAGGTTCGTTGAAGATTGCAAAAGCTTCTTTGCTGACATCAATCGGCTAAAAAATTTTTATCAAAACACAGCATGTTATTATAACTATAACAACATCTGTGTTAACATTTATATTGTTAAATGATGATATCAAAACACAGAATGTTATAGTTGAAGATTATACCATCAAAATACGGCATGTTATGGTTGAATAAGGAAGCACTTCCCCTGTAGGATAGTTAAAGATTGCCAAAGCTTCTGTGCTGACATCAATACGCTAAAATAATTATATCAAATACAGCATGTTATTGTTTGTGACTATAACAACATCTGTGTTGACATTATTATAGTTAAATGATGATATCAAAACACAGAATGTTATGGTTAAAGATAATAACACCATCTGTACTGACATCAATACTGTTAAGGTATAATATCAAAACACAGCATGTTATGTTGAATATGCAAGCACTTTCCCTGTAGGTTGGTTGAAGATTGCAAAAGCTTCTATGCTGACATCAATACGCTAAAATATTGATACCAAAACACAGCATGTTATTGTTTATGACTTTAACAACATCTGTGTTGACGTTGTTATTGTTAAATGATGATATCAAAACACAGAATGTTATAGTTGGAGATTATAACACCATATGTACTGACATCAAAACTGTTAAGGTATAATATCAAATTACAGCATGTTATGGTTGAATATGAAAGCACTTCCACTGTAGGATGGTTGAAGATTGCCAAAGCTTCTTTGCTGCCATCAATACGCTAAAATAATTATATCAAATACAGCATGTTATTATGACTATAACATCTGTGTTGACATTATTATTGTTAAATTAAATGATGATATCAAAACACAGAATGTTAAGGTTCAAGATTTTATCACCATCTGCACTGACAGCAGTACTATTAATGTATAAAATCAAAACACAGCATGTTATGGTTGAATATGGAAGCACTTCTCCTTTAGGTTGGTTGAAGATTGGGAAAGCTTCTGTGCTGACATTATTCTTGTTAAATGATGATATCAAAACACAGAATGTTACGGTTGAAGATAATTACACCATCTGTACTGACATCAATACTGTTAAGGTATAATATCAAAATACAGCATGTTATGGTTGAATATGGAAGCACTTCCTCTGTAGGTTGGTTGAAGATTGCATAAGCTTCTGTGCTGACATCAATACTGTTAAGGTATAATATCAAAACACAGCATGTTATTATGACTATAACAACATCTGTGTTGACATTTATATTGTTAAATGATAATATCAAAACACAGAATATTATGGTTGAAGATAATAACACCATCTGTACTGACATCAATACTGTTAAGGTATATTATCAAAACACAGAGCATGTTACGTTGAATATGGAAGCACTTCCCCTGTTGGTTGGTTGAAGATTGCAAAAGCTTCTACGCAGACATTAATCTGCTAAAATATTGATACCAAAACACAGCATGTTATTGTTTATGACTTTAACAACATCTGTGTTGACGTTGTTATTGTTAAATGATGATATCAAAACACAGAATGTTATAGTTGGAGATTATAACACCATATGTACTGACATCAAAACTGTTAAGGTATAATATCAAATTACAGCATGTTATGGTTGAATATGAAAGCACTTCCACTGTAGGTTGGTTGAGGATTGCAAAAGCTTCTGTGCTGACATTAATCTTGTTAAATGATGATATCAAAACACAGAATGTTACGGTTGAAGATAATAACACCATCTGTATTGACATCAATAATGTTAAGGTATAATATCAAAAAACAGCATGTTATGGTTGAATATGGAAGCACTTCCTCTGTAGGTTGGTTGAAGATTGCAAAAGCTTGTGTGCTGACATCAATACTGTTAAGGTATAATATCAAAACACAGCATGTTATGACTATAACAACATCTGTGTTGACATTTACATTTTAAAATGATGACATCAAAACACAGAATGTTATGGTTGAAGATTATAACACCATCTGTACTGACATCAATACTGTTAAGGTATAATATCAAAATACAGAATGTTATGGTTGAATATGAAAGCACGTCCCCTGTAGGTTGGTTGAAGATTGCAAAAGCTTCTATGCTGACATCAATACGCTAAAAAAATTATATCAAATACAGCATGTTATTGTTTGTGACTATAACAACATCTGTGTTGACATTATTATAGTTAAATGATGATATCAAAACACAGAATGTTATGGTTAAAGATAATAACACCATCTGTACTGACATCAATACTGTTAAGGTATAATATCAAAACACAGCATGTTATGTTGAATATGCAAGCACTTTCCCTGTAGGTTGGTTGAAGATTGCAAAAGCTTCTATGCTGACATCAATACGCTAAAATATTGATACCAAAACACAGCATGTTATTGTTTATGACTTTAACAACATCTGTGTTGACGTTGTTATTGTTAAATGATGATATCAAAACACAGAATGTTATAGTTGGAGATTATAACACCATATGTACTGACATCAAAACTGTTAAGGTATAATATCAAATTACAGCATGTTATGGTTGAATATGAAAGCACTTCCACTGTAGGATGGTTGAAGATTGCCAAAGCTTCTTTGCTGCCATCAATACGCTAAAATAATTATATCAAATACAGCATGTTATTATGACTATAACATCTGTGTTGACATTATTATTGTTAAATTAAATGATGATATCAAAACACAGAATGTTAAGGTTCAAGATTTTATCACCATCTGCACTGACAGCAGTACTATTAATGTATAAAATCAAAACACAGCATGTTATGGTTGAATATGGAAGCACTTCTCCTTTAGGTTGGTTGAAGATTGGGAAAGCTTCTGTGCTGACATTATTCTTGTTAAATGATGATATCAAAACACAGAATGTTACGGTTGAAGATAATTACACCATCTGTACTGACATCAATACTGTTAAGGTATAATATCAAAATACAGCATGTTATGGTTGAATATGGAAGCACTTCCTCTGTAGGTTGGTTGAAGATTGCATAAGCTTCTGTGCTGACATCAATACTGTTAAGGTATAATATCAAAACACAGCATGTTATTATGACTATAACAACATCTGTGTTGACATTTATATTGTTAAATGATAATATCAAAACACAGAATATTATGGTTGAAGATAATAACACCATCTGTACTGACATCAATACTGTTAAGGTATATTATCAAAACACAGCATGTTACGTTGAATATGGAAGCACTTCCCCTGTTGGTTGGTTAAAGATTGCAAAAGCTTCTATGCAGACATTAATCTGCTAAAATATTGATACCAAAACACGGCATGTTATTGTTTATGACTTTAACAACATCTGTGTTGACGTTGTTATTGTTAAATGATGATATCAAAACACAGAATGTTATAGTTGGAGATTATAACACCATATGTACTGACATCAAAACTGTTAAGGTATAATATCAAATTACAGCATGTTATGGTTGAATATGAAAGCACTTCCACTGTAGGATGGTTGAAGATTGCCAAAGCTTCTGTGCTGCCATCAATACGCTAAAATAATTATATCAAATACAGCATGTTATTATGACTATAACATCTGTGTTGACATTATTATTGTTAAATTAAATGATGATATCAAAACACAGAATGTTAAGGTTGAAGATTTTATCACCATCTGCACTGACAGCAGTACTATTAATGTATAAAATCAAAACACAGCATGTTATGGTTGAATATGGAAGCACTTCTCCTTTAGGTTGGTTGAAGATTGGGAAAGCTTCTGTGCTGACATTATTCTTGTTAAATGATGATATCAAAACACAGAATGTTACGGTTGAAGATAATTACACCATCTGTACTGACATCAATACTGTTAAGGTATAATATCAAAATACAGAATGTTATGGTTGAATATGAAAGCACGTCCCCTGTAGGTTGGTTGAAGATTGCAAAAGCTTCTTTGTTGACATCAATCCGCTAAAATATTTTTATCAAAACACAGCATGTTATTATAACTATAACAACATCTGTGTTAACATTTATATTGTTAAATGATGATATCAAAACACAGAATGTTATAGTTGAAGATTATAACATCAAAATACGGCATGTTATGGTTGAATAAGGAAGCACTTCCCCTGTAGGATAGTTAGAGATTGCCAAAGCTTCTGTGCTGACATCAATACGCTAAAATAATTATATCAAATACAGCATGTTATTGTTTGTGACTATAACAACATCTGTGTTGACATTATTATAGTTAAATGATGATATCAAAACACAGAATGTTATGGTTAAAGATAATAACACCATCTGTACTGACATCAATACTGTTAAGGTATAATATCAAAACACAGCATGTTATGTTGAATATGCAAGCACTTTCCCTGTAGGTTTGTTGAAGATTGCAAAAGCTTCTATGCTGACATCAATACGCTAAAATATTGATACCAAAACACAGCTTGTTATTGTTTATGACTTTAACAACATCTGTGTTGACGTTGTTATTGTTAAATGATGATATCAAAACACAGAATGTTATAGTTGGAGATTATAACACCATATGTACTGACATCAAAACTGTTAAGGTATAATATCAAATTACAGCATGTTATGGTTGAATATGAAAGCACTTCCACTGTAGGATGGTTGAAGATTGCCAAAGCTTCTGTGCTGCCATCAATACGCTAAAATAATTATATCAAATACAGCATGTTATTATGACTATAACATCTGTGTTGACATTATTATTGTTAAATTAAATGATGATATCAAAACACAGAATGTTAAGGTGTAAGATTTTATCACCATCTGCACTGACAGCAGTACTATTAATGTATAAAATCAAAACACAGCATGTTATGGTTGAATATGGAAGCACTTCTCCTTTAGGTTGGTTGAAGATTGGGAAAGCTTCTGTGCTGACATTATTCTTGTTAAATGATGATATCAAAACACAGAATGTTACGGTTGAAGATAATTACACCATCTGTACTGACATCAATACTGTTAAGGTATAATATCAAAATACAGCATGTTATGGTTGAATATGGAAGCACTTCCTCTGTAGGTTGGTTGAAGATTGTATAAGCTTCTGTGCTGACATCAATACTGTTAAGGTATAATATCAAAACACAGCATGTTACTATGACTATAACAACATCTGTGTTGACATTTATATTGTTAAATGATAATATCAAAACACAGAATATTATGGTTGAAGATAATAACACCATCTGTACTGACATCAATACTGTTAAGGTATATTATCAAAACACAGCATGTTACGTTGAATATGGAAGCACTTCCCCTGTTGGTTGGTTGAAGATTGCAAAAGCTTCTATGCAGACATTAATCTGCTAAAATAATGATGTCACAAAACACAGCATGTTTTTGTTTATGACTTAAACAACATCTGTGTTGACATTTATATTTTAAAATGATGATATCAAAACACAGAATGTTATGGTTGAAGATTATAACACCATCTGTACTGACATCAATACTGTTAAGGTATATTATCAAAACACAGCATGTTATGTTGAATATGGAAGCACTTCTCCTGTAGGTTGGTTGAGGATTGCAAAAGCTTCTGTGCTGACATTAATCTTGTTAAATGATGATATCAAAACACAGAATGTTACGGTTGAAGATAATAACACCATCTGTATTGACATCAATAATGTTAAGGTATAATATCAAAAAACAGCATGTTATGGTTGAATATGGAAGCACTTCCTCTGTAGGTTGGTTGAAGATTGCAAAAGCTTGTGAGCTGACATCAATACTGTTAAGGTATAATATCAAAACACAGCATGTTATGACTATAACAACATCTGTGTTGACATTTACATTTTAAAATGATGACATCAAAACACAGAATGTTATGGTTGAAGATTATAACACCATCTGTACTGACATCAATACTGTTAAGGTATAATATCAAAATACAGAATGTTATGGTTGAATATGAAAGCTCGTCCCCTGTAGGTTGGTTGAAGATTGCAAAAGCTTCTTTGCTGACATCAATCCGCTAAAATATTTTTATCAAAACACAGCATGTTATTATAACTATAACAACATCTGTGTTAACATTTATATTGTTAAATGATGATATCAAAACACAGAATGTTATAGTTGAAGATTATAACATCAAAATACGGCATGTTATGGTTGAATATGGAAGCTCGTCCCCTGTAGGTTGGTTGAAGATTGCAAAAGCTTCTGTGCTGACATCAATACGCTAAAATAATTATATCAAAACACAGCTTGTTATTATGACTATAATATGTGTGTTGATGACAATGATATTGTTAAAGGATGATATCAAAACACAGAATGTTATGGTTGGAGATTATAACACCCTCTGTACTGACATCAATACTGTTAAGGTATAATATTAAAACACAGCATGTTATGGTTGAATATAGAAGCACCTCCCCTGTAGTTTGGTTGAAGATTGCAAAAGCTTCTGTGCTGACATCAATACGCAAAAAAAATTATATCAAAATACAGCAAGTTACTATGACTATAAAATCTGTTTTGACATTAATATTGTTAAATGATGATATCAAACACATAATGTTATGGTTGAAGATTATAACACCATCTGTACTAACATCAATACTGTTAAGGTATAATATCAAAATACAGCATGTTATGGTTGAATATGACAGCACTTCCCCTGTAGGTTGGTTGAAGATTGCAAAAGCTTCTTTGCTGACATTAATCCGCTAAACTGATGATATCAAAACACAGCATGTTTTTGTTTATGACTTTAACAACATCTGTGTTGACATTTATATTTTAAAATGATGATATCAAAACACAGAATGTTATGGTTGAAGATTATAACACCATCTTTACTGACATCAATAGTATTAAGGTATAATATCAAAAACAGCATGTTATGGTTGAATATGGAAGCACTTCCCCTGTAGGATGGTTGAAGATTACCAAAGCTTCTGTGCTGCCATCAATATGCTAAAATAATTCTATCAAATACAGCATGTTATTATGACTATAACATCTGTGTTGACATTAATATTGTTTAATTAAATGATGATATCAAAACACAGAATGTTATGGTTGAAGATTATATCACCATCTGTACTGACAGCAGTACTATTAATGTATAATATCAAAACACAGCATGGTATGGTTGAATATGGAAGCACTTCTCCTGTAGGTTGGTTGAGGATTGCGAAAGCTTCTGTGCTGACATTAATCTTGTTAAATGATGATATCAAAACACAGAATGTTACGTTTGAAGATAATAACACCATCTGTACTGACATCAATACTGTTAAGGGGGGAGTTCACGCCAAAAATGGCCAAAATATGAATTTTTACAATTTTTTATTTTTTTTTAATTATATATTAAATTCTGAACATAAAACAGTTAAAACCAACCTTATACGATTTTTTTTTCTCATAAAAAAAATACTTTGAAGTTGCACTTTATTTTAGTGATTTTTGCAGCATTACACAATCTTGACATAGTTTGCTTTTGTAGATTGATTACTTATTCTAAACTAAATCTAGCCACTAATTATAGTACTGGCATATAGTATTATGGATTTACTTCCAAAGCTAGAACCCATCAGCTGACTGAGAAACCAGTTCCAGGGAAGGGGGGGGGAGGGTATTATTCTATAGCAGAAATGTTTTCTGAACAGCTGACTCACTGTTTTGTTTACTTTGGTACAGTACAATAACTAGCTCCAGTCTTTGTTGTTGTTACCATGGAATTCAAAGTTTTCTTCATTATGTGTACATTTGTAGTTATTACTGAGTGAATTAGCCGGTTTAGTGAAGCTGTATGACTTACAATTTGATCTGTTGAATTTCACCAACGAATTTGTTTTGTTCCTGTAGTGTATAATGTAGTACATTTGATAAAGTGCTTTAGAGGTTAGATTTTTTTAGTTTACTAGTTTTTGCAATAACTGTTGACTATGCCTCCTGTGAAGCAAGCTGTGATAAAAGAACTTAGCACAAAAACCCGATCTAAAAAATCTAAGGCTGTGTTGGCAGCAAACAAGCGATGGAAGAACATAGGCCTAGCTCCAAACCTAACTAGGCCTAGTGAACCTACACATTCCACATCAAATCAAACTCAGGCTGTGAATCCTGTAGTTGAACAGCCAAGTACTTCTCAGGCAAAAGATAAGTATACAAACTACAGAAAAGATAACCTAAATTTGTCGGAAACTGAAATAGATCGAGAAGTAAGCCTAGGCCTACCAGCAGACACAGCTGCGGAGTACTTGCTAGTTGATGTAAATAGTTTGAACACTTTAGTTGAGCAGCTTGCATGCAATGAGTGCTTTGAATGTGAACTAGTTTTAAATATAAAAAGGAATGTAGGCTTTAGTACCTCTTTATGTGTGGAATGTACAAAATGTAAGAAAGACGTAGCGTGTGTCTCAAGCTCAAAAAAGATTGCAGAGGATGACTCATATGATGTAAATAGGAGAGTAGTTAGATCTTTTTTGAATATGAGCAAGGGTTATTCTGCAATAGAAGAATTTTCTCTTATCATGAATATGGTTTGTATGAGTAAAGGGCTATTTCATAAAACGTCGGCCGAACTCCATAAGTTATCCCTAATGAACGGCACTGAGTATTTGGCTAAGGCAAGAAAATGTGTGAGAGACTACTGTAAAGAACATGACAATACAGTTACAGACAATTCTGTAATTGACTTAGCTGTAAGTTACGATGGTTCGTGGCACAAACGTGGGTTCACGAGTAATTATGGTGTTGGGACTGTCATCCATATCGATACTGGTTTAGTGATTGACTGTTGTGTGCTTTCTAAGTATTGTCACAATTGTGCGCTCACCAAAGAATGGTTGGGTGAAACGAGCCCAGTTTTTTTTTTGGTATGAAGGGCATCAAGCAGAATGTGACATAAACTACACTGGATCGTCACCAGCAATGGAAGTCGCTGCAGCTGATACACTGTGGAGGCGCTCACTGGACTATAACTTTCAGTACACAACTGTTGTCTCTGACGGTGACTCGAAAGTATTCAGCCACCTGATGGAGATGGATGTCTATGGTAAAGATGTGGTAATAGAAAAGGAGGAATGTGTTAACCATGTCTCCAAAAGGCTGGGAACAGCATTACGGAAGTTAGTAAAAGACGCTAGTAAAGTGCATAAAGTTACTCTTGGAGGTAGAGGGTTTGGATGCTTGACCGAAAAAGCGATTTGTAAACTAACTAAATATTATCACAATGCTATTTTGGAAAATGTCCACAAAGATATCATATCCATGAAAACATCCATTCTGGGTACACTGTACCACTGCATTTCTACCAACCAGAATCCAAAGCATTTTAAATGTCCCGAGGGTGAACACAGTTGGTGTTTTTACAACCGAGCTAAGGCCAATAACTTACCTCCAGGTGATCATAGTCAAAATGTAAAAACACCCATAAACAACACAGTTCTAAAACATATTGTACCAGTATATAAGAGACTAACAGAGAGTGAACTTCTAAAAAAGTGTTTGAGAGGGCAAACTCAAAATAGCAACGAAAGTTTGCACAGCCACATTTGGCGCAGATGCGACAAAGCCAAGAATACTTCCAAACGTTTAGTAGAAACTGCAGTTTATAATGCTATCAGTGAATACAATTTTGGAAACGTTGCCACCATAGCAGGTCTTGTGAGAGCATCGTTGAAGCCGGGCGCAAACACCACAAGAATCGCCAAGATCCGTGACCGACGTCGTTGCCAAAGAATAGAAAAGGCTAAGTGTGAGAGGTTAAAAAGACGAAGACACTACTTAAAGTTGAAGAAAATCCATGAAGAAGAAGCAAAGAAAAAAAATGAAGGAGTCACTTATGGACCTGGAGAATTTTAATGTAAGTAGGTCTTTGTCAATCACTAAAAGCACCGTGTTTTGGTTTTCGGTCGTTTTTCAAAAGTTTACTTTTTTCGCATGGGAACATAAATATCTCAAGTTCTATACTAGATAGAAGGATGAAGTTTTTTTTATTTTGTTCAGTTTGACAAGATCTACAATCTCTAGCATGGATTTGTAAAAATAATGTCATTAAAATATTTTAAAAAATAGTTTTTACCAGTTATTTCGGGGAAAAAAATATTTCGAAATTTAAAAATTTACTGTAATTTTATTTTATATAATTTCCTTAAACCCATGCTAGAGATTGTAGGTATTACTCTCAGGAACAGATTAAAAAAAAAACAACCCTCTATCACTTTAAAAACCTGAGAAATTTATGTTCTCGCAAACCCTTGCAATACACAATAAATCCCCCCCCACCCATTGATAGCGGAAAAAAAAATTTTCCCAGTTTTTTTCTGTATGTTTTATATAACTTCACCTTAAGGTGTAGTATGAGTATAAAATTGGTTTGTAAATAAAGATTTTTACTTTTTATTTGAACTCCCCCCCTTAAGGTATAATATCAAAATACAGCATGTTATGGTTGAATATGGAAGCACTTCCTCTGTAGGTTGGTTGAAGTATGAAAAAGCTTCTGTGCTGACATCAATACTGTTAAGGTATAATATCAAAACACAGCATGTTATTATGACTATAACAACATCTGTGTTGACATTTATATTTTAAAATGATGACATCAAAACACAGGATGTTATGGTTAAAGATTATAACACCATCTGTACTGACATCAATACTGTTAAGGTATATTATCAAAATACAGCATGTTATGGTTGAATATGAAAGCACTTCCTCTGTAGGTTGGTTGAAGATTGCAAAAGCTTGTGTGCTGACATCAATACTGTTAAGGTATAATATCAAAACACAGCATGTTATTATGACTATAACAATATCTGTGTTGACATTTACATTTTAAAATGATGACATCAAAACACAGAATGTTAAGGTTGAAGATTATAACACCATCTGTACTGACATCAATACTGTTAAGGTATAATATCAAAATACAGAATGTTATGGTTGAATATGAAAGCACGTCCCCTGTAGGTTGGTTGAAGATTGCAAAAGCTTCTTTGCTGACATCAATCCGCTAAAATATTTTTATCAAAACACAGCATGTTATTATAACTATAACAACATCTGTGTTAACATTTATATTGTTAAATGATGATATCAAAACACAGAATGTTATAGTTGAAGATTATAACATCAAAATACGGCATGTTATGGTTGAATAAGGAAGCACTTCCCCTGTAGGATGGTTGAAGATTGCCAAAGCTTCTGTGCTGACATCAATACGCTAAAATAATTATATCAAATACAGCATGTTATTGTTTATGACTCTAACAACATCTGTATTGACATTAATATTGTTAAATGATGATATCAAAACACAGAATGTTATGGTTGAAGATTATAACACCACCTGTACTGACAGCACTACTATTAATGTATAATATCAAAACACAGAATGTTATGGTTGAATATGGAAGCACTTCACTGTAGGTTGGTTGAGGATTGCGAAAGCTTCTGTGCTGACATTAATCTTGTTAAATGATGATATCAAAACACAGAATGTTACGGTTGAAGATAATAACACCATCTGTACTGACATCAATACTGTTAAGGTATAATATCAAAATACAGCATGTTATAGTTGAATATGGAAGCACTTCCCCTGTAGGTTGGTTGAAGATTGCAAAAGCTTCTTTGCTGACATCAATCCGCTAAAATAATTATATCAAAACACAGTATGTTATTGTAACTTTAACAACATCTGTGTTAACATTTATATTGTTAAATGATGATATCAGAACACAGAATGTTATGGTTGAAGATTATAACATCAAATTACAGCATGTTATGGTTGAAGATTGCCAAAGCTTCTGTGCTGACATCAATACGCTAAAATAATTATATCAAATACAGCATGTTATTGTTTGTGACTATAACAACATCTGTGTTGACATTATTATTGTTAAATGATGATATCAAAACACAGAATGTTATGGTTAAAGATAATAACACCATCTGTACTGACATCAATACTGTTAAGGTATAATATCAAAACACAGCATGTTATGTTGAATATGCAAGCACTTTCCCTGTAGGTTGGTTGTAGATTGCAAAAGCTTCTATGCTGACATCAATACGCTAAAAAAATGATACCAAAACAAACATGTTATTGTTTATGACTTTAACAACATTTGTGTTGACGTTGTTATTGTTAAATGATGATATCAAAACACAGAATGTTAAGGTTGAAAATTATAACACCATTGGTACTGACATCAATACTGTTAAGGTATAATATCAAAATACAGCTGTTATGGTTGAATATGGAAGCACATCCCCTGTAGGTTGGTTGAAGATTGCAAACGCTTCTGTGCTGACATCAATACGCTAAAATAATTATATCAAAACACAGCTTGTTATTATGACTATAATATGTGTGTTGACATTGATATTGTTAAATGATGATATCAAAACACAGCATGTTATGGTTGATGATTAACCACCATCTGTACTGACATCAATACTGTTAAGGTATAATATCAAAATACAGCATGTTATGGTTGAATATGGAAGCGCACTTCCCCTTTAGGTTGATTGAAGATTGCAAAAGCTTCTGTGCTGACATTATTCAGCTAAAATAATTATATCAAAACACAGCATGTTATTGTTTATGACTATAAGAACATCTGTGTTGACATTTATATTTTTAAATGATATCAAAACTCAGAATGTTATGGTTGAAGATAATAACACCATCTGTACTGACATCGATACTGTTAAGGTATAATATAAAAACACAGTATTTATGGTTGAATATAGGAGCACCTCCCCTGTAGTTTGGTTGAATATTGCAAAAGCTTCTGTGCTGACGTCAATACGCTAAAATAATTATATCAAAACACAGCATGTTATTGTTTATGTCTATAACAACATCTGTGTTGACATTTATATTTTTAAATGATGATATCTAAACACAGAATGTTACGGTTGAAGATAATAACACCATCTGTACTGACATCAATACTGTTAAGGTATAATATCAAAATACAGCATGGTATGGTTGAATATGGAAGCATTTCCTCTGTAGGTTGGTTGAAGATTGCAAAAGCTTCTGTGCTGACATCAATACGCTAAAATAATAATATCAAAATACAGCAAGTTATTATGACTATAAAATCGGTTTTGACATTAATATTGTTAAATGATGATATCAAAACACATAATGTTATGGTTGAAGATTATAACACCATCTGTACTGACATCAATACTGTTAAGGTATAATATCAAAATACAGCATGTTATGGTTGAATATGAAAGCACTTCCCCTGTAGGTTGGTTGAAGATTGCAAAAGCTTCTTTGCTGACATCAATCCGCTAAAATATTTTTATCAAAACACAGCATGTTATTATAACAATAACAACATCTGTGTTAACATTTATATTGTTAAATGATGATATCAAAACACAGAATGTTATAGTTGAAGATTATAACATCAAAATACAGCATGTTATGGTTGAATAAGGAAGCACTTCCCCTGTAGGATGGTTGAAGATTGCCAAAGCTTCTGTGCTGACATCAATACGCTAAAATAATTATATCAAATACAGCATTTTATTGTTTATGACTCTAACAACATCTGTATTGACATTAATATTGTTAAATGATTATATCAAAACACAGAATGTTATGGTTGAAGATTATAACACCACCTGTACTGACAGTACTACTATTAATGTATAATATCAAAACACAGCATGTTATGGTTGAATATGGAAGCACTTCACTGTAGGTTGGTTGAGGATTGCGAAAGCTTCTGTGCTGACATTAATCTTGTTAAATGATGATATCAAAACACAGAATGTTACGGTTGAAGATAATAACACCATCTGTACTGACATCAATACTGTTAAGGTATAATATCAAAATACAGCATGTTATAGTTGAATATGGAAGCACTTCCCCTGTAGGTTGGTTGAAGATTGCAAAAGCTTCTTTGCTGACATCAATCCGCTAAAATAATCATATCAAAACACAGCATGTTATTGTTTAAGACTAGAAGAACATCTGTGTTGACATTTATATTTTTAAATGATATCAAAACTCAGAATGTTATGGTTGAAGATAATAACACTATCTGTACTGACATCAATACTGTTAAGGTATATTATCAAAACACAGCATATTACGTTGAATATGGAAGCACTTCCCCTGTAGGTTGGTTGAAGATTGCAAAAGCTTCTATGCTGAAATTCATCCGCTAAAACTATGATATTAAAACACAGCATGTTTTTGTTTATGACTTTAACAACATCTGTGTTGACATTTATATTTTAAAATGATGACATCAAAACACAGAATGTTATGGTTGAAGATTATAACACCATCTGTACTGACATCAATACTGGTAAGGTATAATATCAAAATACAGCATGTTATGGTTGAATATGAAAGCACTTCCCCTGTAGGTTGGTTGAAGATTGCAAAAGCTTCTTTGCTGACATCAATCCGCTAAAATATTTTTATCAAAACACAGCATGTTATTATACCTATAACAACATCTGTGTTCACATTTATATTGTTAAATGATGATATCAAAACACAGAATGTTATAGTTGAAGATTATAACATCAAAATACGGCATGTTATGGTTGAATATGGAAGCACGTCCCCTGTAGGTTGGTTGAAGATTGCAAAAGCTTCTGTGCTGACATCAATACGCTAAAATAATTATATCAAAACACAGCTTGTTATTATGACTATAATATGTGTGTTGATGACATTGATATTGTTAAAGGATGATATCAAAACACAGAATGTTATGGTTGGAGATTATAACACCCTCTGTACTGACATCAATACTGTTAAGGTATAATATTAAAACACAGCATGTTATGGTTGAATATAGAAGCACCTCCCCTTTAGTTTGGTTGAAGATTGCAAAAGCTTCTGTGCTGACGTCAATACGCAAAAATAATTACAGTAAACTTCCTCTAGTCCGGCATCCTACGGTCCGGCACGCTTGATAATCCGGCACGACTTTAAAAAAAAAAAAAAAAATTGGTTGAAAAATCTTTCGTTTCTGCCGTCGTCGGGCGATATCGTGTAGGCTCGGGCAACATCCTGTACGCTCGGCAGTCACGTGCTCACTGGCCACGCCTACAGCATCGGACTTCTAGTCTAGCCACTGTACAGTTGTTCTTTCGTTTCTGCCGTCGTCGGGCGACATCGTGTAGGCTCGGGCAACATCGTGTACGCTCGGCAGTCACGTGCTCACTGGCCACGCCTACAGCACCGGACTTCTAGTCTATCCACTGTACTAGCCATGTTCTACTGTCATAGCCATTTTGATCCGTCTACGCTTACATTAGAGATCAGTCTGTTAACATTGTGGGGTTGTGTTGTGAGTTGTTTGGGAGGTTGTGGGGTTGTGTGAGCGTTGTTGTGAGTTACTGTATTGGACAGTTGTTTGAGACATGGGGCCTAAAGTAAACATTGGGTCTTCAAAAAGAAAACACGTAACTTTGACTCTGGCACAAAAGCTTGACATTTTACAGAAGACTGAAAAAGGTGTAAGTAGACATATAATTATGAAAGAGTATAATATAGGGTCGTCAACAATTTACGACATAAAAAAGAACAAAGAACAGTTAAAGAAGTTTTTGAATCAATCTGATACAATGAAAAATCTGATCGAAAGACAAACATTAAAAAAACCTAAATTAGATGAATTAGACTCAATTTTGTACAATTGGTTTTCGGTCAAACGGTCTGAGGGAAAACCAATAACTGGCCCTTTGCTTGTTGAAAAAGCCAAACAGTTTCAAAAAGATTTGAACATGGAAGGTGATTGCAAGTTTTCAGAAGGGTGGTTGAGAAGTTTCAAAACTCGACATGGTATCAGAAAATTAGATATTTCTGGTGAGCTAAATTCTGCTGATTTTCAAGGTGGTGAGGAGTTTAAAATTAAATTTAAGACGATTGTTGAAGAAAATAACCTGACTGCATGTCAAATTTATAATGCAGACGAAACCGGTCTTTTGTGGCGTTGTCTACTAATTCTACTCTTGCTGGTGGGGATGAGAAATGTGTTAAAGGTTTCAAGAAAAACAAAGATCGGTTAACTGTACTGCTATGCTCTAATGCATCCGGGGATCACAAAATAAAACCTTTTGTGATAGGAAAATCAAAAAACCTTAGAGCCCTGAAAGGTGTTACATCCCTTCCAGTTGTCTATGGAGCACAATCAAATGCATGGATGAGTCAAGAACTGTTTCGAAACTGGTTCTTCAAAGACTTTGTGCCTGCTGTTAAAAGCAATTTTGAAAAACTGAAAATGCCAGTAGACAGCAAGGCTATTTTGTTTTTAGATAACTGTAAGGCTCATCCAAACAAAGAAGAATTAGTCTCTGGTAACATTTCTGTTGACTACTTGCCTCCCAATGTCACGTCGATACTCCAACCCATGGATCAAGGGGTGATTCAGAACTTTAAATCACACTACAGGCGCTACTTTGTACAGAATCTATTGGCATTTGATATGAACGTAAAAGATTTCCAAGGACCATTTTCTATAAAAGATGCTCTTTTTGCTACCGCTTTGGCCTGGGAGGAGGTAAAAGATCTAACTTTAAAGAAGTCATGGCGTAAACTTTGGCCTGAAGTAATGGTTGAAAGCGTAGAAAGTGAGAGTGAATTAGCTGACGATGAACTAGAAAATGTGTTAAGTGATTTGCCTGTGGATAATCCCATGTCACATATGAATAGAGAAGAAATAATAGACTGGGTTGAGGTAGACTTCCACGAGCCAACGGAAGAAACGATGACGGATGAGGCTATAATTCAGAGTGTCATCAACCCGACAGCCCCCAAAGAAGTTGATTCGGAAGAAGATGATGTGGACGAATCGAACAAAATTACATGGAATGAAGCAGCAGATGCATTAAACACTTTTATCAAGTTTTCTGAACGCAGCAGTTCATTCAATGATGCAGAGATTATGAAACTTCATGTCATAAGAAATGATTTCATAAAAAAACGGAGAGAAAAAACTAAAAAGCAAGTTGACATTCGAGAGTGGTTTAAGATAGTACCTCCTTCCAACCAGAACAACCCAAAGGACTTAAACCAACCGTCTTGCTCCTATTCAAATTGAAAAGACAGCCCAATTTTTATTTTTAATGTTTGTAGTGTGTTTTACTGTACTGTACATATTATTTTGTAAACCTTTAACCAATAAAAAACATACGGTACTGTTATTTTTATTCCATTACATCTTTTTGTACCGTTTTTCCGATATACTTCCTGTAATCCGGCATATTTTATAATCCGGCATGCTTCAAGTCCCGAACGTGCCGGATTACAGGAAGTTTACTGTATATCAAAATACAGCAAGTTATTATGACTATAAAATCTGTTTTGACATTAATATTGTTAAATGATGATATCAAAACACATAATGTTATGGTTGAAGATTATAACACCATCTGTACTGACATCAATACTGTTAAGGTATAATATCAAAATACAGCATGTTATGGTTGAATATGACAGCACTTCCCCTGTAGGTTGGTTGAAGATTGCAAAAGCTTCTTTGCTGACATTAATCCGCTAAAATGATGATATCAAAACACAGCATGTTTTTGTTTATGACTTTAACAACATCTGTGTTGACATTTATATTTTAAAATGATGATATCAAAACACAGCATGTTTTTGTTTATGACTTTAACAACATCTGTGTTGACATTTATATTTTAAAATGATGATATCAAAACACAGAATGTTATGGTTGAAGATTATAACACCATCTTTACTGACATCAATAGTATTAAGGTATAATATCAAAAACAGCATGTTATGGTTGAATATGGAAGCACTTCCCCTGTAGGATGGTTGAAGATTACCAAAGCTTCTGTGCTGCCATCAATACGCTAAAATAATTCTATCAAATACAGCATGTTATTATGACTATAACATCTGTGTTGACATTAATATTGTTTAATTAAATGATGATATCAAAACACAGAATGTTATGGTTGAAGATTATATCACCATCTGTACTGACAGCAGTACTATTAATGTATAATATCAAAACACAGCATGGTATGGTTGAATATGGAAGCACTTCTCCTGTAGGTTGGTTGAGGATTGCGAAAGCTTCTGTGCTGACATTATTCTTGTTAAATGATGATATCAAAACACAGAATGTTACGTTTGAAGATAATAACACCATCTGTAATGACATCAATACTGTTAAAGGTATAATATCAAAATACAGCATGTTATGGTTGAATATGGAAGCACTTCCTCTGTAGGTTGGTTGAAGTATGAAAAAGCTTCTGTGCTGACATCAATACTGTTAAGGTATAATATCAAAACACAGCATGTTATTATGACTATAACAACATCTGTGTTGACATTTATATTTTAAAATGATGACATCAAAACACAGAATGTTATGGTTAAAGATTATAACACCATCTGTACTGACATCAATACTGTTAAGGTATAATATCAAAATACAGCATGTTATGGTTGAATATGAAAGCATTTCCTCTGTAGGTTGGTTGAAGATTGCAAAAGCTTCTTTGCTGACATCAATCCGCTAAAATATTTTTATCAAAACACAGCATGTTATTATAACTATAACAACATCTGTGTTAACATTTATATTGTTAAATGATGATATCAAAACACAGAATGTTATAGTTGAAGATTATAACATCAAAATACGGCATGTTATGGTTGAATAAGGAAGCACTTCACCTGTAGGATGGTTGAAGATTGCCAAAGCTTCTGTGCTGACATCAATACGCTAAAATAATTATATCAAATACAGCATGTTATTGTTTATGACTCTAACAACATCTGTATTGACATTAATATTGTTAAATGGTGATATCAAAACACAGAATGTTATGGTTGAAGATTATAACACCACCTGTACTGACAGCACTACTATTAATGTATAATATCAAAACACAGAATGTTATGGTTGAATATGGAAGCACTTCACTGTAGGTTGGTTGAGGATTGCGAAAGCTTCTGTGCTGACATTAATCTTGTTAAATGATGATATCAAAACACAGAATGTTACGGTTGAAGATAATAACACCATCTGTACTGACATCAATACTGTTAAGGTATAATATCAAAATACAGCATGTTATAGTTGAATATGGAAGCACTTCCCCTGTAGGTTGGTTGAAGATTGCAAAAGCTTCTTTCTGACATCAATCCGCTAAAATAATTATATCAAAACACAGTATGTTATTATAACTTTAACAACATCTGTGTTAACATTTATATTGTTAAATGATGATATCAAAACACAGAATGTTATGGTTAAAGATAATAACACCATCTGTACTGACATCAATACTGTTAAGGTATAATATCAAAACACAGCATGTTATGTTGAATATGCAAGCACTTTCCCTGTAGGTTGGTTGTAGATTGCAAAAGCTTCTGTGCTGACATCAATACGCTAAAATAATTATATCAAAACACAGCGTGTTATTATGACTATAATATGTGTGTTGACATTGATATTGTTAAATGATGATATCAAAACACAGCATGTTATGGTTGATGATTACCCACCATCTGTACTGACATCAATACTGTTAAGGTATAATATCAAAATACAGCATGTTATGGTTGTATATGGAAGCACTTCCCCTTTAGGTTAATTGAAGATTGCAAAAGCTTCTGTGCTGACATTATTCAGCTAAAATAATTATATCAAAACACAGCATGTTATTGTTTATGACTTTAACAACATCTGTGTTGACATTTATATTTTTAAATGATATCAAAACTCTGAATGTTATGGTTGAAGATAATAACACCATCTGTACTGACATCAATACTGTTAAGGTATAATATCAAAACACAGCATTTTATGGTTGAATATAGGAGCACCTCCCCTGTAGTTTGGTTGAATATTGCAAAAGCTTCTGTGCTGACGTCAATACGCTAAAATAATTATATCAAAACACAGCATGTTATTGTTTATGTCTATAACAACATCTGTGTTGACATTTATATTTTTAAATGATGATATCTAAACACAGAATGTTACGGTTGAAGATAATAACACCATCTGTACTGACATCAATACTGTTAAGGTATAATATCAAAATACAGCATGTTATGGTTGAATATGGAAGCATTTCCTCTGTAGGTTGGTTGAAGATTGCAAAAGCTTCTGTGCTGACAACAATACGCTAAAATAATTATATCAAAATACAGCAAGTTATTATGATTATAAAATCTGTTTTGACATTAATATTGTTAAATGATGATATCAAAACACATAATGTGATGGTTGAAGATTATAACACCATCTGTACTGACATCAATACTGTTAAGGTATAATATCAAAATACAGCATGTTATGGTTGAATATGAAAGCACTTCCCCTGTAGGTTGGTTGAAGATTACAAAAGCTTCTTTGCTGACATCAATCCGCTAAAATATTTTTATCTAAACACAGCATGTTATTATAACAATAACAACATCTGTGTTAACATTTATATTGTTAAATGATGATATCAAAACACAGAATGTTATAGTTGAAGATTATAACATCAAAATACGGCATGTTATGGTTGAATAAGGAAGCACTTCCCCTGTAGGTTGGTTGAAGATTGCCAAAGCTTCTGTGCTGACATCAATACGCTAAAATAATTATATCAAATACAGCATTTTATTGTTTATGACTCTAACAACATCTGTATTGACATTAATATTGTTAAATGATGACATCAAAACACAGAATGTTATGGTTGAAGATTATAACACCATCTGTACTGACAGCACTACTATTAATGTATAATATCAAAACACAGCATGTTATGGTTGAATATAAAAGCACTTCACTGTAGGTTGGTTGAGGATTGCGAAAGCTTCTGTGCTGACATTAATCTTGTTAAATGATGATATCAAAACACAGAATGTTACGGTTGAAGATAATAACACCATCTGTACTGACATCAATACTGTTAAGGTATAATATCAAAATACAGCATGTTATAGTTGAATATGGAAGCACTTCCCCTGTAGGTTGGTTGAAGATTGCAAAAGCTTCTTTGCTGACATCAATCCGCTAAAATAATTATATCAAAACACAGCATGTTATTATGACTATAACAACATCTGTGTTAACATTTATATTGTTAAATGATGATATCAAAAAAAAGAATGTTATGGTTGAAGATTATAACATCAAATTACAGCATGTTATGGTTGAAGATTGCCAAAGCTTCTGTGCTGACATCAATACGCTAAAATAATTATATCAAATACAGCATGTTATTGTTTGTGACTATAACAACATCTGTGTTGACATTATTATTGTTAAATGATGATATCAAAACACAGAATGTTATGGTTAAAGATAATAACACCATCTGTACTGACATCAATACTGTTAAAGTATAATATCAAAATACAGCATGTTATGGTTAAATATGGAAGCACGTCCCCTGTGGGTTGGTTGAAGATTGCAAAAGCTTCTGTGCTGACATTATTCCGCTAAAATAATCATATCAAAACACAGCATGTTATTGTTTATGACTAGAAGAACATCTGTGTTGACATTTATATTTTTAAATGATATCAAAACTCAGAATGTTATGGTTGAAGATAATAACACTATCTGTACTGACATCAATACTGTTAAGGTATATTATCAAAACACAGCATATTACGTTGAATATGGAAGCACTTCCCCTGTAGGTTGGTTGAAGATTGCAAAAGCTTCTATGCTGACATTCATCCGCTAAAACTATGATATTAAAACACAGCATGTTTTTGTTTATGACTTTAACAACATCTGTGTTGACATTTATATTTTAAAATGATGACATCAAAACACAGAATGTTATGGTTGAAGATTATAACACCATCTGTACTGACATCAATACTGGTAAGGTATAACATCAAAATACGGCATGTTATGGTTGAATATGGAAGCACGTCCCCTGTAGGTTGGTTGAAGATTGCAAAAGCTTCTGTGCTGACATCAATACGCTAAAATAATTATATCAAAACACAGCTTGTTATTATGACTATAATATGTGTGTTGATGACATTGATATTGTTAAATGATGATATCAAAACACATAATGTTATGGTTGAAGATTATAACACCATCTGTACTGACATCAATACTGTTGAGGTATATTATCAAAATACAGCATGTTATGGTTGAATATGACAGCACTTCCCCTGTAGGTTGGTTGAAGATTGCAAAAGCTTCTTTGCTGACATTAATCCGCTAAAATGATGATATCAAAACACAGCATGTTTTTGTTTATGACTTTAACAACATCTGTGTTGACATTTATATTTTAAAATGATGATATCAAAACACAGAATGTTATGGTTGAAGATTATAACACCATCTTTACTGACATCAATAGTATTAAGGTATAATATCAAAAACAGCATGTTATGGTTGAATATGGAAGCACTTCCCCTGTAGGATGGTTGAAGATTACCAAAGCTTCTGTGCTGCCATCAATACGCTAAAATAATTCTATCAAATACAGCATGTTATTATGACTATAATATCTGTGTTGACATTAATATTGTTTAATTAAATGATGATATCAAAACACAGAATGTTATGGTTGAAGATTATATCACCATCTGTACTGACAGCAGTACTATTAATGTATAATATCAAACCACAGCATGGTATGGTTGAATATGGAAGCACTTCTCCTGTAGGTTGGTTGAGGATTGCGAAAGCTTCTGTGCTGACATTAATCTTGTTAAATGATGATATCAAAACACAGCATGTTATGGTTGATGATTAACCACCCATCTGTACTGACATCAATACTGTTAAGGTATAATATCAAAATACAGCATGTTATGGTTGAATATGGAAGCACTTCCCCTTTAGGTTGATTGAAGATTGCAAAAGCTTCTGTGCTGACATTATTCCGCTAAAATAATTATATCAAAACACAGCATTATTGTTTCTGACTATAAGAACATTTGTGTTGACATTTATATTTTTAAATGATATCAAAACTCAGAATATTATGGTTGAAGATAATAACACCATCTGTACTGACATCAATACTGTTAAGGTATATTATCAAAACACAGCATATTACGTTGAATATGGAAGCACTTCCCCTGTAGGTTGGTTGAAGATTGCGAAATTTCTATGCTGACATTCATCCGCTTAAATAATGATATTAAACACAGCATGCTTTTGTTTATGACTTTAACAACATCTGTGTTGACATTTATAATTTAAAATGATGACATCAAAACACAGAATGTTATGGTTGAAGATTATAACACCATCTGTACTGACATCAATACTGTTAAGGTATAATATCAAAATACAGCATGTTATGGTTGAATATGAAAGCACTTCCCCTGTAGGTTGGTTGAAGATTGCAAAAGCTTCTTTGCTGACATCAATTCGCTTAAATATTTTTATCAAATCACAGCATATTATTATAACAATAACAACATCTGTGTTAACATTTATATTGTTAAATGATGATATCAAAACACAGAATGTTATAGTTGAAGATTATAACATCAAAATACGGCATGTTATGGTTGAATAAGGAAGCACTTCCCCTGTAGGATGGTTGAAGATTGCCAAAGCTTCTATGCTGACATCAATACGTTAAAATAATTATATCAAATACAGCATGTTATTGTTTATGACTCTAACAACATCTGTATTGACATTAATATTGTTAAATGATGATATCAAAACACAGAATGTTATGGTTGAAGATTATAACACCACCTGTACTGACAGCACTACTATTAATGTATAATATCAAAACACAGCATGTTATGGTTGAATATGGAAGCACTTCACTGTAGGTTGGTTGAGGATTGCGAAAGCTTCTGTGCTGACATTAATCTTGTTAAATGATGATATCAAAACACAGAATGTTACGGTTGAAGATAATAACACCATCTGTACTGACTTCAATACTGTTAAGGTATAATATCAAAATACAGCATGTTATGGTTGAATATGGAAGCACTTCCTCTGTAGGTTGGTTGAAGATTGCATAAGCTTCTGTGCTGACATCAATCCGCTAAAATAATTATATCAAAACACAGCATGTTATTATGACTATAATATGTGTGTTGACATTGATATTGTTAAAGGATGATATCAAAACACAGAATGTTATGGTTGGAGATTATAACACCCTCTGTACTGACATCAATACTGTTAAGGTATAATATCAAAACACAGCATGTTATGGTTGAATATAGAAGCACCTCCCCTGTAGTTTGGTTGAATATTGCAAAAGCTTCTGTGCTGACGTCAATACGCTAAAATAATTATATCAAAACACAGCATGTTATTGTTTATGTCTATAACAACATCTGTGTTGACATTTATATTTTTAAATGATGATATCTAAACACAGAATGTTACTGTTGAAGATAATAACACCATCTGTACTGACGTCAATACTGTTAAGGTATAATATCAAAATACAGCATGTTATGGTTGAATATGGAAGCATTTCCTCTGTAGGTTGGTTGAAGATTGCAAAAGCTTCTGTGCTGACATCAATACCTAAAATAATTATTATCAAAACACAGCATGTTATTATGACTATAACATCTGTATTGACATTAATATTATTAAAAGATGATATCAAAACACAGAATGTTATGGTTGAATATTATAACCCCATCTGTACTCACATTAATACTATGAAGCTGTATAATATAAAAACACAGCATGTTATGGTTGTGTTCCTTCCGAGACCTAGTTTTCATAAATCTTTAATTATAAAAGCGTAGTAATATGAACCTGTAAAAGGTTTTGAAGTACCCTTGTGCCCCACATGTGATTTAAATATGTATATTCTATTATTAAACCTAGACGCAATAAAGCGAATGCATAGTTGAAAATGACAAAAAATTGCTGTTTTTATGATTTTAAAGTGAAAAAAGGTTATTGTGAAACATAAAAAGTGTACAGAGCTATAAAGGGTGATGGAATTGTTACATCGAAAAGTATTAACAACACAATTTTTACTATAAAATAACAATGATAGAAACAATACATTTTTACCAATATTTACACTAAAATATGGGGAAAGCTTCAATACATAGTTATCCCTATTTTTATTAAAAAATCCTTATTAAAACTTGTTTTAGGACATTATTTTACCAAACAGCATAAAAGTAATATTTATTTTGGTAAATATGTATTGATATTGTCCAATCGATTTTAGTGCGAAATATCGGCAATTCGTCTTCCAAATAGTGTTTTATACATAATTTCGATACTTCTTTACAACAAAGCATTTCACTTTTTATCATACATAATTAAATATTTCTATCTGAAAACAGCTATTTAAAATGACTATTTTATCGCATTTTGAGGTTAATTCGATAACTATTTCATCTATTTTAAGTAAAATCTATCAATGTCATTGGGTTCTTCTTTATCCGCAAAAATAGTTATGTTTTGAAAACTGTCACATATGTAAAACCAGGTCTGGGAAGATAACGTGCTGGGAAGATAATCACCGCTGAACTCGACGATTGCTCTGTATAATGTAGTCGCTCATAGGGTGGATGTTTCCTGGGGTTTGTCGAGGTTTCGTAGGGAAACTTTGGCTGTATTAAACCAACTTTGGTTTTAAATTTGATTGTAAAATGTTAGTTTTTATGTTTTTACTTATTTTTTTTAGTATATATGGTTTTAAATTAGTATATTTGTAATTGTGTATTTGGTTGTTGTACTTTTACTTTTACTTTTACTATAGTTTAGGCAGACCTAGGTATTTTGTTATATATGGCACCCCAGTAATTGGGTTTTAACCTGTTCGGGCTGCTTTTGCAACATAATTATTTTGTATTTTATTTGTTGTAAAAATTGTTGTTGTTGCAATCAATTTATTCTACTATTCTACTATAACATATGGATATATATGGATAACTAATCGGACCTAGTTGAACTACAGGTCAAGGAAGGTCATTATATATATACCGGATGTACAAAAAGTCTCGCACCGGTTTAATATTTGTTATTTGGATGACACTGGAAAGCTGAAAACCTGGACTTACACTATGAATCTAAAGAACTATTGTTGCACATCATGAGTGACAGCATCGGACCAGGGGGGGGAGTCCCATTAAATGAAAGTATAGAGGCCCAGTTGTACATCATTTTAAAGGGCTTTACTGGCAGAGTTTAATGCCGCAAACCACACTTCAAACTGTTGATCCAGTACAAAGGATCAACTTTGTACTAACCTAACCACCAACCTTAATATCTAAGCATGCATCTCAAAGCTAAAACTGAGAAGTCAAAAAACACAATCACGGTAACACTCAACTAACGTCAAATACGTGTTGTATCAAAGATACAGCAACAAGTGACATGGTCCAGAAGGCGTGACAAACTATTAGGGGAGTGGCCTTTTGTTAGTTGTATTAAGCTTCCTAGCCCGAGAGCGGTTTACAACCCCTTATGGCGATTTAACAGATAAAATTTCAGCTTGTTTTTTGGTTGTAGGGGTATTATAATCAAATTTTAGTTCTTTTTTTAATAATGGGAGCCATAATGGCCTTACTTCTAGACTTGATTGGCTGATAGGATTGTCCGTTATTTTTATATATGAGGCTTCAATTATTTTACGTTTGTATAAGTTACTTTCCCGATGTATGATTATTGCCTCGTTCCAATTAAATTTGTGATTTTCGGACCATATGTTCTGCAATTTTCGATTTATCGACTAGGCCTAACCGCACATTGTTTTTATGTTCTTTTATTCTAATGTTTAATGGTCTTTTTGTCTCGCCAATATATTGTCTATCACACTCACATTTGATACTGTAAATACAGTTTTTAGTATCCTGCGAGCCATTTTTAGGTTTAGTTTGGACGAGATGTTGCCTAATGGTGTTTAGTGTTTTAAAAGCGGTACAAATTTTATATTTTCTGGCTACGCGTCTATTTTTTTCCAATAATCCCGGCACATAAGGGATTGTCATGTACGCTAGTGGTTTATTTTCATCTTTAGACTCATTAATTTAATTATTTTTCGCTCTTTTACATTTGGAAAAAATGGATAGAGGATATCCGTTAGAACTTAAATCCTGCTCGATACGTGTTAGTTCCAAGTTTAGACTGTTTTTATCAGAACAAATATTATAAGCTCTGTCACGTAAGGAATGAACAATTCCTTCTTTGACGGACATAGGATGGTTAGAATTGTAGTTTAAATAACGACCGGTGTGTGTCTTTTTTCTATAAACTGAAGTTTTTAGGATCCCCCTATCTCTCTCAACACACACATCTAGAAAGGGTAGTTTATTGTTTACTTCATTTTCCATGGTTAAGGATATGGAATCAGAAGTGTTGTTCATTAGAGCAAAAAAATATAAGGCCATATAACAAATGTATCGTCCACATATCTGAGCCATATTTTCGGTTTAAATTCGGAAGAATCAATAACTTTCTTTTCGAATTCCTCCATAAAAATATTGGCAAAAACAGGACTAAGTGGTTAGTGGACTACCCATTGCCATACCGTCATCCTGGCAATATATTTTATTATTAACTTGGAAATAATTGCATTCCGTACAAAGTCACTTGATAACGGGAATTGATTCTTATTCCCGAAACGTCGTGTTTTGATTTTTAACACACAAATGATGGCAAATGTCCGAAAAATGTATAATAATAAAATTGAACTTCCATCATTAACAAATAACTTCAAACAGAGAACTTCAGAGTCGATAAGTACAAATTAATGGACAATTTCAATTAAGCAAACTACCACCAAATTTTATTTTATATTAAGTAAATTATAATCACCAAAAAACCTAACGAACCCGTAAAGAGAAAGTAAATTAAATTAATAAATAATAAATTTCAGTTAGCCGGAGCATTTTATCAAAATAATTAAAAGTAACAATTTAAAAGTAGAAAATTCTGATGCACTCTTAATTCTTTATTTTAGATTAACCCTTAGAACGCGTATGACAGGATTTCACGTAACCCTCAACTTGACTGGTAACGTGTATGATGGGATATCTCGATTCAACACTATTTGACTTCTGCAGGTATTTTTAATTCGTTTAAAGTCCAATAGAGTACAGGGAAATGTCCTATTGGTATAATGTGACACTCCCACTACGGTATTTGTTCTCGATCACCTGTCGTTGGTCTTTATTTAGTTGTTATAGCAACCAGGCGCCATTTTGTGTTCTGCACCAGCGCGTATAACGTGATTTCTCGTTCTACTACGACTATCAGTTGTGAAATGTTTTGTGTCAGCGTTATAACTGCTATAGCAGTTCATTGTTGATTTGTTTAGGCCGTATTATTGTTTATATGTATATTTAGTCTATATCAGTAATTTTTTTGATGTCCTGAATGTAGGTAATTATTATGAGCAGTCGAAAGATTTTTTGATACGGTATGTTGATTTTTCTCAAAATCTTTTTTAGTAAAATTTATTTGTTTGATGAAATTCAGGTTATTTTGAATTAAATAGTAGGCCTACTTTTGTATAAAAAAAATTAATATGATTTGTATTTAAATATAAAATATATATATAATCTGTTTCATAGGGCGGTCAAAAATGTGAATTTAAGTATTTTTTCTTGTTTTAATCTGTAAAAAAAATAAAAAAATAATTTTAAAGCCCATCTACTTTTTTTTTTTTTACCAAATATATCTGTAAGAACCCAAAATCAAATAGAACTTTAAACAATTGCAAAAAAAAAAAATTTCCTAATAGCACGTTGAGTAAATAGCCTAAATTGTTATTCAGCGTGCTAAGGGTTAAGACATTGTAGAATAAGTAACTTGTAGTTAGGGTTAAGACATTGTAGAATAAGTAACTTGTAGTTAACTATGTACTTAGAATAAGTAGTAGATTAAGATGTTAATTGTATAATTATTAAGTGCATCAACTTTGAACGATAATTTTTTTTTTTTATTGTAAATGATTTTTAAACTTTAATTTTTCAATTAAAGAAAGAGTTAAAACCTACAGGTGTCAAAGTTATTTATTTTGTTAATATTGGCATGAATTATGTACGTAAAAACAAATATTAAAGATTTGTTATAATATATAGGCCTACCTTACTTGATCTATAGTTCTTTTACTAGGTCTGGGTTTTAGAGACGAGTCAACCAAAATCCTTTTTTTTTTTATAAAGTATAATGTGTTGCCTTGGACTGTTTAATATATAATATAGTTAATTACCTTAGAGGTTGTCCTCAGTCCGTATAATAGTTATTGCTACAGCGCTGTTTCGCCGAACATGTCTACATTTCATTTCAACTAAACTTAATTATCAGTATAATACTGATGACTGCTGTATAGATCCAGTACCATACCTGCAGCTGGACAAGTAAGACCTATAATGTGGCCACAAACAATTTTTTTATTTATGTACGACGAGTCATACTCCGATTTTATGTGTTAGTGTTGTGTTGTGTTACGTGTTTATGTGTTAGTGCGGACCTGACGAAGCCGACAGTGTTCGGCGAAACAGCGCTGTAGCAATAACTATTATACGGACTGAGGACAACCTCTAAGGTAATTAACTATATCAAAATCCTATATCATAGAAGCGGAGTAATATCAACGTCTAAAAGTGAATGAAGTACTCGTAAGTACCTTACGAGTGAATTCAATATGGCTACCTGGTGAATATGTAAAAAGGTAAATATGGAGAGAAGTTATCCGATCGATTTAAATGTCAAATCTCAGCAATTCCTCTTTAAAATATAGTTTTTTCCAACATTTCGATACTTATTAAATATGCTTATCACTTTTTATATTTCACAATTCATTATTTCTATCCTAAATCAGCGATTTAAAATGATTGATTTATGGCATTTATAGATTATTTCAATACATATTTCATCATTATAAGTAAAATCCACCGATTTTTGTTATTCCGCTCGGAAAATAGTTCTGTTTAAAGAAATGTCAAACTACGTATTATTTAGTATCAATCATGTCATGTAACAAGGTCAGGGAAGATAACTATATGCATTCATATATATATGATTACCTAACCAGACTTAGTTAAAGAACTACAGGTCATGGAAGGTTATTATTATATTTATCTTAATTGAACTTATAGCTCTTTTATTAGGTCTAGGTTTAAGAGACCTAGTCATCCATTATCTTATATCATAGAAGCGTAGTAATATCAATGTGTAAAAGTGAATGAAGTGTGCATGTCCACCATGCGAATTCAATATAGCTACCCCAAGATTTCGCACTTATATCGATCGGACAACTTCAGTCCATATTTACCAAAAATGTTAAAAATTGCTCATTTTCAATGATTGTCAAGTAAATAATGAATTGTGAAAGATAAAAATCGGTAATGGTTTGCAAAGAAAGGTAAGGTAATGTAATTGTTTACTTAAAGGTAGGGCCAGCATTTCCGGATTTTTCTTTTTTTTTATCATCTACTACATACCTTACTTCTTAAAAATAAATAATATTTTCCTTGCGCAGATCACTATCTTTCATTGAAAAATCACACTCTAAAAACTATCAAATCTGACATATTTATAGGTTAGACGTAATAACAAATGCTCACATTTGTGTCTCATATGTGACTAAAGATATTTCAATCTATATATCCGTTATCATAAATCACGTGATATGCTGTGAATCCTCCATATTAATAATCTACAGTAGAACCCCTCTAATCCACCCTCGGCTGGTCCGTAGCCCCAGTTAATCCGACCGTACTCGAGCTCACGAGCTTGTGCCGACTTGATAACTCACGGCCCATCGTGCACCACACGACATTGTTTACGGTTTGTTATCGCTTGCCCGCTTCAGTGCTGTGTCATTTCTTGTGTTGTCATAGTACTTGCTAGACTCATTGTATATACAGTTGTTTGTTTTTCAACATATCAGGAGGAAAACGAAAACACGTTACTGTAAACTTTGACTTATGACTTTTTTAAGTTTATATATCACTTATTTCACTGTAAAAAAGTCTCTTTATATAATATGTAATAAATATTAGCTTTTTTCAGATAATCCGACCTTTTTTGCGTTCCGACCATGCCCCTTGTCCCGAAGGTGACGGATTAGAGGGGTTCTACTGTAATTTCAAATTATTAAATTCAACGAGATAGCCTATATAATTATATCACAAAGTAAGCAAATTATAAACATACAAAAGGCACCTGGACAAACCTGTTGTGATATGAAACAGTGATCTAGCATAGTCATTAGCCCATGCATAAAACCATATGCTATTCTCATTGCTATTAAGTCTTACCATTATGTGTAACCTATAAACACCGTAGGTAGGTTGGTAGGTTTTAGATTGTGATTTTTCAGTGAAAAATAGTAATCTGCACAAGGAAAACATTTATTCTCAAGAGGTAAAGTATGTAGTAGATGATAAAAAAATCCAGAAAATAAGGCGCTACTTTTAAGTAAACAATTACAAAAGTTACTCCTTTTTTAGCAACTTTTTTAACATGTTCTACATAGGCCTACCTTATTTCTTAACCCTGCGACACTCACGCGGGCTTCAGTTGTAGCCCAGTCACTTTGTTACCTTCCAGTCACTTTCCTCCCCACACACTCAGTGTGCAATCGCACTGAGCGGAGTGCACTAGTCTGGGTGGTATTCGATCAAAGTTGCCTGGGCTACACTTGTAGCCCGCGCGAGTCTTGGTGCTATGAGTGACCCAAAGTATGTTCGTTTGTGTAATGAAGATATTTTTGCTGCTTTAAACACTGTTGACAGTGATGATGAGCCAGACGATATACTAAATGACAGTGATGATGAGGAGAGTGATTCCATAGAAGAAGAAAGACATTTGGAGGATGAGGACGTAGCTAATAGTAACTCTTTGGAACCACAGACTAATCAAGAGATAGAAATTGATGATGAAGATGATACGCCTCTAGGTAATTTTTATTTTTCCAAAGATAAGGATAAAATTTGTGATGAAGTGGAAGAAGACTCCCAATGCACCCCGTTCGTACAAGAGCTAGCAATATCGTTATACGTTTGCCTGGGCCTAAAGCCACAGCTCGGAATGCCAAATCTGAGCGTGACTGTTTTGATGACCAAATATTTAGACTAATTGTTAGTAGTACAAATATTTATATTTCTACTCTAAGGGATAAATTTTCACGTCAGCGAGACAAACGAGAAACAGGCGAAACTGAAATTTGTGCACTTATTGGGATTTTGCTTATAACAGGTTGTTTAGGTGGTGCCAGAAAGAATTCAAAAAGAATCTGGGATAACTCTCGTGGTGATGGGGTTGAGTTATGCTACTTAACTAAGAGTCAAAACCGTTTTCATTTTTTGATGAGGTTTGGCGACATCCGCGACCGCAATCTAAGGAGAGAAATTGATCGCCTTGCTGCCACGAGAGAATTTTTTGAAATGGTCGTGAACAATTTCCAGAGGCATTACACGCCTAGTGAATTCTGCACTGTGGACGAACAATTAGTCGTTTCGAGGCAAATGTCCTTTTAAAATGTACATTCCTAGCAAGCCTGGAAAGTACGAGATAAAGGTCTATTCACTAGTCTGTGCAAAAACCTTGTACATGGTAAATTTGGAAGTTTATGTGGGAAAACAACCAGAAGGCCCTTTCAAAGTTTCGCCATCAGCAGATGACGTAACGGTTAGAATGTGTGAACCGATTGCAGGAACCAATCGCAACGTAACTACAGATAATAATTGGTTTACCTCAATCGCTCTAGCTGACAAATTTTTCACTGAAAAAAAGTTCACTAGTTGGAACAATGAGAGCAAATACCTGGCCAAACAGGTAGGCATACCTGACGAGTTTAAAGCGAACAAGGACCGTGGGGTGCATTCATCCCTGTTTGCACATCACAAGGAAAAGACACTTGTGTCATATTGTACAAAGAAAAAGAAGGCAGTTATTTTACTTAGTACAATGCACCCTGACCAGAAAATCGATCCCAAGAGTGGTGAGTCTCGTAAACCAGAGATTGTTTCGTTTTATAATAAAACAAAAGTTGGTGTCGATTCAGTTGATCAAATGTGTATTAAATATGATGCTCAAGAAACACTAAACGCTGGCCAATGATTCTCTTTTTTGATCTTGTAAACATATCTGAAATAAATGCGTCACGTGTTTATACGTTTAACAATGGTCCAGATCAAATCACAAGAAGAAAATTCCTTGAGAACCTTGCTTGGGAACTTATACATCCACAGATAAGGAAGCGTCTAGAATCCCCAGTTCTTCCTACTGATATGAAAGCTAGAGCCCGAAGGATCTTAGGTATCGAAGAACCTCGACCTCAACCTGTTCCTAAAGATGACAAAGTGGGTCGGTGCTACCTGTGCGGCCGGGCGCGTGACCGATCTACCCGGAAGTGCTGCGACTTGTGTGGCCACAAAGTGTGTCCTGAACATTCCAACATTGTATGCCATGCTTGCCTCAACCGTCAGTAAAATAAGATAATGCACAACACTTTGTAAATATATTTTCTATTCTAACAAACACTAATGATTCAAGTTTCATTTTTATGCAAGTTGCTCAATGTTTTTGTTTTCATAGTTATGAGGTATAAGGGTCAATCCATTAAAAATCACCCAGACCATGTTGCTCACCATTTTTGTTTTTCTTAATTTTTTTACCAGTTATCTACTGTTATTAGGTGAGCTAAAAACTGTGTTTAAAATTTTTTTTTGACCTGTAGTTTTTTTTTGGCGGCCATTTTAAGTTTGCTTTCGAACCCATTTTCAGTTGAAAACGAGATTTGTGTAAATGTTAATAACTCTGTTAATTTTAAAGATATCATAACCAAATAAAAACCAAAATTTGTAGAATAAAATTTTCTAGATTTTTTGTCATTACATAATTTTACCTAAATAGTAAGGAAAATGGAGGAAAAAATGTGTATCTACGAAGTTTAAATTAACTAAAATCAAGAACTTTGGTACTGCAAAATCACCAAAAGGAAGTAAGACTCAGATTCAAATTTTTTTTCTTGAGTAGATTTATAATAGGTTGACTTGCTGTAAAAATATCAAGTTTGAGAACTTTGTCCTTTTTTTAATATAAACTTCCAAATTTGGCAAAATCGCAAATTTTACTCATATTTGAAGAAGTTTATCTCAAAAGGGACTGAGTCAAAAATTATGAAATTAATTCAGGCAGCACATCTTCATGACATAAGCATGTGGTAAAAGTTTGATGACTGAGACTCATGTAGTTTTTAAGTTGTGAAGTGTCAAAGTTTTCCGAAAATATGACGTTTCAAATTTAATTGTAAAGAAGGGTAAAAATGCTTACATATGAAAAATATATAAAATCAGTTCACAATGAATATGTGACAATGAAATAGCATAAAAATGGTAATAAACATAGGTCCATATAAATATATAAATAAGTAAAAAAAAAATAAAATTATGTATTATAAAATATTTACAGGTCTTTTTACTAAAATGTCCTGGATAACAAATGTTTAAAATATGTAGCAACGCTACACCCCTTTGTTTTTTATTTTAAAAAAGAAGGAGAAATTTGTTGCAAAAGCATTTGTATCATAAGTGACCATCTTACTCATGAAACTTCTACGGTTTATGAGTTTCAAAAACATCTCATTAAAGAAGTAAAAAAAGCTTTACCCAATGTAAACAAGATGATTTACTTCAGCGACGGTGCCAGCAGCCAGTATAAAAATAAGAAAAACTTTATTAACATATTTTCATGTTAATGTCAACATGAGAATGACTTTGGTTTGAAAGCTGAATGGAATTTTTTCGCTACGTCTCACGGTAAAAACTCGTGTGATGGTATAGGTGGTACCACCAAAAGGGAAGTTACAAGAGCCAGCATGCAAAGACCTTACAACGATCAAATTCTGACTCCAGAGGACATGTTCAAGTACTGCACTGAAATAATAACTGGAATAACATACATCTTTGTCTCAGCTGAACAAATTAGACAAACAGAAGCCAAATTAACAAAAAGATTTGAGCTTTGCTTGCCTGTGAAAGGTACAAGAGGGTACCATCGATATGTTCCTGTGAGTGATAATGAAATCAGATGTTTCATCACATCAACAAGTACAGAATTTGATGAGCATAAAACTTCAATTGTTTTCACAAATACGGTTTCATTTACAAGCAATGACTTTGTTGCATGCATTTATGAAGATCAGTGGTGGTTAGGCATCGTCAAAGACAAGAGCGATCAAGACAATGATCTGCTAGTGCAATTTTTCCATCCAGCTGGCCCAAAAACTGCCTTCCAGTTATCTAAAAAGGACATGGTATGGGTTCCAGTGAGTAAAGTTGTGAGGAAGATTACTCCTACAGAACTAACAACAGTTTCAGGGAGAACACATAATATTACTGAAAAACTTTGCAATGAAATTTCTACACTTTTTAATACTTTAAACAAATTATAAACTTTCATGCTATAGCCTAACTGGTTTAATGAGCTGCAAAACTTTTTTTATATTGGCAAACTTGAAATATTATTAAATTTTTGCATTTAGTATGGGAAGAGCAATCAATGTATTATGTGTTTTATTTTTATCCAAATACAACTAATTATGTATGGCTACAAAATTAATGCTTAGTTAAAAAGGCTACAAAGATAATAATAATGTGTATATCTTACCATGAAATTATAACCCTTTAAGATCTAAAAATATGTTTCTCAGTAAATAGGTCAATTTTTAACCTTTGTTACCATATAACACACTGCGAGAACGACACCATTTTTAGGTAACTTTGATATTCCATAACTTTAAAACCAGTTGAGTCTCAGTCATCAAATTTTTGCCACATGTTTATATCATGAAGATGTGCTAATTTAAATAATTTCATAATTTTTGACTCAGTCCCTTTAGAGATACTCTTTTTCAAATATGAGTGAAATTTGCGGTTTTGCAAATTTTGGAAAATTATATAAAAAAAAGGATGAAGTTCTCAAACTTGATATTTTTATAGCAAGTCAACCTATTATAAATCTACACAAGGAAAACAAAATTGAAGCTCAGTCTTTCTTCCTTTTAGTGATTTTGCAGTACTAAAGTTCTTGATTTCCGTTAATTTAAACTTTGTAGTTACATATTTTTTTCTTCACTTTCCTTACTGTTTATAGAAAATATGTACCAACAAAATATTTAGAACATTTTATTCTGAAAAATTTGGTTTTGGTTTCGTTTTAATATCTTTAAAATTAACAGAGTTACAGGCATTTACGCAAAACTCGTTTTCAACTAAAAATGGGTTCGGAAGCTAACTTATAATGGCCGCCAAAAAAAAGTATAAGCCAAAAAAATTTTTTAAACACAGTTTTGAGTTCTCCTAATATTGGTAAGTAACTGGTAAAAAAATGAAGAAAAATAAAAATATCAAGCAACAATTTTTTTGTTTTCTGGGTGATTTTTAATGGATTGACCCATAAATATGGAATTCACTGTTAACATATAATACTCTATGTGTCCGGTAATAAATTTTGTTTATTGTAAAAATGGTTTTTACTATTCATGCCCCGAAAAAAAAAAAATTAGTTTTACGTAACCAAAGCTATGCAAATTTTTAAAGTTAAAAAAATCTCACTACCTTGCTATTTAAAAATATTTTTTTTAGTTATATCAAAAGGAAAAAATAAAATAATTATATATATATGTTTCATCATAAGTAATCTTACAATGAACGTAAAAAAAAATACATCGAGGTAGAAAATATTGAATTTGATAATAAAAAAAAAAAAAATGTAGTGGGCTACAACTGTAGCCCGCGCGAGTATTCCTGTTTCACTAGACCACGCGAGTGCCGCAGGGTTAATAATAAAATAAGTTTACAACACTGAGTTAATTTTTTCACAGAAAGAAAACATAATTTCAACTTTTCTAGGTTAAGGTCCATTAAGTGTTACACACATTAAAATAGGCATGTACACAAATTTTTACCTTATAAGTTACAAGGTCAAGTAAAATGGTAATAAAAAAATTGTGTGGGCATTGAAAACTTATTTTAATATTAAGAAATAAGGTATGTAGACCGTGTTAACAAAAAAAAAAGCAGTAACTTTCTTTGTTTACCACCAATTACCAAAAAAGTCACTCGATTTGTAAAGGAGTATCAAAATCATGTAAAACCGCTATTTGGGAGACAAATTGCCAATATTTCGCACTAAAATAGATTGGATAACGTCAATGCATATTTATCTTTATTTTAACTAATGTAACCTTAGAAAAATGATTTAGTTCCTTTAGGCCATATTATTACTGAGAAAGTAATAATATGCCTTCAATTTGTGCAATATCACAGTTAGGTATTTCTAAACATATTGAAAAATGCTTGATACTCTAGGCTAACGCACATCTAATTAAACAGCTAATGAAAGAACTAATAATGACTAGACAATTTGAAAACAAAAACTTACTGTGATTAGGTCTTCTAAAACCCCCAAGAAAAACTAGTTAATTTCCACGTAGGCGTCCATAGCCAGATTGAACCAGTTAATAATATAGGCATATTTTGCTTTGAATGTTGCATAACAAAATTTATATTATTTCTGCACTTGCAAATGCTCCTTCGTATTAGTAGGTTTGTGGAAATTAAAAATTCCGATATGAAGAAAGATACATCACTATGAGGATCGCCTGAAAACCAAACAAGTTCCACTTACCTACAACGTAATAGAAACGGAATGTAAAATGGAGAAAATGGCCCAATGGCGGTAAGCCGGGCAAGCAGCAAAGCAACTATGTCTATATCCCAAGCTATTGCTATTCTAGAATAATTCAGTATTTCAAAGACGATAATATTGCAATGATCATAGAGGTATAAAGTATCTTGACTATAAATTCCTCAATTCCTCTGTACTCGCCTTATCAATTTTTTTTTAACTTTCAAAGAAATTTTAAAAACCTTTTCTTTATACATTTCTAAATGTTCTTTTTAAAGATTTATATGTTAAATTTATTATTTAAACAATTTTTTAGATACCATGTTTTTTTTGAAATTAGTAGACCAGTTTTTTCACCACAGTAGTTGACAAGTCAAAGTCATTAATACATTTATATAAAAAATAAAATAAAAAAATACATTCAAATTAATGTAATAGTTTTGAAAGTTATGTCACAGATAAAAAAAGATCAATATCAAGTTTCTCACGAAAATATTTATTTTGAGATCTTACGAGAAAAAAAAAATCTTTTTGTGTGTCAGCACTCGGCAGTATATAGTTAAAAAACTATATGAATTATCAAGAAATTGACATAGGAAACATTATTTCATTAATAATTATAAATTTTTACTATTTAAAAAATTCTTTTAACACCATTTTATTTTTTATTTTTGTGTAACAAGAAACAATAATTACTTTGCAACTGAGTAATAAACAACTTCAATAAATTAACGGTTTTTAGTCAATGCTGTATAAATAATATCTCAACACTCCTCAATTTTTAGTGTTATATTTGAAAATAATATTTTTAACTTGAACACAAAAATATATGTGCAATATTTTGTTCAAAGGATTTTTTTTATTTCGATTTAATATCCGTCAGTCACTTACTTTTTAATAAAATAATGTCTAATTTCTACAGGTTTACTTATTTTATTGTCATTGTAACTTTTGGTTAAATTAATTACTAGGTGGTTATCCATTTTAAGATTGTTCTGTTTTTGTCTTCAAACATCTCTTCAGCATTTTAAAAAATTAATTCAACAGTTGAACAGCAGCAACAGCAGCAATGCATTATGATTCGGTTGATTGATAACAACTGGAAACTGTTTCAGTGAAAACCACAATATCGTATCTCCAAAAAACTTAATCATTGATATACCCACTTTTTTTCTGTCAACTTTATTTGCAGGCAAAGCTTCTTCTGAATAAGCAACATTATCTTCACTATCATTATTATAGCTATATACAAGTGGTCTGTCCTTGGTTTCTTCTGGTATTGAAAAATCTGTTTACTTACTTTTCAAGTTTGACTTATTGATTTTTCCAAAATTTGTTTCCAGTATGAAACTTTATAAATAATATCGGGAGTGCTTCTCACTGAAATATACATTACACTTCCAATTAACTCATGATATGGATATTCAATAATTTATTGCTTGTTATGTACTTGAAAATCAATTTATATTCATGTTGAACATCCTTAACAAATCAGTCATAGTAAACCTTTTTAAAATATTCAATCATTGTTGTTTGTTTTATATTATCCTCTAATCTTCACGATCAATTTCAATTCCTCTAAAGTTTTCAAGGCCATTACATTAAATTCTTTTTTGAGTTCACCAACAATCTCTTCCACATTCTCACCAACTATTAAATTATTATCTACATACAGAACCATAACTGTTCCTTCCTATGTGTACAAACAAAAATAGTGCAAAGACCTCTTAAAAATATATTCTTTAAATCAAATTTCTAGAAGCAAACTTTACAAGGTGAATGTTTCAATCCATGAAGTGTTCTTCTCAATCTTAAAATATCTCCTCCTTTCTGTATACATCTATCAGGCTTAATATAAGCTCCTATTTCCAATTTTCCATTCAAAAAGACTGTAGAGATAGCAAGTGTCTTATTACAAAATTTTAGTAAATAGCTATAACAATATTAGTATTTGAACTGTAGATAATCTCTCTACTGGTAGGTAATTGTTTTACTTTTTCTCTTGATATCCTGTGGCTATTAATTTCGCTTTGTTTTACATCATGTTCTATAAATTATATTGCTACATCTTGTCTTTGATAGTTAACGTCCTAAATATTTAAAATTCAAAATGAATTTAAAAGTCAATAAAAAGTCAAATGCAATAACACTCTCCGTGACTGATGTTTACTTATAGTTTCTTTTGCTGCTTCATAAGCTTTTGTGTATCCTGTAATTCATCAATACCCAGACAATGATACTTTGGTGTCCCTAGCTGAAATCTGCGTTATATGACACACAGAATATCTACAACCTATAGATTCTTAGAATACATATCATGGGTGGCCTGTAAAGTACTTATGGAATCGGAACAGAAAAAAATAATGACGGGATCAAATGGAACAGTAATAAAGCCTTTCAAAGTTAAATTTCGACACAAAATACAATATGAGCTGATTTAATCCATACATATAACTCCAACCAATTATTTGGAAAACAATGGTTTTTGAATATACGATTGAATATTTCAAGGAAATACAGCTTCCCCGAAGTTGGGAGGTGTTTATTCATAGAATAAACTATGTTGTTAGTGCCTGGAGCGGAAACTCAGTCCAACAAGAGAGCAGACTCTAATTCCTGAAATTAAAATGGGTTATTTAATGGACATTCTTCCGACAGATCTACAGTGAAAATAATAGCTTCTTGCGGACATTTATATAATTTAAAGGCAATGATTTAAGCAGTTGTTGAAGAAAAGTTTGCAAATGATGATCCCAAAACATTAGCAATTTCATAATTATTTGTAGTCAAAACTCCATCACGGTATTTAAATCCCAATAAGTAAAGAGATGGAGGAGGACCGCCAACAAAATGTAGCTTTTCCTTACCGATGACATAGTGTATGGTTCCTGATATTGTAAAAATGGGATTACGATTCCGTCCTACTCTGCCTAAACACCCAACGTGCTTTGGCTCATAGAATTATATACCATTCAAAATTTTCACTTGTAGGTCTTCAGGTAAATTTCTTTAGAGCTTTACGACGTAATCAGAGTGTGTCGCTACATTTGTTATTCTTCCTAAGAAACGGGCGACGTAGTGTCCAAGTTTTCGGAACGTTTTTGTTTGCTGCTGTAAGAGCTGCTGTTGTAAACAAATGTATTTCGTAAATACAAAACCTTTGTTATAATCTTCCTATTGTGAGACATCTCGTGGCGATCTTTCTTTTATATATTTTTTAATTTTATAAACTGTGCCAAGGTTCTTTTGGGATTGTAAACTTAATATGACGAAACGATACACTATCAGGAGAACAATCTTTGAAAATACTTTTCACCTTAACAAAACAGCTGGCTACTCCTGAAAAATCAATTAACAAAATGGGAATTACAGTCACTTAGTTAAACAACAAATTGACTATAGTTTTAAACAATGTTATTTAATATTTGTTACATTATTAAAACTTCTGAATATTTCAGCTTATTCTTTTATACTTCATTTCCTGAAGCGGAATCCCGTCCGCAGACGTACCACAGATGGAGTTGTGTGCAAGTATTGCTACTCCACCATTAGCTCTGTCTGCAGTGACTTAGCCTTTTCTAAAAACTGAAAACCCTTCACAATAAAGGAGTAAATTTGATGGAGGTGAGTCTCTTGTAGGCAAATGTCTAAAGGGGATGTACCACCTACAAGAACCTTAAGATCTTTGATGTGACTTCTCACGCCTTATATGTTCCATTGTATCACACTATTCAAGTTTAAGTTCCCGGGTATTTTTTATAATGAAAATATAAATAATGGATTCATTACCAATTATTAACAATTAAAACTTGGGACCTGTATCATTCTTACCACCTGCCTGACTTTAAAACCATCAGGCGGTTTAATTTTAGTTTTAGTTTTTGAAGTCTCAGGGTCAAGCTTTATAGCAACATCAATGACTGGAGCATCAGGTGTTGAAGGCTTCGGAAATGCCTGAGGTGATTTTTGGAGGGTTTTAGGCCTTCAACACCTGATGCTCCAGTCAAGGCCGGTGAATCGAAGCCTTCCGATGAACCGGCCCCTATATTATTTTTGGTATTTTGAGATATGGTTGTTACATCCAGTGGTCTTCTGGGATTGCCTACAGTATTTTGATTTTGATTTTTTACAAAAGACGAAGATTTTGCAAGAACAGATACTGATTTTGATTTTTGTTTAATTAGCCGTCCAGTTGTCGGTAGCAATTTGAGATTTTTCTGTGGCGGAGGTACAGATTTAGCCTTGGACGGAATAGGTTTATTACATTTAGCAGGAAGGTCTACTTTAAAACTAGATGGGATATGAACAGATGAACTGGTTTGGACTGCAATAATTTGTTTTATTTGATCTGCAAGTATACGAACCAAACCATCTCACCCAGTTCTTTGCATGATGAACATGAATTCGGGGCTGGGGCAGATGTCGCACTTGTGTACGATTTTCCTATGGTTGGAGGTAGAGCAGTTCTTTGTTTATATACTTTCCTAGCTTCGGGAAAGGAAAGTTTCTTTTTAGCCAATATTTCCAAAATTATCTTCTCAAATTCATATTTTGGGCATTCGGTGAACGTGCAGGATGGTCACCGTCACAATTTGAACACTTTGCCTCCATATTACACCCTTCGCTTTTGTGGCCTTTAATGCCATACTGTCCACACACTTCCTCTTTAGAGCGTGTGCTGCTAATAGGAAACAACGCCTTAGATTTGGAATGTAAGGTCTAACAGTTAGACTGTAGAAACCAGCATACACTTGCTCCGGAAGATATGGAGTACCAAACGTTAGAATAATAGATCCGGTTGGTTTTCTCTCACCATTCTCAGTTCTATAAATACTTTTGACGTTATTAACATATAGTTCGGCAAGTTTTTTCAATATTTCTTCCGTGCTCTCATCAAGAGGTCACGGCAGGAAATAACGAATTTTGATCAATTTAAACCTTTATGAGATTCAACATAAATGTTAACTACATCGATTAACATCGAAAAGGGACTTCATTTTCAACAGAGAGTGATTGTTTAACAGAGTCATTCTTATCAATAAAGTACCATTTCGAAGTTTTTGAATTGAATGAACATTACCTGCAGCACCAGTGACAGCTTTATTAATCACAAAGGGGGAGATCTTAGATAAATCATCCCCTCGACACTGTTTCGAACAATAAGAAATCTGGAAGCAGGTCCCTGAATCCTTAACTCCAAATTTCTCTTCTTCGCTACGAATAAAGATTCTTCGGACGATGCCGATAGTTGTCTCATATCAAAACCCGGGTTGACATTATTTTTGGTAGAAGCCATGCATGAGTTAACCAGCAAATCATGTTTAGCGGTTGCAGATGAGACTCTAGGAAGAGGTATACCCTTGGATCACCTTCAATCATTCCCAAACCCCAGAACTCTGGGGTCCAGAGTATCCTCTTTAACCAGACTGGATGAGCATCAGTCCAGACTCGCAACTGGATAGGGAGGATCCGACACCTCCATCGAGAAAATTTCCTGATCAAGGACCTAAGTGGCTGGCTACTGAACAGATACCGTGCATACATCATCGCAGCACAAGGTCACATCAGCATACCAGATTTAAAGGTTTTCCCGCTTTGTTCTGGTAAACACTCCCAGACGTGCTACGGCTCTGCACGTATCCCCGTGAATCATGTAGTGTTACAGCCTCTACGAATGGTAAAATATGCATGTGTGTTGTATGTGTGTGTATATTCGGAGATGTTTTATTGTACCACCCCTGTAAAGCTCGGGTTCCACCCCCAGATAGTCTGCACCATCTTGCGATAAAACCCTGAGTAAAGGTGAACTAGGTGTACGTTTTATAGATGATAGTCTATGTGTTGTGAATGTTTGGTTGGGGACTGCGAGGGACGCCAACCCACTCTTATTAGGTGCAGCTAGTCTGCACCCCCTGCGGAGAAGGCAGCTGGATACACCCTTCACGAAGAAGTCACACTTACTTGATTGGATAGACAGACAGCTACATTATGTTGCATATTATATCCTTGATAAATTTAATGCAATATTCATATTTAAACATATCAAAGTTTACAAAAAAAATTAAATCAAATTAAATTTTTTTAAATACAATAATAATTTAGTTAACTTTATTCGAATACTTCATATTAATTGTAAAAGGTTAATAATAAACCTATAATCAAATATCATTTATTTCATATTAGTCTGCTACTAAACTAGACCATAGGCAATTTTTATGTTATCAATACCTATTTAAAAAAAAAAAAAAAAAAAAAGTAATTTTAATGTTATACATATTTAAGAAATAATATTTTTATTATTAATTTTAAGTTTTTTGTTTTTCATTTGATTTTATTTTTATTTCAAACTAAATACTTTGAGGACTTAGTTACAAAAGATTGTCCTGTCGATGCTCCTCCCTATATTTAATGCATAACCATGGTCTACTTATAATTAATTAATATTAACGATTCTTTTAACATTTTTTAAGGTAAACATCATAAACCTTATTAAAGTTTCTGCATTTTTAAGTCGGTAATTGCACAGTAAACAATATCTTTAAAAAAAAACTGGTATAGCCAGGTTAGCGGAGTTGAAAGAAAAGATAAACAGTAAATCTGTTTAGAAAGGTCAACTCCTTCACCCAAAGTTGTACCAGCCATGCAAGCGAATAAAATAAGTTATCATGATTAAGGTTGCTCATTTTCAGGCAATAATATGAAAATTTAATCAGATCAACCACACTGATTTAGCATATTTTTTTAAACAATAAACTTTAATTTTATATGCACACTTATGAAAATTAATAAATTATACAAAATATGAGGAAAAATTGTTGTCTTTATATTTGGCAACGTATAGATTTACAGTTTTTATATATTATTTATTGAAAAGAGGAACAAAAGTATACAGTAGAGATAATTTACAGTTTTTTCTTTTATATGATATTATTATTTATTGATTTACAAAAGTAGAACAGTTTTTTATTGTTTTATTCAAATAAGGATAACCTCAGTTCGTTGAGCAACATTAGAAACAAGTTGAAATAATTGCTCAATATTTATTACAGTTGAAATAATTTCTTAAGCTGATATTTATTATTTTTATGTTTAAATATAAACAAATAATATCTGCAATACTCAAGGTGTATTGATCGGTTTTCATTCTTCCGGATTAATATTCCTTTCAATCGTCTCTTCAGCAGCAGTAATATCACTTTCTTCATCTCAATCATAGTCAGATGGCAAATTGACAAGTTTTGTACCTGCAAGACCTATTTCAGTTTTTGGTATGAGAACATCATCTCCTATCTGACCCGTTATATAATCAAACATACATTTTATTGACAGACTATGATGCCTTTTACTTTTTCGCACATCCACCAAACGAATTTCGTTTTGTTGGAAACCTATACAATACCGAATCCTTGACAATTTCTAGAGAGATATATCTCTACTACCTTCATTTTATTTTTATCTTTATTCAAACAATGTACACATGATTTCTAAGACAAAAGAACTCAGTGGTCACGGTCGGACAATGAATATCTAAATCCTTACGAATAATTTCTTGACTCATCTTGAAAGTTGAAAAAATATCGCAGCTTACTATGATATATGAAAGTTTTATTCACATGGAGGTTTATATTATATTACTATACAAAGTTAATATAAAAATCAATTAAATCGCAGAATTCTAAGAAACTGATAATTGAAGACTTATTTCTATAAATTGCTAGTTTATTGATATTTATATATGGATCATTGAAAATAATTGTGGATCCATTACTTTTTACTAATGAACCATATTATATTCTTAGAATATATTTAAATTTTGAATTCTAAGAAATTACTAATTGACGTCAAGTTATTTCTAGTTCATTCATATTTAAAGATGGATTACTTAAAATAATTGTTGACCCATAACTTTTAATTAAAGGACCATACATTTATAGAATATAAAAGCTTTGTAAACAAAGTTGAAGTACAAACTAAACGCAATAATTAATTTTAAGTTAAAAAAAAATCAACTGATATCAAGTTGTAACAAGTTAATTAGATACTAATACAATTATAGTTAAAAATCATAACACTCTTAGTTATTCGGAAAAGAACTATATTTAAAAATGACAAAAATAATACAATGAAACAAAGACATATTATATGCATTACCAAAACAATTATTTTTACACCTATAATATAACCTGGCCTAACCTAACTTATTCGAGTTTTCGGTAAACAAAATTGTAGATCAGAGTTTGTGGTAGCAAGCATCACTACAAAGAGGTTTATGTTAGGTTCTTATATAAATATTAAATTTGCAGTAATATTTAAATAGTTACTGTTTGATGGGCAAAAAAACGGTATCTATGTAATACACAAGTACCTTTTATTCTACCAATTCCAGATTAGATGAATTCCACATGAATTAATGAACTTAGAAGATGGCTGCTTTTATATGACAAAATACATGGTAAATGTTTTTTTATCTTTAGAATTATTTTCGCCAATTATGTCGGTTGAATGTGAACCTCTATACACTGTAGATTAAAACAACATCAACCACATTCTAGAAAGAATTTGTTTTCCCGAAATACCTTATTTTTAATTTATTGGTTTTTTGAGATAAATGTGGATTAATGAGTTTTGAAATCAGTTGTCATGAACCAAGTTGCTATTTAAATAACCCAAAGTTATTTCTGTTCTGTGACTTTTTAAATGGAACCAGGGTTTACCTCCTTAATTAATATGTATTACTATGACAGTTAAGTTACGTTAATAGTGGCAGTGCTAATACAGCCAGTGAGAATTAAATGAAAAAGAGTATATTTTTCCACCAAAGTTATTTATTGGATAGTTCAACACGTTGGTTACCGAGTGAAATAATATACAGTACTACAACTACAAAATAGTACAACGTGTGACCAATGTGTGACGCTTCAGTTTTCTCTACAGATAATGTCACACATCTGTGACGTTTGGGCTGAATTCAGCGGACCTACGCAACGTCACATACGTGTGATGTACGCACTACTTTTTTTTCAAGTCTCTTATTAACTCTAGGTCTATTTTATTGACACAACTCTTGTACCTCGGTCTGAAGTTATATGTGACACATTTGTGTTGCTTGGTCTTAGTGAGGGATATTTCGTTTTCAGTGTGGGAATATCGTTTTCCTTACAGTTTATATTTTATAAAATAGAATAGATTTTTTTTTTCTTTTTCATAATTTGTCATACTAGAATAAAATGTTACTGAGTTTGTGAGAATGTGATTATTATTCAGTAAACCCAAATCTGCAAACTTCAAGTTTATAGGCTAAAGTCACACATTTGTGATGTTGCTCCAAAGCATAAAACCTATACTTAACACACAATAGATAACTCGCTATAGACCAACTTAACATATTTATATAACATACATTTTTTTTTTAAATTACCGATTCTTTGAGTGCTTGATATAGCCTATGTGTTATTGTGTATTATATTGTTTGAAATTAATAAAAGCACAGAAAACAGCTGCATAAGTTATGGTCCAAAGGCAAGTTTAGAATTATCTCGTCAGTCTATAGTGGTGTTACAAATCTTATAGTCGGTCCACTAAAAAACCCTCAAGCGTAATATATATATATATGCGTAGGAACTGGTAGCAGTGGTAGCCAAAATTTGTAACTTTAGGGAACTAAAAACAGAAATCAAGACAAAATTTAAATCTATCAACTCTCCAAAGTTACCTCTGCTAATCATATAAGTATTTATTGAAATTTTTGTTTATTGTGAGATAATATTAATATTAATCTTAATATTATCGCAATCAAAGAAATAGGGCAAAAGGACTTATAGAAGAAAACAGATCAATATAAAAATATAACATTGATAAATTGTAGTTAGTGCTTCCCATATTAAATTATTGAGAATTTGTTTTAGTGTTATTCTATATTATTTAGTGTGTTGGCAACAGTGTTACCAATGAAAGAGTTATGAGTTAGCTACAGAGGTAAAGAGAAAAAGAAGAAGCTTGCGATATGTGATTTGTGATATTTTGGCAAGTGTTCACACGAGGTGTTTTAATCTAAATGTTTCGGTATTCTTTGTTCCGGTTTTGATCTTGAAAAAGAGTTTTATTTCAGTGATTTGTAACATAATTTCATAAGGTAGTAGGTCTAGATGTAGTTATATATAAGTGTCTAACCATTAACATGCCTCTTGACGGACGATTGGGTTTGCTCAGACCGATGGTAGTGGGTCCTGGAGTAGCAACAAATTCTGGGTTACTCGGTAAATTACCAAGCACAAATACAACTCATTTAGTTGAACTTTTTATTACTCATGTCCAGGAAGATGGACCATTAATGAAAATTTGGGCACAAAATGACCGAATGGCAGCAGTGTTTGTAGAAAGACTTATACTTTCATACAAACCAAACTTTGATAAACTGGTTGGCCAGCCAAAAACAGCTCATCAATTGTCGATTGGTTTATTATGTTGTGCGAAGTTTGAAGACAATATGTATTACAGAGCAAGAATTGTAGATTTTACAAGGCCAGACAAAGTTTCTGTAGTATTTGTAGATTATGGCAATACTGCAGTTATTTCAGTGGGAAATATCCGATTGCTTGACAATTTGGGATCTGATCTAGCTCTTGTAAATATTCATGATTTGGCATCAGAATATCTTTTGGCTGGCATAGTTCCTCGAAAGGCTGAATGGGAACCTCAAGCTGTTGTATTTATTAAGGATAAGTTGTGTTACAATGAAGTTAGATGTCAAATTATTTCGGAAGTTTATGGTGCAAAACTTATAAGAATTCTGTTAAATAATGAAGATTTTACACATGTTTTGGTAAAAAATAACTTAGGATTTCCTTTACCATTACAAGCTCATGAAGTATTAGTTTCTGGAATTTATGGTAAACATATTGCTCCTGAACAGTTCAATGTTCCTCCACCCCAAATACATAGAGTAATTACTTCAAATCCAATCCAAACTATTCATGAGTCAACCTCATTCAGCTCGGCTCCACCACGGTTTTCAAGTGAAATGCTTTTACCGGGTTCAGAACATCTTGTTTATGTTAGTCATGTAGAAGATGGACCATTTACATTTGCTGTTCAACTTAAGGTAATTTAATAGAAAAATAAATTAAATCGTTAATGTTTTTTACTCATATATATGCTTAAAGTTAAGTTAATCCAGTTTTCTTTACTTTAACCTATTTCAGACTAGTAAACAACATCCATTGATAAAATATGGGTAATTATATAGATTAGGGGTTATTGTTAGTTTTCATTATTTTTTTGTTGTTAATCCTTTACTACATACCTTTATTTTTAAGAATAAATTATTTCTTCAATGTAGAATTCAATTTTTAACTGAAATATCATAATCAAAATTCACAGGTAATTATGCATTGAAGCTTGCCTTAAAATTTCATTAAGAAAATAGTTGAAATCGGTTACTTCCTAGGTTATTTTGAAAAAAATTAGACCATATTAAGTGTCGCTAGACATATATATATATATATATATATATGGGTCATTCCATGCCACTTCATCCAGGTCATGTCACCCATGAACTCAGATTTAGCTGAAAATTTTTTTATTTGCTTATTTGTCCATCCTAATAACCTATACAAAGTTTTAAAAAATTATCTTCAATAGTTTTTAAATTATGAATTTTTGAAATTTAGCAAAATAGGGTTAAAATGGCGTTTCCGAGGCTATCACTTTCGGTGACGTTATTATATTAAAAAATCCATAACTTCTATAATATTTAATTAACATAAAGCAATAATTTTTTTATCAAAATGTTCAGAAAAGTCAGGAGATTATAGAAAATATATATTTGGTTAATTATCACTTATATATTTCTATGTAATGTTTTGGTAAACTTAAATTTTGAGACATTTTTTAATCAACAAACAGAAAATCTTTAAAAGCGATTATTGACCAAAGGCATAGCAGTAACCACAGTTATTTTTTTGTTTAATTAACCTTAAAGATGTAAACTAAAATAATCTGGAACTTTACTTTAGCTCTACTTTAGTGATGGTTGCGCAGCACAATATAAAAATTGTAAAAACTTTATTAACATATGCCACCATGAAAGTGATTTCAATTTAAGTGCTTCGTGGGTTTTTTCGCAACCAGCCATGGAAAGTCCCCATGTGACGGCATCGGTGGTACGGTGAAACGTCTGGTTGCAAAAGCCAGTCTTCAAATGACACCTGGCAATGCAATAGACGATGTCCACAAGTTTTTTGATTTTTGTAAGTCCAGGATTGAAAATATTCGTTTCTCTCTAATCAGTAAAGAAAAGTTATCAGAATCAAGGAGAAGCCTTGAGGAACGTTTCTCAAAAACCAAAACCGTGCCTGGAACACGCAGTTTCCACCATTTTATTCCAAAATCTAAGGGTCAAATTGCTACTAAACGTATCAGCTTTGATGAGAAATTTAGTACAATATATGATTTTGCAAATGAATTACCATATCTGAAAATGGTAGATATCAGTGTAAATGACTACATAGTGTGCACTTATGAAGACCATTGGTATTTCGGATTATTGATGGAAAAAAATGAAATTAAGTGTGACGTCCATGTTAAATTTCTGCATCCCCACGGACATGCAAAATCATTTTACTGGCCTTCAAGAGAAGACATCTTTTGGACACTGCTATGTAACATAATCTCATGTGTCAATCCACCTGTAACAAAAGGCTCAGGGAGGATGTACTATTTCTCTGAAGAGGTAGTTCAATCAGTTGACATACGTTGCAAGGAAATGTTAAATCACACACGCACCCACATATAAAATCAAGGTAACTTCTCAACTGTTAAAAGTCCTGTATCTGTATGATTTTCACCAAAATGTACTATGCCAATGAGCCCTTGTGTAAATAATAAATGTATTTCTTTGTAAAAAAAATTATTAGCATATCATCTGCTGTAATTTTATATTAATTTGGTGTACAGCCTAATATAATAGTTGATGATGTATATTTTGACATTTAATATGTTGAGGTCAGTATATATTTTAGTGTTTATTGGGCAATATTATTATTAACAGATATTAAATTGCAATTGAAGGGAATAATAGAGGTTTTACACTGGATAAGAAGTTTAAATTAATTGATTTTGTACGATTTATTCAACATCACCTAGATTTTAACTTTTAGGTAATTTTAAAAATATTATCAGGTAAAAAACCATTAATTTTATTCCAGATTATTTTAGTTTACATCTTTAAGGTTAATTAAACAAAAAAATAACTGTGGTTACTGCTATGCCTTTGGTCAATAAACGCTTTTAAAGATTTTCTGTTTGCCGATTAAAAAATGTCTCAAAATTTAAGTTTACCAAAACATTACATAGAAATATAAAAGTCATAATTAACCAAATATATATTTTCTATAATCTCCTGACTTTTCTGAACATTTTGATGAAAAAATTATTACTTTATGTTAAATATTATAGAAGTTATGGATTTTTTAATATAATAACGTCACCGAAAGTGATAGCCTAGGAAACGCCATTTTAACCCTATTTTGCTAAATTTCAAAAATTCATAACTTAAAAACTATTTAAGATAATTTTTTTAAACTTGGTATAGCTGTATTTCTTACTTATATATTTCTTATTTTTTATTAAACTAATGTATTTTGGTGCTTCAAAAATGTCTGGCGACACCTAATATGATCTCATTTTTTCAAAATAAATGATGTGGTAAATGGTTTCAATGATTTTCTTAATTAAATTTAAAGGCAAGCTTTAATGCATCCGCAGAGCTAACTTTTTCACTGAAAAAAAACATAATTTCATCGTTTCTAGGTTAAGGTCCATTAAGTGAATTACATGTTAAAATAGGTTTGCTCTCTCAAAACTGTTACTATTCTTAGAAATTGAGGTAGTACAAAAAAAAAAAATAATAAAAAAAATAAAATTGGGGTGCTACAGTAAAGAATTACCTATAAACAGTATTTCATGTAAATAATAATCAAATTATATTAATAATAGATCTTTATCTAACCTAACCTGTCTTTGATAAAAAAAAAAAACATGTAAGATTAAATTATTTTAATAGTATTCTTATTTCACAGCAAAGTAAAATTATTGCCGAATATTTTATTACGAATACACAGTAAGTCTGATCGATAATCAAATCAATTGATATTCATTTTATTTTGTCATCTCTAATAGCTTGTCATCTGTAATATTATTATGCAAATTTTGTACTTTGCATTTTCAATGCACTAAAATAGTGTTTTCTACTTAAAAATAGTATTTCCTCTTTTCAAAGTAAGGTTTGTACTAAATGAATTTAGCAAAGTTTGCTATGTAAACTTACATCGATGTTAGTAAATTTGTACCAAGGTTCGATTTTGATGATTTTCTTAGCTAAATTTCAGGGCAAAGATTGCATAATTACTGACTAATACTTGAACTTATTAAGGTAATTGTTTACTTAAAGGTGGCTCCTAATTTTCAATTTTTTTATTTTTTTATCGGCTACTACATACCTTACTTTTTAAGAATAAATAATATTTTCCTTGCGGAGGTCACTTTTTTCACTGAAAAATCACAATCTAAAAATACTATTTACAAAAGTCTGCCTTGGTTATCATTAAATTAAGCTTTTATAAATGCTATTTATAAGTTCAACTACTAGGCGGTAATTCAGTAATTGTCCTTGCCCTGAAATTTAGCCAAGAAAATTGTCGAAATCGTTTACTACTCACCTCATTTTTAAGAAATGAGATTTTATACTAGGTGTCGCAAGATATTTTTGAAGTACCAAAATACATTAGTTTAGTAGAAAATAAGAAATATTAATGTAGAAATTCAGCTCAGGTTATGAATGTATACATTAATATTTATCACTACATAATATTATTCTACAAGTTAGTGAATGTATGGTCTCTTGTTTTATTAGGTCTGGCTAGATGACTAGGCCTATATATATGACTTAGTATTTCATAATATTATGGTGTATGATTGAAGAATCATAAGAAATAGGTTTGTATAGGTAATTATATATAGTCTACCTAGCCAGACGTAATAAAAACAAATAGCCTATGATATAACAAATATTTTTACCATGACAAATGTATGTTTTAATAATAAACATCGAACGATGACACATTTACTAACTTGAATAACTATTAACTTAGACATTCGTGACCAGAGCTGGATTTGCAATATTTGCATTCATAATTAACTAACCAAACTTGGATAATTAAAATTTTTCATAATTATTTTGTTAATTAAAAAAAAAAATTGTTAAATTATTAATTTATTTTGTCATTTATTATAAAAAACATTACACTATGTTAATATTTATGACTACATTTGTCAAGTTAGTGAATGTGTGATTGCTTGTTCTATTAGGCCTGGCTAGGTTAGGTTATATATAATAACTCCTTACAGTATATAACAAATTGTTACAAGTTAGTATTATTTGACAAATTCTCAGGGCACTATATATATATATTTTAATTAAAATTTTAATAATATCGTTGGGAACTCTTTCTCTCGGGGCAAAATTGTGAGTTTAAATTTTACAAAGTATCTTTATCTTAATCTAAAAAAAATATCAGTTCTAATTTAGTATAGGCTTATGTATGATTCTAATTAGTGTTCTTATCTGTTAAAAAATGGATTAATATGATAGTTTTATAAATGAATTTGTTTTTTTATTTAAAAGGATAAACCAAATTTTATAAGTTTTTTTCTTAGTTTTTTAGGCTACCTCATATTGAAGAGTCAAATTTGAATGTGAATTATTTTGCTTCTATTATTTCTGGTTTGAATTTTATACATTTATTTATTCCCAGCAATATCCTTAATGTCCTTTTCTTCATAAATTATATTAATTAATTCCTTTTATATATAATTCATTTGTATTTCTTGAGTTAGTTAAAATTTTAATTTAATACTTCTAAGCTTAAATACCAAAACGAACAGAACTTTATTGTTTCTTTCTGCAACAAAGGGTCGGCATAGATGGATTTTTATACTTCTTTGTCTTAGAGAATGCATATACACTCTTCATATATTCATCTTATTTCTATGTAATTAGTTAATATATATTCCCAATTCTTTCGTTTAATGTTATCTTCGTAATCATTAATAATAAATCTTTTTACATGGTTTTTTTTTTCAACTGTTCATAATAAATTCTGTCATATTTAATATATAATGCACTGCCATGGTAGCCATAGATCGCAGTTGTAATATCGTTTGACGTTTGGTCTGCCATAGGCTTTATTTAACCTAGCTTTATATTACACTTCACAGCACTCACTTGGATTTCATTTACCACTGTTTTAAGTCATTATTATATAAATTATTTGCACTTATCAACTAGCACATATAAAGATATATATATATATATATATATATATATATATATATATATATATATATATATATAGGCCTATATATATATATATATAAATCACATTACATTTGCTGTTGTCATTCCATTTATACATCCAATTTTCTCTATCCTATCTCATCATTTATAAAGTGTATATTTTATGTAAGTACTTACGTCTTGTATATTTTATGTGTTTTTCATACTTTATTGTTATTATTCAACACATTCATTGTGGCAAAAAATAGACCTAAAGTTACTGAAAAACAAACTGTATATAAATACTTACATTTTGGTGTTCGAAGTTCGTATTCATGGCTGGAAATAGAATCACAGCTACTCTTTGTTGGAATTCTGCATCATGAATTCATAGGTCGCGGGCGATCAAGCCTCACCCTGTATTGACCGCCATGTAGACACGGGTGACCAAGCCACTTCACACTAAATGGCAAACTGTCACTTTGTCAACATTTTTAACATTAATTTACAAATTAATTAAATGTTTATGGAAAGTCATGTTAATTATTGACATTATTTGCAAGTCAATCATACTTCATTTTCTTGTTTTTTAATTGTGGTACTCCTCAAAACACTGGCCTATGCACAGACCAGGCTTATCTTGGCAGATTTCATAATAGTAGGTGGTCTTTTTATTTTTCTTAGTATTTTTCCAGCAGATTCTGCACAATTTCCTCTTTAGCCTGTTTCTATGATCTCTTTTAGTAGTTATTGCAATTTTGTGTTTTTGTAGCCATTTTTGTGCAGGACTCTCGACTGGTGTTTTAAGTGGAGGCAAAAGGGCTCTGATCACATGTAGTCTGAAAACATACAGGGTCATTCTTGGTCGGTACTTGTTGTGCAGGTTGTGGGCATTTAGTAAAATCATTTGCAATATATGAAGAAAAATCTTCTTATACCAGTGTAAGGTTTTCCTTTCACATGGATAGTAGGGCAATAGTTGGTCTGCTCGATCCATTTCACTCATGTAGACGTTGTACTGGATGATAGGTAGTGGTTTTTGTACAACTATATTTCTCTTTGTATTGAACGCAACTATTTCGTTCTCATATTCAGTGTAAATATAAGATACTACACGCTTATCCTTCCACTTACCTATCATCACACTTTGACCATATCTAGTGATGGTTTCACCTCTTTTTAGCATGGCAGACTTCACATCTTGTGGAATGTGTAGCTTTATCTAAAGAAAGCTGTTTTTCGGGGTAGTATACACTATTCATTTTGCTGTTGAAATAGTCAACTAGAAATTATATTTTGTCCATGCTACAAGTTTTAGGATGGTGAGGATTGCGAAAGTACAAACAACCTAAATTATTTAGGTATCTATCTCTAGACATAACATTTCTGAAAGATTTGTAAATTGAACAAACTATCCGTTTTCCAATAATCTTGCAAACGATTTAGGTGAATAGTGCCAGTGTGTAAAAGAAGACCCCAAAAATAAAAAAAAACTCTTGAATGGTGACTTCCTTCCACTTACTGATTCGGAACTTAGGGGTGAGATTAGGTTTGGGAAAAACTTTAAGTGCATAGGCCTACTCGTTGGTAAACTTTACAATATTTTGAAGAACAATAACGTCTAACAAAAGCCTAAAAAAATCATAAAGCTTCCCCCACGCCTGGGTTTGGAACTAACAATTTATCTTGCTTTGTAAATGTAATTGGCATCACTAGAAGTTGTATTAGCCCATTCAGGGACAATAGTACCAATATCAGGGTCATCCTCACTAAGGTCATCATCATGAGAATACTCAGAATCATCATCAACCATACATTAGACTAGAGCTCGGATTTGGGATGCAAGTGGAATGTCAACATCACTTTCACCTCCAAAGTTTGTGTTTGCCTGTGCGGAGGTCCCAGGCATATGAGAATTCATTCTAGACAAAAAAAAAAAAATATATATATATATACTAACATTAAAAACATAAGACTTTAAACACGTATTCAAATAAAAGAGAAACACAGTTAAGCTCTTGGTCGCGAGCACAAAACCTGAAACCAACAACACCTCAGACACGCTACACTACTGACACATATAGCTACATGACTCAACCGTTTAAATTGAGTGACTGAGCCACACTGAAGCAGACAACAATAGCAGTCTTGTTTTTCCGCAGGCGACCAAGCCGCTCTGCAGTGACTTACGCTTTTGATAGCCGGCGACCAAGCCGCAGTCAATGTGTTAAACAAATTTCATTTTTTTTAACCCTTATTACTTTTATTATTATTGATTTTGTATCTATCTATCTTTTGTAATTTAATTTTCTAAAATGCCAATTGACTTATTTCTGTATCTAACCTAAGAGTCTGGGAATTAAAAGTCATTTTAATTATATATATATTATATATATATATATATATATATATATTTATATTATATCGATATTTAAATAATTGTAATTATTTTTGTTTTTTTAAAAATAAGTATTAACATAATATTTTATTGGATTATAATTTTAATAATTCATGTTGTGTTTTCAAAATAAATAAATTTTAATTGATTTTAATTAATACAAAGTCATAAATATACTTTTAAAATAATTGTTTTTTGTGCTATTTAATATATATTTATGTGCTTTATTAGATAGTACAGAAAGATTCTGCTAATACTCTTTGAAATGATACTCCCTGAAAATGAGTCTCCATAAATAAAAATAAAAGAACTAGTTAAATTCACTACATTATAAGGTAAATATAGAGTGTATGTGCTGGTTGAATTTAGTGGCGAAAATTCATGACATCATTTACTATCTACTTTAATTTGAAAGAATTAGATAATATTTGATGTCGGAAGACACTTTAGAAGTATTAATATCCATTAGTTTAATAGAAAATAAGAAATATAAAAGTACAAAATTCAAATATATATACCTCCCAAACCTATTTGGTTTATTATGTCTGGTTAAGTGACTATGTATATAGTGAAACCCTGCAAATCCGAAATTCTAGGAAATCCGAACAGGTTTTGACTAATATAGGCCTCGATGTGCAAAAAACACGCAAAGTAAGAAAAAAATCATTTATTTTGAGTAGAAATCACACCAAAAGTAAAAAAAGTACATTACAATTACTTTAGTACTGTATAACTAAAAAATGGTACTTTACATATTTGCTTAATTACGTAAATTTTCTGGATTGAAACACAGAACGAGTAGTTAGCTTCAGTATTATAGTATTTTTAGAATAATCACATTACAAAAGAAAATGCTGTAAATAAAAATATCATCATACCAAAACTACTTCTTTCACTTGAAATCTGTTATCTTCAATTGCCGAAGTGAAAAAAAAACCTCCCAGCTTGATGTGGCTGATGTGTGTTGTTCTATGAAGCTCAACGCGACATTAAGAACAGAAGCCACATCAGTATAAAGTCACAATCTCTGCCACAGTCACTACTATATACTTTGCAGTCATGTTGACCTAGGGCCAGATTCACTATTTCATGTTCCTTCATGTATTCTTTATTAACATCAACTGTTGCCCACTCCTCTAGACAACTTTCTCCAGTATCATTATAACCTGGTACTTGCTGAATAAGATGTAGAAGCTCAGTGCCATCATCTTGTGTGACAGGTGTAAGGATAGGTGTTGTCTCGAACTCAAGGCTTGGCCAAAGTTTCTTCCAAGATCTACGGAGTAAGTTCACAGTCGTGTTTTGCCAGGATTCGGAGGTCCAATACATAAGATCTTTAATTGTAATTTTTTTCAAATTTTCAAGAACAGAAACAGTGTTATTTTCAATCAGAAACCATAGGAGAATTTTCTTGTAGTTTAACTTTACATTGTGATTAGATGGCTGAATCAGTGAGGTAACATTGGAGGGCAGAAAAATTGCTTTTATATCCCCAGCACACCAATCGCATATACGAAAGGTGGGAAGGGGCGTTATATAGCAGTAGAAGCGCTCGAGGTGGTAGTCGATTTCCTTCAACCATCCATTGGTGGCAGTAAAGGCTGAATCAGCATTCATCAGCTTATTCAGCTATAATGCCTTCTCTTGTATTAATGGACCACTAATATGCATTCCTTTTTGTCGCTCTTCTGCAAACCTCAGAAAAACTACTTCATCAATTTTTTCATTAACAGAAACTGCCACAAGATGACATTGTTTTAAAGTTTTTTCACTAGTTACATTACAAAACTGTTCCAATTTTCACAAGATTTTTCTTCCAATCACTGATTCTTTGCCTACCCCGAACTCGGCAGCTGACTTGGTTAAACTCTCTCATGTATCGAGATGTTTTAAAACTGTGTTTTTGCTCTACAGGACTTGCTCGCTTGTTTGACATAATAAAAACAATTATCAATACAGTTAACAAATAAAAATGTAACACAACTTAAAATATTATCAGGAAATGTGGTTTGGCTGAAGAGTCCGCAGAACACATTCTCTTAGAGTGTGAGGCGTTAGGACGAGCCAGGCTATACTCTCCAGGCCCTCCGGGGAAGGAGATGGAAACCATCCTAGACAACCCTATAGGTAGCATCTGTCCCTTCAGCAAAAGACCTTCAGGTCGACGTCGGTGAGGCCTCTGACGGAGGCTTTCACAGCCCATAACATAAAAAAAAAAAAAAAAAAAAAAAAAACACAACTCAAACAAAAACTGAAAACACAATTAAAGCAAGCAATGACAGCAGATCGATACGAACAGTTACAACAGACGCAAGCTAACTAATGTTTAATAAGCGGAAACTAGACTTCAGTGTTCTACTGTATTTTTAACCTAGGCCTGCCTAAGGACAATGACCCTTCGCCCACCTGCTCATCAGTGAAGGTCACTAACCTCACTTGACACTACACTACACAAACACCAATCCAGCCATCCTTCTACACTATAATGTACGGTAGTGTACAGTACTTATGGCTGGCTATTGAATTTTGGGCATTTTTCAGCTAATCCGAACAAGCTTCAGCTCTAATTATTTCGGATTTGAGGGTATATATATATATATATATATATATATTCAGTTGCCTTACCAGACCTTTAGTTCCTTTACTAGGTCTGGCTAGGTCAATATACTAGTTCATATGATTCTGAAATACAGCATAGTAATATTTACCTGTTGTTAGAATATAGTTAATGTGCACACATCTAACGACATGCTATTCTATTACCTAAGCTTGACTTATGAAACCTAGACGCATAGGCTCACTACGTATTCTGAACATCGAATGTAAACTTGTAAAATTGCATATTTTTAACAGAAATATTGGAATTTGGTAAAAAGTGTCTTCCGACATTAAATACGATCTAATTTTTTCAAATTAAGGTAGGTAGTAAACAATTTCATGAATTTTCACAACTAAATTTAACCGGCATGTTCAGTCAATATCTATCTATTATAAATAATTAATAAAATTGAAAGACCAATTTTAAATAAAACATTGAAGAATAGATATTTTACAAAAATAAGTGAATATCTTATTCTTGATTCATTACTGTGCTGGTACTGAGTTGAAAAGAGTAAAAAGAAGGTTTAAGAGCCGCACGGTCCGCCTGCCCTTCTGCCTTTTTAACATGGGAGGAACTCTTAAATTATGTAATATTGGCTATGCGTGAAAATTTTAAATTAAAATAAAATGGTACAACCAAATAAATAGTATTTACCAACACATTAATGTAGAAAAATATTGTATTTACTTTGTACCGACTCGAAAAACAGTTAAAACACATTGTTATTTTCCCATAAGAAACACGTACTTTTACGGTGACTTTGTCGACATTTTAAAAATAATGTACAAGCTAAATATATATAATTATTCTATAAAAGGTACACTCATACTATAGCAATTGTCTCTATTATTTACTTTAGTAATTTTAACCGTGTTTACTATTTATACTAGGCATTTTAAAATATGTTAGCATTTGCAATGAAAAATACAGGGCGCAGTAGTTCGACCGTTACCCTGCAGATAGGGTTGGCGTCGCTCGCCAATATTCTTTACCGTTTGCGCCCAACAGTAATAGATCCAATGTTCGGTGCGTCAACTTGATATAAACCATGCATTTAATTTATATAAACCATGCATTTAATTTATATAAACCATGCATTTAATTTATATAAACCATATTCGTGTCAAGATAGATAATCGAAATGATTTAAAATAATCCCGGCTCACACGCCTGTTGAAATTGTTGCAAAACCGATTTCACCCTCTTATGTCAATTGACAAGAATATAACAAAATAATCGTCTATATATTTTGAAAACTTACCATCATTATTCTGTAAAAGTCTGAAAAAGATGTGAACAATCTGTTCCCGATTTACAAAATCAAAAACCTTACTATACCTAAAAAGGACGTTTACTACTTGTGAAGCATCAAATTAAAGACTTTAAAAACAAATGAATTTTTGTTGTTAAGGAAATAAAAATAGCCCAACGCATTCGTTCGCTACGCTCAAATATGTAATTTTATAATAACAGGCACTATTATTATGTGTTGTTATTATTATGATAAGGTAATTATTTTAGTTAATAATAGAAAGTCAGTTTTTCTTAGTGCCATCAACTAAGTTATTTTCATAGCGCGATTTTTTATACTAATTGAAAATAAAGATAAGTTAAAAAATTTGTTAAAATTTGGTATATGGTTGGTTTTACCAATATACCAAGAATAATCTTATAAAATTTCAAAATGGCGGTTGTTTACATTTTTTGTACGGTTATTGGTTTAACCCTTTGGCGAGTAAGCACGGATATTTCCGTGCTATGACACAGGCATTATAGGAGTATGGCAATTACGCTAAAATATACCATAAAGAGTGGGGAAAATTTTTTTTTACTTTTGAACAAAAGACATTATATTTGATTAAAACTACAAGAAAACATATACAAAAAATTGAAATTATGATTATTTATAGTTATTTACAGTTTAAAAAATGTGTAGTGTATGATATTGTTCAAAACAAGGATATATACAAAGGGACACCTCACACTTTGAGCACTCATAGGATGTTTCCTTCCGCTTTGGTAATGATCGCTTAGTATGTTTACACACAAAGCATTGTCGAGAAAGCTTCTTCTTCCGTGATTCATTGGAGGGGAGAGTTCTCATGAAGTGGCGACCTTGAAGACGTAGCGGATCACTTTCAATAGATCGGGACACATTACCGAAAAAATATAAAACAAATAAAAACTACGTCAACAAAACAATGACAACAGAACCATTTTTATACAACTACAAAGACAGCGACAGACTGACCGTGTGAAGCTAAAAGAGCGCGTAAAAAAGTGTGCATTACCCAGTTCCCGCTAGGCCTCACCATCCCCACTACCTCAAGAAAATAGAATATTTCTATATTATTGCATTTATTACTAATAGTTTAGGCAAAATTTTAAATTAAGTGTTTACAATTCAGTTAAATAATTTTACTATACTGATAGAGAAAAAAAAGTTTTATTATAAAGAAAAATCTTTTGCAGAATGTTAAAATAAAGAAATAAAATGTCAAAATCAAATAAGTAAGTGAAAATCCAAAAGAAAATTCAATAAATATAAAGTTTTTACCCTAGATAATGATTTTTTGAAGAGTTTTTAAGCAATTATAGAGTCCATGCTCAAAAACGGAAATTTCCGTGCACACACTCATTTGGGCACACACGGAAATTTCCGTGCTCACTCATTTGGGATCAAAATGATCACTCGCCAAAGGGTTAAGAGATATTCAAATTAAATTATCAAATGGCCACTGAGTTGACAATTTTTGAAATGAACTTTTGGTTCTTTGTATACTAGTAAAACTTAGCATACAAATCGTGTACACCAAAATCTTAATAATTTATAAAGTTATCAATAAACACAAAATATCCGACAGACAGATAATGCAATATTTTCAGATAATATATTAATGGAGACTTTTTTTCTTTATTTCGACGCCATAAATCAAGTTCTGAAGTTATGGCACATATTTTTGAGTTAGACCACAGTTATAGAGATAACACATTCAAAGTAATTATTTTCTTTTATCAGTCATCAGACATATTTATGATTCGCGAACTTATGATAATAGATGCAGTATAAAAAAATTGCAATATCATTTGCATTGTATTTAAGTACAAACTAATCAAACGTGACGTAGGGTCAGGTTGTGATGAGGTGAAAAAAGGTGTAGGGAACGTGAAGTCGGCCCTGAAGTAGAGGTAGCCGAGCCGGGAGGCGACTGGTAAATAATGTTAGAGTAAGGATTTGCTATTCGGGAAGGATTTGAGTGCTTAGTGCGAGGAATGTTGATAAAATAATAGAAAAAAATAAAGAAGTGTGCTGGCCCTGAAAAGGACCAGTTGGACTTAGGTTAGGTGTTTGGAGATAGGGTATTAACTGGCCTCTATGATGGATGTTCACCCGTAATCGCCGGCGCCAAAGCACCTACAATTTCCTTTTCAGGAGGCGATTAGGGTGAAGCAAGTTGCTGCCGTTGCCGGGATTTCTCCCTTTAATTTCCCGTACGGGAGGCAACGGGGCGATTCTCGAAGAGGCGTTGTCGGTGTAGCGAAGAGAAGGTGAGGAGTGATAATGAGGGTTTGAAGTGAAATGATTCCAAAACGTGTATTGGTTGAAGGATGTTGGAATGTGGCAGGTGGCAGCAAAAGTGTGTAGTGGAGCTGGCGAGTGGTTTTCGTGGTGTGGTGTGAGTTGGTTGAGGGGTCTCTCGGTCTTGCGTAAGAAGACCGATGTGAGAGATGGTCCCGGTGAAGTGTGTGAGCGAGGGGTCTCTTGGCCTTGCGTAAGAAGGCCGTGGGAGAGATGGTCCCTGCTAATCTCGCGTCAGGAGAAGTGTTGTGTAGGTGTTGAGATGTGATGTGTTCTTGATGCTTGTAGTTGGTCTCCTAGTAGACAAGTCATGATTTTGTCCCTGAAACATGAGTACTTATACAATTTCTAGCTTGCCTAGGATTGGTTGGTTCCTAGACAATGAGCTGTCCATTGTTAAGTTCTCCCGAGAAGCGAACCAATCCCGACGTGAGGTTGGTTCGGAGTTGTGTCGCGGATTGCCATTGTTGTGGCCGCGGACTTTTACTTGCTCGACGTGAGCTGTCGGCCAATCAGAGACGAGTAGCGAGTGCGGGTCTTGTATTGTGAGATTGGCCGATGTAGAGCCGTTTAAGGCCGGGGAATTGATGTTTGTTGTGTTGGCTGAGTGTTGGCAGGTTTTGCCGTGTAGATTGTGGGAAACTAGTCGGGTGAACTAGTTCCCTTGGTGGTGACGTTAACAATTCCCCCCTCACTTGAGGAACTAAGTTCACCCTAGTGGGATTTGAGCGGGGAGTGTGTGAGTTGTGTGAAGGTGTGTTAGTGTATTACTGCCAAAGCCGGAGCTTTCTACCACAAACGTTTGAAATGATTATGTTTTGTGTAGTTGGAATAATACATATTGCACCTCACATGCTGCTAATTTTCCTAAAATGTATTGTCAACTATTACACTAAACATTGAATATAATTTTTAAAATACAACTAAAGTTTTTGTAAATATAAAACACACATAAAACTATTATTGACTTCTAATAAATGACTAAATAAATTAACATTTGGTAGTACAGTAATATTAAATCTAACTTCATTGTTATTTTCCTGTCAAATGTTTTCTTAACACATTAGAATATTTGCTTCAAAATTGTATATGCTTGTGTTTAGTTAAATAATTGTTGTAGATTCATTTTTGGGCGTTTTGTAATGTTTCTAACTTTTACTTAAGTAATATATATATATATATATATATATATATATATATATATATATATATATATATATATATATTTAAATATTCCTGTATTACCTGTATATCGGTATTGATCTTCATATAATAACTTGTCACCTTTTTTGATCAAATATGATTTTTCTTTGAATAAATAATGTCATCAGTTTCATATTAAAAACTTTGATCCTACATTATTTAAAGGTTTAGAATGAATATAAATAGCTATTAGCAGATTATATATAACGTAATCAATTTAAATCGCAGTCCTTTATGGATGAAAATCTTGTGTGTTGAATTTCGTGTTTTCGAATTATTAATTGTGGTATATTCCGTAAATAGTTTGTTTGTGAATTATGTGTCCAATTTACTGTAATAACAAAACAGACTTGTATACATGTTCGTAATACTTATTTTACTTTTGTATCTTTGTATTACGAAAACCGATATTATTATATATTATGACATATACTTGTATATGTATGTGTATTGTATGATTTCACGTTGGCTGTTTCACGTTGAATATAATAGAATAAGGCTTAATTATATGAAATTGTGTTCCATATTAAATGCTAACAGCTATATATCAAATTTGAAAACCCCTTTACTAAATAAATTTGTATATCTTATGTTTAATTTAAACAGTTAATTGTTGGCAACAGTTTTTAAATATTTCTGATATTTGTAAATAAATTAAACTCAAAGGTAACATTTTTTGTTAATTCAGGAAAAGGAAACTAAATTTCGGTTTGGTTGGTTCATTAAAAAATGAATATTAAAACCTTATTTTCCGAATCGAATTAGTATTGTTGGAAGAGTTATGTTTATAAAAATATACCTTTATGTATGTTACACATGGATACGAGAACTAAATGAATAATTTGTAATCATAAGTGAAGGGTTGTGAATGTGTGACACATCTTCAAGAACACTGGGTATTCTATTGGTTGTATCGTTCTAAGTTCTGTTGTATATAAAGCTTTTGATAAGAGAAAAGTACGAATGTTATTGTGTTCTATATAAGTTATTTTATTCATTTACATGAACAATTTTGGTGTGTCGGTTTTGAAATCCTGTATTTTGTTTCAAAAAATTACTGTTGAATACACAAATTTACTTTACAAAATAAATATACTTTATGCGCAAATCAAATAAAGCGATATTTGTACTGCTTGACAATTTACTTAATTATTTACCCTACTTATATTTTTTGTCAATAGCCTAGATTGTATCCTCATTTGTATCCACAAATAGGGACAATTGAGTTTTGGAACACTCTGTATAGGTTTTAGTAGTCATTGCTACAACTCGCCGAGCGCTTGGTATTGTGAAGACCGCTTGGTACTGTGTCGGCATTGAACAATGGAGTGGATGGGGTGTGAAATATGATAGTTGGAGGGGGCAAAGGTTGACGTGAGCCACTGGCGGTCGGTATGACAAATTCTTAGTGCGGGTGGTGGACCACTACATTGAAGGCAACGCTAAAAGACGATTTTCAGACTGACTCCTGCCGCCTCTTAAGGCAGGTTTAAGGGTGGTGGTTAAAAACATAATTGGGATTTACATTGTACAAATAAATCATAAAACGTAGAAATTTGTGAAATTACCATACAAATTGCTTCAGTCTATCAATCCTCTTATTTTTTAATAGTTTTAATCTTAAGTAGGTCGGAAACAAATGGTTAACATTTTTGATTGTTAGAAAATTTAAACTGTCTCTTAAAACTTTGAATGGCAGAAATTAATATTTTAGCATAGAATAAAAAATACTTCATTTAGTCTAACATACAATTTTGAACAAATGTTATTTTTAGAGTCCTGAGTAGAAAAGAACAGTAGTATCTAAATCTCTATTGAACATATCACTGAAATTCACTGATTTTGTTTTCCAGTCTGTTGCAGAAAAAGCTCTAACCAAATTAATGGCAGAGTTGAATGATCACGAGCTGAAGCGTATTTCTGGACCATTGATTCCGGGTTCCGTGTGCTTGGGAAGATTCAGCGAAGATCAAAGTCTATGTCGAGCTATTGTTATGAATGTATTTGATGATAAATGTAAACTCTATTATGCTGATTATGGAAATTCAGAAATTTTACCTTATTCAGAAATATTTGAAATTCCACCACAGTAAGTTATATTTCAGTAGGCTTAATTATAATAATTTGTGCAATTTATTATATTATAATGTTTTTGTTTGGTTAGCAAGATGAGAGAAAACCATCATTGAACAGATAAACAGATGTAAACTGCCACAGGGGCTCGAGGTTAGAAATCGTGTACTCTCATGGCCGAAAACATCGGTATGGGAAGACCGGGCCCCGACCCTTATTAGTGAACATTGGGCCGGCCGTAATAAACAACTCACTGTATTGAGACACTTGTTCAACGTAAATACTCCTTAATATATACACCGGAATCAATGAAATTAACTTACCTGGCTTGAACGTTATCATGTAATGTTTAATGATTTAAAATTTAAATACAATATCCTCTTATAAAATTAAACTTCGGATATAGCTGTTTATCAATACTTACTTTCATGCAAACTAACCCTTATGTGTGTTTGTTTTTTATAATAATTTAAATATCGGACCAACTAATCAAAATTTTGTGTACAAGTGTAATTATTGCAGTATTGAATGTACTAAATTTTGCCATTTTACTTTCCGACATATATAGTATTGGAAAAGTTATGTGATGAGTCAAAAAATTGATGTACATTTTTTTTGCTGATATATCTGTGACCGTCTCCACTTCTTTTGACAAGCTGGAAGCTCCGGCTGGCTGGAGACCGCGTACACCTTAGCCGAATCTCGTCAGGATGGGCCAAGGAGTCGGGTTAGGACGCTAATGAATGCACGCAACGCAAGTGAAATTAAATGTTATATTTTATTTGAGCGCCGAATTAGATTACAGAAATATTTATAATTTATAAAAAAGACATAACGGAAAGATAAAGCCCTTATAGTGGCCATACCGTTTAATTTAGCTAGCACGTGGCCGAAAATGGACTGACCTCGTCCCGTAGCGGTCTTCCTTCTCGCGGCTCTCGGAATAGACTCCCAGCTCGGCTCGCTGGTCCAAGCCCTCCACTCCTCATCTCTCCCCTTCTTCTACGTGATATTGCACTGCTCAACAAAATCGCAAGTGCCAATTCATATTTTATTATTTAGAATTCCTTTACATCCTAATTTATACGTATTATAGTTTTGGTTTGGTGGGCTCCTTGGCTGGGCCACATATCTGTTTTTAAGGTCCCTGGTGGTTTTTAGAATGATGTGGAGTGCTCTACAGTCCAAATAATAACTTAATCTTATCAGCAGTAATTAATAAAGTACAACTCGCTCTGAGGATATAAAAACATAACAAGTGTAGGCTTTTATTTCAATATATAAATATGTTGTTAGTGGTCTATTGTTCATATTAAGTTTTTGATTGATAACTACTGAATGACATTTATGGTGACCGATGATTACTTAGCATAGTTTTTATTTGGTTTTGGAAATTGGTGATTGGGAAAATTTGTGAATGTTTTTATAGTTATTTACTTTCTCATATATAGGTAGTATACAGGAAGTATGTGATAGGTCAAATTTGATGTCAAGTTTTTGTGGATATGTATCCATTTAAAGATCTCTTGTGTCCAGTGATTTTTGAAATGATGTCTGTTTTTGACGTGTGTAAAATGTTCTACAGCATAAACGTGTTGAAAGATTTTAATTGAATTTGGTATGTGGGCAAATTTTTACCATATCTTGAAACTTTTTTTTTTTCACATTTAAAAAAAATTGGAATTCGCTAACATAAGAAAAACTAAATAACATGATTTTCTCAAAATCGGCTATAACAATTTAATACAATTTTGTCCCAAAGGATCTAGGAATAGGCTACATATTGGCTGCCATCTATTTAAAATAATTGCTGGTTTGCGAGTTATCAGTAAAAAACCAACAAGAATGAACGTGGACTACCATCATTAAAAGCTCAATTTTAATTAAACATGATTTATATTGAGGATGCGTTTATGGTATAAGCAAAGCAAGTTTAAGCGCTATTTAAATATATTTTTATATAATATTTTCACTTTTACTGAAAATTACCGAACTAACATTTTTTGTGAAGAATCATTTTGGTTAGTTTTAATTTCATTTTGTGAATGGGAGAGCGATAAAATTTGTGTATGTGTTTGCACTGTGTATTATTTAAAAGTTTCTTAATCCCAGTATTTTAAGTTTTGGTCAAATTAAGAGTTTTATGTATATTCTTCATCACATGCTTTTCTTACATGCACGATCCCTCTGTTAATACTCTCTGTATTTATTTTTTCTTAAAAAATAAAGTTTACTGCAGTTAACTGCAATACAATTGTGTTATGAACAATTGTTACTATACGTTATTAAACTGACAAAATATATTTTTAAAGTCTATTTTGTTCATATCATACATCATATGAATCACTAGAGCACTGTGTACAATGAAGAAAAATTTCCCAAAACCACAATAAAACACTAACAATAAATACAAAGACTGTATAGTTATGTTTATTCTACCTTATGCACATTTCAATAACACTGCTATCATCTTCAGAGGTACAATACACACTGACTGAAACATAACTATACAGTCTTTGTATTGTTAGTGTTTTATTGTGGTTTTGGGGAATTTACTTTCATTGTATCATACATACTTGAAGTCCGGAATTCATTCATTATAACCTAATAAAAAATAAAATATTGTGGATTAATTTTTGTAGAAGTTAATAAAACAATATTACATATAAAACTTTACTGACATAGCTTCTACTTCTCTTTTCTTCTTTATATTGCCAAACATGTTAGGTAGGATAGAATTTTGAATTAGTTCTGATTCAACATTTTGTTTTATTTATTTTTTCTTCCATGTCAAATTCATTATACAAGCTTACCATTGTACTATTTATGTAGAGATAGATGTGTTTATATAGACAATGATGAGATTGATTAAGCGTGAGAAAGTTTATTACTTTTTTAATAACGATTGGTTTAAATGACATTATTAAAGAAAACCAATTTTGAAATGTTTTCAAGTCTTTTTGAGGACAATACAATGAAATTAATAAATACATTTTTGGCATTGGTCTTTCTGTCTATGTTTCTCTGTTTTTTGATAATTATTTCTTGAAAAATGATGCACACATAATTAAGCTAGTATATTACTTTAATAAATATATTATATATGGCGTGATAGATATTTTAAAATTTGGTTAAATTTTACTTTAGTTTTGTACTTTTATTGTTGTGTTGTTTATATTTGTATGTTACTTAATTTTACATTTAGAATAACCTTTGCTCCTCGTTCTGAAGGTATTGATGACCACAATTTTTCATATATAAATAAAACAAAATATATACAAGGTTTTATATGACAGACTTCCTAATTAATAGATATTTGGCTTAGTGACAGGAGAAAGGGAGAATAATTAATGAATATACCAGTTGAAAGTACAAAACATACTATTAACTCAAAGTTACAAAATAATATCTTGAACAAAATCTCTTCTAGATGGCATCCATTTTATTTAACCTCTTGATGGAGGCACTCCTAGAATTTGTCAATTGCATATCACAGTTGGAGTCCATCTATGTATACATCTTTGTGAAAGTTGGGTTCTTTCAAGTCTTCTAACATCTCTTGTATACGAGTCCTTTAAATGTCTTCAAAAAAAGTAACGGATTCTGGAATGTCACCAAATCACTGTTGCCAAACCATGAGATGATCGACTTGAACCCACTACGGATGAATGTCATGCTGTTACTAGATGTGTGAGTGGTGGCCTAGTCTTGTTGGAAGTAAACTATCCTTTCCAGTTTACCAATCACAAAAGTTGCAACATTGCCATAAAACATGTTGAATTTACTGTCTCATTTTCATTTGGGTCACTTTAAAAGAAAAGTCATACAATACCAAATTGGCTGACACCACACCACAGGTGAATCTAGTAGGTGTGTAAGGTAGTTTGTGTTTCTAGCTGGCAGGAGGTTGAAGCTGTTTGTAATGTAATCTTCTTTCATCCTTTGGTATTATGACCTGGCTCATTGAGGCTGTAAATGCTGAAGTGTCAAAGGTTTATCCTAATCCCATAACCAGATGTTTAATCTTTAGATGATTATAATGGTTTCTTTGGTATTATTAGATGCACAGTATCTTCTCACTCGAGCTAAGTCCTCCATTATAACTTTTTTAAGTGGTCAATGTTTAAAGCCTAGAACACTATGTGAATTTCAATATCGTGTCATACTGCAACTTTTATTTGATTATTTCAAAGAGCACATACATAAATGCACAGAGATGCATTTACACATGGCTGTCTTGAGAAAGTTGTATTATAGAAACGATTTAAAAACTCTGATTTAGTAAATGGGATATTTTGTACTTTTCACTGGTATAATAATAATTTTCCTCTGTCACTAAATGAAAGTCTTCAACACCTCAGGGGCTCTGTTAGGGTTGATATGGTAATCTTGAGGTATCTTAGTGGGATCTACATCTTACTTCATTCAGTTTTGGGGTTGATTCCTCTCTTCATTTTTTTTATCAGTTTTCTCTTGACTCACTCTTGTTTTCTTCTGACGCTGATGTTGTTAGAGTATTCGTGGGCTAGGGATTCATGTTTTATGGGATTTTGTTCTTTATTCAAAGACAATGATGACCAAGATGTTTTTTGGCTTAAAAAAAAAAGTTCAATATTATGGTGTCGGTATTAAAATGACGTATTACATGTCTATCCTATTTGGATTATTTTGCAGGGTTACCCCTCCCCCTTTGGGCCCCGGGACCCAAATTTGAAAAATATTTTGTCATGAAAAGTGTCCCGTACCTCCAAAATAGAATGGCGCAAACCGCTTTCAAATATCTCAAATAACAAAAACGTTGAGGGGGGTGCAGGTTTCTTTTCAGCCATGTTACTTTTTGGTCCTCCATTTTGTTTAGGATAATCGGATTGATATTTCAATTACAGATTCTGTCTCGTCTTTTCATTACGAACAAAATGACGTATCACATGTCTATCCTATTTGGAATATTTTGCAGGGTTACCCCTCCCCCTTTGGGCCCCGGGACCCAAATTTGAAAATTATTTTGTCATGAAAAGTGTCCCCTACCTCCAAAATAGAATGGCGCAAACCACTTTCAAATATCTCAAATAACAAAAACGTTGAGGGGGGTGCAGGTTTCTTTTCAGCCACCCTGTATACATTTTTTTAGTTTACCTCAAATGAATATATTACAAGAAATATTCTTTTATCATTCCATATGGATGGCTATCTAATTGTTTCCTAAAATCTCATTAAGAGACCATGTTTAACATGTAGTCAAAATAAAAAAAGAACAAATTTATAATTTTGCAGAATATAATAACGTATTTAAACTTTTTGTTTGAAGAAAAATTCAAAATGGCAATCAGCATTTCAGGTTTGTTATGTTTATGCTCATTTAATGAAATTTAGTTTCCCAATTTATTTGATGTTGTTATCTAAGTAATTAATTTTTATCTGTCAAAAGAATGGTTCAACAAATATAGTCTACTTATCCTATAACTCCCATGGTTCAGAGTAGCAGTTTAACTTTATTTTTAATTTTAATAATGAAGCATTATGTCACTTTTGGTATATGAATTTTAAAGTAAATATTGAGACTTGTAATATAAGTGATAATTTGTTTGACAGATACGTAGGCCTAAAGGTAATGGCTCTCAGATTCACCTTGGCTAACATCAGAGGTCAAGTGTTTTCAGACAACGTGAAAGCATTCTTTAAACAGCAAGTTACAGACAAACAGGTTGTGATTAAAGTGACTCCACCAGAAGCAAGTCCTCTCAAACAGTACTGTGAAATGTATATTGAAGGACGCAATGTTAAACAGATGATTATGGATAAAGTTTCGGAAGAACAGCCATTAACGTATAGCAAACTCCATACACCTGTCAAGTAAGTATTAGAAAATGAAGCTACTTTATACTTCCGGTCTTAAGTGATACAGATGACATAGTAGGTAGATGACCAGTGGACAGCAGCAGCGAAGTAACAAGAATGTTCAGCATTAGTTGTTCTTCATTATTAAATTTCGGCAGGTCTTTTTGTATTTTATTCTAGAAATTTGTTTCCTTCATTACATTCATTTCAAGTAGAATGATGTACTTTAGGCTTTCACAATATGGAAATTAAGGTCATTCTTTCAAAATATAGAAATCACCTTCATTGGTGGAATTATATTAGGTCTTATTAAATTAGTGACTGCTTTTAATGTTTTTTTTTTATTCTGTCGCAACACTTTTGAATGGTCCGTCTTCAAATCGTTCAAATAGATTGTTGTCATCAATACTGTTACTCCCTGTTCATAGTGCCTAAGTTGCTGACATGATTAAAAAGTTAAAAAATGTCGGACATAGATGATGTTTCCTACTAATTCATTAGAGAGTGTTCCATGAACTAGTGGAGCCGCTTACTCAATTGGTCAACTCTTTCTTTATTGAAGGAATTTTTCCTAGTTAGTTAAAACTATCCAAAATCTTGTTACCAGGCGACTTAAATTATCAAAAGGTGGAACCAACTGGTAACAATGTTTAAAAAAAAAAAAGAAAGACAAATTTTATAATTAACAAACCCAAAGATTTATTTAATTTAAACGGAAATTTCGACGGATCAGATTTTACTATTTACAATTATATTTTGTTATAAAATTAAAAAAAAAAAATTACAAAGTTTTCTTAAAAAAAAAGGTTTAAGTTTTCAGAAACATATACATATACAAAAGGTGAAGATGGTAAGTTATTTTAACAAGTTTGGGGTTATACAAACTTAGTCTAAACATACATATAAATAAATAAATATTTATATATAAGAACACATCTTATGAAAGAAAGGATGTGACTCCATTCTCATTATAAAAGAACAATTCATTTTATATATATATTAATCTCCATTTATATATAAAAAAATTATAGAGAAAAACTTAAATTTAAAATTAAGTGAAATATTAGAATAAAAAGGAAATTTTTAAATATTGAAATTTTTAAATAGTGAAATTTTTAAATATTGAAATTTTTAAATAGTGAAATTTTTAAAGATTGACGTCAATGTTTTTTTTTGTTTTATTAATTTTGAAAGTAACCCCTTCGGGGTCGTGAAGGCCGAAAAGTTTGCATTCAGCACCACCCATATATATATTATCGTATAAATAATTACACATTATTACATATAACAGTAAAGGACATATTATTAAACAGATTTCAGTTCCAAAGATATATATAAGAACAGGTTCACAATTTGAGTTAGAATTTTTAGAGGAATGTCATTTTATAGTGCACTTAGTGACGTTCAAAAAGCTTTTCCTTGTTATAAACATGTCTTAAACAGTTAGGTAGAGTCTTTCAAACAGGTATCCAATTTTGCTGCATGGACTTGCAAAATCCAGAATAAAATCCAGCAAACTTGAACCAGCTTTTGCTGGTTTGATATTGCAGGTTCAACCGGTCATATACGTATTTTTACAAGAAAAACTCACTCACATGTTATCTCTACACTTTACAAAAACACTGACATTCCTAAAAAGAACACTTATTGCATCGTAACAAGATGTTAAATATAATTTGGCAAATAATTAGAACGAAGATTGCAGAGCATTGTGCGAAAGAAATCCAGTTAAATTTAGAGCGACTACATATTCTAAAAGGTTGAACAGAAGTGTGTAACGGTTTGTAAGACTAGACTTTATCTCGAGAGAGAGAGAAAGAGATATATCATGCGATGATTAACTGTGCCGGCCACCAGGCTTCACTACCTGACGGATGCAGGTAGATGGGGCGAGGCGGGGGTGGAAGGTTGATAAGCAGGTATAGATTATTTTATTAATTTGTGAATGACATTACGGCTGGTTGGTAAATTTAGTACGGATTATTTTATTTTAATGATTTGTGAATAACGCTACAATCTTTCCAGGGAGGTGACATAGGATGTTGGCAATTACACCCATAGCTTTAATTACAAACATTCAGTACAATTAAAAAAAAAAAAAAATTTAGACTAATAAATTTCTTGGTACAATTTAATATCATACTTAGGGGTTAGTTTGGCTTTCAGAAGGGAATATCAATCATAAACATATTGACAAGTCTTAACCAAGTCTTTATCAATAGTGGAAGGCCTTGATAATAAAAAAAAAGTATTTAGTGTATTTCTTGAAGGCTTTCAATCGTGTTGATCACAAACAGTTATTTGATAAACTGAAAATGTATTTTCTTGACATTTTACTTTTTTTCCTTGTCAGCATCAATTCTTTTTCTTATGCATTCCAAGCGAAATATGATGGTATGTCTGAATATAACAATGTTTCGGCAAATGTATCAGTTTGCCATAATGAAAAAAATGTAATCAATATTGTTGGTGGTGGATTTGCTGCTCTTTCAAGTACATTTTCTGTTGTGAAATGAACTCTTTGCCCATTTTCGAGATGAACTGCCAAATGAACAACTGTTGGGGTGTTTTTGATGAATTGGAAATGATAAAATATGTCACACTGCTTTCATTGCTACTAATGTGATATTGTTTGATTTAATCAATAGACCTATTATTGTTTGGTTTTATCAATAAATCTATTCTCACTTGGTACTCCAAATACAGCCATATCAGTTCCTTTATTGACATATTTGCAAATGTATTTGATTGATTTTACAGAATTGCAATAGTAACTTTGATGTATGCTTTGAACGTTATAAATGGCGAATATAAGACAACTCAATGATTAACAACTTTAATTTCTTGATTTCTAGTTTCTGGAAGCAATGTTTTTCGGTAACATTTTGTGCATTTTCTATCAGCCATACATGGTGAGTTCATGTTGTGAAAATTTCAAATAATTCTGGATTGACAATTGAATCAGGAATTTCTGCTGAAATCAAGTTATCAATCTCGTTGGGTGTAATTTTGGTGATTAACCAAATCAAAATATGGCCATGTGGTGATCCTCTTTTTTGTCATTCAGTGGAATACATTCAGCAATATATTTCTTCGAACACATGATGTTTAACAATAAAGTTCATTAATGATTTAAATTTCTTCTTGTGTAGTGATGTCATGATGATATTGATGATTGACTGACTAATAGATTTTTTACAAATCTGAGTCCATATCAGATTACATTCGAATGTAATGAACAAATCTGGACGACCGTATTGTTGAACATATGACATTTCATCTTGTGGGTATTCAGGCTTTTGTCTTGGACTGCCTGTATATGTTGCCAGTAATATTGTAATTTTCCCAATATTATTTACATTGGTTTCATTGTTTATTGCAACACGTAAATGTATGTATTCTTCAGAACGTAGTTTTTTTAATTTATGCGAAAATATAACAAATGTTCAGATTTAATTTTTGGATAAATTGTTGTACAATGTACTGATAAAACAATTGGTGGCATTTTAAAATGTGATTTTGTTAGTTTTTACAAATTATCAATGTATATGAATACTAACTCATAGCACTGACCTTTTTGTTCTTCACCTTATGCTGGAGTGATAATTTTTATGTCTGAACCATCAGCCTTTATTATTTCTTGACAGAATACAACTTCAAACTACTGAAACTGCTAAATTTTAGGCCTAATATTTGCTCATGGACTTTCTTGGATTCCACATTTGATCTGAAAACACGGTGCAATAAAATACTTGACATGTTACGTGTTCTCAGCGGTTCTCAATGGGGAGCCGATAGGACCTGTATGGTACGTTTTTACTGTGCTGTTGTTGGATCGCGGATTGATTATGGCTCTATAGTCTACCCATCCGCAAGACCATCAGCGATTAAGAAGCTTGATTCGATACATAACTCTGCACTGCATATTGTTTCTGGAGCATTTTGTTCAAGCCCAGTTTCTAGCTTACTTGCTGAGACTGGTGAACCATCTCTTACTCGACGAAGACAGCGACTAACAATAACATATATTCGTTAGTCTACACTCCAAAGCGTGTCATTCAGCATACAACGTTGTTTTTAATAACCCTTTGGCTGACAAATATTAATTTCGTCAGATTAGTACTGCCCCCTTCGGCATTAGGACACTTAGAATCCTTGACAATTATGGCCTTAAGTACTTCCTCCAATGAATGAGAATATTCCATGTTTTATTCCTCCATGGCTCATTCAAATGCCAACTTTTGATTTTTTGCAGTCCAGGATCATTTAGTACTGTACTCCTGATGTAGTATATACTTGATGAATGAATACCTTGATGAATACATAGAAAATGGGAAGATGAGTTGTAACACAAAAAGTGAGGGAGGAGGTTTGCTGATTTGGATGATAGTGGGTGTTTTGGTTGATATTACCAAGGTTTTTTTTTAACGAATCTAAATTAAAGTACACGTCATTGAGTACGGCAAGTACATGGGTTTTTTGTCGGCTCAATCACCATAACTCCAGCAAATCGACCATCCTTGACATTAAGAAAGTTATTATTCCCTCTTGTAGTTTTACACTTTAAAATACTTGTTTTCTTTTAAATAAAAGTTTATTTAGTAAAAAGAAGGGGGAAAAAAGTTGGCACTGATCGTTGGAGAGGATAATTTAAGTGCAATAGAAAATTTCTAGTAAAAAAAGTTTTGGTGTTTAGAAAATGTTCTTGACACCACGATTTACAAATATGCGTAGTAGCAAATAATGAATAATGAATAATCTACACCAATTCTAGCCCAATATAAATCGGAATAACAATGATACAAGGAAATGGAATACAAACAATCAATTACGTAGTATACAAAACCACAACCTAAACATAGTGCCATATGTATATAAGCAATATGTAGGTATTAAATCAAATTTATTATTATAATAATTAACACTGGAACAGTAAATGTGCTGTATCACGGGTAGATTGTCTCGGAAATGTTGAAACAAAGAAAGTAGTGATGATGGTAAGGAGGGAGAGAGGTTTCTTTCAATCTACATATTTGTCATTATGAGAACTAATATATACTAATAGCACTAATAATAATAGACCAAGATTGGTAGAAGAGATAGATTTGTGAATGTTTATGTTATATATTTCGGAAGGGACTGAAGGGGGGGGGGAATTAAATAGAAATTTATGGAGTGTTAAAAAAAATCCTGGGGTATAGTGTAAGATGAATGGGTAATTTTGTTGCACGATGGATAGGTAGATGGTTGAGGAGAAGCTCTTATTGGTGATTTGCCAGAATTATGCTAACTGGACCAGCGAAGGATCTCGACCGATCAGCTGGGAAAATAAAAACGATTTGGGAAAACAATAAACATTAAATTGGTAAAAAAAACAAAATACTATTCCCCCCAAGAGAAAAAATAAATAAATACTGGTTCCCACCTAATGGCAAGGGGAGAAAAAACCCACAAGTCCGGGAAAACAAAGCCTGTCCTCTCTTTTACTGAGAGATATATTGGTAATCCTTCTTTAGCGATCACCCTCCCAGCGCTATTTTGTATAAGTATGCCCTTAAATTAAAGACATACCTTATCCTTACTTAGCCTACAAGAGTGAAATCGACAAAAAGGGGGTTTTACATAGGTCATATGTATAATAAGAACGGAAAGGTAATAACAAAAAATATCAGGTCATACAAGATAAGAAGGTTACTTTTTAACTTACTTCGTAGTGGGAATAATCATAAAAAAATTGGTGGTGGTGGTGGTGGGGTGGGGGGTGGGGTAGAGATAATTTATAGTAGATAATGGATGTTATAATAATAATTAACCATTGACAAGACTAATAATGAAGTTGATAACAAAAAAAGGGAAAAAAAGGAATTTCGTTAAATATATTTCTACGGTTAGTTAACCCTTTAACTTCCTGGGTGAAATATTTGTTACGCTCTGTCCTGGGTGCGGTCTCATAGATCTCCTTTTGAAAAAACTTTAAAAAAAAATGTTGTTACTGTTTGAAATGTCTGCGATTAATCAGATGGGTTACTTGAATTGATAACTACGCAAATAAAATAAAGTTATATTTATTGTAAATATATAAATGATATATAAAATAATTAAATGTTAGGATTACAAAAATTTAATGAATATTGTATACATTTTCTAAGATTACAAAAGGTACATATCATATGATGAAATTGTTACTTGCTGGTATTTTTCTTTTGCTTACGATATGATTAACACAACAAAATAAAAACACTTATGAAAACACACTTTATCAATAAAATTGAGATAGTTTCTATAGAGCTATGTTTGAACTCATAACAGATCTACAGGCGTTGCAAACTTTTGTTGTACACTCAAGACATATAGGTTTTTTGCAACAATGGCAGGTATAGGCAGTTCTTCTTTTCTTCTTGGGGTCACATGTGTAACAAGTCTTCCTTTTGTTCAATCTGTCTCCAGCAGTGTCGGGTTTAGGCTCTTCTAACCCTAGTACACGGCGGATGCATGCTCGTAGTTCATACATCAGGCGCACATTCTGCATACGTCTCTCCAGTTGTGGTTGACCAGCTCTTCTGCAAGAGTTTTCAAAAACTTGAAGCGGCTTATTTGTATTCTGTCCTAGTACAAGTTGTTTAAAATAAACGAATTTACACCACTGATATCCAAAATTCGAAAAAAGATCACCATGAGCTATAGTTGAGTATGCCGTGCTGTTGAGCATTTCGCAGACGTCTCATCCAGTGTGTCAACCCCTCCTATTGTTTGGTTGTAGTACATAATGATTTCTGGCTTACCATAATCATTATCAGATAGATACTTCGAGATGCATCGTTGAGATGAGTATTACTACTTTGCCCTTTTTAGGTGCAAATGAGACTAAAGTTGCGTCATGTGTAAACCCAAACATTGATGAATCAACTTCCTTGTTCCTAGCTGGTAGGAATTCGGGGGGAATCTCCTTTTTTTCAAAGTGCCCACATATGTCAACCCCTTTGTTTTCAATTCTTCTGTCAACTCAATTGAGCTAAACCAATTGTCGGCAGTGATGTTGCGATTTGATTGCTTTATTGGTTTATAGCAAACCTAATCACACCCTGTGTTGGCTTCATCAGTTTCTTCTCTTGTGCATTTAAAGTTTGGCCATCAGATTCTTTACCCGTATAAACATATGCATTTAAAAGGTAGTCAGTTCTAGCATCAGTGAGGCAAGTGTATATTTGTGTTATTCTTTGTAAAGTTAATTGTTTTAGTGAAATCTAGTGATTTTGTCGTAGGCCTAGCTTTAGATAGTTACTAGTTAGGCCTAGGTTGTCGAGGTTACAAACCTAACCTAACATGTCGATTTCCACTTTTTACGGGAAAACATTATTTTTATTTTGAAAATTTTAGAAATTGATTTTTTTTACCAATTGTTATTCAAATTTATACTAGAAAACGTTTGTAATACTTGAAAAAATGTAAAACAAAATTTTCTATGCTCAATTGGACTTTGAAGTGAAATTTAGCCTTAGATTTTTGTGTTTTTTTTTGTTCTTTGCCATACTGACTCCAAAATTATTTTTCAAACTTTTGTTTCATTTGTGGTGATTACTAACCACTTCCCCCTCCCCTTCACGATTCTCAAGCAATACTACTCAGGTTTTTTTGTAAAGTTCGCCACTAAAAGGTCTCGGATTTTTAAAATTTTCACCCCGAAAAGTCACTAATTTTTATTTTTGGAAACTAGTAGACACCCTGTTAAGCTTCCTTCTACAGTGCCGTTAACTGGGGAAGCCTAGGTATGACCAACTGCAAGTTCATTTTGGACAACGTTACAAGATAACTCTGCTCTTTTTGTTCACCTTCCCTGTCAAATAGATATTGTTTGATGACAAAAAGGAGCAAAGAGGTATCTTCGTGTAGTAATTGTCAGTAAATAAGTGGTAACCTTTTCCCAAATAATTTGATTGAGTCAACAGTTTCTACTCTTTGTGTGAAGGGAACGGCACCTTATCTAACGGCCAAGAAATCTATCTCTACCACTGTACAGAGCCACATGTAGAACATAAGAAGATGAAGACAACAAATTTCTCTATTCCAAAACGTGCATATATTTTGTTCAGCATGAATTTACAATCTTGTTGAGCACTGTGGTGAAATTCACAATAATAATTCGAATTTGCCCCTAACCACAATCACTAGAAACTTAATAAAACACAATTATCTGATTAATTGTTCTTTATTAATTATTTCCACTTAATGCCCTGATGTACATTTCGATAACATGGTTATCATCATCGGAGGGTCTTGCTTATAAACTAAATCTAACCTTACGTATCTACTAATGAAAAAAAAATTCTATTCTACTACAATTTTATTTTACTACAAATTATCTATTTCACTTAGGCCTATTCTCAACTTAAATGACCAAATTGTATTAAATTCGTCACCTCTTCTAAAACCCATCCGTAACATAGTTCATTAACCTTTATCTACCTGCTAGGTCATCCCCCTACCTTTCCAGATTTCTCTATTGTATTTCAGTTTCTTGTTACTTATGTTTAAATAGTTGTCTATAGCTGTAAATTATCAGTTGTCCGATGATGCCGCAAGGTGAAACAATTGTAGCTCATTTATACTATTAAAATATTTGAAACTTTAAGCTTGTGCTTCATTTTATCCTTTATTAATTTTTAATTTAAAACCATTTTTGAAAATATGCAAAAGTAGTGGTAAAAGTCTCTTTCGTCGTACAGTACATGTACATTTAATGTGAAAATAAACTTTATCTCTATGCCTTGTTCTTCAAACAACAATGTAATTATGTTTCAGATGCATTGAAAAATTTATTTTTGAACAAAATAGTAAACTAGTAACTCAGATGATTTATATGTCTCATTTGAGTGAATCTGTTTTTGCATTGACCTTGGCCGGCTGGATCAATTGTATCGTATAGGGGAATGGTACCAAACTTCAGTTTCCGATCTCACACACAATGTTTAATATTTAAGGGAAGAAATAACTACTATACAGAAATTAGTATTCCAAGTGTGAGGGCCGATATTTTGGCCGTAAGTAAGGTCTTTTTTTAAACTCAATATTTGGTAACCACCATAAGAAAAAATAAAAAATAACATTTTTCTCAAAATTGACTCTAGCGATTTCAATTTTGCTCTAATGTAGCCTTCAAGAACCCAAATGAAAAGGATCGTTTCACATCTCTCCAAAAATGTCGGTTCATAAGTTTTTGGTAAGAAATAACAAAATCGGCTATGAGGTTGTGTAAAAGATGATTTTTAAGAATCGGCTCTACTGATTTTGATCAAATTTAACCCTATAAGAGGTCATTAGAAATTCCTAAAGTGGTAGGCCTCAATTGCTATAAATCCATTCAATTTATTCCAACACAGAGAACATATTTTTAAAACTTATTAAATTTCATATCCCCCATTACAAATTATTATATATGTTTTGAGTGTAATGTTTATTTTATTTGAAAATGTACAAAAAGTTCCCATTGTTCTTAATAATTTGCAAATATTAAAGATTGTAGTATTGATGTAAATAAATACAGGATACTTGTTGATGATGACTGCGTGTGAAGTAATTTTTTATTTCACTTTGTTTCTCCAACAAACAATTGTCAAATACGAATAGAGAGTTTTGTTTGCAATCATCTACAGAAATTAAATCATCACAATTATTATAGAAAACCGCGATTTGTGTCTTCAATTATTGTTTGACTGGCTGATAGTTTTTGATCAAATCACAATATGAAGTTTGTTCTAGTGATTTACTAAAAATATATAAATGTTTAAAGAGTAACCAATCCTTATAAATAAAATGCATCATCAATAATGTTTTTCACAACCACTAGATCCTACAAATATTGCTCCTTATATAAATGGAATCTTACCATTTTCAATTTTTTGAAAATCATATTTCACTTTATATTTCCCTTCAGACATCTTTCTTAAACTAATACAAAAAAATTCCTTTATATAAAATTTAGATTTTCACAATTCCTGTTTCTAAAAGGAGCCTGTTATTTCTTCATCATTCAAATCTTTAATTTTACACGTAAGCGGATTTGAAATTTAAAAAAATTTATTTATAATGAATATTTCCCGAATTCAGTTATTTACATACTTGTTCTGAAACATTTTCATAACTTTAATTATTATAACATGATCACCGATTTGATAACCACCAGGAATTATACTTTCAGAATATTTTCAGTACAACATTACGAGGATAGATTTTTCATTCGACTTGTTCACATCTGCAGGTTTCGTACCGATTGTATGCTTGTTACTATTATTTTTTTACAACTTAATTGGAAAATGAATATCTTAAATGAATCTTTGTTAAAAAATATCCTTTTTAAACTTTTTTGTAATAATTCATATTGTTAGCATATTTAGTGTGTGTGTTGCGAAAGTTCTTTCAGCATTAATGTTGTTATTGTGGTATTACAGAGGTACCAGAGAGAAAGTGATGGTGACTTACGTTGAAAGTACAAACAATTTCTTTGTCCAGTTGGACTGTAACAAGGAGGCTCTTAATACAGTAAGTTTATTGATATGGTCAATCCTAACTTTACATTTGTAGGAGTTACTTTTTTTATTTGAATTATTATAACATTTTGGCTACCAAGTGATTTTGCATTAGCAATACTGTATATTTTCTTAAGTTTTTTAATCTTAAACACTTGTTACTAAATACATGTTAAAAATATGACTGTATTTAAACAAAATTATTTATTTATTTTTAAATTTAATTGATCATAGTTTTATTTATACATATGTTAAACCTTTTTAAAATATTGAGATTTTATGTTAAAAATAAATAACAAACATCTTTATTATTAATTTTTTAATTAAAAAAAAAAAACTAAAAGAGTAAAAGATTAATAGTTTTAAAATTAAATCATAACTATTAAATCCAACAACAAAATTTTTGTGGTAACCACTAAAACATTTCCCATAACATAAACCTAGGTTACAATCCTAGCACTCTCACAAGTTTGTTTTCTTGTAGGATTCCAAATGACCGACATAATTTCAAGGTCTTTGAGGAACTCCTTTAGCCTGGGGAAAATATTTTTCTGAGATCTTAGAAATGTTGTTTGTTGGTTTGTTTTGATCATTTTCTAAAACCATCAATTCATTACAAATTTTAGCCAAAAATGTAGTCATTGAGATAACTTCACTTACTTTATAGTCTAAAATCAAGAATGTGTTGTCCTTGTGAATTCTGAGTCTTCATAATTCAATAGGCTATATTTTATTTAAACTAGCAAAGTACTGCATCCCACCATGAAGCACTAACATGAAGTCATCTACTAAAGCCCTAATACGAGCATTATGCAAAAAGTAAAACATTACAACTATTAAAAATAATTGTACTCTCAAATTGAATTGAATGTATTATAGAAATGGTAATACCAAAATGTTAAAATGTAAGAATTTTATACAATATGAATATTTTGTTAAATTAAGAGAATATTTTGATTAGTATAGTTGGAAAGGAAAAATAAAAATCCTATTTTAATAGATCTAGATTTAAATATTAATTGGCATGATTAAAAAGTTGGCGTGGAAAATATATACTTTGTACTTATATAATACCCCAAATGAAAGTTTCATATTCTTAGTTCGATTTAATCATGAGTAGAAAATGCCTATTCTTTTTATAACACTCTTTAGTGTAAATTTTATATTCATGTATTAATAGAATCACGAGGAAAAAAATAACTATTACCGACTGAAAAAACAACATTCTTGTCCTAGTATTTTCTCAAAATATTTATTTTATATTGCTTTTCCCTAGTTGTAAAACCTAATCCTGCACATCTCTAAATGACTAAATTCAAGTTTCTATCCAATATTTTAAATATTGGGTGTGATATTGTAATATTTTATGTTACTAATTAAATTTATTATATACATAGTAAATCATGTACATTATTATACAAATTCTTTACTTTTTATTTTATTCAACTGGTAATGAGCTACACTTGTAGAAACTTCAAAAATCAAATGAATGAAAATACAATTAATCCAAAAAATCACTTTATTTGTGATGCACAAATAAAATGATTTTTTGTGGAAATTTGTGTTTTTATTCATTTGGTTTTATTTTATGTTTGATATATTGGTATTTGGTTTTATTTTATGTTTGATATATTGGTATTTGGTTTTATTTTATGTTTGATATATTGGTATTTGGTTTATTTGTATGATATCTTTCAATATTTGTGAGGTAACTTCACCAATAATATAATAAAATAAGTTAAATGATGTTCTAAATACAACTGTTATAAAATAATTAAATATTTTGTCTACTTTATTATTCTTATGTCCTGGGAAAAACCCATTTTTAACGAGTGTTTATTTTTTCCATTATAAATCATATTATTAAATGAAAGCAATTTTGTAATGTCATCCTGAGTGAATCAAAATCCTGGGAGATTATACTCCCAATTTGTAGGAAAAAATATATTTCTGTGTCATTAAATTCAGAAGAAATAAATCTGCTCTCAAGCATGGAGTAAACTACATTTAAGTAACTGAGTTTTTCTCAATCACAAATTATTCCCATCCCGATTGAATCACAACCTGAGAAAAAACAACATTTCCACCTTGATTCTCTTGCGAAAGCCAATTTCACATTTCTGTCCTGATTGAATCCCAAAGAAAATATATCTGATCCCAACCTCAGAAAAACTTGCATATCCATATTCTTCCTAAAAATTGTTTGGCTCAGGTTTTTGTCCCAAGTAAAAAAAAAAAAAAAAAAAAAAATCCTGCTCTAATCCTAATGAACGGGAATTATTTAATCTTGCCTCTGAGATGAAAAACCTGATCATTCATCCTCTTAGTAACGTATCTAGTTTCGTAAAAATATAACTAACCTAATGCCAATACAAGGTATAAAACATTCTTAAGATCCTATGGAATCAGAATGTATCTAAATATATAATTAATCACTGTACCAAAAATTAAAACCAACTATATGACATGCTCATAAGTAATATGCATGTTTTGACTTTAAGCAGATGAATTTTTATAAAAATCATAAAAGTTATAAAAAAATTCTGTATATATTGTTTTATATGTCACTTAAATCAGAAAACTCATCAGAACATTCTTATATATAATAAAAGTTACATTTAACACTATTTTATACACTCAAATCAAAATAATACATCTCTTTCTATAAAAGTAAATATCTATATGACCTCTGTAATTGAAGACTATAATGTTGGTGAATGGCTATTACTAGGGGACTAGGGTGAACAATATTATCCTAAAATGGACAGTTGGTCATACAGGCATAGATGGGGGGGGGGGAATAAGGCTACTTAATAATCACCTTGCTAGATTTGGAGGTCAAAGACCTTTCTATCATCGTAAACCTTTCTGTGAAAGGCTTAAGGGCTATCTACAAAATGTGATTGAGGTCTGGACAGAGATATACTGGTCTCTTCATTGTGTGGACATTTTTGGGCTTAGACAGGCATGAGGTTTATTAAGTTGAAAACTAAAATATTTATCACCGAGTAGATAGGACTTAAGGTCATAGGTCTGATGACTGGTCATTGCCTAGTGAGATATTACTTCAAGAAAAATGGCAGGATAGCTGTCCAATGGGAAGGAGTCAGTAGAACTTCCTGAAGAAGGTTCCCTCGTGATTATATTCAAGCCCATACTTACTCCAGTGAGCTTCTGAGAGTACCCTTGATGCAGGAATCTTCAATATGGTCTGTGATGCTATCGCTTATAAGTTTAAGAAATATAATAAATTTATATGTTAACGAAATATATATCTATGTGCAGGTTATGTCATGTGTGGCAGGGCATTGTCAGAGAGGAGCTTCACAGTTGTCAATGGATAAGTTGCGCCCTGGAGCAACATGTTGTGCTCTCTATCCATTGGATCAGATCTGGTACAGAGCTCAAATACTAAGTGTGGAAGATGATGCAGCTATGATATTATTTGTAGATTATGGCAATCAAGATACTGTAAGTCAATTTGTAATAGTATAGATTGTTACATTAAGTAAACGTTTATATGTTATTCTATCAAATAGGCTATGCAATACCTGGACTAAATGTAAAGATTAAGTACCAAAATTTGATTTCAATCAAATACAATTTACTCTTATGACATGTTTATGTCACAAGAAAAGCAGGCTTAGGTTTTATTTACATAGATAAATATTTGATCTAATTTCTAATTTAAACATATTGTTTAATCTGAGAACTAGGAGTGCCCTTAGTCCGATGTTATTTACACAGTACAAGTTATTATCATCGTTTATTTTACTACATAAATAACTTGAGTCTCTCAGGCTGTAAGAATGTTTATGTCTTTTCTAGTGCATCATACTTCACTGATTGATATTCAGTTCAATGTGTGGTTAAGAAAATAAATGGACAATGTATTTTTGTGTTTTCTTTATCATATATGTGTGGTATAAAGTAATCAATATTAAGTTTTTCATTTAAATATTTGTTTTGATGTCTCCTGAATTCAAAAATAGTGGTTTTTGAAATAATCTATCATTTCTACCGTACAATTCCAAATGATTTGACTAATTTTGATCATATTTGGTTTTGGTATGTAGTATAATTTGGACATATCTAAAGATAATTTTTCATTTTTTTTGCAACTTATAGTTTGGGATAATGTCCAATCAAACCATAATGGGATAATGATCAATAAACCAAAAATCAACATTTTGATTTTTATAATTCGGCTCTACCATTGTGATCACATATAAAAAACCAAAAGATAACTTCATCACCTTCTCTCCATAAATGTCAGTGTGATAGTTATCTGTTAAGAAATCAAAATCAACTTTGAATCCCGCCATAGAAGGACAACTGTGTCTAACCTCATCTCTACTTATATAAAACACAATGTCTCTCTGTATAAGTTTAACTCTAAAACTGTGGACTGATTCTTGTTTTCTTCCGCCTCAGATGCTATTAATGTATTCAAGGGGTAAAGGTTTTTCTTGTATATCCTGTTCTACTTTTGTGCGGGCAATGTTTCACTTTTGAACAAATTTCATGAGATTTTCTTTCTTATGTAGTCAGGTTTTAATTTTTGTTTGATTCGGTAGTTCGCAATATTTGTTTCCATGAGAAATAAGAAAACCAGAATGTTAGACATATATTACACATTTTATTGAAATTTTCAGTAACATACATATATTTTTTCAGTTTTAAAGATGGTACAGTATATGATTTGAATATTATTGTACTTGAAAACTTTTTGTATTTGTTGAAGTAGATCCCTATTTATAACAATTTGTTGTTGTTGGAAAGTAGGTAATACAGATTTTCCGATAGATGTATACATTTCTTTAACATTTTCACTAACAGGAAGTAGGGGTTTGGGAGCCCCGATTTTTTAAATTTTGATCCAACGCCGGGTGAATCTAGGTGAGCTTGTGCTTTAATAGAATGTGAGCTTTTACTGAATTCAAGCTTCAATTGAGTTTTAACAAGCTGGAATTTTTATCGAGACTTTTATCAAGCTTAATCTGTTATCGAGCTAGAGTTTTTTAATTTTCCACTAAAATAGAAATTTCTTTTTGGAAAAAATTAGTTTACAAATCCTTATCATTCAACAATTATATATTATATTACAGACAAATCATTATGGATTTGTGGTGTAAAGATTTTCAGTTCGGATAAATATAAATTTAAAAAGTTAAGGGAAGTCAAAGTAACAATTACGGATTTCGTAATAAAATTTACGAATATGTGAATACAGTAGAACCTCTGTTAACCGGCCTCGGATTAACCGGTCCTCGGATTAGCCGGCCTATATCGTAGTGTACTGGTTGGATGAGAGTTTCCGAAAATAAATTGTAATTGAAACACCAAAATGGCGGCGATATCAAACGACTTTGTTGATAGCGGTATCCCATTGTTGGCAGCGTAAAAACACCGCGGCACCAAAACGGCGGCGATATCAAACGACTTTGTCGATAGCGGTATCCCACTGTTGGCGGCATAAAATCACCGCGGCACCAAAGCAGCGGCGAGTCAAGCGATTTTGTCGATAGCGGTATCCTATTGTCGGCGGCATAAAAACACCGCTGCATTGGCTCCCGTCGGTATAGCAGACACACAAAAACGTTTGATGGGCCGCTTTTTTTCCACGAATCATTTTAGTATACATTATGGAAAATATAACATTTTTTTTTCAGTTTTCGGAAGTGTATGTTGGTTTCGTTTGAGACTCGGTTAAATGTGTCAAAAGACTTGACAGAGGGGAATCTGTAAAAAAGCTTTGTAGTGTTTAATTTTTTCATGTTTGATGTATAATATACATAACATAATATATACGATACATTTATGTACAATTAAATGAGTTGCAATAACATCTTAATTGCATAATTAATTCTTAGTGCTACCTGATTAAATAAGCTTTCTTTGAACGAAAACTGATTTTTCGCGGGAACCTCAGATTAACCGGCCAAACGGGCAACCGGCCTGGGTGTCAGTCCCGACTAGACCGGTTAAGAGGGGTTCTACTGTAAGTACAAATTTTAATATATATATACAAGATTTAAATGTATAATATAATAAAAATTAGCAAAAAATATTGTCAATTAGTAAAATTATTGATTTAGAATTACGGGAACTATCTTTATATAAAGTAGAAATATATAACATTGGAATGAATAACAAAATAATATCAAAGAGTAAAATTATTGATTGATAATAGAGTTTAATCACTTTATATAAAATGTACATCTTATCCATGCGTTTCTATGTGTGTGTATTACAGTAGATGCCTTCTATTCTGGCCTGAATTAGATCAGCCGTACAACTCTGCTTGTTAGTTTAGTCAAGCTTCCATTTACATTAAGAATATTCACAGTGCTATAAATCAAATATAAGTTGACTGGAATATTTTTTGATGTTAGTACATTGTAAACACATCTCATATTAATAATTCGAATTTGCCCCTAACCACAATCACTGGAACTTAATAAAACACAATTATCTGATTAATTGTTCTTTATTAATTATATCCACTTAATGCCCTGATGTACATTTCGATAACATGGTTATCATCATCAGAGGGTCTTGCTTATAAACTAAATCTAGCCTTACATATCTATTACTAAAATAAAATTAAACCTAAAACTATGATAACCTGAGTGCAGGCTAAAATCCCTCCCACTCCACAGATCAGTTGACCAGTAAGGGCTTGTTCGATATTGCGGTTGATTTAACGACTGTAGTAAAAGCGGATGGTTCAGTAATTTAATTTAGATTGGGAAGTAGACTGAATTGAAAAATACATGAAAAGGTTGATTGACAATTTGAAATTTTTAACAACTAATAAAATGGTTTTGATTAATTTGCTGTCATGTTTAGTTAAATCTAATGTCACAGTACCTTGTAGAGGCGGCGTTCCTTTCTTGATAATGTCCTGTCGTTAAGAATGCCCGTGTGCACACGCGAGAACAGCTGCTCTAAACGCACAAAACTAAGTACAATTTTAAATCATAAACACATAACAAAAAACACTTGAGTTCTTCTTATTAACTAAACATGACAATTGTTTCTGAGTCATAAATAATTGAATTGTTGGCCGAAATGCGTATAAAAAAGAAGAAACTTAAATGCGGAATTGTATCTGCGGATGAAGAAATACCGTTAGGCCACCTGTTTGAGGTTGAAACTTGGACTGCTGATATGAGACAAAGGATACCCCAAATCAGCTGGAGATCTCAGACTTCCGGTTGAAACGGTTTCTTTTAAAGATAATATTGGACCGGAAATTTAAACTGTAGATATACTGAACAGGGCTTATTAAGTGTTTTATTAAGAAAGAACAATTAATCAGATAATTGTGTTTTATTAAGTTTCAGTGATTGTGGTTAGGGGCAAATTGGAATTATTGTTATGAATTTCACCACAGTGCTCAACAAGATTGTAACATCTCATATTGTAAATAATTTATAGTTATGTATCGGATATTTTATTTAAAGGTGATATTTCATAATAATAGGATATTTTCAGTTCATCCGACCATTTTGCTATCTGGCTTGGGTCCGGTCCCGAGGTGACCGAATTAGAGGGAGCCTACTATATCTAACAAAGGATAGATTATAAGGTGTTATCAACTCAAGTCTATATGGCATAATCACAATCAGTAGCCTTAACCCTTAAACAGTTACCAGACTGATTTTTCATGCATGGCTTAGTTCACCAACTATAAAACACGTATTTTGCAATTCAACATTACGCCCACTTAGAATTGTTTTATTGCAATAAATAAAATACCGTTGGAAAAGTAATGTTCCGTAGATGCATAATCATGCAAAAAAAACCACAAAATGTTATAAATAATATTCCAGAAATTGGTGAAGTTCGCATATTTTTGACGCGTAAAATCATAGATTTGAACTGTGCGGTTTTTACTAAAAGTGACGCCATTTTTCCCCACATGGTTACAAATCCATTTATCTGTCAAATAAGTCTACGAAAACACTGTTCTATAGATCACATGTTTCTCTTTCTAACCGTAGATTACAAATTTTTCTGCGTCTCACAGATCCAGTGATATTTCTACTTGACGATAGAAGAAACTTGATAGGACGAAATTCATTTGTCATTCGGTGCAGTTTACGAAATGACGTAATTCTTTTTTTTTTATGTCAGAAAAACGTATTCGTTCTTTACAGTATGTTGTAGAGAAAATTTCATTCTATAAGTTGGTACCACTTGATATAGGCAAATACTTACTTAGAAGGTTTTGTTTTGATCTCCAAACATAGCAATTGTGTGACGTAAAAACTGTAATATTATGCGTGGTGCATATTGTTTTGGGGTTAGATATTTGTTATTTTGAAGGTTTGTGTATACAAATTGTATATAAATTTTGTATAGAAGTTACAATATATGTGTTTTTATTTCTAAAGTTTATGTTTTTAGTGAATTTCTAGTTTGTGAAAGGTTTATATTTGGGATAACCTAAAAGGTAAATTGTAATCTAGGCTATAACCAAATTTTCTTATATAGAGTGTTTTATTTGATTATACAAGTGAATATGTGTGTTATTCTTTGTAAAGTATATTGTTTTAGTGAAATCTAATGATTTTGTCTTAGGCCTAGCTTTAGAAAGTTACTAATTACGCCTAAATTGTCGAGGTGTCCAACCTAACCTCAACCGTCAGAGTATCACTTTTTAGGGGAAATCGTTATTTTTATTTTGAAAATGTAACAAATTATTATTTTTTCCCCCTAAATATATTCACAAAAATATTACAAATCTCTAGTAGTCGTTGTAAAATTTCTGAAAAATCTATTAGTATGTTATTGATTACCATTTCTGTGAAATTTCTGCTTCGTTACTCTTCGATTTTTTGGTATTTGACGAAAAAAACTCCAAATGTTTTACATCTAACATTTTTTGTCACTACACAGCTAAATTCTATGCACCTTTCTGAATATAATGACATATAGAAGTTGTGTAAAAGATATATATTACTATTTTTAGTGAATTTTTGAAAATAAAATGATGAAATTAACATTTTTCGTAAAATATTTTTTAAAATTTTGAAAATGTAACAATTTTTTTTTCTTTTTCTAAATATATTGAAAAATATTACACAAAACTTTTGTATATCTTAGAAAAAGGTGGTAAGCTTTTGATTTTGGATGATACAGGTATTTCTGAAAAATGATAACATAATTTTTTGACATGTAACATACTTATTCCAAAACCGTTTGAAAAAATATTTTTTATACATAGATGAATTCTATGCATCTCTCTGAGAAAAATGATGTCTTATAAGTTTGGTTTTGTATAAAAATAATATTTTTTATTAATTTTTTAAAAAACGAAGAAAATTAACATTGCCGCATAGTGGGTTAAGCCTAGTAGAGATGGGAGAACTAGTTGGCCTAGAATGGGTTTTCATATTAATTTATTAATCTGGTCTATGAGTCTCGACACCAATAATTTCTAATATACATGGATTTTACTGTCTCCTGTAGTAGGATAAAGATCAGTCTTTAATAATTCTTCAGAATTTATTGTATTAAAAAAAAATTAAAGTTAATTGAGGATTGTCAAACTGGAAACGAAAGACTTATCTATATTTTGTTATTTATAATTAGTTTTATCCTGTTTTTGTATTTCAGTAGAACTGGCCAACCGGCAACCGGTTCGGGTCTCAGTCCCGACTAGACCGGTTAATCCGAGGTACCTGTGAAAAATCGGTTTTCGTTCAAAGAAAGCTTATTTAATCAGGTAGCGCTAAGAATTATGCAATTAAGATGTTATTGCAACTCATTTTATTGTACATAAATGTATCGTATATATTATGTTATGTATATTATACATCAAACATAAAAAAATTAAACAGTACAAAGCTTTTTTATAGATTCCCCTCTGTCAAGTCTTTTGACACATTTAACCGCATCTCATAACCAGTCAAAGACAAGAAGAATACTGAAAAGAAAAGTTATATTTTCCATAATGTATACTAAAATGATTCGTGGAAAAAAAGCGGTCCATCAAATGTTTTTGTCTGCTATACCGACGGGTGCCAATGCCGCGGTGTTTTTATGCCGCCAACAATGGGATACCGCTATCGACAAAGACGTTTGACTCGCCGCCACTTTGGTGCCGCGGTTTTTTATGCCGCCGACAATGGGATACCGCTATCGACAAAGTCGTTTGATATTGCCGCCGCTTTGGTGTTTCAATTACAATTTATTTTCGGAAACTCTCATCCAACCAGTACACTACTATATAGGCCAGTTAATCCGAGGACCGGTTAATCCCAGGCTGGTTAACAGAGGTTCTACTGTATTGGCAAAATATTATGTAAGTTTCGATCATCAATTTTGTAGCCAAATGTAACCCATTATCCACCATAGCTCAGATTTATGAAATCATACAATTCGATTAAGTTATTTTGTAAATAATGATATAGCTCACATTACTGGGAAAACAACTAACTTAAAAAAAATAATAAATCAAAATAATTGTCTGTTACATGTAATAATTTAATAATCAACATTCAACATTCATAATTAATAAATTGTTTAAACTCTTACACTTTATAAAATAAATTCCATATATCTTATGGTAATGTAAATGTGTGTGGTCTTTTGTTTTTAGAAAGGCTACGGTTATCACTAATTAATCCATCTCTTGCTTAATTTCGAATTCTCTTTTTACTCAAATTATTACTAATTAACATTATAATCAACCATCTTCATCTTCAAATTCTTTTCTTAACCCTAGGTCTCCCAACCTTTTTGTTGTTACATGTTATCCCAAGGGGGGACAAAAAATGCCCACAAATCATTTTAACTAAAATATACACAATGTAGTTACACTGACACTGAGCTAAAGAAGTAAACCTGTTGAAACTTCTAAAATCTTTAATGAAATAATAATTATTGGTTTACAACAACTATTAATAGCAAGAAAAATATTCAAATAACATAAATAAATTTAAGTAAAAAAAAAACTGTTTTTTAGAAACATAGTTCTTATTCTGAGTCTGTATGTTCATTTTCACAAGAAAAACACATGTTGGTCTTCTTGTTATGCATGCCACAAACATATTTACAGCATTTGCAGCAAACAATAGTGGTCTTGCTAAGTTTTGGCTTTGCTCCTCTTGCAGCATTAGATGAACAAATGTGGCAACGCCCTTTTGACGGAGCAGGTCTGTTTGCCGTTTGCTGGTGAAGTTTTTTTGATAGAATATTTTCCATTGAATGAACAATATGTTTATGCAAGCCAGAAATATTCTGAGAGCGCCTTTCAACATTCGGTTTTATCAGTTCTAAGCCTAGCTGCTGTAAAAATATTCTTCTTCTGTTGTGTTTTGACTTGTTCCATTCTGGATCATTCAGCAAATACAAAGAATAGGCATTTATGCCTACAATGTCGATAATTGTATAGAATAGAGAAAGAGGCCATCTTTGTGTGGATCTCTTACAAGTAAACTTTCTGGCCATTTGGTCCACGGTATCCACACCTCCTTTTGTTTCGTTATAAAATAAGTTAATGTCCGACTTATTTTTCCATTCTTCCTGCACCTTGTCATCCTGGTGCTGAGTGGATAAGAAAATTAAATTCCTCTTAGGCTTCTCCTTTGTTATAAATGATTGTAATGTTATTGGAGCATGACCTGACCTTGTATCTGTGAATGCAAACATACTAGAATAAAGCTGACGATCATCAATGTTTTTCAACTCTTTAGGTATAAACTTTCTGTTTGATTGCATGGTTCCAACTATTGTTAAATTATGCTCTCTATAGAGCTCTTCCGCTAAAACAACTGAGGTGTAAAACCGATCAGTCGTAACATTATGCCCAGATTTCGTGATAGGCTCAATCAGTCGTTTTACAACGGCAACTGTTCCATTGTCGATACCAGCTCTCTTACCACAGTACACTTCCATATTAATAATTATTCTCTGTTCACAATCAGCTAAAATCCTGATCAACATTCCATACTTTCCTGGCTTTTCCTTCATAAATACTTTGAAGGGGCATCTACCCCTAAACAGTGACAGCATCTCATCGATAACAACGTTTACTGAAGGTGTAAGGTATTTAGTAAATGTATTATTTACTGTTTCAACAAGTTCTCGAATAGGAGCGAGTTTATCATTTTCTCTTCGTTGTGCTCTAGTTTGTTTGTTGTCGAATCGGATAATTCTCAAAAGAGTTTGAAATCGATTGCGACTCATACCGGCAATGTATACTGATCTGCCCAAGTTATGAGACCACAAATCATGAGCGTTTAGTTTAGTATCATCATTAGAACCCATCAGAACTAAAATACCAATAAAGGCAAGTATTTCAGTCTTGTCAGTTGGATCGACGTTTACTAAAAATGCCTCTTCATTTGTGTGGGTAACAATAATAGCTACAGCTTCTTGTGGAAAAAATAAGTTAAATGATTCAATAATAGAGTTTATTCTTCCACCTATTTTCAAACCTGATTTCTCACGAAAAATATTTCCTTTCAATCTTCGTGAATGTGGGGGAGGATGAGCTAGATATTCTCGAGTTTCATTACCACATGTTATCTTGTATTTGACATTAGTGTAAGGTAGGCTTACCTCAGTTGCATATAAAACATCATTTACTTGTTCCTGCTCTTCATAACCTTCAGAAAACAGGTCATCAACAGTGACAAACTCACCATCACGTATTATTTCTTCAATATCTTGTGTTAAGTCTTCTGGTTCACTACAGTCACTTTTATTATCTTCACAACCACTGTTGTCTGATTGTAATTGTAATACTCTATCTATTTCACTACTTCTATCTAGGTAATCACTCATTTTTACTAACTTCAACTCTGTAGAAAGAAACACAATAGAACATAACCTCTAAAGAACAGCACATTACTCAATGCCAACATAATTTCACTGAGGCAGTGGTTGCCAACATACAACAACGAAATAATTCTTCACAACATAACAAAAACTAAATAAATATAGTATGTGTACTAAAATTAGTGACATTATAAATTTATTTGTTAAAGAATATGTATATTTTACTTTAAATAATTTAATTATATTTTGTTTACTATGGGAAATCTAGGTAGCGCGGTTTCCCAAGGTGGGTCATTAAGTACCCACATACATACATTTACATATATATCACCATCAATTATTGATATATTTGATTTGTGGTTGTTGTATCTTATAAAGGGAGAAGTAATGAAGGATAAATAATTTTTTAAGATTTTTTCAAAAACCACGGACGGAATAAACAAGCATATTACAAAATGTAGGTACTTTTTATCCCCCCTTGGGAGACCAAGGGTTTTAAACAGTGATTATCACTTTATATACAAACTTTGTTTTTACTCTGGATATAAAATCGTTTTAAAACCATTTCATTTCTAAGGTCAAACTTTGTGCATCTCCCTCTGGCAAGATTTTAGGTGGAACTGAGCTAAAAGGAAGCTAAAATCTATCACATCTATCAACTGGGGATTGTACAACTGTCCCCTATAAATTTTATGATTTTAACTTCATATCATATGAATAAAATTTATTCATGATTGAGTAACCCTCTGAATTTTGCTTCTTTCATTTCTAACTCAAATTAACATTTACAATTTCAATATATATACTTAACTTTAAAAAAAAAAATGTAAAACAAAATTTTCTATGCTCAATTGGACTTTGAAGTGAAATTTAGCCTTCGATTTTGTGTGTGTGTTTTATTTTGTTCTTTGCCATACTGACTCCAAAATTATTTTTCAAATTTTTTTTTCATTACACTACTAAATTCTATGAACCTTTCTGAATAAATGATATATAGAAGTTGGTTTTCCATAAATATTACAATTATTGGTGATCTTTTGAAAATAAATTCAACAAATTCCCTTTTTGCGTAAAGCAATTTCTGTATTTTTGAAAATGTAACAATTTTTTTTCCACCTAAATATATTCACAAATATATTACAAAGCTCTAGTAATAGTTGAAAAAATTCCAAATTTTTTTTGTATGATGTACATTACCATTTATGTGAAATTATTCCCTCCTTTACTTTCCTATTGTTTGGTATTTGACATAAAAACTAAATGTTTTACATCTAACATTTTTTTCACTACACAAACTAAATTCTATGCACCTTTCTGAATATAATGATATATAGAAGTTGTGTATAAAATATATATTACTATTTTTTATAAATTTTTGAAAAAAAATGATCAAATTTCCTTTTTTTGTAAAATAATTTTTTAAATTTTTAAAATGTAACAAATTTATTAATTTTTTTCTAAATATATTCACAAATATTGCACAAAACTTTTGTATATCTTAGAAAAATGTGGTAAGCTATTGATTTTGGATGATACAGGTTTTTCTGAAAAATGTCAACTTCATTTTTTGACATCTAACATACTTACTCCAAAACGGTTTAAAATTTTTTTTTTATTAAATAGATGAATTCTATGCATCTTTCTGAGAAAAATGATGTCTTATAAGTTAGGTTTTGTATAAAAATAATTTTTTTTTAAGAAAACAAAACTATTACAAAAACCTTTAACACACACCGGTTGCAGAGTTAATGTGTGGTTTGAAAAGTTCTGTATGGAAATAATTTGTATTTATTTGATTATATAAAAATTATTATTATGTTATTAATTTGGTTTTAAGTTGTCATGAGAAGTATTTTTGTGAACAAGTATGATATTATGTACGAAGTATTTATTTTTCATTACTGTTGAGACCGATGGTTCTTGGTGGAATTCCATGTTTAAAGATAATAAACACAATTATTTATTTTGTAATATCCACTTTTAATTAGTCTAGCCGACCAATGGTTTCGCCTGTTAAGGCATAGCCTCGTCAATGCCTTAACAGGCGAAACCATTGGTCGGCTAGACTAATTAAAAGTGGATATTACAAAATAAATAATTGTGTTTATTATCTTTAAGTATTTATTTGTTATTATTTCATGTTAATTTAGGCTATGTTGCCATAGAAGCCAAATTTATAGTTTTAAAAATGTGTTTTGTTAATAATTGTTGCAAGTAATTGGACTTGTCAGCCATAGATTTCCCCCCTCTCTTCCCTTTTGAGCTAATCGAGAACTTTGTAGCATTATTTTCATCCCAAACAGGCTTTTGTATCTCTGGATGATATTGTTCCAATGTTAAAGTGTTTGAAAGACCAAAAAACTGTGTTTAGTTATATTGTATACATTTTTTATTCAATATTAAGTGATTTTTTGTAAATGAGTCGTGTTTTGTTACTGAATTGTAAAGAAGGAACAATTATATATATACTTCTATCATTTTTAATATTCTTGCTCTCCGTCATCTTTTGGGTCGAAAGCCCTCCTACATTTCATTGGAGGATATTTGATTTCTGGCTTGATTCAGTTTTTGCTCTTAGAACATTTTTTTTCTTCATCATTTAATAATTAGTTTACATTATTTTGACATTTGGATTTTGCTGAATCAGAATAATTAAACTTATTTTGGGAAGCAATTAACTGTTTTTTGTTATTTAAGATACTAAACTTAATTTTGTCACTACTTTATGTCCGACTTAATCTAAAATTAAAATTTTAGAATTGTTTGATCAATTAATTCTTTAAATTACGTTACAATTATTTTGTTTAAACAGGTGCCAGTATCAGCTCTGAGAGAGATTCATCGAGACTTAGTTACGAAGGTGCGCACCCAAGCTCTGCAATGTTGTTTGAATGGCTATCAGAATGGACAACCAGACCAAGCAATTTCCATTCAACTGGAAGAACTAACCTTAGAGAAGGAGTTTGCAATGCAAGTTGTGGATATGACTTCTAACCAAGTACCTGTGGTTAACTTGTACGATAGTAACCAGTCTAGTATCTCATCACAACTTGTGCCAGTTAGATTAACTCATTCTGTACCTGCACTTGTGATGGCTGCACCAGTATCATCACCAGTCAAAGCTGTTGTCAATAAAAAGATGGATGATGGTTAGTATATTTGGAAGTCTGTAGCTTTATTGACAATAGAGCAAGTTACTTGGAAGTCACCCATGCTGTTCTCAAACCGCAGGACTAGTTTCTTCTTACTGTATTTCAGTTGGCTGGTATCTTTTGCATGTCAGCTACAAGGGCTTATTGTGCTTTCAAATGGAAATAGATGGTTTGATAACCCCCACTCCACTCATCATCCCTAAGAAGCTCCATGGACTTCAGAATCTTCATATTAATGTTGTCTTTGGAGAATGTCTGTCGCTTTGTCAAAGATCCAAGAGTCCTGGCCCTTTCCTAATCAAGGCATTCACATTCAAAGACCAGATGCTCTGCATTTTCTTCCACATTTGCTCCATAGAGGCTCCTCAGAGAATTTACCCATCCTATGCATATATATATATATATATATATATATATATATATAATATTGGATTATATATATACTTACTCATTTATAGTGATTTTAAGTTTTAGAGTATTCGAGGATTAGGGGTCACTATTTTATGCTCTGTTCTTACATTGTCCCCACCGAACGAGAGAAGGTGACAATTTGCTATTTGCTCAGAGGGAGCGTGAAGTGAGAGTTTGCTCATCCTTATCTAAGAATCCCTTGGTTGAAGATCTTCTGTTCTGTACAGAGACATTAGAAATTGGAGTATCATTTTGCTGGGTACTTGGGCATTGCGGAATTTCAGGAAACGCAAAAGCTAACGATGCAGCATAGGAAGTAACAAATCAAATGCCAGTCACACAGGATATGTAAACACACAGTTTATGGTATTTAACTTTGTATCGTCTTTGAAAATTATTTTGCATAGGCAATGAGAAGAAGAGTGGACCCTAAGCTGAAGGATGTTAAAGATACTGTCCGTCCATGGAATTCATCCATACGTGCCAGTCGTCAATCGGTCATTCCATGATACACATGGATTTTTTATGGAACATGGGAATTTGCCATAATGCTCATTTTGTCAAGTTGTATTTTTGATTAAGCACATTCTTATTGATTGATGCTTTAGGAGGTGTACGTAGGACATTTGTCCTATCATATTCTATTCAGGCGATGTTAGGAGATAAATGCTTAGATCCTTGATTGGTTTTTGTCCTTTTTGTGTTGCTTGAAAATTTTTGACTAAATTAAAAAAAAAAAAAAAAAAAAAAACATGTTCTAATCAGTTTAATTTTTCAGCTCTGTAATCTTTTATTTAGTTATCTATTTAATTTGTTGTTTAAAATTTCCCTTGTTAACTCATTGCAGGGACCCTTATACAGCCCTACACTATTTGTTTTTAGTTGTTGTTAATTTTATTTACCATAATATATAATTGTTAACTTGTTACAGCGCCTTTTTACAGTCTTGTAACATGTTATATGTTGGTTTATTTGTTTGTTAACTAGTTTTAGTGTTATTGTTGTTTAAATTTTATAAATTGTTTTTAGTTTCTTTGTAGTTGTTTTAATTTGGAACCTTTTTTTAATGCTCAATATTATGAAGGCGATAATGGCTGCAATGGTTTTTCACCTTAACTTAACATGAGATACTCCTCCAATCTCTTCTCGTGTTCATTGTGAGCAGAAATGGTGATTGATGACTCACATAGCCACCCTCTTAGATATGCTACAGCTTAGAACCTGAGTTTTGTTGCTGATGCTTAGCTAGCACATTAATTCCCGTTAATCCTAATATATTCAGGCACCCTCCATTGCAAACCATAACATTTTAAAAATAGAAAACATATATTTTTAAAATTTGATTGATACCATTACCGTTCACAACTAATTAACTTCACGCATGCAAAGTTTCAACCATTTGCCTCCATTTTAAATGATATAAACCACGAGTTATTTGAAACGGGAAGATTACGCGATTCTGAGCACAGTTTTGTGTTTCTATCCTAAGACAAGATGGCGGACTTATCTTCACCTGCTGTAATGCTAGTAAGATAGGCATAATACGTCTATATGTACTACGTGGTCGATGGTGAAGAGATATACACTTGTCACAGGATAAAACTACGGAAGTGTGCACGTTCTTGCAGTAATTGGAAAAACTATAGTCACGTCACTTCACCTGCCCATTTTCCTCTCCCATGGGTAAGTCCTGATAACACTCATTTACGCCTGACTACAAACTGTGACTGTAAGCCAAATTCCTGACGAAACATTTTTCGTTGACAGCTAGCGGACCCCTGAGTCATCTTCCGCGGACCACCTGTTGGGAACCACTGGTCTATGGTATTATCAAAGTTTTTATAGTACAACAGGCATAATGGTTTTAATCTCACAAAAATACACTGGGTTTTACTTTTTTATATGTATGTATAACTTCAATTTTTTTCATTTAAAGTTAAACATTTTCATTTGACACAACTATACTACACATTGTTCTCACGGCAACTTTATTCAAACTGAATTCTTAAACAGACATTGCAATGTGTGTTTCGAGACATCTACAATTTCCTAGAAAAGGGAGATATTTTATGCTCCGCTGTCCATTATTCCGAAGTTTCAACTGTCACATTGGCCATCAACTTCGTTTCTGTGTCCATTTTTGGGAAAGTCTGTTATTTAGAAACACTATAAAGGTCAGAAAAGCATGATTCTGGTCGGGCAATACAAAAATGTTTGTTTATTAAGAAGTGTCCGCTAATTAGAAGTGTCAGTGTAATTATATATATATATATATATATATATATATATATATATATATATATATATTTTCCTATTCATCATGGTCATTTTGTTAAACTTACTTTATTTTGTATTTGTGTTATTCTCATTGTGTTTTTGTTTCTGTTTTTGTTGTATTTACTAATTATACACTTTAAAAATAAAAGATTTCTACTATAGTTTGTCCCAGCTTAGTCAAATTACCATCCGTAACTGTTTCATATTCTTTGCATCATCAACCTAAAATTTAAATTTGAATGGTGGAGAGGTAATTTTTTAATGTTTACTAGTTTCAACTTATATTTTGGTTTAAACACAAGATTATTTATTTCTAAAATGGTTACACTTGGGGGAAATTCTTGGTTTTTTTTTTTCATTTTTACATTTTAGAATGAGTGTGCAGTTTAAAAAAATAATGATTGTTTTAATCAATTTTTTTCTTTCAGAATGGAATGAAGATACAGTTCTACATCCATCGGTTATTAAAAATGACTACGAGTCTCACAGGTAATAATATTGATTATGTTTTAAATACTTGAAATTTAAAATTTTTTAGATTAATTAATGTTTTTTTTCCTCCTTTAATTTTCAGAAGCAACAATAACTTAAATGGGATTTATACTATATAGTGTAACTAATTTAATGTCAAAATATTTTTATCAGTTTATGATTTTAGTGATCAGTGGATTAAACTATCCACAAACAGTGTATAACTTACAATAAGTATATGTCCATAGAAACAAAAATATATACTTTAATATAGCCTTTTTATTTAAAAAATATATTGTTGTTTATCATACAATTTTCAATAAAGTCCGTCAAGGTTTACTTTAATTATTTTCCCATTACACATGAATCATCTTGCAGTTTTCTTTATTGTGCTTTGTTGTAAGTATTCAGGTTACTTACTACAAAGTAAACGAATATAATTTCCATATTCATCAAAATTTGATACAAATTATATCAATAATTACTCCTGAATTGATATGTTTTTGGAGCTGGAATAAGTCACTAAGTTTTGATTGGGATGTAGCAACATTTGATGAAAATTGTTTTGAATTTTAAGTTTCAACCATTATATTTTACATATTCTTAGAGGCCCCAAAAATGCCTACATAGTAGTTTCAAACTAATTCAGTTCATTTTGTAAGACTTCAGTGCTTATAGACATATAAAAGCAGACAGCTTTTTATACAAATCTATTTTCTTCACTTAAGGGACCCTAAAATATTTACAAAAAACATTGACTAATTTTATTCATCATACACCATAACACTTTCTTAATTCATAATTTAAGAGATTATTACAGCATTTGGTGGCACTGAAGCAGATATCGCAAATAGGTGTAAACAGTCTGATAAGCTTTTGTTAATAAGACCTGGAAGTCATATGACTATTCATAAATCCACAAAACTCCTTATTTTCAACCATAATGTTAAATCCCCTTATTCGGATGAAAACCTAAAAAAACCTTAGTTCTTAGTCAAAAGCTTCAAACATTTATCAGTCATTGTTTGCAAAATATATTGAAAACAAACTATAATCTTTGATAGTTAGCAAATTAGAAGAATTTAAGAACTTAAATGAAAAAATGGGATAGGGTAGGGTAACATTCTCCACATAGACATAAACAATATCACTAAGAAAGCATTGATGTAGAGCCATTGAGATAGTAGATGTGTCGACAACCCGGACATATATGGGAAAGAATTATTCACAGCAAAATACCCTCAGTCAGTGAAACCTGGTCAAAAGGCAGATAGTGTATAATTAGAGTAAGATGATATGCTTTCGTGGAAGCCCTATGTTCCGCAATGGAATAAAATGATATATATATATATATATATATATATATTAAAATATTATAATTTTGTTCATCTTGATAATATTTTCTGTATTGAAAAGAAAAAGTAAATAAAGAGTGCACACTTTCGAATACAAAACTAAATAATATACATTTCAAATTTAGAGAAGAAGCTGCCTTAAAACTAGATCTCAAAATTCTGGTTTTGTTACATTTGGCACCAACGATTTCAATCAAATTTTGATGAAATGTGAATATAATAACACAAACCAATTTTCCAAACCATAAGTAAAAGAAAATTATTGATCGTAACTAATTTGAAAAAATCAAAATGAACTTGAAGCAATCAGATTCATTTCGGTATTTTCTGCAAATCCTATCTTTCTTTTTAAGGATTAGTAAATTCAAAATATTAAATTTGTGTGGTCAACAAAATAAAACCTCATAATATACAGATTGAAGAAATGTTTTATGTAAAAAATGGCCCGTCTTACGTTCATTATATTTCATTCAGATAGGTGACATGTCAAAATACCTTATCCCAACAAATACATCAATCTAAGTCATGTACCATAAAAGCTACATTAATTTTGTAAATTCATGTAACAATATTATCTATGCATTGTAAACAGTGCAATACATAATAATAAAATCACAATATTTAACAGTTAAGAGTAAAAGTAAGAACGAGTCTATACAATATTTTTTAATCCCATTTAAAAGTATTATATTAGCTTGGCACCTACACATTACAAATTCAACTAATTCAATTGAATCCAAAAGATTTTGTCATATATTGTTATCCTATTTAACAAATTAAGGTCCAAGTGCCATGACACTAACATATTTATTTGTATTAGTGAAACAATAACTAGATTGAAATAATGGTTATAATAAAATAAACCCACTGGTGCTTTATCTATCCATTTGGATTAATATCGCAATAATAAAAATGGAAAATTTTAATTTTTAACTATTACAAAAATTATACTTCGATATTAAAAACCAACACTATTAAAACATTCTTGATAAAAATATTGTCTATTTTCATTAAGGGGAGCAACGTGATTTTTTTTTCTCAAAAAATAGAATTTTTGTTTTTTGCATTTCTAAATAGTTTGGAATTTCAGCTTTAAAATGATATATAACACTAAAAATAAGGAGTATTTCTTCATTAAGTAATAAAATAATATATCCGGGCATGCACAAACGCAAACTACTCTGGTACTTACGGCGGTATGGAAGTTCATGGGGTAAGTGCAATTTTTCGTAGGTCAGAATTGAATTACGGTATCCGGTATGAACATTATTTAGGGGACGGTGTCTGCAAAGGATTTGAAACAGTTTCCGAGTCAAAACCGTATGGCCCAAATTTTGAAATAAAATAAATGGAACGCGTAGCCATATCCAAAAGCCGATGGGTACACGTCTTCGAGCATATAAATTGAGAAATTAAAAAAAAAAGTATTATCAGATGGCAGAACAATTGGTGGCCGAGGAAGACTTACAGATGCAGCTATAAACACCATACAGCTTTATTATGGCCTAGCTATAAGGAGAAATTGTTCGTTAGGAGTACAAGCAATGAGGAATGCCATAAGTGCGGAATACTTTCATTTAGGCTCAAGTGATTCAGAACCGCAACATAACTTATGCCCAAAAGATGAGAATTCCTGGTGTAAGTACCAAAAATCAGTTAGAGAAGATGTGCCATATAAACATGCAGAACACACTCACTTACCACCTGCTGTTTTGCTCAAAATAAAACAAATATTCAGAGACTTATCGAACCCCACGCTGTTGAGTAAGTGTGCTCATGGTGGAACCCAGAACATTAGTGAATCCCTGAATAATGTTATTTGGAGCAGGATCCCAAAGAGAGTATTTGTAAGAATATACGCCCTGAAATTGGGTGTATTTGATGCCATATCATACTACAATAAGGGGAACATATCAAAGTGCTTTGTGTTTAAAGTTATGGGTTTACAAGCTGGGGCAAACTGTGTAAAGGCGATGAAGGAACTCGTCATTCGGCGTATAAAGAAAAGAAAGTGCATAAAGCCATCGATGAGTTGCAAAAGAAGTGCAGACAGGAAGTAAGTTTTAAAAGAAGACATTTAGAAGATGAATTTGAAGAGGAGGAAGGAGTAGACAACCCATCATATGCAGCAGGGCTTTACTAAGAGTAGCTTACATTTTTCGCTAGAGCGTCTTTATTTAGTGATTCCCGAAAATGCTTTTTTTATATGTTTAGGTACATTTTTCTCAGGAACCATTAATAAGCTACAATAATAAAATTTGGCACACACATTTGAATGCATACTTTATACAAACACACGAGGGATTTATTAAAAAACCTAATATTATTTTTATTTATACAATTTTATATATATAAAAAAAATAATTCTTTGTAAGGGTTTAAAAAAAAATCATATCTATTGTAAAAAAATTTTTTTTTTTAATCCCTCAGGCTAGAATATGTAAAAAGGTCTATATAAGAAGTGTACAAAATTTCATAGCTGTATCTCTAATGGCTTATGAGAAAAATGTACCTATGTTAACATGGCCAAACATAGGGAACATTGCTCACCTTAAGAAGTATGGTCTTCATAAAACTGTTACACTTCTGGTTTGTATAAAAATGGAATCATTGTTTTCAAGTCTTATCTTCTTACATTCCAATATTTGTAATTTAAAGGATAACATTGAGAGTGCAGAGTTTGATATGTTGTTGATATTAACATTTCTATTAATTTCAGCCCATAACTTAATTTCTTTACCTGAACAAATGTCATATTTGTTATAATAACCAGTTGAATACTTTGTAATAATAGTGATATGTAATAGAAATGTCAGGATATTTTATTTTATTTGTTTGAAAGCCCTGTATTGCAAATTTAAGGGAAAATGAGATAAACTTGTTGTTGCCTCTATTTAATAAATACGTGGGATTTGGAGATTGTTTAAGATTAATAAGGCATTGACATCTTTTACCAGGCAATGCAAAAATGTTACAAAATGTATTTTTTTAACTTTTATGATATCCTCTTTGACATTAAGAACTACGTAAAAAATGGTGACCTGATGGGGTTTTGGATTCTGATACTATAGTTCTGTCCTTTTTATTTTTTAGCGCATATTGATATAATTTGAGTTTGGTTTAATTTCTTTTAAGTGCCATTGGGTATTCATATAAAGAATAAAACCCATGCAAATACCAAATTGTAATATAAACTAGTGGTCTAAGGAATTGTACATCTAAGCAATTTAGATTTTGGTAGTATCAGTACAATCAATTCTGATCTTAAAAACCAATATAGAATATAGTATAAACTGTGCAAGTAATTTTAACGAAACCTATAAAATGATGGAGGTGTAAATGGTCAAACTATAGATTCCAAACAAGAAACAAACATTCCAAATTGTATATATAAAATGAAGTAAAAATAATTATTAGTTAACTTGTTATAATTTTAATTTTTGAGCTATTTTTCTAATTTATAGACTATTATAAATCAGTTCGTGATTGGAACCTTTTTGAAATGATAACAAATGTTTTTAATTGTCAGTCGGTCTTGGTTAGGTATGGTAATTCAGAGAAAACGAAGTCTCCTACTCAAATGGAACGATCATGGTCTAAGAAGGGACCACCAAAGGAGCGAGGAGCGAACAAACGACAGCGGTATTTATACAAAATGTTGTACAGGTTTTGCTTTTCGTTACATTTTAGTTTGTTGTTCATTGATTTCTGCTTAGATGTTTGTGGTTGTGGCATGCTTAGTTTAACCATTTAGGAATGGACTGCTGAAACATGCATAGCTTAGCTATATAGGGGAGGAACTTTCAAATGAAATTTGTATGGGCGATTAAATTTGGTTTTATGTTGTAAGAGACATTTTCAGTTAATATATTTTATAAATTTGTAAGTGAGATAATTAATTATTTATGTATTTACTTTCTTACTTTGCATTGAGCGAAAACAAAATGATGTTGATCAAAGCGATTTTCACAAAAAATAATAAACCAATTAAACAAAATAGAATGAACATATTGTGATAGTAAAAAATATAGCAATTAGCACCCACAAAAATTTCAAAAAATACTACCTAAGCGTAGGAGGCCTCCAAATTATTCTTTAACATATAATCACGATGTCAAAATTGTATTTTGTTACAAGTGATAACATTTAACGATTTATATTTAATTTAGCTTTAATGTAGCTTCCCTAAAGGAGCCTAACAAGCAATATATTTAGTATCTATAGTGTTGTAATTGTAATGTAGAATTTCTAAAAATTAATAAATCCTCGGTGCAGCAACATTTGGGGGGGGGGGGGGCTAGGCTTGCAAGATAGCTTTTTATCAGGTGATGTGGTGTCATCTTATTAAGTTTTGGTTGTTGTAATTTTAGCTTTTACTATTTTATATTTATTACTTGCCTGAGCAATCTTTTGTCATTAATTATTGATAGCTGTTTCGCCTATTTGTTAGGTATTTTTGGAATTTATAATAGACTCAAAAACACTTCATACATATTAATAAGAGTACTCAGAATCAATTAAAGTACATTTAAAAACACTATTTACTTACAAGAACATTTATTTAAAATAACTTTGTCAGGTACACATTTCATGACTGGTTGACGGTAGAAACCATTAGTACAAAGCCAGATGGGCGAGCAACCGGTCATGAAATGTGTATCTGACTAAGTTATTTTAAATAACTGTTCTAATATGTAAATAGTGTGTTTTAAATGTACTTCAATAGTTTCTGAGTGCTTTTATTATTATTTATGAAGTGTTTTTTAGTGTATTTTAAGTTTCGAAGATGCCTGACAAATAAGCGAAACAGCTATCAATTAATGACACAAGATTGCTTAGGCAAGTAGAAATTATATAAATATATTTTACTACCAGTTGTAGGATCCCATTTTTCACCTTACGATACTGTTTTAACACTATACATTTTTGAACTTCCACAGGCTTCTGAAAATTGGTTTCTAATTAAGTTTTGGCGAAGTATGAAAGTTAATAACCCAAATCTATTTACCTAATTTTAAATAAAGAAATAACTATTTTGATGCTTTAACAAGTGGAGGTAAGTTTTATATAAAAGTATCAAGCTGTTTCCATATTTTCACCCTTAAATTTATTGATGTAATGTATGAAAACAAACTTGATCAATCTGTGATTATACTTCTAAAGATTTCATGTACAAGTTCCTCGCCTAAACGCTATTATTTACTGTTGTTACTAGCTTCGTATTACTCTATGTATTCATTAACAACACTGCAATTACAGCACTTTGAATGCTTAGATAATGAATCAACAATTATACTTGAATTCTTCAAATGATATTTCAACAATAAAATCTATTCCATCTATTCTAAGCATTATACCAAATTTAACTTCCTTTCCTTATTGTTAATGAGTTACAATTTTATATTTGTTTAACCTGTGAAAAGGCGATGATCACACTGATGGAGGAAGTGGGAGCTTTGCGTCAACAAAAACAGTTGTGAAATTTTGAACTATGCATTCGTTGTAAGAATTATAAAGACTGACGTTTCAGAGAAATATTGGTACTTTGATGGGTAGTTGCTCGGAATAATTTTTGATTATTGTAAAAACCACTTTTGGAGGCAAAATAGGGATGAACCCAAAACTTATTACAATATTTATTAGTCCTTGTAGGGTTAATCAAAACCGTTATTTATTCACGATGTTGTTTATCTGGTGATATCACATTTTAACCACAATTAGGATTTTGCACTCAAATTTCCAGACAGAAAGAAAGAACAGAAGGTAAGATTAGAAAAGAGTGATCTTAACCCAGATCAATGAAGATACATCCATTTTTCTGTTTGGTTGGCTCCCAACATATCAGCCTTTAGGAGTCTGGTGCAACCCAGAGTTCTTACTTTTTAACATGTCCCTGTTGGATGTGCGACTAACCATTCCTTATTCTAATTCGGGACCTTCCTCTGGGGATAATCTTCTATTGCCCAGAAAAGGCTCCAAAGAAACATCCCCTCATGATCTATTCAAAAGAATTACATATTATGTATTAGTCAGTTTATTGCATGGTTTAACAACTTGTCTACTTACTTTCCTTCAGTTTTGAAATTTAAGATCATAACTAATATTGTAGGATCAGTATGGTTAACCCACTCTGGGAATAGGTTACAGTATGTGAGGTTATTGTTACAGTATGTATATACCAAATTTGGAACTTCTGTACACAGTGAAATATCAGATAATTCAACGTACAATTTTGCAATTTTTCAAGATAGAACATTTGTCAAAAACATTTTAACAACCAATGTTAGTAACAAATTTCATAAATATAACAAAACAAATTTTGACCGTCGGAGAGGATGTTTGTTGTATGGTTCATATGATCAATACACATTTCATTGGTAGGTCTACAATGAAGTTAGTTATATTCTGTAATGGAAATTAACTAATTAAATGATTTTATTATACAGCATTTATTTATTGAATGGTTAATTTTGCTTTAGGTGAATTTATAATTAATTGTCAATTGGTTTGCTTCATTTTATTTTGATTGAGCTCTGCTTTTTATTGTGAATTTAGTTTAATAAATCTGTATTGTGGTTTTTTACATGTATAAACATTAAGACATTATGATTTTATAGAATTTAAATGAAGACAGTCCAAAAATATAAATTTGGAATCACAGATTAAGTTTCTTATGAATATATTTTTTTAAATATCTAGTTCTTATAAAACTTAAAATATCTTAACTTATCTCAAAAAAATAATAAAACTTAGTAATTTTGTTATATAAAAAAAATAAAAAAAAAAAAAAAAAAAAAAAAAAAAAAAAAAAAAAAATTACAAAGAAAGAAAACTGTTACATTCTTACTTACAAATTTTAAGGTTAAATTATTAATAAAAAGGGATAAACACTATGAAAAATGACTTGTGAATTTAGATAATTAAAATATAATTTTCTGAATTTAATTTAATTATAATTATTTCTGAACAAAGAAAATAGATATATATTCAGACATTAAACTAACAATATTAATAATACAATATTACTTTAAAAATCCTTTTTTGAAAATTTTTTGTTATGTATACCCATTTTTTCTTCTTCAAATTGTCCATCTCATTTAGAGTTTTTGGTTGTTTTTTAAAGTATATTTTCATAAATTGAAAATAAACTAAAACTATGAAGTGTTTACATAGTTTTAATCAGCATAACCTAAATTACAAGATAATATGTAAAGAGAAGAGGAGAAAAAATACTTTAAAAAAACAACAACAAAAATTCTTAATTTAACTGAACACATTTTTCTTTTATATTCCATTCAACTCCATTATATTATACCAAAGGTGCACAGTTCTTTACAAATTAATTAAGATATTAAACATCATTACATAATAGTACGTAACGTTTTTATGTTTTAACATTTCTAAGGTCACTACTTCGACACTGTGTGTTTACCATGTTCTATTAAATGTATTACTAAATAATTTTATATAAATATACAAAAATACTTTAAAAAATAACACTCTAAACGACCACTCATAAGCAATAAATTCAGTAATAGAAAACTGCTAACCAAATTAAAAAAAAAAAAAAAAACTGCTTTTACACGGGTCTACCACAAAACTTTTTTTAAAAAAATGTTCTTATATATATATATATATATATATATATATATATATATATATATATATATATCATATAAAAGCTTAATTAACTACCATTACCAAAAATAGCCGAATGAATAAAAAATTGAGAATACAGTAACAGAGTGTACAAAAGTCTATTTGAACATGCCATCTAAAAATCGGTTTAAAAAATGGCAGTTTTGGAGATAATTTGTTACTTAATCCTTTGGAACAGGTCTGTTACATTTGTTGGCATTGTATTGTACAGTTTGCTGGAAAATGTCATGGTACCAATATTGCTTTTAAATAATATAGCTTTGATATATTTTCATTGTGTCTGTATTTAGTTTGATGGGCATGATTGAGGTTTTCAATTGCATTTTATGTTATTTTTAATATACATTACACATTGTAGGATGAATGAGAATTGTTGGGACTTTTTAAAGTTACAAATAATTCCTAGAATGATCTCTCCTAACAGCTAAAATATAATCATACCATATTGCTTTCTTATCTATCTTAATTACATTGCAAGGAGAATATTCTTACAATATTTAGGTCATAAGCTATTATGCTAATATTATATAAGACAATTATTTCTTTAGTGACTTGATTATATATTATGTGTTAATAATTTCTTGAATTTCGGTTGTTTATTTTTTGAATCAATTTATAGTCAAGTTTACAAAAATAAATTGTGCACTGTGCTTCAATAAAACAAACTTTTAATATTGTTTTGTTTTAGCGGAAATGATGGGTTTAAAAAATCATTCGATGATGAGTCAAGGAATAAGCCATGGAGGTCACGTGAAAATGGAGATGAAAAAGGTGGTGGCAGATTTAGTAGAGAAGAAAAGGGCAGTTGGAGAGATAAAGAAGACAGACCAAGCCGAGAAGAAAAAAGTGGTAGTTGGAGAGACAAGGATGATAATAAAACAAGTTGGCGGAACAAGGAAAACGATGATAAACCAAAGTGGGGACGGGATGGTGAGGATAGAGGAAATAAACGGTGGAGAGACAAAGATGAAAGTAGTGGAAGCAGATTTAACAAAGGAGGTGAAGACAGATCTAGTAAATTTAATAAGGATGGTGACGAAGGACAATTTAACAGTGGCGGTGGTTTTAAATCTCGGAAGTTTGATAAGGACGATGACGATGAAGGAAAAAAGTTCAGCAAGACCAGAGATAGTGATAACGATGAGCGAGGAGGTGGTGACAGGTTCGGTAATCGAGGAGGAGGTGGTGGGAGATTTGGTGATCGTGGAGGTGCAGGAAAATTTGATAAGGGAGACGGAGGTGCTGGTGGAGATAGGAGAAATAAGTAAGTGGGATTTATTAATTTCTAATTGATGATAATAGAGATACAATATTATTTTAATTTATGACATCTGGGTTTTGAGATTTTTATAGGCAATGTAATTAATATTTTTAAAAAAGCTCAGGAGTCAAATCAGCAGAATACAAAATGATTTATTTGAACAAAATAGCCAATTCTTATACAGAGAATGTCAAAACGATAGTGGTTAAGTATTTTTCAAAAGGCAAGATAGGGCCTTTTATAATATTAACGGTGATTTTTTTTTTTTTTTTTTCTCTTTTCCCTTTTTTTTCTTCAAACTGTTGTTCGGTTTGAACGCTAATCTATAACCATGTTTGCTGCAGGTACTTATGGGGTATTTTTTCTGTGAGTTTGTTGTATACCAGTGAAATCTATTTATTTTTCTCGACTAAGTCTAATTCGACTTTACTTTAAGTATCTGGTACAACTTATTAATGGTAGACAGGTTGTAACCATTTTCCTGTTCGATGAATTTTATTGTGTGTAAATTCGATATCATTGTTTTCTATACTTAATGGTATGTAAAAGTCTACGTACCATGGTGCTAAAAGCTGTCATCTTGTATAAGTTAGAGTGATTAGAGCAGGCATGTATCACTTTTGTGTAAGTCAGTTTTCAGTAAATATGGATGAATACAGAATTGATGAATATTGTCGAAGAGGAAAATATAAAGCGTACTACGTGTGTTTTTAAAGGGCACACAACTGATGTGAGCCAAGTAGGATTGTTGTCAAAAACTATGTATGGTTAAACCATGATAGGGCAATATTTCTGTTAGTATGCAGTACAAGTTCTCCTGTCCCTCATTTTTTTTCCATTGGTTCCCTTGTAGTCTACAGGGTACAGAGCAGGAGGAGGGGAGGGGGAGAAGAATTAGTGATATCAATGAACTTGATATTCAGTAGTGCAGATACTAAACTAAACACAGACATAGTAAATCTTTTGTGTTCCGATTTCAAAAGTGCTTTACAGTCTATCCAGGATATATATTCTGAGAGTCCCTTGGCGGAAGATATTTTGTTTTACATACACAGACTTCTGCTATGGGACATCGGAGTATCATTTTGCTGTGTTCCTGGGCATTGCTGAATTTCGGGAAACGCAATAGCTGACGAAGCGGCAAAGGAAACTACAAGTCAGATACCAGTCACATAGTGTGTTCAGCCATGTATACAGAGTCCAATAAGCTGAGGGAATTAAAAGATATTGTCCGTTCCTATGTGCCTATTGGAATTCATTCCTATGTGCCAGTCGTCGAAAGGAAGTGGTGGTTATCTGTGTTCGTATTGGTCATTCCATGATCACTTATGGATTTCTGATGGAACAGGGGAATCCGTCACAATGTCTATTTTGTCAAGGTGTGTTATCAATTAAGCAGATCTTCTTTGAATGTGTTGTATTAAGAGATGTGTGACGAACTTTTGCCCAACCAAATTCCATTCAGGCGATGTTGAGGGGAAATGCTCAGATCCTTGATCGGGTTATGTCCTTTTTGAAAATCTGAAAATTTTAAATTTAATTTAAAATCAATTTTTTTATTTGATTGTTGCAGAGCCTCTTTACAGCTGTGTAATATGTTGTGTTGTATAAGTAATTTATTTTTTTGGTTAAATCTATCTTTCACAACTCGTTTGGAGGACCCTTTTACAGCCCTGTAATATTTATTTTAATTGTTGTTAATTGTAATTTACCATAGTTTGTAATTATTAACTTGTTTCAGGGCCATTTACAGCCTTGTACTATGTTGTTTTTATTTTCGTTTGATCTCTAGTTTTTGTTTTGTTATTGTTTTTAATTGATATTGCTTAGTTTTTTAGGTGGAGCATATACTTTCCCAATTTTTGAAGGCAATAATGACTGAATTGGTTTTTCGCCTTAAAACTAAAAAATTTACCCCTATGTAAAGAAAATAATAATTTTGCAGTGAATGTTAAATAAACACATGAAGCTGGTTCTAAATCTAGACAACATAATTTTCCCCATACTACTGATGATATTCGGTACCAATTTACATAACTTTTTCGTTGTTACCGATTAGCTTCTATTTTGAGACATTTTATGGTCCCATATACTAAACTATTTAATGTCAGTTGATATACTGTTATGATTTACAGCAATTGCTTTCATTAAATTTATAATGGATTATTTAAATGTGAAAATATGCAATAATATTATTATTACTATTAATTTTTCTAAATATGGAAGCTATGACTATTTTCGTGATTAATATTTATAAAATATTTTGAGTAGAATATTGCATATGTGTGCTGTGTCTTATCATATGAATTGATAATTTTTTAAATAAAATTGTTAATTATTGATTTCATATCCACCTAATTGTTCTGATTTAAGATTTAGTAATCCAAAAATGGAATACAGCCTTTAAACCCCATTATTTAACATTTTCCCTCTCAACATTGGTGATTATATAAATTAGGTAATGTATGGAAATTTAAAAAATGTTTGCTGTTTTATTTTTTTGTATAGCATATTTTATGTTTATTTTGTATATTTATTTTTACACGTGAAAAAATTTAAGCAAAGTTTGTGCAACATTTAAAAGCTTATTTTCAGCATCAATCGATGCCAAACAGTTACATAGTCGCTGATGTAGGAGAGGTAAGGCAAACTTCCAAAATTTGTTTCAAACAGTCATCTATTTGTCATTTGCTAATTTTTATTTTTAAGTAAGAAACATAATAAAACTTAACTACAAGTAATATTTGCCTGTAGTCTTACTAAAATATCTACTGTTAGTTGACTATTATCAATATCTTTTCATTTTAAATTTACATTTTAAAATGTACAGTTTTGGCAAGATTTATATCAAATATAAGGATCATTATGTGCAAATTGTTAATTTGTAAGCTATAAAGCGTACAATAATTTATAAGGATTAAATAATATTTAAATTAGACTGATGAAACTTTATTACTGTTTAGATTTGAGAGCAGAGATGGAGGCTTCAAGAAAGATAACAGTGGTTTCAAACGCAGTGATGACCGTGACAGTTTTAGAAAACCTTACGACAGAGGTAAGTTAAAATAGTCTTAACGCAATTTTAAATACAAGAGAAAAATTAATAGCTTAAGCATTTATATAATTCTGCGATTCAAATAATTTTCTAAATATATAATCGTAATATTTTTGTTGAATACTGGATTAAATTTTTCTTTTCTCTGTTGTAGGAGATAACAACAAAACTTCATCCTATGGTGGCAATAAGTTTTCATCTCGTGTAAGTCAACATAAGTTTAATTTTTGTTGCATATTGCCATATCAGTTCCTTTTCTATAGCTAATACTGCATAATTCTGAACATTCTCGTAACATTTTATTTAGAAATTTCATAAACATTATTTCAAAATAAATATATAAAATTATAATAGGTGATCAGCTAAAAAACATCAGTTACAATTGTTTTAACTGTGCAATAGGAGAAGGGGGATACTATTTGAATCCTTATAAAAGTGCAAACATGTTTATGGTTGTACTTAAAAATTGAACAAATATTCTGTACAGTATAAGACATCAATGGATAGTTATTATGAAGGACTGTTGTTTGTAACATCTATATTTAGTGATTAACTATTACTGTATATTGATAGTAAATATGTAAAATTTGATATTTAAAATTAATCTCCTTGTGGTCTGTTTATAAAAATACTATGAGCAAGTAAGAAATGAGTAGTTTAATTTCTTTATATGCAATAGTGAGATTTAAATGGGTCTTCTCGAGTCTAAAAAAATAATATATATATATATATATATATATATATATATATATTTTAGGAAATACCTATACAGCAGCAATAATTTTCAGGTTTATTTAGTTAAAAATTGGTTTCGAGGCTGTGGCTGCTTTACTACTGGTTGTGCATGTATAGAAGGATAATTGTAATTCGAAAGTACCTGCCATAAAACCCAAACACAAATATTAAAATAGTTTAGACTCAACTCGTTTGGTAGCAAACTTTCCAATAAAGACTACTATAGCATATTTCTGCAGATATTGATTTTTTAAAGGGAAAATTCACTGAGTGTGGGACTCCTGGATCCAAGATATTCATTAAAAACCCGAAAACTCCACTTCAGTCAATTTCCTCTCTGAAACAGCTTTGAGCATTACGGAGTGGTGCCTTGATACATTCCTTCCGACTAAGCCATCAGAATTTAGACTTAGTTATCAGTTATCACCCTTTTTCTGCAACAAAATAGACTTCAAGAAATTTCTCCTTACCTGCCTGTATGGTTCATTCTGTATTATACCTATATGGTAGAGAGTCTGATGTAAAAGAAATGTACATATTTTATTTATAAAACAAGTCCAGACTTGCAGACTAAGCAGTTCATATGTTGTGTGATTTGCAACAATTTTTCTAATTGACATTTTATTTTTTCAGTTTTTAAGAATTCCCTTGAGGTCATTACATTTTTATTGTGTTTATAAGTTCAACATTTTAAAGTGTATAACCATATGTCTAATTTTGTTTGTAAGTGAGTTGATAATTTTTAATGATATGGTTACCGAAAAGGCAAAAAGCCAATATTATTATGTGAAATATATCACGAAGAGGTACACGTTTTTGATTTTCTATTAATTGCATAATCCTCAACTGATTCTTTTGAGTATCTGTGTATTTTTAAATAAAGTTATCAAAAATCTTGTGTAAAAATTTCTATTTACTGGTGTTTATAGAAACAAAATTACAGCAACACAAAAAAGCAACTTCTGTGTTTTTATACTTTTATGCCTTTTATTTTTATGCAGATTTAATTGTTAAACAGCTGTTTGATTCAAATTAAACAACAATTACTGGAAATGGGCCAAGCTATTTTTCAACAAGATAGTAAAAATATGCACCCTACTATGCAAATTCAGTCAAACAATTACTAAATAACAATCTTGAAGGGCGTTGGATTGGTCATGGAAGTCAGGTTTTAGATTGGTCACCCCAGTCTCCTGATTTAACTGTGTATGACTTTTTCTTTGGGGCTATTCAAAGGAGCAAATGTTCACCCACAGTTTTAGCAATGAAAGGATTTGAAGAGCAATATCGAAGAGGAATGTCTTTGGATCCCACATAATTACTTTGCAAAGGCAGTGTATATATTGCTATGGATAGGTTTCAGTTTGAATAAAAATATACATTTTTTAATCATATTTTCATAAGTTTTTAAAACAAGTAATTACTTTTTACCGACTTCAAAAAAGGAGGAGGTTCTGTATTTGATCTGATTTTTTTTTATGTGTGTTCTCGCATATTTCCGGAACGGCTCGAGCGATTTCATTGGGGGTGGTTTCATTTGAAAGGGTATGGTCCCGAGATGGTCCCATTTCATTTCTGACTTGATTGAGCCAGTACTTGGCCAGTATTTGCAAAACAATGCCAAAATGGCGCCTGGTTGACTCGACTAGTTGGAAATATTATTGTTTAATATTGATAATATTGAATAATATTGAAAATGGTATATCGTTTATGTTAACTAGCCAGTACTTATATGACATTTTTGTTAGTACTGGGCCAGTACTAGCAATAAATAAATATTGTTGAATTTGAAAGAATTAATTGGATTTACAAGGATTAATACATGTTTTGTCTAGTATTAAAAAGTTTCACCGAGCCAATACCTTTCCAGTAATGTCCAGTAATACATCGAATATCATAACATACAAGCATAAGCTCGACGAGAATTAATTAAAAATTTTCTGTTTCTCATTTTCAGTCATAATGTCGAACAAAAATATTATTTCAAAATAAATTGAAAGCTACTTAATAAAAGCACTAAAAGTGACAAAATAAATAATTTTTTAACAAAAAAAGACCGACTTCAAAAAAAGAACAAAAATAAAAAATAAAGAAAAAATATATTCAACATTAATGTATAATAAATATAATTTAAAAAAATATAACATGTAACTAACAATTATTAAACCAATAATGTGTTATAATAGTAATTCCGACTTCGTAATAATTATATTCGTGAAATGTAAACTGATATTTACAGAAACTAAAATGAGTGTTTATATCTTGTTTTTTTCTCTTTTTTTTTGAAGTCGACGCCACAATCGATTCAACGATTTAATTGCTGAAGAAACAAAAGTTAATGACAAACCCCCCCTTCTTCTCGTTGCATTCAATTTAATGAGTACACCTTTCGAGGTACCTTTTTTATAATTGACTGTTTGAACTTTTCTAGTGTCAAAAAATAGGACTACTCGCTATTTAGCTTTTATACCTAAAATATATCGTGCACTCACAAGAAAAATACCAAACTGTATTTTCGCAAGTATAGTAGTAAGAGAAAACAGACAAAATTTCAAAGAATCGTGTCATAGAGTATTCGGTATAATAGCTCATCGCTTGAACAATCATGGCATCGACTTCAAAAAAAAAAAAAAAAGAAAAAGTGTTGAAATAACATTTTTGGGTCACTTTATTAGAAAGTATGTAAAGTTTCGAAAGAATTGGATTGAGCAATAAGAAGTTAATAGAAAATCAAAAAAGTGTACGTATTTGTGGGGCACACTGTATATTTTACTAAAAAAGTAGATGATAACGTACAAAATGAATTCTGAAATATATTTATAATTGGTAATTTTTTTGTTGTAAAAATAATACAATTATATCCTACTTTGAAGTAGTTTGTATGTGTATTTTGATATTTTTTGGGGGAAAATAATAAAATTATATCATGCTAAAAAGTAGGGTATAACTTTATTGTTTTATATTATTTTCTTACAAATCAAAACTCAGTTGTATGTATACTTTGAATTTTTTGAGGAAATAATAAAATTATATATTACTAAAAAGTAGAGTAAAAAACCTTATTGCTTTTTAACATTTTGTTACATATCAAAACTCAGTTTTGTTATAAGTATTCTTTGATTATTTTTGTGTGTAAATAATAATAAAATTATATCCTACTCTTCTATCTATAGTTTTGTGTAATTTTATAAGAATTTGTTTCATGTAATTTCAGTAGTACATTTTTTAAAATTTCCCTACTTTGTTGCTTTGTTTTTTTGAGTTTGTATTTATTATATATATATATATATACACACACACACACACACACACACACACACAGTAGAACCCCTCTTAACCGGTCTAGTCGGGACTGACATCCGGGCCGTTTGGCCGGTTCATCCGAGGTTCCCGCGAAAAATCGGTTTTCGTTCAAAAAAAGCTTATTTAATCAGGTAGCGCTAAGAATTATGCAATTAAGATGTTATTGCAACTCATTTTATTGTAGATAAATGTATCGCATATATTATGTTATGTATATTATACATCAAACATGAAAAAAATAAACACTACAAAGCTTTTTTACAGATTCCCCTCTGTCAAGTCTTTTGACACATTGAAATGCATCTCAAACGAAACCAACACACGCTTCCGTTTTCGTAACTCGCTCATTTTTATTTACTGTATATACTGTACGTAGATCATAACCAGTCAAAGACAAGAAGAAAACTGAAAAGAAATGTTATATTTTCCATAATGTATACTAAATTGATTCGTGGAAAAAAGCGGCCCATCAAATGTTTTTATCGGTGTATGTCTGCTATACCGACGGGTGCCAATGCTGCAGTGTTTTTATGCCGCCTACAATGGGATACCGCTATGGACAAAGTCGTTTGACTCGCCGCTGCTTTGGTGCTGCGGTGTTTTTACGCCGCCGACAATGGCATACCGCTATCCACAAAGTCGTTTGACTCGCCGCCGCTTTGGTGTTTCAATTACAATTTATTTTTGGAAACTCTCATCCAACCAGTACACTACGATATAGGCCGGTTAATCCGAGGCAGGTTAACAGAGGTTTTACTATATATATATATATATATATATATATATATATATATATATATATAGGTTTGATTTTGTATGGACAGGAGACAGGCTTACCTTCGAAAGTGGTCCTTGGTATTACCTAATAGTACACAAGTAAGGGGAAAGAAAAAAAGGAAAAAAAAAAATTCTGAAATATTTCGTAAACACCGTTTGTTCACTTTCTCAATCAGTAGAGTTAAGAAGAATTTCAGAACTTTAGTGTTTTTTTGTGTGTGTGTGTGTTTTCTTGTGTACTATTAGGTAATACCAAGGCCCACTTTTCAAGGTAAGCCTGTCTCCTGTCCATACAAAATCTAACTAATCTAATAGGCTGTGCACTATTAAATTCTAACATATATATATATATATATATATATATATATATATATATATAGTATATAATTTTGTATTGCTTTCTTTCCTTACCCAGACTTTTTTTGTAGGCTTATTTTGATTTAAAAATTTTTTTTATTCACAGTTGCTCGCTATAATTGAATTGCAGGGTAATTAGTTATAAAACCTTTGTTTTTAATCTTTGCAATTCTAAATTTGTAGTTTTGTTGAATACATTACATTTCACTGTTTTGCTATACACATCCGGCTTGATCAGGTGTAGACTTGTCACTTACAATTTAAAGTCTTACACTGAACACAACATACAATATACAGTACAACACATAATCAAATTTTAGTTAACATGAATTAAAAGTAGAATTTGATACGACCTCATACTCATTTTCTCAGTACAACTTCGCTTCCGTTATATTAAATATTAAGGTAGGAAGTGTTAGGGATCGATCATTAAACTGCCTGGGTTCTTTATTTTCAATATCATCTAATGGTTCAGTACTAATTAACCTTTATTATCACTTATTAAGAAGTATAACTGTGTCATATCTTCTTACAATGCTGATATATAACTATTAATATAGATTCTATTTCGATATAAATTATTTTATTATCAATAAAGTTGATTACAGTCTTTTAGTTAGTTATCATAAAAGCTTTGTCTTAAATGACTTCAATTGAAATTATAAATTTTATATTATAAAAAAAAGTTAAATGGTGTAAGAGTTTTTAGATATATATATATATATATATATATATATCTCGAGTAATTGTTATAACACACATATAAATGAAAAACACAAGCAATTCTTGGAGTCCATATCTCTGGGAATTATTTTATCAACACAATAGTTCATATACATATCGTAGGGTATTATTGCAACACAAATATCAATGGAAACACAATTAATTAGGCTATAGTCTATATCTCTGGAATTATTTTATACATATAATAGTTCATATCTCTTAATCTCGGGGTACTAGGTTAGTGCGGCTTTTACCAAGGAAATTAGGTATAATACCATTTAATATAAAGGACATAAAAGGAAAACAAAATGAAAGAATTAATTTTAGTTTTAGTACATGGAGAAAAAATAAAAAATGAGATGAATGAAGTTGACAATTTATAACTGTTCAAAACTGAATAAGCTGTTCAAGTTTGTTATATTTTTTTATATAGATGTTCGTATTCAGTTTTATGCTTTTATTGATTCCACTTTCAACTTGTGAACACTAATAGTTATGAAAAAAGAACAGGCCACCTAGGGTTTATGATTTTAAAAAAATAACACAATGGAATGCAAATGGAAGGATCTCACCAGTTCATAGAATCTGTCTTGTCATCATCTTCATATCAGACCAACTTTAATATATATATTAACATTCGAAATTTTCACTCAATATTATTTCTTCTTATTATTTTCATGATGTAGGAAATATATTTTTAATTTATGTAAATTTCTTCAAAATTATTGTAGTAGCAGAAACTTGGAATGCTTCTTATTTGCCTCCAATTTTTTAACTCTCTCTCATTTCACTCTCCATCATTGTTCGACCATGTACATAGAGGTTCGAATTTATATTTGTATTTCTTTGAAATGATAATGTAGGCTATATTTGGTTCACTAATGATATGAATATATGATTCTAATTTATTAAATGAGAAGTTGTTAATAACTTCATTTATATTTATTTCTTCTAATTTTGTAAATTAGGTTGTTAAACTATATTAAGGATCCAAATAACTTCTTTTAAAATAATATGTTGTCTTAAAACTAATATACATATTTTGATTTTAATCTTAAATTTATCGTAAATTCCCGCATCTCAATTGTCTATGGAATCTATTTGAATCACGTGATTTAGTTGTCGGTGGGCGTGTCTTTTAAAATGTCTGTCATTTGATTTCTTTCGGCCGCCATTTTGACTATGACTTTCTGTCGTAATTTGAAAGATTTTACCTTTATTATTGATTCTAAATAAGGACTCAGGTGACGTTTTATATTCAGGGATATATGGATTATATCTAGGCCTGGTTTGTTTGGTCTCTAGGCTTTCTGTATTTCTACAATCGGCGAAATACTGACACTGTATTTCAAACTGGCAATTTATTTGATTGACTTTATCGTCTTGATAAAAGCAGATTATTTTTATTTCCATGTCTCTGCCTTTGAGTTGTTAATTTTTACGGGTAGATCGAATATTTAGGCTTAATTTTTATATAGGTCTTCCTAGGTTTAAAATTTGGTAAGTTACGTTAATTAATTATTGTCCGGTCGAAAATCTTGAATTTGACATTGTTTTGGATTGGCGTTTCGCATTCTTGCCGCTAGGCGCGTGTATGTCGTCGTTTGAAATGAATGGAATTAATATAAATTTGCATGATAAATTATTTATTGACAACATCTTTTTCGAGTTGTTACAATGCTAGGATCTTATTATTGTTATTAATCCAGAATGACAATTGTTGTGACTCCCAGATCTGATTTTACGTAATAGTTTATCTGACTCTGAAATAATTACATGTTTCTTAATACACGAAGTTTGCTCACCCTGCTTGCCACTCTTGTGGATGCTTGTCTGAAGTCTCAATTCTCCTAGTAAGCTCTTACTTACCAAGTTCATCTGGCTATCTTCAAGAATTCCTTCAGCACTTTTCATTGATCAATCTTGGCCCACTAACCAAGTTTCTTCCCACCCAAGAGTTTATATATCATTGTAACATCAATGACATCCGTCTTGCTTCAATTTTGTCAGTTTTCTAGGTCTGTCACAATAATTGTTGTCATTCTGGCTTCTTAAAAAGAACTTGGACTATATTTCTAACTAAAATTATCCTAATTCCTAACAGAATCTAGTTTATTGTTATGTCTTTAATCAGTTTGAAACGAGTGGGTTTTTTCTATTCTTTATTTACGTTTTTATGATTGATACTATATCATATATGAAATTTGATACAAAATAGAGCTTTTAGAGCGTTTAAGTAGAATGTCTAGGTTATTCTTACAATTTGAGTAAATTGCTAAATTTAGTATGTTTATAATATTTAAAACCTTATACCGGTACCTCTAGTTTATAATTTCATAACTGTTGCAATGTTGTAAACATTTAAACATTTTAATGCAAATCTCAAAACTATTTTACCAAAACAACAATAAAATATTTGAAAATTGCTTCATTTAAAACAAAGGACAATAATATTGCATTTATTGTTGAAAAATCTTGGTTAAATGAACTACTGCATTTTATTTAATTGGAAACTCTATGTTTGATTCTTAATATATTCCTAGATAAATATTTCTTGAATCGGGAAATATTCAGGCAGAAATTATATGATCTCCATTCTGTGGACACTCTGAGATTGTATTTAACCTGTTCCATCCCGTATGCATCCTCTTGCCATACTACTAAGGTATTTTATGAGAATTGATCTTTTCTGTGACATTATCAATATGATATCCCTAGTGTAAATTGTTGTCTAAGTACCATGTGTTTTCAGACTTTCATATAAGACTCTCACTAAATCTCAACACAAAGCCACAGTTCCTATCTATGCGTCAGTAAAAAGTACTCTGAACCAAGGACTCATGTCTACAGCATAGTTTAAGCTAAAAGTACCTCCTGGGTGGTGCTAAATGAGTAATAGTATTAGGCTATTTATTCTCAAGTTATCTAAGACCAAATTATGAAGAAACACTGAATAAATAAATCTGCATTTTCAAGAGCAAAACTGATACAAGTCAAGAATTTGAAATGACATGAAATTTTGAATTTGTTCTCATCAACATCTATCTCCTTAGTTAGATATATTTTTCCAATCCACCCACTATCTGAGTATTTTTGTTGTTCCAAATCATTAGATTTAAGTTACTTAACCTTTTAACAGTATCTTTTTCTTGTACTCCCCATGTGGTGTCACAAATGCAGCATCACGAGATCACCCGAATCCAATGTTTGAACTTGTCCCTGCCAGACCACACATACACAATGAAATTTTTGCCCCTAGGATGGGTACAGTCCAGAGGACAGAAACCTTTAATCCATGAGAACAAAATGGTATACCCACCATCCCAGTGAAAGTAATCAGTAATGTTAATTAAGATAATAGAGATATTATATACATAGTTGTGATCTAAATAATGTGACTGTTTTGTATATATAGGTAGAAAAGAAAGTAGTAACGATTCCACAGTCTACAGTTCAAGTTGGATCTACAGAAGTTGTAGAGATTGTTTATTCTCTCAGTCCATCAGAGTTCTATGTGCAGATATCGTCAGACTCTGACAAGCTGACTACTTTGATGTCTGATATTTCAGCCGCTTTTGAAACAGGTCAGGGCACACACAATAATAACATGTGAATTGAGTTTAGTAATATTTGTTTCAACATTTATATACCACTTTTATAAATGAATTTATTCCCACAGCAACAGGTAAAATTAAACAACCATATGTTTTAGAAACTAAAATGGCATTCTCATAAGTTCAAAGAAACTGAAGAGCTTTTAACTGTAAACAACTGATGATGATGAATCGACCATCGAAATGTTATCTTATTACAAGTGTTTTATTGTGTAAATTGTACGTTTCTTTCAATTGTTGGTTGGATTTTGTATAAGCATTGCTCATTTTAAAACACAAATTTATTATAGTGACTGTGTACAAACATAAAGTAGCTATATAAATTTTAATTAAGGACCTATGATGTTCCAGAAGAGCAATATATGTCCGATGGCACGAACCAGGATCGAAAGAAATTAAGCCATTTCTGGGGAAATTTTTCTCCTGGTAAAAGAAATAGGTGCGGGGAAATTGAGGCACTTATTGGTGCCTCATTCGTAACGAATGTAACTTTTTTTTTTTTTATTCCATATGGCTAGCTATCTTGTAACGTCCATTAGCTATCTTGTATCCCCGTACAATTGGCTGATGTTCAGAGACTTCTTATTTTGGGTTCAATCTTCTGCAATTGAGCAGGTGATCCCTATTCATCTTTGAATTTGTTCTTGGACCATTGTTGTTATGTTACAGTTAAGAGTAATTTACTACACATTAATCGAGTATTCTTTTAAAAAAAAATAACGCCTCATTATTATTAATACATGAGATTACAAGTGGAGTCATGAAATAAATTTTGAATCAGTTTTCAAAATTAATGGTCGTTAGTCGTGTAAGGCAATGGTAATATTATAAAATGCAACCGTTTAAAAATTAATTCATGATTACGGCAAATATTAGTCCATGTTTTAATTATGGACATGAGAATGGAAATGATAAATTTTCTCTTTTTAATCCTAACCTACAATTATTCATAAATTTCTGAAGATATGAAGTGACCAATGCATTTTGTATGGATGTGTTTTGGGTTTTTTAGGAGAAAGTTTGTACAATATGTTTGCATCATTCCACAAGTGCTTCCCATTATGATAATTCAGTGTAAGCAATCATTACCTATTTCAGGCACTGGTGAATCAATGGACAGTCCAAAAAAAGGGCAGTTCTGTATTGCGAAATACTCTGAGGATGAGACGTGGTATCGTGGACGTATAGAGTCAACTAGCACTGACTCGGCCAACGTTGTATTCGTAGATTATGGCAATCACGAAGAAGTTTCCAACGATAATATTAAAGTGAGTTATGATGTATAATATGATTTATTGTTATGTAAAGTATTTAGTTTTAACCCTTTTAGTGCCAACATCCGTAAATACGGACGCCAAAAGTAGTGTTGAAAAATGCCAACGTCACTATATACTGGCGTGGCCGGTACTATTGAAGAATACCAACGTCCGTATATACGGACATCACGAAAAAAAATTACTACACTTTTATTCTTTGTCAAATTTCATTAATATTACACCTAAATATTCTTAAAGAAAAGTAGATTACAGAAAAATATACACTTTTATATAATTCAATAATACTAATTGGCTATAGCGAAGATAAAGAAGGCTTTGACATTTGATTTCTGTTCTATCAAGTTAGCATTCACAGTATTTTAAAGGTAGTTTTCTCCTGTTTCGATTTATGCTTTCAAAATTACTGTCACTGAGATAACTTCCGAATTATAGATGTTCTTCTATGGGTCTACCACATGTCACTTAAATCAAGGTAAAACTGCCATTTTTTTAATGATGTCAGAAGTTATCAAATATCGATTAGTAATATTTGGATTTCCGTAACCATTTTTGTATGACTGAAACATAGACATTGTGTTCTTCCCTTTTATGTATGGTTTATCTCTATGTTCCAAATATTATTAACTCTGTTTTTACACGAGAAACTTGCCTTTCTGAAGGAGAATCGTTCCTACATTGCTTACATTGTTTTGTGAATTTATTTATAGATATTTAATAATTTATTCATCTATTTATGTATTGTGTGTTGTTTAAATAATAGACAACAAAAGTTTTGTTTTTGAAAAAAATTAGAAAATGTTTTATATTTAGCTGTTTATTTGGAATTTTGCACTTAAGGGTTTTGCATTTTGATTTCCGACATACTAACTCCAAAATTTATATATCTTACATTTTTTTTTTTATTCTTGAGATAAATTTGACATCTTTCTCTAATCAAATTAGGTTTTGCAGTATTTTAATATTTTTTGAATTTTTATAATTAAGCCTAACTTTTTAGCCATTTCGCAATTTTTCCATAAAAACTGATTAAAAAAAAAATGAAAATTTTTTAAATTGATATATTTTTTTTACATACTTGTATTTATTAATAGATCATAAAGCTTTTATATATCTTGAAAAAATTAGTTTGTATTGTATATTTTATTTAGGTGCTATGTGGAATTTCTCTTTCTTTTAGAGCAATTATTCTCATTCCTAACATACTAACTCCAAAGTGTTTACATCTAACATTTCTTTATTACATAGGTAAATTCTATTAACTTTCCTCTAAAAAAATATATTACAGGTTGAATTTACATTATATTGCTATTTTTGTGAATTATATATATATATATATATATATATATATATATATATATATATATATATATATATATATATATATATATATATATATATATAAAGCTTGCAAAATGTACTAAAAAGACCTGCCACTTATTAATATACAGGGCAGTTCTAGGGTTAATGTGTAGTTTAATATGTATGTTGAATAGTTTTATACATACAAAATATAGAATTTTAAAATTTGGAAGTGTTAATTTATTTGTTCGTTTTTATTCAAACTCGCCATCGACTGCTGAATTGATTTTGATGCAGTATGAAGCCTTGAGTTTTCAACATTATCATTTAAAATTTGTAATTTTTAGAAATTAACATTTGTTTAATTTGTAATTATATCGTTTCCCATCATTTTACATGAACAATCTAGAAAAATCGTAGCAACCATGAACTTAACAATTTTGTTATGAAAAAATAGAAACTAATATAATGTACAATTTTCTCTGGGTAAAAATTCAAAATGATGACCATGAAATTAAACTTTTTGTCAAAATATAGATTTTGGTGAAACTAACGTTTATTATCTTTTGGAGAATAAATTTGTCACTTGGTTTAGTCACATTTAAATCAAAATTTTTAACAGCGACCATTCATTTCAACTTTTTAATGAAAAATAACTGCATCATTAAATTTTTAATTACACTCTTGTCCTTTATAATATCCATTTATTACAATTTACAAAACTGTTATTACAATAAATTTAAAATTATTCCAGATGGAGGTGAAATTTTTTGTTTAATTGTTTGAACTTTCAAAAATGGAATTCCTTATAAATAAATTAATGTAAATGCTTCAATGATACAAATGGTTCATAAAAAAGTTATATACAGCTTAATTCTAAGAAACTTTTTTGAAAACTTTTCTACAATATTAATTTTAATCCAAAAGATCACAATTGATTCCTATTATGCTGGGTACATGATATGACATTCTTTTATGGTCATAATGGCAAAATAAGGGAGTAATATACTTGATTCCATCTGCTTGCAAAGAAACTCTCCATATATATAAATCAATAGCTCACCATTTAAGATGGTGATCTGTGTACATTAATTAAAATAACATGAACAGCCGAAAGAAGTCACAAACTCTGCCTCAGTAAAATATGACGCATTTCTCGTATTGAGTCATGTAACATTATGAGCATGGGATTTCTGGTAATGATGAAGTGTCTACAATTTTATAGACAGAATGTTTAAAGTGGTAAAGGGGGATTGAGAATATTTCAAATTACTTTCATTAATTAAAATCTATCACAAAAAAAAAAAAAAAACATTGAGAGATTCCATCTGTGGTCTTCGATGTACTTTTTGAGTTGTATCATTTTAATTACTCTTAATTTAAATATTTTATTTGTACTTTACACCAACTAATTATTTGTTCATATTTAGAAACTAACAACCTCCCTAACTTCATTACCAATCCAAGGTGTGAAATGTGAATTATTTGGTTGTCTGAGCACCGAAGAAACATGGACTGAAGAAGAAATCTTAAACTTTACCACAAATTGTGAAGGCAAGAAGTTGAAAGCTCAGTTTGTGGAGAAAGTTTTTGCTAGAGATAGTTTCAAGGTAAATAATAGTGATAAGATGATTCAAGGTTCATTTCCTATGCTTTACCATTCAGACTCACCTGTTCATTAATTTACTATAATAACCTATTTGTAGAACAAAGAATAAAGCCAAGGTATTAAATATGTGAATTTATTTAACTACATTTTATTGTATTCTTCTAAATAATAAGAAATTCACTTGTACATTTAAAACACAATCAGATCCTTTTAAACCGAGTATAATCCTTGATGTATTTAACATTTTATAGTAACAATTTCTAAAGCTGTTGTCACCGTGTTGTAATGGTGTCACAGTCCTAAAGCCGCTGCGACAATTATTCATTATTCCTGTTGTAAATGATTTGTTTAACGTAACAATTCTGTGCTTTGGTATAAGTATAGAAGATGTTACTCATAGAGTATAAAGCCGCTGCGACAATTATTCATTATTCCTGTTGAAAATGATGTGTTAAACGTAGCAATTCTGTTCTTTGGTATAACTATAGAAGAGTTACTCTTAGAGTATCTCTAGATCTGATGTTTAACCTTTCATTGGGCGCATAGCGGAGACCGCGCTTGCACATTTTTTGTTTGAAAATGTAGAAAACGTGCGTTCAGCAGTCTTACCCTTGACCGTACCTCACGAGCCTCTTTCCAGGAACTGAGTCATGTTCGGTTTTAGCCGCTGTCTCTTTTATTTTCAGTCTGGGGTTGAATTTCGCCAGTGCTTGGAGGTAACCTCCGTGTGTGCCCGATAGTGTGGCTGTCAGTGCGGAGCCAACATCCGCGTGAGCCCGATCAATTTACATAAATAATTGTTTTTGTGCTGTAGTTTTTTGGACAAACTGTTCAGTTTTCAATAACTGTGTAGTGTATACAGTGTTTTATTAGCCTTCAAACCTCAACATATTTTTAGTTTTTAATTTTTATTATATAATGCCATTTTTGCAATAGAATCATATTATATTTTGCTAAACATATATAAATTATAAACTTTACAATGGATTCAGTTGAATGTAATAGAATTGAAGGACTTTCACATAGTGTAGAAAGGGAAGAAGCTGATTATATAGAAACTCCAAGACCTACTGGTGATTTTGTTCGTCAACTTTTTATTGATAGTGATAAAAACGACAAAAGTATTGTTGGATCTGTGGACGACGAACGTGGAGAAGAAATGGATGTTGATGTTCACGATGGACATGAAGAAATCCAACAAGAGGAGGAGACCAATGAACAACAAAGAGAAAATTGTGAGTTTGATAATTTTGTTATTGACGATTTTGATGACTTAGAAAATCTCCCACTAAATAGCCGTCTAAATGATAATATAGTAAAAAAGATTGATGGTTCATTAGCTTACATTAGCCGAAACAAAGCAATGTTGTGGGATATTGCACCTAAACACGAATATAGAACTCTTGCACGAAATATTAAAAGAATGAGAGTAGGGTGTGTTCAAGGTATTGCAAAGGATGCAAAAGAACCAATCGATGTTTGGAATCTTTAATTCACTGATGACATAATTACTGAAATCACAAAAAACACTAATATTTGGATAGCTCAGAACTGATGTGAATATAGCCGTGAGAGAGATGCAAAAGAGACGACTCCTGATGAAATTAAATGTGTTATTGGAATTTTGTATATGGCTGGTGTTATGAAATTGTCCCACCAAATTCTTGAAGACTTATGGAGCACCGATGGATTTGGAATTGACTTTTTTAGGTGCTCAATGTCAATAAAAAGGTTCAAGTTTCTTTTAATAGCCTTGCGGTTTGATGACATACGATCAAGGAAGGACAGACGGGTTGTGGATAAGTTAACACCTATACAGGATTTGTTTGAAGAGTTTGTTGCAAACTATAAGGAGCACTACAGACTGAGTGAGTTCACTACCGTCGATGAAAAGTTAGATTCATTCTGTGGAAGGTGTAATTTCAGACAATATATGAAAAACAAACCGGCAAAATATGGGATAAAGATTTTTGCTTTAGTGTGTACAAAAATATTTTACACTTCGAATCTTGAGGTATACACTGCAACACTGCAACACTGCCTCCAGGACCATTCCAAGTTGGCAACTCGGGGAAAATGTGTAGTTGAAAGGTTGATTGACTCAATTTCAGTATCAAAAAGAAACGTCACTGTTGACAATTGGTTCTTTTCCATACCACTCTGCTTTAACCTCTTGAATGACCATCGTCTTACTTTAGTTGGGACAATGAGGAAGAATAAACGGTAGATTCCGACATATTTTTAGATACAAAACCTAGAACAGTGAATAGTTCTATGTTTGTATTCAAAGAGAAAATCATAATGGTATCATATATGTTTCACACAAAAAGAAACATGTCTTACTAGCATCTACTATGCATGATGACGATGCTGTAGACAATGATCCAGAATCTTCGACTTTTGAGAAACCTGAACTGGTGTTGTTTTACAACTGTAGCAAGAGAGGTGTTGACACAGTTGATAAATATAAGGAGACATACTCAACTGCAAGGGTCTGCAACCGCTGGTCAATGAGAATCTTCTATTCTCTGTTAGACATCAGAGCTTTGAATAGCTTTATAGTGCTCAAAGCCAATTTGGGATTTCCACAAATGAAGAGGGGGAAATTTCTGCGTGAACTTGCAACGAAGCTATGCCAATGATATATGCAATCACGTCTAACGATCAAGAGCACTCCAGTTTATGCAAAACAAATAATCTGCAAGATTTTGGGAATTGAAGACCCTCGCTCCCAGAGAGAAGCCCCAGCAGATGATGTACTATCAGGCCGTTGCTACATCTGCAATCGCAAGAAGAATCGTTTGTCAAAGACCTGATGTTCTAAATGCAGCCAGTTCATATGCAGAGTTCACACAGCTCCTGCAGTCTGCACAACTTACATTGAAGCAAACTCGGAAGAAAGTAAAAGTGAGTACTGGACATAAAGGATGTCTGGAATAATATAGACTTAGAGGTACTGTACTAAGAACTGATGTAACAAAATTAATATTACGATATAGTACAAACCTTTTTTTTAACTAACGTTAAATTACGAGTTTTATTTCTTCATTATGCAGTATTCATAACAGCCATTTGATATTTTTCAAATAATTTCTACTTTATGTTAATGTGTTACTTTTTTTATTGTTTATTATAATGCTAATGCATTATAAGGGCATTTCAATGCCCTTATATTTTTTATTTGCATATTAATACATGCACTTGAACACTTTATGATTGATAATTATGTTTATAATAATAAATAATGTTTAAACTAATGTTTACTTTTATTTTTCCAAACACGAAGGTAACCTCCATATGCGCCTGATGGCGTTTCGAAATCAGTGCTCTTGATGAAGGGTTAAGTTAAATGTAATAAAAACTTTTGTGCTAAAACAGTGAGATAATATATTAAGCCGAATAATGTACAATAACAAACTACGATAATTATGAAAACTGTTTTGAAAATAGAAATTTGTTTATAGTATTTTAAAACATGATTTCATTTATTATACCCTAGGACAAAACTATATTTTTATGATCATAGTCACTTTTCATCAATAAAATTATATTAATTAAAAATTTAATACTAAAATTGTACAATAAACTGGTGATTACAATAAACAGAACATAAAAAATACAACAAACACAATAAATTAAAAATAATAATTGAAATATCAAATGAATTACAAATTAAATAAAAATGTCACATAAAATAGACTGCACAGAGTAATTGAATGATTTACAAATCATTACTAAATTTGCTCACTGAGTAGAAGGACTGGGACAATAAACGTTGAATTTCTTAAGATTTTCATCCTTATGTGTCTGAAAATTTGTTCATAAATGCTTGTAGTCTTTGAGTGAAGTTTTCTGTAAACATTTAGCCTATGAGGGCTATACTGCAAATTGTTTGCTCCTCTGGTGTTATAACCATTAGGTTATAACCATGAAATCTTAGTTATAAATTGGTTTATATATAATGGTATCCAAAATTGTATAATCATCTTGTTTTAAATAATAAATGAAGCTTAACAATCATTTGTTATTATTATTGTCGACATGAACAAATCAAGTAATGACTGTATTTAAATATTTATTTATTTCCTTCTTAGACCTCACGAGTAAGGTTGAAGAATGTGATATATAGTAATAAACTTATGAAATACAATAAACTGGACATTCACATGAAGTGATAATTTTGAACAATAATTGCAAATACATTTCAACACTTAGAAATACACAGCTTTCATAATATTTAATGATTTACAAAAACAATTCATAGAACAATTTAACTGCTTCATCTACATGATAAAAACCGCAAGACAATAGAATCCCTCATAAGCACGTTTTCTGCAATTTTTTTAAGTTTCCTATTTAATGTGGTCAGGTATATTATTAAAAAATATTCCAACAATGTATAAAGGATTTTTGTAAAATATAAAGTTCTACATGACATATTAGGACCTAGTCAACATTGTAACTAAGTGATGGAAGGGCAAAGTTATAAAGAAAATAACACTATTTTTAATTAGCAAGTTTTTTATTAATAGGTTACTATAACCATGTTGGGTTGTTGCAGGTTGTGTTAACAGAAGAGGAGATTGGAGTTGTAATCAATTCCTCAGCTGATATGGGGTACACAGTCCCACAAGAAGAAATTGAGGGAGCTATTAGTAAGGTGAGCTATTTATATCCATCTGGTTTTAGTCCAGTTTCTTATAAAAATAAGAAATGAGATTGCTTTCTCATTCATTTATTTGTTTTTTATCACTTCATTTAAACAAGTTAAATGAGTTTGTTTGATGGTTTTGAGTTTCTGTTTGATGGCAGTTAAAAATTTAGGGGGGGGGGGGGTACCTCACGATAAGGATAAATCTGTTCATTTGTTTGTTGAGTGTACTAGAGGTGAGCGAGCCTGGGTTTTGTAATTCGAGGCGAGCTTGAAGTTTTACCAAGCTCAAGCTTGAGCTTTCAATCAGGCTTTTAATGAGCGTAAGTTGTTATCAAGAGTTGTTTTTTTGAGCTTTCACTATATCTTTTGTTTTGAAATGGGGAATACGCAGAAGGCAATGAATGTGGAAGGAAATGCTAGGTAGCTAAAATTGATATAAAATTGACACTCTCGATCGACATAAGAAATACAAACTTCCTTTGGGATAAAATTAGATTACAAACCCTTATTCACGTAATTTCTCAACAATTACTTATAGGTTAATCATTATGAATTTTTTTATAAAAATTTTACAGTTTGGGTCAAATAAAATAAATTGATGGAAATAAAAGTAAAAACTACAGGATTTATAAATAACAGTAATAAAATTCACGAATATGTAAATTACTGAGTATGAATTTTGATATGTACAAAATTTAAATAAATAATATCAAAATGAACAAAAAAAATTCTCAATGAGTAAAATTATCATTTGATAATGGAGTTTAATTACTTTATATAAAATTATAACTCGTCTGTCCATTTGTACATGTATGTATTATCTAACGAAAGATTGACTGTAATGTATAATCATCGTAAGTGTACGGGCAAAATCACAATCATTAGTCGTGAGCCTAGTAAACATCTGAGAATTAGTTGCCTTGAATTTATTTGTTATCAGGTCTATGCTCCTTAGCACCAAAAACTTCTCATCTACATGAATTTTACTGTCTCCTATAGTAGGAGAAAGTACACTTTATGACTGACCTTAATAATAGTACAATTAATTCTGCCTGATAGTTGTTTGATCATGATTTGTTGAAAAACTAAATAAATAACTGGAGAAACTATTTTTTTTCAGAATTGATGTAATTAATTTTTTTGTTTAAAATAAAAAATAATTGAGGATAGTCAAATTGAAAACGAAACATCTTGTCTATATTTTGCTATCTTTAATTAGTTTTCTTCTCTTTTGTGTTATCGGTAAAATATTATATAAGTCTTGGTCATCAATTTTGTAGCCAAATTTAACCTATTTTCTGCTGTAGCTCAGAAATATAAAAACACCCAATTCAATTTAATTATTTTGTAAATAATAAATACAGTGCAACCTCGTTAAGTCGGCCCCCTTTAAGTCGGATTTCTGGGTAACCCGGACAGGTTTGCAATAAATAAATATAAATTAATATGCTTTTTGGTAGCGCTATTGCTTTATACGAGCGCATAATCGTAGCGTATTGCACGACGATCATGTTTCCGCCAAGTTCATGCAATCAAGTTTATTTGCCGTGACTGTACATCTGATGCCTAACTGTAGCACTGCAAGCCTGCGTGGTGAGTCATTGTCACCCAGGTGATACAGACGAGGAAAACGCTGAAGAACCAGAAGTCATCAGTCATGCAGAAGCATCATCTCACTTGGTTGAATTGATGGTGTATTTTGAGCATCAGAACAAGACTACACCACCCGAGCTTTTCATGTTAAAACAGATGCGCGACCATGCAGCACGTAAACTTTACTCGAAGCTGACGCAACAGAAACTTACAAGCTTATTCTCCAAAAAGTAGACATACCTGTACAGTCCACAGATGTGTTTGTTGTTTTTTTGTGATGAGTAAATATTTTTAAAGTGTTTTTCTCCATAATAAAGGAAATTATTGTAAGTACCATATGTATATTTTCATTCTTTTGTGTTTTTTGCTCTTTCTCCGGCTAACACAGATTTTCGTTATGTCGGATTGGCCGCGGTCCTGGCTGGTCCGACTTAACGAGGTTCTACTGTAACTTACATTGACTCTAAATAACACTAACTTAAATAATAATGAAATCAATAATTATTGTCTATTATATGCAATTGTTTAATAATCAGTGCTCAATGAAAACATAATGAGTACACATGCGTATATTTTCCATTAAAGGATTTTTGTTTGTACCTTCAAAAGGGATATAACATTTCTAATAATTTAAAGTTATTAATCTGTCTTATGAAATTTTTTTATTATTTAGGTATGTTAGCATGAGAAATGAGGATAACAGTCATCATGGCCTTATAAAAAATTAAGATAAAATAGAGACCCTTCCCACTCAATATTACTCGTTAACCGGAAAACGGTTATCAAGACATAGAAAGTCATATTTTAGTTGAAAAAAAGCAAATTATTATAATTCACGTTAATAATTTTAACTATAAAATAAAAGGTGAGCATTTTTACAAAATGTATAATTTATTACTTTTGAAAAAAAAATTGGTTTATATATCATGACAATTCTATTGCGCATTATCCTGAGAAAATACAACTACTTCTTCACATTAGTTCTCCCTCTTCACAACATAAGTTCTTCCTCTTCACATTTACCAGGTCTATACTCTTTTACTCTAAGGGACAAAACACTGTTGTTTGTAGTTCATTAAAAAAATAAATAAAAAATTGGCGAAGATTAAAATTATCGATTGATTTATTATTCTACATAAAGAGTGTGTTTATACCATGGGTGCACCTTTATAAGTTTGTGTATTATCTAACAAAAGATAGACTGCAAGATGTTATCACTTCAAGTCAATGTGACAGAATAGAATATAAGCATTTAACTTAGTAACTTAGTAGAAAGAGAAATGAGATTGGAGATCTTGTTCGCCTTGAAATAGTGTTTGTATCTATTTATTTTCAGGTATGCACTTTGGTACTTTCCATTTGTAATTTACATTCATTTTACAGTCTCCCTAAGTAGCAAAACGTAGGTACAGCTTATGACCCAATTTATAGTACATTTTTGATGATGGTTGTTTGATCATGATTTGTAAAAACAATTTAATAAATAACTAGAGAAACATTTTTTTTTCAGAAATTAAAATAAATTTTTTCCATAAATAAAAAATAATTCGGTTTGTCAAACTGGAAACCAAATATCTTATTCCCCACTTTTCAATATTTTACCAATTTTAATTAATTCAGTTTCTATTGTTTGTTTTATCGGCAAAATTTATGTAAACCTTTGATCAAATATTTTGTATCCAATTTTTCACTCTCGCTCAGATTTATTTATAAAACACCCAATTTGATTTAGTGATTTTGTAAATAATAAATAATTGGGAAGTACACTTAATTTTAAAAAAAGGGTACAAAATAGATTATCTAATACTGTGTGTGTGTGTGTGTGTGCGTGCGTGCGTGCGTGTGTGTGTGAATGAATGAGTGAGTGTTATCTAAATAAATTGTAAGTTACAATGAGTCTAGATAAATGAAGTTCTGCTATACAAGTTGAAGAGTGTTGTGAAATGGGCAAAGGTGCAATTTTGTGCAAATTATTATTGGATGATGTGAATATTTTAATTGGAAAATTTATATTTACAGCTGAAAATGTTTTAACCCCTTAAGTGTTTATGTCGGTTTAAGCCGACGCTACAAATATCGATAAAAAGTGCCGCTGTCGGCTAAAGCCGACGCTCTTAACTTGCCCTATTCTATTTCGTTCTCTGTCGAAATATTACGTTGTAGTTGCTAGTATTGCCGCTAGATAGTGTTGGCATGCTCTCTAGAGCATAACTTATAAAACTACCGCTTTATTTTTGTTCTCTTTGGATCCGCCGTGAACATTATTTATAAGGAGTCGCAATATGTCCGCAAGGAGTTGCGATACCAGTGCAGCGAATGTGGTGTTGGGCTGTGTGCTGCCCCATGTTTTAAAATATATCACACCCAAAAAAATTACTAAACATTAGTTAGAAACTGTAAACAATCTTTATTGTGTGTACTTTTATTTTTAACAATGGTTTTATTACATTTTACTTTTTTTTAATTGTTAGGTAAATGTGTTTTTAATGTATTTGCAGAAAATTTTTAAATTATATTAAACATGACATTTATACTTTTGATGTTGCTTATATTTTCTTTTAATGCCTATTTTTAACTTCCAAGTTAACAAACATTAAAATAATCAAATAAAAAAAATAGGCATTTTTGGGTTGATTTAGGCAAAAAAAATAAAACACTTAAGGGGTTAAATTAAATAACGGACACTGATAAATAATCAGTTAGTTCAAGCCTAGTGTAATCTATAAATATTGGGCCATAATTGCTTGAATACTTTAAATTCAAGTAATAATTTTCAATTTTGTTTCTAAATTATATTCATAGTTTCATAGTATTGTAATAAATATTTCTCATACTTTTCCTCAGATGAGCCTAAAACAGTTCTGTGATATCCCCGTGCAACTCGGAAACAATATGAGAGTGCAGTTATCCTGGTACATATCACCTTCACACTTCTACATTCAACCTCTTGATTATAATGTAGAGTTCAGAGCCATGGTAGAACATATGCAAAGTGTAGCTAAGAAGGGTGTGTCTAAACCTACAAGACAGCTCAAAGTTGGTGATCCAATCATTGCTAGGTTTAAAGAAGATAAAGTGCTGTATCGTGCCAGAGTGAAGGTTGATGGGTTAGGTAAGTTGGCAAGTACAGTACAACCTCATTTATCCGGACTAATTGGGACCGGAAGTGATCCGGTTAATCGAAAATCCGGATAATCCGAAATTATAGAAAGATAAATAAAACAAAATATAAAATGATAACTTACCATTTATAAGTCATGAAAAAACACAATATTTACACAGTCATTCAATTTACACAATACACGAAATTACACAATGTACTGTAAATGACGAAAAACATTTTATTTACACACCTGAAATATTTACACATGCTTTTAATTTACACAGGGTTTAGTTGTTATTTACAAAAAAGTCATTTATCTTCCTCTGTTTTAATTTGGTGTGACGTTTCAATGCGGCCCTGTCTATACGATTCAATGCGTCTAACTTTTGGGCCATTGTAAGCACATTACGTTTTCGTTTCATCGCCATTTCCACGCACAAACGCTAACACACGAATATAAATAAATAGCAGTAACAACGCCCACCTCTAAATACTATGCCGATTCTCATTCACGTCCTCGATACTCCCGACTGGAGATGTGATGTGCCAACTGCCAAAAAAAAAGAACGGGGTTCCCAAAGCTGGCGGCACCGCTTTAAGATGTGACAAAATGTTCACATTTACTGATTTACACCCTTGAGTCTTAGCAACCTGACAACAATAAAGTTGTAAAAATGACATGATGGTTTATGATGCGTTGTAAACATGCACCTGGTTTGTATTTATTTCACACTGTCATGCCGCATCGGGGTAGGGGGATGGTGATGCAGAGGTCATTGCTCCTCCACTTTCTCTTCCCAGTGCATCAACAACCCGCCCTAATACCTCGAGGCGACACTGTAGTGTTGAGGAAATCACGTTTTTATCAACATTAATGTAATAGCAGATATTTCTTGTTGAAACTCCATATTCAAGGATAAAATAAAGCAAAAGCTTAAAGTTTCAAAATATTATAAATATTATTCAAAATACAGTAATTATTAAAATATTTTGAAACTTTAAGCTTTTGTTTTATTTTAGCCTTGATTAAATTTTTTGTTTTTTTGTTCCGGATCGATCCGGATAATCCGGACATCCGGTTGAATGAGGTCCGGATAAACGAGGTAGTACTGTAAATAGAAAATATTTAGTAGATAGAGGCATACTGTATATATTTTAGCTCCTTATAGTTATTTTTACTTTCTTTTTCATAGTTTAAACAAAGAAGTTACACAGTTATGGAAATACTCATTTTTAACATTTTTGTATTTAAAAAAGGCCATTTTTAAATGGATAGATTTTTGTCAAATTTAGTATATAGGGTTATTTCGTAGTAGTATCTCGAAAATTGAAGTTTCCTACTATTCGACCAAATTGAATAATTCTGATATTCTTTTAACGGTTTTGATTAAATTTCATTCAGATTATGAGCTTAAACCCATGATTTTCTTTTACATATATGTTGGTTGTATTAACGTTTATATTTTAGTAAAATTTATTTGACTAAATTTCCATGGTTTATTTTCATTTTTTTAGAGAAATTATGACATATAATGAGGTATTAAATAATCTTATTTTTACATAAATTAAGTTTTCGTACTAAAGGCCTAGCTTAACTTAAATAATTACGTGCTGCACGATATATAATAATGGGGTTAGAGAAGCCAACAAAAGTAAGGTTAGTTGGTTTTCTACCGGGGCCTAAGTGCGGTGGACTTGTTCTCGTTAGCCATAACTATTTGATAAATTTCATTCTTTTTATAAAATGCTATTGTAGGTTTATCTTTTTCTTTATTTAATTTCTGTTGATATAATGGTAAAATAATTTCATTATAGTAAGTTAGTTGAAAAACTAAAGAGAATGCTGAATAAATTCAATTGGCATAGCTTAATTCTTCATTGTTCTTTTTGCACCTAGTTCTTTAACAACTGAACCATCCGGACAAGAAATTTTGATTAATGTAAAATCCAACCTATCAGCTCAGATTTCTGGAAACTACTAGAAGGCGTCACATGCTGATTATTACTTTTTGTCAGTTAAACTGTATTGGTGTGTGAAAAAGTTTTTACAATTTTTCTACACAATAAAAATTTAAATGGTTTTTTATATCATCTCTTCCCTATCATGTTTCAGACCCTATAGTGACTTATGTAGACTATGGGAACTGTGCTAAAGTAGAGGCAGGAATGACTTGGGAGCTGGAATCACAATATGCTACACTACCAATGCAAGCAATCTGTTGTACACTGTCAGGCATCATACCACCTGAAGAAGTATGGCCTAAAGCTGGTACTTCTAACATTGACTCTTATTTCTTAGCTGATGAGTTCAACTGTACTTTTATAAGAAAATTGGAGGGTGAAGGTAATATCTATGCTGTACAGTTAGTGAATGGAGAGAAGAATGTTGCTGATCAGTTGGTGGCAGATAGTCTGGCAGTAGAAGGAAGTATATATGCTGTACAGGATCTAGTTGATGGTATGACTTTATATCTAGTTTTATAAGTGTAGTTTTATAAGTGTAATTCTGATAAGTATTTTTGCACTTATTGTTTTCAAAGTCTAAGTCAAAGTATTGTAGAAATTGAAGCCAATTGTGATGTCAGTAATCATTAGATAATCTTGGTTGCAATCAAGATGTATTACCAGTTCATCTGCCATTACATTGGCTTATGAGCGAAATATTGGACTTTGGATTGAAGACTTAATATGGAACAACATGTCTGATATTTAAACAGAGATGTATATTTTATTTTATTTATTTATTTATCCTGCTTCCCTTAGATTACAAAACTTGGCAATGCCAATAATAATATAGGAATTGTCAACACATCACAAATAAAAATAAAAAAAACTACAACACAAGAAGTGCCTCAGACACCTCTAAACTCTATAAATTCTTCCATTGAGTAAAAACACCTGTCTTTTAAAAATGCATTAAATTCTTCCTTGAAACTGGTGTCACTTGAGCTATATTTTATATCAAGACTGCAATTTATTGTACAGTCTGATTTCCATGTGAAATGAACCAGTCTTGTAGACAGATAGGCGATGCTTGCGATACTGAAGGACATTTTTGCCTTGGTTTCATGTTTATGCTGTAAAATTCTATCTTGAAATGTGTGTTTATTTAAGAGAACAAAATTTAATATTTCATATATATATATTATAACCTTTGTTATTTATTTTTAATTAATTACTTTGATTAAAACACAACTACGTTATCATATTTAAAATTATTTATTCTTTAAAATACAATTTGCACCTAAAGTTGGGTGCCAATATATAACAGTTGAATTAATTAAATCTTCAAATTATTTGATGCACATATGAGTATTCAAATTTATTCATCTTATCACTAAATCTCATCCATTCAACTTAAACTAGACATAAACATTTATAACACAATGAAATACTTAATTCTAGAACATAGCAATTTTATTATTATTATTAGGTGCATCAAAATCGTATCATTAATTGTAATTTTAATTTAGTCTTTATATTTTAATATCTCAATTGCTTTATTGATTTATTGGGCGCCAGGTATAATTTACCAATTATATAATGAAGTTACTTTGATTGCTCTTTGAAAATTTAAGTTTAAATGGCTCTCGGCCTAGCTCAGATTTTATTTAAAGTGGGGCGTGGTTTCTTTGGTAACCTGAAGTAAAAACTACAATAACTAATCAGATAACTTATCGTGGTTCAGTAGCATGGAATGATGTCTTCTTGGAGTTTTTACAGGTGAGATGATCCCTCGAACTTATGGCAGATATCACAAGAAACTTAATCCAATTTATAGGCACTTTGACGATCTCGAAGCTTGAACTACCTCACTCTGTTGCTTGAATTCTTAGTCAATTAATCAAACTCTTCTTTAACTTTACGATGATTTTAATATAATTCGATGACTTAAAACTTTTCTTCAACTTTACGACGATTTGGCGAACTTCGCCCTGTGCCTAGTTCCTCTCCCTTGCGACGCTCGTTCTTCACTGCTTTTTCTGATTTTTGAATTCTTACGCAGAGTTTTCCCGTTTTACCCCTTCTTCGCTTATTTCTGGATGACGCTTCTTTTTGGTTGGTTGGATTTGATTTTTCAAACTCTAACCGTCTTTCAAAGTTCGTTAAATCTTGTTTCTTAGCTGAGTTCAACGTACCTCTGCCTAGTTTTTTGTCTCTTTTTCTTTTGTTAACTTGGGCGTACACAAACTTTCTAATTTCCCATGTTGTCACATTACATAACTCAACTCTTCCTATTTAATTTGTCACGCTGCCCTCGCCCTTTCAATAATTTTGTAGTTTCGAAGTATTGTTTCCTTAGAAATCCTTTAACAAAATTTATTATGTGTTGGAGTGACGTTTATGTTTGACATTTATTTCTAACTGACAAGGTTTAAACATTTTGAATTGGACAAAGCTTTTACTTAGGGCTTCTCAACGTTACAATATATATATATATATATATATATATATATATATAAATGAAGACCACAGACAAAGAACATTCTGTCAGATGTTGTTGATTTGGAGAAAATAGAAAAATAAACTTCAAAACACTGTATAATGATTCAACTGAATTTATTATACAACTGTATATTTTTCTAGAACTTATTAAATAGTTGACAATTAATATAAGAACATTAAATTGTTGTATACTATTACCTATTTAAATAAAAAAATATAATCTAATGTAAACTACATACATTTTAGGAAAAAACATTCTAAGTACACCAAAACATGGAAATATCATTCTATGTTCATCTGGGAAACATGTTGAATTCTAGTGTCTAATGAAATTCTGTATTGTTTTTAATCTTGGTCTCTCTCTAATAATACAAAATAAAACATTTTTGAGAATGTGAAACCTAATTTTTAACATAAATTTTAAAAAAATTTCAAAATAAATACTAAAATTATGTAAATTTTGAAGTATGTAAAAAAAAGAATAGGCCTATAGTAAAAAATCATTGGGGCTGTAAATAAAAAAAAGAAGTTTTTTAGGCCTATAGACAGTTAATGTGGTAAATTTGTAAAATAGTTTTGTGTTTCATCACGACAAAACTTTTTTAATACTTGTAAATCACTGTATTTCTCATTTGATAACTTAATCAAGCTATTATAAGAATTGTCAGCCGGTTCACTTAAAATCTTTTGCTTTAAACCAGTAGTCATCTGATCTTTGATGATGTAGGAATTCCAGGCACCATTGTAAGTTGTACGCAGAAGTACAGTTCTTGCATGACTTGAATCAAACTTGATCTCCAATATCGGTCTTGTTGCAAATCCTGATTTTCTTTTGTATCGGAGTTTGTAAAGATATAATCCCCATTGTTTAAATAAAGTTTGTTCACAAGAAAATAGTGTAAAAGGTGAAGGGTTAGTTCTAGAAGATGCAACATGAGTGATCCAGTCCTTCGGCATCTCAAGAGAATAGTTTTTTTGCTCTATTAACCCCATATCTTTGTCTGGTTCCATGTACGAATGTCCACGAATTGGAAATGTTAATTTTACTGAATTAAATCTTTTTAAATCAGTACACAAATAATGAACAAAACGAAACATAGTAAAGTTCTTATTTTGACCAGGGCACGAGTCGAGAAAAATTTCCAAATGTCTAATCTCTGGATTCAAAAATGTTGTCACAAAGTGATATAACATTGAGCATACCTCATCGGCTCCTTTTTTTCCAATGGTTTCATCATACGCATAAAATACAACATCATGGTTTGAAAGAACATGTACATTGAAAAGGAAAACACTCAACTGCCGACGGTAATATACATCATTGGTTGATAGGTTAGGACAGGGTAAATTTTTCATGAAATCTATACAAATAGCTTCAAAATTAGGGTCGTGTTTAGATTTGACTTTGGCACACTTTTTACGGGAATAAAAAACTTCAGCTTTCTTTAAATGTAACAAATGCTGCACAGACAAACTACTGAGTTCATGTTCTTTAGTGAAATATTGACCCCGTTCAGCTTTTCCCTTTTCTAGAGTGTTCTTCTTTACTTTGAACTCATCACATTTCGAACACGAGTCTTTCCTGGGATAGCCAAATGAAAAATTGTATTCTGTATTAAACACATTCCTATAAAATTCATATGACACTTGGTGATTTGGATACAACTCAGAGTACATTTTATAGAGTTTATTTATATTAAGTTCTTCGGGAAGGTACACTTTACTTGTCTTTTTTAGGCTATAGTGAGATTTGCGTCCTTTTAAAGACGAAAGATGCTCAGATACCTTATCTTTTGTTTCTTGTGTTTTAGCATGCTTTCTGTTTTTATGTTTGCCACGACTGTCCACCGGTGCTTTCCCAGTTGTATTCAATGACTTTTTTATTGTATTAATCGTCTGATTGGTAATGCCATGCAAAGAAATGAAAGCCTTCTGGCAAATGGCCATTTCATTAATTTTTCCATCTACGATAACTCTTACTTTATATTCATAGGAAAACTGCTTTAGTGATTTAGAGTCCTCTTCACTTATTCTAGGCCTACGCTGTTTAACGGGTAACACACTAATCAATCCTGACAAATGTCCCATTTGTTTATTGTACTCACCAATTAGATTAAATTGTTGTAATAATACATGTCTCTGTTTTTCGTCAATAACTTCAAAACACTTAAACTGTTAACAGTTACAAGCTTCTCCAGTTATATGTGACATAGCCCGAATTTTTTTAGATGCATCAGATAGTCTTCCATGTCGTTTACGTTTTCTAGTGTTTTGTTTTACTTTTATATTATTAACATTGTCACTATCACTCATTTTATAATAGATATTTGCACACTTTATGAGTAACACTACACTACAAACGAGAATACTACAGACTACAGAGGTTATGTAGCCATGTGACAGATTTGCAGACTTAGAATGTTATTTCACTGTATTTTGAACAGCTGGTGCAACATAGAATGTTTTTTCCTGGTTCGCCAATCAGCTGATTTGACATAGAATGATATTTCCCTGTGTATGGTTTTTAAAGTTGTTAATTCTATGGACAAAGACTGTTCTTTCCATTTAGTGAATTAATATGTTGTGTAGTACTTGAACTCAGCCACCAGATGGCATCCAAATCTCATGTTTTTATTTTAATGACATAATGTTCTTTGCCTGTGGTCTTCAAATGTAAGGCATAGGCATAATGCACATTTCTTTGAAGAAAAGCTTACACGACTCCTTGTACCCTGCCCCCTCCATAATTCTAATTACACTTTTTTTGTATTTTAAATATTTTGTTTCAGGATAATTACCCCACAATATTACACCATAATTTAAAAAAAGAATGGAAATATCCATAATAAACAGATTTTAGAGATTCTTTCGGTACAAAATCTGTGGTTATCTTAACTTGATTTTCATTTTGATTTCTTCTCTGTGCCGCTTCATCATGGAGCCGTCGAAGGAAAAGAATATCCATCGCAGATGCTCTCTGTTCCTGTAAATATTGAAGCATTCCCTCAATGAACTTCACACCTTCGCTATGTGTTAATTTTGGTTGTGGAGTATTTTCTTGGTCATTTTCTGAGTCTGCTTCACTCTCTTCCTTTGATTTTAATGCTGTGACGATTTCTTCATCTGAAGTCGGTTCACTTTCATTAACTGAGCATCTTCACAACATGAAAATTTCTCCATCAAAACAGCAAGTTCATTATTGCTTGACTTCTTTTTCTATAGTTTCAGAAAACTCATTCCCTTCATGATCTAAGAGCTTGTAAGGTTTTTTAATGAATATTTTTGGAATTTTTGTTATCAAATTATATGGGATCCGAACAGTGCTCTTTTTTAGCAGTACGCACCTTTCATGATCCGGAATTTCTCTTAACCCAATGAGTCTTTGCTCAGTCTAGTTCAATCATAAGAACTCGTTACATAATTTTAATTTTTTTATTTTACGGGATTTAACACCCTTGACATGAATTTACCGCTCTTAATTTGGGGGCTCCACCAGACCCTTTAGTGTCAATCTTTGCTTGGCATGAGGGATGACTCCAAAAGAAACCAGGTTAGAAATAATACACCAGGTTGCTAGAACTATCTACAAATTATATCATTAATAGTCTAAGACCAATGTATTAATTACAACTTCTTCATAAACTATTCCATGTACTACAGTAGAACCCCTCTTAACCGGTCTAGTCGGGACTGACACCCGGGTCGGTTGCCCATTTGGCCGGTTAATCCGAGGTTCCCGTGAAAAATCGGTTTTCGTTCAAAGAAAGCTTATTTATTCAAGTAGCGCTAAGAATTATGCAATTAAAATGTTATTGCAACTCATTTTATTGTACATAAATGTATCGTATATATTATGTTATGTATATTATACATCAAACATGAAAAAATTAAACACTACAAAGCTTTTTTACAGATTCCCCTCTGTCAAGTTTTTTGACACATTTAACCGCGTCTCAAAGGAAACCAACACACGCTTCCGAAAACTGAAAAGAAATGTTATATTTTCCATAATGTATACTAAAATGATTCGTGGAAAAAAAGCGGCCCATCAAACGTTTTTGTGGGTGTATGTCTACTATACCGACGGGTGCCAATGCCGCGGTGTTTTTATGCTGCCGACAATAGGATACTGCTATCGACAAAATCGTTTGACTCGCCGCGGTGTTTTTATGCCGCCGACAATGGGATACCGCTATCGGCAAAGTTGTTTGATATCGCCGCCGCTTTGGTGCCGCGTTGTTTTTACGCTGCCGACAATGGGATACCGCTATCGACAAAGTCGTTTGATATCGCCGCCGCTTTGGTGTTTCAATTACAATTTATTTTCGGAAACTCTCATCCAACCAGTACACTACGATATAGGCCGGTTAATCCGAGGCCGGTTAACAGAGGTTCTACTGTACTTGAATTTTACATGTACAACAGAATAAACTAAAATCATTCATTCATGATACTTTCTACTTAACTTAAACAAAATTACTTATGCTAACATTCTATATTAGTTCCATTTAAATAATAAAATTGGTTAAATCTACGATATCTGCTATGCGATATGTTTTGTAACCCTCGAGATCTGTCTTACAAAGGTTTACATTAGAAACTACTTATATGTTCTGCCACTCCTTTTTCTCATACTAGACACTTAAATTAACCTTTTATTTTAATTTTCTTTAAAAAACAAATCACACTAAACACTTCACTTATTTTGATTGCTCACTCGTTCACATTTGTTATAACTCCTATTTATCGCACCACAATAGAATTTTTAATTAGGGATATGAAATTTTTCTTTTATTTATTTTACATTTTATTTGACATTAATCTGCAAGCACTTATTACTAGTTGGTTATTTTGAGCATGTTCCTCTCCAGACTTACCTCTAATTTAGCTCACACGTTCCCCTCTTCCTTTTCCACATGTTTTACATAGTTATTTTTGATTGGACATTATTTGGCTTGATTTGTTCTGATTGGCTTGTGTCTCAATCAAATTTCTCTTTGTATGCATTAATTTTGTATGAATATGTGTATTTTTCATTGTCACAGCGAAATATTCTGTGCAAAATCATGCTTTGATGAAACTCAATATCGCTGGCCTTTTAGTTTTACATCCGCTCCTCTGTTGAAATAATATCTGCCTCTGATTTCTAAGTTAATCGTAGCAAAAATTTATTTATTTATTTCATTTTGTTTAATTTTGAGAGTATTATTTATTTTATGTATTTTATAAGTTAATTTGATATCTGGAGTTTCCAGATATATCCCTGACAAGCTTCATCTCAGAACATACCAGAGTTAAAGGACTAAGCTCATCCCATGTCTGAGCAAGTCATCTGACAAAATCTAACATATCAATTTGTTTTAATTTTTTGAATTCCCTCATCTAGACCTTGAATAAAAGATGAAAGAAGCTTCTGTCTATACAATTTCTTTAATGTCACCAAAACCCTTTGGTCCATAGGCTGGTACAGGGAGGTAACATTAGGTGGCAGAAACATAACCTTTATTCCTTTGTCTTGAATAATGTCTATACTTGAGTGAGTCGTTACATTATCAAGAATCAAAAGTGCTTTCCTTAGAAGATTCGTTGATTTTAAGTTTTTTTCAACTTCAGGAACGAACTGTTTGTGGAACCACTAATTGAAAATACCCTCCGACATCCAAGCTAGATTTATTGTTGTACCAACAGCTAAATCAAAACTATCGCTCCTCATCTTAACATTTTTGGATGCTCAGGTTTTATATTTTTTATTTACCTATGAGAGCTAATTTTAGTTTGTGCTTACCCGTTGCGTTGCTGCAGGTCAAAACGGTAACTCTTTCTTAACTTTATTATAACCCGCTGCAGCTTTTTCTTTTTTGAGCGCTATGCATTTGATTGGTAGCATTCGGAAATTGGTTGGTAGGCCTGTTACGTCACAATTGTATATTTGTTCTCCACTAAGTCCTTCTTGATCAATTAGAGTTTGAAATATTAACTTAAACTCACTTATGGTAGTTGTGTTTGCTGAAATTTTTCACCGCATATGCTCAACTTTTTTACTCCATAACGTTGTTTACATCTGTCTAACCAGCCAATGCTCGCAGTGAATCCAGGCTCTTCCTCTTCTTTACACTCATTATAAAATTTTAAAGCTTTCTCTTATAGTATTGGTCCTGAAATAGGCATTCCTTTCTTCCGTTGTATTCTAAATCATTGATAAAGTGCTTCACCTAACTTTTTCATATTCCGAACTTTTCATATTTTTCTTTCTCCTATCGATTCCGGCACAGTCTCTTCGCACACATCATGACTCAATATCAGATCTCATCTTTTTCCATCCAATCACCATGAATCGACCAACATCCAGATCACTTTCCACTTTGTTTACACTTTCACCTTTATCTATTCTTTTTAGAGCACCTAATTTCATATCCATTGTGACATCTTTTGCATTTTTTATTCGACATTTAAAAAAAGAAACTTTAAAAACAGAAAACCTAGAAATAAATCATACAAAATGCAGTTCTATACTACACAAACTAAGAAATACAGTTCAGTAAACAACAAAGAACAGTTTTTGTACAAAATATACAAACTACTATACTATATTACAAAACAAAAGCATAGCAAAAACTTCCTGCACGGTACAAACAATACTGACTCTATCTCTACCTGTTTTGTTGGAATCGAGAGGCAGGGGGGGTGGGGAGGCTCATGCTCACACGCCCGGTCACTGTGCATACCTGCCTACTGTCACGGCTCGTGTCGAAGTATTGAAGGTTTACTATATAAAGTTAGTCGATGGTGCACTACTCTTTCTTGGTGATTTTGGAGAAAACTGATAAAAGAGATATGGGTCTGTAATTTCCCATTTCAGACATTCTGTTTTTTATGAATTGGTATAATTATTGTATACTCTAATTTAGAAAGAAAGACCTGATTTCATGGATAGATTTATGACATATTTATGCCAGTGGTTGACTCACAGCTAGTCCCAATGATTTCAAGATGTTATCTTTTCCCACCTGCTAGATTTTTGTTTTTTAATTTTGGGATTTTTTAAAATATTTCCATCTCATTTGTAGGAGACAATTTTAAATAATTGTCACCCATTTTATTGGTTAATTGTAGGAGTTCCAAAGCCTGATTTATCTTGAGTAAATCCTTCAAAAAACTATTATATAAACTGCTATACATTTATAATCTACAATTTCTCTTCCTTGATCGATAATTTTTGTAATCCACGATTGGGAACCAATTTACCTATTTATTTATAAACAATATCCCAAACATCCCTCGATCTATTCAAAGCTTGTGCTTGTGCGAAAATAGAGCCTGTAGTAAGTTATAAGTGCCTCATCGCTATACACTTTAGTCATTTCAAATAACTGTATTTTCTTTTTACATGATATCCTTAGCCCTTGTGTCATTCAAGACTTTAATTATTTTGAACAAACTTTCTCCGGTTTAAGAAGAAATGATTTATCAAACCTTGACCAAAAAAATCAAGAAACAAATTGTATGCTGATTCCGCATCTGTGACACCATAGAGACCACTCCAATTTGTGTTGGACATAAATACAATGAAGTTCACTACACTACTTTATTGAGTTGTCTTTTAAATGGTTAAGGAGCTTTATAACTTCTTTGTTTGCTCAATGTTTATTGCTAAGTCTTGAGCTGATGATCTGATAGCTTTGGGTCTAAAACTAAAGCCTCACTGCAAGATTGATATGACTTTACAATAATATAGTCAATAATCTTGATTGAATGTTTAGTAATTCTAGTTGTTTCATTTATTTTGCATTCTAAATTAAAAACGTAAAGCATTAACCCTGGAGTTGTTCCTCGATCCGCTATCGGGTCGATTTTCAACGCATGGTTTAGTCTAACGACCGGAAAACACGTATTTTGCAATTCAACATTTCGCCCACTTAGAATCGTCCTATCGCAATAAATAAAATACCATTGGAAAGCTAATGTTCCGTAGATGCATAATCATGCAAAAAAAAAACCACTAAACGTTATAAATAATATTTAAAAAATTGCTAAAGTTTGCATATTTTTTATGCGTAAAATCAAAGATTTGAACTGTGCGGTTGTAAGTAGAAATGACACCATTTTTTCTCAGATGTTCACAAATCTATTTTTCTGTGAAACAGATTGACCATAATACTGTTCTGTAGATCGCATCTTTCTCTTTCGATCTGTGCTTTTCAAATCTTTCTATCTGTCATAGATCGCGAGATATATCTATTTTACCAAAGTAGTAACCAAACGGAACCAAAATCATTTTTCATTCGGTGCAGTTTACTAAATAAGAAGAATCAATTATTACTTCGATATTTTGTACCAAATTTTAGACAATTTTATAGAGGAGATTTCGTTCTATCTGTTGGTACGACTTATTATGTCCTAGAGTTTCTATTAGGTTATAAATTCTGACTTGCAAGTTACTGAAGTTAGCGATGTTTGTGTACTAAAATGTCGTATTGTGGTGGGCGTTGTGCATGGGATTATTTGTTATTGTGAAGATTTTGTTAGGTATGTTTATTTATTTTTTATAATTTGTGTACACAAGTTATAATATCTGTATTATTGTTTGTAGAATTTATTGTTTTGAGTGATTGTTATTGTCTGACATCAAATACTGAGGCTGTCTAGAGATATGTTATGTTATAATCTGGTCTACCTTTTTAGGTATATATTAACATATAAAAATAATTTTGTCTAATGAAAATTTTATAAATTGATTGTTTTTACTAAAATGTATGCAAAATGTTTATAAATTTATATAGGCCTATCTATTCATTTTTTTTCTATTGGTTTATATACCTATTTCTGTGGAATTTTGCCTCGGTTACAGGGTAATTTTGTTGATTCCGTACATATTAACTCCAAAATGTTTCTATTTAAAAGTTTTTGCATTACACGCATAAAATCTATGTATCTTTGTGAGAACATAGGTAATAATTTCACTACACAGCTAAATCTTTGCACCTTTCTGAATATAATGATATATAGAAGTTGTGTTTTCCATAAATATTACTATTTTTGGTGAATTTTTGAAAATAAGCCTATCAATTTCCCTTTTTTCTTAAACCAATTTTTTTTATTTTGAAAATGTAACAAATTAATTTTTTTTCTAAATATATTCACAAATATTATACAAAACATTTGTATATCTTGAAAAACAGTGATAACAATTTTATTTTGGATGTTTCAGGTTTTTCTAAAAAATGATAACTTTTTTTGACATCTAACATACTTACTCCAAAACTGTTTAAATTTTTTAATTTTTTTTATTACATAGATAAATTCTACGCATCTTTCTGAGAAAAATGATATATTATAAGTTAGGTTTTATATAAAAATAATATTTTTTATTAATTTTTAAACAAAGTGAATTAACATGCGCCACCTTCAGGGTTAATTAATAGTAATTTTTCATTACTATGCCAGAATAGTCTGCATTTAATTCCCTTGTTATTATTTGATGTTTCCTTCTAATTTCTTTTTGAATCCTATTTAGAACTGAATTCAACATTTCAATAAAAATTTTGCAGTTGTTACCAGGCCTGCGATAGATGTTAATAATAACAAGAACATTTTTTCTGAAAATGTTTTATCAATAATCTTAGTTGCGCAACATTTAGAATCACTTTCAAGTCTAAATTTTCCAATGTCAGTCCTTTGTTTGAACTGAATATCCTTTTTAATAAGAATTGCAGTTCCCTCTCTTAACAGGGTTGTCTTAGAGTATATTCTTATGTCTTATGAATGTATTTTTCTGATATAGCCAAGGTTCCATAAGCAAATAACCGTAGACGAATAATGTATAGTTTTAAAAAACAAAAGTAATTCTTGTATTATTTTATTTATACCTTGAATATTATAATGCATGACAGACATGGAGAATGAGCATATCTGAGCAAGCTTTGCATATGCATCACTGATATCATTTGAAATTCCCTGAGAAACACTTGGACATTTTTTATATAACACTATTTTCATACATTTTTCTGTTTTTCAAAACCTAACCTAAAAAACAGCATTTATCTTATGAAAAACATGATTCATTATTGCTTTATTCACACTTGTCTTTCTAAATTTGTTAAGATGAAGGCTGTGAGATGTGAAACTATTTCTACCCAATAAAGATAAATTCAACAACCTTACAAGGTTTAGATAATGTAATTTTAAATCATGTCTATAAATAACTGCATTTTATTAAAACATCATCAAATCTATACGGTACTGTTGACAGTGTTAACTGTACTTTCCAGAGTCTGAGCCACACATCTTAAAGTCTCCATTGATTTGCCTTTACAAAAGTCATTTGACCCTCCCAATACAACTAAAAAATCGTCTTTCAAGACTACGAGTGATCGAGTTTATATCCTGAAGAATTCTTTTTATTTGAGCATTTGGTTTGAAGAAATTTGATACAGCCATTTTATTTCCACCTCTCTCTTGCAGTAGTTGCCCAAAACCTCTGGCATGACTATTACCCACAACAACGATTTTATGTTGTTTTTCTTTCAGAGGAAAATGAGTTTGTCCATCACCATTACACTGTTTTTTATTCTTGTCAGAAATTTTTGGATTTTCACTTTGAATCACTAAACTTTTTCGACGCCTCTGTCGACTCAAGGAGATGTAATTTCTTTCTTCTTGTTTTTACATTTCCCCAACCATGTTTCTCTTGCATTTCATCATTAGAAATGTTTTCAGTATTAAAATTTATTTCGCGATCAGTCTCATTTTCTGCTAGAGTAGAGGAAGAATTTTGTATCGGTATGTTAAAAGTCAAAGGGAAGCTTCTTTGTGAAGTTGAATTTTTATTCTCTAAATTTATTACTTTGGTTTATATAAATAACATAATAAATTATTTTTATATAAAATGGTCAGGAACATGATACTAATTATAAGAACATTTTAGGTTTAAGAGTTAAAATAATATGGTCAATTTGATGACCCTGTTATTTTTATTATAGAAAGATCTGACAACACTGTTCAGACCAAACCCTTTATATTGTTTCTGTCGACTAAGGTAAAAACCTTCTAGGAGATACCATAGTGATGTCAGGTGGCAAAAAGACACTTCTCGAGAAAACTCCAACCAACGCTGTCTGTATAAAGGCAGATTATCACGTGGTTGGGAGACTATTATTTTGATATCTTAGAATTGTAACACAAGTTCTTCTGCAGTTCCTAATTTGTTACCTGGTTTACACTAGTAGTTTCAGTTTGTAACATAGATCTAGGCCCTTGGTTTTATGTTTAACATGTTCTAGGTCTTATAACTTGATAACACATGATATTCTTAAAACATTGTGAATTTTATTCCTGTACACAAATGATGGAAAATGTCCAAATACACTATACCAATAACAGTTACATACTCTAATGAAATTTTGTTTTAAAACTGACAAACTGGCCTAATTCTTTGAACTTGCAGTGTTTATTTAATGGGTAGACTTTGTCATACAGCATTTTGAAATTTAAAATTCCTACTTCTGACTTGGATATTTATTTGTTATCATTATCAGCAGTTATGGCTAAAATTTAATCTTTCTCTGGGGCATATATCAAACATCAAACCTAAAAATGTTCCACTCAGACTAACCTTACTTGTGATAATGAATGACAAAAATGATGCACAGATTGATAGACAGACAAACATCATTCTGAAATTGGTCTAAATGTGTTCCTATGGGCTTACAGTTTGAAAATGATTCATTTTTGTATTTTCTTACAATTTAATATTAATATCTTATACTAGTTTAGCCTACTATATTTAAAAATGTTGATTTTTTTTTACTCTAGCAATAGATTAGTATTGTACAATCTACAATAACAGTACTGTATAATTTAAATATTTTGTTGGTTGTATTTTATGTGTTTGAAAGTTTGTACAACATTTGTATTTCCAACTCTTATCGTACTTATATTTTATAGATGGGGATGTGGAATTGGAGTTAGCTCTACTCGTGGGTCAAGTTTTCAATGTTGTTATAACTCATGTAGAAAAGAGTACTAAGTTTTATATACAATTACTGCCTTCTCTGGCTAATGTGTTACTCCAAGAAATAGAGACACTGCAAGAAGATCCAAAGGTATGTATTATTGTATATTATATTGTATAAGTGAGGTTACCATTGCACTGCTACCTTTATAGATTTATTGTGCCCCCTTCATTATTCCTGAAAGTACTTAGTTTGTTTTCTCTAGAGTTTCTACCTATATTTTTTGAGTCTCATCTTGAAGTAGTTTTCTCCAAGTCCACAGAATGGTTCTGGTCCTACGAATGAGATAGATATCCCCTTCTTAGTAAAATTATCTCCATTTTCATTCCCCTCTATTTCCATGTGTCCTGATACCCAGAGGAGAACTACTTTGTTACTCCTGTCTAACTCCTTAAGTTTTTGTAGATATTTCAAAACCATCACTGAACTGATGATTGGAGATCTCAGAGCTTTGATGGCAGCTTGGCTGTCTGACAGAATTGTGATGTTTTTCTTCTTTTATCGCTTCTCAGTAACGTAGATTTCTGTCTGAAAGATGCTGTTGAATTTTACTGGTGATTAATTAAAGTTTAAAGAACCATATTATCCTGAAAAATGGTCGGCCAAGACCATTTGGATGGGTCTAAAGACCCTCAGGAATATGGATGATTAAATGCTCACGAATTTTACCATAATTGTATCAGAGATAGTTATGATGAACAACGGTTGCGCTATCTTTAAACCACACCATGTTTTCCCCTAACAAACCACTAGATTATCTTATTAGATATAATAGTTTATAGACTCACCTCCATCAAGCCCACTCTTTTATTTTGAGGGAGTTTTCAGTTTTTAGAAATGACTGTCACTGCAGACAGAGCTAAGGGTGGAATAACAGGTTTGAAGAAGTGGAACTGGTTGACCTGATCAGACAGTTACTGGCCCCATTTCTTTTGATGGCCGATTTTAATGCTCATCACTATACATGGGGATCAAACACCTGCAGCCCCAGAGGACGCCGTATTGACAGGATTCAATCCAATTTGGATTTGATTCTATTCAATGACAGTTCACCAACTCATCTGGCGGCTTCTACAGGTGGTTTGACAACTGTCGACTTGTCATTTTATAGCCCTAGTCTCGCCACTAAATTTGAGTAGTCCGTTCTATCTGACACAGTATTGATCACACTTCTGTGAAGCTTACATTTTCTGACTTCTTGCACTGTAGTGATCACCTTCCCATATGGATTTTGCGCAAAGAATGCTGGGGGGGGGGATGTGAGACCATATAGTTTCTACTTTTTCCTTTCGCCAGCAAGGTTGGCTGTGGCATTAAGTCCCAATTGAAATTCTCGTGGCAGGTAATTGACAGTGATGGTTCATTTGCCTTGTACAAGGAGATTGTACTTGCACGCACACAGTGTGTGGCAGGTAGCGGAATCTAACAGTCGCAGTTATTTTACTGGCGATCGATTAAAGTTTAAAGAACCATTTTGCCCTAAAAAAATGGTCACCTAAGATAATTTGGACCTCATAAATATGGATGATCCAAATATACCACACGATTGCTGAATGCTACCATAAGCACCACAGAATGGTAGCAGACCACCCACAACTTCTCTGGTATTTTGTATATAGATAATTTTGTTGTAGAATATATAAAAAATGAAGTTGGGAAAACATCTACTTTATTTGTGTTATAATTTCAAATGACCCCGAATACACAGTTAATTTAAATACAGTAATACCCCGAACTTACACGATAGGTGGGACCAAGTGATAACCGTGTAAGTTGATTTGCGTAAGTCGTGGTACAATTTTGCATATAAATACATACAAATTATGTTTAATTGGGATCGGAGATTAAAAAAAAGAATAATTTATAAGAAAAATGTGTAATAAAGTCTTAGATAATACAGTACTGTACGTGTAACAAATTATATGTACATAATGTGATTTGGAAAACAGTAAACCAAAGTTATTTTGATGTAGAAGGCTTCATAAATCTAAATAAAGTCGTCCGACGGATCAATGATTTTTCTTCTCATACAAAATTTCCTCATAGCATGCTAATAATATTTTTATTCCTTGTTTTGTAGCAGAAATGCCCTCTCGTTGGTTTCTATGTTTTCCAAAATTTGTAACCCTTTTTCAATTGAACTGAGGCCTTCTGTCTAGTTTCCAACTGTCATTTGATCTAATTTAACTGGGACTAAAGAATCAGGTTCTACAACGCCTTGCTTAAGCATGAGCTCAACAGTTGTCAGCTCCTGATTGTGTGAATCCAGCAGTTCTTGATCATGACTATCTACTTTTAAATTAATTTATTTGGCAAGATCATCAACTTCTTTAATCACATTATTAATTTCATCTGGCTCTGATTCAGCTCGAGTTTTTCAGTAGTGAAAAAATGGACACATTTTTTCCAGACTATTTAAAGTTTTTTTGTGAAATTTCATTCCAAGATTGTCTAATTATTCTCACGGCATATAAAACATTGAATTGTTTCCAAAAGTCTTTAACTGAGAGCTCGTTGTTTTGTCTCATAGCTTCATGCAAATGCGCAAACGATAGTCTCGTTTAATAAGCTTTGATGTTTTGATGACTTCTTGGTCCATCGGTTGAAGCAAGCTGATTGTATATGGTGGCAAAAATACAACTTTCACATGTGGATTAAAATTAGTTAAAGTAGCAGGAGGATGACTTGGTGCATTGTCGATGGGATTTGTTTTAATATGGTTTTAATATATGTTTGAATATCGTTTGGCTGGTATAGCCACCTTCTTCTATCATAGCTTTCAGTTTTTCTGGATAAAGAGATGCAGGCTCTTTATCAGTGCTAGCCTCCTCTCCACTTTCTGCAATGCTATGTCAATTACAGCAACTTTTGAATCGGCTGAACCAACCGTTACTAGCTTTAAACATTTCAACCTTAGCCATTTCCCCAGCTTCTTCTTTTAATCTCTCAAAAATTAACTTAATTTGAGAGAACACCGTGTTCTGATCAACAGGACAATTTTTCCTTACTTGATTATCACACCATAATTTTAACATTGTTTCCATATCAGCGATAATACCATGACGTTTACAAATAGTGATTGAATTCAAAGATTGAGCATTTTTTACAGTTTTAAGAATTATAATTGTTCTGACTGTCGATTCCGACAGATTAAACTTCTATGCCAATTCACATATTTTTATTTTTGCATCGAATTCTTTGATAATGTTAAGTTTACATTCCAAATATAATGTTTTTCTTTTCTTATTTGATGCAAAAGAATCAGTTCCACTTCGTTTGGATGACATAGTAGAGTCTATCAAGTCTCCATAGATATAGCGAACACACAATATAAACTAACACAAAATATTACTGTACAGTAATAATTTGTAACTACTGTATGCGTTAACTCCTCGTGAAACACTTCTCACCATGTCATAAACAGAACTGAAATGAACTGCAAACTGAACACTAGTACAGGGAGTGGGGAAATTAAGTTACGCAAAGTGCGCTGGCACTCAAGGACGAATTGAATCTTCCAATTCAAAAATTGCGTAACTCAGGATTCGCGTAAGTCGGGGTATTACTGTATAGTGTTAATTTGTTTTTCTGTTTGCAGACTCTGGAAGCTTTCCCTGCAGACCAGCTGGTATGTGGTGCTCTCTGTATTGCTAAGAGTGAAGCTCATTATTACCGATGCCGAGTTGTTGACAGCACTTTACCTCTTGTACAGTTTATTGATTATGGAGAAGTGCAAGAAGTTAAGCTGGAAGATGTATGTATTATAACTTGCATGGTTGTTTTATAATGTGTTGTTGTTATGTTATGGCAAGCTTGAGCTCTGACCCGTCAGCTTTCTAGCATCACAGTAGAGTTGGCTTCCTTAGGTCGATATAGAGTTTCAGGCAATATAGGAGATGTTTTCTGTCTATTAGTGTGTTTGGTTCATGGCAGATTCTACATTCTTCTAATGTGATGATGTTTATTCGTTTAAGGAGAGCAACAAGGCAATCGTGTCCAGTACTGAGGCAGACGTGATTTGTTTTTGTTTGTTCCAAATTGATGTCTATATCCAGAGTTTGTCTGCATTGCTTTTCTGTTAGTTTGTGGTTCTTATTTAGAGCTTTTAGTTAAAGGATGATTTTAACTTCTGATGTGTATGGTTTGATGAAGTGTTTATACCTTTGTTTGTTAAGTTATCCAATTTTTCATTTCCAGCAATTTCAATGTGTGGTGGGATCCAGTGCAATATAATCTGTCTGTTCAATTTCTGGAATAGAGTTTATTTATCATATTTTGATGTCCTTCAGTGTCTAGTTTGTAGTTGTGTATGACAGAATGGCCTGAATTGATACTTTTGAATTATTTTGTAATATATATGGTCTTAAGAAGTTTTAGAAGCTCAATAATTATTTGATATTTTAATTTAGGGATAGAATTTTGCAATACAAAAATCTGATTTATAAATTTTATAAATATAACCATTTCAAAATTTTCACACAGATTTTATAGTGGAAATTTAAAGGTGTTAAAGGTATATTTTATTAGGACTTTCACAGGAAGAGCTACTGCTGGTGTACAGTTCACTTGCAAGAAGCTTGAGAAAACTGATGAAAATGCTTGTTAATAACAGCTTTATATCGAGGATGGAGATGACCAATTGAACACGGTAGTTTGTTATATTTTAAATGGAAATTATGAACTAACTATATTTCATAACACTTTTTGAAAGTTATCAATATTTACTTTTTACCAGGTGTTGAAAAAGTCTCATTTTGTCCACATTTGTTGATTTCTGTTATAACTTTTTTACCATACTTAGTGGTATTCCACATAAGTCAGCAACTCGGTGTTTAACATTATTCTTTGAGATTTTTTTCTACAGTCTTTTTAAAGACATTTACAATAATACACTTACTTTGACTTTGTAATAATACTCCCTGGCCTAGTCGATTAATTGATCTAGGTTGTATAAACAATCATAGAATGAAGAAAATACCAAAACTATATTTACTCTATAATACAAAGATGAGATGCAACTGTTATGATGTAGAAGGAGTGAGTCATGTGTTTCTCTCCGTCTCTGTTTAAGTTACACCTTTAGACTCATCCCACCTCTTGTACACACAAACTCGTCAACTGCATATCTCCAATATTGCTCAAAGTTAAAACTTTGTCCTACTATAAAATATATCCTTACAATTTTTTTTTTTTTTTTTGTCAATTCGCTAACTAGACAATAGACACTTTTTCACAACAAAACTACTCTATTCACTTTTTGTAATGTGTCTTTTAACCACAGTATTTTCAGGATGGTTTTGTTAATTATGCAGCAAACTTCCCAATATTCTCAATAGATAATTTTACTCTTATACGATATATTGAATTAATTGTTATATATTTATATTTCGTATAATATATTATACCACAATTATTCACACCTGGTAGTTTAACATTTTCACCGAAAAATTAATTGTTATTTTTTTTCCGAAAGGCACGAGTTTTGTGTTGTTAAAAATTTTGTTTTTTTACGAGACTAATTTTATTTTATAACCAAACAGATAAATCACCACTCCCAGACTCTGAATCATTTGTTTGTAATGAATTATAAAAATACTAAGAGTTACAAGTATAACTTAATAATTTAATCTTATTTTCTTAAGTAAAGCTTTCTACTTTGAATAAAACTCAAATTCAAGATCTCATAAAAATTACATTTTTACTTAATTAAAACGCGCTTCAATGACAAAGTCACCATCCTCTCTGATACATGAGCTACAATTTTGATTAAGTTATAGTTTAGTTATTCCTGGCGTTATTGGGATCTCTTGGCTCACTGTGGTGTGGTGGGAAATGAGATGACGGACATGTTTACAGTACGGACATCTCAATATTCCTTGTTTAAGTGTAAAAGTTTGACAACTGTTATAATAGCCATGCAAAGAATGGACAGATCGGTGGCAAGCATTTATCAGCTAATTTTGCAACTAGAGCCTGAACAAGGCATATTGTTATACAATAGTATCTAAACTATTTCAATCTTGAAGAGTCACCCAACTATTGGAGGCTATGTAGAGACATTGGAGCACATACTTTTGGAGTACACTGCTCCATACCCAACAGGGCCTCACTATAGTGAGTAAACGGGTGTGGCTAATCCCAAGCCATCCAGCTGGATCTACACCTATTTTCATGTAGCCTTAGGTTAGATCCCTCTCTTTCATCTTTCCTATTGGTCTCTCTTCACCAACTCTTGTTCTTTTTGGACCTTGATGCTTTAGAGTATTTGATGTTTAGGGGTCTTAATTTTATATTCTTTTCTTCTTTTTTTTAATATAGGACGTCTATAACAAAAAGATTTTTGCCTTTAACAAGGGTGGAGGGAAAAATCCAAACCTAACAAGAGACTTATCGAAGGAGTTGATAGGGAATGATTGAACTATTAGAACTATCCTCACACAGATGCAGCTCTGGACAATGGCAATGGCAATGTATAATGTTACTTGATTATGAATGCCTGTATTAAAAGCTGTTCTGTTTCCTTGTTGTTTAATTGTTTCAGTGTTTCTCCCATAAAAGGCTCATTTATCCACTTAAATTGCTAAACTTCCTATTCTGGCACATATTTTTTTCAGATATTTCTCTAATTCTGGTAAATAATTTTATTGTCAAGCAAATTTTCATTTCTTTTCAACACTACTTCATTTTATTGCAGAAACTGATTAAAAGGGAAAAAATAGTATAATTTCCTTTCAAAATATTATTTTTCCACAAAATCAATTTATTCTTATATCCTTCAATTTTATTTAAAAGCTGGTGTCATTACCCTGCATTGATTTGTTAAGGATATTTAACTTCTCAAATGTGTTAGTCTAAAATACTAGTTTAGTTACAAAATCTTTATCAAAAAATGTTTCAACAAGTGGTTCACCTTCATCGTGCAGATAGAAATAAATCTAATTTTTTACATCGTAAACACGCAGCAGTGTACTCACGAGGGATAATCATCGAGTACTACAGTAAAATAAAGACATCAGCGCCAATATCATCACACAGTTCAGAAAATAATTGTGCTTTATTTGGTCTGGTCTTTATGAAATTTATTGTGTCCATTACAATTCGGAAAATTTTATGCAGTTCTTTAATGGTCTTTCAGCTAATGCCTCCCTATGTATTATGAAGTGAGTTTAAACAGCGTAAGGTGCTTTATCTCGAATGCGGGTCTGAATTCCTTGATATTTTCCTCCCATCAGTTTTCCGCCATCAGTACACACACCAACACATTTTTCCCAGTCTACATTGTTATTAGACAAAAATTTATCTACTACCTCAAATAATTACTTACATTGAGGAGTTATAGACATTTTATACTTCTGTATTTTTGGTGTGGTGCAGCACCCCTGATAAGGATACCCGGCGCTGTGGCACACACTTTGAGTATCTCTAGAGTATGGCTTTGGTTACTTGTGTTCAAGTACAGTTGGTGGTGTTGGTTAAATCTGTATATTATTCTACTTACATGTTTCACTAGCCTAGCCATTGGACGTTGATCAACAAGGCATTAATCAATAATTTAAGGACCTCTAATCCACTTTAAAGCAGATAAATGGTTGGCAGTGTATAATGGAATGTGAAGTGTGTAAGCATGGGACATCCTCCAACCAATAAATAATAAGTAATTGTAAATAACTTTAAGGTAAGGAAATCATAAGTGACAATCTAAATAATAAATACAGAAATAAACTTTAAATATTATTTATATAATCCATTTAATAGAAAAATTCATTAAACAAAAAAACAGACAATTGCGTCATAGTTTGAATATGGAACATTCTAGAACAAAGGCGTGTCTAGCATATGGCGTGATATCTCCATAAAAGATGAACTTGATGAAGCTTTTCTGATTGGTTAGAATTATTGAAGATTCTAGAACTGTAAGTGAGAGAAGGGGGATAGGACGCTTGCCTTTGCAAATAACTCTTTGTTAGAGTGTCAAAGAAATTAGACGTGTTCTTCATCAGAGCATCGATTAGTACAAAAGTGATTAAAATGTAAAGAAAACTTGTTTGTTTGAATCTCGAGTGATGAGGACGTACTAAAATGTAAATCTCTTTCAACAATTATGTGAGTGAAAGCACAAAGGTGATATTTTTGAATAAAGGTAGAAAAAATTAAACCGATCTAAAAAATTGTAAGTAATATGTAACGACTATATAATCAATATAATGAGTAATAAATTATTTTATATTACCTTATAGATCCGTCATGTGACTTTGATTTTGTCTTTATTACAAAGACGCGTTTCGGAGACGTATCTCCATCTTCAGTATTTTCACTCCGTAGAGGTCATTAAAACATTAATATCACAAAAACATTGACACTATACACACAATTAAATAAATACACATATACGTTGATTTTAATATATTTTTTTTTACATGCGCACGGTTTCATGGTTCGCGAACTACTGTCATTACGGTGAGGCCAAGGTTATCTGACTATTGGTTGATCATATCAGTTTATCTGTAACTCATTGCCGTCTCATATAATGCATTTGATTGGAAGGACAGTTTTTCATTGAGGATATCGTTTGGTGATTGTTTACAATGAACATTATATAATCAAACTGTTTTTTTTTTTTTTTTTTTTTTTTTTTATATAATTACTATGAACAATTAAAAGATTCTTTTTAAAAACTTTGGACAGATATTAGAATTAAGATTTATATTAGATTTAAGGTTAAATAGCAATAACATTAATGATTTGTATTTTTAATAACAATTTATACTTTAAAAAACAGAATGTGTAATTAAACATTTATTAGAGTACATCCTTCCATTTAACGTTTTACAGATAGCCGGCATGGTAAGTACAGATTAGAGTCAGAACCTTGCTTTTAATAAATATTAGATAAAATAAATTAGGAGAAGTGTTACAAGTGGAGCTGAAATATATCTTTCTTTTTGCATATCATCCCAGTTGGGCCTTACCAAAACTAACTTTGATGCTGAAATTATAGCCCCCTCAATAGCTCTTCAGACACTTTAAAATCAGAAATGTGATTACCTACACATAGTTCTTTAACCCTCCAAGTGTTAAAGACCCAAAACCGTACCCATTCTCCCGGACAAGTTGGCTATACAACACATATTTTGCAATTCAACATTTCGCCCACTTAGAATCGTCCTATCGCAATAAAAAAAATACTGTTGGAAAGCTAATATTCCGTAGATACATAATCATGCAAAAAAAATACCACAAAACGTTATAAATAATATTCCAAAAATTGGTGAAGTTCGCGTATTTTTGTTGCGTAAAATTGTAATTTTCAACTCTGCGTCTTTTCGTAAAACACGAAGCCATTTTCCCGATATCATTACAACTCTATTTTTCTGTCATTTAAATCAACTAAAACACTGTTCTATAGATCACATGTTTCTCTTTCTAACCATAGATTACAAATTATTCTGCGTCTAACAGATCCAGAGATATTCCTAGTTGAGCAGAGAACAAACCTGACAACATGAAATTCAGTTTACATTCGGTGCATTTTAGGAATACAGGTATTCGTTTCTCTACGTTTTTAAAATTATTTTTCTTTACACTAAGTTGTAGGGGAAATTCCATTCTATAAGTTGGTACCACTTGATATTTACTTAGAACTCTTGAAGCCTTTGTTTTCATCTCGGAACATAGGCAAATGTGCAACGTAAAAACTCTAACATATGACGTAGCGCAAATTGTTTTGGGGTTAGATATTTGTTATTTTGAAGGTTTGTGTATACAAATTGTATATAAATTGTGTATACAAGTTACAATATATGTGTTTTTATATCTAAAGTTTATGTTTTTGAGTGATAGTTTAGTTTTTGAACGGTTCATATTTGGGATAACCTAGGCCAATATTGTAAGTGTATATGCATATTTTCTTATATTTAGTGTTTTATATGATTATAAAAGTGAATATGTGTGTTATTCTTTGTAAAGTATATATTTTCTTAGTAAAATATATTGATTTTGTCTTTGGCCTATCTTCAGATTGTTACTAGTGAGGCTAAATTGTTGAGGTTACAAACCTAACCTCAACCGTCAGAGTATCACTTTTTAGTCAAAATCGTTGTTTTTATTTAGAAAATGTAACATATTATTATTTTTTTCCCCTAAATATATTCACAAATATATTAGAAATCTCAAATAATGGTTGAAAAAATTGCAAAAAATGTATTAGTATGTTTTTGATTACCATTTCTGTGAAATTTTACTCTCCGTTACTCTCGATTTTTTGGTATTTGACCAAAAAACTCCAAATGTGGTACATGTAACATTTTTTTGCACTACACAACTAAATTCTATGCACCTTTCTGGACATAATGATATATAGAAGTTCTGTATAAAATATATTTTACTATTTTTTATGTTTTTTGGAAAAAATAAAGAGAAAATTCAGTTTTTTCTTAAAATATTTTTTTTATTTTTAAAATATAACGATTTTTTTTCCCCCTAAATATATTCACAAATAGTACACAAAACTTTTGTATATCTTAGAAAAAGGTGGTAAGCTTTTGATTTTGGATGAATCAGGTTTTTCTTGAAAAATGATAACGTCGTTTTTGACATGTAACATACTTACTCCAAAACCGTTACAAAAAAAAATTTTTTTTACATAGATGAATTCTATGCATCTTTCTGAGAAAAATGATGTCTTATAAGTTAGCTTTTGTGTAAAATTAATATTTTTTAAGAAAATAAAACCTTTAACATTGAACAGTTGTAGGGTTAAAGCTGTCACCAAAGCCATCTCCACATTGACAATACCAAGGTATAAAGAAGTCTAAGAAATGAATATCACAATTAAAATCCATCCAAAGCTCAATACATATATTTCTTATTTCCACAGCTTTGTTCGGTGCTCTAATTTTCAAACCGATAGTTTAATTTTGCATTACAAAGCCCAATTGGAAAAAGAAATTATTGCTAAATAATAATTTCAAATTTCAAAAATTAAAAGGAAAAGAAAGGAAATTTTATAGACAATTTTTGTGAAGTTATTTAAGGTGTATGTACTACTTTGTTATTTGGTATTGTATTAATAGTTCTTGAAGTAAGCTCTATTATTTACTCCTGTTTCAGCTGTACACGATGCCTGTGGGTAACTTAAAGAAACATCCTGCTTTAGCAACAGAATGTACTTTAAACTTGATTGAACCATTGTTACAAGAACTTGAAACTCAATTCAAGGAAACAACTAAACTTAAGCCCTACATTGTCTATATTAATGGAGTGCAAAATGAAACGTAAGTATCTTAATAAAATCATTACATAGTTTATTAAAATTTGTTATAACAATTTTTTAATTAAACTTTAATTATTGTTCCTTAATGTTTTTTTTTCTAATTTCCTAGTAGGGAAAGTATTGTGATACAATATTTTTGATGGGCTTAACATTTTTAGCCTCTATAAACAAATTTAGCTATTCCCGGAATTATGAAGTGGGGGTTGCGTTAAAGTCAAATAATTTAGCATTTTTTGGTAGAGCAAATTTCTTTTCTAAAACAAATATGATTTGATTTTAATACAAATTTGAAGGAATATGGTTAAAATTAAGATTAGCTTCTAAATTTATAATAATGGTTAGATTTTTGAAACTCATTTATGTTTTTTGAGTTAATGAGTTTAAATGTATTCTGAATTCTCCACAATTCTTAGAATTTTTTAAGCAGTGAAACTCTATATTTTTAATAAACTGTACAAAACCTTTTTACTGTATAGGTAGGTACCCCCAGTAAGATTTACACCTTTCTTCATCTAATCTTAAGTTGCATCCCTCTGTTTCATTATTCCTCTATCATACATCTCTTGCTCTCTTTCGTCCCCAATGTCTTTAGAGTACTCAAGGAAATCATGCTTTTTTCCTAAGGCGATGATGACTATGAGGTTTTTCGCCCCAGATTTTGAATTACATAATTATAATTTACATTAAGACAATACTCGTTCTCTTTATATAAGGGAAAGAATAAAAACTTATCTAATTTTTGTGCTTAACATCTTTCCTTTATGCCAGTTAAACTAATAAAGATGTTACACGTAAAAACACAATATCATAAACAGCGATAGAACCTGCATAATGTGTAACAGGTCATTAGTTTCAACTGGAACAAGATTATCATGCCCTCTGCCAACTGAGCTATATGATAGTAAAAAGAAAAATGAGGAATTTATTTTGATGGTATGATTTAGAAAAATGTTGGTGTAGAATGGACCAGAGTTTTCAATTTTTTCATTTACAAAAATTTGTTTGCTTCAAACTTTCTGCCTCAGAAAACATAAATATTATAGATTTTTGAATCTGTCAATACAAACATGGTTGCCTATTTATTTTGGAATATTCAATACCTAAAGAAAGAAAAATTTAATATTGTTTATCCATATTAGAATAGTTGAAAAGCAGTTTTTAAATAGTAGCAATATTTTACAAGTTTTAACAGTAATAGAGCTATATAAATATGATTTTATTAATGTATTGTTATTTTTAGGCTTCAAGTGACATTGTACGAAAAAAATGGCCAATTTAGCCCCTACCAACAGCAGAATGAATCATCGCCTCCTACTGTAGATTGTATCTGTCCATTACCTATACTTAACAGTCATCAAAAGGTTATTATTTCTCACGCAGGTGATGATTCCATTTATCTTCAAAAGTTAGAGTTCAGCACTGTAATTGCAGAACTTCTCGGAAGTCTATATGAATTTTACAATGAAAAGGAATACGAAGAACAAGAGTGGAAAGTTGGTATGTATTGTGCAGCGAAATCATCTGCTGATGAGCAATGGTATCGAGCTAAAATATCAACAGTAGAGTCTGAAATTACGGTTCAATACATCGACTATGGTAATTACGAAACACTCCCATCGACTTCTTTGAGGATGCTTGAGTCATCATTCTATGATCAACACTATTTAGCTGTCAAAGTAAGCTTCTATGTGCAATGGTTTGTAGCAATTGAAACATTATTAGAAATCACTGAAGGAAATGTTTATAATGCTGTTCTTCTAAGAAAAAACTGTTTCGAATGGCTTGCCGAGTTGATGAGCCAAGAAGGAGTCAGTTTGACGGACAGTTTAGTTGAATTGGGCTTTGTAACGGCATTGGAAGATTCACCGTTTAAAAAGGTGATTGAAATTAATAGATTCATTGAAGGTTCTGATTTATCAGTCAGTGTTTCACATATCGATTCACCATCGCAAATTTGGTTGCTCATTGTTAGTGACATTGAAGTAATAGAAGAACTTCAAGACCGTTTACAAGTAGTGGGAGACGAACTAAAACCATTAAGTCAACCCATTGGATTGTTTGCAGCCAAATTTAGTGATGGCATGTGGTATAGAGCTGTTCACATTTCTGATAATACTGTACGTTTTATCGACTATGGTAATTCTGATCAAGTTGACATGTCGGATATAAAAGAACTAACTAATGATTTTACAGAACCTGCTGAAGGTTATGCTATAAAGTGTGAATTGTTTGTGGAACCAAAAGAAGGAGAATGGAATGATGAATGTAAACAAAAGTTAGAAGAACTTTTAATCGATTCAGAAGAAGAGTTAATGGCTCATGTTCTAGCAGTAAAAGAGTCGTCTATTGTGGCAGAATTGTTCGTTCAAGGTAAGAATGTTTCAGAAATTCTAGTGGAACAAGGCCTTGCTAAAATACCTCAGAAACAAACTACAGTATTTGTGTGTCATATAAATTCACCTAATGATTTCTTTATTCAACCTAAAGGAAGTGAAGCTGAATTGGAAGAAATCGCAGAAATCATGTTGTTAGCTGAAAATTTTGAAGATTTAAATGACATTAATGGTACATTAGATAATCTTATAGGAGCAAAATATTCAGTGGATGAATTGTGGTACCGAGCAAAAGTTATCAAAAAAGTTGAAGATGAAGTTACAGTTTTATTTGTAGATTATGGAAATTGTGCTGTTGTCGCAGACTTTAAAGTACTACCAATTGAGATTGCTACTAAACCTTGTGCAGCGAAACATTGTTCACTAAAGTTACCACCCGGTGTGGAATATTGGTCCGAAACTGCGACAGAGCTGTTTGAAGAACTTGCTGCAGGAGGAACAACATCTTTTAACATGGTTCTACAATTTCAAGGGGAACCGGACATAGTTGTTCTTTTCACAAGCGATGGTCAATCAGTTGTCGAATATTTGAGAACAGTTTGCATCATTAATGGAAGTGAAGAGCTTGCTAAACCAGAAATTCTTAAAAACATAGAAGAAAAAGATCCAAATTCCAGGATACCAGTATATGTCACTCATGCCAATTCACCTGACGATTTTTACATTCAACTAGAAACTAGTACAGTGGATTTGGAAGTGATCGCAGAACGAATGATTGATTTCGATGGGTTCACTGTAATAAACAATCCCGCAGAATGGATTGGTAAACTTGTTGCTGGAAAGGATTCATCAGATGATTTATGGTATCGTGCTAAAGTGTTAGAACATAATGAGTCTGGGACGTCAGTGTTGTTTGTTGATTATGGCAACAATGAAGTAGTCTCTGAAATCAGAGAGTTGCCAGAAGATATTATAGACTCAGCAGTTTTAGCTAAACATTGTGCCTTAAAGTTACCTAATGGCGCTTTAATTTGGTCTACAGCAGCTTGTGAAAGTTTTATTGAAATTGTATTAGACAGTTCTGTGTTATTTGAGATGGATATTTTAGAAGTAGGGGAACCTAATGTTATAACTTTGCGCTTCGATGGAAAGCAAATTGAAAATGTTCTCTTAGAATTATGTGATATTCAATCAGGAATAGATATTCAAGATTCAGAAAAAGATGATATAATTATAGATGACTTAAAAGAAATGAGTACTGTAGATGAAATTCCAACTCTAATGAAATCAGCAGGTGATTTTTTCTCGGTTTTTATTAGTCATATCAACAGTCCGAATGATTTTTATATTCAAAAGGAAGGATGTGAAATTGCATTGCAAGAGATTGCAAGCAGTTTAATGGGTGCTGATTCTTTTAACGATTTAAACACAGATGATCAAGAGAAATTAATTGGTGATTTGGTAGCTAGCCGGTATCAGTTTGACAGTTTATGGTATAGGTCAAAAATACTTGAATTTCACGGTTCTGAAGCAAAAGTATTATTTGTAGATTTTGGAAACACAGCAATTGTTACTAATCTGAAGGAACTTCCTCTAGATCTAAAAGAAGGAAGAACAATATCAACACAGTGTAGTTTGAATCAACCTAAAGAGATTGACAATTGGTCCGAAACTGCTTGTTCAAAGTTTATAGAATTGACTGGAGAAGGTACTGTACTTTTAGAATTAAGAATATTGAAAAAATGTGATGCTTTGAACATTGTTGATTTGTATTTTAAAGGACAATCTGTTACAGAAGTGCTGACAAAATTGTGCGTGCCAAAAGTTGAGATTACCGAAACGTCTGACCTAATATTAGATTCTGTTCAACATGAGAGAGATGTACAACGCAACCAAATAGTGCAAGAAGTTGAACAAATCACTGAAGATATTATCAATGAAGCAACAGATCGAGTTGCTGAAAAGTTTGTTAAGCTTGAAGCGGAAGCATTAGTCAGTAGAATAAAAGAATATGAAGGAATGAAAAGTAATGATGAAAAGTTGCAAGAAAATGGTTTAGTTTCTGATGAAGTAAAATTTAGCACAATGGTTGATTATGCAAATACACTAAGTAGATATAATAATGAAGAAGATATTGTACCGGGATGTAGAGATCAAAGTTCTGAATTAAAAGAGTTATTAGAAACTTCAAATACAGTTACAGAACCTAAAACAATTGAAGATATTATTCCTATTGCTGTAGGAGCTTCAAGTGAGACTAAAGACTGCGTAAACAACTCTAAAATAGATGATTGTGTATCACAAAGTACTATTATTGATACTAAAGATCAAGAAAAGATGCACAATTTAAATGATGTTGAAAATTCTTCAGTTAATAAAAATAGTCTTATTAACACTCAACCCAAAACTATTGACCATACTCTAAGTAGATATAACATTGATGAACATATTGTGCCAGGTTGCGTGTCGCAAAGCATCATGAAGGAAGAGATTGTACAAAGTACAGATGAGACTGATGAAAGTAATGAAAACAAAAGTATTGAAGAAAGTACAGTTGAAAAATCAGGCAGCTCGAGTCTTGTCAAAAATATAAATCTGTCCGAAACTAAAAACACCGATGATAGTAAGTTGAAAATTGTTATACCTAATGTAGAAGAGTCAGCCCAAAGTGATTCTGAGCATCCAAAAACACCGCATCGTTTAAATATCGATGAACATATTGTTCCTGGATGTATAACCCAAGTGATCCCACAACAACAATCTTCTCCTAGCGATCATTAAGTCAAGGAAATATCTCTTAAGCTGTGTATATTGTTTAGAGGTTTTCTATCTTTCTTTTTGTACATAGAAAATATTTTATTTTACACAAAATTTGTTATTTCTGTAAATGGTGAGTGTTATGTGCTCGGTAAATAGAAATAATCTATCAGTTGATATTTTATTTTTTAAATGCAGTCTATTGGTTAAGGCTGTCTACTTTTGTAAATTTAAATATTAAGAAAAATGTTATTGTTATTTTGTAAAGTATGTTAAATTCATTCAGTAATTTTAATCTTTACTATATTATTATTTTCAACTTTTTTTTCATTATTACAATTTGGGCAGTTTTTTACTAAACATTCTGCTCAAAGTTTTTGTTCATTAAACTAGTTTACATTAATATTTCATTTTAATCATAATAGATTATGTACTACTATTATTCTCAAAATTTACTGAAAATCTAATAGAATCATTACTTGTAAATGTAAAAATTAACACCATTATGGTTAATAATGTATATTGCTTGCTTCCGTACATAATATATTAAAAAATTATCTAAGAATTTTTGTAATTTAATTTATTATTTAGTTTTTTTTTTTAATTTTCAAAAGTAAATTACATATAATAATAAGTTATTAAGCAATATTTTAACAATTTTTTGAAGCACTATTTATATTCAGTCCTAAGAATTTAGGTGAAAATTTTAACTGGGGATTAAGTTTTCTAAATTTAAATTTTTCAACATAATTAAGATTAATTTGTTCATAATTTTGTAAACTTTACATACATACAACTGAATTATTCTTAAATTTGGGCAGTTTGTGAATTGATTTTAATAATTATTAGCAATACTTATTGTACTGTGATTTACTAATTTTCCTTATTACCATTGAAAAACTTATGATATTCTCATGTAATTTAAAATAATTTTTTTCTTTTTTTAGAAAGAAAAAATGTTAATGATAACTTTATTTTGAAATATAAAGTTTTGTTTATTGAACAAATTAGTGTTTATAATTATTTTGTTTGGGTTACTATGCGCCAAAAGAGTTATAATCATTTTTTAATTCACTCATGGTTTTCAAGACTTAATTCGAATTTATCATTAGTGTTTGTCTAATATAAACCACAAATAAGGTGTGGAAAAATGTAGGTGTCCTCCCATACATAGGTGCTATTTGACTCCCATAACTAACTTACAGTACCTTATATGGTAAGACTTCCAGTCTTATTAAAATACTATGGCTATATCCCAATTTTAACTGTCTTATACTTGTGTGAACATAACAGAATAAGCAGCATTGACATGTAAATGTGCTTCTGTGTATCAGCCATCGAGAACATAACCAAACTTATTGTTAGAGTTCACAATTTGAATAAGCATATGTCATAATAATTACCCCCAAACAGTTGTTCTGTCAAAATCGTACTGAATTTTCTGAATCTTTACTGATGATAAAACTACGGTTAAGTCAAATTTCATACAAATTTTAAAGGAGCCTTACACTGTAATGATCAAGTTGAGAACATAACCGAAAAAGCTGCAGAGAATTACAAATGTGTTGCCATATGTCAATATATGAGCCATAAAGTATAATAAATAGCAAAAGCTTTTTTCAACAGTAAACTAACTAAAGTCACAAGTAAATCATCAAAGAAAATTTATGTTCGATCAATGTTTCTGTTTATAATTAAAAATAGAATAGGTGAAGAACGAGTTGCACTTATTCAAGGAATGCAATTTAACTTTAGTTCAAACATTTTACTAAACACAAAAGAATTTGTAAAAGAATTGAACTTACAACCATAGAAATATTGATTTAAGTTTGATACAAAAATTGTCAGAAACCTTGAGAGACCCTATTAAAACCATAAAATGGTTAAACAAAATTTAGTCTAACAACACCTAGATGAAGCTTAATGACTATATGTTCATCTTCAGTTATTCATATGAATACAAGCTTTAATTACATTTTAATTTTACTAACTTTTGATACACATGAAGTTTGCGTACCTATGAACAAATGAAGATAATGAGTTAGTAACTAAAGCTTTATCTAGATATTGATCAACTTTTAAGGAAAGTTGTGTTTTAACAATATTAATCTTCTTCTATAGTAAAGAAAACAAAATTGTCCATAAATTGGACTGGTATAACAAAATATTCATCTTTATATTAGGTATCAACTAAAATATTTCTTAGACAAATTTCCAACTATTTAATTTACTTTAAAATTCCAATTAACTAAAGGGGGACAAATCTGATTTCGGATGAAGATGGACATTCGCTTTCGATGGTTGAAAGTGGAAAAGATGTAACTGAGAGGGGAAAAAATTGTAGTATCTTAATATAAAATTTTAGTGAGTAAATTTAAATAACTTTTGTATAATATCACATACAGTACTTAATTTTGTGGGAATATGTGAATCTGAGTTTATATACATTTTTTAGTTTATATGAAACAAATATTTATTTTTTCCGAGAGTTTTAGAAGAAAAAAAGTAATTTTTATTATTATTGTCTAAAACTATTCTGAAATTATTATCTTCAATCTTTGAACTGTCATATTTGTAAAAACTCAAAAAATCACTTTGTAAATTCATATGTGGCACAAATCAGTGCCGTTGTACAATTATTATAAGTAGACCATTATTAATAAAAAATAGCTCCTTTTTTTAGTTAACAATATAATTACTTTAGAGGTATAAAAAATATCAAGCTGAATTGTATATATACAGGGAGCTCTAGACCTAGTGTTAAAATTTCTTTTAAGTGATAGAACAAGATAATACAAAACTTGAAAAATTCTATTTCACACACCCCCAGTTAAAGTAATTGTTTCGATTTTCTCCAAAAAAAAAACAACTAAATTTACCAAAAAATGTAAAAATTCTGGGATATTTTGATATATTCCTCAAACTTTATCATAACCATTGTATTCTAAATTAAATTTCAAGTAAGGAAGTATAGCTTTTGATGAGCCTGCATCTACAGAATCACTAATTAAATCGATTAGAACGATGAAGTTATCATTTTCTTAAAAAAATAAAAGAAATGCCTTCCATACACAATTCTGAGAGAGTAGCAAATGCTATAAATAGTGCTTCAAAATATAAACTTTCATAAGATAGGATACAACATTTTATTCGTTACTATTTAAGTAGTGTTTTGCGAGTTTGAATAGTGTAAAACGTGGTTTGAGAAAAATAAAAATAAATTTCTATTAAACTAAAAAGACACACATGAAGATTTTTATTATTATAGCTATAACATAACGTTACAATTAATTTTGTACTTGTTCAAGTACAATACAAAATAATAAATGTTAGATGTACACTACTTGACAGCTTCATTTCAGTTTATTTTCTAAATGTCCTCCGTTCTCTCTGGCTCTCATCCACATTGCTCCAACAGTTACTTTATGGCTTACCTTTTCCCTAATTTCTGTGTTGCACCTTGGATCCTGTTTAGAAGTTTCTCTTAGCTATTTACAGGAGTTGTGTACACCTCAGATTTCATAAATCCTCACAAAAAAGTCTATGGGATTCAAATTTGGAGGGCTTGCAGGACAAGGTACAGAACCTTCTCGGCCTATACAAGTTGGGTCATTAGCACTCAGCCAATCTCTGAGGTCTTTAGTAAAGTGAGGAGGTGCACCTTTTTGTTGATAAATAATATCTTGACAGTGCGCAGGGTAAATCACATCCAATATTTGAGGCAAATCGTGTTGCAAAAAGTCAAGATACATCACTCCGTTTAAACTTCCCTGAAAAATGTGAGGTCCCAAGAAATGATTGCCAATCACAGCTCCCCAAATGTTTATGCCAAATCTTCTTTGAAAGGACATTTCTCTTGCTACTTTTGGGTTTTCAGTATCCCATTGTGGAAGTTGAATACACCTTGTCTTGTAAAAAGAGGTTCATCTGTCCCTAAGATTTTTTTTTTTTTAAGTGATATTGTTCAATATCAGAATTTAGTCGATAGTTACGGAAATCTCATTTTGCAGCATAATCATTACGTTCAAGGCCTTGAACTTTTGTAAAATGGTAAGGTTAGAATTTATATTTGTGTAAAACGGCCAAAACTGTACTTTTACTCACGGCAGTTTCACCTGAATATTTCGTGCAACTAATCTTCGGATCTTCTCAATTCTGTCCAGAATTTGCTCTTCAATATACACATCCAAAGGTGCTGCACCCACCTCGCTCTGCTCCTTGTACACAGATCCACGTTCTTCCAAACGGTAATGCAACTGTGTAAACACTTGTGTACTGGGAACGTGCCGACCAGGGTAGTGAACTGTGTACTCCCTTTGAGTCGTACTCATGTTTCCATTGCAGAAACCATATACAAAATGCATTTCCGCATATTCCTGATATGAAAAGGGCATCTTGAGATCACTGCCAATAAGTAAATGACCCAAATCCACAAAAAATACTTTATCCAAACAAAACATAACTTGGAATCTGTGTGTAATACCTTATCTTATGATGAAGTGGGCTATAATCAGATATTGACAAAGATACATTATCACATGATAAGAGGAGCTATAATCAGCTATTGAGAAATTGTTTGAGGTATCGTGCATGATGATTTAAACATAATATTCACTGTTCTTAAATTAATTTTTTTTTTTTTTTTAGAGAAAATGATGATGTCATTGAACTATTTATGTTAGTGTTAGTTAAAGTAGTGATAACCAAACCACGTTTTACACTATTAAAACTTGCATAACTCTACTTAAATTATAAAGAAAAAATGTATCCTATCTTCTGAAAGTTTCGATTTTGAAGCACTTTATATAGCATTTACTACTCTCTAGCATTTTTTTTTTAAAGAATTGTGGTGTATAAGGTTTTTATTTTATTTTTTAAAGAAAATGATAACTTTACCATTCTAATCAATTTAATTAGTGATTCTGTAGATTTAGGCTCATTAAAAGCTATACTTGAAATTTAATTTAGAATACAATCGTTATGTTTGAGAAATATATCAAAATATCCCAGAATTTCTACATTTTTTGGTAAATTTACAGTTGTTTTGGAGAAAATCGAAACAATTACTTTAACTGGGGGTGTGTGAAATAGAATTTTTCAAATTTTGTATATGAGTCATATTTATCTTGTGCTATCACTTAAAATTTTTTTTTTTAATATACTGGCACCACAATAATTAAATATAGCAAGCAATTTGCGTTTTGCGGGAGGTTTTAGATACTTTTATTAGCAATAATTTTTAATGTTATTTTATTTCTTTAAAACTCAGAATAAAAGTTATTCTGTATGAACTTTAAAATATCCAGTTTTTTATGGTTTTAATTTATTTACATAGTAGCAGTGACAAAAAAACAGCCTGTTTTTTCTACAGTCCCCGAAAAAATTCTAATTACCTTCTAAACATTTATTCTGCTTAGACATAAGAGAAGAAAACAGCAATGTCTGAGTTTACTGTACAATAATAAATGGCTGCACCATAATTTATGTCTGACTGGTATGACTGACGGCATTCTTAAAATTAAAATTTCTGCTCTATTTCTCGATTTTCCTTCCAAACATTCTTGCATTATATTGATTTCAAATGAGCTGGGTATTATTTTATTTTAAAATCCAAACAAATATGTTTTAATAATATACAATTTTATATATACCTAAAATTTTCTTATAACTTGCAAAGATCATTTAATAAAATTTGTCCACCAAATGCTTCATCAAATATTAATTTTTCATTTATCACCCAGGTGTTTATTTTCATCCAGTTTCCAAGGTCTGTAGACATATATATCAGCTTCTCTCGCAGGCAGGTAAGTGTAGAAACACTTCCGAAAGTCATGATTCAGTTTAGATTTATTATAAAATTGTGTCATCATTGTGGGGAAGAATGCCCTAGCATTATTTATCTTTTGCTGCTTAACTTCTGATAAATAACGAGTATATTCTTCATCTACCTGAAATAGAAGAAATGGTGAATTTTATAATGAATAATGCCAAAGTTTAAAACTGCTTAAATCAATACTACTGTAGTTTTAAGAATATAGTATAAATGAATCTTTTCAGTCAAAATATAAACTGAATTATAAAATACTTTCAAATTTTTTATTTATATTTATTTATTTAAATTCTCCACAAACAGCATATACAGGACAGAAATCCAATGCCAGATGGCTTGTCAAAGATTAATAAATACAAACAACAATAAACAAAACAAGAACTTATTACTAACAACATACTAAAACATTAATACAAACATTACAGCACATCTCCAGAAAATGAGTACAATTCTAAAATGACACACCAAAGTCAAAAAATATACACAATTCTGATCTGTTGAAAGTTACTAACTAATTTGACACATACATTCATTAACTGAATAGAAACAATTTTCCAAAAGAAATGTAACTAATTAATGCCTTCTTGAATTTGTTTGGGTTTTCAATCTGCCTCAAATTACTTGGAACTTTATTATACATTTCAATACACCTATAATGTGTTGCAGTCTCAAACATTGCAGTCTTGTGAATGGGGTAATTGAATAAATGTTTATCCCTAGTCAAGTATCCATGTTTACTTTGATACTTTTGAATTGTATGATAGTTTGTTTTAACAAAACACAATATATACAAGGTAGAAGCAATTTACCATCGTATAAAATGTGGTTTAAATGAATCATCATTTTAAATTAAAAATAAGCCGAACAATTTTCTTTTATATTTGGAATACCTTTTTACTATTAATAGAATCTCCCCAGAATATAAAAGCAGGGAATAAACATAGGCATAATAAACCATCATAGTTGTAGCCTTATCAGTTACTCTCTTAATAGCCAGAATCACAAAATAAGCTTTAATTAGCTTGGCAGTTAAGTCCAATATGTTTCCATGAGAGCGTACTATCAGATACATCAAAATAAATATGTCAAGTTAACTTCAAAGTGATATATAAATTTTAAAATATGAGGCTCAAAAAAGAAAACTAAAATCAGAAAATTGTAATTCAGGTTAATCAATCTTATTCCCTTGCAAAATAAATTAAGGATATCATTCTCTCAGGGCCTGGTAGGAATAGTTCTGCTTAAATACATCCAGGACAGACAATTTGTGTAATATATATATACATACATAAATTTTCCTATAAGAGCAGGTAAAAAATGTTAAATACAATTAATTTCATAAAATCCCAACAAACCTGAATAACTGACTACTCAAATCTGAAACTCAAAAACCACGAAAGGTGATATTTCTACCTATATGTAGATTTAATTACCTGCTGAATATCCTCTCTCTCAACTGGTACAACCATTCCTTGATACTTTTTTTGTATACAAACACAGAGGACGATAAATTATGTTTTTAACTATTTTGTGATGTTATTAAATAAAATATGTAATGGAAAATATATGATTATGAAAGATAAATAATAAAAGTTTTCTTGCTATCATTGTACAAGCATTTTTTAGGATAGTCCCAGATTTCCCCTAAAGTTGGTATAATCACACCATTCTTTGTTATTAACAGTTTTAATAGAGACATATAAGACCTGCCTTTGCAATTATACCTTCTTCTAATAAAGATTGAACATAAGCAATATAAATCAATATTTAGCTTGACTTGTGGGATGTTTTAAACCGCTATCGACAAAGTCATTTGACTTGCCGCTGCTTTGGTGCCGAGGTGTTTTTACGCCGCCACAATGGGATACCGCTATCGACAAAGTCGTTTGTTATTGCCGCCGCTTTGGTGTTTCAATTACAATTTATTTTCGGAAACTCATCAACCATTACACTACGATATAGGCTGCTTAATCCGAGGCCGGTTAACAGAGGTTCTACTGTATTACTTAAAACTTTTAATTTATTCAAACTACTTCCTCGTTCGAACCACATGTCATCTTTCAAACACATATCCCGTCTCTCTTTAAAAATATAACTTATTCAGTTTTATATTTCACTTCCTAAATAATCACAATTGTTTACTTTATTCTTTTACTAAAAACATACTTATTAAGTCACTTGTACTTTAAACACAAATACTTGTCCTTTTGGAAACGTTTTCCTTCTTCCGCGGTACAGCTTGTTTACGTTTTCATTTTTGAAACCACACCTTCTCTCTCTGAAAGTATATTTCTTACTTATTCAAAACTAAATTATTAAGTCACATAATAATGCTTTTAATAGAAACTCTAGTCCTTGTGTAAACATTTTCTTTCTTCCACGGTATGGCTTTTTCTAATTTGTCACTTGAAATGACATCCTAACTCTCCAAAAGCATATTTGTCAGGTCCTGGTTGGTAACAGTCTCCTCACTTTTACACATAACACTGATGTCACATTTTCCTTATAACTAACATTACATACTTTTTTATTATTAACATACTTTTAACAATTTTCTCTGATCATTTAGTACTAAATACTTTTTTTTATTTCTTTTATTCAAAAACGGAATACATTTCCTGTTTATTGCCTCGAGTCAATCTTATTTTCTATTCAAACCAAGATTACAAAACTGAAAATGTACACTATTACATCTTCAATAATCTATGAGCTGCAATAATCAAACTAACTGGAAACACGTTTGATTTAATAAAAGTATTGTGAAAAATTGTGTTTTATTTTATTTCAAAATAAATAAATCCGATTTCATCTAAATTAAGTATATAGCCATTTCCCCTGAATAAAAGTAATGTATATTTTGAAATTATTACCAACTAACTGTGACAGTGAAATGGGATCATGCATGATCTATATTAATTTTATGACATAGTAACCAGTCATGGACGCCCATGCATATGGGCAAGGAGGGGCTCTGGCTCAGAAGAAGATCTGCTGCAGTTGTTCTTGAAATATTATTTCAAGAATATTTGAATTTTGAATCTGCCCTCTATGCAAGAGAATTTCGTGCAATCCGTCCTAGGTGTTGCAAGCTGTTCAACAGTCAAAGACTGAATAGTGAATGTAGCGCCACCTGAAACAAAATCAGTTTTGCGGGATACTCACTTCTAGTCACTTGATCGTTTGATCCACTAGTCCGATCATTATATTTACACATTTTATAATTTAAGAATTTGGCCATATATGCCTACAGTGTGTAGTGTTTCAAAGCTGAAAAGTTCATCAAGTGTAAACTCAACAAGATACTAATGTTATTTTCTGAGTATATACAGTGCCAAAATTGTGAGCTTTGTAGATTAATTTGATGAACATTTTGCTTACAGATACTAAATTTCAACGCTGCAGGTACTAAAGTAAGTACTGGTTTCTTTTGTTCAACAGACTCGACAATTAGCAAAGTTATAACAGTGTAGTTAGTAATCTGTTAACTGGATAGAACACCGGGCCTCTGCCGAGCTTCTAGATGTAAATAATATGGGACAATAGACATAACCCCAATACGAGTTTCAACACAAGAATGTTTAATTTTGTGTACAATATTATTTAAATATGCCATCTTTTAAAACTTTAACTTGATGTCATAGTGTATATAAATACATTTCATTTGATCAATTATGCATATTTCATAGAGAAGGTACAAACCTTTCAAGATCACTGTTTTCTGTCTTATTTATAAATACACTGAGAAAATTCTTGAGATATTTATCGCAAAACCATATTTTTCAAAATAGTTAAGGAAACTAATCAGTAAACAAGATTTTTTGAAAACTATTTCACTACTGGGTTCTAATGCCACCTGGTTTGGTTTTAAGAAAATGGATGTCAAAGATTTGTGTGTGTGGGTGGGTACAGACCGGTGGTAAACAAGATTAGAGTAGATCTCTAAGATTCTACAAAAACAAGCTCTTCAGATCTTCCTAGCACAACTGGCCCATATTCTGTTACAGTACAGTGTTCAACATCATCTATGCTTCCATTACTCAACATGAAGCAACTTTATTTGATGCTGTTTTGATTTAGAACAGTATATAAGTAAAACAGGGGTTACGGATGATGAAAAATATTAGATGTTAACTAACACTCAGGTTAAATTTTCTTCATATGCTTTTAAGAAAGACGTTTTAATGAAGGGAAAAGTTATTGAGCGTTTTTCAGCAGGACTGGTTATATAAATATTCATGGTTATATATTCTTCTCAGTTAAAAGATGGATTGTGTAAATATTTTGTTCTTTTTATACTAGCCTTAAAATGGTGCACTTTTGAAGAATTATTTAATAACTTATCTAAAATAAGCTCTAATTACGCTGAACACCTGATAGACAATGATCATAAATACACGGACATTGCTAGTAATCTGGAAATCATTCACATTCTAAACAAAAGCAGAACTATGGATGTACTAGAAGAGTACCAAATATATAAACAATTCAAAACCAACCCGGACAGTTTATTAAATGATAAATTGAATTTTGCATCCAACTGTCTATATGATACGCTTGCTACATTAGATAAGAATGTCAAAGATTATGAGTGACTGTCAACAAGATATATTATATAATCCCTCAGTGAACAGTTTACCACCATGTTAGAAAGATGTGGCTATATTATCTAAACTTTATTTTATATTATTTTCGACTTATACTGCAGTACCAAACATTTTATGTTTATTTATTTTTGTGAAATGTGTATCAGTGTGTTGTGTAAATGTGTTGTTTCATCTGATGATGGTATATGTTATACCGAAACAGCTGTAATGAAATATTAATGAATAAATACTGAACACAAGATTGCTATGACGTAAGTAATTTAGTAATAAACTTATTTTAAAGCATTCATAAGGCAATATGGAATTTATAAAACATTTCTCTGATAGAAAAGAAACAAAAAAGTGTTGCAGAACAGTTGGGCTCTACTGGTAAAGTCCACAACAGAAAGAAACACTATGATAGCACTATATATCATTTTAACACATTAGAAACGTTAGTAGTGATAGAAACATCATTAGCACTGTAATATCTTGTGGCACAGATGATTTATCTCTTGGAGAAAACATTCTCATGGAGGAAATTCTAAGCATCTCCTTAATATTCGAGTTGATGCTAGAGATCAAGTGCTTAAAAATCATTTGACACCTCATGGAGATAGAGAAAAATATACATCTCACAGGGTACAAAATGTTTCAATTATGTTAGGAATAATTGTAAAAACTATCAAACGCTTTAAACAAATTTTCTGAAAGTAAAAGAAACATAAAATTTGCACATTCTGGGAAATATTAGGACAATAAAGATATGTTTGACACTTAATTTTAGCTTTATTCACTTGAATTCTGCTAATTCGAAGTAATATTTATAATGATAGTACTATTTTTTTAAATCTTCATAATATTAAAATAGATTCACAAAATATAATAACCTACTACTTCTTTTTGTTATCTCTGACCATTATGTATGTTTCTTTAATAATATTTATTTCTAAGTAGAATTTTTAAAAACTACAAATAATAAGTCTGTAATACAGCCTCGTCAATGCCTTAGCAGGCGAAACCATTGGTCGGCTAGACTAATTAAAAGTGGATATTACAAAATAAATAATTGTGTTTTATTATCTTTAAACATGGAATTCCACCAAGAACCATCGGTCTCAACAGTAATGAAAAAAAAAAAACAAATAATAAGCCTGGAAAATTACATTACTCTAGAAGCAAACTCTTTGGTGCACTATGTTTTCTATATATATATATATATATATATATATAATAACAGTACAAGGAGACACGTGAAGATTTATGGAAACCTGTAACCCATCAATCAGTCGACAACGAGCTTTCAAACCATGCAGATTGAGACGGTCTGAAAAAATCAGTCGTCTTAAGAAAAATTCAAATCGAAAAAATTGCTAAGCTAAACGTTGTAAGGTTGGAATGCGGTAGAATGATGACATCACGCCAGACCGGACTAGAAGTTCGTGTTTGAACTTGACAGAACAGACACAGCGTTTCCAATTTTATTAAAAAATTTTAAATTAAATAATGTGAAAGTAAAAGTAGGCGATTAATAATATCCAAGAATAAATGTAATTCAAATTAAAACAAAAAAGTTATCAAGGAAATAAGATGGGCTAAAATACCTAAAATTTGTAAAATGGGGAAAATTGAAAATCAAAAGTAATAGAATCATAAACAGTAGGGAACATAATAATAATCAACAATAAAATTGAAGAAACTAATAATAATAATGAGGGGAAATGGGACTTGAAAAGTCATTCTTGGGGAGTTTTTTGAGGTTTTTAATGTGAAGTTTTTTGAGGTTTTAAACTTAATATTATAAAACAAAAAGACAATAGTAGGGAATAATAATAAGTAGACAGAAAAAGAATTAAAGTTAAATTGGGGGAGAAATAACAATAAGAATAATTAAAAAGTTAAAGCCCAAAAGCGGTTAAATTAAAGAATAAAGGGGATAAAAAACAAGTAATAGGAAAAGTGTAAGATATGTATAATAACAGAGCAGAGTTGAAAAATACTAATGGGGGGGGGATTTTACATAAGAAAAATACTACGATCATAGAATCACTACTTTAATCGTCGATAACTTATGAACAAAACAAGTTACAATGAAAAACTAAAAAGTTATCTACTTTATAGGATCAGGAAAACAAGTTCAGTGAAAAATAACATTCAAAAAACTTGGGGGAAAAAGTGCGGTAACTCGAGAAATACGCGGCCTAGAACGTCGAATCAAGATTGACAAGACCCCCCAAAAATGTGGAGAAGAGGATCCTGAAGAGAAAATGAAGATCGGACCAACCGTTAAAAAATTTTAGCGAAAAGAAGAAAAAAGTGCTCAAAATCAAAATTTTCATGCTAAGACAAGAACTTCTCGTACAGCTAGTGTGACGTCACGGACCAGTAGTCCCCACTACCAACAAACTGGACAACAGAAAAAACTTAACTATCAAAAAGATACAATGTTAATTAAAAGGGTGTTTAATGAAAAGTAAAGTACAAAATTAAAACAATAGAGGTAAACTAAGCCTAGGACAGCTATCAGCACAAAAACTACGGATTAATTCAGCCAAAATCTTAATAATTAACAGAAGAGACATTTTTTCACTGAAGGGAGAAAATTGGTTACCTTTTGCAGGAAACTTTCCCACATGAGGTGAGAGCCAAAATTATTGGTCAAAAGACCGATACTCTAATAAAAGTCACCGACCAGGAAAGACGTTATTTTTGTCAATAAAAATATTCTATATAAAAGTTTAAGTTATATAATCAACAGTACCTCCAATAGTCAAATGGAATAAAATTAATAAGTGTAAAAAGAAACAGTTTTGAAAATCAGTCCAAAGTGAGTAATAATAAGGAGATAATTAATATACATGGAAAAGTAACTATCCAGGAATAATAATAATTACCAGCAATTAACAGCTTAGCCTAACTAGTATTTTGGAATGGAGATAAATTGAAAACACCATTAACCATCAGCAACAAGGAGCTTCACAACTACATACAAGACCTTGAAGTTAAGTGTGAAGGTATACAAGATTTATAGAATAATTTGCAAAAAAAGTAAACTCATTTCAATAGATTAAATTCATTGGGGAAATTTTAAATATCTTAACTTCAGTAAATTCAAGTAAACTTTGCTTTGGTTTAGATATAAGTAATCAAAAGTAAATATGGCTATTTCAGTAAAGGAAAAACTATTTTGAGTCCTAGCTGGAATAGTCTAGCATTTTTAAATTATATATATTAATAAAAATTTTGTGTTCCATTGGAAGTTTAAAAAAAAAAAGATTTTTTTTTATTGTATGTTCAAATAATTAATTGTTTTGATAGTTAATTACATATATATACATCAAAGAGAGATATATATTTTTATGCGCAATTGGAAGTTCATTTCATTGACCATATTGTTATTTCATTGACCTAATTATTTTCTTTTCAAATATTCATAACATTAAGAGGTTATTATTAAGGTGCTCTGGTATTATTTCATTAAAAATAAATTAAAGTTATTATCAGAATTCAGGAGCCGATTTCTTCCAAAAGGCACTTCCCCAGGGAGAGAGAGTGTTTAATTCAAATTGTAAATTTAGTGAGCAAAGAGATAAAATTCAAAGAATTTTAGTAAATTCATTTAGTAAGTTGATGAGAACAATTTCCGACTTACAAAAACCAAGTGGTGTAATAGCTTTGATTAAAGGTAAAGTTAACGGTAAATTTGTAAAAGTGAGCAGCTTGGTCTTGCCTGCGAACAAAGTGGCCCAAACTCATAATAAGTAGTACACCCATAAGGTAAAGGGCACAGAAGTCTGTAGCAAGATGTTATATATCATTTTGCTCCCCCCTGAAAAATTGAACATGGGTGCCCATGTAACCAACTGTTGACATTTACTGTGATTGTTATGGTATGTTAAGAATTAATAATTTAATGGTTTTGTGTTAGTGCTACTGATATTAATAGGCGAATAGAGATTTACATGCAAGACATTATGAGTGACAGTAGATCTAGGCAAAGATGTTGTTTGTTTAGGGATGGATGAATGAATATGCATGATGTAAAATGTAGCGGTCGCCCAACAGTAATGAATGGTTTAGTGGGAAAAGAGTATGTGAAAATTGGTGTATTACAATTTCAGAATTTGTCTTCATTTAACGATCGGTATGTAATATATGGCATTATAACAAGAAAACTTCATTACAAAAAACTGTATGTCAGATAGATTCCAAAATTGTTAACCAATACAAAAAAAAAATTACTTCAGCTAAACGTTGTTTCAGTGGTTTGCAAATGAAGAGGACAGGTTGTTCAAACACATTATCATTCGAGATAAAACCTGGGTATCTTATACAAATGTTGAATCAAAGCAATAATGATATTCATCATTTCCAAAATCAAAGAAGTTTAAGCAAACTTGTTTTACCTTAAAAGTCATGGCCTTTGTTTTTTGGAGTAAAGAAGGCATTTTACTGGTTGATTTATGGAATTACTATAATGCTGATACTATGGACAAGCCATACAAACTGTTTCAATTTCTGGAAAAATTTGATTGGGAAATTTTCAATCATCCCCCCCCCTAATCTTGCACAAAGAGATTACCAGCTGTTCCTGCATTTAAAGAAATGGCTTGGATGACAATAATTTGAAAATGATAACATACTGAAGGCTGATTTTATTAATTGATTGAAAATTCTGGTTGCGAACATTTATGAAGATTGAATATTGAAACTGAACAATTTAAAAAATGTAGAAGTCAATGGCTAAAAAAAATGACTATGTTAAGTTATGTCAATGGTTATATTGAAAATGACGAAGATATTTAGATTTTTTAGTTATAATAAATAACTTTGATCTTTTAATGTGTTCCTTTATTTCATAATGGACCTTACTTAAAAATGAGCTTTCTATACACTACTCTTTTGTGAGCAAAACGAACAGTACCAAAAGTAGATATCATAGAACTTTATTAAATTTGAACAATTCATACAAATGGTTATAACTATACAAAAAAGTTACTTTCGATATTTTCTAAGAAACATTCATTTTCTATATGCTTCCCATTGCATTTGAAAAACATTTTCCTTATGAGGTTCCCTAGTGGTTTGTCTAGAAAAATAGTTTTCTTTAGCATACCAAGAATTTAGACTTCAGGGAATGTAATATCTGATGAATGGAAGTATATAGGAAATTAGAAGGTTTCTCACTATGTGTCAAGTGTAGTCCCATCCTATTAGAACCATTGTATACAAATTTCTTATGACAGTTTTTTTTTCAGACCCCTCAAAAATGGCATTCACAGTAATAGAATTTTTATCATCATCCTTAATAAAATAATGACCCAATTTTCCTTTTAAGACACCACATGCCATATTGTTACATATGTAACGGGTCATTATTGTTACATACATTCATATATTATGAACGGGTCTCTCCATAATGATATCTGACAGGTCAAAATAAAGAAAACTTGATGTCTGTCAATTAGTAAATCTATTCATATAAAAATAGTTTTTATCAAAAAACTGAACATTTGACATAAATTGTTGTTCATTGTATACTGTTATTAACATTGAAGATAAGTACTCAATTCTCGATTCCTTGTCTGAATTTATCAAATTCAATCCAGTCTATATCTACTGTGGATCACTAACAATTACTTTGAAAATTCACTTAGATATTTGACTAAAATTTATTTTTGAAGATCTTTTGTCATTGGTCTACCTGCAATCTAAGACATATTTCTGATTGGTATTTGTTATCAAAATAAAAAAGTTAAAAGTGTCGCTACATCCACCCATTTTTTTCTGGTTTTCCAACTCTTCTCTCCACATGGTTCCAAAGTTGAAATTCTTTTAGTCTTAAATCCAAAGAATTGGATGTACTAAATAAAATCGAGCTTTCTGTTCATTTATTGGTGGTTTTGACAATTTTTCTTGATTGAACTACTTATTTTTGAGACTATTCTCTCAAATATGAATAGCTTTTGTTATATCCTTTATAAGGATCCATGTTTCTACTATGTAAGTAAAGACAAGACTTATTTATATAATGATATCTATTTAACTGAATATAGATAGCTTGTGGTTTTCATATACTTCATATGCCTATAATTGGTAATATTTCCTTATTTATTTATTTTTGAGACTATAATCCATTGTTGGAAAAAATGTCAAGCAACACACAACATGGTTTTTCATAATTATAATAGAAGGAATTTTAACTTTTAAAGACAATAGTCTCATAGATTAAAGGTTGTAAAAAAACTTCCTTCTTTTGCAGGTATTGAATTTATTAACAAACTTCCAGATTATTTAAGACTGGAAATAGATTCTGTAAAATTTAAAAACAGCCTAAGACGGTTTTTGTTGTCACAATCCTACTCAGTGAGCAAGTTCATTTACCATACCTTGTGACTGAAATTAATGGTGGGGACTGTACCCTCCTTGGTTTATTTCTGTGGCGTCCGACTGATATTATTTATTGTTTTTCAGTTAGAGCTTGTTTTGTTTGACTTTGTTTTGCTGTATGTGGTTATATATATATATATCTTGTATTTTATTTGTATTTGAAATGAAATTTTTTAATGCTTTTGTGTGTATTATAATCATCTATCTGTAACTTATGGCAGTATTATTTATATATGATACATTTATTTCTTATCTTATAAAAATACTATTTGCCAAGAAGACTAATAAAGAATAATAATAATAGCATGTTTTTGCCACAACAAGCCTCTGGCTCATGGCATATATAACCTCATGGCTTATATAATTGTCCGCTAAAAACATTTCTACATTTTGTGCAATATGTTAAACGATAAATTCAATTTTTCTTCCAACCCCATCTATGTTGTAATCGCCGAAATTAACAATAATAAAAAACAAAAATCTGTATAATAATCTTTGAACCATGACTTAACCATGATATTATGTTCAATTATTCACCAGTTCCAAATCAGTCTCTTACCTCCCACAGAGTAGGAACACACTTATAATGTGGCCCCAAACTTTCTCAAATAAAAATGAATTACCTAACGAAGAGTTACTCTCGGATTGTGTAAAATGTTGTATTGTGTATTATTTGTGTAAGTGTTGATATAGGCCTGACGAAACTGACAGTGATCGGTGAAACAGAGCTGTAGCTATATGCACAAATACGGACTGAAGACAACCCATATAAGGTAATTATAGTATTATACTTAACAATTCCAAGGTAATGCGATAAATTTTAAGCTTTGTTTCAATTCATATAGGCCTTTTATTTTATATGAAACTAAATATAAAACTGTTATATTCCTATTATTTTCTTTAGGCTATCAAATTGGTTAATTGTGATCTGTCATAGTATGAATCTTTATTTTATATAAAGAAAATGGACACAGTTATATGTCTCAAAATAATAAGGAAATTAAAATGTTCTATCTGTGTTAGTGTATTTTTTCACCACTAATAGCAAATATAAATAAAAAGTATCACTGCATTAATTTATACTAAAATGTTTAAGTAACAAAGCCCAGGTTATCACATCTTTTACAAACAGTCCGGAACCTTTTTTCATCAAAAAAGAAATTATTTATTACCATTCATATTGTTTAAACTTTTCTTTTTTAGGTAAATCATAAGTTATTTGTTTTATTTAAAAAATGACATAAAAAACCCAACATTTGAAATTTGGAATATATCAAATATTGGTCTTTTTTGTAAATATGACCAAAATCTCATAAATCAGATTGATATCATGAAAAGATTAAAGATATTCCCTGTAATTAAAAATTATGTTTATAATAAAATTATAAACTACATACCTTCTTCCGCAGCCAGTTACGTTTATCCCAAGTGAGTGCACGTTCTTCTGTCTTTTTTATTTTTATTTTTGGGACTTGGATTGGGCTGGAAAGTGGAGAAATATTCCACATCCGACGACTAGCTTCAAGTAGTTGATCTACATGGCATACGTTTAAATCAGAATAATATTAGTTGATTTTCATTAAAGACATGTACAATTTGTAATGAAGGCTGTGTAATTGGAAATCAAATATCTTTCAATTTTAAACAATTTTTATACCCCAAGTCATTTATAAGGGATAAAATACAAGCACATTGTTAACCTCAAGGAAATTGTAAAACTTCAGAAATGGCTAATATGAAGGGACATAGAGAGCCAAGACAGGTCCAATGGGTGTAATCGTACAGGCTTCTACTCCTTTCTATTTCTTAAAAATAAAAGTTTTTGTTTAATATATATATATATATATATATTAAACAAAAACTTATATATATATATATATATATACACACACACACACACAAGAATATATATTGTAAGAATATGTCATGACAATGATGTTAGGGTTTGCTTTCCAACAAACTAGCTCTTAAAAAAACAGCTGTTTCTGAAAAACATATTTATATCTATATAAATAATAACTTATAGTTTATTTCTAATGTAACAGTTGTAATACATGCATTTTTGAATTTTGAAATATTACGATAAAAACATATGGTTTAAAAGAAACAAATTGATTGGTTGAATGATTATAATATGGAGAGACGTGATTGGTTATAAATTCGGGAGAAGTAATGATGTGAGTCAAATTAAAGTCTAGAGAAATGATTTAAAATTAAAATAAAATAACTTTCAATATGTGTCCAGAAGAATATATTGTAAAATAAAAATGTTTAGGATTAAGGTAGAATTATAAATTGAATAGAATTTTGTGTATATGTGATGTAAAGTGCTGGTTGTCAGGCGGAAGTAAAATCGTGTAGGGAAAACGTGGTTTTATGCAAGCTTTTCTTAGCTAGGTACAGAGTCGGAAGGTAGCATCTGAAGTAGATGGACGTGTTATCGTTCGTGACAAAGTTATTCAGGGAACAATGAAGAGTGTGTAAAAAATGTCTTCTAACGCGAAATCAATGTCACATATAAAGAATAGAAATGTATAAACAATAAAGTTAGTATAGACATTAGTGAAATAAGTTTTTTGAATGACATAAACGGGATGCAATGTTGGACAAACCGGTAACGAACAGTAAAATGGCTGCACGCTAGACAGTTTAAGTGGTTTCAGATCATAGTTATATCTGACCGGGTATGAACTATTTGAGAGGTATTTAGTAAATAAAAAATACAGTGAAACATAAACTAAAATTGAATGTTTATTTGTTTGAACAAAAAAGGATGTACACATGGTTTTCTAAAACAGTCTCGAGTGATATTATTTGACAATCAAGTGAAGACATTTCATAAAATAACATTAAACTGTGTAATCATTGGTAGGTTAGTTCCAAAGTATGTTCACTAACAATAAAATAACGGGGACCAGAAAAAAAACATAGATAAAGCTTGATTGATCCAACACCAGCACAATGCTTTGCACATGCAGAAAGATGGCGGGAACTCATCATCAGAGCGACAACTCATCATTTCCCAAGTCACAAATCGAGATCTACAAAAGGATTGGTAACATGTATAAAAGACAATTCTAATCCAACGTTGTAGAAATATTTAAACTCATTATTTTTGTTAAATGCATTAATTATAGGATTTTTAGATGTTAGAAGCTTTTGCTTTTTAAAAACAATAAAATTTGATGCATCGTAGATAAGGTAGATTATTACAGTAGAGTCTCTAAAATGTTGGATGAGGAACCTTATAAGAAATTAGCTAGGAACCCTTTAAATAAGTAAATCAAAACCACTAAAGAAACCATATAAAAAATTGCAATTTAACTATTCTTAAAAAAGAAGCTGATAAATTGCATATTTCTAATCCGGAATTACCGGATTTCCGGAATTCCGGATGTTTGCATGAATTAAAATTATTTTATATTTAATAATGAATATTTTCAACAACTCAAAGGTACAGCTATGGGAAATGACCTGCCTCCTTTCATAGTTGAACTATTTGATGAATATTTTAAGAACAACCTCAAACATTTTTCCAGAATATGATTAAGGTGTATAGATGATGTTTTTCAAATTTTTGACCCTAAACAATGTAGCGTTACTGATTTTCTTGGTAAAATTAATGGTATACACAGCTCCATCAAATTTACTCATTAATTAGAAATGAATAACAGGTTACCGTTTTTAGACTTATTATGTATTAGGAATGAACATATCATTGATATATACAGTAAACGTACTAACAATAATAGATTTATACTTAGTAATTCAAAACATTGTACCAAACACAAATTAGCAACTTTTAATAGCTTACAAGACAGAGCCATTAAAGTACCTCTAACTAAAACTCGTTTTTTTTTTAAGAAATAAATAAAATAGATGTATTTTTTTTTAACCTAAAGTTGTTGACAACATCTTAAGGAAACAGAGATTAAAGAATGAGAGAATAAATTCTACGACTCTTCAACCAGTATAAAGTAAAGTCAGATAGTGTAGTTTACCCTTTGATTCTGCCCTCATCAATTCTTTAATAATCTTGACATCAAGATAGTTATAAATGTCATAACAATCTTAAAAAATTATTAGGTAGTCCTAGAGATAAAATTCTGATGTTGGAGAAGTCCGGTATTTATGAAGTCAGTTGTAATGATTGTGAAAAGGTGTATCTAGGCTAAACAAAGAGAAAAATAGAAACCAGCAAGCCTTGGCACTTACCCCAAACCCAATTAAGATAAGACTTGTGTTTAATGTACTACTATTTTCACCTATGCCAATATAATAACAGAAATGTGATAGCCAATTGAACAATTAGAACGACATATCTCACAAACTGTTACAGTGATTATTATGAAATTTTCAATTGATTTCCTTGTTTTGTTTTGTTTGGAATGAATTATGTTATATTATAACAAGTGAATATTAATAAATTCTAGTGTGTATGAATATAATCTATAGATTTTGATAAGGTCAAACAAATGAACTCTTAGTCAATCTCTGATTCGACAGCAATGAATTAAGAGAAATATTCTTTGAAATTTATGTTTCATTAATTTTATATGTGTTAAATTTGATTCATATTGTTAATAAACCCAGCAAATAGTTTCACTGCATATTTTTTGTTTAATTTCTTTTATGATAGGAGAATTGAATTATATATAAATATAAAGACTGACTCAGTCTTCTTCTTAACTCTACTGATTGAGAATGTGAACAGTGTTTATGAAATATTTCAAAACTTTAGTGTTTTTTGTGTGTTTTCTTACTAATGTACTATTAGGTAATACCAAGGACCATTTTCCAAGCTAAGCCTGTCTCCTGTCCATACAAAATCTAACCAATCTAATAGGCTATGTGCCCTATTAAATTCTAACCTATATATATATATATATATATATATATATATATATATATATATATATATATATACTTATTTATTATCAAAATATCAAAGTGAAGCCTACAAAATCTTAAAATAACCAATGTTAAAGTAGATTTCATACTATAATATTTCAAATATGTCTCAATGTAATAGCTTCATATAAGGTAATTTTTACAAACTTACATGCCTACCATCCTTTGGTTATATGAATATTTACTCAAAAAACAAAAAAAAAAAAATATATATATATATATATATATATATATATATATCAGACTGAGTTGGTGAATTTAGTGGAGGATTTTTAATGTAGGCACAGCTATGAGTTTAGTGAATCTGTTTCAATAGTGGTTTGCATGACAAAGCTGGGTACGCACCATAATGTCTCAAGAACTTGTTTTAAATTTCAACAAAATTGTTTGTAATATAATAAAGAAGTGATTATTGTTTATTCCTTAAAATAATAAAATTCTAGTTGATATATTAGACAAGTTAAATTACAAAGCCATTATCTGTAACTTACAAGGGCTGTTCAGAATGTAATTTCCATTTCTGTCTAGTGTATGGAGCAGTGGGGGCAATGGCATGATCTTTGTATAGCTGTAAAGCCTGGATCAGTACAAGTCAGGCTGTGCTAGTGGGATGTTTGTCCAAACTGTTCTCGTGCCAATATTGTTGTTCAAAATGCATACCCTTGAAAATCCCAATGCTGTTATTTGTACAGCAGTCGACATTCACCATGAACTTCGTGCAGTGTATGGTAAGAACATGATTAATGAGAGTGTTGTTAGAAAATAGTGCCAATTTTTCTAGGATGTACCGACTATTATCTATGACGAAGAAAGGAGAGGACAACTTCCTTTCTGTTGTGACAACTTGATGAAAAGGTGAATGAAAAAATCTGAGAATATTTGCATTTTCAAATTATGGCAATATTGGAACAATTCTCTCAATTACTACAAACAGTTTTGTACAAAGTGGTAACTGACAAGCTAGGCTACCACAAGTTTTATACGCTCTGGATGAGTGCAGCATTAATTTTATTTTTATACTATGATATGGAAAGTAATGATTTCCTCAGTTATATTGTGGCTGGTTATACTGGACTTGGCTGTCGCTTGTTAATGTGGAGACAAAAATCAGTCGATGGAGTGGGGTCATACTAGTTTGCCACAAAAACCTCTAAAGTGGTGGCAAATATTTTCTGCAAGAAAAGTTGTGCCAACTGTCTTTTGGGACAGGAAAAGTTTACTTCTAGTGGATTTTATGGAACGAAGTACCACAATAAACAATGTAGTTTACTGTAACACTTTAAAGAAGTCAAGAAGAGTTAAACAGAAAAATAATAGAGCATGTTGAGTTCTCCGAGTGTTTTTTGCGAACAACACTCATCCACATACTGCCACATGCACACAAGGGTTACTGGATAGCTAACACAATGGGAGTTGCTAGACCATCCTGATTTAGCACCTATGATTATCACATTTTTCCTAACATGAAAAAATGACTAGTAGTTTAAAAACTATGAAAAATTTAAGGACAGTGTTAATACATGGCCTAACTTACAGGCGGAGGAGTTCTATGATGAGGTTATTAAAAAACTTGTTAATTGATATGACAAGTTTCTTACTGCACAAGAAAATTATATGGTAAATTGTTGAAAATTATATCTTTAGTTTGAGTACAATAAAAAACCTCTAATTGTATTGGTGTCTTTGTTATAACAAAACAGAAATATTTTCCAAACAGCTCTTGTATAACACTGGGTACTTTACATTCTCCTTACTATAAGATTGAAGGACTTACTATTATCTCTTTCAGTTAGTTTTGTCCTTATGCCTTGTCTCAACTCAAACCAACGTTGTACCGACGCTAGTTTGTGACAGTCTGGTAATTGTGCTAGAGGGTCTCCAGCGCTTGCTAGTATCTTCAGTACATACTGTGAATCAAGTAAATGGTACACTATGAATAACCATTAATTTATAAATGCAAAATAAACTATAAAAGTGAAAGAAATTATGAAATATCGTCTTCGATTTTTCTGAGGATTAATAGGTTCCTGGATAGTTAATTATTTCAGTCACTATTGTGCTTACTTCCAAGTAATAACAGATGAACAGTTTGTCGAAAATATCTTCTTTTTTTATTCATTAAAATTATGAATCATGTCAACATTTATAATTTTTAAAATATAAAGTATTTTTGAAATTATCATACTTTATATACACCAATTATTACATGTTTTATTTCATTTAATTATATTTGAATTGTAAATGATTTATGTTAAAATGTTATATCATTGTAGTTGTTGTTTAGTGAAAGAAAAGACACTATAGTGTACTATGTATGCCCTACAAATTAATTTGTCTAATTTTAATAATATCTAAAAAATCCAACTATACAGTAATGTCTGATTCAAATCACAACACTACACTGTTGATAAGTCTAATCATGTCCTTGACTTGATCGTAAGTAGTTCAATAACCCTGCGTAGAACTGGAAAAAAAATTTCAGCTGAAAAACTTGTAACTAGTGTGCAGTAATATATTTTACGGGCAATATAAATGTATTGTTTAATATTTGGTCAAATATCTTGCAGTTTTTTCTCCACTATAATCTTGTATAAGCTTGACAAAGTCCATGGCACTACAACTTTTCCCCCTTTTATGTTGGTGATTTCATTTTTTACATTTTTCAAGTGTAAACACCCTTCTACAAAATTAATTTCAATGTCCTTACTGTACATTTCACACAGATTTTTAGATGATTTAAACAAGTTTGGCTGGTCCATGGTCTATAATTTTGTTAAAAAGTCAAACATCGTTGCATACTCTTTGTAGACTATAGCACGTTTTCCAATGTCCTCAAGTATTCAGGTATCAAGTAATCCATTTGCTTTAAGTAATCCAAGTTGAAACTTGACTCTATTTTTCATTCGTTGATTAGATTTCGCTCCTCAAATAATTTCTTACACTTGTTAGTAACTGTTGCCTCTTCTAATGTTTCTTCACCTTCTAAAGAAGATTTGTCAAAAAACTTCTTCCTTTTCATTTTCTCTCAGGAGTTGGTTTACTCTTTTTCTACCAAGAACACATTTTGTGTTTTCTACATTTCTCCTTTTAACTTTTTGGCTTTCTCTTGGTACTCTTTAAATGATTTTTTTCAAATCTTCAATATAGCTAACCACCAAGTAATCACACAGTAACACAGATTTTATCCATATATATACAGATTGATCATTTCTGTATATTCTACAATTTGTTTTCAATTTTACATCAGGCTAAAATTTATTACATAAAATTCTTTATGTAATAATGTCACACTATTATTATGCATTTTTCCTCCCTACTCTCTCCCACTACAGTCCTTCTGACCGCCTACTTTTTACCGTGCATACTTCTAATTATTGCTCTATAGACTCTTACACAAAGTAACATGTTGTGACTATGAAATGTGCAATGGTTGAATGCAATATCCCTACTAAATTCAAGATAAAGCCCAGAACACATCCCTATTTCACAAAACGCCCTTCATGCAGTCCCGAAATTGCTTCATTCTTGAGAATAAAACAATTTCTTCCGACAACACAAACTCCTCCTACCTCCCATTTGTTCATGTTTTTTAAAATGCATGTACTCGAAGAAAAAATTTAAATTCATAAAAAATTTCATTAAAATCGGTTCACCCAAAGTTGAAATATTGTCCTCTTTACAGATTGTATTCCTAGCATCGCAGATTCATTGCTTGTATATTCCTTTCTATCTACTATTATCCTAATTCGAAAAAAATTTTATTTTTAATTATTCTAAGTTCTTTATTTAGGAATTTACATTTTATTCTGTAAAAGTTATTCAAGTAATCAATCTTTTATTCTAGATATTCTACTTAATACCAACTATCTTTCATTTAAACGTTTTTTATTTAAGAACACAAGTTATTTCATTATGACGAATCAAAAGTTTTTTATTTTCTAGAACAGTATTTTTCCAACACACTGTATCTCAGCCTTAACGTTGATGCAAGGAACTTATACCTGACTAAGGAATAAACAATCTCCCCTAGCTGTATGATGCAATATATCTGTCTACTGATAACAAATCAACCATGAAAACCTTTTAGCTCAGAGTCTGTACAAATCCTCTCACATTATTAAATATTTAATATTGACGTCCTCATTCAACATTAAATATTTCTTCTTCAATATTAAATATTAATGATTCCCATTAGACGCATAGAATCTTTGCTTCTAACCAACTTGCTTATCTAGTCACGTTCTATAATTATTTATTTTGGAACAAATAACATTCAGAGTTATCTACTGATAAAAACCTAGCGTCTTTAACTCTTGCAAATACCTAGACGTTTCTTAAACCTCTCCAGACATTGATCTAAGACTCCTCGTTGTCAAGTTTAAACTACATTTTGAAAAGAAAGTTTCTCTATCTAAGACTCTACTTTAACTACTTTTGCTACATTTTAAGAATACTTCTTCACACAAGAATACACGTCTAACTCACTCAACTGCTCTCTTAAGACTGCTTGTTGCCATGAGGCTTCTATCAATCTGTATTACTTCTGAAAACCTCCCTTCCGCTGTTGGCTGTTACATTCATTTCACATACATCACCGTATAATATCAAAATTCACATGTATTATTAATTACAAACAACTTATATCAATATTTACATAATTATTTATTCTGTTGTCTTGAAAATCTATTTTTCCTTTATAAATGAATTTACTAGTTTTAAATTATTATTTGAATTCTTATCTCTCAAGTTTAACCGCGTCTTTTAAATTAGTCCATATTAGAATCTGACTTTTCACATTGTCACAATATTTCAAAGAAATTTCTCAAGAGTGATCTTTGACAGCATTTTTCTCAAAGAAATCTTTATCAATTCAAATTTTTTATTTTGCAAAATGAATTTATCCCTACTAACCTTTTCTATACCATGTTTGGTTTTTTGAAATTTCTAATTTCTTGGTTTTTCCATCTCTTGGTTTTTTAACTCTCACTTTTAAACTAACAATGATACTAAAATTCTTTTAATACAGTTAACTATAATGGTACTCTTAATATTCATAATCCAAAATAATTTAAAATTTTTTCAAAAATCAATTTTACTATGTTATCTTTTTTACTAGAATGTTTCATCTCTCCTATATGGACAGGTCAGTTAATTAACAAGTCCCTGCAGGTGCTTACAGATTACTCATCATTCAACACTCTCACCCTTGAATAGAATTGTATAGGCTTTTTCAACCTGTCGATATGGGTTGTTTTAACTTAGAAAAAGTGTATTTTTATAAAATCTTCTAGTTTTTGAATATTTTTTAGACTTGAGCAGTTTGGGTATTATCCCAAACCGTCTCAGTATGTATTTATTAATTTTAACGCAAGTATGTTTTTTACCAGCAAATATTGAAAATACAATCAAGTATAAAATATACGACCTAGATTGGGAATTGAACCGAGGGCCTTTGTCTTTACGCGCCAATGCTATACCAACTGAGCTATACTAGTCACTTTTCAGCACAGGGCATAGGCTTCTCACTTAACTTTGCTTTATTGCTACAATTTTTGATAAATATTATTGTATTTTCAATACTTGCTGGCAAAAAAACATATTAGCGTTAAAATCAATAAATTAAAAGATTTTTACTCATGTAATGCAAGTGCTGCTCTTGAACTCACATATTTCTACAACATTCACCAGCAAAAGATGCAGTTGTATGACTACAGACTGATTATTATTAGAAATCAATTGCCGACACAACCACAAAAAGCTGTAGAAATGCCAGAACAAAAATGAATGAAGAAAGCTGCTCACAGACTTGCAGAAACCCTGAAAAAGACAAAAATAACCGGGGAAAAAAACTGCAGGACAAGGTACAGAAAGTACAAGAAAGAAAAGAAAAGAATCTATCATTGTAATAAATGTTCAGATCACCCTGGTTTCTGCATGGGTAAATGTTTCCAAGAGTACCACAACAACCTGTAAATACAAAAAGACTGAGTGGGTAGTAGGGGTTGTAAATAACTGAATATATTTTTATAATTCTTACATATTAATTTTGCTAAATAAATACTTAAAGTATACATTGTATAGTATAGAAAATGTTATGATGGATCAACAAATCTGTCTTTGTAAAAAAAATTGTGATAATATTCTTCAGCACAAATAAAAGAACAAATTTTGTTTAAATGTAGCTCTTAATAGCACAAACTAAACATATATTAGTCACCATCTACCCAAAACTAGCAGTCATTAGCCAAAGTATGTAACTGAACCATAGAAGGTTAATTATTTTCAAAATAGCTTAAGTAATTTTGATCAAATTTTACCAAACTTACAATCAAATTTTTAATTCTAGTGAAATTTGAAGTCGAATAAACCAAATTGCATGTAAATGAAAATTATTATTCAAAAGTAAATTGAAAAATATTGATATTAACACTAAACAAAAATTTGGTATTTTTCAAACTTTTGTCTTTAAACAAAACTTTGATGCTATCACTTAGACTGATTTCAAGATATTTTATTGTTTATGTCTTATTTTTCACTTTTAATTCATGAACATATTAATTTTTTTGTTTGCATAAGTTTTGTATTTGAGCAAGTGAGACAATGAATGCATTGTATATTTTATATACATACTATATAGGCCTACATAAAATATACAATGCATATATATATATAATATATATATATATATATATATATATATATATATAGAGAGAGAGAGAGAGAGAGAGAGAGAGAGAGAGAGAGAGAGAGAGAGAGAGAGAGAGAGAGAGAGAGAGAGAGAGAGAGAGAGAGAGAGAGAGAGAGAGAGAGAGAGAGAGAGAGAGAGAGAGAAAGCAGATTTACTGACTTGCAGCTGTAGTCTCTGTGGAACCATTTCTACAGAGTCTAAGAGTTTTTGAATATCAGAGTCAGGAATTGAGTCTTGAGTAGATTTCTCTTCTTCGTCAGGTAAAATGATGTTATTCTCTACGACATTATTTTCCTCCTGTATTATGGCTGATTGTACAATGTTTGGTAAATCTGTTTCACTCTGGAACAGTTGTACAAACTTTATCACATTGTATAAAGACTTAAATTTCTCATTTAAAAATTTAGACTTCTTTTTTTTGACTGATCAGTCTCACAAACTGAAAAAGTGATTTTCAACATGATTTCTATTCATCTATATGTTTTTGTCTATACGAAAGCAGAATAATAATAAGATAGGAACATGATATTTGGTATAGGGGACTATAGTGTGCTCATGTAGAACCTGTGAATATACTTAACAATATATATAGTAAATTTTGATACGATAACTTTGCCCTCACGTTGGAGTGCTAAATTGTAATATATTTTTGTTTGTTTATTTTTTATTAAACTCACTTGATAACCAATATAGTAAGTATTATTAATTATAAGTATTTAATTAAATTACCAGCTATCAATAAGTATTCTTTTTTTAGAATTAATAAAACATTTAACAATCTTTATTTTCAGAAATTCAATATATAATAGTATTTGCAAATTATTTAATTGTTCATTTTACTTAATTAATATTTTAGAATGTTCATGATTCCAAACCTTTTTATCAATTGGAATAATTTATTACAATATATAATGTTCCCTATAATCACCTATTTAAAGTCTTTGGCATATCCAAATAGCCTATTGGTTTCGATTTATCGTTCATATATATTTTTGGGTTCTTATATTATAAATTAGGTTAAATAGTCTATATATTTCACGAGATCCTTAATGTTTATTCAGACCATTATCAATATGTAAGTATTGTCTTTTGTTTCGGTCTACAAATAATCTTAATCTCGGGCTAGGGGCACTCGTGCTGACTAGACCCCTCTCACCTTTAGGCTAGAACTGCTTAAAATATAAGATAATTTAATAAATTTGATTTTTAAATTTTGAAAAGTTAATATTCATAAAAGTTAATAAAATTTAGTTAATTTAAAAAAAAAAAAAATGTTGTAAACTATGTTAATGGTTTAACCTCACCCAAGTCTTGTGTCTCTGAATTATATAGTTTATTTTTTATTTTTCTTATTTAATTAATAAACTTCACGACTTTAGATGTCTTTACTATTTATTATTTAACTCGCACTTATAAAAAAAATCAAACTGATTCCTTTCTTCAAAATTGGTTAAATCTTGTCCAGGCCTAGAGTCCTTTGTTAAAAGTGTCTATCTCAAATTTTTTTAAATCCAGCTGTCTTTTTGTTTGTAGGATCTCTATGTTAGTGAAAGTCGATCTTCTATTGGTTTTCACAATAATAGTTGCGGATGAATCTTTGTAGTTACTTTCGTGATGAGTGAGAAATTTTGATTTATTATATTATATAAATATTATAATAAATTTAGAATCTTTTACTAACTGGTTTGAAAAATATTTCCTTTAAAACTTAAACTAATTATATTATTTCTTAACTTAAATACACCGCGCGATAAATAGTCCGCGATTTGCGTCATATGTTCTTCGACCAATGAGATGAAATATTACAAACCCTATTGAAATTGAGAAAATAGTAACTAAAAATGTCAAAATTGCTACCATTTAAAGAATTTTTGTTCATGTATGATTCAACCTATAACACACTAAATTAGATACAAATGTGGAGATTTCAATTCTGGATGTAATAGTACCAATCCCACCTCTTTATGATAACAAATAGTGAAGTTATTGTCAAAATGTAATTTTGAACCCTGATCTCCCAAGAAAATATGATATACATATAGTTATGAGATCTGACAAAACTGAGTCACTGATGATTCCATAGCGAGTGGAGATTACTTCACTTATGTTCAGGTTTGAAGCCCATTAGGGCTAAGACACTGACTTGAGTGAAGCAAGTATGCTCATGTAGAACCTATTGGAATTCAGGAATATCAAATTAAAAATATCACTTTAAACAGTTTTTGTTCATATCTCATGTGTTTATACATAACTTATAATGTACTAAATTAGATAAAAATTTGCAAAGTTCAATTATGCATGTAATGATACCAACCCTACATCTCTATAATTACAAATAATAAGGTTATTGTCAAAAATCTAATTATACGCTGTGACCTTTGAAGAAAATGTGTTATTCATATAGTTTTAAACAAACTTACCCATGCTACGTATATTGGAAAAAACTCCTTAATCTAACAATACAACTTAAGAGGCGGCCGGAGTCAAACCAACCGCTCACGGCTCTGAAAACCCAGTTTAACATAGGGCGGGTATAGTTTATGTTTTCCTCACCGAGAACCAGCACGTTCAGTAAAAAATCGTAACGCCCAAATAATTTGTTACTAGCATACGTATCAGCCTATATAAATTTGTTTACGAAAAGTTTTGTTTTCTATTTTAAGAAATTCAACATCTATTTATCCATAAGACTTCAATGTTTTTCTAGCAAAACTAATTCCGTTGTAAAAATTTGATCTTTAAATAAGTATGTTTTAAACTTAAACATACATCAACTTAAGTATTGTGACGTTAAAATTGCCGTCTAATATTTTAGTTATATTCACTAGAAATATTTTATTTTGTCGTTTAAAAATACCTCTGCAATTAGAGTTTACAGAGTATGTGGATCAGCGGCCGTGGTGGTTCATCGATGCCATGCCAAGTTTCACTAGCATCGCTCACCAGCAAGGAAGATTGCAAACGTCATACAATTACCGGTATCATTCTTATTTGTATCAAAAGTTTGTGCTTGAGTTACTCAATACGACCCGTTAGTCATACTCCTAATCCCGTTATACAAACAGAAGACAGGCGGCTATTGGTTCTCAATTAATTCAACATCACAATGTCAGGTGTCGTAGGCTGTTTGATGATATTTAATGATAAACTATCTTAAAAATATAACCCTCAAAATAATATATTTGCCTAATGTATAATTAAAATAAATTTCAAACAAGCGTGGAAAAATTTGCAATGATATAAATGATTGTAATAAATAACTATTTCAAATCTTATTAAATGTTATTCGATGAATGCCTACAAATTTCCCCATTTTTCTCATACGGACTAATATGATTTCTGGTGTAATTTCTGGTCTTGTAATAGTTACAATGGTAATTAATTGAATTTTAACAGTGAGTTGTTAAAATTTACTACAGTTCTCCCAAATTCTACAAGGTTGCTATTTCTACTCTAATAGCAACGCAATTAGAAATTTATATTATTGTTACATATTTTTAAAGAATATGTTTCTATTTATAATTTAATATTCTAAGAATAGTTTCTATTTCAATCTATGAATGCCAATCAATATGACTTAATCGATTCTTAAAAATAGTGATTTGAGAATTTTTTGGAGGCCCCTATACACCAGACGGGTTAGTGTGTTACCAGGCGACTTAAATTAAACAAAAGGCGGAACCAAATGGTAACAATGTTTGAAAAATAAAAAAAGACAAAGACAAATTTGTAATTAACAAGGCTCAAATTTATTAAATTAAAAAAAAGGAAATTTTGATGGATCAGATTTTACCATTTACAAAGCTGAAAAACATCCTAGGTTAAATTATTATAAGCAAAAGCTTGATAATTAAAAGATTACAATTAATCTTTAAAAAAAAAAAAAGTTATACGCCCTTAATGTAAAATTACAATATATATAAAAAAAAATATTGATGAATAGATTCTGATATTTATTCCCCCCCTTTAGTTTATATAAACTGTTACGAATTTAACAATAAAAAAAAGATTCTATAAGTAAGATTTATATTTTAAATTCAAAAAATTATATTAATTCTAACAAGTTCATTATTAGATTAATTATTGCACATCATGATTTTGTTTGTTAAATTTCTTAAGTACTAAATTGGCCAATATATATATATATATTTTTAAATAAAACAATTTGTTATAACATGAGAAGTTTTTTTTTTTTTTTTAAAAGAAATGAAAATTTAGAATACTGAAGTTTTATAAATTGACGTCAATTTTTATTAATTTAGAAATAACCTCTTGGAGGCTGTAAGGACCGAAAAGTTTGCATGCAGCACCACCCAAGTATTTCTTTCTTTTAAATTATAAATAGTTACACATGACTACATTTAAATAACAAGTAACATATTCTAACAAACAAAGTTAGGTACATGAACTTTATATATATATATATATATATATATATATATATATATATATATTTAAACAAAGTTTTCTAAAGTCACTTTTCAAAAAGTCACTTTTGTGCACTTGGAAATTTTTAGAGTTGCTATATGAAACATGTTTTAAAGAACAGGCAGAAACTTTGATGTACGTTATTTTGCTTGTAGAAAGCAAAGTCAAGCAGGTTCGCTATCTTCCTCCGACCAGCATTTTGCTAAAGCAAAAGACACGTTTACTAGCACTTGTGCAAACTTAGACATGTTGTAGAACAAGATTCTTTAATTAAAATATCTGGTTATTTCGTCAAAATTTGAGAATATTAATTGCATTACAGAAATTCTTTAAGTTTATAATTAAATGCTTCTTAGATGGTTATAAAGCTGTATATAAATACTTTGATTTGTTTAAAATAAAACTTGTATGAGACTTAGAAAATCTGTAAAAATCTGTAAAACAAGTACTCTGGTTTAGAAAAGATTTCTTTAATTTGCATTTTGACATGCTTGAAAATTGATATTCTGATTGTTTAATGTTTGCTATCAGTTTGCTCTAATTTCACATAACTGCTCAAAACTTAAAGTCTGACTGTTTAAGGTTTTGTAAACTATGTTTTAAGAAATGAAAATTTTTATAATTATTTAGTTTCTGAAAAATTTTGAATATTAAATAAAACATCAAATACATATCTTAATGAATAAAGCTTAAAACACTAACAAAATTTATAATATGGTAAAATCTGTAAATGGGTTACCTGGAATCCTCTTGAAAGTTTTCATGAAACATGTGCCCTAATATATAAAAAATTTAACCAACTTTATTTTGTTTAGTTCACAAAAAACACATCACTGAAATATTGATTTGAACTATTACTATTACTTGATTGAACTGAACTATTACTTCGGCATTCTGTGACTTTAGATTTAAATTAAACTAGAACGTGATGAAATATTTGACTACATTTTATGAATGCTAAGACAGGAGTGAGTACGTATTTTATTCAAGCCGGTCGCTAGCGGTTGTACCTTGTACCTAGACAGAGAAGGAGATAGATCAGGCGATTGTTACTGGTGACGGTCACTACGCGGAGACACTTGTCAAGGGCGGAAAGGACTATGGTAGGAATTTAGGTTGATAATTTTACTGCAGATTATTTTTGTGAGTGAGTTGAGGTTTTGAATGCTACAAGTGTACGGCACGCGAGTACGGGACAGCAGGACACAGTAAAATATAAGAATGATTGTACCGTACTACAGTATTGGTTACCGACTGCCGATTAGGGATGGCAAACAAATATCGATGGTTTTGAAACGATGTTTTACAAAAAAAAAATCATCGATGTTTTGACATCGGTGGTTTTATGCCGATGTTTTTGAAACATCAATGTTTTGTCGATGTTATCAAGAAAGGTGTCACTGAGCTTTCTCAATCTGATTACTTAGCAGCTATTATCAGTAACATAAACAATTACAGCCTGGGGTCCTAGACTATAAGTTATTGCTTACTATCTCTCCTAACTAATTAGTAAATATCTTTTTGTTTACTTTTCTCCACCCAACTGACACTCCAGCATTTCACACTTTGACACTTGTTCTTACAGCCCATCTGTGTGTGATCAGTGTTATCGTACCCATTGAATTGAATCGTCCTGATTTCAGTTTGACTGAGACAAACATTACTATATTTATAGATTTTTTTAGTGTATAATTTTTATCTAGTAATTTTTTATAGTTATTTTTATCATAATTAAAATCTACAAATGGCTCCAAAGAGTGACTTGTGGAGGCACTTTAAAAAAGTTAGTAAAATAGAAGCTAAATGTAATACTTGTGGAAAAATTATCAAAACTTCAGGTAACACCTCAAACATGAAGTGTCACCTAAAAGTGCAAAAATTTAAAGACGAAGTCGGGTGTAAATCGTCTGTTATAATAGATGCGGCAACAAAGTCATCACCATCACAGCAATCTATTTATCTTCTTTTTCTTCTTTGGACTTAGGCGTGTCAACCGAATGACAGAAATTATCAGTTGTGATAACAAATAGACCAGCAGCTACGCATACGCAGCCATCCATTAATATATATTCAGCACTCATTTGGAGAAACGAAAAGATTTTCTTTTGAAGTGTCTTTAATTATTTCGAAATTTTATTATCTTTTTGTATATTATATATATTAGTATTTTTCCATTTTGTTTTAACTATTAGTTTACAGTATTTTGTTCTAAATAAGGCTTGTTCTGTAATCATTTTGTCGTTTAATGATTATATTTTAAATTGTAATTATTTGTGTAATAATTTTACTTTAAAAAAACCTAGGAATGTTTGGAAAACATCGATGTTTTCGTCCTGATATTTTAATGCCGTCGATGTATTATAAACGATACATCAATATATCGAAATATCAATGTTTTCAATAATTTTGCCATCACTACTGCTGATAGTGGATGATGTTCTCCTATTAGCTAGAGGGTTTCTAGTCCTACTAGTGGCCGTGGCGATAGTGGCACTACCGCATTCTTGCATTTGAAGGCGCTGTGAAACAGCGATATTTTTGTTGACTCCGGCCCTCTCTTAATATTTCCTACAGAGCTCAAGAGAGACACTACATTACAATTAGAGATTTGCTTGTATTACATTGTTTAATGGAGCTGGGTAAGTACCATGATAATATGAATAAACTTGTTTACTTCTTTCTTAATATCATCCTTCATTTTTCTTATTTTTTGCAGTTACAAAGATCCACCTTCATGCATAGTTGATAACACAACATCCTTATTATATTTTCATAGTAGAACCAAAATGTTGTTTGATGACATAGCTTCTTCTTCACTTTTTTTTATAGTTTTGTTGTGTACAACTCCTGAGGTATTTTTTCCCCCTTTTAGATGTTATTACAGAATGTATGTCATTTTCAAAAATGTTAACAAAACAATAATGGGGATATTTATTAATTTTTTAAATACACTACATGGCTACTCTGTATACAAATTTCTTTTTAAAACCTACTTTTCTAAAAAAAAAAATTGTTTATAACTAAAAAGTAGAAAAAAAGTTTTTTTAAACCCACTTTTCTAAAAAAATAAATAAATAAATATAAAACAAAAAACACACTTAGTACAAAGTACTAATTCAAATTTAAATTACAAAGTAGTGTGGACTCTCCTAAAATTCATAATTATAATTTAAAATTCTAAGCACCCACACTTTACTTTGTAATTTACATTTGAATTAGCACTTTGTACTTAATGTGTTTTTTTATCTTTATTTATTTTTTTTTTTTATAAGAGTGGGTTTAATTATTTTTTAAATTTAATGTTTTACTTTTTGTTATAAGCAAATTTTGTATATTTCAATTCGTTGGGCAAATAACCGTGGTTTTGTTCCAGCAAATGTTAATGTTGCAATTTGGCTGTGATAGCATCGCTTCATACAAATTTCACAGATTTTGGCACAAAATTTGTTGATGCCTTTTCAAAATCTGCCACACTAGAATTTCGCTCTTACCACTGTTTGCGATCATGTTCTAAGTAAACTTGAAGTTCTTCAAGGGTTTCCACAGCACGGCATTGTGATTTATGTTGATGATCAAATTGCAAATGCGCTTCGTGATCTTCTTGTTTTTATTTTGAAAGATGATAACCTATTGCACATTTGTAGTACCCACCTCATATACTGCTCAGGTGTACTTCTCACTACGTGCTGTATACGTATACTATAGATACGTACCTACTGTACAACTCTGCTTACTGCACATGCGTTTTCTCCACCATAAACCTATGTATATAACAACAAATTATTGTATTGTCATCCGAGATCAACATCTACACAAAGTTTCAAAATTTTTATTAACAAAAAGTGTCTCAAATAGAGCTTCCCACATTTGATTGCAGACAGACGTAAAAGCAAACTTTAGAAAAGTGTGTAATAAGGTTACATCAGATCTAAAACAATCCATTCACTACCAAATAAATCATCTAAAAGTATGAGTTCATACACAGAGGTTCTAAAATATTACAATAACCATTCAAATACTTTTTATATTTAATATAAATCATATCAGTTCCTCACAGACAAATAAGTTTATGGTACCATGGTACTTAACCCAGCCTGATCATACAATGTAATATATTTGTAAACTGGATCATCTAATTATTTTAAAATTTGAGACTTTTACTATGTGGAAGTCAAACATTATGTTATGAAAAAATAGAAACACATATTTTTTTAACCTCATAATTGTGCATATGGCTACTTTCTTGTTGATATCGTCTAACGAGTGTCGCAGATATATTAAAAAATTTCCACTCGCTTCACTCATGTCAGGATCTCGGGTCTTGAAGCTGTACATATGTGAAGAAGTCTCCATTCACTATGCTCTTGTGTTGGTGACTCGGCCATGTCGGAAATTGTAATTGTAGGAATATCACATTTTCTTGAGAAGCCAGAGTTCAAAATTAATATATTGGTACCATTATTGCAAAATCTGGGAATATGTATCTAATTTAGTGTGTTGTAAGTTGAATAACACATGAGATATGAACAAAACCTGTTTAAAATAGCCTGTATTTTGAGTTTCAAATTTGATATATAAAAAATTCAATATGGTTCTGTTTGAGCACACTATAACTCCCCTGTAAGGTACCAAATTTCTTATTCCTACCTTAATTTTTATAGCCGCTTATGTACAGATGACGATATCTAGGATGGTATGATGGAAAATCACTTTTTCAGATTCCTGAGGCCATGAAATGTGAAGATCGTACAAAAACAGAGGTCAAACCTTTTGGCTGTTCCTAAACCTACTTTGGATACTGGGTACCAAGTAAAAAGAGAATTGGATACCCTCTACCTATGAGATTATAGTACAAACTCAGTAATGAAGACTGAAGTTTTTGAAAGCCATGATATTGGTAAAACAGTTGTACATTTTGTACAAGCTAGTCTATCGCTAGATGTTGTAATGTTGTGAGTGTTCCTGAATTGGTTAATTTTTGTATAACATTAAATTAGCAATAAATGTTTTTCTGATAAGTAATCTTGGTTTGTGTGTCATTTATGTTATAAGTTTATTTATATTTTGATATTATTTGTACTGCCATATAAAGTTTATAATAAAAAGACAAACATAATAAAATAAATTTTTAAAAATTAAACATACCTGGCCTAAAGAGACTTTTTTGTTTGCTTCTTGTTTAGTTGCCACATTCATTTGTTCTGTTTTTGAACCCTCAATCATGTCTTGATTCCCTTCTATCTTTACCTTTTTTACATTTGAATTTGGTATTGATTCTTGCATATTTTTTACACTTCCCTGTTCTCTCTTTGAACCATCAAGCTCTACTTCATTTATAACATCCTTACAGTTTACAACAGAACTTGGTTTTTTCTGAATAAACAGTTCATATTTTTGCTCATCTGTGCAAAGGCAACTATTCTCCTTAAAATTAGAATTGATTGCTACTTTAGCGTAATCCATTCTACTAAAATTAAGTACCAAAGGCATTGGAGGAGGATTTATTTGTCCTTTTTCTTGCTTATCAGAGTGTTTATTAATTTCAGGTTCAATATCCACTTTACTTTGCATTATATCTTTATTAATTCCTTGTGAATTAAGATTTTCCTGAAATATAGTAAACATAAATTTATATTGTACATAATAAATTTAAACATAAATTTAAAGCATTGTAAGTCATACATAAATGTTCTCATTCACTTATGTGTAATAGAAACATTAAAACATGCTTATTTTACATACAATTATTAAAGAAAAACATATAGCCTATGTACTCTTGTTGTGTAACATTGATTTTGAATAACAGCAATTAAAGTTTTTTTTGCATTTAGTTTTGAATCAAAAATTTCTTTTATTTGTGATTTGGTTTGAGTTTTTAAAAAGTACATATATAAACTAAAAAAGAATTTTAATTTGATAATTTTTCCCAGAAAGTTTTTTTATTTATTTTTTATTTCAAAGCGAATATTTATTCAAAATCGTAACTATGGTACCTTATGTACATATTTATAGCTGTTTTCGGCTCCTGTAAGGCAATGCTGATTACAGTTGTTCTGGTAAAGGTTGAAGTCTAGTTGATATCAGCTAGCAGTCCTCAGTTACGTTGAAATTGGTTGTGCTGTTGTTAAAGTTGAATGGTTGCAGATTGAAGATCTTGTAGTCGAAAAGTTTAAAGATGAAGTCCAAGTTTGAATCAGTGTGGCTGTTTGTTGTATCTTGCTATACCATTTGAAATGCCAGGTCACTTCCAATAAAACTATCCGTATAGTGCTGATCACATAAAGATGATTGTAGATGACTCTCCTTCTAGGAGCTGGATAGAGAGTTGTTCTCCTACCAGGAGCTTGATAAAGACGTCTTCTCCTTCTAGGAGCTGGATCAAGACTCAAGAAACGTTCTGTTTAAATAGACCTCCAAAACTTTTTCCCTGCTCCATGGTACCAATTTCTATGAACATTTCCCTTTGATTTATGACGTTTAAAGTTGATTAATTTGGTTTATTTCTTCAAGATTTTACTTTAGTTAGTTTTTATTATAACCCTTTTGGTTATTTTAATGTTTGTTTTAGTTTAATTAGTTGTTGATTAACTAATTATTATTTAGTTTCTTTGTACATGGGTTGCCAGCACTGCTTTTGCAAAATCCAAACACTTGACTCCTCCCCTATTGCGTGGTAGGGGTTTCTGCAGGTTGATGGTTGATTCCTTTAAAGTCTGTTTTCTGGAATTTAATTTGTAAACTTTCTTGAAAATTCCCATATCTCTTGTTCTAACAGGAATTCTGGAAATCTGAAAATGTCAATTTGTTCCTGTTGACTTCTGGATTCCACACAACTTTGATTTAAAGTTGTAGGATGATAACTTTCTAAGATGTACCATTTTTAGTTTTTCCTAATTTTTTCTTTGACCAACTTTTGATCGGTTCGGAATTTCTTAATTCTTCTTTTTGGTTTTTGTAGCCTCTGCCTTAGAAATGAAGGAATTCTTTACGTTTTTCATTTTCTGATGAGTTATTCATTGTTGAACTTTGTTGATTTTTAGATGGTCAAACCCCCCCCCCCCAAATAATTATATATGTACTTATTTTGGTATCATTTTATTATGTCACATATCCTTAACCTATTTCCATTATAATAATTTAAATTTATTATCTAGACAAAATTTTAGTTTTTTGTCTATGCATGTTTTTGGCAATAACTATTAAACTATTCGGGTTAATAAACATTTTCTTGTATTTCCTATGCTAACTAGTTATTCTTTATCATAATATGCTTTTATATTCAAAATTTAAACAATTTAAAATTTAACATCTGAGATTGCATGTGAATAATTTTTGTAACAAGTTGAATCACATGATCAACCGAGCTATTGTTCTCAGTCGACCTGTTGGCTCTTGTCCGTCTACTAGTCTCTCACCCCACTTCCCTTACGCTTTGGATTTTTCATTTATTAATGAAATTGACAAGACTTTTATAATTCTACTTTCCTTCATATTACACTATTTTTTTCTGTACACATTATTAATTATTTATGGTTATTACCATTTATTTATGTATTCTTGATATTTATTATGTTTTAACTAAAATTTTATGTTTTACAAAAAATTTTGTTTTTGGAACGATTTTGGTGAAAACCCCAAACCGTTTCAGTTCGAAGAGTTAATTTGCGTTAAGATAAAGAAAAGGAATTTAGACATAAGGATCCAGGGACCTACTGCTAGATTCCTCATTGTACGAAACAATAATGGAGGGTCAGATCTGTCTAAGATCTCCAAACAAAGCTATAACTTGTGCTGGAAGGAAAGTTTGTACCATTAGGAAACTTCTGAATGGGACTTTATTTATACAGACTGACTCTGACAAACAGAGTCACTCTTTGTTGAAAATGATGTCCTTTTTCGAAATCGTCAACATGTCTGTTGAACCTCACAAGGGTTTATATTCCTCTAGAGGTGTTATTTCTTGCCATGACCTCTGGAATGAGAACATGGAGGAAATAAAGAAAGGGCTTGCTGAAAAGCATGTTGCCAATGTAGAACAAATTTTCCATACAAAAAATGGTGAGAGAAACCAACCGGCTCTCTTATGTTAACTTTTGATACACCAAATATCCTGAGCGAGTGTTTCCTGGATTCTACAGTCTAACTGTTAGACCATAATTCTAAATACAAGGTATTGTTATCCATGCCCAGGATTTGGACATGTTAGCAGCATTTGCATTTGTTTGTGGACAGGGTGTTGTAAAAGGCCACAAAAGTGAAGGGTGTAATATTGAGGCAAAGTGTACAAATTGTGTTGGTGATCATCCTACATATTCACATAAATGCCCAAAATATCAAGTCGAGAAGGAAATTGTTAGGAATTTGAATTGAAGGAAATTTTAGAAATTGTTGCTAAGGAAAAACTTTCTAGAAGTCAGGAAAGTGTACAGACTAAGAACTGCTTCACCTCCTACCATATTCAAATGCGATATCAACCTCAGTCCCAAATACATGTTCATCATGTAAGGTACTGGGTGAGATGGTTTGTATGCTTGCCCGTCAGATTAAACAATTAATTGCAGTACATCATTAAACATCCCATCTTCTTCTAAAGCCGACCTTCTTGATATATCAACGAAACCTCTTGTAACTAAAGAAAAATCTGCGCCTTCGCCACTAAAAAACAAAAAATTACCACCAATAACTGGACAGCTATTTAAACAAAAATCGCAATCAGTGTCTGTTCTGAAAAAATTAACATCCTTTTTTAAAGTTCAAAACAAAAATAATAGAGGCAATGTCAATACTCCATTGGTTGTAACCGCTAAGCCTCTATGAAATAGAAATAAGTCAGGGGTGGGTTATTCTACACCCCTCCCAAAATCACCTCAGGGATACCAAGCCTTCAACACCTGAAATTCCAGCTGTTGATGTTGCTATGGAGCTTGAACCTGAAACTTCAAAAATTAAGGATGTGAGTAGTTATTATGTTACATTTATGTACTACAACGGAAATTCGTTGTATGGGATTATATTTTGGTCAAAAATAAAAAAATCAAAACCTAATCGTAATACAAGGTTTGGCTGAATTGTAAGCGACTTTGCTGATCACCGTGAGTTGGTGAAACTGACCTGACTCGGTCTAAAGTTAACTCTTGCCTACCCGTTATGACAGTAAAATCGTATGTCGGTAGATTTTGAATAAAAAATTCGTATTTGATGAATTATGAAAATATGAAATAATAATGTTAAAGGATGTGTTGTAGTACAAGTTGTACGCAATACAGATCAGTTACGGTTATTTCATAAAAATTAACATACGCTGCATTCGTTGTAGTACACATCATCAGTACACAAACCTTTGATATTGCTGGTATTTTTTTATTCTATAAATCCTGAAATGATATTTTTGGGGGAGATGGTGGAGCCATAGCTTCTAAGAAAATCATACATGATCAGGATGGCTTTGCATCCTGGTCGAGGTGACCCTGTTTTAACTAAACACAGCTGATCTAGACCAGAAGGTTGATAAACTTTCCCCAATGTAAGGTGCCAAGTGTCCTTAGGGCAATCCTAAGGTTAATCCGTGCCAATGGATTAATTGTATAAGGGTAATTGTGCATCGAAGGGAGCCTTATGGAAGACCCAGGCGACTCTTCATATTAAATAGCCACTTTTTAAAATGTTAAAACTCATAGGAAAATTTATGGATTCTACACAAAATCAACAAAAAATAATACCATAGCGTGCATAGACATTGTAACATAGTAAAATAATGGGGTTAAAACAAGTGACGTGATTGGCTGTTCAGGAGTAGGTCAAGGATTCTGATTGGTTGTAGCGTATGCAATTGTGGTAAAATTAAGTAAGGAAAGCTGTAAATTAATAACAAAACGCATACAAGAAAACATTTTGTAAAATATTTAGTCTTAGTATGATTTTATAATAAATGTTTTAATGAAAGACCATATAAATGTGATTTTTAACAATGTATGATGAAATGATGTGTCAAGGACTTTTTGGAGGAAACGACACACGGAAAATCTCGTGGTTTCAGGCAGTTGCAATAAGGAGCTTGGAGCGTTAAGATGTATTTTTAAGTAAGTTGGAATTAGGAGCTTGAACTGTAAAGGTGTGTTAAACGGTCGAGAGATGAACTTTGTCGAGGTCAGACTCGTTAAGAATTTGTCTAAAGTGATTTTAATAATATAGGGAGAAATGTTAAACGAGAGGTAAAGAGTGTTTTCAAGTGATAAAATCCCATTAGGATAGAACGGAAAAGTTATTGTGGACAATAGACTCATGTAATTTTGAGGGACAAAATGGTGAACATTTTAATTAATAGAAAAAATAGAAAATTAGAGAGACAACTATGTTAACTGAACTTTTATATTTGATAATCAATATTACATGAATATAGAACTATTATTCTATACGTCTGTGTTAGAAAAAACTATATACCGTGTAGTGAAATGATTTCACAAAGACTGAACGTGTTAATAAGTTATGAACATTCCTAAACTATTCAAGAAAACAACTTTTGGACGATGAAGGACCAATAAGGAACCGCCGAACTTCAACTTGCTGGACGTCAGTTGTTTTTCGTGTGAAAACATTATATTTTTGTTTATAACAGCGTCTTGGTATAGACGCTATACATTACCTATTAGATTAAGAAATTTGTATTATTTTAAGTTGATTTTTGTACTATTTGAATTAAATTAGTTCAAGATGAAATAATTAAAAAATGAAAATTTTAAATACTAAATTAACATCTCCTTCAGAGAGTTGTAATATCACTCAAATTTTCATGAATTAAATTTTTGTTGCAACAAAAGTTAAAGAAAGCATTTGAAATATAAAGTTGATTAATTTTGAATATAATAAAAGGAAACATAAATTAATGATTTGTTTATTAAAACTAAACAATAACTGTTAATTACAAAATATGATATTTAAAAAAAAAAAGATATTTGTAGGATGTTTTTTGAATAATTAATAAATATTTATGTGAAATTTCAGCAGAATAAAGACTTCGAATCTTTATTTAAATCACCTGAGCCAAGTACGTTTTAAAAAGAACTTAAGACCCTGAGACTTCAAAATAAATTCAATTTTAACTTTTCTAAATTGACGAAAACTCGTCTGGCGCCCATTGTCGAGCAATTTTAAATTCAATAAGAAATAATTTCATTTTTTTTAACGTAATTAAAAATAACAAACCGTCAGTTTTATATTTATTACAATTGCCGCACCAACTGTGGGGCAATTAGTTAATAAAGTAGCTTCCCTTCAGATTTATATTCATTACAATATGGCTATTGAAAATGAAACAGAAACAACTTTAGTTGCTTCTGGGTCATGTGATAAGATACTATGAGCTATATCAAAACTGAAATCTCATCAGATAAAGAGGAATGATGCTGGAAACAAACGATTCCCAATCAAGATATTAATTAATTGATATAATTGAAAAATTAAAACAGATGAAAGTGAAGGCAAAATATACCAGAGCAGAAAAGAAAAAAGAAGCTTGTGGAAAGACTCAGAGAACAGGGAATTGAATGGAATTATAAACTGTGGGGAAGAGGCAAAAGGAAAACCAAAGAACCCCCTACGAAGGGTGCAAAAACTACCGACTCAAAACAAAGTTCCTCAGATGGTAGTACCCGCTACAAAGAGTAAAAGGAAAAATCTAAAACGGTAGAAATGAATAAGCCCTCTACAAGTAAATACAAATAAATGAAATCATCGTATAAGATGGCTATTGTTCAAGTAGAATATCGAGAGCAAAAACTGAACAAAGAACACCAAGGGCAGATTGAGGATTCCCTAGTCATGAAGTTTGAAACTTTAAAACATGGAAAACTTCCTCAATTCAGCAATACCTACCAAGAGGCAGGATCCTGCATCATGGTCTGTGCCAATTTAGAAACCAAGAGGTGGTTGGAGAGAAAAATTCCAAATATAACACCTTGGAATGCTGCTAAGCTACGAATAGGTGACCAAAAGGACATCCTGTAAGTTACTAAAGTGATCTTTACAGCTCACTTTACTCAAAAGGTTTACTCAAAAGTAGGTCTCACCAAGATCCTTGTATGTTTAATAACCAGAATAAGTCCCTCATAACCGAAGACTGGAAGGTAATTTGTTCAAATAAGAACGAATATCACCTAACCATAGTGACATTGATTGAAGATACCTCTTTGGCTGCTTTGAAAGCAGCAAACATGAAAGCTTACCTGGGATTTGCTAAAGTGCATTTTACCATAGTGCAGAAGAATGACAAGTAATTAGATAATGCCCCTGAGGATAATCCAGTGCAACCTTCACCACAATAAGGCTACTTTTGCTTTCTTCTGTCAGTGATTTCTAACTGAGGACATAGACCTAGCTCTTATTCAAGAACCCTGGATAAATGGAGGAAAGATAAAAGGGCTGGGAGATGCAAGAGGTAAGGTCATATACAATGGTTCATTTAATAACTTACAAACCTGTATTGTAGTTAAGTATAAACTGTGATAACTGCCTTTCTGTTCCAGAGATATCACCATGGTGTAAATCACCCGTGGATTTGGAAAAAGTAAAAGAGCTGTCATCATGACTTTGATCTGCCTTCCATATGATTCGGAGGAATCTCCACCCTCTGATTACCTAAAGACAGTGATGAATTCTGTGAGAAAGAGAAGGAGCATTCCTTGCTGGATTAGACTCAAACTCTTATCACAAAGCATGGGACTCAAGCAACACAAAATATTAGAGGTGTCTCTCTTAGAATTACTTAACAGTGAAAGTTTACTGGTAGTTAATGTTGGTGATGAACCTACCTTTAGAAACAAAGTAAGGAAAGAAGTCATTGACTTTTTTATAACTGACTGAGTTGTCTCGGGTGAAATTTCAGCATCTGATCATTGTCATATTATATGGAAATTAAATTTTGAATCTGAAGTTAAAAACTTTAGAAATTCCAAAAAATTAACTGGAACTCATGTAGAATTAACCTATAGATTAGATTCCTTCGATAAGAGAGCCAGAGACATAAATGATATTGATTCTATGGCTGTTAATATAATGAGGCCATTATTGACCCATATATTAATAACTGTCCTATTCAGTCCATATCCACAAGAAGGGGAGTGAAATGGTGGAATAAAGATTTAGATAGAATAAAGAAATTCAAGGGGGGTGTCAATATTCCTTGAGACAGCAAATGTTTCAATACCCAATCTATAGGTTAAAGCTGTTCGAGAATGGGGTTCGCTACTCTGGTGTCAAATTGTACAACAGGTTGCCAAAAATCTGAAAGATGTGCTCTGTATGAACAAATTAAAAAATGAATCTACATCTTACCTTGTTCAGCAGTAATTTTATTCAGCGAAAGAGTACCTTCAGTTATAGATAGTCTGTAATTATTTGAAACCACTGTATATTAGATTGTAATGTTGTATATTGTTTAACTTGCTCTGTATATCATTGTTAATGTGACAACTTAAATGTTTACTTTAGATTTGCTGCTATTTGTATACCTAATGAGGTTAGATAAATAATAATAATAATACGGATTACTGGTTTAAGCAGATCTGAAATTCTCTAAATTCACCACTTCACAAAGTAAGCGTAATCTGTGGAAAATCTTAAGCTTTGTGTCAGGCCTTAGAAGCACTTTAATACCATGGGATTATTCTAAGGAAAATTGAAATGCAGACTTTGTAATCAGAACCTAAAAACTCCAGAACAAATTCTCCAAAAATGAGAAGTATTAGGACATATAAGACAACTGATCTTCAGCTCAGGTGCAACCTTTGAAGCAACAAGCAAACTAGCTAGGAAAATCATGACCCTAACCAAAGGAATAGACATAAGCTAGTTAGGAATTTAAGAAGTACACAAAAAGTCATATAAGCTAGGGGGTAAAACCAACTTCTATTTATAATAATAATAATAATAACTAATATTTATAAAATACATACTTTTTCAGTTGCCACTGGTTGTTGTGCTAAAGGAACAGTAACACCCTTTTTATCAAAATCTAAAACAAACACAAATTTCAAAAAAATAATATTTACTGTTTTATATTTTTAAATTACTTTGAAAAAGATTTACCAAAATTAAAACCTTAAACCCCCTTAGGCCTATTTTATTTAAGAACTTGGATTTTTAAAGTACATTTACATGAAACTTTTTACATCTTTAGTTGTGTTTGCTTTTAATCATAACTAAGCTTTATATTTCACTAAAACTTCAAAAGTGTTATAAGATACATTTTCCCCCACAGCAAGTTTTTCATGGTGACCTATATAATATCAGTACCGAGTACCAAAAATGATATAGTTGATGTGGTCAGTTGATAAGTCTTTTGTTGAATGATTCAAGGTTGTAAAGAATTGATGACTGAAAATGCAAAAAATTAGAAGATGATCTGGAAATTTCAAACACTACGGTTCAAGAGATTTGAATGGAGAATATTGGCAATAAACGTTTGACGGAAAAATTGTTTCTTGGTTTGTGAGTCAGGAGCAGAAGTAATTTCCTGTTTCAGTTGCTGAGGACTTACTTCAAACTGCTAACGATAACTCACATTTTGTCATAATGTTATAATTTAAGAAAAATCATGGGTTTATTGTTATGACTCTGAAACAAAAGCTCAGTATTCCCGTATTTCTACAGATCCAAAGAAGATGAGGCAAAGTGTGAGCAGCGTCAAGACCATGTTGATGCTGTTTTTTAAGTGAGAAGGTGTTGTCAATGAACTTCATCACAATAATACACCTGCTCAATCATACTTGTTGTGCATGGTTTTTTAGCAAAAGATGGAAACATTCAGATGACAGCCTCCATGTCTTCTAGATTTGACTCCTTGTGACTTTTGGATTTTCTCAAAAATGAAATCCCCTTTGAAAGAGAAGAAATGTCAGACCATCAACACAGTTAAGGAGAATACAGCAAGGTAAAATGATGATAATTCCGAAAGAAGAATATTCAAATTATTTTGGAAAATGGATCAGACATTGGGGTGTGAGGTACAATGAACACTACTTGAAAAAGAGTAAGGCAACATTATTCTAGATACAATAAATATTTGTTAATATTAAATTGCTGGATACTTTCCAGATATACCTTTTAACTACTGTGAAGTAATTACTTGACTTAGCATTAGTAATTATTGAATTATACTTATTTTACTTTGAACTTAAAATTTTGTAAATAAATAATCTAAATGTTATTTTTTGGATGATTTATTATAGTGACTACAAATCTTCACATTTTAAATATAGTCTTTGTTAGCTCTACACCTAGGTTAGGTCTATACCTGGAATAGTGATAACTGATGATTCATCTCCAGACTCAATAGTTGTTCTTCTAGGCAGACGTTTTACATAGTACATGACTAAACAAACATATTGATTAGTTCAAATAATTACAATGAAAACTACAAAAAAACGAATTTTCAATTAATGACTAGAGATTTAAAAAAATGAAAACTATTCAAAAGTGAAGAAACATTTAATGTATAATACAAACTAAGTTATTTGTGCTTAAAAAATTAAGGAGACCAGTTTTGCTTCAACTACTAATGATTTTGAATATTTTTTGATAGTGAACAAGGTGGGCTGAATTGAAAACACCTTTAAAAAATTTAGTTTGAAACACTATTTTTTTAATATATAAAAATACAAATAAAGTAGTGAACATGTATAATGTCTCTCATTAGTCCTACAATGATATTTTACACAATTACATCTACACCTTTTTCTTCCCAATAACAGTAAACCTCTTCATCCTCACCCATTTTTAAAGTCATTTATCTTGGTTAACTTAACAACAACACTACGTGGAATCTCATTAATAACCAAGTTATTTAGTGTTTGACCTTTCTTTATAACTGACTTCGGTTTGTTTATATCAGATTGGTACTATACTTCACCTCTGATTAAACTATTATTCCTTGTTTTGTTCGTGAATATGAAACGTTTGCATAGTGGAAACTGAAAATGCCACTGACCTGGTTTTTTTTATAACTTTTCTTGCACAATCTTTCAAATCTGACACTTTACAGTCTTCATCTAATTTTGTTTCATGTTTGTTGAAGACCTCAATATATGTATCAAGGTTCATAGATAACAGGCATTTTTCAATTAAACCAAATATCCTGTCAGGTGGCAGGAAAGAATGCTGTAATAGTGTACATTTTCAGTTTGGTGATCTTAAATTGAAAGGGGTATACGTTTGACTCAATACAACAAACAGGAAACGTATTTTGTTTTTTGAATAAAATGAATAAAGTAAATAAAGAAAATAATTAGTACAAAATGATCAGAGAAATTTATTATGTGTATGTTAATATTTAAAACAGGTATAAATTTAGTTGTAAGAAAATTGCAACGTTGACCATTTGAACAAAAAGGTACGAAAGATGTTACCAACCAGGACAATTCAGTCCGAGTTTGACATTCAGGGAGAGAGCATGCTCAGAAAATAAGTATGTTTGCCGAGAAAATGTGGAGACGTCGAAAGAAAGTGTTTTTCTAAGGTTTTAAAAGTACTATTGTGTAATAAACTGAGTTAATTTCAATTGGCAAAAAATAAACTTTTAAAATTAAAAAAGACGTGATTGTATAACATGGTGAAATAGACAAAGTGCATTACGTAAGCAGGAAAACGTGTATAAAAAAGAACAAGTAACTGTGTTTTAAAGAGAAACTAAACAACTTGAATAGAATATTTTGAACTAACGACAAGGTAAAAGTCACAATTGTGACTGTCATAAAAGTGAAAAAGAAATCTAAAAAAGTTAATTTTAAAACGAGAGACAAGATTTCGGTAAAACGACGCCATGTGTCTTCAATCCGGAAAAGAAGTGATTTTAATTAAAAGTTTTATGTAAAATGTTCAATTTAACTTTTGTGAGTGAATGCATGTCTGGTATAACATGCCTCAACTATTTTGTATAGAAACTAAAAAATATAATTAATTGAAACTTGTAATTTATTGTTGAAACTTGAATATTATGTCTATAGAATCGTAGCATGTTTTTTTAAAGAGAGATAATGTGTTATTGGAATATAATTATTGAAATCTTTTATAAAAGATTTTCTTTGTTTAACTTTTTGAATTTGGTGTTTTAAACTTAAAAAAGTTAAAGTTTTATGAAAGTAATTATGTAAGATAAATAAATATTAGCTTCTGAATATTAAGACATTTCAATTTAAAAATAGGTTGGAACCATAAAAAATAATAACAAATAAAATTTTAATGAACATAATATTTGATAAATTTAGTATGTAGGATGTTATATATAATTCTGTCTTTTCAGGTGATATTTGATTTGTATGAATAATTTTGATGTTATATGATGTTTATTAATAATAAAATGTACATTTCAGAAAAAAGGATTCTATATTTATTTTAGTATTCTACAAAGTACACTGTTTCAAAAGCACTTACGACTTCAGAGAAACATAAACTCTCTTCAACAGAAATTATTTTTTTATTTATTTTTGTAATAAATGTTACAAAATGGCGCCCAACTTTTATTAAATCATTTTAAACAAAACAAAAGTAATTCCTTATAATATATTGAATTGTTCAATTAGCGCACCAAAGTGCATCGTTACAAATAACCTCTAAAATATTAAATAGTTACAATTTGCGCACCAAAGTGGGGCGAATTGTTTATTTTAAAAGAAAATTTAAAATAAACAAAGTCGAATATAGTAGAATATATGAATAAAATGTACAGAATCTATCAAGGTAAGAGTATTAAAATGATAACTAAGGGTAATGAAGATAATTTTTTTTTAGATTTTTAAAACCAACTGACAAAGTTAGGTTAAGATAATTAATTTAAAGTTTAAGTTGAAATTTAAATAAAAATAAAGTAGAGAATAACGAAGTAACACAAACTCCTTTAGATAAGGATAAAATAAGCACTAAGCTACAGTTTCAAATGTATTTATTAACTTATTTAGCTAAATAAGTTAATAAATACATTTGAAACTGTAGCTTAGTGCTTATTTTATCCTTATTATGGAGTTTCAACAAGTAGTTACTGCTGTTACAGTTAAACTCCTTTAGATTTAGAACTAAGCAAAGAATTATTTACATAGTGTGAACAAAATTTTGAATTAACATCAGAGATGATGGAAGATAAAGTAGAAGCAATTGTAAATGTAGAAGATAAGTATTGTCAGGATAATAATAGTGTAGATCAAAATTTTGAAGGGTTTAACGAAAGTGTAATAGAAAGTAGTCAAGTAAATAAAGATGAGGATATAATGAGAATGTTAGAATTAATGATGATAAATATTGATACAAAATTTGAACAAAGTAGTATAACTATAGAACAAAATAGAGTAGAATTTAAAACAAGGTCTTAAACAAAATAGAGCAAAGATGAAATAAGATAATTTAGATTTGAAAGAAGACATGAATAAAACATTTGAACAAAATAGTGAAGATATTGATAAAAATTAAAAAAAAAATAGAATAGAGATAAAACAAGATACAGTAAATATAGATAAAAATTAGAACAAAATAAGGTAGAGATGGAAAAAAAAATTTAAAATTAGAACAGGGTTTAACTAAAAAAATAAACAGGGTTTAACTAAAAAAATAAACAGGGTTATAAAGAAATGGGAAATAGGCTATCAGAGCGATTGGACCAAGTTAAAGAAAGAATATTCGTTAAGTTAGATAAACTAGAAAAAACAATAAGTAGTGGAGTGTAAGATAGTGTAATAGATGTTAAAAATAATGTTAACAATAGGTTAGGTGATGTTGAGGAGAAAGTAGAACAAAAGGGAAATAGTGGGGTGGAAGACAACGTTTATTTTCTCTCCAAGTATTACAATAATTATATCCATAACCACTAACAATCCTCCCTCAAAATTGTAGAATGGTCATGAAAAATTATTTTATACTTTTTAGTCAGTTTTAAAAATGTGGTATGTTAAAAAAAAAATTATTTGATTTATTATTTTCTGTTTTTTAGTCTTATGTCCGAGTGAAAGATATCAATGGATTCTGTATATATTGATGAGACTCTCACAGGGACATATATAGGAAATTCCCAATGCATTTCACATCCTGTTTAGCTGCAAATGTCTGAAATTCAATATATTACCTCTTATTACCTACAGTATAATAATAGTTCTATTAGTCTTGTAACTCAGAAAATCAAACTAAAGAAGTAAACAAAATTATTTTATTTTTTCATGTACAATTTTTTTTAATATGATTTATTATTAATCCAATAACTCTCACAAGCTATGAAAAATTTGCCTCATCCTACTTCAATATTCCGGTTACCATTCAAAAGTGATAACACAATTAAGCAATAACGCGGTTAAAAAATCTATATCTCACTGGCCAATTTTTATTTGTTTAAATAAATGTAGAGACAAGAAACCAACTGAATATTGTATTGTCATCCAATTCTGACCTATGTTCAAAATTTCAGGTCTCTGAATATCTGAATGTTTTAAAACAAGAAGAATTTCGTTTGACATTGTCTGAATAATAGACGAAACGTATGTCACCAAATAGAAAAAAGGACTGCATGCAGTACAAAAGGTATTTATAAGTTATAAATAATAATATACCATGCAAAAAAATGGTGATGAAAAAGTGAATATGTAAGTAATACTAATATAGGTAGCAAAAACAGTAACAACAGACATAAAATCTTTTTAAAAATAGATTTTTTATTATCTTTTTATAACTTCAAGAACTTTATGACCAATTAATATTCATTTGAGACATGCACCTTTTTCATTATTTGTGTGTACCCCAATATTTAATTTTGATCTTCTTAATTTGTTTTCATAATTAATTTTCATATGTTGTTAGATAACACTTGAACCTACATTTTTGGAGAAATGTCAACAAGTACCTTTTAAATGGGTGATAAGAAGTTACGTTTGAATTTTAATTAAAGATTTAAATTATTTTTTTGTATCAATAAAAATGTAACACAGTTTGTATCAATTATACAATGATGAATAATGTTTTCCCATTTTATGCAGTTATGTTCCACAATATATTTCAGTTTATGATTCGATCTGGTAAAAGTTTTTTTTTGGGGACGCAAATAAATTATTTTTTACTTATAAAATAATATGTATTTTTTCTTTTTAAATGATTGAGAGGAATAAGTATTATTAATAATATATTATTGCAGAGTGGAAAATAATAATATATTATTTTCCATCGCTGATGATCCGCAAGACTTGATAGAACAAATGGTTGTGGCTATTAGAGGTGCCGCATATGGGGGTGTAACTTTGGGTAATTCAGAAACTAGAAGGATATTCTTCAAACAAAAATGGTTTGATAATGATTGTGCGAAATTAAGGAATAGGGTTTTTAAGTTGTTAGATTTGTTTCGCCGAACGGATTCGCAGTACACAAAAAATGCGTATTTAAAGGCAAATAAGGAATATAAAAACTGTGTGCCGGGAAACGTAGTGATTACAATCGTTCAATTGAGGAGTCATTTAGACGAGTCACAGATATTAGGGGACTATGGGAATTAATAAATTCATTTAAAACTAAGCAATTCCGAGTAGGTGCGAACATTGAAGTGAGTCATTGGATTGAATACTTCTCGACCTTGTTTAACACTTGCTCTCGTGCAATGCAGATTAGTTTTGTGCAGCCGTATGTGCTTGATTCTTTGCTCGACGAAAATTTTGCTATTTCAGAAATTAAAATCGTGCTAGCGAAAGCAAAAAATAATAAGGCTCCTGGATTTGACAGTATACCATATGAGTTTATTAAGAACTCGCCAGACAGTGTTTTGATAAGGATACTGGACACTTTCAATCATATATTTGAAACGGGATAAGTGCCGGTTTCGTTCAAAAAAAGTATTATATTCCCTTTGTATAAAAAAGGTGATGTGAATATGGCAGAAAACTATCGTGGCATTTCGTTTATGAACACCCTAACAAAGGTTTTTACTGGGATGATTTTGAATAGGCTTACAAATTGGGAACAAAAACATAAAATTCTTAATGAGTATCAGGCCGGCTTTAGAAGAGGTTATTCAACCGTGGACTATATATTTAATCTTGTAAGTGTGATTAATTTACGGTTAGCTAAAAAGAAGGGTAAACTTTATTGTTTTTTTGTAGACTTCTCGGCAGCGTTTGACACAAGAGATAGGAATACATTGTTTTATAAACTATCATGTTTAGGAGTTTCAACAAAGATATTGAGAGTGCTTCAAAATTTATACAAAGAAACTGTAGCTGGGGTATGGTGCAGGACTGGTGTGTCAGATTGTTTTGAAATGAAAATTGGAGTAAGGCAGGGATGTTTATTGAGTCCATTATTGTTTTCTCTTTTTTTGAATGACCTACATGAGGCATTGGGGGGAGGCTGTTGTGTTGATGGGGTTTGTATTCGGGTGCTGCTTTATGCAGACGATATAGTTATTATGTCCTCCTCACTAGAAGGCCTTCAGGCTATGGTGGATAAATTAAATATATATTGCAACATGTGGAATTTAGCGGTAAACTTAATAAAATCGAAAGTGAGGGTTTTTAGAAACGGTGGGAAATTGGCAACTAATGAAAGATGGACCTTTGACGAAAAACAGATCGAAATTGTAAACAGTTATAGATATTTAGGGCTTGACCTAACTCCGAATTTGTCTTACGAGAACCATCATAAGTCTAAGTTAGTAATGGCCAAGGCTAGTATTAACTGTGTTTGGTCTAAATTAATTGGATGTAAAAACGTTCCACTAACTGTAAAATTATCAGGTTTTCAAGCAGTTCAAAGAGCAACAGTAAGTTATGCAGCTCAAGTTTGGGGTTATAGGGAATATAATAGTGTTGAAAAAGTATTTAGGTTTTTTATACAAAAATTGCTAGGCTTACCTTTAAACATGCCAACTTATGCCATTTATCTGGAAACGAGACTAGATAAGCTGTATTTGTATACATTGAAGTTACATTTCAGATATTTGTTTAAAGTGTTCGCTATGCCGGAAGACAGGTTGCCTAAAATTTTAGCCAAAAGAATAGTGAGCTGTAATATTTCATGGTTTAATGAATGGAAACGTTTGGGGTCTAAGTACGAAGTGGGGTTGGTTAATAATTTAGAATTGTAGGATAAAATTAACTGTAAATTTAAAAAATAGTCAGTTAAAATATTTATTGAATAAAATCAGCTTGGAACAGAGGGAACAGTTTTCACTATCAGCGACAAATGGGAAATATCATAAAATTTACTCCAGTCTAGATTTTAACCTAGGGGAAAAACATTATTTTAATAATAATAAAAATAAGTATAAGTTGCAGGAAATAAAATGGGCATTTAAGTGTAGAGCTGAATTAATTCATTTAAATTTTAAACCGTGGGTTGAAGGGAGAAATTATATATGTTCGTTGTGTAATATGGGGGTGAACGAAGATGTTTACCATTTTGTGGCAGAATGCCTGATATTGGTTCAATATAGACAATCTTATCTGGGTAAAGAAAGATTATCGCTGTCAGAGTTCAAGGACTTTATGAATGGTCAGGATTGGGTTGTATTGTGTAGATATCTTGAACAAGCATGGCATTACAGATGGACATTAATAAAAGAATTTAACTTTTGAAAATACTTTTGGGTTGTGCTGATCTTTGTTATTGGTAATTTTGTTTGTTTGTCTAAGTAGGCGTAAGTTTATAATTCTGTTTCTTTTAAAATAATTATTGTTTCTCTAAGAATGAATGAATGTAAGTTGCTAACCTAGCAGACGGCTGCAAGCCATGCTATATATGTATGTTATGAAACGTATTTCTGAAGAAGTGTAAATAAAGCATATACTATTATTATTATTATTATTATTATTATTATTATTATTATTATTATTGCAGAGTGATGAAGAACTTTGGCCTGTAGGGGAGCTTAATCATTTGTGGACAGCCCTAAGATAAAAGAATAAAGTGAGTTCAGTGCTGCAAATTGAAAATTTCAGGTCAAAATGTCATTTAAGACCTAAATAATATTTTGAGTCCATTTGGTGCCTTTAAAAATAATAACATTTAAGTCAAAAAAGTTATTGTAAATCAAGAAATATTTAAGTTAATCAACAATTGTATAAATATAGTAATATTTTAAAGAAAAATAATTTTTACATTAACCAAAAACATTATTTTAAAAGTATAATTTAATATATACTCACAAACATTTTAGGACAAGGCTTCGAGATTTTAAAATGTTAAACAATCTATTTTACAAATAATTATTCAGAAAATGTGACAATGTGAAAAATCAGAGTTTATTGTATGTTTAAAAAATGCGCGGTTAACGAATATAGAGGGAGAAGCTGTTTAAATAATATTTAATATTTGGTAAATTCATTTATAAGAGAAAAATAGATTTTCAAAACAACAGAATAAGTAATGATGTTAAATTTTAATATAATTTGTTTAATAAATAGTGTATGTAAATTTTAGTGCTTTACGGGGTGTGTGTTGAACTTTGGTAACAGTGACCGGAAAGAACACTGGCGGAAGTAAGATATACCTCATGGCAACACAGTTAGTCTGAGTTTGGGGTCTGAGGAGAGCAGACCTATGAAAGTTCATATAAAAGACGTTTGTTAAAAATGTGATTTTTTTATTTTTTGAGTCTTAGTTGGGAGGTTAGACGGAAAAGGTGTTTTTTAAAGGTTAGAGTCTGAGAAAGGAACGGGTAGATGATGGACCTGTTTTGGGTTGAGTGTTAGAATGTAATCGAATTTCTATAAAATGAGAAAAATTCATGAAAGTAACTATGATAGACGATTAATAGTGATCAGTAGTTTTCCATAAATAAACTTTTAACGAAAGAGCAGGAAAACGCGTTAAGTTGAGTAAAGTTATGCAATATCATGCACGTGATTTTCGAAATTTGGACAATGAACGATTATATTCATTAGTTAGTAAAAATGAACTTTTGAGATTATGACCACGACATCTTTAAAGAATATAGACATATTTCAACAGTGTTCATCTACTACAATTGTGAGATCAGCTATGATGTTACTCAATGGACAATGAACTTCGACAGTCTAACGAACAAACGTGAATCACAGGTTTTATTGTTTCATATAAACTCTTTATGATATGTTATATGTATTTTCTTTGAATTGTTTATGTAATAGATATGAATTTCATTATTTCATAAAAAAAATCTATGTGAGTCCAAGTATCATTTAAATGAAGGACGAAATTAATTTTTATTTTATACATTTCTTGTATCAATTAAAAAGAATAAGTAAAGTACTTATATCTAAATTCTTAAATTCAATTAATGGACTAAATACTTGCAAGTTTGATTTCTTAACAAAATAATTTCAAATTAAAGTTAAAATTTTTTAAAGCTAAAGATATGATCGATCTTTTTCAGAATTAGTAAAACTTATAAAGTAACAAGACTTTAATAAGCATTTATATTTATCATAAATTGTGTATAATCAATGTATGTTAATATTTTGGTTTTGATTTATGTTAAAACTAATTGCCAAAACGTTTAATAAATCTTTATGTTAATATTTCAGCTACAAGTGTTTTCATTGCTAAAATCCAAAGTCACTGTGGAGTACACTTTTAAAAGAACCACACCCTGAGATTATAAATTCATTAAATTCATTTTTTCTATGTTAAATAACGACGAAAGTCTGGCGCCCAATAATTATAAAATAACAATACATAAATTCATCTTCTTTAAGTAAAATAAAAATTTAACAACTCTTCAAGTTCAGAATAAATTTTTTCTTTCTTTTTCTTGTTGATAATATTATAATTATCACAAAAAGTGTGGTGTTAAAATTAAATTTGTTATAAGGGCTCCACAGATGTTGAACAAATATTATGATATTTTAAGAAATAGGAACTCAAATTGATATGCTAAATTGCAAGTAAAAGGAAATTAGACAGTTAAATATTGATGAATGCCTTAGAAATTTGAGCTTTGATAGTGGAACTAACAAGTAGGCTACATTTGTAATTACTGTCGGTAATTTTGTACAGGCATTTTGGATTGGACGTGGTTGAGTATTACACCTCTTATTATTGTAAGATGTTAAAGTAATTCCCGAACACATTTTTTTTTTTAAACTAACATATTCTTTATTCAGAGCTTTGTATGACGTTATCGATAAATAGTTACATTTGTGTAGTGTACTTTCCAAAAGTCCTAAGAGGGAGCTTACGTTCCATTAGTTCCTCCCCTTAGTTATACCACTGTATTTTTATTATTATGTTTATTTATAAATTTGAGTGACTAGTTAAAATATGAACACTAAAATCTATGGTCAGTTAACAAATCATGGTTCTAAGTCTTAGTTTCACCATGTTGATATTTGTATTAGTTTTATGTAAATTAGCTAATAAATATGATTGTACTCATCTACAATGTTGTGAAATACTCAGTATGTTTAACACTAACTACTTTAAATATGACTGTACATACAATTTACAATAGACTTTGATGAATAACTTTTTTCAGATTTTCGAGACTTTCTCATCCCATCAATCAAAGTTTCAAAGCTTCCAATCTTAAGACATTCTTCGGCACATATATTTAAATAATAAGAGATCATAGGCTCCTGAAAATTAACAATTACCTTCTTAATCAATACATAAAATATGTTTTTTTTTGGGAAAATTTTTGAAAACTTGCATAGAGACATACATGAAACTAATATTAAATTTTAGAGCTTACTGCTGAAAAATTAAATAAAATAGTAAATAATTATTGACTAATATCAGTAATTAATTATTGAGATATTTGTTGCTAAAAATCAAAAATTTCCAATTAAATAAAATTTTATGAAGAATAACATTTGCGTTTTATTGAATTAATTTATCACATACTACAACTGGTTAATTTGTTTTATACTAGGTTGGTATAGTATTAACTCCTCAACACTCCGGGAATATTATTTACAATCTAGACTCTACATATGAGGGGTCTAGATGCAAAACCGGACATGTCCACTTTCTGGCCAAATTGAGTTAGAAATTGATTATTATACTTTGAATATAGCTGCATCCAGTGGTATTCGACCTTTGAAGCAAAAACTTACATTTCTATTATTTATTTAATGGCAAAAATTCAGTTTAGCTGCAAATCTGGTCATTTCCATTTCAACTGAGAAGCAAAAGTGGACATTTCCCGGGACCAATCAGATGAGAGAACGCAGCAGTACCCAACCAATCAGAGTACCGTATTAGGTTATGTTTTCTGCTCTGTGCTGGCAGTGTTGTTTTTATATTAACAGTGCAAGTTATCTGACTTTTAGTTCCTGATTTAAGATAGTTAGTTAATATAATTAAAATTAATAATGGATAATATGGAATGTTCGCCAAAGACTACAAGTGAAGTATTAGACTGGAAAACAGAAAAAAAAATCCTGTTTGAAAACTCTGCAAACATGGCATTTCCAAATCAGCAAATGTTCGCGGATCATAATCAAACGTAAAACGACCGCAAAAAATGGCTACAAGATCGTCGTGTGAGGTGAAACATTTTATAGGTCTGACATAGGACGTGATTTATCCCTTATGAAAAAAAAAAATCTGTGGCTGATATCAAACCATCTGTTTTGCCAATGGGCGTTAAGGTTAAGCAAACAAAGCTTAATGATGTGAAGGAGCTGCTGAATAAGCATTACGGTTCAGAATGGCAGAACTTAACTGATTTGAAATTTTACAAGCACGCAATTTTTGAACATAACAATTTAACTACCGGTACCGAAGAATGTGGTGAAGATCCTATCTGCGAGTTTCGAGAAGTTATTCTTGACTTGAGAGTGTGAAAGAAAAATATTTTCTAAGTAGGCCTAAGATACTTTTATTACAATTAATTATCAAATTATTCCTGACTTAAGAGTAAATGAAAATGTTCTTTAACTAAATGACTTTCTCAAAAAAATGAATTTGGACGTTGATTTCAATGAATTTACTAAAATAAAAAAATTATTAGAAAAATGTTGTTGTGTTTTTTACTTAAAATTTCTCTATTAGAATTAATAAGATGCAAAAGTGGACATTTCCCTTAATGTTAGGTGCAAATATGGACTTTTCCATTTTCAAGTGCAAAAGCGGACATTTCCTAAATTAAACTTGCATTATTTATTTACTGCTAAACTCTAGTCCCGATTTCTTTTATTTATTCATTTTCGTAGGCTATAAAGTTAATAAGTAAAAAAAATCGTTAAAAAAATAATAAAAACCGCAATGTGAGAAGTTTTTCCCGGTTTACCGAAAATTTGCCAAAGTGCACATGTCCGGTTTTGCATCTAGACCCCTCATATCAAGATAGTTGACTACTAAAAAATCTGAACAAATAAAATATTTCTATTCTGAATTAGTTAGTTAGTGTTTTTGGGGTCCAAAGCTATTTAGCCTCTTATCACTGCGACCCAAATGGTGAATTAAGTGAAATAATGAATTACTAGTTTTGATAATTTGGCTGTTGACCCGATTTCAATTCCCAAATCAGTCCCCCCCCCCCCAACAGCCTTCTCTTTCCTTTAAAACAAATTTAAAAAATTTATATATTAACTCACATATAAATTGAAACAGTAATCTTCCATAATCAGTTATTAAAATCAGTTTTATCAATTAGTTAGAATCTCACCACCCCTCTCCATAAGATCTCAATTTCCTCCTTCTTCACCTCTTCCACATTTATACCAATAATATTGTTTACCACCTGACAATATATTATTTGTGTAACTGTATCATCCAGGTTGAAAATAGGTTAAAAGAAACACATTATATATCAGTTTATTTGAGTTTAAAAAAATATAAATTACAAAGCCTGTTTGTATGACCAGCCATAATAATCTTAATTATTAATGTACAGAAATTCATGGACATTCCATAGTCTTAAGTATCAAAGTTTCCACAAATTAGATCACAATAGTTAGAATTCCTATACAGTAGAACCCCTCAAACTCGACCCCCTCAAACTCGACATTCCGTCAAACTCGACAGGGATTTCCAAGGTCATTCACTGCATTGTTTTACGCCATGTGTGCCTGCCAGATGCCGGGAGGTTTAGGCTTGTCACTTTTGTTTATACAGCTGTGAGGGTTGCTCCTTTGTCTAGCCACTTTCTAATCCTACTGTATAGTAAAGGCCACAGTTAAAGATAAAAGGTCCAGGTAGACCGGGACATCCCCAATTATGTGTTGTAAAACATTTGTATTGTTGTGAACCCAAGCGCATAACCACCCGGATGCTACTGGTCATTAGCACCAATTCCATTAAAGTAAGCGTCAAGTCTTTTGTCATAACAATTCAACGGAGCGTAGTAGAACTATGATTCAAGTTTTGTAATAAAGGTCTTAACCAAGTGAGAAAAATGACCCGACTCTTAATTACATGCGATTTGTAATTATAGCATTTGTATTGGACCGTGTTATTTCCAAGAATTTAATGGAATCGGTGCTAATTATCGGTGGCATCCAGGTGGTTATGCGCTTGGGTTCACAACAATACAAATGTTTTGACAACACAGGATTAGGGCTGTCCCGGTCTACCTGGACCCTTTATCTTTAACTTTGGATTCTACTACTGTATATTGTGTTACTGTCGGGTGGTCAGTTTGGTGTTAGCGTTGACAGTGATTGTTCGTTGTGATTGTATAGTAGCCTACCGTATCGTGACAACCGTATTACTGTAGTCAGTTTTAGTGTGATTTTTAGAATGGCAGAGAATAAAAGGAAACAAGTTTCGGTGTCAATGGAAGTGAAGTTTGATGCTTTACAAAGACTTGAACGTGGTGAAAGTGCGGCTAAAGTAGCGTTAGACATGAAAGTTGGGAGGTCAACTGTGCTTGGTTGGAAAAACAAGAAGTCGGAAATTGAAGCTTGGTGCTTAAAAAGGATGTGTACGGAATCCATTGCGGAACGAAAAATTATGAGGTGTGCTGAATATGAAAAAGTAAGTGAAGCTCTTTATCAATGGTTTCGGGTGCAGAGGGAAAAAGGTACGCCTTTGTCAGGACCTATCCTTCAAGAAAAGGCCCTTCAATTTTATGAAGAGTTAAAAGAGGAAGAGGAACCTAAATTCACAGCAAGTAACGGCTGGTTGGACAGATGGAAGAAGCGGTACGGGATCAAACAACTCAGTATCTGCGGGGAAAAATTATCTGCCAACCCTAACAATGTAAATGAGTTTAAAATCAAACTTCACGAGTATATTGACAAAGAAGGGCTCTCAGGTGATCAAATATATAACGCTGACGAGACTGGCCTTAACTTCCGATTACTTCCTACCAAAAGTTTGGCATTAAGAAATGAAAAATCGGCTCCAGGCTATAAAAGAAGCAAAGAGCGTGTAACAATTCTTGCGTGTAGCAATGCAACAGGAGGACACAAGATTGATCTAGCCATTATAGGAAAAGCAAAAAAACCAAGAGCATTCAAAAATGTTAAGTGCAATAGCGATGGAAGATTTGATCTGCCTGTTTGGTATAAAAACCAACCTAATGCTTGGATGAGCGAGTCAATTTTCAAAGAATGGTTTTTCCAGCAGTTCGTACCAGAGGTAGAAAAGTTTTTGAAATCCAAAAATCTCCCAAGAAAAGCTGTTTTAATTTTAGATAACGCCACAACACACCCCGATATTCAATATTTGCAGGATAAAGACATAAAAGCCATGTTTCTCCCACCGAACGTGACTTCTCTCTGTCAGCCGATGGATCAAGGGGCCTTGGCAGCATTGAAGAGAAGATACAGGCATAAACTTCTGTCGTCTTTGGTGTTGTCATTGGAAGCAGGGCAGGAACTAACGGACAAATTAAAAAAGATTGATTTACTAGACGTTGTTGGTTGGGTTGCAGAAGCATGGAATGAACTGGAGCCTATAACTCTCGTCCGATCCTGGAGGAAGCTTTTGGATCACTTGGGCAACGAATCATTTCAAGAAGAAGGACCCTCTGACAACAGTGAGTTGATTGATTTGATGAAGAAAATCCCAGGATGCGAAGAGTCGTCGAGTGATGACGCACGAGAATGGATGACACTGGATGAAGCAGGAGAGCCATTGGGTGAAGACGAAATCATTTCCGCAATCAAAGGGAAGAACGAGGAAATGGACGACTCAGAAGACGACATCGAAACCAGCCACCAAGAAGAAAAAATGAGCCATGGTGAGGGTGTAAAATTCATGGAAGGAGCACTGCGTTACTTAGAGCAGCAAAACACAACAGGTATGGACATTCTTTTTCTTCGGCGACTTCGAGATGAAGCTGCCAGACGTCGAGTCGAAAATGAAAAACAAAAATCAATCAAAAGTTTTTTCAAACAATGCTAACTTTGCTCTAATGTTTTTTTTTATAGAAAATTGTTTTAATCTTAAAAAAATATTTAATGGACTGTGTTTTTTACTGTAGACTTAAATGTAAATTGTATTACAGCATATTAGGATAGGTCTTTTTAGTTTACTGAGCCTATTGTACAAGGCCAATATTTAAAAAATCTTATTTGACCCATCGATAAATTTCATTTTAATGTGTGATTGAACACACTATTTTTGTTGTTGTCAGGCAGGGACTTTTTTGCAATAAACGTGTAATAATTGATAATCAATAAATGTATAGTTATTTAAAGTAATTTTGAGTATTTGTTGCAAACCTAACCATTAAATACCAAAGTTCCCTAAAACTCGACAACCCCCAAACTCGACAACCTTAAAGTCCACATTGTGTCGAGTTTGAGGGGTTCTACTGTATTATAAATTTACTATTATTATTTTTGGTTAGAGTTATTATTTTTGGTTATTATTATTATCATTTACATGTCACATTTTTGGGTCTCTAAGTTGGGTTAGTACTTAAAGTTGGGTTCAATATATAAAGTAAGCGAGATATGACGTCAGGAAACTTGCATCATCCCTCGCATTGCAATCGTATTTTTGAAGTCTTGTATAGACAGACCATGTTCCGAAAGTGGTAAATGTTATAGAATTGCGGGTAAACAATTTGTATAAATGAAGAAGTTTAAATATTGTATTAATAATAATATAATACCATTTTTAAATATAAAAAAACTGTAAACTTTTATAATAAATAAGTAAATATAAGATAGAATAGTTTCTCCTCAAAATTCAAACATATTAAGAGAGTGCAATGTGTAGTGCATCAATATAATTGTCATGTTATCCCCAATTGGCCCAAGGTCCACCGATCAGCATTTTACAGTCGGACTGGTACAGAAGACTTCTTGGAGTTTTATTAGCTAATCTTTGTTCAGAGTGGTCATGTTGGCTCTCTCGTCACCACGAGAACTTCTCATTAGGCTGATCACCTCAGACAATCTTCAAAAGTGATGCAACAAATGAGCTTTTCAGTAAAAGAAACAGTTTTTTCTTGATTTTAATTAAAGTTAGTGATTAGCATCCTGGTATAGATGCTTATGTTGTTTTTTCAAACATCATTTTCATATGAAGTCATATTATTGGGTATAGCAATACCCAATAACTATTTAAAAAACACTAAAGAAACATTCTAGTAGTAAAATTAAAACCTCGAGAAAAAGACGATTATTTTATAAATTTATCATAAAGTAGGAGACATTGACAGATCTTCTAGAAATAAAATAATTTACAAACTTTAAACATTAAAAAATTCAAAAACAAACTTTGTGAATTTTTCCTTAGTTTCAAAGACAGTCTTATACTGTGAATCCCAATTATTTGAACTATTACTACACTTGTTTTAAATTTATGTATCTAGTTTTCAGAATAGTGTATTTGTGTTTTTTTCAGGAAGTACTTCCATAATTGGAATTAATTATATGATATTTCATGTTTGTATCTCAGATGGTTTATATTTAATCAAATTTGTGGTTAGTTTGTGTCTATTAAGTACAGTTTCCTAGAGTCCACGATCCCGAATCTGTTATTATTATCATTATTATTATTATTTTTTTTTAAAATTTATTTATTATTATTTTTTTTTTTTTAAGTACAAGTGTCTATGCTTTTACTCTAGAATGGCGCCCAATAAAACTTCTTTAAAATAAATCTAAAATTCTTTTTTTTTAAATCCAAGGATACGAAATTGTTACAGAGTTTAAAAGGGCACATAGCTTATTAGTTTAGATTTTGTATGGATAGGAGACACAGGCATACCTTGGAAAGTGGTCCTTGGTATTACCTAGTAGTACAAAAATAGGAAAATGCACAATAAAACACTAAAGTTCTGAAATATTTTATAGGCACTGTTCACTTTCTCAATCAGTAGAAGGTATAAAAAAGACTAAATTGTTGTAATCTAGGATGGATCTGTTTTGAGAGTTGAACCACAGATTAATGTTTGTTTTTAAGCCTGTTGGGAGAGGAATAAGGATAAAGGATCATTTATATAATATTAAGGTTATGGGGTTCTCTGGATTTTGTGACTCATTGTTGAGACATTTCCCATCTTCTTAGTTTGGAGGTTTACATTCTGAAGGGAGTGATTTTATAATTTTTGTTGTGAAGCAGTCATCAAAAGTGACAACGTTGTGGATTACTGTATGTTGTGCAGTTGGTTTCTTTATATCTATTATTTACATCATATTTGTAGCTATCATCCTTCATGACAAATATTATAAAATCATTCTCTCCAGAATGTAACCCCTCAAAACTAACAATATGGGAATTATCTCATTTATGTTCACAAAATCTAGAGAACCTCTTAACCTTAATCTTGGATATTCTTTTCATACTCTTTACTGATTGAGAAGGTGAACAGTTTTAACACAATATTACAGAACTTTATTGTTTTATTGTGTGTTTTCCTATTTCTTTACAATAAGGTAATACCAAGAACCACTTTCCAAGATAAGCCTGTGTCTTCCAAAATCTAAACTATTATTATTTTAATAACCTAAATTTATTACTACAAACTTTTATCAAAGATGGATACTAACTGTTATTATTGCAGAAAATCTCTTATCAGCTGTTACTTCAATGACTGAATCAGTTTCTAGTTTTTCATCACAGTTAATGGGGATACCTTTGTGTACAAGTAACAGGCGTTTCAACTGTTGTTTAATTTGCTGATCAAACCAAGTTGGACCTCGACACAGTATTGGTTCAAGGTAAGGACAACAATACTGGACGTTTTTGTCCAGACAATCTGATGTGATATTAATATCCCCTAGTAACATACAAACATCAATTTAATTCACTTCTTTATATAATAACTTCTATTAATTCAGACCTTATTAATTCAAGCTTCTTTTAATCCAAACAACTCTTGTTTTATAATAATAATCAGAAATGTGGGTAGAAACTAGCAATTCAGCAGCAGATGTTGCATAGTACAGCCATTCCACATATCTGAGTCATTGTTTTAAGCCACTGTCAGTTGATCTGGTGCTACTCCAAATTAGTCACTCTATTGTTTCATTCTAGCTGCATGGATTCTAACATTCACTTTATAGTCAGTTACGTATTCAACTACAGTGTTGTTCCTACTTTCCTATAATCAGTGTTTCATTCTATTAATTCCATTGTACATGATATTGTAATAAAGATATGGGAGGAATAAGTTATGTCTGAAAATAGAGGATGAGAATAATATGCTCAATCCACAAGAAACATGATGCCATAATTAAACAAGAGTTTGCCATAATTAAAGAGCCATACCCACAACATATTAGGTGTTTTCATAAATTTAAACCAGAAACTCTGTTGTGATACTGAGAAAGAGGTAGGAAATATCAGTGTGGTTTCACTAATTCACCTTGAGCCAGATTTTTAAAAAACAAGGGAATTCAATATTGGTACCCAAATAAAGTAATATATGACAGAATTCTCCATAATGAGCAATATAAATCAATGACAATAAAATGTCTTAAACAATTATTCGAATCTCCTCTAAAATAACATTTTGCTGGAGCAACAATGTTGTACTCAAGATGCTGGGTGAGATTGCAAGGTGATTTGATGTACAACTTTGAGTGTGAACAAGGTTTAAGGTATAGGGATTCTCTTGCATGTACATATTTTACTTTGGTACTAGAGTGCCATTAGAAATGCCCAAATTCTGGTCTACACTGACGACAGAAGTATTTACCTCTTTGGACTTAGCAGCAAGAAAAATGGATCTATAAAATACATGACATATAGGTGCAGTCATCCAGGGCACAACTTTGACAAAGTTAATATTTTGAAAATATCTGGGTTCTGTGATAATGGTGGATGATGATGAAACACATAGGGTTGTTTTGGAAAATAATTGAAATTATGAGCTCCTGAAAAACCACAACCTATCCGGATTCACTAAGGTATCCTTATTATTAGGTAGTAAGTAATATGACTTGTCTTTGAGAGAAGAGTATTAAAACGAATACTGTATATGGTCCAGTCAAGGAAAATTATCTGTAGAGAATATCTCCATGAGTTGCTTGTCTATATGGAGAGCTTGATTTGTTTCCTTTGTTGTTTAAAACTGAAAAACCTATCAGTCATCATCATCATCATTTTATAAGTATACCACCCCTGAATGAATCCTAACTTTGAAGTCATATACAACAAAGGAGTTGGAAGGCCTAAAAGAAGATAGTGATGTGAGCAAAGACACTAGACTTCTGGATATCTGGAATTGGTGGACTGTTGCTGAAGATCATGAGAGATTGCAGAGGCTAAGGCCAAGGAATCATGAGATATTGTGGAGACCAAGACCCAGTAAGGGTTGTAAATAACCAAGTACAATAGTATAACTTAATATGCATTAAAATATATTTTTACAATGTCTTTAAGTAAACATCAGTAAAACAAAATTTTGAAAAGGAGATATGGTAAAAAATATATCTCTCAATACTATGAGATTGCAAAACAAATTACAGTGAAAACTCGATAATTCATCGCTCCATAAATTCTCATGTTCTGTAATTTTATTCATCATCAAAAAAAAAAAAAACCAAAAAAATACAGTGTGAATTAATAAACATCCGGCTAGTTGTGGCTTATTGTTTAATGCCACAATTTGAGTAGGGCACACTATTGTTTGTTGACACCTTACACTGTAAGCTACAAATAAAACCTTGCTTCCCTTTCCTTTGATGTTAACGACTTCTAAGAATAGATACTTAATATCATTTCAGTATCAATTCTCAGAAGTACATCCAGCAAAGTACAAGTACTGTGAATGTAACTCCCTTTCTCTTTATCTGTAGCATCAATGCATCATACCTAGATGCCAACCCATCGTTCATCCTTTACAGGCTACACAAACAGTTTTCTGAATAGTTGCCTTGTGACATTCAAGCATACTAGTACAGTACGTAGTTTATATACAGGGTACTCTTGTAACACCTAGAAAAGGTTGGTCTAATTAAATATTTAAAATAGCGGGCAAGCGTAGTGGGGGTAACATGAGTCAAAAACGTGACTAATGATTTTCAATGTTAAACAGAGTAAATTCATAACTAAAATAGATTTCCAAACATAAATAAATAATGAGGTATAGTTTTTAAGATAATTTAATTATAGGAAGTTTTATAAATTGTGTGTTTTGTGAAATGATGTGTTTGAACACTTTAATGAAACGAGTAGTTTTTGAACAAAACGTTAGATACGATTATTGCTGATGGGGAGAGATTGGAAATAACCGGTACTAACAGGAAATAGAGAAAGCCATGTGATTTCAGTCTTAGTTCAATGCTTGAAGGCATAAGACATATTTTCAAGGTAGAGAGGTTTTTAGAAAATGTGTTTCAGAAGTTGACGGAAGTGTTGGACAAGGGTTTTAATGATGTCAGATGTAATCTGTATCAAACTAATTCAATAACAGTAGTTTGAAGAGTATAGTGGAGTGTTTCTTAAAACAAAAAGTATCAAAAAACGGATAAAGACTCATATGACGTGTATCGTATTATGTAAAAAGACAATGGCGGTATCTCGTGTCATCGTGTCATCGGTTGAATGATGGACAGTTTTAAGTGTAAAAGAGAACTAATTAAGTTGTTAGATAATTTTAAAAATGCACTTTAGTTTGAACGATGAGAATGGATATGATGTGCATAGTTTGCAAAGAACGTCTAAGCATCTCTACGCAGTTAGAAGCACGCGTCATCAAGTTATAATGTATCTACAAACTGGTAAAAATGTGTTATACAACACAAATATTGTAATTTCTGTATAATATAAAATATAATTTGTCTCATGTTTGTTAAAGATAATTTCATTTTTTATATAATTTGAGATTTAAGATGAAGAATTTTTATATATTGTAGAAATTCAATATTGGTGAGTTTCAGATCAATAAATGTTGATTAATTTAAATTTTATATTCAAATATAAGTAAAGTAATGGTTGAGTAACGGATATTTTGATCTGTTCTTTTTTTTTGTGTTTTAAATAAATAATTTTTGTTGCAACGTAATTTAGACTCATGTTTTTTAACAAAGTATACACCTTCCTCAAAGGTTAAATGAATATACTAAAATCCAGATAGGATGTTATTTATAATAAATTGATTTGATGTATTATTGATAATATATTTCATGTAATAATCTTGTTTGTTCTTTTTAATAAACTCATGTTAAAATTTCAGTTTAAGTGTTCTTCATTCTAACCAGAAATCGCTGAAAGTACACGGACCCTGAGATTAAATTCATTTAAATTTATAAATTCAATAAAATAGTTAACTTTTCAAAATTGATGTTAATTCATCTGGCGCCCATAATAGCTGTGCAAATTTTAAATTTAATAAAAAATAAAATCATTTTTTTTCGTTTCAAAATAGAATTAAGTAATAATTTCCTTAAAAAAATAACCGTCTGTTATTTTCCAATTATTACAATTGTCGCCAACGTGTGGCTTTTAATGTTTAAAGTAGTTTTCCCTTGCGGTTATTTTCCAATTATTACACTGTTCCACAAAGTTCCTTACGTTTCTATAGTAGGATCTGTTTAGTGATTTTGTTTTGTTCTGTACAGTACTATGTTTTTTGATTTGTGTTTGCAGTGACTTTTTGTTTTCTTTAAACAGTTAATGGCTACAAAAAGACCCCCACATACAAAACTACAGATATGCCAATGAAATTTGAAATTCTACAATGTCTAAGAAAAGGAGAAAATGCCAGCAAACTTGACAAAATCTATGAAATTCCAAGAACATGGACTAACAAAATAAAGAAGAATGGAGACAAGATCAAAGATTTTACGGCAAAAATGGAAGTTTCAGATGGCGATGTTAGTAAACGGATTAGACTTACTCCTCTCACGAACACGCAGTTACATGTGGCTATGTACCTCTGGTTTGTACAACAATGAATTTATACTTATAAAGGCTCTAGAAATGAACACAAAAGTTAATGGCAATCCTGAATTCAATGCCAATGTAGGATGGCTGGGAAAATTTAAGCATCGATACGGGATCTGGCAGCTTTCCATGGAAGGAGAAGTCATGAAAGCTGATAGTGTGTTAAAGGTTAATGTAAAAAATTAATTTGTAAAGTATTTAAGATTAACTAGAGGTCAAGTTTACAACTGCTACGAAACGAGACTCTATTGGAAAGCTCTACCGATGAAAACTTTAGCATCTGGTTCAGAAATTTCGGCTCCGGGGTATATAATTAGGAAAGAAAGACTGACAATTATGGTTTGTTCCAATACTAGTGGAAATCAAAGACTTCCATTAGTAGTTGTTGGGAAAGCTATGAAACCGAGAACACTGATTTTTTTTAAATTCCCTGTAAATTACTACACACAAAAAGTCCATGGATGAACCAAGAAATTTTTACTGCATAGTTTCAAAATGTCTTTGTTCCTCAAGTGAAATTATATCTTAAATCTAAAAAATTACCTGAAAAAGCACTAATAATGGACAGTGCACTAACTAGCCCATCAATAAATGAACTAGAATTTTATGAAAATATAAAATGCATATTTCTTCCAGTGAATACAACTTCCCTGTTTCAGCCACTGGATCAGGGGGTAATTGAAAGTTTAAAACATCATTAACAGAACATATTTCTATATATGATTCCGTTTCTAATATAGAAGACTTCTGAAATTGTTACACAATTAAAGATGCAATTTTCAACATTGCCAATGTGTGTAATAACATTCCAAACAAAATATTGTTGTGCAGTTGTAACAAACTTTGACCATTAGATGAAGGTAATGAAGCTGACAACGTTGAAAACTAACAATTGTTATGTACAGTAGCTCAAGTATGGGAAAAATTCGTACTTTTTCAACAGAAGAATGTGACTTACACAACTGGTTAAATGTTAATAATTCAGTTTTGGGATACGAGATTTTGAACAACAACGAGATAGTTGACCATAAATCAACAAGGACCAAGAAGATGATGAAGATGACTTTTCTCATTATCAAAGTGTTTATAGTAGTGACAAAGAAATATAAAACATGTTAACAAAGTGCATTTGATGGTATGAACAGCAACAAGAGGCAGACATGTCGAAACTAATCATAATGCGACCAATGTGCAATTTAGCAATTACGAAAGGACATGAAAAGTTAGTTGAAAAAACAATTACACATTTTTTCAACAAGTAATCTGTACAATAAATGGAATAAATAGAGTAAAAAAGTATGCACTGTATGTTATTTCTACTAAACATTGTATTTACTTATGATACTTAAAATAGAAACCAGTAGCCTACATCAACAAATGTACTGTATTGTTAAATTCTTCAGACCTATTCTATAATTATTCCTCTATTTCTATAAGTCATCACCTCTCCGGTCCTGGGCATGATGAATTATCAAGTTTCCACTGTATATCAAAAATATTTGGTTTGTTGACAAAATATCATTAGGAAAATTGGGAAGCTACAAATGGTAGCAAGCTGGTTGAGAATGCTAGAACAAAAACAACTGTAATTTGATATGCTAACTACATATTACCCAATTGAAAAGCCGTCTACGCGCTTCAGGACTGTTAGGCCATGGAATTATTTATTTTGTTGATTTTTTTTTATGTTACATGAAAGTACATGAATTATTGGCATAAAAAAATAATTTATTGGTAATTTTATATTTTTATTGGTCACCCATTTTTTAACAATTTTTGATCTGTTATAAAATAGAAGCTGTGTCCACTTTCATGGAAATTGAACCTAAATTAGCACAGATTATGCCTGTGTGTTCTACACTTTTTTTTTATTATTTATTATGCTCAAGACAGCACATTGTAGAATACTTTACTAATGCCCATATACATATACATAATTTCACTTGCATTCTGCCCATGAGGGAATACATAGTTTGTATTATTTGGTGTATGAAGAACAGGACAATATATTATAGAATCAATGTTTTATTATAACTACTATAGCTAAATTTATAAAGTACAGGACATTTTAGTGAATTAAATGTACTATTTTTTAAATTTTTTATCCTTTACGAAAGTAATACATTACACTAAGTAGGACAGAGTGCAACAAAGAGAAAATAGGAAGGCATAATAGAAAGGTCATTTTATCTGAGGGCCTAATTGTAAACAATATTTTTAGTTTTTCCATTAAGCAGAGACTGTTGCTAGAAGTTGTATTTAAACATGCCACCTGTCCGTGTCAGAAGCATTGGCTCTGCAGATCAATGCCAGCTCCTTTAGTTTGATGCGAGTGTAACATTGTGAATTTTGAGTTTTATTGGTTTGTAAAGAAAGAGCATATGTTTGAACAGGGAAAAAGCTGAACATAAGTTGCAATGGGGGGTACGTATAGGCGGAGTAACGGCAGGAGAAAAGCGGAACAAAAATAGTCCGTCCAATTATCATTTATAACTTTAAAAAGGATAAAATTTGAAAAGATATAAATGATGAGAAATAATCAGAGAACTGTATACTATGTTTAGATATAAGTATAAAGATAAGAATTACTGTAACTAAACAAAATGTAAATAACGTGCCATACGAGACTTGTGCATAGTAGGACATTGACGACATTGTATCAGTCTACAGAGTTGCAACGTAGGAGATAGTCGCCCAGAATGGCAAGTGTGAATTGATAGACAGAAAAAGTATAATTATGCAGTGATAATTGTTTGTAAAGTAAATTGTTTTGATGACTAATGTTAGTACTGTCGACTGACAGTGTTGATTCATGAAAATACAAAGTAAAATCAATAAAAAACTGTGAGTAATGTGAGACCACGTACCTGTAACTAAAAAACTAGGCTTAGTTTTCAAAAAAGCCAAAAGTAAAGTTTCTACAATGCTCGAAGGTATTGAACTGGTGATGTTTGACCCATAAAAAATGAGTGAAATTGCAAGGAAGTCTAAATGTCGTGCGTGAGGTTGATCTTGTTCAAGGACAAGTTGCCGTAAGTAACTATTAAGCCTGATTTACACGGGTAGAGTTGTTGGTAGAGTAGAGTTTCTAGTAGAGCTACTTTCTTGACCACTCTACCGATTTTAAACAAGCGACTGTTCACACATAGTAGAGTGTTGATGATAGTTTGTGAACTGTGTGTTCCTCCTCAATTCCTCAAAATGAGTCTTGTTGTAAAGAAACAGAAATTAATGAGAGTCATTCCTAGATTTTTAAGTATCCTTATAAGAGTCAAAAAATCCTAACAAAAGTCAACAAAACCCGTCACAAAACAGCGTCACTCTACCAGAAACTCTACTCTAATGCCGACGAATCACATTTACACAAGTATAGTGTGCAGGAGATTGACAATTTTGCTATTGGTGGGGGAAATAGAGTAGAGCTACTTTCCCACATGCTGCTAGTAACTATACTCTACTACCTACTAGCTACTTTACTAGCTACTAGACGCTAGTGAGTGTTTACATGATTAGAGTTACTCGACTAGAAACTCTACTCTACCAACAACTCTACCCGTGTAAATCAGGCTTTACCGATTTTAAACAAGCGACTGTTCACACATATTAGAGTGTTGATGATAGTTTGTGAACTGTGTGTTCCTCCTCAATTCCTCATAATGAGTGTTGTTGTAAAGAAAAGGAAATTAATGAGAGTCATTCCTAGATTTTTAAGTATCCTTATAAGAGAAGTTACTGAGGCTATAGATGAGCAAACAGCAACAAAACCAGTCACAAGACAGCGTCACTCTACCAGAAACTCTACTCTACTGCCGACGGATCACGTTTACACAAGTATAGTGTGCAGGAGAGTGACAATTTTGCTAGTGGTGGGGGAAGTAGAGTAGAGCTACTTTCCCACATGCTGCTTGTAACTATAGGTACTCTACTACCTACTAGCTACTTTACTAGCTACTAGACCCTAGTAAGTGTTTACATGAGTAGAGTTACTCGACTAGAAACTCTACTCTACCAACAACTCTACCCGTGTAAATCAGGCTTTAGTATGAGTAAGCAATAAGACAATATCTCAGCATAACAAAGTGACTTCTTCGATTGTGAGAAAATGTGTTTCACCGAGAATACATGTTCTGGTAAAGCAAGCTATTTATCTTTGTATAAATTAGGTTAAGAAAAATGACTGTTAAGAATCTGTAAATGTAAATTAACTTTTGGTTTTCATGGTTATGCTCTATTTATCTTGAAATATACAACATGTTGTTTTAAGAGCTATTATTACGAATCTAAATACATCTTTTTTTTTTGTTATTTCGGTTGAAATTTAATTAGATATTTTGATAGTAGAAGTCATGAATAAATTTAATTTTGCATTTTATATCAAGTTGTTATATATAAGAGTTTGGAGTAATCTTGTCTAAATTGGGACCAAACTCTTATTTGAAAAATAATAATTATAACTAGATCCTATGTTGAATAATTTGTGCAAAGTAACATGTGTTGTGAAAATATGTCTTGAGAATACTTAGGCTACTTATTGAAATTTGTAATTTGTATGTGTGCATTAGTTGTAATATGTTTTAATAAATAACATGTTCGTTTCAGTATAAAAGACTTCTACTTTCCATCCAATATTCCATCAAGTGCACTTTTTTAATTAGAATTAAAATTCACACTCCATTAGAAATTAACAATCAAAATTTAATATTTGGTAATTAAGTAATTGCCATGTCACCCAACTTAAATTCAATAATCATTAATATAAAGTAAATTTAACTTCATTTTTCTAAATTAACACGATTGTCGCACAATGTGTGACATTTTTATATAAAGTAACTTCTCCTTATTTTCATATTATTACATGAGTCATATCACTAATATTTAAATATGGTGACTTTCACACTAAAACCACTTCAAACAATTTTAATAACTCTAAATAACATTTTAACTTAGCTATTGATAAAATGTATTGTTGCTGAAATGTAAAAAATATACATTATATAGAAACTTATTAATAGATTATACTTTTTTGCCAAGACCTTCAAATGATTTTTAATGTTGTAATACCAAAAATGGTAATTTTAACCTAAATAACCAAAAAATGGTTATATTGAGATTTGAATATTTAAAGTAACCCGGGAAACGTTAAAGTTGAATAAGGGAGGGGGTTTTAGAAGTCAAAAAGATGACTCAAATATATAGATTATTAAAACTAGGGTAATAAAAAAATTAAATATAGGTTTCCAAAATAATAATGTCATGTATAAAAAAAATTAGTTATAAGTTGTAATAAATATTTAGGTAGTATTTGTATTGTGTTAGGTAAAATAATTTGAACCGTGTCAGTGTTGCTAGGTGTGAGAATAATTCTCGCATACGTTGCAGATTAAATAGGACGCTTGGTTGGGAAGCTGGACAAAGAGACATGTGGTTTAGAGTCTTAAGGGGACAGTTGAGTAAGTCAGACGTGTTTTCAATTCAAAGAAACTTTTTCAAAAAGTAGTGAATATGTGATAAAAGAGTCTTAAGAGGGAGTCTGGCGTGATCAGATGTATTTTTATATATATAAACTTTTGTAATATGTAGTGAAAACGTTTAGCAGTCTAGTGAAACGTTCAAGTTAGTCAGACGTTGTCTTGTGTAGAGAATTTTTATAAAATGTGGTAAATACGTTAAAAGTAGCCTTAAGATCAATCTAAAATTGATCTAAGTGACACTCGTTCGAACTTTAATCATGATACTAACAGACATTGAGTTATTTGAACAATAAAATAATGAATTCCGTACAGCAAAATGAATCGACCATGTCAGCGACTCGACACGAGACGAGATGTATTGTCTACAAGACGGAAACAAGGAATTGTGATTTTAACTAAAAAAAACGTGCCTGGTATACACGTTAAGACTTTATTTCTAAAATCATTTTTGTCTATAATAGGATAATAATTTTTTAATGTTTAGTTATAAGTTTAATTGAAAATCTGGAGTTTAATATTGAGACAATGTCTTATATTGTAAAACATGAAATTACTAAAGTAGAATCCTCTTTTTAAAATAGATAAATTAATGAAACTTTATCTAATTTGCAGAACTAAATTACTAATTACACTAATTCAATTAAATGAACAAAAAATCTTTTTACTTTTTCTTTTGAGTTGCAACTAAAAAATAAATTTCATGAATAAAATTCAATTTGATTTTTTTATAAAGAAATATGAGGATGTATTAAGCTATGATTTCTGAATATGAATGTTTAATAATATTTGATGATAACCTTGTATAAATGTTTTAATATTTGCATTTCAATAAAACATGTTAAGTTTCAGCACAACACTTAAGATTTCTTTATTTCATCAAGAACCACTGAAGTACACTTTTAAAAGGACTTGCGACCCTGAGAGATTTTAATCATAATAACAATTAACTTCTTTCTTTTCTAAATTGGTAAGCTAACGCTTCCTGGCGCCCATAAAAAGCTTGGCAAAAGTTTATAAATAATAATAAAAATAAAATCATTTTTTTATATTTTTTTAATAAAAATAAGTACTCTTCAAGTACGACAAAGGCACATATTTATAACTATTACAATGTCTTAAAACAAAATAACAAAACATAACATTTAACATAGTTATTGACATGGATATTCCAAGTTTATTTATTATCAATAACCATACCTAATATAGTAATTTTGCTCACTGGGCCTCCTCAATTTTATTCTCATGTAATATCATGCATGCATCTAGAACTGTTATTTGTATTTTTCAGTCTGAAATACATCAAACTGGTTTTCTGAAAACTAATTGATAAGTTAATTTCAACAGAGCATTAGTTTGTAATATTATAATTTACAAATGATTTTATATCTAAATGTACCGGTATAATAATATTTGCATCTAAAACAATTAATTGTTGTATCATTAGCAAACTCTATTATTCTATCAACACTTGTTAGATATGACAAATCGTTAAATGTGGAAGAAACAATACAGGCCCAAGAACATGTGCAAAAATTGTGTATGTAATCCAGCAAAAGTGCTGCAAGAAAACAGACAATTTTTTTGAATTTGAGAAATTTAAAAAACAATATTTTGTAACTATGCTTTGAGTATATTTTATATATATCTTCATCTTATGAATTTTATCTATTAAAAGCTGTTGTTTAGTATAACTTTAACATGGAACCAAAAGAGAATGTTTTTAATGAAATATATAAGATTACTTACTCTTTCCATTAGACAATGGCAGCATTATATGGATCATGAGCAACAGAAAAGGCAAGTGTAAAGAACAAACAGCTGTAAGTAAAATCCTTTCATTGGTTGAGAATGATTTTTCATCACATGGACCTATAAATAAGGAAGTATAAGTAAATTAAATATTTTGTGATGTTGCTGATGTATCTGATATAATGCTACATTTTTTTTGTATCATTATTAATATTATTCATTGTAACATATATTATCATTTATAGCCTACTCATTATAATATGTACAAGGAGGCTTAAAAGAAACTACCACCCTCTCTTATTTTTTAAAAATATTTGAATTATGTATGTGGCAATTTCTTTAGGTGAGAGGGGCAACATGAACAAGGAAAAGTTTAGGTTTCTTAATTGTGAGGGTGCGAGGTTGCCTAAAAATTTCAAATGGTACATATAGACTTATGATACCTCGTTTCAAATGTTTCTGTAAAAAAAGAAAAACAACACAAAAAACAATTAAATTCTGACTATCCAAAACAAAAAGGTGGCCAAAAGAGTTATTTTATTTATGAAGCTAGATTGATACAGAATGATACGTTCAGAAGGATAGACAATCGATTTTTCTAAATTTTGGTTTACTGGGAGAACAATTTGAACATGTAATATGAAGTAAAAACACATTGATGTCATAGAAGGGGGATGTATCATGCCAATCTAATTTCGTAAATTAAATAACTCTTTTGACTGCCATTTTGTTTTGGGTGATAAAATTTTAAATTTTCTATGTCATTTTTCTTGTGTCACAAAAACGTGTAATCCTCAATTTTTAACTTTAGCTTTGACATGAAAGAAATATTTGCTTTGAGATCACAACAAGAAAATAAGAAGGAAGTTTATGATTGGCTTAAAGAAAAGACGTAAGTCAAATTAAAGTCTGTAAAAAATATTTGAGACAGGGATAATAAAAAATTTAAATAGATTTCCAAAATATAAATTTAAGGTAGAAAATGTTTAGTTATAAGGTATAATAAATTTATAGTGAGATATTGTACTGTGAAAATAGACAATGCTTGTCGTCAAGCAAATGATTTGGACAGTGTCAGTGGGACCAGAAATGTGAACGTATTGAAAGTTTGCTGAATAGGTAGATCTGAAAAAGGAGGCTTAGTTGTGATGCTAGGAGTTAGTTGGCAGTTGGAAGGGAACCTCTGAAGTAATCAGATGTGTTTTAGTAGAGTCAAGTTGCGACGTCTGATTTGGTCAGACGCATTTTTGATTGAAATATTTGTGAACAATGTAAAGTTAATATTTAACAGTCAAGTTGCGGCGTCTGAAGTGATAAGACGTGTTTTTCAGTAAGGAAAGAAAAATTTGTAAACAATGTAAATTGTGTTAATGTGACTTTTTTTTTTTTAATATAGATAAAGTAAATCAAAAACAGCTTAGAATCAATTGATTGTAGTGTGTAGGAAATCGATGGACACGTGAATAGAACTGTGAATTTGTAAAGACAAATTGTGATCATCAGTGGAATGATTAAGTCTACAATGGACCTCTACATCAAAAACGAGGGCTGCTCAACACAAAAGACGTTCACCCTGGAAATGGCTACAATGTGGTAACAAAAAATGATAGACAATCTTATATTATCTTTTGTGTAAAAAAGACTAATGATGAAAAGAAAATATGTTAAAATTTGTTTAAATAAGTAATCATAATGTAATAAGTAATTTTTAAACATTTAAACTAACATTTTAATAAAAATATTATAATTTTTTTTTTTTTGAGAATGAAGATGCTCATAATAAATCTAATGATTAAAAGTTGCAACTAATTAAAGTAGAATAATTTATAAGGAATTTTGGTCTCTTCAAGACAAAACAATTTAAAATTTATAATATAAATAATTTCAAGTAATATACTATTAATATATATGTGTATGAAGACCTTTAATAAATTACTATGTTCAATTTCAGCAAAATAAACAAGGATTTTTATTTACCAGACAACCACTGTTAGTACACTTTTAAAAGAAAACACGATCCTGAGAGTATTTTAATTTAAAGTAAATTCTTTACATTTTCAAAATTGATGAATTAATTTCATCTGGCGCCCTTAACTGAGCAAAATTTTCATAAATTCTTTAATGTTACAAGAAATTAATTTACACCCCCTTATTAATATATATTTACAAACGATTAAAATGGAGTCTCACAAGCCTACACATGTTGTTTGAAATTTTGAGCAACCCAGCCCACCCAAACAATTTAAAAACATTAACCTTAGCTTTGCACCACCTCTCACTGCCTTTGAATGAGGTTTTGGTATTTAATTTGCATACTAGGCTAAGATAACGAGACATCCGAGAGAAATACATGTTCAGTTTTGCAAGAAACCACAAACAAAAATCTTCTGATTGACTTTCTCACAAAAAAGAAAATGTAATACCTGCAGCACCATGTCTGAGTTATCTGTAATTTTTTATTAAAAAAAAAAAAAAAAAAAAAAAAAAATTAAATGATAATGAAAGGGATGATATTTAATAAACACATTTAAATGGAAATACTTGAAATTTTTAGAAATCAATGAATTTAAGTTTTAATTAAGCAGAATATTTATTATTATTTTGAGTATAGATTTTTCAAAATTTTAAATAGATCAAATCCATGAGTAAAGATTTTCTTGAAACTATGAAACTCACATGTGTTATTCATAATTATTTTAAAGATATTCAAGAATTTTACATTGTTCTTTAAAATACTTTTTGAGAAAATGGATGGTAGGATTTGGCATGGATTATTTGGTCTGTGGAAATTGGTTTCTGGTATATATTAAACTTGAATTGGTGGTTGCATTTGGTTAATGTTAAATGAAGAAAATCAATTTTGTTTTCTTGTTCAATTTCAAGAGTGAATTTAAGGTTGGGGTGCATGTTTTTGAGGTAGTTGTTCAAAATTTGTAGCTGTCTGTCATTACCTTCATACAATACGATTATATAATCCGCATATCTATAGTAAAATATGATTCTGTTTTTATATTGATTATTATCTGTCCAGAGATATTTGTTTTCTATATGATTTAAAAATATTTCTGAGAGTATGCTAGAAAGTGGGGATTCCATGGCTAGGCCATCATTTTTTAAACAAATAATCATTGTTGAATTCGAAATAGTTTTGTTTGAGGACAGTTTTTACAGTTGTTACAGTGGCGAACTTGTTGTTCTTTGGATGTTAGTGAGTGCTGTGTGTTTAGGTTTTATCATTGCAAATAAGGAAAATAATACTGTAAGGAAAAGTGATTAAAAGTGATGACATATGAACAGTTGTGAATGTTTTTAGTTATTTTAAAATATGTTAACCTGAAAGGAATGTAAATATTCTGATAAAAACAAGACAAATGAAGCAAGCTAACAAATAAACAATCAATTTATAAATTTAGAAATGAGGAAGAAAAAGGATCATTGGTTGTGTATGCAACAGAAGATCCCACATAATGTACAGTACAGTAGAAACCCTCTAATCCATCCCATTCGGCCCTGGGGGGATGGTCGGAACGCAAAAAAGATCGGATTGTCCAATTACAATATTTATTACATATTATATAAAGAGACTTTTTACAGTGAAATAAGTAATATATAAACTTTCAAAAGTTATAAGTCAAAGTTTACAGTAAAATAACAAACAAATTACTTAGAAAAAAAGTCAGTTATAGATTTTTGTTTAGTAGATGAAATTCTAGACTTAGCTACAGTGTCCCTCCATTTCTTGATCCACAAAAGTCTATTGGAGTTGAGGTTGGGTTCTGCTCGATGTACTGAAGAGTGATGTTAACAGCGTTCTTGGCAGCGGTGTGTGAAATCTGGGTAGCGGGTTCATCTTCTTCACAGTCCGAGTCCTCGTTCACAGTTTCCTCACCATTGTTTTCCATGAAGTAATTCGAATAAATAGAGCCTTTTACTTAACTAATGAAGCTATTTAAAAATAAAAAAAATATATTTTTTGAACTTGAAGAGTTCTTACGTTATTTATTGAATAATGAAATTGAATTTAATTATAGTTAATTAATTAATATTGGGCGCCAGACTTAATAGTCATTATTTATCAAAAAGAAAGAAAAATTTATTAACTTTAAAATCTCTGGGGTCGAAAGTTCTTTCATAAGTGTACTTACAGTGAAATCTGGTATTGTAATGAGAACAATTTTGCTGAAATATTAACATGGATTTATTAAGCATAAAATCATTTAAATTATACATATACATTCAATATATATATATATATATATATATATATATATATATCCTACCATTTATGTTTAAAATCTCTATGTTTTTAAATTTTTAAAATATATTTTGCCTTGAAGAGGCTTAAATTCTTTCTTAAGACTTTATATTAATAGTTGCAACTCAAAACAAAATATTTTTATAGTGAGTGTTTTATATTCTCACATAGCAAAGATTATGATTATTTTAAAATGAAATTAAATACTCTAAATTTACTAATTGTTATACAAAAATTATTCATTAGAACAATTTAAAAAGGTTCATAGAAAAAAGTTCTTTTTTATATAAAAATGTCTATGATGCTTTGTTACCGCATAACCGATCCTGTAGTTTGAAAAATGTCCTCGTGGTGGGATTCTCTCATCTTGTGTTGCAATCACCTTGTAGACTCAATTTATATATTCGATGCTCAATTGTCCTTTCAAGTACACAATGTTGTACAATAAATTCATCACTTTATTAAAAGATATTGTCCAATACTCTCCTCAAACTCCAACTACGTCCTACCACGTTAAAAACTGTCTCTAACCTCGTTAAATCCTCTCTATCAATGTTCTAAAACTTCTTTTAGACAAAAAACGTCTCTTACTGACTCAAATGTCATAATAGGACTCTACATTAACAATTTTCGTTACATTTTGAAAAAGTTTCTCTCTATGTCGGATCACTTCAAAAACACAACCTTACTCCTCTAAGCTCTGATCTCGACTGACTGTTGCTAAGCTAAGTTATTTGCCTCCAAAGCGTCTTTCTCCCGCTATTACCATTTTGGCTATTATGAATAGTTCACACACCCCGTAAAACACATAGAATATTAAACACTTGTTATTAATTAAACTATATTATACTAACATTAGACATGGTTATTTATTCTGTTGTCTTGAAAATCTATTTTTCCTTTATAAATGAGTTTACTAGTTTTAAATTATTATTTAAATTCTTATCTCTACAGTTTAACCGCGTCTTTAAAATTATTCAATATTAAATCTGACTTTTCACATCGTCACATCCATAATCGTAATTGTATATATATTTTTTTTATTTTCCACAGAATACAAACCACAAATATTTATAATAATAATACAACGTAAGAACTTAAAAATAAACTTAAAACTACTAATCTTTATCAAATGAAATTAAAATATGCTTGTGAAACAATGTTAACATGTCAAAATATGATTCAATGTCTTTTCGATTTTTTCTCCAATCCTTAATTGTCGTAACGCCTACATTGAGTTCCATTGCAATTTTTGGAGTGATTCTCCTTTGTCCAGCCTCTGTAGCACTGCTAATTTTTCATTTAGTGAAAGAGTTACGTGTTTACATTTTCCTCCTGACATGTTGAAAAACAAACAACTGTACATACAATGAGTCTAGCAAGTACTATAGCAAATCAATAGAAACAACACGAGAGATGACACACCACTGAAGCGGGCAAGCGATAACAAACGGTAAACAATGGTGTGTGGCGCATGACGGGCTGTGAGTCATCGACAAGTCGGCACAAGCGTGTGAGCTCGAGCACGGTCGGATTAACCAGAGCAACGGACTACCCGAGGGTGGATTAGAGGGATTGTAATGTATAAAATGAACAGGTCTAAAAAATTTGATGGATTTGTGACCAGAGCTGTTCGTTAAATAGTTAACTGATTCTTTTGCAAAAACATACCACCCACGCTTGACACAGTTTGGAAAGAAGTAAACATAGATGGTAAATTATATACCAAATTTTTCTAGAAGTAGACTCTGAAGGCTTCTAAATGATACTGGTTTCCAGTACGAGAAAAGGAATATAAAGGGTATGTTGTTGGAAAGAGATGACTTAATCATTTGGCGTCACTCGTATTTAAGAATAATTAACAACTCCAAAGAGAGGGAAAAGTATAATTTACTTCGATGAATCTTGGGTAAATGTTAGATAAGTTGGGAATAAAGTCTGGAGGGACACAATCATAAAACACCAAAGGAAGCATTTCATGTTGGTTTAAATACGACTTTAAAATAACTTACTCAGAGGGGCCTTTTTAACACACATGCTGTGGAGGAAAGGAGGGATTTGTGGACAAACTGAAATTGGCTATTTTGGCCAAAAAGAAAACGGCTGATTTCAATGATGAAATGGACACTGACAAGTTTGAGACTTGGTTTCAAGAACAGCTTCTGCCACATTTACAAGTAGGAAGCAAAATCATAATGGATAATGCATCTTACCATTTCAGCACCTACCACTTCAGAAGATTTTAGTCCCTTCCAAAAAATAAGTGGCTGAAAATGAAATAACAGCTTGGCTAATATATAAAAAGATTATTGTCCCTGAGGATAGAATGAAATGAGAGTTGCTGGCTGAAGTGGACCTTATATTCCTTGAATGCACTGGATGAAGTGGTTAAAGAATGTGACTTTACTGTTCTCAGGCTTCCTCCCTACCAGTGCAAACTGAATCCCATTGAACTGGTACAGAGTCAAGTGAAGAGGCATGTTGCCATTAACAACACCAAGTACAACAAATCATTGATGGAGCCTTTAATAGATAATGCTTTTGCAGATGTGACAAAACAGCAATAGGCTAACTATTGCAATCATGTAGTACAAATTGAGGAACATGTGTGGGAGATGGACAATCTTAAAGTTAATAGAGAACCCTAAATAATACTACTGACTGGGAATATTATCAGATGAGTCAAGTGAAAGTTATAGTGGTTCCCAGGGGAGTCCAAGGGATAAGTTCAGTGATTAAGGCATTCTTTATAAACTGTAATTAAGCTTTTATTTAAATAGATTAGTTTCCAAAGTTCCGATAGCTATTATTAATATTATCATTTTTAATATTAATATTCATATTTAATATTAATATTAATATTCATTTAATATTAATAGCTATTAGTAATATTCATTTTTTTAAAATCAATTTTGTTGTTATTCGTATGAAATAAGGTTGTTTTAATGTATATGGTTGTTTATATGTCATTCTCCTGCTGTATTTAAAATGTTGTAATTATACAAATGGTTTTGTTTTGTTATTTGTACAAAAAATTTTAAAATAGAAAAAGTTTGACAATATGATGTTAAAATTTTTTTAATATATTCAATAACTATTTTTTCTTTTTTCAAAATATTAAAAATGAAAAGTCTGTTTTTTATGATCGATGAAAGATTTTGAAATCGAATGTAATACCTGCAATTGCAGGACAGAGGACACAAACTCTCTTGACACTGTAGTTGAAATTTGTACTCAGAGTAATAATAGTCAAACTCCCATTTGAAATACATTTCTTATGGACTTTCCATACTATATTCAGAATGTTAAATCGACTTTAGTATTAGTATTTGCTTATTCAACTAGATTTTAGAAAGTGCTAGTGCTATCTAATAAATACTAGCAAGAACAATAGTCATTTTTTAAGTAAGGAAATTTTAATAAAGGAAAAACTGTTGTTCAGCATGAGTCACGATCCAGACTGCCAACTGCTATCTCTTAGGTATTAACAAACTAATGAAGTCGATAAGCAGATTCGAAAAAACAAACGTGTCAGTATTAATGAACTGCATGAGATTTTCCTTTAAGTTTCACAAACTAAAAAAATAGGATTGTTTCTGTGAAGCTGCAGTACAAGAAGATTTTTGCTAGGTGGCTTTAAAAAATATATACAGAGGGATATGTATTTTGCATATTTATCAACATTTGTAATAAAAAGCATATGGGCACAGTTCTCTTGTTTTTGAATAACTATGACTAAAATGGTGATGAATTTTTAACAACATCATGATCTGGAATGTAACTTGAATTTCTCATTACACACCTGAAACGAAGCAGCATACTAAATCTCCAACAAAACCAAATAATCTAGCAGACTCCAGCAATTCAAAAAATCATGGCTACAGTTGTCTGGAAAAGGTGAGACATCATCTTAATTGAATTCTTGTCTTGTAGAGCAACAATAAATGTGGATAAGTAGTATTATGTAATGTTGACAAAAGGCAATACAAAACTGCATGTACAGCCTATTCACAAACCTATTGGAGTGTCTGCTTCATGGGAAGACTCTGAGTATTTGGATTGGAAAAACTGGGTCACCGCCTTCCCTCCTACAGTCCTGGTCTTGTGTCATCTGAATTCCATATATATTGTTTTAATAAGGAATTTTTGGAATGAAAGTTAATGATGATGAATTGAAGAGGTTATATGGACAGGAGGTTTGTTCTATGATGAAGAGATCAACAAAACAAGTGCTTAGATCTCCATAGCTATTGTGTAGAAAAATAAATAAATGTTGTACTTTGAATTTTTAGTTAAAATATGGTTCAGTCATAAAATTTTCTCTAATCTATAACTAAACAGTTTTTACTTAATAAATGACCATCATAGTTACTACCTTTTATTCACGTGACACATCAAAAACACTTTCAATCAAATAAACACTTTCAAATTAAAATTTTGCATGCTCTTAATAACATACTAATTGATATATTGCCAAGAAGAATTTTCCAAAATGCTATTCAAATTTGGAAATTTAATTAAAAAATAAACGTCTAAATTTATACATCTGTTTTACATATGGTTGTTTGGGAATGTTTATGAACAGTTTACTTTTATTTTGACGAACTGCAACTGCGGCATGCATTTCCAGTAGGAAATTAACCGGATCTAGGTAAGATTCCTTCATTCCTTTTAAAATATCTTTTGCACTAATGTTTGGAACCACACCAAGTTCTGACAGGAATTGCTTTGTGCGTGATATTATGCCTTCTTCATCATCAGCTTTGAGAATGTCACCTAATTGTGTTACTAGCACAATCTGTAAACAAACAATTTAGATCAAGAACAAAATTGATTTATGTATTAAAGTTTCTATGAAGAAGGGTTATATCATTATAAAGTTTTTCAATTTTTATTTTATTTTTTTTAATATTTTTAGTTTACTTTATTAGAATAAAATGATCAACAAAAATATCCAATAAGTGATCGGTCCGGGACATCTAATTTTTTAAATTGTTTCGAGGGTTTTAAGACAAGTGTACAGTTTCCTTCTGTAGTGCAGGAAATATTGCTTTAAAACAATTAGAGTTCTAAAATGATGTTTTTCTTATGGTTTAAAAAAATATTTTGGTATCTGATGGACAGATTTGAATTAACTAAAAAGCTTATTACAAACTTTACAATATGTTTGAATTATTTACATAACAATCTAATAGTTATTATTGTTTTTTTTTTAAATAAATCCTTTTAAATCGATAATGAATTATAAACAAATTGGTGTAACATTACAAATAATAATTTATTTGAGAATAATGTTGCTTGTATCAAATATAACAATAGCACAATATCAGGTCAAAATATTAAGCTTAACCTTTAAAAATTACAATTAAATCTTAAATTTTGAGACTTTAGAAATGTGTGCCATTTTAACAAAAAATATTCTGTGTTCAAATTTTAGATTTTTTTAAATGTACTTTTAGATTGTAAAACAAACAAAAGTGTTAACAATATTTAGCGTAAAAATCTATATATTTAATTAATTGCAGTTTTTGAGATGAACAGTTTAGAAATGAGATTTAAAAAAAAAAATTACGAAAAGGTGATGGAAAGACGAACAATCTAAATAAATATATATTTTCTACGACATTTAGTTACTGAGATATTTAAACTTTTGTGTTGATTACAATTATTAATTAATTATCTGCATGACCCAAAGGAGCTTTTATAAAATATCACATTCCAAAATTTGATAATCTTGAAATTCTAATTATTTAAACTAAACACATATTTTAAAAATTTAAAAACTTAGATTAAAAACTGTTATTTTTAAAATATATTATTATTGTATAACAATTTTTTTTAAATACATAATATGTTCACGAAATAAGTTAAAATTTGAGCAGTTAAAATAATTTTAATCAAAATTTTATACTTTTATAAAGTGTAGGAGTTTGATCACGATTTGTAAATGTTGACACTTTGGACTGTTGTGTGAACTCAATACAATAAGGAATGTTATTCCACAACGAAAATGTTCATCAATTATTTGTAAAGATACACAAATTTGTTTAAAATTATCCATTTCATTTTTTTAATAAAAAATAACAATCAGATCAACATTTGAATCATATTGTCTAATAAAAATATATCAAACATATTGGCATTCGTTTCATTATAATCTGTCCATTATATTATGAGATATTTAAAAAAACTATTTTGCAACTGAAATTGTTAAACAATATGTTCTGGACGTTTCCTGTTCTACTGGATGAAACTGTATACACTCATCTTAACCCCAGACAATCTTTTTTTAAAGTAGAAATTGTATGTCAATATATATGTTATATTACTTTTTTTAAAGTAGAAATTGTATGTCAATATATATGTTATATTACTTTTTTTAAAGTAGAAATTGTATGTGAATATATATGTTATATTACTTTTTTTAAAGTAGAAATTGTATGTGAATATATATGTTATATTACTTTTTTTAAAGTAGAAATTGTATGTGAATATATATGTTATATTACTTTTTTTAAAGTAGAAATTGTATGTGAATATATATGTTATATTACTTTTTTTAAAGTAGAAATTGTATGTGAATATATATGTTATATTACTTTTTTGACACATCTATGATTTTTTTAAATCTCATTGTTAGTGCTCCAGTTTTGGGCACCATTTACTCATCATTAGATCTTCATAACACATCAGTTATAATTTATTTCTCCCGTTTTAAGGTCATCAAAGATCAAAAACTAAAAGTTACATTACATGTACACATAAACATAACACGAAGTATAAACACATAAAAATTCAAAGACATGCCAACATGTAATGCATGTATTTTGTCATTGTATTGCCTCTTCTATGGTTTCTGTCTTGGAGAAAGAATTGGATGTGCAATTACTGAAAACGTCCTTCAAACTGCTAACATATTGATAACATGTTATCATGAATATGTTCTTTCAGACTAACCTATTAAGGCAGACTAAACTATTCTCCAGGTGAGAGATACAGTAAGAAGAAAATATAGGAAAGTGGTGACTGACAGCTTCCTCATGACAATAGTCTGTAAGGTCCAAAAGAGATTACTTTGAAGAATACTAAGGCACCATTGACCAAGGCACGGTACATATTTCTTTAATATAAATAAAATTGCTGGATACCTCATGGATAGATATCAATTTAAATTACATCAAAATCTGTAAAATATAGTGATATGAGTAGAAAAACAAATACTTAAACAATTTTAATTGAATTGATCTCAATAGTCCATAAACATGAGCTTGAAGATTTACATTATGCTAAAATATAATATTTATATACAGTGGAACTTCTGTATAACGAAACTCAATATCCAAATAAAAAATTCGTTATTGGGGGGGGGTATTCGTTAATGGGAGGTTAAGGCCTTGAACTCATAAATCAATCCGGTGTTATGCTTTGGAGGCTAAACTACTGTATTGAATTAACTTACTTACCTTTTATCATGAAAACTCCATTTTACCATAGATTAAAACGGGACCATAACACTGCGTTGTAGAATAAAAATACTGCAATAATTATGTTTGAACATTGCACAATTTATTATTCACATAGACTCTAGCAACAACAAAAAAAATGTATAATAAAAAAATTTTAAAATGAAGTTTTATCTGAGTTATTTTTTGTTGAAATTTTTGTTTAAATAATATTTTACGCTCAAAATAGAGCCTTTTCTCTTATTATTGAACCCGATAATGGAAGATTTTTTTCACGCATGTAATCAATCTTTAAATTTTAATTTTAACTATGATACTAATGAAATGGTTGTTTTAAGATTTGAAATATGAAAATAAACCGGGAGATTTATAATTGGTCTAGAGAAAAGACAGCGTGGGTCAAATAAATGACTGTGAATAATATTGAAACAAGGGGAATAAAAAATTTGAAAATAGATTTCCAAAATAATAATTTAAGGTAGAAAATGTTAGTTGTAAGGTATAATAAATTTTAAAGTGATATATTGTGTTGTGAGAATAGACAGAGCCTGTTGTCATATGGATGATTAAAGTAGTGTCCGTGCTACAAAATATGTGAATGTTGGGTTTTGCTGACTATGTAGATCTAGAAAGGACGCTTAGTGGTGGGATCTGAAAAAACAAGCATGCGGGGAGTCAGAGTTTAGAGGCGGCGTCTGACTTGGTCAGACGCAATTTTGTATTGTAAATATTTTGAATAACATAATTAATTAATATTTCAGTAGCGGTCTGAAGGAAACGTCTGAGGTAATAGGATGTGTTTTTAGAAAAGTTGGAAGAAGGCATCTGACTGGGTCAGACGTATTTTTTGTTAAAAGATAGTTGTGAACAATGTAGTATTAATGTTTTTAAACAGTATTAAAGGAACGTCTGAGATAAAGTGAATCAAAAAGGACAGTTTGGAATTAATTGATTGTAGAGTGTGTAGGAAAGTGATGGACACATGAATAGGACTGTGAATTTGTAAGGACAACTTGAGATCGTCAGCGGGCTGATTACGTCTACAATGGATCTGTACTTCAAGAACGAGGGCTGCTCACCACAAAGGATGTTCACCCTATGATAGACAATCTTATATAATTTTTGTATAAAAAAGACTAATGATGAAAAAATATGTTAAAATTTGTTTAAATAAGTAGTTGTAATGTAGGCAGTAATTTTAAAAGATTTAATCTAACATTTAAATAAAAAATAATATAAATTTTTAATAAATGAGAATAAAGAAGCTCATAACAAATATAATCATTAAAAGTTGCAACTAATTAAAGTAAAGTCATTAAAAAGAATTTTGGTCTCTTCAAGACAGGATAATTTTAAATTTACAATATAAATAATTTCAGATAATATACTAATGAATATGTACCATTAATATATAATATGTGTATGAATAACTTTAATAAATTACTTAGTTTCAGCAGAAAAAATAAGGATTTTTATTTACCAGACCACCACTGTTAGTACACTTTTAAAAGAAAACACGACCCTGAGAGTATTTTAATTCAAAGTAAATTTGTATTTTTTCAAAATTGGTAAGCTTCAAGCTACCTGGCACCCTTAGCTGAGCAATTTTTTAATAAATTCTTAATGTTACAGAGTGTCAATTTTAAAATTAATCAGATTAATAATAATAACCTTGCATATATATATATATATTATAATAATATGTATATATATATATATATATATATATATTTACAATTGTCACATCAACGTGGGACAATTAATTATGTTACAAAAGTAGTTTAAATTAAATCTCCCATTTCATTATATATTACACGCTTCACTGTTATCCAATTCATCATGGCTTCGTCAATGTTCTCATAAGTACACATTTTTCTTTCTTTCTATTTTAGTCGTAGTCATTTCCTTGTTTCAAAATTGTTGATAACGAACTTTGTGGGATATCAAATTTTTTTGCTATGTCTTTTTTTTAACACCTTTATCAACATCCTTTAAGATGGACATTTTATCTAAAACATTTAAACACTTTTGCTTTGACATGATGCACGGAAACCCTAACACTTCGAAAGACAACTGAGAACTGAGAACCGCGAGAACTGCAATAATACAGTAGGCCTACTGTATAGCTTAAGTAAGGCTCAGTTCATTTCCCGGAATTGACGAGTAATTGACAGTTGGAAGGTGTGGCGAAACGGCTGTTAACTGTAGTAGGGTGGGTAAACAAAGCTTGACACTATACAGTATTTATGGTTTTTTTTCTTAAAGCTTCGGCTTTCCAAAACTTTTTTAATTTATACTGCGTGCTATTGTATCGACTTCGTTATGGAGAGGTGTATCATTCGCTATAAGGAAGTCAAAACACATGCAATATTATTTATAGTTCACGGTGAGAAAAAAAACTTCGTTGTTTGGAGGATTTCGTTACTTAGAAGTTCGTTACATAGAAGTTCCACTGTATATATAATATATTACAATAAAAATAAAAATGTATTGTAGAATAAGCCTTTTATGGGTATACTAACAATATATCGCTTTTTTAGTTTTCATGTTGTAAATATTACAAAAAATATTTTTTATCCAAATTTGTATTAAGTGTATCATTATGATACGTCTATTATCATTATGATGCATAGAAGTGCGGAGACAGTTTTTAGTGGTACCTAGCAGACGAATGTTAAGGGTTGTTAGTGAATTTATGGGATAGAATATGCAATCAGAATACACCACAGAAGTGATGTTAAATGACTGACTATATTGAAGTGTGTTAGTTGTTGAGAGGCTTAAGGTAGTACTCACTTGATCAAAGATTGGTGTCTAAGGTTATGGGCCCAAATTTTATCTAAGACACAAAGTTTTTTCTATGAGCTTGATTAATTCCAACCTATGGTGGTCGAAGGACCCATTATAAATAAATGATGGTTGTGTTAAGTACAACTTCGTGGGGTTAGTTTCAAACAAAATTGCAGAGAAAATACCAATTTGCAAGTTTTATTTTTTTAGATGTGTTAAGTAAAAAAAACTATAGAATTTGCTAACAAATACAAAATTGATGTCTATTTAGAAAACATGTTCTAGAATGAAATAAAGTCATTACCCACTGGAAAATTTATTGTTCTATATCACTTAAGAACAAAATTTGTACACAAAAAACTCAAAATTTAAAAAAGATTTTTTTAAATATAAATTTATAATACAATTATTTCCAATTATATACATTTTACTAACAAATTGATTAACAAATATTAAAATATATTAATACACAAGGTAATTATTATTATTTTTGTACGTGACTGCGGTCCTTAATAGGGTGTCTCTCCAAAATTTTGATTCAATAGTGTAATATTGGAAAAATGTTGGTTTGATTAAATATTTAAAAGTAGCGGGCAAAATAGTGGGGATAACTTAATTAGGTAATATTTAGTACCAAACAAAGTAAAAATTAAGATAAAAATAGATTTCCAAATAAATCAAATAAATAATCATGTATAAATTTAAGATAAATTGTTGAAATAAAATGTTTATTAATAATGTGTTATGTGAAATCATGATTGGACACTTTTTCGGGGAGTGTGATGAACTATTGGATCTAACCTTGTGAAAAGAGACGCGCAGTTTTTTAACCGGGATGGACAGACTCGGAAGAGCGAGTAAACGTGTTAAGAAGTCAGTCGAAGTTTGGGGCTTGTTGCACCAAGACCTATGTCAGGTTGTGTCACGAGTTTTCTGTAAAAAGGTAGAAAATATGTTCGGAAGTAAAATTTATGTTTAATTCATGGTGTACTAACATTCGTAAGAGTATCAAAGACAATGTTCCATGTTTTTAAGATCGTACGTGTTTAAAAGTAGGAAAAAGAACTATATAGTGCAATTTCGAACATGTGCTTTGAAAGAACGAACAATGAACTGTTGTGTTTGACAAGTTGTATGAACTTTATTTCAAGTATTACAATACGAACATTATTCGAAATGCAGGTGTATTCAACAGTAATTCAACGCTAAAAACACAGGCTGAAGAAACGATGCTCCAAAAGACAATGGGTTTCTACAAGTTGGTAAAATCATGTGCATAACATGTTATGATTCAAATATGTAAATTTTTTATAATATGTTCTATGTTTTTCTTTGTATTTAATATATGTAAATTTAATTAATTTCATTTTAAAAAGTTTATTAGTCCAAATATCAATCAGATAATGGACAAGATTAATTTTTCCTTTTTTTATATATTTTTCGTACTCAGGCAAATGAGTAAAATTATCATTTCAAAATTTTAACTTCATTAAAGTAATTGAATACTTGCAAGTTTCATTATCAATAAATTCAATTTTCAATTAAAGTCAATTCTTGACTATGAAAATAGACCTTTTTTCAAAGGCATTAAATTTCAAGTTTTAGTAGGATGTTAATTATAATTCATGTTCATGATATATTTCTTTTTGATGAATGTTCATGTTGATAATTGATATGTTTAATAAATGTTTATGTCAAAATTTCAGTTCCAGTGTTATTCATTCTACCACATCACTGAGAGTACACTTTTGAAAGAACTTACTCCCGAGATAAGATTTTTAATTTAAATTCATTTTTCAAAATTGGTAAAGCGAAAGCTTCCTGGCGCCCATTAATGCTGAGCAAAACTTTTAGATTAAATAATAAACTTTAAATTCATTATAATTTTTTTGTAACATAAATATATGAACTCTTCCAGTTCGTTTATTTTACAAATGTTACAATAGTTATATATAAGTTAAAGCATACCTAAAAAAATATGATTATTTCTCAATAACGGCTATACTAATTTCAATCAAAGTTTTAGTAAAATTTTGAGATAATAAATTAAACCAATATGTGGAAACATACTGTAGTAAAAAAAAATAGGTTCCAGAGATTTGTCCACAATGACAATGAACCTTGGCTACTGTCATTAAAAATTGTAATACATTTTCACCTACAAGAATAAGTTTCAATTAATACATATGGATATTTGAATATATCAAAATTAGAAGCCTTTCATTTTTCAATCTTGATAGTCTAAACAATTTCCTCCATCAAATTACAGTTTGTATGTTACAATGACACAGAACATATAAGAAAATGTTACCTGTTTATCAGACGGCTCTTGGAACCACAAAGGTCCACATCCAGTATAAAGTTCTCTATTACTATCTTTGACTGTAACATAACAAGTATACATGAAATATTATCCATTTATCATTGAATCAATCCAAATAGTAATAAATAACTAATTACACTATAAGCTGGAGCAAGGTGTTGTGCAACATGTGTTGAGGCTAAACGGCACTGGTGGCATATCCAGTGTCGAAAACATGCCTATTGGGAACATGGAGGAACCCAGTAGTATGTACTCCTTATTTGTATGATTAACACTTACCGTCATCAATAGTCAACTATCGTATGATTTAAAAAACAATGGCCATTTCAGCTATATAGCCAATATCAAGTTTAAGTTGGAGAAGCTTCTCTGTTGTTATTTTAACACTAAACAAAAACACATTTACAAACATTTAAATAAAATTATTATTCATAAAGAATACACTCAATCAAAACTGTCCATTGTGCCCACTGTCTTGCACTGAACTACTGCTCATTGTTTAACATGATAAACTGGTTATTCACTGAGAAAGGTAGTGGGGTTGAGTCCGTTATATTTCTATTTCTGTAAATTATAGTGTCATATAACGTGTTTGAATTGAAAACTAATTTTTCATCAACTATGGTATCAGGATTAGTTTTGAACATCTTGTATATTTCAAATTGTTCCAGCGTGTTCGTTAATTTTCCTTTTTTTCATTTCAATTATGAATAATTTTTAAGGAATCTTCAATTGCAGAGTATTTGTGGTTGTTTAAAATCAGGTGTTTCATGTATTTGGATGTGATTGTTTGTTGACAAAGTGTTTGTTCAGCTCTAGGGATGTGCTCTTTGAATATTGTTTTAAAGGATCGGCCTGTTTGTCCAATGTATTTCATAGGGCAGCCAGGACTTGATATTTTATAAATCCTGGTGTTTTCAAATTTATCTTGTTTATCTCTATTTGTGTTTATATACTCTGGAAATTGTTCCTAGTCTTGAATCCAATAGTATAACCGTGGTTCATGAAAATGTTGCCTATAGTATGTGCCAAATTCTTGTAATGTTTGGTGGGAAGGAGAGTGGAAAACCAGGAGATGATGAGAGTAATATAGACAAACCTACAACACAGTGATTCTGCTTTGGTAGTTTGTTAACAATTAGTTAGAAACAGCACCGACATAGCCCTCATCTAGGAGCCATGGATACACAAAGGTTGGGTAGCTGGGCTTGGAGATGCAAAAGGTAAGCTTATTTATTGTATTTCTCTGCCTAATGTAAGAACTTGTGTAATAGTAGGTAAGAGGATGCATCGTTTGCTGCTAATGAATTTTTGTTCCAGAGACATAACGACAGTCCAGAACAAGGGGCAGTATAGGGGTGAGAAACAAGGCCTACTAATGAGCTCCATCTACATACACTATGATGCCAAGATGTTACCACCTTAAAGGAAACTGGAACTGATCAGTTGTATATGTTACAATATGTACTGAGAGTGTGCTAACACTGGTGAAATGGTAGCAGGTCTCAGAGGATCCCTCACTTTCAGATCATAGTTATATCTAATTAACTGGATCAACTGGATACAGAGGTAAGTCAAGAGTCCTTTAGGAACCTAAGAAGACTATATGGTCACAATATAAAGATGACCTTGCCAACAGGCTTGAGTCATTAGACAAGGTAAGAAATTTTGCAGATCTAGATAATGCAACGTCACAAATTGGAGACAGCATTATAGACTGTTATAAAGACAATTGCCTGGTAAGCACCATAACAGTGAAGAATAGGCCAAAATGGTGGAACTCGAAGTCTTTTTAACAAAACATAGCCAGAAGTGGAAGGCGTATCATTTAGTTCTTACTGAGTACGGCAAAGCGATCAGAAAGGCTAAGTAAGAATCCTGGAGAGAGTTCACTCAAGAGGTGGAGAGCTTTATGGATTCTGCAAGGCTATACTTTAATGAAGTCTACAGGAGAGTACACACAAACAATGAGGGAAACGTTGGTTCTTCTTTAAAAAATTCACTTTCCCAATTGTATTGTGTGTAATGATGCTGTCGGAGGGCGCCAGACAATCGAGAATAGTACTCGGCCGAGGGCAGCTCGAGAAGATTGGATGCTGGCCAGACACATTTTTACAGTTTCAAACATTAAATGGGCAATACAAAGATTCAGCCCTTTTAAATCATCTGGAGGAGATGACATCTTACCTGCCTTGCTGCAGATGGGGCTGGACTCGCTTTTTGTCAAACTCTGTGATATCTTACGAGTATATACCTAGGGCCTGGAGAGTCAGCAGGGTGGTTTTAATTCCAAAACGTGGTCATCCAGATACTCATACCAAATCGTTTAGGCATATCAGTTTTATCTTGTTTATTATAAAAACTCTGGAGAGACTGGTTGCTAGATATATAAGGAAGTGGGTTCTGTCAGGAAATCCACTCCATAGAAACCAACAAGTTTCCAGCCTGGGAAGTCCTACGAATCCACCCTACATCACTACATCAGTTAGTAGGCAGGATCATACCGTTTGCAGGTGGATGTGTATGTTTCGCAGTAAACAAGTACAGTCCTCCCTTGGCCACAAGGTACTGAAGGTAAACACGATTAGAAAATGTCCACAGGGAGGCGTTATTTTGCCTCTTCTGTAAGCCCTGGTTGTGGATGGCCTCATTAGACATCTTAATGGATCAGGGGCATATGCGTAACGCTACGCAGATGACATAGTTATCATGATACAGGGCAAGTTCCCTAGTTCACTTGAGGAGCAGCTTAACTACTATCAAGCAGTAGTGATGGTGCAGGACTCACTAGTGATTTGTGCAGGAGGGAGGGACTTCGAGTTAATCCCTCCAAGACGGTCATTGTCCCGTTTAGTAGTGAGAAAGAAATGGGTGGTGGTAAGATATGGCTTGAGGGTAGATGGGGCATTTCACAGTCAGTGAAATATCTGGGAGTAATCCTGGATACAATACTGATGTGGAACGTTGTTAGGATTAAGCATACGAGTAAATTATATATGTAAATTCAGTAGTATGTAAATAATTTGATTGTATGTATTTATTGTGAAGTATTATGTATGTATATATTGCATATATTAAATGTATTGTAATCGAATAAAGAAAAGAATAAGTATAATAAATATAAAATTTATAAATGTATCAGAATAAGGAGGAACATAATGAAAACTAGAATGAGAGCCAGCTGATGTGAAATAATTCAAAAAGTGTTGAAATGCTTGCCTTGCGAGTATGATGACCGACACACATTACACAAGTGTATATAAGCCCTTAACAAATTAGAGATGCAGCTAGTCTTTGTGAAGCGTTTTGCTGAGGGAGCGAGAGAGAATCGCCGGGCAGTGAGAGAGAACCTGCCGAACATCCAAGAGTCTCCACAGGAAAAGTGGTGAGCAAATATTTGTGTACATAGTGATCTGGTAGTCGTCTCAAAAGTAAAGTAGATTCATGAAAGAACAACAGTTGGAATCATTCTAGGTTCATATGTAGTAATAGATGTAATTTTATTTCAATGTATTAAAGATAGACGTTTAAGTTGGTAAGATAGGTCGATATTGGATATTAGCATAATAAGAGAGTCAATTTAATAATAAAGATATTTGGAGTAGATAAATAATATAATAATTGTTGAGTACAAAACTGAACTACTAATGATTATTTTACTATGTTAATCAAGAACCCAGGCCTAATAAAGGAAAATTCCTAACAAATGATGCATCGGCCGTACTTCATAGCAAAAAATTGATACTAATTTGTAAATTAGTGGAAGAATTAGTACTATAAAATTAATTGGTGTTTTGCTGATTTTAAAACTTTGGTTTTGACCATCTGCACCATACCATATTTAAAACAAAGTTGTCTCTAATACTGACAAGACTTCTTATAGGGTTTGAATGGGGATTGAAACCAAACTATGGATCTACAAGGCGATCGTCAGACCTCATCTGACATAGGATTCCCTAGTATGGTGGACGAAAGCGGCACAAGTCACAGCTGGTAGCAAATTTGTGAGCTTCCAGCGGCAAGGATGCAGGATAGTCACAGGTGCCTTTACAAACACAACATGGTTGCTCTGGAGGTGCTTTTAAACCTGCCGCCTCTAGATATTTTCATAATGTCGGAGGCAAGAATGGCAGCCTATAGGCTACACAATCATGGTGAATGGAGAAGGAGCTTCAATGAGGTGGGACACTCAGATATCGTCAGTAAGGTATTGAAGACTCGGTATTGGAAATACCAATGGATGGTATGCAAACCGAGTTCGTCTTCACTCGACACTTCAATGTTCTCTCAAACACAAGAAGACTAGAAGGATGGCAAGCTACCGATATATCCAGGACACCTTGTTTGGTATACAGACGGATCACTACGTGATCAACAGTCTGGATACGGAGGATACTGTCAAACCACTGGGGCAACTTTAGAAGCTAGTCTAGAAAGGTATTGTACAGTGTTACAGGCTGAGGTTTGTGCTGTTACAGCATGTGTTCATCAAGGATTAGAAGAAGGCCTTAGAGGTAAGGACATTCTAATTCTCTCAGATAGCCAAGTGGCAATTAAAGCCCTCAGTTCCGTAGAAATCTCATCCAAATTTGTATGGGATTCTCTCCGTACTCTATGCATCCTGTCCAATGCCAATATGGTGCACCTGGGATGGGTACTGTGGGATTGAAGGTAATGAGAGGGCGGATCTGTTGGTGAAGAAAGGGGCCACTGGCTGCCTTGTGTGATCAGAACCCGCTTGCAGAATCAGTCATGCAACGGCAATGTGAGCAGTAAAAAAATGGGCCAAGGATGATTACATCGTACAATGAAAATATTTTCCTGGCCAGAGATTGGTTAAGTGTCTTTTCTTGGGACCAGATCCTGTGCTGACAAAGGTGCTGGTTCAGTATGAAAAGAAGTCCCTTAAACAAATTGTTGCCATGATTACTGGACATGGCCATATCTGGAGCCACTTAAATAAGGTGGGACAACTACAAATCTCACCTTACTGTCATCTTTGTGGTCTCGTACATGGGACCGCAGTACACATTTTGGTTGATTGTGAGGTCTTGGAGCCCAAAAGAAGGAGAATCTTTGGACCACAACAACCAGACATACAAGACTCTGGAGCTTGTTCATGGCAATGGGGTCAGTGTAGGTGAACAGGGAAAAGGGGGAGCACAATAGGCTTATAGCCGAAGTGCTGGATACTAATCAGAGCTTCAGCAGTTTGTCCCCCAGGTCAATAACTTTTTTATACCTTTTATTACAATGTTCATTTTTGGAGGCAAGAATGGGATTGTTTGATAATTAATTGTTTCCTACCGTCTTCTATAGCAAGGTTTTCTCCATAAATTTCAGAAACAATTCATGATACCTGAAGATTCACCTTCTGGTGGTAAGTATTCACTATTTCCAATGTCTAACAAAAATTTAGTAAAATCTAAATCATCACGGTTTGCTCTTATTTATTTTATTATTATTTTTTTTTAATGTAAGATCCATGACTTTCTTTCCAAAATGAATATTTTTTCCCAAGTGCTGAAACCGACATTTAATTTAGATGTGTAATTGTAACTTGACACAGATGTGCACTGTAGTATGTCCCTGGGGGTAATAACATTGCTTCAATTCCAGTCCATGGTATAGCTCTACACCTCAAAATTTAAAGTTTCACAATCCTGCATGAGACACTTGTAGAGAAAAGTTTTATCTGTTCCTCCCGGCATTTCAACAAAAAAGGCATTGGTAATATTGGATTTATATTCTTGAATTGCTCCAACTATTTCGCCAAATAGCAATTGATCCTCATTTGCTTTTTGTGTGATTTTATTATCAATATTAGTTGAAAAAACAACAAATAATCAGTGTGTGGTAGAATTTCTTAACCTCACATTCACTTATTGCTAAGTGTTACTGTAATCTAAGAATTGTAATCAAAGAAAACTGTAATCTGTAAACTGTAATCTAAGAAAATCAAATGATATTCATAAAGTTGTGTCTAGTGAAATACCAAATCCCATTGACATTATCCTGTAAAAAATCATGTAATGTAAATAACAATGTAAATGAAAATAGAAAATGTAGGAGTGATTTTCCCGAAACAATTCATTCCAGAAATAAAAGAAAATGTATATGGTTAACCCCTTTACAGAAGAAGGAATAATGGTAGAACTATAACCAAACATGTGAAGGGCACAATTGTAGATATTGAAAATCATTTTGTTGTTGTTTGTAATACCTTCCTAATGTCTTATTTTCAAGTACATATTAATGTAGAACTTTGTGCAAGTGTATATAGTGTTAAATACATCCATAAATATGTTTTCCATTAAACCATTAATAAGGCTGAAGGGTAAAATTGGGTCATGTTGGATTATATTTACCTGAACCCATTTTTATTCACATATGATATTATCAAGAATGTGTTTGATAAAAAATGTTAAAGTTCATATAGTACTAAACTATATGTTGTAGTTCAAACCAACAGAACTGTTTGCAGTATTTAAAGAAGTTTTGTAAATTTGTAATAATTATTAAAAATAGAAAAATTATTACATTATGTTAATGTATTCGAATTCAATCTACAAAGTTTATAAAATTGTATGACCTATAATTTCCACGGAATTTTTGCAGGGGACCAGCTAGTTTTAGTTTGATACCCTTTGTCAATTATATAGAAATTTATTAAAATATACCTTCCACAATGGTTATTGTACCAAATTTAAATAAAAAAAATATGTTCATTTTTGTATTTATTAGTATACATTTTTATATTATGTAGAATTCGATTTAAATCACATATATCCAACAATCCAGAAAGACTAAGAACAATAAATTATACAAAAACTTTCTTATACAACTACAGAACACAAAACTATGCTCAGGAACATTATTATTACTGTGGTGAGATGAGTTCACTATGGTGAGGGACCTCTGATCAAGAGTTCCAAACCTGGTAAATCTGGTGGTTTATCCTATCCTCATTGTGTAATGGTTTATTATTAAATGATTATTTGAAATGCCCCACATTGTGTGACAATTGTAAGAGTTTAATAAAATTGTTGTGTTAATTTTAATATTTTTAATTAAGTTGGGCGCCATTTTGTAATATTTATTACCAAAAATAAAATTAAAATAATGACAAAGAAATATTCTTGAAGAGAGCATAAAAAAAATTTCTTTGGGGTCGCCAAGTTCTTTAATACAGTTGTAATAATATGAAAAATGAAGGTGACTAACTTTTATATAAAAATGCCACACGTTGTGCGACAATTGTAATAATATGAAAAATGAGAATGACCTTACTTTATATAAAAATGCCACATGTTGTGCGACAATTAATTGTAATAATATGAAAAATGAGGACTCTTGTTTTGTTAAAAAATTGCTTACTGATTTAAGTTGGGCGCCATTTTGTAAAGCTTTGTTTACAAAAAATAAAAAAAATAATAATATAAAAAATTTAAAATAAAATTTAATTATTTAATTGTGAATAATAATTTTTTATGGATCATGAATTCTTTCGAAAAAGTGTACTAAATGGAATACTGGATGAAAAGTAGAAGTCTTTTTATACTGAAATGAACATATTATTTATTAAAACAAACATATTATGACAAGAATATATACAAAAAACATGAATATCTATAGATAATTACCATAAATCACAACATCATATTAAGAATCACTATCTAAAAAAGTCATTAATCAAAAAATTTAATTTAAATTATAATTTATAAAATTTTAAACATAATTCAGTTGAAACAAAGTTATTTCAAGCTTTGATATAACAATTTACTTTTTTTTAAATTTTCATTCATAGGTTCATATATTAAAATGTTCAATTTAAATTTTAATCAAGATCAAAATTTTTTTATATATTCCAAATTATTAAAATTACTCTTTAAACAACATATTATAAATATCAAACAAAAACATAACTATAAATATTGAAAGATTTATTCAAATCTACAAGTGCTCAAACAATCATTTTTCTTAATATATATTTAGAACAAAATACGTGTTTTACCAGACACGTTCACTTAGTTAAAACACATTTTTTCACAGAGGAATGTAACTTTTCTACACTGAAGTCCTGTAGCACAGTTCATTGCTATAAAAGTCACTTCTCTTATCTTAAGATGTCGTCTTTGTCCTTGACCGAACTCAATTACACGCGCGACCTTGAATGTTCAATCTAGATTTACATAAACTTTCGGTAGTCCAAATGTCATTAGTTTAATACGTTTAAACATTGTTTGCTAATTTAAATCATTAATAGAACAAAACACTTTACTTTTTACTTTTACTATGTTTAAAGCTTAACTCACTAGTTCTGACCACGTGGTTTCATTTCATGGTTCATTTCAGACTATTTAAATCAGTTTTTCAGCAGAATAAATAACTTCACCAATAATATACAAAGTTATTCAATAAAATAATTTACTATTATCGAGTATAGCAATTTTTATTTACACTTTTTTCTTGTCCTAAGTAGGACTCGCCAATCTAGGCGACCTACCGCTTCAACTGCAACGTCCCTTACCACTCAATTCTTCCTTTGTCAAACACATGTTTTGCATTTTTCTTAATTACAATGTTATTAATCAATCTAATTATTAAAATACATACAATAAATTTCTCTGATCATTTACCATTACGTAATTAATTTATTAAATTTAATCTGTATTGAATTTAATCGAGAAAACAAAGTATTGCCTATACGCACCCCCCATGCAATTCAAGATCAGCTATGCCTTTGCCTAAACATACCCTCATCCTGTACAAGGTCAACGAAACTAAAAATGTACACTATTACACAGTGTACTCTGGAGAATTTCAAATAAAAATACAGAATCCAATTTTGTGAAATGTACATTTAATTATTAAGAAAAATTATAATAGATTTTATACAATTTAAAATATTTCCTAAAAAGACAAAAATACATAAATCATCACATTTTTTATAATAACCTAAAATTATAATTTATTAATATTTTATTTATGATTAATCTTATGGTTGCAACTTAATTCAAAATAAAATCTTTCATATTTCAAAATGCAATCTTTTTATATTACAAAATCTCTTTTACTAAATACTTATTTTTTTAAACATCTAATCTAATAAATCTACTCATGGATGTTTTTTTAATTATTAATAAAGTTTATGATCATTATTAGGGGAAAAAAAAAAAAAAAAAAACTCTTGTTAGAAGTGATATAATTTCTGCAATATATCCTATCCAAATTTTGTTAAAATAGATTATAAGTTCCAATTATTTTTATGTTTAAATTTTCATGAAATATAATTTGAGCATACTATACCAAGCATGCTAAGATACATTGAAGCTAAATTCTGTATCATACTTAAAACTTTCATTTTATTCAAATTATTTCCTTATTCAAACCGCATGTCGTCTTTCTAACTCACATCCCATCTCTCTAAAAAAAAAAAAAGTAACTTATTCAGTTTTACGTCTTACTTCCCAGAAAATCACTATTGTTTGCTTTCTCCTTTATTCAAAACAAACTTATTAAGTCACATGATATTTCCTTAAACACAAACTCTTGTCTTTTTTGAAAACATTTTCTTCCTTCCATGGTTCGGCTTTGTCTCTACGAAAATATCTACTTATCCCATATGTCTTGCCTCTTAGAAAACAACTTATGCATTGAACTGCATGTCTTGCTTTGTCATTGTCTCCCCCCGCCTTTACACACAATGCTGATGTCACATTTCTCTTATAACTAATATTATATACGTTTTTATTATTAACATACTTTTAACAAATTTTTCTGACCATTTAGTACTAATAACCTTCTTTATTTATTTTATTCTATAACAGAATACACTGCCTTGAGTCAATCTTCTTTTCTAGTCAGACAAGATTACAAAATCAAAAATGTACACTATTACAATTATTGTTCTAAGGAGTAGGAAGGAAAAAATACTACTAAAATTAACCTTTTATTGTTATCGTCATTTTTATTTTTACAATTATCTCCCAAATTTTAATTTTTTTAAATTGCAATTTAGCACATTAATTTTGATTATTAACATTAATTCCTATTTCACTAAAAATAAGTAGAAAATATATTTGAGAAATTTGGTCTCTCAATTTGGTGACTCAGTTTTTTTATAGTTATGAAGAAGATTATAACCAATATTTTTTTGTTTGTTATAACAAAATACAAGAAATCTTCACTACTAAAGCCAGCCTTGTGGTGAAAGGTGGAAAAACATCAGAAACTTTTGGGACAAAAGCAAATATATTCACAGAAACCAAGCAGTGGCAAACTTCAGGCTAAATACCGATCATGACTGCCTTACTGAACACCTCCACCATATCAAGATCTACTAATCCCACAATTGCACAATTTCTAAGCAGCTGAATACAGTGAACAAGGAACATCTTCTTGTCTGCTTAGGATTAGATCACATTTATCAAGAATCAAAAACTTATAAAAACTATTTTTGGATGCAAGAAGATAAACGGACTAACTCATTGTTCTGCTATTAGAAAACAACAGCTTTTGTATCTATTTTTTACCTTATATCTGCATTAAAATATTATTAAAAAACTTAATTTAAATTAAATTTTATTACATTTTTTATTATATTATTTAGAATAGATTCATTTTTGACTACATAAAAAAATCAGATTTGAATACATGCCAAATTTTGCCAAAAAGTTAACCATTCATACTGCAATCTATGTGTACATTTTGCATAAACATTTTTTTGGACTCAAGAATTTTCAAAATAAATATTAAGGCAATAATATGAAAATTTTTTTTAAAATTAATTTTTCCATATAATGTATTTGTGAGTAAGTAAATAAAATAAAATAAACTATTACCTAATTTCTTTTGTATTGAAGTCCACTTTTGTCTTGCATTAAGTGCTTTTACAAGTTCTCTTTCATATATAATTTCATTATATCTTCTAATTCCTTCATTAATAAATGTAAACCCTGACCATTTCCTACGTTGTAATTGTATTTGATCGAATTTGTCTTCTTTGATTCCATGAACTATGTCAATCTGCTGTGACACTGGTGGTTTTGGTAAAACAGGTGGTACTTCTTTAGTAATCGGTTTTTCCAATTCCTCTGGCTATAATAAGTACATAAGTACGGTACATTAGCTATTTAATATTACACAAACTTTAAGTAAACTTCTAGTCTAAATATATTCTAGCTATTATAATGTCTATCATGGCTATCATATTGTCCCTTAACACCTGCAACTATGAAAGTTCACCAATACTACCCATCAGAATCATTTACTGTATTACATTTTTAACTCAATAAATTATATATATGAGTAACTTTTTTTTCTTTTTTTTTTTTTTTCATTATACAGGTTATCATTTTATTGTGGACATTACTGGAATTTCATTACTTTTTCATGGAATTTAAAAATTTGTTTTGTAAACTTTGAAAATAGCCCCCTTTTTCTATATGCCAGCTAACTTTAAAATTCCTTATGGAAACCTCAATTTTCTAGTGTTTTGTATTTCATATCAAATTTTAAGACTTTTTTATGCTATAATAATTTCCTTGAGGTAGGTTGCTGTCCTGTTTTACTCTATAGGTAAAATTATATAACCTTAAAAAAAGTCATTACGGCAGAGCTGGAAAAAAGAAAAGGTATAACTGCCACCTTGATTGGCATAACTAAACCTACATCTTCAGGGTTGAAAGGGAATATAATTTTATGGACTGAACCTTAGCGTTTGTTAGGATACTATATTAATTAGAGAATTTGAATCTAGTTAATACATTATCTTAAAAATAAAAATAATACAGCTCTAACACAAAATAAATCTCCTCACTGTTCTTTTCCTGCTTTTTTAACTGATTAACTCATGTAGTAGACTCCAAGGCTGTTTAAGTTCCTTGAATGCCATGCCCAAGATCCACCTGCAACCTTTCCTCTAGCAAGACCTTCATCATATCTATTTTACCACTCAAAGCTCTCTCTTTTGTGTTCCTCAGTTATTTAAAATCTCTCAACCATTACTCAACTGTGTCATTTTTACATAAAGTATTGGGTAGGTCAGTAGGCCTAGTCAGCATTTGTATAATTTTCCTAATTATTTAATACTGAATACTCACATAATTAGACATCTTGGTGAGTTTACACTTGTACCATTCAAAAGGGAAAAATTAACAAAATTCAGAAGATCGTACTGGACCTGGAAAGAATGGTTATATGTCAAGTAAAAAAAATCTTAAATTAGTTCACTCGTTGACCTTACCTTCTTTGGAAACCGGTGGTACCTGAGTTAACTATTTACAGGTAAAGAAATACAGATTAACACATAGAGTGCAGCTAGGTCACTGGCGCCATATTTCTTGCCAAGCGCTGGTGGCGTGTATGGCGCCGGCGGGGCAATACACTTCACTCTGTTACCAGCCCCACTGTAGCTCCGCAACCCCGAGGTAGGTATGATCGGCGGCATAGCGCATTCAATGTGTTAACTCATAACAGATTGGTTTATTGTAAAGACAGGTTAAAATAAGTAAAAATTATATATATATATATAATATTTTTAAAAAAAGGTTGATACACCCTTAAAGAAAAGTTACACTGATACGCTCTTAAAGAAAAATTTACAAACAATTAATCAAACCCACCCCAAAAAAAGAAAATTAAAATTTAGTAAACCCTCCCTTTTATTCAAAATTACAAATATTTTTGTTAAACAATAATAATAATAACAATTTTTTCTTAAGAGTGACAGAATGTTGTTCTTAAGACTAACTTATTATAAAGAGAGTAAAAAAAATGCTTCCATGTACACTATAGTTACGTTGGCCAACATAAAAAAAAGGAACAAATTTATTAAGAAAATTATGTTAAGAAATTTAGTAACAAAAAAAATGTTATTAGTTTATTGACGTCAAATTTAGAATTTAGAAAATTTAACCCCTTTGGGGTTTGAGGTCGAAAGGCGCTAGCATATCCCATCCAATAATTTATGTTTTGTTTCCTATTTATTAATTAATATTATTTATTTATTTATTTTTTATTAAAGCCTAAAACATTGTTGAAAAATTGACAATTAAACTCCTTAACCAAATTACATGAGTTCAAGTTTTTTTGGTTTTTCACTTTTACATTTTGTGCAATCGGTTTCCACTAATGAATGATAACTTGAAATGTTTTTTTCAGGCTGGAGACCTAGTTGAAATGTCTCTTGAAACTTGACTTGAACCAGCATGAGCTGAGAATTATAAAGGATTGAATTAGTAACTTGAACAAAGACCTTTTTCTAGTTTAAACACTGCTAGTAGAGTGTGGGACACTTGAGCACAAAAATGGTGGGGGTACCCCCACCCCTCCCCCCTCCCCCCTTGGCCCCTCCCCCTTTGCCCCTCCCCTCCCCCCTCCCCCACCTTTGCCCCTCCCCCTTCCCCCTCCCCCCTTTGCCCCTCCCCCTTGGCCCCTCCCCCTTTGCCCCCACCCCTCCCCCTCCCCCCTTTGCCCCTCCCCCCTGCCCCCACCCTTCCCCCTCCCCCTTTGCCCCTCCCTCTTTGCCCCTCCCCCTTGCCCCTCCCCTTTAGGCCCCTTCCCTTCCCCCTTTGGTCCCCCACCCCTCCCCCTGCCCCTCCCCTTTAGGCCCCTCCCCTTTAGGCCCCTTCCCTTCCCCCATTGGTCCCCCCACCTCCTCCCACCCCTCCCCTTGCCCCTCCCCTGTAGGCCCCTCCCCTTTAGGCCCCTTCCCTTCCCCCATTGGTCCCCCCACCTGTGACGTATTGTTGTCGAGACACACACAAGACACCATACACACATGACGTCATACACTTAACTTTTTTAATACCAGCGGGATTCGAACCTGTGAAGTTTGGATTTGAAGGCGGACACGCTACCGACTGAGCTATCGTGCATAGTATTACAAGTCGGATAATTAACGTAGTATATAAGCCGCCATGTTGTAACCGCAATAATGTGTTATATATATATAATGTGTTAAGATAGTTAACCTAACCTATAAGTGTCCTACTTTTGCCCATCCACAGCCTATCAGCTGTTACAATAATGTGTTATATATATATATAATGTGTTATATATTTATATAATGTGTTATATAACGTGTTAAGATAGTTAACCTATTAGAGTTTCCTACTTTTGCCCACCACGACCTAGGTACATTTAATGTGTTAAACATAGTTACCTCCGTTGTCTACCAGGGTGTAGCACATGTGTTTATGTATCGTGTTAAGACATTGTTAACCTAGACTTAATTCCTGCCTAAACCTATGCTTACCACAGTCCAAACGGGTGTTAGTCTGGCCACTATTTAACCAAACCGAAATTACCAACCGATTTACCAACCAACCAACCAAAACCAACCGATTTACCAACCAAAATATACTTTTACCAACCGAAATATACTTTTAGCAACCGATTTTCCAACCGAAATACACTTTTAGCAACCCAAACATCCAACCGATATACCTCGACCCGCGGACTTTGCTCCCCCCTGCGGGAACCCCCCACCGGCTGCGGGAACCCCCCACCGGCTGCGGGAACCCCCCACCGGCTGCGGGAACCCCCCACCGGCTGCGGGAACCCCCCACCACCACCACCTCCCAGCGTGTGTGGAAGTGACAGCATATCGGTCTCAGGCCAAATCCCTCTACTCCCCTCCAACAATATTCATATAGGTAAGAAAGGGGGGTCGCGTCGATTACCTCGTTTCGGCTACCATTCCAAGGTGTGTAGGTCAGGTTCTGACAGGTCTAGCCGGATTGTACAACAGTGCGTAACAGTGCGCATGCGTACTACTCGCTGAAAGGAGAGTGTCCACAGGTTTACTCCATCTACACTACCAGAGTGTAGCACCGGTCAAACAAGTTAAAACAAGGTGACTCACACGGTTGGTAAATAATATGAAAACGTGTAGATGTTTTAATAATGTATTCTCTCAGTTTAAAAAAGTTACATTACAGAGTACTAATAACGAGAATAAACACAGAGTTGAGTCAACTACCCAACCAATCAATGGTCCCCAGATTATTTTTTGAGTCACACACACAAACTTACAACATTACATTCCTATATTTACATCTCCGAAACATACACCTGCACAAGTCACCATGACAGTCTGACTGTTTACAAAATAATAAGTCTTTAATATAAAACTTTTGACAGTTCAGTACACAACAACTATAACACTGGTCCGATACAGTTCCTGTGCCAACAGTGGTTGTCGTAAATAAGCTGTACAGATCCATTATCGGTACGTTCCAATACCTGCACCTACAATGACAAAAGCTGAATGCCTGGCACTTTGTACATGCCAGGCCGTCAACTTGACATTCGGGTGCTTTAAAACATTTGTTAGCACAACAGTACCCGGTCAAATGTGGAGGCCGTACTATTACTGGAACACTGTACGACTTCCTTGAGCGGCAGTCGGCAAGCAAACAAGTGCACAGGTTTCCGTAACAATCTGGTTTTGTACAAAACACCAGATCTTTTATTTTGATTTTCTTACATGCGTTACCACAGCACACGTAGGATTCCAGCGTCTTACACAATTCCTGAAAAAGCAGAAAATAATTCGTTAAAATAAGCTTCTCCTCTATGTTTTACGGGGTTGGAACCGTCATCCGGTACAGTGAAGCCATAACAGAGCCCACATTACAAGCCGGGGCAAGCAGAAGGCTTTACCCCTTGTGGAAATAGCCCCAAATCCATCGCTATTTCCTGTGACCACCACTCCATTACAAAATTGTGGCCTCCAAATTTTTTTTGATTTTTTAAATTTTTTTGTATTTTTTTGTTTACGCTTTGACTCCGTGCCCAAATTGTACCTCATTCAAAGTTTATCAAGTCTTTCGACTGCGCCAGTGACCTTCAAACAGGTTTACGGGAGAATCAACTCCGCTCCAGGGACCTCCATACAACCTTGCGGACTTTTTAGTTCCACACCAGAGGGTAACACACATACACAGATGCCGGTCAGGTATCTTCATACCGTCCCCGCGACCTTTTAGGCAAGGAGTAAATCGTAATAACTTTTAGCACTTTTTAGTGCACATTTACTATCTACGTTACTATTATGCTGAGGTAATATACAGTTAATGTCTCCACTATGGGAGAATTTCTCTTCTTGAGGCAATTCCATGACGTGAGGATGGAATTGTCTCAAAAATAGTGCCTTTTCCAATCCTTTTGTGAAAAGTGTTGCAAAAGGCTTGCACAAAGTGCGTATCGTGTCCTCGTTGTAAGGTACACCGCCTTCATCCCATCTGATATAGTGGAAACGTGATTGTAGCCAACGAGCCGATTTTTGAGATTTTTCGTTAAGGAGAGAAAATCTGTAGGGCGGCTTAAAGACTGTAACACTTTGAAAGTGATCACCGACAATGGCCAATTCTTTGACTATATACTTGTTGTCGTTATCGTGAAAGGCGTGAAATTCAACTACCGCCGCTTGCATGTTTCTTAAACAACTTGACTTCGTCGTACAGTTTGTCCGCTTCGGGGAGCGTGCTAGATACGAGCTCGTCGCTGGCCAAGATCTCAATGATGTAGGAGCGTAACTCTTCCTCGATATAAAACAATTCGGCGACACGTCTGGACACGAGCGGCATACTCTCCTCGAATAGCCTCCATTCGTCAGCGTTCAAGGTCATACAATGTTGCCCATCGTACAATTGAACGTAACGTTTACCGAAAGTAGTCCGTACTATTACGTCACCGATACTCATGGCGAATTTTAACGTACTCTTGCTGCCGAGAGCTGCCGTTATAAATTTTAAATGAATCGACAATTCGTCGAGTAGATTATGATTGAAGTAAACAAATTTTCTACCACTCTGTACTAAAAGTCCGAGAGTGAAACCCGTATGCTGGAACAAACCGGTTGCTATGAATTTAGTACACTCTTTGTTTAAGAAATGAACGGATTTAAGAAAAATTCCCAAAGGGAGGTTAGGTGGTACCTGACGTTTGGTAGGAGCTCGCTCCACGTCCATCTTGCTCGGATCCATTGTCTCGACTGACCGACGACGGCGGTTACAACTGACTTCTTTGATAAAATGACGAAAGATTGTGCAAATAACCTTTCTCAAGTTCCGGTTCGATTAGAACCAATGGGAACTCGTGTAGACGAGCATCATCGAAATCGAATTGATAGTATTTTTCGCCGCTTATATCATCCTCCCCACAACTGACACAATAATGGTTGCGATAAACCATCCCCACCCCACCCACTAAAACGTAAACCGAATCCGAAGACGGGCCGATGTTACCCGAAGATAGCCGACTCTTTAAACCTGTATAGACATGTTCCGATACTTGCGACTTATCGACATGATATTTGTCGTCATCGTCGCCATCGTAGATATACTCTGTGAATGTCAAGGTCAACTGATTGTCTATTTCACTAGGGTTGAATAAATAATATAGTTTGCTTTCGCTAAAAAAGTCCTCTAAATCCGATATTCTATCCTTAGGCACGAGCCTGAGGAAGGCATGAACGACTCCTGGGTATGTGGTGCACATGATGTCTCGATCGTGAATGACTGGTTCGATAATTGTATCGCGTTATAAGAGAGACTGTGCGCATGCGCATCTATTCCACTACCTTTCTAACCGTGCCCGTAAGGAGATTGTACACAATATGCGAGTCGTGTAAAATCAGACAATAGGCTGTAGTAGTTGCAGGTATATTGGCGGAAGTTTCTATTTCTAGTCTGACATCCACGGGACCAGATTTAATAGAATCGTTCTGTTTGGAACAATCGATTACGAAGAGAGGACAATCTGTAAAAGATTGTAAATCTAGACTGGGCAAGGACTCGTGCGTATAGTACGATTCTTGGAATCTATGGTACATTTCGTACAATGTGGAAATATCGCCGTTAATATTATCGTAAGGAAAATACTGTGAATTTAGATAGAGTTTTAAATTTGAAAGGCCGCACTTGTCAAACACAGAGGCATCCTTTTTGATCTGATTTTTTCTATCTGTTTGGAAGGCTAGAATAACATAGCGTGGTTTTTCCAGCTGATTAGCGGTTTTAATTGTCCACGAAATCTGATTTGTTTGCGGCACTATTGGATACTCGTGTAACTCCCAACTACGAAACGGAACATGGACAGGTTCGTCTCTTTCGATCATTTTCAAAAGATTCAATCGGAGTGAATCTGAAACCGTCACATAAGGCACTCTCCAGTGTATACTAGTTATCTTTAGATTAACGGTTGTAGCATCATCACTGTATACAGCGTTCAAATCGGAGGCCGAACGTAAGAGCACTAGTTCCTGTTTTACGTTCAGTACAATCCGTTGGTAGTCTTCGAAAAAGCCCATCAACAGCTTCAATGGTACAGAGAGGGAAAAGTTTGAAACGGTAGCCATCCCACCGGCTCCCAACCATCCTGCGTTGCTGAATTTATTCTTCTCACTCTCTCGCAACGACAATAGATTTTTAATGGTACTCGTGATGCCTACATTTCTCGTACGGTCCACTTCGCTACCGGCAAATTCGTATCTAATATCGTCAAATAGAAAGGCTACGGCATTGTTGACCAATTTCACCGTTGCAGCAGTGCCGTCCGCTTTTGTACCGCTCAGTGTTCCTTTTATATGCAATATACTACCAAACGGTGCTGTGATCACGTCCTGTTGATTTATGGGAATACGAATTTCATCGTTATTACCGTACGTTGACGACGCATAAGGTCTGTGCGAATGATATTCCAGACCACTGATGACGTCATTGTACTCTGCTGCACTATCTATTGCCAGTAGATCCATTTTTCACTTTAAATCCCAAAGCCGAGAGAAAACGTATATTTCTAGCTGTTAACTCTGTCGAGTTTGAACGTACACTGATACTGTTCTTATAACGTTGTCCATTAAATACGAGACCCATTTCTACGTAAATGCAATCGGACAGAAACTGATTCTTCTCTGAAATTTATAGGTACTCCGTTCTGATCTCTAAGGCTTACGGTGATGTTATGAATGGTTTTCACGTTGACTGGTAAATATATTACAGTCGTCGGTATTTCGACAATCTTGTACCCCGGAGCCACTTGTGGGTAAAACTCGTGTATATTGTGTGACTCTTTTCCATTTTGAAATGACCCAGTTACAATATTACACGCAACTCTAATAACATTCACTCTTATAATATCGACGGGCAGCTCAGATTCGTGTCTTTGGTCGGCTGATAAATTCCCATTATTGAAACCGAGTAATTTTCCTATAGACCCGTCTTTAAAATGAATAGTCTTTGAACACTTAAGTTCCGTTTTAAGTGTGTTATTGTTCGGCTTGAGTGAAAATGTCACCCCCGACGGCAGTTGGGTTTTGATATATTTTTCAATATCCTCAATTTCGTACGAACCTGTCGGTATGTTAACGGTCACTTCATAATTATCGTTTTGATCTCCACCGAGATACAATTTATTATTAATTCCCTCTTCGATATTGGGAATGGAATTGTACACAGCAAGATCAATGAGACCGATTTCCCACTCTCCATTGGATAGATCAATCGGTGGAAAGAAATCACACCAAAGTGTAGAACTATTTCCGTTTAAAACAACACTCATGGTAGTAGAAACTGTAAGCACAAATGTCCACAGACGACTGAAGTGTCACTTTGATGTCGCTTGTAATTATAGTGAATATTAGCGTTGGAACCAAAATATCTAGTCAGTTCGAGTGGAGGTCTAAGATTTCCAAAACTGTCATAGTATTCTACATTTACACCGCGCTTTTTATAACACACCCAATGTGTACCTTCACCCGTGCTACTATCGAGGTTGACAATGGCGGATTCGTTTTTCAACGGCCCCGTCGGGGGAAGATTATCCCTCATAAAAACACCTCTGAAATACGGTATCCTCACGGCATATTTCTCTAAATCAATATTCGTTAACGGTCTGTTTGGTAATGAATCAATCAAACTTTTTTTTTATTGATCTTCTTCTTCTTGCCTTTCAGTCCCCTGCCTTTTGGATACGGTTTGAGATACAGACCAGTGCCTTTAGCATATGGTTTGAGATACAGACCGCTGCCTTTTTGATACGGTTTGAGATACAAACCCCCACCCAACAAGAGACGTTTCCCTCCACCTCCCAATTTGGATTTCGCTTTCATGGCCGTTGTTACAGCCCACGCTGCTGCCCGTTCACCCATAGACGCGTTACCCGATTTGACTCGACTCCAAGCCCGTTCTGCTAAAATTTTATCCGCTTCTCTACGATGCTCCGAATCACTGTATTTGCTGTACGCTATATCGTGCTCTTTACAAGCTTCGTCCAGCGGATTGACTCCTTTATCACCTCGGGCTAATCTCTCGGCTAACTTTGTACCCGGACCGCAATAGTTGTAAGAGGGTAAATGGAGTTCTACAGGCAATAGATCTATAGCCTTGTTTAAAACCCTATCACCAACGCTTAAAATTCCAGAAACGAGACCACGGCCCTTTTTGACCCTTGTTGTTCGTCCCTTTGCCATTTCTATACTGAATCAATACTCAAGGGTGCAACGTATTTATGGTGTCGTCGCGAAAAAATTGGTTATAACTTATCGCTCGAACCCCATAGTGATCTCCAGTTCGTTACTCGGTCTTTGGAAACATCCACTTTACTGTATTCTCTCTTAATAACACGAGCGAATTCTACAAGTTCCGATTTACTGTACGCCTTAAAACCATTTTCCAACGCCTTTATAGAGCCGGCCAATTGTGTCACTGTAATTGCATCCGTATCGACATCGCCTTTGGCGACATTACAGATACGTTTCCCCTCGGCGTTAAAACAATCGCCATTTTTCAACAACAACACATTGTTCCTTATCCACGTCTCCAATTCTCGAATGTATGTTTTCAACTGTCTTAAAGTCACTACATCCATATCGTCGACGGCATCGGCTACACTAGTTATCCTCTTATTTTCAGCATTGAAAACCGATTCACCGGATGTCGGTGATTGGTGTAGATGTACGGTATTTTCCATGAGGAAAATCAAAGTGACAGCATCATCGGCGTAGACGGGAGAACCGACACTTGCAATTCGACGATGAAGAAAATAATACCCCATATGGTCGGATACAATACTTTTATTGTCAACGTACCCCTTATTGGCGGCGTCCGTCTTACTAGAGGGATACTTTAAATTACAGATTCTAGCGTTACGAGCATCAAAGGCTCCCGCTTCCATCTCATCGCTCCCCTCCACATTTTTCAAGAGAAAATTTTTCCTGGCGTATGCTATGTTGACGGCATCACCGTCGTCTATAGGTTCACCTACATCTTGTATTCGACTCTGTTTAACGGAATAGTCGGTCATAAGTTTAATCGGTATTAGAGATTCGAGATATCCTCTAGTTACAGCGTCATCGGTATCTTTAGTCGGACCCAGACCGCCCAAGGGTATGCCCTTTGTGTGATATTTTTGTGCGACTTTATCAAAGGTTATACACGTCTTATCCACAGTGTCTAGATTAACAGCATCTTTTTCCGTTAGAGGAGCGCCTACATTACGCAAGAGTTTACCCTTTATATCGTAGTTCCCCTCAGGGGTAAGGTCGTACCCTCTAACTATCGGTTGGGTGGAGGAGGATAAAGCCTTTCTCACCGAATAACGTCCAAACTTGTCGACACTCATCGTATTAATGTTCTTATTTTTGCAATTCCCGCGCCTTTTATAATTCCAGCTTCTTTTAGTTCTTCTATAATAGAAGCTATCTCATTTGCATGTCCCGTGTGTCCTGCATCGTGAGATGCCAACAAATGTCTCAGTCTGTCACACAACTCATTCGGATCGTCCCAGTATGAATAACCTCTACCGCTAACTTTTTTAGGTGGAAATAACTGCTCTATAATGTTTCTATATTTCATAGATTTGTTACGATTAACTTGTCCGTTCGGATCGTATAATCTTTTGTGTGCACTGGATCTCACACAGATATCTCTATACGCTCGTAAATCGGCCTCGGTATATATATCATCATCGGGTATACGCTTAAACACCAACTCGTACAATCCTGGCGTCCCTTTATAGTGAACTCCGTCAATTATAATCTCACCATCGTCCGACAACTGAAGAGTCTTGTTACCGATCATCATAGAGTCGGCTCCGATTTTCGGTCCGTAACTGTGATCTATATTCTGACTACCGGCGGTATCTTTAATCATTTTAAGCATATATTTTCGTGCCAGCGGATGTGCGAAAGTACTGTTTACCCATTGTTCAGATTCACTTTGCCCTACAGGTGTGGACAATAGTTCCCTTACACTGGGCTGCGGTCGGTCCGGAGTCTCTGCAATTACTTCAGTATCCATAAAATCAACACTGGGAGTAGCCGGTACTTCCCCCCACTCTTCATTTTTCTCTTCCTCACTCTCGCTGCTCCACTCATCCGCTATTTCCGTCTTTTCATCCAACTCTTCTTCTTCTTCGGGTTTAATTTCTTGTTTCGGCACAAACACTCCACTCTTCTGCAACTCTTTAATTATCGGTGTGTATTTCTTAGTATACATTCGTTCCTCTTCGACCTCTCCGTACCTCAACTGTCTGTACTTTTTCTTTATAGCCTTGCGCAATCTGGCTATCTCCAGCGTTAGATGCTCTCTCTTCCCAGACATCTTGTAGAATGACGTTTGTTGCAAGTATCAAGCCTTTTGTACCTTAAAAATCTGTTACGATTCGATCAAAACCAATTCTAAATCTTCCATTCTCCGGTTCACTGTCCTTGTCTATTACAACGAATCCATGTTTATCTTTCCACGCGGTTGCACAAATGTTTTTAAATGCACTAAACACCATGTCAGTGTTTACGTGATCATTGTAAATGTGTCGTAAATTGAGATCGTCCTGCTTGAAAAGGACCAAGAGATTGGCATTGTCTCGAATCAATTGTTTGGGAATCCTGCTGTACGTCTGTCCTAAGTAGAAGGAATCTATATTATTGTGACGTCCCATGGTGAAATAGTTACGTATATTGTCGTGTTTCTCGCAAGCTATGTCGTCAAATATTATTATCGAATTTGGCTCCGCTTCACTAGGATGGATGACATTTTCGTTGTCCGTGTATGTGTAATAACCGATTTCTTTGGTATTTCCCAGTATAGTTTCCAAAAACTTGTACTTTGGCTGCTGGAGTGATTTAGAAAATACATAGACGTTGGCAAATTTCAGGCCATTTGGATTGAAGAGCAGATTAAATAGCACATTAGTCTTGCCACTGTTTGATGGGCCGCACACTATAGATCGAACTGTGTTTGGTAATAAAGAACTGTGACGGTGCATTGTTGACCCGCCGCCTCCTGCAACAACGTCAAAGTTTCTTACACGTAGTTTATCCGCTGTGTTTTTTAAACGCATTACGCAACGTTTGTCTAAATACTGTGGAAAACTAACAGTGCTATCCTATTAAATACCTAAACAACAAGCTTGGTTTTATCAATCCAACTGTCGTGTTCCTTGTCAAACCCTAACCACCGCACCAGTACTTTGTTACCCTTTTTGCGTAATACTTTTTCAACAAGATATACGTTGCCGATCCTTGACCTGCTTAATTCTTCGGCATAGAATCCCCCTTTCAGAATGTCACCTTTCGAGTCTTGTAGAATGTACGTTACAGGATTGGTCGGTACAACGGCGTACACGGTAAACACTTCGTTTGTCCAGTTGGGTAAATATCCTTTAGCAAAAGTCTTTTTAAATTTCGATATTCTAACTTTGTCGTCCACTTTAAATCGCGCCAGTGCTTTTGTACTCTTGCGTGCTGTTTTGTCCAGTAACATTTTCTCGTGCTTTTTCAACACTTGAGCGGGTTTCATGCCTATAGTACTGTGCACAGTGTTATTGTAGGTCTTTACTACGTTTTTCAACAGCTCCACCCACTCGTAACTACCGCGTGCCGTAAATTCACGCCACATTATATTTTTCAAAGTACGGTTCAGACGCTCAACCATAGACGCTTTCTTGTCTGAAAAAGTGGCGTAGTGATTTATATTGTATTTTTTCATTAATCTCTTTACGTGCATATTGAAAAACTCCTTCCCCTGATCGGTCTGAAAGTTATTCATAGGATGTTTTTTCAGTATCGGTTCTAACGCTGTAGATACGTCTAGAGCCGACTTTGTCTTTAGCGGTTCTGCAAACGCAAATTTTGTTAGACAATTTATCATTGTCAGTATATATTTGTAGCCTCGGTTTTCCTTAGCATATGGAATCATTTCCACTAGATCGGCTTGGTAAAGGTCGTTAACTCCTTTCAGTGTCACACTACGTGTTTTGAAATTTCTTCGAGCGGGCTTGTGGAGCTCCGCCGCAATGGCTCGCCTTACATCCATTAGGTAAATGAGTGTGTTTACAGATTGGTGGCACTATTTATTTCGTGGAGATACTCTGGTGCAGGTAATCTCGAAATTATCGCTGCTTGTTCCCGCCTCACCGTTGCTTTGGATTAGTCCGCCAAAAATTGTCCATAAGAGATCGACAGAGATTTCGGAAGCTTTACGAAAAGCAACGTATCCAGGCGTCTTTGTTTTAAAATTGAGACTAGTAAAAGTAAAGCCCAACAGATCACCATCAGCTGTTCCATTTTTCATTTTGTCCACCAAACATTCAAAGCCTCTTTTTATCCAATCAATTTCCGTGACATTCTCGGGTGGTGAATGAAATTTAAACTGAATTTTAGTCCTTAGAGTACGAAATTTTTTCGTCACCCTACTTTGCGAGGAAACAATGTAAATTGGCTCCATAGTTCTTTTCAAGTAACTCTAACCGTGTGAGTCACCTTGTTTTAACTTGTTTGACCGGTGCTACACTCTGGTAGTGTAGATGGAGTAAACCTGTGGACACTCTCCTTTCAGCGAGTAGTACGCATGCGCACTGTTACGCACTGTTGTACAATCCGGCTAGACCTGTCAGAACCTGACCTACACACCTTGGAATGGTAGCCGAAACGAGGTAATCGACGCGACCCCCCTTTCTTACCTATATGAATATTGTTGGAGGGGAGTAGAGGGATTTGGCCTGAGACCGATATGCTGTCACTTCCACACACGCTGGGAGGTGGTGGTGGTGGGGGGTTCCCGCAGCCGGTGGGGGGTTCCCGCAGCCGGTGGGGGGTTCCCGCAGCCGGTGGGGGGTTCCCGCAGCCGGTGGGGGGTTCCCGCAGGGGGGAGCAAAGTCCGCGGGTCGAGGTATATCGGTTGGATGTTTGGGTTGCTAAAAGTGTATTTCGGTTGGAAAATCGGTTGCTAAAAGTATATTTCGGTTGGTAAAAGTATATTTTGGTTGGTAAATCGGTTGGTTTTGGTTGGTTGGTTGGTAAATCGGTTGGTAATTTCGGTTTGGTTAAATAGTGGCCAGACTAACACCCGTTTGGACTGTGGTAAGCATAGGTTTAGGCAGGAATTAAGTCTAGGTTAACAATGTCTTAACACGATACATAAACACATGTGCTACACCCTGGTAGACAACGGAGGTAACTATGTTTAACACATTAAATGTACCTAGGTCGTGGTGGGCAAAAGTAGGAAACTCTAATAGGTTAACTATCTTAACACGTTATATAACACATTATATAAATATATAACACATTATATATATATATAACACATTATTGTAACAGCTGATAGGCTGTGGATGGGCAAAAGTAGGACACTTATAGGTTAGGTTAACTATCTTAACACATTATATATATATAACACATTATTGCGGTTACAACATGGCGGCTTATATACTACGTTAATTATCCGACTTGTAATACTATGCACGATAGCTCAGTCGGTAGCGTGTCCGCCTTCAAATCCAAACTTCACAGGTTCGAATCCCGCTGGTATTAAAAAAGTTAAGTGTATGACGTCATGTGTGTATGGTGTCTTGTGTGTGTCTCGACAACAATACGTCACAGGTGGGGGGACCAATGGGGGAAGGGAAGGGGCCTAAAGGGGAGGGGCCTACAGGGGAGGGGCAAGGGGAGGGGTGGGAGGAGGTGGGGGGACCAATGGGGGAAGGGAAGGGGCCTAAAGGGGAGGGGCAGGGGGAGGGGTGGGGGACCAAAGGGGGAAGGGAAGGGGCCTAAAGGGGAGGGGCAAGGGGGAGGGGCAAAGGGGGAGGGGCAAAGGGGGAGGGGGAAGAGTGGGGCAGGGGGTGGGGGCAGGGGGGCGGGGCAAAGGGGGGGAGGGGGAGGGGTGGGGGCAAAGGGGGAGAGGCCAAGGGGGGAGGGGTGGGGCAAGGGGGGAGGGGACAAGGGGGAGGGAGGAGGGGTGGGGGCAAAGGGGAGGGGCCAAGGGGGAGGGGCAAAGGGGGAGGGGGAAGGGGGGCAAAGGGGAGGGGGAGGTGGGGAGGGGCCAAGGGGGAGGGGGAGGGGTGGGGGTACCCCCACCATTTTTGTGCTCAAGTGTCCCACACTCTACTACTACTGTTTCTTGATTTATAATGTAATATATTTCTCTGTAACTAAGCTTGATGAGCTAAAACTGTAATTTAGGTATTTCATTGTGAAAATAAGAATGTTATATATTTTAAATAACTCAATTAAAGATTTCACTTTATAATGACTGCAATTTAAATGAACTAATATGTTGTTTAAAAACGGCTGTTTGAATTTACAAAGTTATGTTCTACTTGCATGCTAAAATTTATTTATAATTGAAAAGCATATTTGAGTTTTTTATATTCAATAAGACAATACATATTTTAATATAGCCAACTCAGTAAATAGAAAGAGTAATTTTCCTTTACCTGGTTCAAAAGAAGATATCAGGAGTTGTCCAAAGGCAACGAGGCATCGTAACAAAATGACAAAGTTATGATTTCGATTTAATTTTGAAAAACACTATGAATATATTAATAAAGCACTTTAATTAGACATTTTAAAATAATCAATGACAAGCACGAGGCTTTTTTGTAAGTGTAATTTTAAAAGTTTTGAATCATTGCGACTAGTGTTTTCTGCTCAATGGCAAGACTCGACTATAAAAAATGGCCCAGGTAAATGTTAACTGCCTGAGGCGAAGAAGCAGAGATCATCCGATACCGCTTCAACCCCTCACCGCCAGGGTACAGCACCTCCTGGCTGTTAAATTGTTATACTGGTTTTACATATGGAAAGCTACACACTCTTACGGTATTACATTTTTCTCTTGCCTCATGTCTATTCTAATTGTATAATGGAAACAAATTATTATTTTTAAAATGTAATCAATATATCCTTATATCTTACTTATTCCTAACATGATGTTAGGAAGCTCTATTTTTCAATGTTGGGTACTACAGAATTAACATGTAATCACCTTTGATTCCATCTATAATAACAACAAAAATATTTTACCCAAAATATTATTTCAATAGACAATATAGAATAGCGATTCCTTGCAGTATAGTATGGAAACAAAGAGAATAACTGATTTTATCCATGAACCTTGTGGTTTAGACAAGTCAAAAAGGTAGTTGGTCTCTTGCTACTTTTGTTTTAGTAAAATACTAATTTTCGTCTTGTGTTCTAAATGTATAATGAGACTGGATAGACAAAAGTATTTGAGTTATCTTAAATGTAAAAGAAAATCTAAATATGCCCTTTTATAATGCAAGTACAATAAAACATAGTTTATCTCTTTAATTCTGATCTCCAGATAATCCAGATTGATTTTTCAAAATGTATTTTTATTTTAAGTGATAAGTAATATATTTATCAACTAAATGTTTTAAAAGCTTTACTTGTAACAGAATAGTGATATTAGGAACAAGAATAGTAAATCTTATTTTAATCCATTTACAGTCAAAATACTGTTCAGTACTGTATTAATATTTGGTGCGATTTTAGTTATGACCAGATTGTTTGAAGTTGAAATCATCAACGGACTCAACAAAAGTGTAGATGGTCGTGACAATTTGGTGCCACTGCTTCAACAGTGGTGGTTTTTGATGTTAGGACTTCAACAGTGTACGACTGGAAGAAGAATAGTAAACAAATTGAAGAATTCTGTTTTAAAATATTGACTAAAGACAATTTAGACAATAAAGTAACTGCAAAAAAAAAGCAAAGAACAAAACTTTAACAACACGTTTTGTGTAGTTTTTAGTGTGAAAACAGAATGTGGTGTTCCAATTTATTCTATCAATTTTTGTTTTTTGGCGACTTATCATTCAAGTAAAAGCACCTAGTTGAAATATAAAAAATTCCAACAGTGATCCAAATTTTACTGCTAGTCAGGGTTGGTCAGACAGGTTGAATATCGCCACGTAAACGTTAATTGACAATTACCAAAAAAAGTTTGTCTGGTGATTTACAAGCCTGTGATCCCTTCAAAAAATATTTTAAACAATTAATGTTAGAATAAAACTGATGTTAGATCAAATTTATAACACAGACGAAAGTGGTTTATATTACTGTATGCTGCCAAGTAAAACTCTCTCATCAAAATTAGATTGTTTCGCCAAAAATAATAAAAAGATCAAGGACAGAATTAAAAACGATCAAGTAATGGATTTAGCAAACATAAATTTCTACTTATGCTAATAGGAAAAGCAAAAATCCTGGAGAACTCGAAAACATTAATTGTGATTCAAATTATGCGTGAATGAACAGTCTGATTTTTTAAATTGGTTTTTCAAGTGTTTCTGCCAGAAATGAAAGGATTTTTAAAGGAGAAAAACTCCAATCAAAGTGGTGTCATTGATAACTGACTAGTGGAGATATAAAAGTCATGTTTTTTCCACCTAATGTGAATGTATTATTGTCGCCAGAGGATCAAGGTGTCCTAGAAAATACCGACTCTACATGCAGGATGTTAGTAAGCTACTTGAAGATGAGGTTGAAAATGGTATAGTCCAGTCACTTAAAACACTTGTCTTAATGTGAATAGTGTAATTTACATTCTTGGGAACATGTGGCTGAACAGACCCTCATAGAATCCTAGAAAAAACTATGGCCTAATATTTGTGAAACGCTTGAAAACAACAGTGCATTTGTAGGTAAAGAAAATGTTTCAGGTGAATTACAGACTTTCAACTTTTTGGAAGTGTTCATGTAAATTGATGACTCTTCTGATGTTGATGTCGATGAGACTAACAACTTGTTTGATGCAGATAATGATGAAGTATACGCCACAATGACCAAGGAAGAAGTCATTCCATCCTTGTGACACTGATGACAAAGAAGAAGGACAACTGGAAGAAGTGATGACTCACATTGGAGTAATGGTCAGCATTGATAAACTTCTCTCTTATGTAGAACACCAATCAGATACCATAATGGCAGAACTCTTGATAACGAAATAAATGTGTGACCGAGCTGCTCGCAAATGATGTATGAGACTGGCACAGAAAAAAATGGTACAATATTTTACTAATCAATAGTTTTGTTGCAAGTGTTAATTATGTTTTCAGTGTATATAATATAATGTTTTAAGTATGTGTAGAGAGTTTTTACTTGTTAATGTATGTGTTATCTATATAAATGGTAAGTTTACAGTGTATATTTTCTTGTATTCAATTTTGCCACTATTTTTAGATGATCAGGATTTTAAGTTCTTTTTAACAACCCAGTATGACAACAATTATTGTGACAGACCTGGAAAAATTATGAAATTGCTTACCTTGCAAGCAAGGCAGATGTCATTGAAGCTACAAACATATATAAAGTCTTGGGTGGGAGAAAACTTGGGTCAGTGGGCCAAGATTGATTAAGGAAGGTGCTGCAGGAATTTTTGAAGATAGCCAGATGGACTTGGCGAGTAAGAGATTCCTGGGAGTATAATTCTTGAAGTAGCCATACTGACTTGGCATGTACAAGCTACCTAGCAGTATTGAGACTTCAGATGAGCATCCATGAGTGGCAAGCAGGGTAAGCAAACTACATTTATAAACCTTATAATTATTTCAGAGTAAATTAATTATAAAATATAACGTAGAATCAGATCTGTGAGTCACAACAATTCGAGTCATTCTGGATTAATAGTAGTAATAAGGATATTGTAGTATTGTAATAAGATAGGTGATAGTCATTCTTAATAATATTTGTTAATAAAGATTCATTAAATACTGAACCACTGATTTGAGTAGATTGAAAGTAAAGAACCCAGGCAGTAAAAGGAACTTCCTAACAAATCCAAATTTGTTAGAGGAGCCATTCCTAACACAGGCAATAATAAATCCCTTGCTGCCCTCCAAATATATTAACTGTCAGGAAGTCCTATGAAGCCTTTGTGAAACAGCTCAGAGAAACATACAGCTCTTGTAAGGCTACCAGAAATAACAAATATACTAGCAATAAAGGAGATCAACTGATAAGGAAGACATCTCAACTTTCTCCAATAAGTCTTGAGTTATGTTCTAGGATCTCTGGAGACCTGAGAAAAATGCACTGACTAAGAACCTGTCTCATGACCACAATTACCTACAGAGCCTTACACACAAGTCAGACTATAGTAAGAATATTACCATTTTATCATTAAAACAGCTAACCAGTACTTTACTCAAGTTGTAAAGAAAGAATTTGAGACTTTTGGTTGAACTTTTAATATGATAGCTACTGTCTTTTCGGAAAACATATTGTATACACAGAAATCTTCAACATTAACCCTATGATAATGATATGATGCTGCAACTGAAACCATTCATCATATTTAATAGCTTTATTGCTATGTAAATGATACCAAATTTTGTGTACTCATAAAGGTTATAGTCGTTTCTGGGTAATTTTCTTCTGAAGTTAAAATCATTCTTAAAAAACTAAAGAACTATGAAAACATAAGAGACAGATTTATTCAGGATTTTAGTAAGGAAGCCTCATCTTTAGTAACACACCAAAATAGGGAAAGGAAAACCTTTTCCACTGGGTTGGTCCTCAATTTGAAACAATCTGGACATTCTTCCAATCAATTGAATAGCTCTATTATTGTATTATTGTTGAGGAATGGTGTTTTCAGTCTTTGAGTGGTTAATTCTATCTGAGCCATACAATAGTGACCATGCTGCTGTGAAACTTACATTTTCTGACTTCTCTTGCTGTAATGAACGCTTTCCCAAATGGATTTTGCGCTAAGCAAAATGGGAAAGTTTCACTAGTGAATTTGTATCACCTATTTATATTAATAATGTTCTTATTAATGAGCAGAACAGTCTTTTATGGAAGCACTCCGTACAGCAGCGGACAACATTCCAAAAATGTGGACAAAACCACTACATTCACCAGCTCCGTGGTGAAACGATGAATGCAGTGATGCTCTCTGTTTATGTTGTAAAGTTTAAGAAAGTTTAACTGAAGATCTACATGTGAAAACCTTGAATGATATAAAATACTACAAGCCAAAGGACACAGAGTGTTTAGGCAGAGTAGAAACGAATCTTGGGCCCAGTTACATTGGGACAGTATCAAGAACCCTACATCAATGGTGTGGAAAAGTTATGTTCTGTTTTTGATCCTCCTCTTTCTGTTTCCTTATTGGGACTTAAGCTGCGGGATAGTGTTTTGATTACAGATAATTATGATATTGTTAATATTTTGGTGTCATTATTTGTTAAGTTTTCATCTACTGCTGCTTACAGTAATACCTTTTGTTTCTATAAATGGTCTCAAGAACAGTTAACTTCACTTTAGGTCCATCGGAAGAATGTCCATTAAAAACCCTATTTTACGTACAGGAATTGGAGTCTGCTATGTGTTATAAGGATAGGTTTCTGCTCCAGGCAATGACGAAATTGTTTATTCTATGATTAAACACTTCCCAACTTCGGAGAAGCTGACTTTCCTAAATATGTAATCGTATATTATTACAAACCTTTCCTGATACTTGATTGGAGGCTACAGTAAATTCCTCTTCTAATCCTGGTAAAGAAAAAAACCAAACCAGTAAGTTACAGTCCCATCTCTCTCACTAGTGTAATTTGCAAGCTGGTAGAGAGAATGGTCAATCGGTGCCTTGTTTGGTACCTCGAAAGTAACCAGCTGCTTTGTAATGAACAATGTGGCTTTAGGGTCGATTATCTACTGATCAGCTGGATTCATTAGAGTCTGGCATACAAAATACCTTTTTCTTGCATCAGAGCTTGGTGGTAGTGTTTTTTGACCTGGAAAAGGCCTATGACATGACTTGGCTAAGAGGACTTCTGAACACTTTAAAGTTATGAATCTTTTATAAAAACCATCCTTAGCAACATATATTTCAGAGTGTGTGTTAGAACTAGTTGTCAGATAGTTATCATTTAGAGAATGGTGTCTCAGGGTGGTGTACATGACCCTGTTTGCTGTGGCAATCAACAGCAACACTTGAATGTTACACTTAGTTCTTGGTATGAAATCGATAGGACTTGTATGTTACATTTTTACCATGCTGTTGTTCGATCACGGATTGATTTTGGCTCTATAGTCTACTTATCTGCAAGACCATCAGTAATTAGGAAACTTGATTCTGTTCATAATTCTGCTCTTTGTATTGCTTCTGGTGCATTTCATATAATCCCAGTCTATATCTTACTTGCTTTGATTGAAGGCAGTCAGTCAACATGAAAGTCACTCACCGTGACGAAATTAATATAGGTAGTGTTCAAAATTATTTTTCATTTTTAAATGTGATTTCTAAATGTGTGTGTTTATTATTATTATACTGTAATGTGATAAGTGTTCTACATGTTCTGATGATCTCTGACAAATAGCCGAAACAGGTATGAACTTTAATCATTTATATATATACGATTGCTCAGGCAAATAAAAGATCTATAAACATATCAATATATTTAGGCCTTAAACTTTAATCACATAACCAATGTTTGGAAAAACAAAGAACTTTGAGCATATCAGACATCATGATCATTTCAAGCTGAAGCCTTATTTAAACTTTGAATGTTACTAAAAAGAAAACTATATACACCTTTATCATAATTATTTAGTTCTTTGCATGAAAAGGGGTTTTGTAAACATTCTGTACCTACATGTATTTTTTAAAGATAATCTATTAATTTCAAAGTATATTCTACTTATCAACTTACTTGCTCTTTTACAATCTCCCGAACAATCAAAGCTATATATGGAGTTATCACTGCAGCCTCAGTTTCACCATGGATTATGGTTTGGCCTTTTTTGTCAGGTGATGGTGGTTTGCTGCATAATTTTCCATCTAGGTATATTTTTCTTGTATATTTAACCTTTGTCATTTTCTTACAATACACTTCATAGGTATTACACAATAATTAATTTTTATTTAGAAACATATAGATTTAAAAACAAAAATATTACTATAACCTGATTTAGAGACTTTGCATATGATACAATTACCAATATTTAAGAAATGGTATATCATAACTTGAACCAGCTGGCTAACAATTATTTGATTTGGTTGTTAAGTCAATATGAATCAGTATAAAGAATCATCCAATTCTTGTAATGTAAATGGTTTATTTCAATTTTACTAAAATAGGTGGACAATTATATGATAATCGACAAAAGTATAATAATTTATATGAATGATGACAAAGATTGTTGATGACAAAGATTATATCAAGGTAAGATAGTTTTAAAAATATCAGTAATTGATTATTTACCTTATCCTATTACTTAATTAGGCCTACTTAAACAAAGTAAGTGAACATTTCAGATTGTTATAGAATCTTTGGACTATTAACCTACCTACAAATGTTCTTCAACGAAAAGACTCAACTTTCGGTGAGCTAGACCGTACGTTTCCCCTATTCTTATTTACTATACGTACTAGTCTTGAATCCTAAAGTTTGTTTGTCCAGGATCCGTTTCCGCGTAACAAAGAACAAATTATTCAATCCCCTGGGAGTGTAAGCTTCTGTATTTTGTCTGGCCTGGATTGAATAACCCCTTCAACAGTTTCGGTTACCCCAAACTGCCGGTACCCCCTTATATTTAATTACTTCCAATTATTATATTTAATTTACCCTTATGCTCAGGAAGAACACGATTTACTTTTTTATCTTTTTTACCCCTAGGGACCGTGTTCTTGAGAATATCTTGTAAATACACTATATCTTACTTTTATTCAAAAATATTAGCTGTAAACATAACAAAGAAGTGTGGATAATTATGAAAGACTACACATTGTTTTTGATATTAATAAATGAAAACTTATTTATTTTATTTTAGTCAAAAGAAACAAAAAATCAAATTTTCTTAATATACCAAAACTTATTTTTCAGGATTATTATATTAATATTTTACTAATTATGAAAAAGAAATATCCACACACAAGTATTAAATCTTAACCTACACAATTTTTATTTGATTATTTTTAATTTATATCCCAGGAAAATCAGTATTGAATTTAAATCTAATTTTTGGCCAACTTTGCCTTAACAAGAAAAAGAATAATTTGGATAGTTTTTCAGACCTTGACCGCCATCTTTAAAATCCTGGTATCGATGCTCCTAAATGGTGGGATGATTTTAGTTCTCTGGTGTCCAGTTGTTGTTGAAGTTTACAGTTGATCCATGTGTCCTTAGCGGAGTTCTTGCGGCGTGTTAATTTTCATTAACTCTGGATGCTTAAGATTTGCTACTCTTTCGGAACTCACTGCCAATTCGCTAATTTAATATTTCACTTCTAACTTCGATTTATTTTCTTTCAGATTTTATCTTTAGCACTGACACTTAAACATTTTACCTTTATAACAAATTTTTCGAGATAGCTTCGGGCTTAGTAACACCTTACACCTTACATTTCTTTAATTGATTTTTTACGAGAGAGAGAAGAGAGAGAGAGAGAGAGAGAGAGAGAGAGAGAGAGAGAGAGAGAGAGAGAGAGAGAGAGAGAGAGAGATCGGGCATAGTAACCCCTTACAACTGTTTTTTAAATTTTATTCTTGAGACCTCTGAAGTCCTGTGCAACTGTATTTATAGACTAAAACTATCATATTCCCATACCAATTTCTTTCCCTCGCAGGGATAATACAATATTTTTTTATTTTCTTGTTTCTTACGTAACTCTTGCGTTATTTTTTAGTTCTAATGCTTTTTTTAGCCCTTATGATAGTTTTTCAGACTTTGACCGTCATCTGGAAGATCCTGGTCTAGATGTTCCTGGATGGTGGGATTATTGTGATTCTCTGGTGTCCGGTTGTTGTTGAAGTTTACAGTTGATCCATGTGTCCTTAGCAAAGTTCCTGTGGCGTGTTAACTTTCATTAACTCTGGATGTATAAGATTTTCCACTTTTTCGGAACTCACTGCCGATTTGCTAGATTAACATTTCACTTCTCACTTCAATTTATTTCCTTTATGACTTGATCCTCAGCATTGATATTTAACCATTTTAACTTTTTTATAATTTTTCAAAATAGCTTCGGGCATAGTAACACCTTACACTTGTTTTAACTGATTTTTAAAAGAAAGAGTGATCGGGCATAGTAACCCCTTACCACTTATTCGATGACTTTTTTCAGAGAGAGCGATGAAGTCTCGTGCAACTTTATTTATAGCCTAAAACTATCGTATTCCCATGCCAATTTCTTTCCCTCGCAGGGATAATACGATAGTTCTTTATTTTCGTATTTCTTACGTAATTCTTGCGTTAATTTTCCGTTCTAACATTTGGTTTGTTTACATATGAGTGAATTACCATGGTCCAAGTCCACTAATCATTTATTTTAATTGTTTTCCTGTAATTAGTCATTTTCATTATTATGGCTGTCGGTTGGTATTCTGACTCCGCCCATTTATACATCACGAAGTCCCGGAGTTTGGAACTCTACATCTTCAAACTTGCTACTGCAAAATTCCCTATTGTTTCTTCTTTATTCTCTTTTAGTTTTCCTAATTGAGTTTTCATTTTTTATTTACCAGCATTTTGTAGGTCTTCATGTCAGCTTTCGCGAGAAGTTTGCGTGGTGTTTTTCGGCCTGCTTGTTCACCTGCAATTCGTTATACAATAATCGGTGTGATTTTCAGTTTTTGTTTTTTACACCTGTCACTTTAGAGTTTTGAAACTTCACCATTTTGTTTAGTTCCTTTAACAAACGCACTAGCCACAGCGAAGATTCTGTCTGACCTTCAGATCCTGGTTATTTTCACACTTGGTTTCGCACTTCTTCGTTTGAGGGGTTGTTATTTACTGATCACCCTGGGACTTACAGATTCTTTAGTATATTTAATTCTAAACAGGTTTTCTTAATTTTAAAACTTTAACTTTATCCATTTCCACACAAAGGTGTGAAAACCATATCTTTTCGATTTTACTCAACTTTTTATTTTTTACTTTAATTACTTGTGAAACTATACTCTATTAATTTATCCCTATACAATACATTCTCAAAATTTACATTTATTTTATTTACGTTTTATTTAACTTTCAAATTATATCATTTCTCTTAACTTTTTTAATATTCATTTTTTCAAAATTTGTCCAAGAATCTTTTATTCTTAGAATTATTTACCAGTCACAGAAATACCAAGGTTTTTGATTTTGAGTAATTTTGAAAAAATTTAAATTTTTCGTTTAAATCTGCTGCAGCGCATGTTCATTTTTATGAAATAACCGTAACTGATCAGTATTGCCTTGGTGGGCGTGGTTAATGACGGTGGGATGTATTGTGGAGAGTGGGGGATGGTGGGGGTGTGGGGGGCTGGTGGAAAGTGTGGTTGTGGATGGTGGGAGTGGTTGGGCTGTTGGGTGGGAGATGGTGGTGGGATTTGGTGGTGGGAGATGGTGGTGGGAGATGGTGTAGCGGGAGTGATTGGGTCTTGACATCACATGTACATATTGCCGATAGTGATGTCAGACCGTGTTACCCGAAGGCGAGCACACGACTGAGCAATAATAGCCTAGTAGTAGTAGTAGTAACAGGACCCCCCACCACTTGGTCGCGAACTCGGTACGTCTTACGTTAAAGGTTTGGGTTGTACCTCTAGGTTAAGGTTACTCTGAGGTATACAACAAATCAATATTCAAAAGTAGTGTCCACAGCTGGTATATTTAATGTGTTATATATATTTTATAATGTGTATAAGGTTCCTCTGTTGGCTACCAGGGTGTAGCACCGGTTAATCCATGCGCAGACAAATCTATGCTCATCATAGCCTACTTGTATCATATTATATGTGTTACACCTAAAACTACCAAAGATAGCTAACCTAACCTATCTCTATTATAATGTATGAAAAGTATATATTCCTACTTTTACCGAAACTAACCACAACCTACTTGTATCATATATGTGTTACACCTAAAACCTATGACCAAAGATAGTTAACTTAACCTATCTCTAACTTAGAATGTATGAAAAGTTTATATTCTTACTTTTGCCTAAACCTATGTTCACCAGAGCCTACTTGTATCATATACGTGTTACACCTAAAACCTATGACCAAAGATAGTTAACCTAACCTATCTCTATGTCTAATATAATATATGAAAAGTTTATATTCCTACTATTGCCTAAACCTATGCTCACCACAGCCTACTTGTTATATATGTGTTTCATATAAAACCTATCACCAAAGATAGTCAACCTAACCTATGTCTATTATAATGTATGAAAAGTTTATATTCCTACTTTTGCCTAAACCTATGCTCTCCTCTGAGGTTATGTATACAACAAATCAAAATACAGAGTAGTGTCCACAGCTGGTACATTTAATGTGTTATATAATTATATAATGTGTTATATTTATATTTATATAATGTGTATAAGGTTCCTCCGTTGGCTACCAGGGTGTAGCACCGGTCAATCGATGCGGAGACAAATCTATGCTCTATAACATAATTCTTTTCTTATATGTTATAAAATATTTTATCTTTATTATAAAATCCAAAATAGTGAAGTTACTTTATTAAAAATTTATTTGAAATATCTACAACTAGTCTTCAACTATTACTAAATAAGTTGACAATAATGCAGATGATTTCAGTTATATAAATTCATTTGTTTATTCATTTAAATTATAAATATTTTCTTTTAATAAATTATTTCTTGTTGAACATTAATAATATTTGCTTTTGAGTTCTTTTAATAACACAACAAGGTTAAGTTGTCTTTAATTACAAAGTTAAATTATTCCAGGCTAGCTCTAGGTTTGGGTTCATTACATATATCTTTATCATAGAATTACAAAGTTCTTTTATAAATATTAGTAATTAATATTTATTATTTTCTCGGGGCAGGCACTCGACCAGACATGAACAAACTGTTTTTAACGCATTTTGTGAAGTTACAGTTAAGAAAAATTGAGATTTAGGATCGGTGTTCTTTTTTGAAATAGGCTTATGAATTGTAAAATTTGTTAAAGTTTATCTTCAATATTAAGAGTTTCTGGACTTTATTATATTTGAATTTACAGAGGATACCACTCTCTGTGTGATTTAGCACTGAATTTACCACTGTTTATACTGTTTTAACATACTAAAACTTGACGGCATCACTTTTAAAATTACGAATAGAAATTTTCATCTTTGGGCTCTGAAGTCTTGATTGGAATGAATTTTTGGCTTCGGTTTTGGAATTGAATTGTTGCCGCGGTTCCCAGCATGCACTGTTCTTCCGTTCCCTTGGTTACTCAAATAATATTCTCTCGTTTTGTACAATTTGATGTTCTTGACTTGAATAAATTATAATTTTGATATTACTTTATGTCTTTTTTGCCTTTGGTCTCGTGATAATATTTATTCATATTTACATTGCCGATTCTTAAATGAGTTTACTGATTTTATTGTTAATTGTATAATTTCCCGTTCCAACAGAATGACGTACTTATATCTATGACTCAAGTAGTCCTAGTTCTAATTCTAATTATATAACATTTGGGTCTTACGGTTACTATTTATGTTCTTAAATTTACTTTAAGGATTGTTTTACTATTCTAACAGATATTGTGACTTATTATTTATTTTTATTTGATTTTATTAATTTCGATTGTGATAGTCGTTTCTTTGATCTAGTTGTACTAACAAAAACATGGCGTTCATAGGGAATGCGTTTTACCTTCATATATTGTATATGCTATCTTCTGATGATTAAAATAAAGAATAGTTGTTTACTGAGGCTATATATATATAAATATATATATATATATATGTAGTGCTTATATTAATTTATGGTGTAGTGTTTGTGATAGTATTATGGAATTGGTTTCAATGTGTTTGTTTAGATGTGAGGTTATAGGTTTTCATGTTACAAGGCTCTGTCTAGGCTTTATTCTATATTTGAGAATTATATTTGATAATATCCATTTCTATATGGATTTGGGTGAATTCTTGGGGTGTGAATTGATTTTGACATAGTTAATTTAGTTATTGATGATGTTTTTCCTTGTGTATTACTTTCGTAAATTGTTTAGGCCTATCAGCTGATATTTTAGTGTCTGTTTCTTGGTTGGCTTTGTGGGTCATTGAACTTTGCTTTGTTTTGGTGTCGTTTATTTTAGGCTAACTTTTTATGATGGAATTTGTGACGTTATAGCTCACTACAGTCTACTTGTGTTTATGTAATATGTATCGTGTCACACCTAAAACCTATGACCAAAGATAGTTAACCTAACCTATCTATATGTCTATTATAATGTATGAAAAGTTTATATTCCTACTATTGCCTAAACTTAACCTAACCACCGCCTGCTTTTACCATATAAGTGTTACACCTAAAACCTATGACCAAAGATAGTTAACCTAACCTATCTCTATGTCTATTATAATGCATGAAAAGTTTATATTCCTACTTTTGCTTAAACCTATGTTCACCGAAAAAATCACATCAAAAAGGACGCCACTCTGTTTGACATGTGCGGCCTTTCAAATTTAAAACTCTATCTAAATTCACAGTATTTTCCTTACGATAATATTAACGGCGATATTTCCACAATGTACGAAATGTACCATAGATTCCAAGAATCGTACTATACGCACGAGTCCTTTCCCAGTCTAGATTTACAATCTTTTACAAAATCTCCTCTCCTCGTAATCGATTGTTCCAAACAGAACGATTCTATTAAATCAGGTCCCGTGGATGTCAAACTAGAAATAGAAACTTCTGCTAATATACCTGCAAATACTACAGCCTATTGTCTGATTTTACACGACTCGCATATTGTGTACAATCTCCTTACGGGCACAGTGAAAAAGGTTGTGGAATAGATGCGCACGCACACACTGTATAATATTATCGATACATTGGGATCCGATCATTCGCAGCGTGACACCATGTGCTACACATAACCAGGAATTGTTCACGCTTTCCTCAGGCTCGTGCCTAAGGATATGTTATCCGATTTAGATGACGTAATTGACGAGGATAATATCTATTCATTCGATTGTTATATGATCGAAGAGATGTTGAACGAAGCATTCATCGATGACGGATTGCTCCACAACAAAAGTAAGTTTCAAGTCGATGAGACGCAAATATCGAGACACGTCTATGCAGCGTTAAAACGTCGGCTACCTTCGGGTAACATCGGCTGTGCTGCAGATTCGGTATACGTTTTAGTGGGTGCTGCATTGCTATTTCCTGTGACCACCACTCCATTACAAAATTGTGGCCCCCAAATTTTTTTTGGATTTTTATTTTTTAATTTTTTTTTGGATTTTTTGTACGAATTACTTCAAACCTATGTCACACAGGTTCACGAGAGAATTAACTCCTCGTCAGGGACCTAGGTAACACACACACAGCCTTACGGGTTTTACACTGCTCCAGAGGGCTCAAATTAGGCTAGGAGTAAATCGTAATAACTTCTAGCACTTTTTAGTGCTCATTTACTATCTACGTTACTATTATGTTGGGGTAATATACAGTTAATGAATTTCTTGAGGCAATTCCATGACGTGAGTTGTCCATATTCCATATTTTATCGTATAGTCATATTTAATTCCCTCGTGGGGCACATGTGCACTTCATTCACTAATACAAGTTGATATTACTACATAATGTTAATAAGATTCATGATGACTAGGTCTCTGAAACCCAGTCATAGTACAAGAACTGTAAGTCAAGTAAAGTCATTATATATATATATATATAATATATATATATATATAATGACTTTACTTAACCTGTAGTTCTTTAACTAGGTCCGGTTAGGTAACCATATAGGAGTAGTTCGCACTTATTACACGACATGATTGATACTAAATGGTACATATGAAGTTTAACAGTTCTTCATAGTGACAGTACTTAAAACAGAACTATTTTCCGTGCAGAATAAAAAAGATCGATAGATTTTACTTAAAAAGATGAAATATGTGTTGAATAATTTCAAAATTCCATAAAACGGTAAATTTAAATCGCTGTTTTCGGACGGAAATAATGAATTGGTAAACAAAATGTAACAAATTTTGTTCAGAATGATCGAAAGTATTGAAAAAAAAAATGCAATTTTGAATGCTGAATGCCGAGATTTGGCACTTAAATTTATTTGACATGTCTCTTGCCTATTTACCCATGTTTTATTGCTAATTCTTGTCGTAGTACAAAATGGTTAAATAAACTATTTTTATGCCAAAGTATATTTATACAGACCAATGACAACCAAGATGAACTGTGATCATACACGAACCTACTTTCAAATAAATAATTGAAAATTGTACTATAATTGAATTTGTTATTCCGTAATTATGTTTTACATAAGTGTGATGACATCTACATTCACCACTTCTACATAAATTAGGTCTAGGTTAAGCTTATTGAAAATTGAAAACCTAGAATAAACATAGATTATTTATATAAAATTGCTAGCACTAACAAACTTCCGAAGTTGTATCTTACACGAAAAATATAATTAGGTTTAGACTGTTATTACAATGTATTTGGCTATTATTTAATCGTACTCAGTACTACTTACTTTTAGGTTATACTTCTGTCCACTATGGAATTGTTTTTTCTAATCTCTGCTGCTACAGTCAAGTATGGATGTAGCCCGTATGACTACATCGAAAGTTTTTGTCATCTATTAAAAATTGAAACTAAGTCACTGAAGCTTTTATAGTATTTCTTGCTGAAATACATATAATATAACTTTTAAGATAAAATTTACTTTTGGGGTCATAATGTTAATAAGTACCGCACAAAACTATTTATGTTCGATGTATAAATCCTAGTGTATTATTATTACTTATTGGGTATGTTGAATAAAAAGAAGTACCGGTATTTACTTTTACTTAGGGTATTTTCAGTATTAACTTACATTCAGTTGAATAAAATATAAGTATTTAGTGGTAACTTAGATCAATAAGTAATCTCTTTTATTGTAAAGTACGTACTTATTTTACAAGAGATTATCCAGTAGTTACTTGTTTTTAGTTCAATAAAAGTAAGTACTATCTAAAAGCAATACGTAGACACTTTAAATATTTGTAAGGTAACTAGTGGAGCATACTTGTATTACAGAAGTTCATTTAGTGATTTGAATATAGCAGGATTTATTTTTATACGTGAAGTAAACACCACAGGAAGAGAGAGAAAATAAATCTCAGTTGATCGAATATTTTATTGCGAAAAACCGCAGTCATTCTCTGACAGAGGCGGCGATAGCGGGCCCGCAGGGCCCGCGAGCCTTGACTTGGATTTTTCGGGAAATTTGACCGGGGCCCGGACCCGCGACGGGCCCTGCCACACAGGCCCCCCTATCATAACAATATTTTTTATGAGTATTGTCAAGAAATTACTAAAATAAGGTAAAAATGTCTTCAGACAATATTGTGCATCGTGCATCCAAAACGGCAATAACCATTATTTTTTAGAGAGCAGTATTTATTATTTAATGTCATGATACGAAGTTGTGTATTGTTTACCGTTGACCGATAAGTAATGCAGCTATCGCTACGTCGTGCATCGCGGTGACTCACCGGCGTCGGCCGGCGCAAAGATAAACATCCGGGAAAAGATTATTGGGAGAGGGGGGCGCGATGAACAAACTTGCGGGGGGCCGCGGGTTCATATCGCCGCCACTGTGTTGGCCAGCCAAAAGAAAATAATCCAAAAAAATTGACGTCAAAATTGTAAATTTAGAGAACTAACCCCTTTGGGGTCGTGAACCCGAAAAATTGCTATCATGTCCCATAATGATATAAAAAAAATAATTAAAAGTCTGATTTACCTACCTTATTACATTTCACACACTGAACAGTTAATTTTTCTCTTTTTTGATTAAGAGGAGATTTCCTTAATTGATGTTGCGGAAAATATTCTTCCAAGATTCTCGGACCAGTTTATAACTGCATTCAGAAAGACAAAGGCAGGCATTAGCAAGGCAGACATCTTGATTTATCATGTTTCAAGATGAAACTTAAGTTCATGTCAAGCATTGCACTTTACCAAAAAAAAAAAAAAATAATAATATAGAAGTTACGTTGCAAAATTTTGATTAATTTGTATGACAAAATATTTCTGTTATAAACTTATATAAATTTTAAATTGAAGCAAGCTAATTATTAAACAATAAAAGAGAACTTACAATGCAAATCTTACATGAGAAAAAAAGCTAATAAAAGAGAACAAAATCTTACAGCCTAATTCAAAAATACAAGTAGGCTACTTAGGATAATGAACTCAAAGTATAATTTTTAATTACATTATGGTTATAAACTTAGCTAAAGAAAGAAATTTTGATTACCTGGAACAAAGCGAGGTGATGCCTAAATTTGTTTAAATGTCACAGCTTTCTCCTGCCGAACGATGGAATCGGGGTAGCACCCAGGAGAGAAAGAGCTTGACGTAAAGTAAAAAAGGCGACATCGGTGTGCATAACCTGATATTGTACATCAAGGTTTTTAGCGGAGGGAAAACCTTAAAATGTGGATGGAGTAACACCTCGGGAGATTAAGGGAGGTGCAAGTACTCCTAGGGGTGCAAGTGGATTAAGCTAGGGTCACCCTGAGACCTAAATGGGGTTGAGCTACCTCGGGAGTTAAGGGAGGTAATACTCGGGGATTAAGTCTATGATGACCTTGATGTTTAAACGGAGGGATAGCTTGGGACCTGAAAGGATATTGAACATTTGTATGGAACTGAGGAACATCTCTGGATGAAACCAGAGAAGTACCTACTGTTATCAAGAAATCAAGTTCAGAAGGTGATCAGTCCTCTGAACTGATTTAATGAAATCTGCAGGTCAAATCATGCACAGCGTCGTTACTTAAACTATTCACGGCTCTTGACAAAACTTCCGTGATGAACAAAATTTAGAAAAAAAAATTATTAAATAAATTCAAAATAAAGAAATAAAGAAGCAGTATGAAACGTTGAAAATATTTTAATTTCTTCTGCTGTTCAAAGCAGGACAAAAAATTTGTGATGTCTTAAGGTCTTATATATATGCCAAAAAAAAATATTAATAAAAAAAGAAATTTGTAAATTTTATGAATGTTGTAAATAAAAGTGAGGCGAAAATGAAAGACATGATTAATTTAAATAAAGGTCTGTTATCTAAGGTGTAACAGTAGGTGTTGTATGCAAGAAGTTGAAATTTAAACAAGTGAAGTAAACAAGACAGTTATATATATAAAAAAATGCAATTGTATTGTATTGAAGTGTAATTTTTTTTGAGCAAAAAAAATTAACCCAAAGTCAAACTAGCAAGAAGTTTTTTTTGGATTGTATTATAAGTTTTTATCTATTTTTGTATTTTTTTGTGTGTGTTTTTAATACTACCTTGCTTGTCTGAGTTACCTAAGTTTGAAAAATTAAAAAAATTAAAAAATAAAGAGAAAAATTTCATCAAAATGTGTCTGTTTTTGAAAAAAAATTATGTGAAAAAATTGCCTATCGGACGTGAACGTGTTGTAAATAAGGCTTAGAAGAAGCTATTGAAAGGAAGTGTTAAATATATATATTTTTTAACGTATAATTGCCGCCTAGCAAAGCAAGACGCAAAGCAACCTAACAAAAACCAACCACGCTCTGCTACCAGAAAACATGTACCGTTTGGGAAAAGAATTTTTTTTGAAAGATTAGATAGTCGTGCTGAGCTCTGAAAAAACTAGTTTAATAATCAATTGTTTGTGAAAACTTTAATAAACTTGATTGAAGTAATCAAGTCAACTTGCAGAGATTCGATGCGACTTAAAGCTTAATCGATTTGTTTTCATGAAATAGACTTGCGAGTCGACTCGCATTGGCCAATTCGCCCATTTCTACTTAGTACAGACAACAACAACAACTACAGACGGACGGCATGTTGAAAATAACGTTTTCAGTTTCCTGAGGCCATGAAATGTAAAGATCAGTCAAAAATCGAAATCAAATTTTTCTTTGATTGCCCACTTATCAGTGGCGGCTTACTCATAAGGACTCTCGGACGCCGCCCCCCAATGATAATATTATTTTAATAATGTAAATACCTATATGTATTTAATTTAATTTATTCTTTGGAGATAAATGATTTATGAATTGCCGCTATGGATTTCACCATCATTTGTAGCGGAAGTTTTACAATATAAAATATTTGAGGAATGTAATCTGGAGTTCGGACGGTGGCCAGAGCGTCCCAGTTTCATGTTTCATTGCATTTAGTCATATGGGGCAAGCAGCAGACAGTGCTGAGGGTGCCGTGACGTCATTTACACAGCGTCCGAAGCTGCGCGCGCAGACATCAGTCAGTGCCCTCAGTGCAGCCACCATAAATTAGATGCCGATGCCGTTGCCGGTAATATGTCAACGGTAAACGTTGTGACAAATGATGTAAGTTTAATCATTAGTAAGGAATTAAAAACATAGAACATAGAATTGCCTTAAAAGATTTAGGATCCCCTAGGCCTGACATGGTAATAAGTAAAACTCAAAATAGTTCATTTATTTTATTTTATTAGCTATACAAACTTTGCTTTATAATCGCTATGTAGACCCCACATGTTTTTAATATGGAGTGAATAACACTTGTGTTACGCCTGCTTTCTGAACCGTAGTGTATGTTTTGATAATATGCCTTCCCTTACGTGTATAAAATAAAACAGGGCCCTCCCATTGCCCTTAACCACCGGCCGCTACTGCCACTTACCTTATACTATAATATAATATACTGTGTAAGTAATAAACTATTCTTTTATAATAATTTTCCCTTATTTAGTTTTCGTCTGGGAAAAGATGAAAGATGTTTGGTTTTTAAATAATAATAAACAATTTTTAAGTATTGATTCGCTTAAAACAATTATTTTGTAGTTAATATTTATTTGTTCCAATATTTATTTTTTGAATACTTTTGAGATATCAGAAAGTAAACATATAAATAAAAAAATATACTATGACATACACACTAATATAAACATAGCATGAACCATAAGAATTAATTAATAATTCGTTGCCTGTATATTATAAAACGTTCTCTAAAATAAAAAGTTAAAAAGATGGCATGAGGTATGAACATTAAGCCATGAAATTAGGTTATTATTACATTCAAATTCAAAAGGCATTGGATCGGCCACCTTTCTTATCTGAATTTGTGAAACAAGTTCCGAGATTGAGAGGTTGTAGGATTGTCGGTGTTATTTGTTTTCTCTTTAATACTAGTTTTTATTTAGTTTTGTTTATTAATTCATTGTGCAGACAAATTTTGCACTATTGAAGATATAGGATTTCAAGACATCGGCGATTTGTGTCATGGCATGTACCACAGGCGGTGTGGGTAAGCGATGATTCCAGTTTTTTTTCTATTGCACAGATTTTACAGCTTAACATGAAACTCCAACATTTATTTATGGTTATTGAACTATTGGTTATTGAGGATATAACATCAAATATTTTTCAATCAACACTGATAAATTATTTAAATATTTATCAGTTGCGATTGCAAAGACCGCACCCGCCATTGCAAAATGAAGTGGCTCCCTGTAAGCCTATAAAGCAATGATTTGTTATAGGCTATATTCAAATTAAATGAGTTAGGCCTAATCAAATTAGTAAAACCTTTGTAAATTAAGAAGATTTAAAGAAGAAAAAAAATAGTACAACCATGAGACCTACTTTCAATTTATTAATTTTTGGCTTATGGCATACCTGAATTTGACATTTGATTTTAAATTTATCAACTTAAATTGATGTTTTAACATTTTTTTTATTGTAGGCCTATGTATGTATTTTATTCAATGGATCACTTGGTTCTTTATGTTTTGTATTCTTGCATTCAGAAACATTAAATATGTATTTATAATAAAATTAATAAACCATTGAAGACTTTTTTTGGTAGGAATTATATTAATTAGTGTAATGTCCAGTTGAGAACTTGTTGCGATTTAATGAAAACGTGTTTTACATACCTCATTATTAAACAATTGGATCATCCTTTAGCTGGGAAGACCCTTTTGAACTATCAAAATCCATTATTTCTGTAACATCCTAAGCTTATGAGGTTAAGGCATGTGTCTACATTAATTCCTATGGCTAAATGTTATGTTCATCTACGCCAAAAGGTAATCATACATATATATATATATATATATATATATATATATATATATATATAAAGAAATCATAGTGCACCAAAAAGGTATATATATGGTATCTAGCCAAATATAGTAAGGAACTACAGGTCTGGGAAGGTCAATATATAGTAACCTTACAAGGCCTTTAGTTCTCATACTAGGTCTGGCTATGTCAGTATATATAGCCAGACCTGACGAGACCTAGTTCACACGATTCAAAACAAGGTAATCTAGCTGTTGTTAGGTTATGACATATTAACTATTTCCAAACAATGACATCTGTATCCAAAAACACTTTTCAAATCACAAAATATTTTATTTTAGTAGAAATTAAGAAATATGAAAGTACGGTATCCAACTTGTTACTCGATAACTACGTTTGTCAAGTCAGTCAATGTATGATCGCTTGTTGAATCTTACATCGCTCTTTGAGACCTATTAAAGGAACTACAGGTCTGGAAGGGTAACTATATTTGGTTACCTAACTAGACCTAGTAAAAGAACTATAGGTCTGGGAAGGTCATTATTTATATTATATATACATACATCTACCTCTTACCTGACCTACACGTAAATTTGAAAGGTATGTAGAACATGATTTTTAAAAATGTCGCCAAAAAGACCGGTTACAGTTACAGTAAACAATTACTTCGTAGTGATGTTTAACCTGTCAAAAGACATGTAATATGCATACATCCAACTACACACTAAATTCAGAACCTCACATGGTCAGGAATTTTCCATGACAAATAATATTACGTCACTTGCCTAAATATTATCATAGGCTTTCGTTATCAGAGCTGTATTTAACCTGTATTTGAAAAGTACAAAATCCACTTATTTATAGGTTAGACAAAATGACAATTCTTCACATTCGTGTCTCGTATCTCACTAAAGAAATTGCGATGTTTATATCAATGATCACAGATAACGTGAAATAATGTCATTTCTCCATATAATAGGCTAGTTAATGTAATAATTAGTCTCCAGAATGAAGTGTGATACCGTACTGTGAATTATATCGTCCTACATATGAAGGTAAGCATAATTATTGACCTCACCAAACCTACGACTAACGACGTTGTGATATATAATTATATCGTAAAGTAAGCAAATTATTAACTTCAATAAACGTACGAAAGGCAACCTGGACAAACCTGTTGTAATATGAAATAGCGATCTAGCGTAGTCTCATTGTGTAATGTGCATGCGTCAAACCATACGCTATTAACATTGCCATTATGTGTTAACCTATAAATACGTCGGATTTGGTAGTTTTTAGATTATGATTTTACAGTGAAAAATAGTTATCAGCACAAGGAAAACATTATTTATTCTTAAGAAGTATGGTATCTAGAAAGACTATAAGTTAAAAAATCCAGAAAATAAGGCGCCACCTTTAAGTAAACAATTATTGTATTGGCGAAATCTATCGTTTGTAAAACATATTTATGATAATAATAATAATGTAATGGGCATACATCAAACGATACACGATTCCCATTTCAAGACGTGAATGTGAAAAGTTGTCATTATAAATAGGTGGATTTTGTAGTTTTCAAATTGTAATATTTCGGTAAAAAAGTGAATTCCGTATTGAAGAAATAAATTATTCTAAAGAAATAAAGTATGTAGTAAGGGATTTTTTTAAATAACCAAAATTAACTGTCCCAATTAATCTATATAGTCTAATTACCTTTTTTATTTAGGATAAATCCTACATTACATCTATTAGGCTTGGCTTAGGCCAATAATTAATGTAGCCTAGACTAGTCTTAGAACTATGATCTAGGTTACACGCAAACATTTTAGATAAGTTTTGTTTATTTTTAGAATATTGCTTAACTTTTAATTTTCATGACCTGGCTGTAAATCTTTGTTTTGACACTAAATTAAGCCTCCAAACCAGAAAATAACCTATGTATGAATTGAATAAGTTATGTCTGACTTATAGATTTTGAATGTGACATCATGATTTTAAACCAATTCGCACTAGCTACTTACATTGAATATACCATTATTATTATTGCCCTTAGACTATTATTATTAATGTAATAATACGATTTTCATAAATAACAAGTTAATATGGGTGTACAATGAATATTTGAGATCTAGGACTAGGTTAAGTGCCTTGGTTTCTAGATTAAATAATTTATTATTCAGTCTGAATATGTGGTTACATATTTATTATATCTACAGTCCAAATGTCTAAAAATAGATTTTAATTTTCATTAAAATTTTATTTTGGAGTTTAGTTATACATTAAAAAAGATTATTAAAAATTTTATTTTAAAAAAACCTTGAACAAATTCCAAAATCATGTAGCCTACAAACATCATGTAAAACGTTGGTAAATTGGGATCTTCCGACAATTATAGCAAGCTACTCATTTACATTAGGCCTACTAAATTTGATCTTTTGACACATCTATAGCAGCCTACTCAAATTTAGTTTGGTAGGTTATAGTTTTTTTGTTTTATTTAAAGATTATTAAACGAATGATACAATTTTGCTTTGTTTTGTAATTTAGTAACTACATGTCTTCACATTTCAACATTTGATCCGTATTGTTTATGTCGAGAGATATATTTTATTCTTCTAATTTTATATCCATAATTTATTTTGACTTTTAATTCATAACTTTTGGGTTGCCATTTTTGAGGAAATGGTGTGAATATTGTTATTTTAGTCTCTCTGGGTTTTTGTATATGGATGTGTAAAGTCAGTACAATATTTTGTATGGTAATTATGCAATAGACCTTACTCTGAAATTTAACTCAGAAAATTGTCGAAATCGTATATTACCTACCTTATTTTTAAAAGATAAGATCATATTAGGTGTTGCAAGACCATTTTGAAATAGGCTACCAAAATACATTACCGTAGTTTAGTAGAAAATAAGAAAAATAAAAGTACGGAATCCAGCTCAGGTTATGAATGGACGTAAATATTTATCACTTTATCATTACGAATATACATATATATATTATAACATAACCTGTAATGTAATAGAGATTTAGTTGTTTTAAAGAAGTTGTTAGTAAGAATCATTTTAACATTCAACAAACGTGTGTATTTTGGGCTTGCCTGACTTTCAAAGGTCCAGTTACTTTTTTCCTTTTTTTTTAATGAAAAAAGTAAACTTCTAACAGTTGGGCCTAAAGTACCACCCCGATAACATTTTGGTATTAATAGCAATGTTTGTTATAATATTGACTATTTGTAATTAATAAATTTAAATTAACGTTATTAACCAATTAAAGGAATATATATATATATATATATATATATATATATATATATATATATATATATATATATATATATATATATATTATATATATATTGTATGCAAATCATGAGTTAAAGTTAAATGAAATAGAACAACACTTGATATATTTTACTATCAATGTGATTGCTTGATTTATTAAATAATTAATTTAAATAGAATTGCACAATTAAAATTATTGTAGCTTAATATTATGATGATTTATGATTGAAGAATCATGAGAAATGGGTTTGGACAAGTGACTATAAATAATACAAAAGTAATGTAATGCAACAATTAACTCGACATTTCAGGAACTTTGATAATTTAAAAATTAAAATAACTCATTTTATAATGGGTAGACCTTTTGGAGTGTAAGTTTGCAGCATTAATCTCTGCTTTTGCGTATGTCTAAGATTTCCTTCTGACACTTTGTGGGCCATCCCCCATTGGAGATGAATGGTGACTGAGCGCCCTTAAAAATACCTTTTTAAGTTCAATACTAGTATGTGAAGTTTTAACTTTTCCAGCCCATATCTATGAACAAGTATTCAGCAATCCTGCCGCTATTTTTCACCTTATTTTGAAAATCTTTGAACCGTTGCCATTTTTTTAATGAATATCCCTTTTGAAGTGTGGTTTGCGGTATTTATCTCTGCTTGAAGTGACCTTTTAAATGATGTACATATCAACTTATGTTGACATTTAAGATTCTCTACGGACTCCTCATGGGCTGTCCCCCATTGGATGTGAAGAGTCGGTAAGAGCCTTAGAATATAGTTGTTTCGCTACTAAATGGATTTGCAGAGTTTTACTCTTCTTGCCAAATTAATATAAAACATATTGAGCTGTCTCCAGACTTTTCACCCCCTGTATAAATATATATAGTCATCTAGACATCGACCTAATTAAAGAAATACTTTTTACCTTGAAAAATATATGTTTTAGTAATAAACATCTAGCGATAACACATTCACTAACTTCTTGAATAATGTAGTCATAATTATTAACTTATGCATTCGTCAGTAGAGCTGGATTTTCATTTGTAATTAACTAATCAAACCTGGATTTTGTTCTTTTATATTTATTATTTTATATTAAGCTAATGTATTTTGGTACTTCAAAAGTGTCTTGCGACACCTAATATGATGTCATTTTTTTCAAAATAAGGTAGGTAGTAAACGATTTTTAACTAAATTTTAAGGCAAGTGGTTGATTGCATAGTTACCATTTTGTACAATGGTACTGTTTATTTTCTAAACAAAGTACAATTTGAAATAAACCTTTTCATGATTTATCATCCAAGTTAGGAATACTTATTCAACAACTGGTCATATATCTTTTGCAAACAGAATTGACAGCTACTTTTCTAAATCAAATGATTTGTCTAAATAAAGTTTGAATATAATTCCTTAATTAGCGTAACTCAAACCTTTGTGATAACTATCCTATTTAAATTCTTTAACTATGCCAAGTTTGTGACCAAGGAATGTAATAAGTAGACACTAGTTTAATTTATATTCAAAAACATAGTTCCTTCTTTGCCAAAAGTTTACAATTTTAGGAGTATTTAACCATAGTTAAGCTAGTTTTAGTGTTGACTACTCCGGCATCTCTACAAACAGTTACTAGGCCTATCTGAACCAGCCTTAGGATTGAACAAACTAAAATTATCTGATCTAACCTTTTAGTGATATGTCAATGTCAAATAGTTGTAAATTCTTATATTTTATTTGGGGATGGTAGGATAGTCTACTACAACTAGCTTACAACAATTCTTATACACTTTGCCATAATTTGGGCCAACTCTGTAGTACAGATTTGTGAACTATGATCAAATCAATTTGTTCTGTATCAATTACAAGTCAGTTATATTTACCTTTTCCTTTGATCAGATTTAGCAATAGTTATTATATTTTTAATATTCTATCAATCTATTATTTTTATATTGGAGCAAACATGTTTACCTAGGCCTATATATGTTATTGTACATAACAATATATATTATTGTATATTATATGTTTACCTAACATGGAGTGTAGGTAAACATTTATTTATTTTGGGAGGGGTTTTATTTATTATTGTACCAAAACCAGGTCTGCATGTTTTCAAAATGGCCATTTAAAATTTTTTGTAAAGTTTATTGTTTTTGATATATTTGACATTAGAATTTTTAAGTGGCCGCCATTTGAAAACATGCAGTCCTGATTTTTGATACATTGATAAAAGATCACATACAAAATATGTATACCAAATTTGGACTTGATATCTAATTTATTTTTAAAAGAATATAGTATTTTTTATAAAAAACATAAAATGACGAACAGACGGAAAATTAAGCATTTTAGGACATATGTTCATAGGAACTTTTTCCTTATTTTGACCCAAAGAACCAAATTCTGAAGTTATGGAATATAGTTTGGAAAAACCTTGATTAAAATATACATATAAAACTCCTGAATGTTATTTTGAATATGGTTAAAATCCGGTTCGCCTTTTTCTTCTAGTGATTTGAAAATTTTTAGTCCCAAGAGGGATGAATAATAAAATCTCTGTAGTCTGTTGTATAGAAGATCTCCCCTATCCACTTACCATATTGCTGGATTTGTATCTCTGATAATTTTCATATTACTCTGTATATTGTTGTGGTAGCTTATTGGGCTCCGTACATTCTTTCAACAGTAGTAGGTCGCCTGTGGAATATTTTTCAGTTCTTCGATTCATATATTTTTTTCTGTGCCACCTATGTTTTGGCCATTATTCTGGGAAGATCATTACATATATTGTGTAGAGCTTGCAATTTCGTTAATACATCATGATTAGGATTAGAGGCTAATAAGGCTAGGTCTATTAGTTGGTTGGGCCCATATCCATCCAGCAGATAAAAAGGTGAATGTCCAGTGGATGCGAATGTAATTAATTTAATGTATTTTGTACCAATCGTTATGTTCCTTGTTGACATAACACCTTAAGTAATATGTCTATTACTGTAGCGTTATATCTCTCTGTTATGCCTTGGCTTTGTGCTCTGTATGCAGAAGAAGTTCTTTAGGGTTTATATAACTGTTTCAGGGTATCAGCTATAAAATGTGCCCTCCTGTCTGTTTGGACTTCTGTTGGCATGCCATAATTTACAAAGAGGTCTTTCTTCTATAATGAATTTTCCAGTTGTCTGACATGATCTCCTTATTCTGTCGCCTTAACAATTGCAAATCTCATGGTTGTTGTAGCTACCAAAATGTTTTTGTTTTTTTTTTGCCGGATCGAGGCAGTGGTCCTAAATAGTCCAGAGTTATTTTTGTGCATGGCTTTACTTGTATAGGGTGCAACAGCCCTGTCTGCTTTTTCCGTGATGTTTTCATGATTTGGCAGTTGTGACAGTCTTTTACATATATTTTATAATATCGGTCGTTACAGTAGGCCAATAATATTTACTACGGATATTTGATAAGGTTTTCAGTATTCCCGAATGAGCACCTAACGTCAGAGAATCATGATATGTGCGTAGAATGTCAATGAATAGTGACCTTGGTGTTGCTAATAGTAGTTTTGTCTCGCCATGCAAAAGCTTCTTGAAATACAGAATACTTTCGTCTAATGTGTATAATCTCGATACTCTGAAATGCCCCTTTTCAGCTTGTGCTGGGTTCAATAATGCTTGTCTGGTCTGAAAAAAATATGTATCTTCAAGTTATACCTCTTCCTTATTGATCGTTTTTATTACATTAATGTCAAAGTCTTCTTTAATTTGTGCCTGTTCGATCAGCTGGCCTCTCAGATATCTGTTGAGGCTGTCAGGTACCCTCATAGTTGACCCTGGTTTGTGTTTAATTTCGAAGTCGTCTACCAGCTTCATTGCCAGTCTATTTAAACGGGAACTTAGAGATTTTATATTTTTATAATATTATAAACTAGTGTGATCATTAAAAATTGTAAAACGTCGACCATGCAAAAATGTAATAACCTGAAATATGTAACTGTGTACACTATAGGCCTACTCAATAACTTTGTTTCTGACACACTACACCTTCCCTTTGTATCCTTCAATCTCCTACTAACGTATCCTACAGGTCGAAGTGTTACATCTTCTTAATACTATGACACCAATTCTGTGTCTGCTGTCATCACAAAATTCTATGGTCTCTTTGTCCTTGTCGAAGTTTGCTAATACAGGCTTTGTCGTAAGTCCATCAACTTTTGGAATGACATTTGGTGTTCTGTGCCCCATTGCAGCTGTTTGTTGTCTGTATTTTCCTTTTTTGTAAGATCTGTCAAAGGTCTAGCTAGGTCACTGAAATTATGTATGAATTTCCTGTAGTAGATGCTGCTCTGGACATTTGTAAAATATCTTGTTTCTTGTTGTGTCCTAAATTTATGTCCCGTGTAGGACGACTGAAGTCGCGTTTTCGTTGATCACTATAATTCCCGAAATCTTGCTCCATTTTATTTGAGAATGGTACATATTGTTTTTTGTAATTTTGGTGTTCTGAATTATAATGTCTGAATACTATCAGAATGTCTGTCTCATCGCTCACCGTTTTGGTGTTGTGAATTATAATACCTGTCTCTACTATCAAACCATCTGTCTTGTCGCTCATCTTTTTTGTGTTATGAATTATGCTTATTTTTAGATCCTATATCATGGGAAGCAATATATTAGATATATTAGGTGTTCATTTCTTGTGCCCTATATTTCTTGCCAGGAATGCGCGTAGCCGTGTTTATTTCTAAGCTTGCTCGTTCATATGCTTGAATGTTTGTAGAAAGATTCTTTATGGTAGTAATGTCCTGCACCGCAACCTGTTATAATATTGCAAGATTAAGTCCTTTAAAAATGTGTGTGCATAGCTTATTTTCAGGCATCTCGGGATCCAACCTCGCACATAGTAGCTCAATGTCAGTTCTGTATTGAATAATTGTTTCTTCTGGCAACTGTACCCTATTGTTCAGTTTCATTGTAACATTTCCTTCTCTTGTTCTGGGGCAAATATCGTGGAAATTGTATTCCTAACATCATCCCATGTAAAAATTTTATTTTCGTATTTTTCAAAAAAATTTTAAGCTACCCCTTCCAAGTACATCAGATAATGTATTATTTTTCGTTCAAACGTCTGATATGACTGAAATGTCGTCCATTTCCTCCAAATTTTCTTAGTTCAAAAAATGGTAATTTTTCAATCATTGTTATCAGTTTTGGTGTAGTCAGTCCCTGTGAATTGTCAATGGTGTTTGTGTTTAAATCTGTCTTGTTTGGAAAGTGTACCTGATGTTTTTGTGTTTCATGTTAGTCTATCACCCAATTGTCATATACCAACGTACCCTTGTCATTGGCCATTCTCCCACCCGTAGCTAACTTTATCATTCTCAGATGTGAGCATAGATACTCTTAATCCGCCTGTTGTGGTACTTTTAATCCTAATTCTTCCCAAATTTTAGTCGCTTCGGTTTTATTAAAATTTTTTATTTCTGTGAGGGTGAGATTCATTAAAATTCAATACAAGTTGTCCCGAATTTTAATAATTTAACAAATATTTTTGCAAAATTTTGTTGACACGTGTTGTTTAAAATTATTTATTGTAAAAGTGTTATACTAACATATTATGCTGAGTCAGTCATATTTGAAGCATTGCGAAGCAATCGTGATGTTTCGCAATGACAAAATATTGTCTTTCACTGTTATGTAATATGAACTACAAAAGAAGGTTCACTATTTCATCATTTTCTGTGCATAAATTTGATTACTCAATTCTCCAAATTTAATACACAGATTACCTTTATCAAAATTTTGTATCCTCAACCGTGAAGTTTTATTTTTTGAGGAAGGAAGAAGCAATTGAAATTGAAGAAAGCAATTTTTTTCTAATCGAAGTAAAGTGTTTTTTATGTCAAAGTATATGTTGAAACGATTAATAGCCGCCTATACAAATAGATGTATAATGTGTAAATTATATAGATCCCCACGTATACATAAAATAAATTCATTAAATAAATATATGTGCAACAAAAAATATTAACATACAACATTCAGTAGCATCAGAACATGAAATAAAGTAATTATACTTATAATAATTAAAAAGAATAATAATAAGATTAATCATTAGAATTTGAGCATTCAGTTGTAAATATAATAATAATCTTAGAAAATTCTCTCAATTTAAGAAGCAAACAAAAATTGTCTATTATATATTAACACACAATTGTCTATTATGTATGCAAACACTATACTTTCAAATCAGCAAAAACTTACAAAATTTAACACTATACTTTCAAAATCAGCAAAAACATCAATTATTATTTTTTACAAATCCTTTAACAAATTTTATTACAAAATGGTAATAAAAAATAAAAAAACAACTTTTAGTAAGAACAAATTTTACATAGGAAAAAAATTTAGTAAAAAACTAAAAACAGGCCGGTGCAAGATTTATTAGTAGGTTTCTCTTATATCTAATATCTACGGGTTCATTAGATAGTAAAAAATATGGATCAATAACAAATTCGGTGGTTCAGTTTGTTAATATTAATTTATTCTTTATTCCTTTATAGTTGTTGCAATTAATTTAGGTCTTTAAATAATTCTATGTCAGCTTGACATATTATATCCCTATCTAATATTTAATCCTAAAAAATATTATATCATAATTTGTCCTAATCCGACCTTTAAATCTTCAATCCAAAGGAATGGCAAATTATTGAATTTAACAAGTCTTGTTTTCTAAATACATGAATCTTCTCACATTTTCAACATAGTCCGTGAATCTCTATAAACTGGCAGTGTGTCCCTTTCTCAAGTATCTTCCTGGGCCACGTCTCTGTGATGACCAGCAGCGTTTCCTTGTCCACATCTCGAACCTAACTGACCTTCTGGGCTGTCTTTCTGCTGATCAGCAATCCCTGCCAATGTCTCAGACTGTACTGTCCATCTTTCTAGGTCACTAGCAGTTTATATAGAGCTTCACTCTCCATGTCATGCTAATGACCTACAAGCAGTTGCGACACTTTTCCAATTATTTCCTAATAACTACCAAACCTCTGATGTTGAAGATTTAATTGGTGCTAACATTTGACTATTGTTAATAAAATATTTTCTAAACTTATAATATTTTCTTATCCTAAATCCTAACATTGGTAATTAATTTTTTTCTAAAGTGATTTTGTGCAATTGTATATAGGCCCTATGCTATTTGTTGTCATCTTGAACAAATGGAGAATGATGGTTGTAACTTTATATCCTTGTTTATAACAGACACCGTACATACTTCTGATCTTTTCAGTTATAGGACGACAAGTGTTATTAGTTTTGGTTAGGTCAAATCAAATTATTAAGAAACCTACTATATGAAGCTTTTAATCCAAATACATTTTTAATAGGCTCATATAATAATAATATCTGCCCAAATGTTCGCCATTGATAATCCATTATATAATATGTGATCAATTCAATGTTTCTTGTACAGGATATTATTTTCATTTCATGATCTTTAGATATATTGTAGCATTATGTAAATTGTCTTTATTTTGAAAAAAAAAAACAACCTTTCCTGGTTCTTCATAACTGTTTATTTCCTTCACCAAATTGATGAAATTCATATGTCTGTGTTGTATTGGACTAAACTTTGGTGTGGAAATAAGCAAATGGATACTATCTAAGATAAGCCACTACACTTTGCAAACATTGGTTACTGATAATGGGGTCTAACATGTTGAATATAGCTTCCAATCAGTGTTTACTTTCATATTATAAACAAGCCATCAATAGAAAACAGATCGAGATGTTTGTAGTCTTGTATTGGAAAAGATCCCATTATTACTATTATGAATGTAATCATTTCAAAGAAGTTGTATACTTAAACTTGATCAGTAGTACAGTAATTAGAAACTGTGGTGTTAGCTATTTTAATACATTGTATTTTAATCCACTTTAGGTCTGTCAAAAATGGTAATCTATATACTCATTTTCACATTTAGATATTTACTGTAGTGAGACTGTGCTAATATTACCTAAAATAAAAAGAACATGTATACAAAATATATAAAACTAACTATTCTGAATTAAAAAAACCTAAACAATAAACAAATAAAAACAAACCAGTAAACTTCCTCTTTTAAAGCAAACATAAGTTTGTGTGGTCATCCTACTTTTTCATTGGCGCTAGTACTACTGATACTTTCACTTGATTTCCACAGTCAATGTATTTTGTAGGCCTAACCTACTACTCATTTGAGTATAGGATTACCTTAGGTATTGTCGAACATTCTTCTTTATGTTGATAAATTCTCATGGGGATCAAAATGAAAATAATTATCACTTTTAAAGAAATATATTATGATTTCTGATATTAACTTCTGGAAGCTTGTAGTAAATACAGATATATGGAAATTTTTATTTTGCAATTTTTAACTATGATCCTGAAGTAGACTTCATAAATCGAGGAACCACCAAGAATTAACATTAACTCAACAGTAATATTATAATGATTAAAAATATATATATATATTTTTTAGAAAAATCAAAAGAGAAGAAGTAAAAACATGATAGAATTTTAAAACAAAGATAGGGAAACCAAGCTGTCACATCTCCTCAACCTACATGCGCAAAACTAGCTTCTAGCTTCTGTGTCACAACTGTTAGATCAACAAGCAATGGAAAAGTCTTATCCTAGTAAATAATATATTCCTTTTTGCTTAAAATTATCCCAAATATAAGGTTCTCAAATTTCTGTTCAATATCGAAATATGCGAATGTCACTTCAAATCCGAGACAATAAATACACCCAAATATGTAACCGAATTAACAATTTCAAACATTTACATTGACACCCATAAATACAAAAAGATAAATGAGAATACAAATTCAGTTCATTCCTAAATTTATTTACAGTTATCGGTTTGTAGGAATATATCATTGGCTTAAAAGACTTATTATATTAGCCTTATGAACTAAAAATGTATCATCTGCAAAATCATACATTTTAGAGTGTAATTGTAAATACAAATAATCGTTAATGTAAATATAAAACATAATGTTTCAAGAACACCCTCTTGTGGGAGATTATAATTAATATTTCTTGTTGAACTGAAGAAATTTGTAATATTTGTTTCCTGCTACTTAAAAAAACAAAAGGCAATTCAATGGCATGCCTTTAAACCTATAATCTTCTAGCTTAGCACTTAAAGGGACTACCACGTTATGCATACAATTTTTGAACACTCATTGTTTTTGCAAAAGATGTTTGAAATGAGAGAGTCTTGTGCATTTTTCTGCTCAAGCAATTATGTTGGGAGTTCCCTGGTGTAAAATAGTCAATAGCTTCGATAACACTGAATATTTGCCTTTTGTTCGTCCTGAGTATGAATATTTGTTTCATAATCTTTGCTTCAAGAAAATCCACAGATAAAAATAACATTTTGAAAAATACAGGGAACATGTAAGTACCAAAGATATGTGCTGACAATTCAAATTTCTTTAACACTTCATAAACCTGAACCAGGGAAGTGCAAGACAAGTGATATGTTGCTCCATCTTTTTTAAAAACTAAGTTTAGAATGCTAATGTAGTGACAGTCATGTTAAAAAATAATATTGGTCTCACAATACATTTACCAAAAATAACCACACTAAATAAATTTTCTCATCAAGTCATTGTTTTTCATACACTGGTCTGGTGAGGATTTCTTACAGACCAATATTTAATGTATTGTGAAGTGACAAGTCCGGATATGGAGCCATGCTTTTCGTTACTCATAGAGTACAGCATCAAATCTAACACACCTATATTGAGCTATTTTATTTATAAACCCGTTACAGGAATTAAAACGTTTCAATTAATTTGCTTAGTTCATTTCCAATTTAAAGGACAATATATATTTTTGACTAATTCCATCAATAAAACGTTCAGTTGTTACACAGGTGTTACTTGAAATAGTCTCCAGTTTAATGGATAAAGTGTCTTGTGGCATGATGTGTATTTTTAACCAATTAGAAAGTATGCCACCAGATGGTTTTGATTCAACATCGATGTAACAACAAACGGTTTTGTTTTAGCATTGATACTTTTCTGTATTTCCATAAGCGTGATAGTAACTTAGGCATGTGTGTTTAATTAATGTGTTTGTTTTACATAGATGTACCATAGGTCTAAACTGTGACTTGCACTTTGTTACATTCAAGATATTTGGTATGTCCATTCACTTCATCAAATTTAGACAAATCTAGAATTGGTAACATATCCTGTGGCAAATAATTGGGAGGGCAAGTGATAAAATTACTCTGTGTTTTTAGTCAGCTAAAAACATGTTTACCATTTTACTACTTATATGTTTGTATTTTGTTGTGTGTAAATATATTGTGAGTCACTTGCACATTCTCCTCACAGACAAGGACCAACCAATTGCTACCTCTTTGTCTAATAACGGTGACATTACCACTCTCAGCCTCTAAAATATGTTAAGGTAAATTGCATAAAGCATATGTGCAAGATAAAAGAAGTTATGCTATATAGAATTGTGGCTTAATCTAGACTTAAAATACCAAAACTTTTTTTGTTTCTCGTAGATTATTAAAGTTCTGTAAAGATGTTGATTTTGATATTTCTGACTTATAGTTGTTTAATGCTTAGGACTGGAAGTTCAGAATAGATTAAGTGTGTATATTATTTGTTATTTTTTCTCAAACTGTTTTGGTTATTATTCTCTGTGTAACTGCTATAATATCTAAGCATTATATAATTTATATATTCTAAAAAAGAAGGTTTGAACTAATTTATTATTTATCTTGTTAATAGTTTAGTTTTAATATAAAAAATAGGAATACATTTTAAATATATTGTGGTCTTTTTCAGTGGTACCTCGCAACTTCCGTTTGTTGGAGGAATTAGAACAGGGTCAACGTGGTGTAGGCGATGGAACTATCAGTTGGGGTTTGGAAAATGATGATGACATGACGTTAACACATTGGACAGGGATGATAATAGGACCTCCTAGAGTAAGCCTTTTATTCAAATTTTGGGCTCCTGTAATTTGGTTTGTAATTTGTTAATATTTGTAATTTGTATTTTATAGCTAAAAACTTTGTTACAATTTTAAAGGTTGATATAGAAATTCAGCTGCCAAAAGAATGACACAATATTGTTCTGTTTTTGGTCCATTTTGTTCACTTCTGGCAAGTTAAAAAAACTATATTTGGTGTATCTCAAAATATACCATAATGACAAAGTGTGCTGTATATTTGTCATCTACAAATGAAAATTCTCAATATGATATCCCATCTTAATTATTTTATTTTATTATTTACATATTTTTTATTTTACATATTAGGAAGTTTTTATTTAGAATGTGCACAAATTCTTATTAAATTTACCAGTTTATAGGCCGTATACATATATGTTTGTAATAAATTCTTATTAATGTTACCAATTATAAAGGGCAGTATTACATTGTACATGTATGCCAAATTTGAGTTTGTATTTTGAAAATTTTGGCTTCAACTTTTGCTAGAAACTGTTTTAAACATTTAAATGTTTTAAACATTTAACAATGATGATTAAACTGTTTTAAACATTTTAGTCATCATTTTTAAACTAAAAATGATGAGAACAAATTTGTTGATTTTCTGTTTATCACTTTTCTTAGTTATTGAAATAAAATTTGTCATTCATTATTATCTAATACTAAACGTGAGAGTGAACTTTGTGTATAATTGAGTTTGGACATAAAACAAGCCTTTACAACTTCTAAGACCCGGTTTACAATCTCCCAATAAAATAACTAACCTACTGACAAGAATATTATATTCTATGATTGTTTTGGCTCCACAGTAACTAACACATAGGTTAGTACTATAGGTGACTGAAAAACTAACTGTACTGGGAAATGTAAAATATTTATCTTTATGGTTACGATGGTTGAAAATAAATTTCGCCAGGTTTTTTTTTATTATTAAGTATGTAGTATTTTTTATATTGACTTTATAGTGAGTAGATACAAATTATCACAAAAGCAATGATCAAAAATAAAAGAACCGGCGTGATGCCATTTTAAAAATAGGAAGCAAAAATCAAATGTAACTAAAATAACCAATTTATTTTTCTGCTGGATAACTACTTGAAGGGAACTTCAACTAGCCGTTCAATTTATCAACCTCTCGACAGAGATTCTAAAACACATTTCCTACACTTATCAGGAAGATAATCCTATCGGGAATTTGTCTGGCAGTTATAGGAAAATTGTAGAAATGGAAATTAGATTAAGAAGGATTATGTCAATTTTTTTGGTGGCTGTATTTTTACTTTGTATATTCGTTGTTAGCTTTGATCATACAATTTCCAAATAAAGGAAAAATATGTTTATTTAAGATTTATAAATCTATTTTGAAATTTACAAAATTTGAAAGACCAAAGACCAATTGTCTGTGTAGGCATCTGACAGACAAATTGATAGATTTATTTATTTTAAAAATTTAATATGCAAGGTTCACCATATATATTGTCACATATATAGCCATTGGACAGTGATTAATAATTTCCTCAACCGTCTATTCAGCCTTAAATTTGTATGGTAATTTACTGTTATGTTTTGGATATATGTAGCTTTATACTTGATGTACAAATGTATAATGATGATAAAGCAAAGTGATTTTAAATGATAATAATCTTATGGCTCTCTCAAGTTGAAAAGTACCTTTTGTAAATGTCTTCTATTCATACATATATCATAATGAGATGTAGAATGGAAACCATTAAAACAATTTTAATATATTTTTACGTACTTGTTTTTACTTTCTCATAGTGATTGAATTTTTTTCTGAAATAATAGTTTTTGAGGACCTTCTGATTTCTGGAATGATGTCCATCTGTCATTTTTGTTTTGTTTTTTTCATTCAAAGATTTGGGATTATTTGATATAAGACCAAAACAGAACATCTGGATGTTCTCAAAATTTACTTTTGATTTTGCTTAAATGTAGCTCTAGAGAAATCTAATAATAAACAGTTAAAAAAAATTGCACAAACTTTCTCACTCACCCAGCCACAAAACCAAATAAAAACTAACCAAAACTATCCGTCATTAAAATAACCTGTTAGTAAAAATAAAAAATGAAAAAGAAAAAAATAATAATAATGAACCATTTAGTTCATAAAATAGCAGGAAAATCCTTTGCTACTGCAGCTGCAGTTAGAGATAAAATTATATCTTGTGTCAATTGTGATCTGACAAAGACAGTTAAAATACTAACAAACCAAGTGGCTCAGTTATTAGCCATTTTCTCAAAAACTGTTCCTGGTTAGAAGTTTCTTCCGTGAGTAACTCATCTCCTCCAATTGTAACACCGTCTCCTTCTGGCCTAGTTTCAAGAATTAAGCCTCGAATCGTGATGAAGAAAAAGCCCTTGTTACCATCGCAGACAATTAAACACCAGTTTATCAAGAACAAGTTTAGTACTTGCCTAATCATTGACTTCAAAATCCGAGCCATCATGGAATAATATATACTGTAAAGTTAAAGTTGCACCTAGTTATAGGTTACTATGTTACTCTTAGTTACAGGTTACAGGTTATTATGTTACTCATAGTTACAGTTTACTATGTTACTCCTAGTTACAGGTTTATGGACGTAAAACTAATTGACCTTAGATTAGATAGTTGCCTGCCTTGTTTTTTTTTTTTTTTTTTTTTTGGTGGGAGATATTAATGCCTACCACTATAATACATGGGGTTCAAACACCTGCAGCCCTACATGATTCGATCCAATTTGGATTTGATATTTTATATTGATTCATTATATAATGTATGCCAATATCCTTAGCTATCTTTGATTTTTCTTTATTCCCTTCTCCACTTTCTTAATCCCTGCTACCTTTTCGATCGAAGTTAATGATTTGTATGTCTTAAACTTAGGTGTCGACATATTTACACAAGGCACACTCAACTCAACACAAGCATCAAACTAAAGTTTAAACAAAAAACCCACTGTCTAGTAGGTAATCACAGTACAGTAGGCCTACTGTAGGAGTGGTGGGAGGGGTAAGAGAGCCAGCTGTGTGAAACAGAAAGAGAGAGGTAGGGTTAATGGCACCACTATATCTCACAGTTAGGGGGTAGACACAAGCTTGATATACATGGTTGATTGTATAAATAGAATCAACATCATAAAATATACTCTACTAGTACTCCTCTAAGAGTTCGAATAATTCGAATTATCCGCTATTTTTAACATTATTTATTATGCAAAATGGCAGGGATTAAACAAAATATCCAAGACTATTTCGAGTTATGGAAGGTCTAATTATCCAAGTTCAACTGTCTTCACTCCAAACCGTATCATCCAGCTTACAACATTGTTTTTAATAATCATTTGGCATTAAAAGGCATAAAATCCATGACAACTTGGAACTTTTACTTCCTCCAATGAATTATGCTCCATGTTTTATTCCTCCATGGCTTATTCATATGCCAATTTTTGATTTCTCGCTCTCCAGATTCATGAAGTACACCACTCTTGATGTAGTGTAACATCAGGAGCTTCGGTTTATATTTCAAGAATATCCATTTAGGGAAATTATTTTCACAGATGTTTCTAAATTGGACAATAAAGTTGGTTAGACATATATATGTACTCTCAGCTTTTAGTGTATTTACTGCTGAATTCTTTGCTACTTTGAAAGGCTTTTATACTGTTCCATCTGGTTTCTATTATACAAATGTACTGCATTATGTACAACATAGTTGGACAAATTATTTTTAATCAAAATTTCAAAATTGTACACATTAATTATAGTCATGACACCTTTGTGTGTAAATAGTTGCTTACAGTGAATCAGTTAAGCAGAACCAGTTATTATTCATTTTTTTTTTATTATTATTATTAGTACATCATTAATTCCTACTGCATTTCTCCATATTAGAAGATCATAGCTCAGTATTGATTTAAAAAAAAAAGCAAAATAGACAACTTTAACAAAATACATGCTAACATAGTTCTTAAATCTAACAAAAACATAACTCTAGAAAGCATATGACATACATCTACCAGCTTAGCTGATTATCCACATAAATTCAAAGCAGTTTAACACAATTTAAATTAACCAGGTCTCTGTTTAGGCACAAAATCAATTATCTGTGTTTTCTTTCTATTGATAAAAAATCCATTTTTTCTAAACCAGTTGGACAATGCATCTATAGATTTTTGCCTTAACCTATAGTCAAATTCTCAATATTCTTGGTAGCATTAAATATTGTTGTGTAATCTGCATAAACTATTGTTTATTATTTTTGAAAATTATTTTTATTGAATTTTACTCCTGCCCATTTGCTCTAATTAGAATTTTGAAAAAGTTTATATTTTGATTTTTACCTTGAGTTTAATAACTTTTTATTTAGTAATAATAAGATTTTCTTGTACATTGTTACTCGCTCAAATCATCTTTACATTTTGATATAAAAAACAACTTTTAATTAATAATTAAGAACCTATTGTTCTTAAGCTTTCCCCTCCTTACGAAAGTCTGCAATTTTGCATAGTCCATTCAAAACCCTACCATATTTTACTTGTTCAAAGGACTTCGAATATTTTTATATAGTCTACTGCTGATTTTTATTAAAGTTGTGGCCTTGAATGTTTTATTTGAAAACTCTGTCTCAAGTTGTATTGTTGATTAAGATTTAGAGTAGATCCTTATTGACTGTGTTATACTGAGAGTTGTGCGTAGGACATTTGCTCTACCCAAAAGAAATTTGAATGAATGGTCATTTTAAAGAAGATTCATTTAATTTTTAGCAATGAATAAAACTGTTTTCTGTTTTAGTGATTTTCATAGTACTTTGTTTATACAAAGATAGTGTTGGGACAAAAACTTTAATATCTAAACAAAACAAAAATTAAAAATCAGTTGTAGGCTATGGTTTAAACAAATTTAGTGTAATATTTTTTCTTGTAATAAATAATGTAACTGCCATTTCAAAAGAAGATTTGTTTACTGTTGTGTTTTACAGTATATTTACAGTACTGTTGTGTTTAAAATACAGTATATTTTAAGTGTGGCATACAACATTGTTAAAATTATGTGCAGGACCAATATATACAATGACTTTATACAACCATTACAAAAAAAAAAATTACAGTAGAACCTCTGTTAACCGGCCTATTTTGTAGTGTACTGGTTTGATGAGAGTTTCCGAAAATAAATTGTAATTGAAACACCAAAGCGGCGACGAGTCAAACGAATAAAAACACCACGGCACCAAAGCAGTGGCGAGTCAAACGACTTTGTTGATGGCGGTATCCCATTGTCGGCGGCGTAAAAACACTGCGGCATTGGCACCCGTCGGTATAGCAGACATACACCGGAAAAAATGTTTGATGGGCCGCTTTTTTTCCACGAATCAATTTAGTATACATTATGGAAGGTATAACATTTCTTTTCAGTTTTCTTGTCTTTGACTGGTTATGATCTACATACAGTATATACAGTAAATAAAAATTAGCGAGTTACGAAAACGGAAGCGTGTTTTGGTTTCGTTTGAGACGCGGTTAAATGTGTTAAAAAGACTTGACAAGGGGGAATCTGTAAAAAATACTTTGTGACGAGTTTAACGGGAACCTCGGATTAACCGGTCCGGGTATCAGTCCCGACTAGACCGGTTAAGAGAGGTTCTACTGTACTGGAATGGATGGAAAAATAAATACATTTTAGTGATAACAATACTACAAGAGAAAATGGTGGTAAAGAAATCATTTTGTGTTTATGTTCATGAATATATTCTAATCTTTATGCAGTGTTTTAAAATATTAGTTTTTGATTTCTTGGAACAATAATTATGTTGTTTTTTTGTTGTTGTTTTTTTCAGACACCTTATGAAAACAGAATGTATAGTTTAAAAATAGAATGTGGTCAAAAATATCCGGATGATGCTCCGAGTGCAAGATTTGTCTCCCGGATTAACATGACATGTGTAAACAATTCAACAGGCCTGGTAAGTGTCTTTATTGAGCACATGAAATGTAGCAATATTTTCATCTATTCAACACTTTTCTGTTGTGGATCGACATAGATATATTTGTCTCGGCTACCAGCCAACTAGAAACAATGTTTTCTTGACATAGGTTCTATAAAAATACTCAACTTGACAAATCCTGCTCTCTTCCAAATTTTTATTTAACTGTTCAAACACAGATAAAGTACAATAATTGATTTCTTTGTTTCAAAAGCAGATCAACTAAAATCTGCCTTACATGTTACTATTTTGGTTACATGTTAGGTGAACGCAAAGAGAATATGAAACAGAATCATTGGTGCGTCTGCTTCATTCATTGTTTGTTAGTTTCAAAGTGAAATTAATCAGATGTGAAATAACACACAGTACAATGTACAACTAAGTCAGGAAACAATAGCAAGTAATGTACAATTTCCTTAAATTAGATTTCTAATTAAAATCATATAATATATATTTGACAAGGCAAATTGTTATTCAACATGCACAACTGATGGTTAAAATCTTAACTAATATATTGATATTCTTTTAATGAAGTAGGATGTCTACGAACCGGGAAAATCTGGGAAATTGGAATTTTGTTAATAATCTGGAAAAATCGAGTTTCTTTTGGATATATCAATTAAAACCCTATGTCTCTAGGATTTCCGGTCATTAAAAGTTTGCTATGTAAACAATTATAAACAACATATTGGTTGCCTGTTCATGAGTTATTGGTAATAAACAAAAAAAAATCGGCAATGAGGTTGATATAAACAATGTAAGTTAATAAACTCCACCCCCTCCACCAATTTCATTCAAATTTAATTGCTATGTGAAGATTTATGACCCAAATTCGTGTGCAAAATTCCACGGAAAATCGTGTACCTTGACTGCCATCATTAAATGTGATTTATGCTGAGGACATGTTTATGGCATGCGCGAAGTAAGTTAAGCTCCTATTTTAAAAATTTATTTCAAAGACAACATCAAAGGTTCATTTTATATTTTTACTGATAACTTCTAAATTGATAAATAAAATATATTAAGCTACTTTAAACATTTTAAATGGATCTACAAAAAAAATATATAGAATTTCTGTTAGAGTATACACTTGCTGAAAATAAAAATTAATATAACCAATAAATGTTGGAAACATTTATTTCTTGTTTAGACAGTGAGGAAAAAGGGGAGTTGTTTTATTAGTGTTATTTCAAGCTCACAACGTCTTCCTTTATCATAACTATTTTTTAGTTCCCTTCCACTATAAGTGTACATGTTTTTTTCATCCTTATTCATCTAGCCATCAACCAAAGTTATACTTGTAGGATTATATAATTATATCGATTTGAAATTATTTAACATTATGATTATTGTTTCAATATAACGGTGTCTAACTATTAAATTATTAAAGGTATACACTATTAATTTTTATACTAATCATATTCACAATCAATGTGAAATATTTATTATTTATAAAATCAACAAATAAACTAAACTAATTTTAATGTAGATGGATATTATTTTACGGTGTTCGTGGTCCTTTCCTGTCCTCTACATATTACTTGTGAAGCATATAAAATTTCACTCTCATTAATTAGTTTTATTAAGCCAATTTTCATTCGAACCTTCAGACTCAATGTTTATGGTTCATATAAAAATTTTACTCAATAACTGTTGAATCAGCATTTTATTGATCCAATTTTCATTTGAAATTTCAAAATCAACATTCATAGTTCATATGGAAATTTTGCTCAATAAATCCAGAACCATCTTTTTTTTTTCTTTTCTGTATCAAATATGTTTTGTTTAGGGTTTAAAACGTAGTTTGATGAGAAAAATAATGTTTGTGTTTTCAGTCAGCTAAATTATCACAAATTTTAAACTATTTTATTAAAAGCATATTTTATTGTCAAAAGATATTTGATCAAACCAGTCCACATGTTTTAGTTATAGACACCTAAATGTTTTATTTTTATAGTATCTCGGGACTTCAAACATAAAAGTATAATGTTGATTTTTTAATTTTTTTTATAAAAGTTGCACTTTGTTCTGCCTGTTGTACTCTTATATATAAACACGTATGTAGGCTACACAAGATTTATTTTGTGATGCTCCTTTTAAAAATTTCTCGAATCGAATACCATATTAAATCTACTTAAAAATAGGTACAAATAAAGAGGAAACCACAATATGTTTTTTCTTGAAATGATTTTTTAGTTTATCAATTAATCACAATGCGATTAAAAAAGTGATTTTTAGACTGAACATTTGTTAGTGCTTGAATCACTAGATTTAAACAAGACAATTAACTTTAAGGTTATTCAGTTTTGTAGTAAATGTTAGTCTTAAATATTGCAACGATTATTCTAAAAAGGTAATAATTTTAGTGTTTGCCACTTAATTGCAGCAGCCACAACACATTTACAAAACATGGTGTTTATTAGTTTGTAAGGCATCATAACTGTTGTCAGTACTGCAAGGTCGGGTACAGATTGCACTTTTAGAATTGGAGAGGGATTACCACACAGATAATATGGATTGATAGACATTACAAAATAAGTCTGAAAGTAGACAGTACACAGATAATATTTTTTACAGATGGTATAAATATTAAACGTACTATTAAAAAATATATGTGAGTAGAATGTATGAGAAAATATATTGTCTAAATTAAAAGATATTTTTCTCTTTAGTTGTGTTTAGTGAAAACCATATAAATTATGATAAATTTGTTGCGTTACCAACATTATAACTTGATTTATTTTAATTTCTTTGCTCAGACTTTTATGAACAGCAGAGCATCTGTTACAGGTGGTACTGATTTAGTGTACTTACCTTGATAAGAAATAATGTTACAAAATAATTATTTCCTTGAAGTCCATATGGTACCAATCTAGTGAGCGCTTATTAAAAATATTAAATCACTATTCAAATTAACTTTACTATTTTCAGCAATTCATCAATTATTTTACTCTGTCAATATTTTTTGTTCGTTCGTATGTTATATTTTAAAATCCATATACATATTTTCTACTTCCTTCGATTTACTATACACTATGAAATTATAGATTTAATTGGAAAATGTATGACTAAGATCAGGAAAATAGGTGCTAAAAAGTTGGGAATTCCACTACACAGTCTTAGTAGACACCTGATATAGTGTTTTTATGTAAACATTTTTTTAAAAGTTATAATTAAATTTTTTATTTACCAAAATATACTTCACAAAACATATATCACATTAGCTTTAAGTCTAGTTGCTACAATAGTTTTTTTTTCTGTTTATTTCTCTTAGACTTCAAAAGTATTGTATATGATCTCTAATTTGTGATTTATTACCAACTATAATTATGTAAGGTATAGTAAAACATGGATTGAACGAACCTTCGTTGAATGGACTCTCTGTCAGACCTTTTGTGGTCATATTTCTATAGATTATACAAATTTGTAATACTTGAACTATACAAATTTTTGTCTCAAAACTATATTAATATTACTTTATAAACTTCATTAACCTACAGCAAGTAAACAGTTAAATTTTACTGAATAGTACGGCAACAGATCTGAAAACTAATTTTGACGCTGCATTCGAATTTAGAATAAGGAAAGGAAAGGGCTACCACCAAATTCGATCTCTTGAAGATATTGTCATTAAATATCAACTCTAAAAATATATGCAATTACAAATGTATCAGTTCTTGGACACAGCACAACAATCAACTTATGACAGTGATTGAAAGCACTATTTAAACATCCCTTAAACTAGTATCTGAGAATGACGGGTTTATGCTTGTTGCACTTACAACGCCTGGTCAATACAATTGGGCTTATGACCGTCTCCATTGTGCATAGTATACAAAGTTAACGCCATACAAGCAGTCTAGTCTATTATTTATATTCCTTGTATTTCATCTATAAGTTTGTATTATGTATTGGAGATTTTTTTTAACTACTTTTCAATAAACAAAGTGATCTAATGTTTGGTGTATTTCCAAACATTTGTTATATTTTACTGTGTCATTAATTCTTATTCCAACCATTAAGTTCATATCTAATAGCATAATTTGTAACTATTTCATACCTTTTATTTGAATATAGGGGGTTATTTATTGGGAATAATATTTAGGTTATAGTTTATTGATAATATACTGTTTAGTTCTGAAGGCAACAGTAAAGTTCAATTTATTGGTGTTTCAATTTTCAAAACTGATTGTTGGGGTATATTATGAATAAGTACTTGCATTGTTTTGTTAATCAAACTACAATCCACCAGTCACTTTTTAATAGAGTTTTAAATTTGTTTTCAATTGTACCACTAAGTGTAATACTTGTTGCAGGTTGATAACAGACAAGTACCAATTTTGGCAAGATGGCAAAGAGATTACACAATTAAAACAGTTTTGCAAGAATTGCGAAGGCTTATGACAATGAAAGATAACATGAAGCTGTCACAGCCACCCGAAGGAAGTTCGTTTTAGCCCTAAATATCACATCGCCCTATTTCTACTATCTGGAAAGAGCCATTTATTTCGTCACCATCCACGATTCTGAAACCTATTTTTAGGTGGTTTGGGACATTGCGTCTTCAATGACAACGCTAGATATATCTTTTTAATTTGTTACCGTATTTTATGGTGAGCTATTCTGACAGATTATTCTACACAATACCACCATCAACTCTGTATTCCTTTTAGGAAATATATTAAATAAGCATATATTTATAATATTTGGTTATAATAAACATTGGGAACAATAATGGAAAAAGGGTTTTACAGTGCATGATAAAATGTTTAAAAAATATTAAAACTATCTGTAACTTGAATTAAACTTCAGTTAAATCCATTAGTTTTTGTTTATTTTATATTCAGATTCATCATTGGAAGAAAATCCCTTCAAAGTGGATTGATTTACATTTTTAAAGGAGGGAGGGGGTCATTACATGAAATAAATAATAAAAATTAGAATTTTATAATATTATCGTCTTTACTAATTTCCAGTTTTAAATTTAATTAGAAGTAGGTTAAACCAAACTCAGACCGATGTTTATCTGTGATAACAAAAAAAACTAAACCGAACATTCTTAACTCCAGATGTGAACCAAAGATGATAAAATTTAACCCAAACTTGAATCTAAGTTAATTAATTGAATTTCTTCTTGTTTCTATCGGAAATTTCAACATTTTTAGTCATAGCATCATTTTTTAATCTAAATAAAAACTAATTTTTTTAGAACAAATTTTAATTCCACCAAGTTTGTTGTTTAAATACATGACTCATGTTTTATTTCCATCACTAATCATTTTCAACTTTATCAATTTTGTGTTCTATTTAACACCGAACATCTACAACAAGTAAATTTAAGAACTGAGCTGGGTATGATTTTCTAACTTCTTACATCCCTAATTTAAACATAACGACCGATCATGTTATTAAGTTAAGTTAGTTTTGAATCATATTAGTGTAAAAGGAATCCGTTACAGTGATGGTGCAGGGCTTGATTCAAAGATGGCCTTACTTATTATAATTGTGCTATCAGGCAGATATCCTAATGTTTTTTCTTGTTTTTTTTTTTTAAATAATAGCTGTGTTATCATTAATCAATTTTGGATTTGATTACTGATAACTAAAGTGGCTTTTATCATACATGCTTAGCATTTATTTACTGTATTCAGTTTTAAAAATCAAATAAAAATTGATTGTTTTGAAACATAATAAATTTAAAAAAATTATTACCTTCAAAATCTTCTATAGTGTATATTACTGAAAGGAAAAGAACCATTTATTATTTTCAGAATAAAAAAAATTAAGAAAATTATTGTTTTGAAAATGTGCAGGATATAAAATGTGTCAGATGTTGAACATCTGAAGTAATTACAGTTTTATATTATATTTAGATTATTAGTAGGCCTATTATATTTATAATTTATTATTCTTTCTTATATTTTTTAAAATGAAATTTATTTCACTGTATTTATTTTCAAGGTATTAATAGGTCTACACCCATAGAAAATCCTTATGTGTGTGTTTCTATCTATAATAGGAAATTATAAACACAGTTTTTTATTTAGACTAAAGTTTGTTATTCATTTGTAAATTCATAACTTATATTAAAAAATAATAATAATTCAAATAAACAAAATTTGATATCAATTAAATGTACAATACAATCTGACTTGTCTATTTAATCTAATATATTATTTTGACTATTCAATGACCTCATTGGAATACAGATAGAATTGTGATAAAAACACTATTTACTTGAATGATAATATCATCAGCTTGATTTTCCACAAAAATATCATGACACAGAAAAAAATACTAAACTCTTGTAAAAGAAGAAATAATTAAATTTAATAGTTTAATTTTTATTAGAATAGAATGCCACTGCATGATTTTTTACACACCTATTAACATCTGAATGTAATTAAAAGGAAACCATTTCATTTTACAAGTTTTATCTATCCAAGAATTTTATGTAACATCCTTTTTCCACGCATGTGTAAAATGTGCATCCTTTTAATTGAGATGTAATGGTTCTTACACCTTATATACTTTTCAAGGGTATCTCCCAGGTTAACAGTGAGGAGGTAAAAAGCATTTTCAGCTATCAGTATATCACTGATCGATTGTTTATTATTCTTGAAGATCAGCAGGCTATGGAGAACTAGAGGGGGCATCTGTGGTGACTTCTTTGTGGATGTTGCTGTGTCAATTCTGCTGAGATTTTCACAGCGATCTTCTGAATCCTTAGGTCTTCATAATGTACAATATGTACAGCGATTGGGAATAGCTCCTGATCACTAACAAATCCTGACTTGATTTTACACTACTACTGATCGCTAAGAGAATCCAGCCCTGATTTTACACTGCTTCTCTTCCTACTGACAGAACTGCCTGCGATGTAAGCTGAAAACTCTATAAATAACAAGCCTGATATTCAGGAAAAGGGATTTTCCCTTTTCATTTTTGAGGGCTAAACACAGTTTAACACAACCTCTGTGGTGATGATTAGGAGTGGAATGTTGAGTGATCAACAAAATGACTCCATATGTCATTGAGTTAGCTGGAAACAGAATATTGAGGACTCAAGAAGCCTCTGCAAAAATATGGGATTACAAAAGGGAACAGAATGTCACAATAAGATGGGTCATCAAAGGTTTAATATGCATCTTCAGTAGCTGGGAACAGAATGTTGTGAACCTGTGTGACAAGAGGAGGAGGTTAAGAGTGAAAAAGGTAGGGAGTTCTATCACAGACTCAATAAGAGCTGATGTGGCAGGTTCAACTAACTCTCTTGGCTATCTACTGTGTACTGCCTTTAGTCTTGGAGAGAGGGGAGGGTGGCAGCTGATGTGGGTGTTCTAACCATGTGTATTCTATTAAAAGGAACAATGTTTATAAACAGTAGTGAAGATTTGATTTATTACAAAGTTTAATATATAGACATGTTTGGTCTTTGTTAAATATTACATGAAATTATATTGTATAGGCAATGTTTATTTTTTGCCACATTTTTCCTTCTTGTGTTATTACATTGAAGAACAAGATATCCTTTAATACAAATTCAATTTGTTTCCCCTACTTTCTTCATAAATATTATTAATAAATAAACATATTATTGTATATTTCCATAATATTCACAATTTTTCAAATTTAGGTGATGCTCTTAAATTTAAGTGAATTTTGCGATTAAATGCATTAATGAATAGGAGAATGGATTATATGTTACATTGAATGATCCACAATTTGCAGCAAGAATTTTAATACAGTAGAACGTCGATAATCCGGATTAATTGGGACCGGACCCATCCGGATTATCGAAATTACATTAAAAAACGGCCAGCACGCTTTATTTGAGAAAAAAAGTTTTTAAAATTGTTATATTTTCTATCAACGACCACTCCCCTTCTCCACACTCCTCCTCGCTTCGCGCCATTCTCCCGTCGCCCACTCTAAAGTAAGGAGCTTAGTGCCAAGGGCAGAAGGTACACAATTTTATTTCTTGCTAGAGACGAATCCGGATTTTTGACCTCCGAATTATCGACGTTCTACTGTACACATATTATGTTTATAAATTTCTACTAATGTACAAATAATAAAAAGAGTACATAATGGAAATATAAAAGGGACTGTATAAAGATTGTGGTTATTAACATACTCATTTATTAAGAAATCATGATCAATGAAAGTACGACTAAAGCCAAAAAAGTTATTATAATAAATAAATAAAAGGATTATTAGGCTTAATAACTTACTTTTAAAGAACATCGATCAAAAAGTAAAACATGATTACATGGATTTTTGGGATGATTTTCATTTTATAATATTGCAAAATTAGATTGTTTAACCCTGTAAGTGGCAATCGACAATATATTGTCGAAACTTTGTGTGTCGGTAGTGTGTAGACAAAATAAAATCACGATTTTTTACAAATCAACATTTCATTTACAAAAAATAATCCTTTCACAATAATAAGTACCAATGTAAAGCTAATGATCTGTACTTACAAATTCTTATAACCAAAAGTTCCTAAATCACTAAAGTTTAAGTTTACATCATATTTGTCACAAGTCCACTTTTCTGTCAAACTACTCCACATGTATTCTGTGTGTTATGGTATTTTTCTCTTTCTTTCGAATGGTGCCTTCCAAATTATCGTCGCTCTCGTAGTTCGTGAGATGATTATATGTCAAATATTGATTAATAATATTTTGATTTTGTGATGAAATATTTCTATATATATCATTGAAAAGAGGAAGTTAAAAGTTTCTGTGGGAAAAAATATTGTGGTAGTACTGTCCCCTCAAAGTTGAGCTTCACAGATGGATTCAGTTTGTTTTTGCACTGACCCAGAAGCATTTTACGTGCTGGCGCTGTGTTAGTTTTAGTGTGTATTATTTATTCTTTCGTGAGTTTATTATTTTTTAATTGATTGTGATTTATTATTGTTTTATTGATACTGCATTACCTTCACAACTATATACTAGGCTTCAGAAAAGAAAATCCACTTGTTTGATTAGCCTAAAAAGAATTTTCTGCTATTTTACAAAAATTGTTGGTGATTTTTTTAGTTCAAATTTTAGTAATGTAAAGACAATTTTTCTCATTCTATATTACCTGAATCTAAAATATATGATTCTAGAAACTTTATGAATTCATGGTTCAAATCTATTGTATTTTTAACTAATTAAGGGTATATAACAAGTGAGTTTTAAATACAATAAATATTTTTAGAGAAAAAGTACCCTTTTAAATTTTGTGTATTTATTTCACATATAATTATTTTTTCTAATACAAATTTTCCAAATTGATATGTTTTTACAAGCTTTTAATCACAAATTTATTACAAAACTTGTACATCTTGAAAAAAATTAAAACATTTTGTTGTATGTATAAGTTTTTATGGCGTTGGCTTCGGTTATTGCACATTTTTTTGATTCCTCACAGACTAACTCAAACATTTTTATGTCCAATTTTTTTTTTTTTTTTTTTACACATGAATTTGATTGCCTTCTTCAGAGAAAAATGATATATAACAACCTTTATATTTTATTTTTTCATAAAAATTTATTTTTCAAAAATTATATATATTTTTACCAATTTCTACTCACAAATAAATTCCAAAACTTTTGTATATCTTAAAAAAAAAAAAAAAATTATTGTGTGGTTTTCATGGATTTTCTTGAATTTTTCACTTTTTTTAATGCATTTTTTTTTTTATTCTCGACATACTAACTCCAAACTGTTAATTATATAATATATGACTTTCTTGAAAAGGCCATGAATTACAAGCTAACTAGCAACCATTAACAATCCAGTTTCTGTTTTACTTCCGGCCAAAGTCCGTACTCTGGGAAAACCAGAGGGACAGTTATTTGTTATCAGTTGGTCAGTGTTCACCATTCGTTTTCGTACCTAAAACTCTTCGCAATTTTATTAGTTATTGAAAATGGTTCGGTCTAATGAAGAGAAAGTTGAATTGATTTTGTGTTGGTGAAGCTAGAAGAAATGTACTAGAAGCCGTGCGTTTATTTAATAACAAGTTTCCGGATATGACAATAGATAGGGCTACATGAAGCGTTTAATTGATAAATTTATAATAACTTTTAATTTGGAAGATGCCCCAAGGTCAGGCTGTCTGCACATTACTACTGAACAAGTTGAAGTTATAGCAAATTTTACCATGAACCCACATGCAACTGCAACCTACAGCTCCTGAAGTAGGTATTTCGAAAAGAAGTGTGCATAACGTGTTAATGAAACAAGTTTCATAGGGAAATGAACGAGGATGATCCTGATAGAAGACTTCAACTTTGTCGGAAGTTGTTAGTGGAGATCAATAACTATATTTTACAAGTCTGTTTTAGTGGTGAAGCAGCATTTTCTTTACATGGAGTGGTCAATCGACATAACTGGCAACTGGCGTCATTGGTCTGCCACATGGATGTTCATTCACAACATGAACAGAAAGTGAACGTTTGGGCAGGAGTTCTAAGAATTTAGTTGAAGGGCGGTTTTTTGTAGACAGCAAAATTGAACAGAATATTATTCCTGCAATAGATGATGCAGTTTAAGTTGAATGCGCCGAAGGAAGTAGCTGAAGCGGCAGGACTCAAGATAAATAATCGGAAAACTGAGGTTATGAAGATGAATGCAGAAAACAGACAAGCTCTAAACTGCGATGGAGAAGAAATAGAGGAGGTCAACACTTTTTCTTACTTGGGAAGTGTTGTTTCAACAAGTGGAGGAGCTGATGATGATGTGAAGACTCGCATTAAAAAAGCAAACGCCGCCTTTGTACAACTCTAACCGATTTGGCGAAATCGAAACATCTCAAAGAAAACGAAGCTTCGCATCTTCAACACATATGTTAAGTCTGTTTTGCTGTATGCAAGTGAGACGTGGAAAGTTACAAGTTTAATTACGTCTCGGCTGCAAGTTTTCATCAATAGGTGTCTTCGCCGTATCATGAACATTCATTGGCCTGAGATCATTACAAACTAGGATTTATGGAGAGAAACAGGTCAAACTGCAGATTCGAGAGAGGAAGTGGAGGTGGTTAGGACATACACTGAGGAAGCCAGACGAAACTATTGAGAAAGAAGCCATAGATTGGAACCCGCAAGGTGTCAGAAGAAGAGGTCGACCCCGAGAAACCTGGAAGAGGACCGTTATTAAAGAAGCAAAAGAGGTTAATAAGACTTGGAGAGAAGTAAAAGCACTTGCTGGAGACAGGGACAGATGAGCTCTTTTGGACGCCCTATGCTCCAATAGGATATAAAAGGAAATAAGTCGTCAAGTAAGTCAATAGATGATATTGCTCAACATTTTTATGATCCTGTATTTCAGTAAGATTGTGCACCATTACACTATCATGTATGAATGAATGGTTTCCTAGAAGATGGATAAGCCGACTTTGTTCAATGGAGTGGCCGGCTCGTTCACTGGATCTAACTGCTAGATTTTTTTTCTTTTAGGATTCTTAAAAAGTTAAGTTTATGAAAAGAGACCATAAAACATCGATGAGCTCAAAGTATTGTACATTCTTGTCATCTAATTACATCACAGATGTTAGAAAACTTGAGGAAGGCTTTTGAATCAAGACTGTACTTTTGTCAGGAAGTGAATGGTGGCCATTTCGAGCAGTTATTCTAACTAGAAACAGGTTAGTCTCTAACATTAGTAAAGTTGGGAATGTAAATAGAATTTTATTTTATTTTTTTATCCTTTCTAATTGTAAAAGTGTTTGAAATGGAAAATTTTTCACTTACGCTCTCTCTAATGTAGGTATACATTAATAAAAAAGTAAAACTATTTGATTTTAACGATCTAATTTAACCTAAACCCATACTGTAGTCCTATAATCTGCTAAAAACAACAAACATTTTTGACTGCCATTTGTTAGTCAGAAATTAAAAAATGTTAAGCACACTATTGGTTTGTCTTTTGAAGACCTTTAAAATCAGGGGTAGCAAGATGGGGTTACTATTGAAAGTTTGAAAGTTAACCCCTACTTCGAGGCGGGGGATGAAACTCTAAACCACTATATCAAATGCTGGACAGATGTACCAAAGTTTAATGGTTATTTTAAAAAATATATTAATTGGGGTGTGTGAATTTTTGATTATAAATTACTATTCGGTTATAATTTAATATTTGGTTAGTTATTCACGTGTTAGATTTAATTATACACAATGCCAAGATTAAAGGTTATAATATTTTTATAAATTACATTGAGTTGATTTTTGGTTGGTAGTTATTTATTTGTTAGTTTAACTTGTAAATAATTCCATGACTAAACCAACAACACAACCTTATATTTAATGTAGGCCCTAATATTGTTTTGTATGAAATGGAAAAGAGAAGAAACACAAATGAAGTGTGGGGGGATTCTTGAACCATCAGACAAAGATGCAGCATGTTGTAACCTGTGTAATATTTAAAGGGTCTGGTCTTAGAAAAACATTTAGCCAGGAATTACCCTACAGTTTCATTTCCCAACATATTATTGCCCTCTTCTGAATAATTTGAACTCTATAGCCTATAGAGTTACTAAAACATTCCAGTGATAATTTTGGAATCAACACATTCACTACGATTGGTGTGAATTGCACCTTCCCAAGCTATTTGTGCAGGGCGCATGGTATATTTTCACACCATGTGTAGTATTCTTTTCTATATTTTCATTGTGAGTTCAGCTTTTGGAGTAGACTGAGAAATTTTCTCCTGGATATCTAGAATATTCGCATTTAACTTTTAATGTGTTTGGTTCTAACTTTGCTCTTTTCTCATTACTGATTTTAATTGTATCTTGTGATAGTGTGTTTGTGTTAATTATTTTATTTTCATTTCTTTAAAAGTGGCTTCTTATGATAGGGGGATCGTCACGGGTCCGGGTCCCGGTAAAATTTCCCGGAAAATCCAAGTCAAGGCTCGCGGGCTCCCCCAGCTCGCGGGCCCGCTATCCCCGCCACTGTCAGAGAATGACTGCGGTTTTTCGCAACAAAATAGTCGATCAACTGAGATTTATTTTCTCTCTCTTCCTGTGGTGTTTACTTCACGTATATAAATAAATCCTGCTATATTCAAATCACTAAATGAACTTCTGTAACACAAGTATGCTCCACTACCACTAGTTGCCTTACAAATATTTAAAGTGTCTACGTATTGCTTTTAGATAGTACTTACTTTTATTGAACTAAAAATAAGTAACTACTGGATAATCTCTTGTAAAATAAGTACGTACTTTACAATAAAAGAGATTACTTATTGATCTAAGTTACTACTAATTACTTATATATTATTCAACTGATTGTAAGTTAATACTTAAAAAACCTTAAGTAAAAGTAAATACATCTTTTTAATCAACATACCCAATATGTAATACATAATAATACACTTTACTAGAATTTATACATCGCACATAAATAGTTTTGTGCGGTACCTATTAACATTATGACCCCAAAAATAAATTTTATCTTAAAAGTTATACTATATGCATTTTTGCAAGAAATACTATAAAAGCTTCAGTGACTTAGTTTCAATTTTCAATAGATGACAAAAACTTTCGATGTAGTCATACGGGCTACATCCATACTTGACTGTAGCAGCAGAGATTAGAAAAAAAAATTCCATAGTGGACAGAAGTAGCCTATAACCTAAAAGTAAGTAGTACTTAGTATGATTAAATTAATAGCCAATACATTGTATTAACAGTCTAAACTTAATTATATTTTTCGTGTAGGATACAACTTCGGAAGATTGTTAGTACTAGCAATTTTATATAAATAATCTACGTTTATTCTAGGTTTTCAATTTTCAATAAGCCTAACCTAGACCTAATTTATGTAGAAATGGTGAATGTAGATGTCATCACATTTATGTAAAACATAATTACGGAATAACAAATTCAATTATAGTACAATTTTCAATTATTTATTTGAAAATAGGTTCGTGTATGATCACAGTTCATCTTGGTTGTCATTGGTCTGTATAAATATACTTTGGCATAAAAATATTTTACATTTTATGTTGAGAAACTTAAGTTTCTTTGGTAAAAGTGCATTGTATACTGTAATATGTCATCATTAATAATTTTTAAATAAAAAGTTTCCAAGCAGGTTGTGTGGTACTCATGCAATCATATTTAGTTTATTTAGTATTTATTTAGTTTATTTAACCATTTTGTACTAAGACAAGAATTAGCAATAAAACATGGGTAAATAGGCAAGAGACATGTCAAATAAATTTAAGTGCGAAATCTCGGCATTCAGCATTCAAAATTGCATTTTTTTTCAATACTTTCGATCATTCTGAACAAATTTGTTATTTTTTGTTTCCCAATTCATTATTTCCGTCCGAAAACAGCGATTTAAATTGACCGTTTTATGGAATTTTGAAATTATTCAACACATATTTCATCTTTTTAAGTAAAATCTATCGATCTTTTTTATTCTGCACGGAAAATAGTTATGTTTTAAGTACTGTCACTATGAAGAACTGTTAAACTTCATATGTACCATTTAGTATCAATCATGTCCTGTAATAAGTGCGAACTACTCTTATATGGTTACCTAACCGGACCTAGTTAAAGAACTGCAGGTCAAGGAAAGTCATTATATATATTTACCTTACTTGACTTATAGTTCTTGTACTAGGTCTGGGTTTCAGAGACCTAGTCATCATGAATCTTATTAACATTTTGTAGTAATATCAACTTGTATTAGTGAATGAAGTGCACATGTGCCTCACGAGTGAATTTAATATGACTACACGATAAAATATGGAACAAATTATATAATTTCGAAGATTGTTAAGTAAATAATTAATTATGAGAGATAAAAAACCACTAGTTTAGTTCGGAATGATAAAAAAAACACAATTTTGAAGACAAAATGTTGAGATTTTATACTTAAAATCGATTGGACATGTCTCCTGCATATTTACCAAAACATGATCTGATTAACCCTTTTACCACTGATGTCCTATTATAAGGACGTTGACTTTTCGGCCGAAAACCACCGACATCCTTTTAAAAGAACGTTTCGTAATATGGCTATATTTTTGTTATTTAAGCAGATAGAGACACCAAATATTTTTTCTAGAATGATTGTGAACCTCTACATTCTTTATAAAATTAACTCAGATAATCTTCTTTATAGACTAAAATTAAAATTTCAATTATTAAAGAGGTCACTGAGGAATGGCTCGACGATCCCCACCCGGCACAACATATAGGTTTTGGTGATGAGCCTCTTTATCTTTTAGCAGAAAATAAACAGCGTAATTGTTCAGTATGTAGTGCTCAAAGTACCAGTTCTGGAGGCAAAAGGAAGAAAACTCGTTATGGTTGCAAAAATTTTAACAAAGGAGTTCATCCCATGTGCTTGACTAAGCACAGGTGCTAAAAAGAGAAAGTTTTTGAACACAAATAATGTTGTACAAAATAATGTAAATATTTTTAGTTTCCAGTTTTTTATATGTTTCTAGGTTACTTATATCTACAGAGTCTGCATTATTGAATCTGTATTACATAAGGTAAAAATATGTTGTAAATCGATTTTTCCATGTTTTAGAAAATAGTTTATTGCTTTGTTGTTTATCATATTTTCATGAAATTTTTTACAGGTCTCCTTTATTACATTTACTTTAATAAAAAAATAAATTTTATGTATAAAATATTTTTTGTTTATATTGATTTTTGAGTTCAAAATAAAAATTTCATTGTAAAAAAAAAAAATTGTTTTAGGTTTTAGTACTTTTTGTATATAAAAAATTGAATGAAACTTTGTTTTGATATGTTTATCCTATAGTATAGCTAAAAACAAAAATAACAAAAAATTATTGTTCTAACTTCAATAGCATGGTTTTTAGAACGATTTATATGGAGTACTTCAAAACCGGTGATTTCGGCTGCGGCGGTCTAGGCTAGTTAGGTGCGCTGGCGCGCAGCGGCCAAAGGGTTAACTAATGTGCGAGACATCTTGTGCCTTAATCTTAAAGGTTCCTACTACATTTATTTAATGCCTAGGTTAAAGTTTAAAAAAAATTATGACATCCAGTATCCCTATAATTTACGGTAATTGTTTACTGTAGCGCCCCAATTTTGAAAATTTTTTTTGTTATTTTTTTTTACTATATACCATACCTGTCTTCATAATATTAACATTTTGGTAAAATGTCTAGTATAGATCCTGCTGCAATTTAATATTGCAATTTAATGAAATCAGGCCTTACATACCTCATTTTGATACAATTGGATGATCCTTTAGCTAGGAGGACCCCTTCCAAGTATCTAAATCCAATATTTCCGTCTAAAATAAGCAATTTAAAAGTACGAAATCCTAGGTTTAAGATGTTAAGGCGTCTACATTAATTCTTATGACAAGGATGGTGAATATATTGAGTCTTATAGCTTGATGTTTATGTTTATCCACGCAAATAAGTCTGGTTAGGTAATTTATATATATATATATATATATATATATATATACCTACCATACACATATTGACCTACCGAGACCTAGTTCACATGATACTGAAATTATACAGTGTAGTAATATTTACCTGTTAGATTACAGTTAATGTGCATACATCTAAAGACATGCTATTCTATTAGCTAAGCACAACTTATGGAACCTAGACACATAGGCTCATTGTGTATTCTGAACATAGGAGGAAACTTGTAAATTGCTTATTTTTTACAGAAATATTGGATTTTGATACTTGAAAAGGGTGTTCCCAGCTAAAGGATGATCCAGTTGTTTCAAAATGAGGTATGTAAAACATGATTTCATTAAATGTCCAAATTAATATTACAATGTGATCTACATTAGACATTTACCACCATTTTTTGTGAGGAAAAAAGTTTTTCACAGAAAAAACATAATATATCAAGTTTTCTAGGTCAAGGTCCATTAAGTGAATTACACGTTAAAATAGGTTTGTATGCGAATTGTTTTTACCTTAAGCGTAAATAAACCTACATATGATATAAGAACACTAATCCCAATTGAAATATTTCATGTGGTGTTCCCAAGCGGTCTCGCATCCAAGTACTAACCACCCTCAATGTTGCTTGATTTCGGTTTTCGGGTATTGTTTTTGTTGTCCTTGTTTACAAGGTCAAGTAAGGTAGGTAAATATAAATAAACCTAAATAAACCCTAAGCATTACAGCTGTATCACTTATTTTCTTTTTACATTATTGTGACGGAACATAAAAGTCTTTAATTTGTAAATGATTGAAATTACCGACATTGAACAAATGTAATTCACACATGTTGACTCACACTCACACTCCATGTTGACTGTTCAATGGTTTGAACAATACTAATGCCAACTGAAGTTTTGCATATGCTGTTCACACGTTCAATGTTGCTTGACTTCGGTGATTAATGGAAACATTGTGTTTGCCATGTACACTTAACCTACAAATAGGTCACTGAAATATGTTAATTTCGAAATGGAAAACGTTTTTACTCACACAAAAGAGTTATTATTCTTATAAAGACCGGTATGTAGTACAAAAAAAAAAAAATCATCATAATTGGGGCGCTACAGTAAACAATTATCTAATTTACTATGTTTATAAAGTTGTTACTTATAAAATTAGCCTACTTTTGTCTGTATGATAGGTGAGATAGATTTTATATGATTTTGTTAAGGATAATAGTAAACGTATATAATATGAATGGTTATTCACAGGTTATTTTACCATTCACAATTTTATTTATTTAAATAAATCAAAAGTATACTTTAAAGGTAAAGGCAAAATAAAACTTTAAAGGTAATTATGCAATCAACCTTGCCCTGAAATTTAATTAATAAAATCGTTGAAATCATTTACTATCTACAGTACTACCTCGTTTATCCGGACCTCATTCAACCGGATGTCCGGATTATCCGGATCGATCCGGAACAAAAAATTTAAAAAATAATGAAGGATAAAATAAAGCTTAAAGTTTCAAAATATTTTAATAATTACTGTATTTTGAATAATATTTTAAATAATATTTATAATATTTTGAAACTTTAAGCTCTTGCTTTATTTTATCCTTGAATATGGAGTTTCAACAAGAAATATCTGCTATTACATTAATGTTGATAAAAACGTGATTTCCTCAACACTACAGTGTCGCCTCGAGTTATTAGGGCGGGTTGTTGATGCACTGAGAAGAGAAAGTGGAGGAGCAATGACCTCTGCGTCACCATCCCCCTACCCCGATGCGGCATGACAGTATGAAATAAATACAAACCAGGTGCATGTTTACAACGCATCATCAACCATCATGTCATTTTTGCAACTTTATTGTTGTCGGGTTGCTAAGACTCAAGTATGTAAATCAGTAAATGAGAACATTTTGTCACATCTTAAAGCGGTGCCGCCAGCTTTGGGAACCCCCGTTCTTTTTTTTGGCAGTTGGCACATCACATCCCCAGTCAGGAGTATCGAGGACGTGAATGAGAATCGGCATAGTATTTAGAGGTGGGCGTTGTTACTGCTATTTATTTATATTCGTGTGTTAGCGTTTGTGCGTGGAAATGGCGACAAAACGAAAACATAATGTGCTTACAATGACCCAAAAGTTAGACGCATTGAATCGTATAGACAGGGCCGCATTGAAACGTCACACCAAATTAAAACAGAGGAAGATAAATGACTTTTTTGTAAATAACAACTAAACCCTGTGTAAATTAAAAGCATGTGTAAATAAAATGTTTTTCGTCATTTACAGTACATTGTGTAATTTCGTGTATTGTGTAAATTGAATGACTGTGTAAATATTGTTTTTTCATGACTTATAAATGGTAAGTGATCATTTTATATTTTGTTTTGTTTATCTTTCTATAATTTCGGATTATCCGGATTTTTGATTAACCGGATCACTTCCGGTCCCAATTAGTCCGGATAAACGAGGTTGTACTGTACCTTATTTTGAAAAAAAATGAGATCGTATTAGGCATTTTGAAGTAGTTAAATAAATTAGTTTAGTAGCAAATAAGAAATATTAAAGTATGAAATCCAGGTTTGGTTAATTTATTAGGAATGGAAATCCAGCTCTGGTGACAAATGTCTTAGTTAATAGTTATGACTACATTATTCAAGTTAGTGTATGTTTGGTCGCTCGATGTATATGTCAGTATTGTCAGTCATGGCGTGTCCTAAGTGTGAGTTGTTGTTATTTGATATGGGAGAGTTTCAAGATCAGGATATTTACGATTTTTATGTGTGACATAAGATTTAAATCAACAGATGTGTTGTGGTAAGTGTAATTAGACTGTTGAAATAAAAAACGATATTTTGTTGTTTCAATAAGATCTAGCCAATAGAAAAAACCGAAACAATGTCAATGGTTAGTTTTTCCCAAAGTAGGCAGTTGTCTAGCAAACTCAACATTATCGAATAAAATCTTATTGCTACTGATTTATTCATTTCTGTTTTTAAACACACCTCGACAATCTCTTCTAGAAACGAATTTGTATATTGCTATGGTACGATTTTAGATTCAGAGCATGTTATTATAATTAATAATATTTAGGACTAGCAGTGAACATGTTAATATATATGAATATCCTGTTTTGTTTTCAGGATAGTTTTAAATATATGTTAATTATAAGAACAAGTGCTCTCATTTATTAGATAGTACAGAAAGATTTTGCAAATACTCTTTCAAATGAGATTCCCTGAGATTGAGTTTCCATAAATAAAAATAAAAGAGCTAGTTAATCTCATTACATTAAAAGTAATTATTATAACAGAAAGATCAATTTTAAAGAAAATATTGAAGAATAGATATTTTGCAAAAAGAAGTTAATATCGTATTCTTGATTCATTACTGTGCTGGGACTTAATTGAAAAGAGTAAGAAGAATGTTGAGGGAAGTAAAATTTCAATTGACGTAGCATCGTAGTGCACTATAAAGCTAACGTCAGTAATCTTAAAATAATTTCAAAATAAAATCTTCCACAAAGTGTGGTAACATTTACGTCATAGAGTAAGTACAGCCTTTTTTTAAGGGGTAAAAATATTTTTGTTGGAAAAGTTTCTACAATATATCTAACTGGAATTAAAGGGGCTAGATGTTGAATTTTTAGTTTTCTATTGGTAAACTTCTAGCCCCCATAATTCCATGATGTTAGTTTAAAAATGACACTGTCATACATTTGTATAAATGTTCCAGCAATATAAAATTGTTATAATTAAGTACCACTAGAAATTTACAGCCTAGTCTTAATTATGTGGAGCACAATTCTGCCAGTTCCTAATGTGCTAATGTGTTGTCTTTGTAATATCCATGTAAGAAAACTGTACAAGGAAAGGCGGAAAATTGTACTCAGTGTTGGTTAATTATACAGATAGGTACAGTATATCACTTTTATTGGATAAAGTAATATATTGAAGTAGTAGGCGCATGGAAAGTAAATACAGTTAACAATTATTAACCAACTGGGGGATGTTTGCTAAAGTGTAATTTATTTGCTTGTTAGGAAGAGTGATATGTTTTGTTTGATTAGTTAGATAGTAGTTAGGCCTATATTATGAAGTTTAGTTTTATCTTTCTTTCGTGAAATTAATGTACATGAAGAAGCATTGCTTGCAGGTATCACAATTTATGAAGTTATTATTATTTAGTTAATTTATTGTTTGCTACTTAATTGACTTGTACTTGTTGAAGATTAGAATCAATAAAAATCAATGATCAAAATATACGATATTTTACATTAATATTCAGCTTAAATAAGTTTTAAAAGTTATCATGATTAGGGTACTTACGGTAACAAATTAATTTTTCTGATACAAATTTGTTTTGTTTTTCACATAGGGGTCATAAGGAAAACATTTCCAACAGATAATGAATAAGCATTGGAATAATTACAATTTGTATGTATCAAATCAGTTGTTTAAAAATATGCATGCCTAATTATGTTCTAATTTTTTTTTTTTTTACCAGGGTGAATTTTTTGTTTAGTAGGTGGAATTAGAATCTATGCAATTAGATGGAGAAACTGACAAAAGTCAGTGAACTGTAAAAGGTCAGGAATTTTTGGAAATTACCTTACATTTTAGGCAAATTCAGCAGTAAAATTCCCCTGAGCCAGCAGTAGCATTTCTAAATTTAGAGGAGGCAACCCTGTTCCAGTGCGTTAGCATCATTTAGGTACATAGATTGTAGTTGGAAGTGCAGAAAGAGAATGGTAATTAGGATTTTTTGTGCTTACAGGTGTAACCAGAAAAATTATATATTTGGTCTCCATAATTGAGCACAATTAAAAAATATTACAAATACATTTCACTGGTGTTACAAAGAAGATGTAAGTTTTAATGTTTAAGGCATTAAAATAAATACAAAATTCAACGAAATTTTATATTGTAGGCTAGTGACCTTAATAGTTGAAGCAAATTATTGATTACTTCCATGTGTGAAAACAAGTGTAATATTTTAATTATCAAGTATGTGAAATAAATAAAACGTATTATTAGTAGTATTACTACTACGACAAGTGTTATAGCTATACAAGTTTTCAAAATCTTGGCTAACCTAGCATGTTTAGTTAGTTTCTGTTACCTCTGGTTTCATCAGTGCCTTTCTAAAATTCAACATGCAACACTTCCTTCGCTAAACAAGCAATGACTTCATTTTGAGATTTGCTAGATCCGGCGGTTTCAACCTTGTCTTGACCTTTGTAGTTTTTTAGTATATCATTCTCAGTTAACAACTAGTCTGAAAATAATTTTTTTAAAGCCCTACTTCTACTAAAAATATCTGTAGGTTAAGAGTAATATTATATAATTAATAATGTAAAATAGATCTAATATATATAAATATATATGATATAGTTTGTGTCACATTACTTTAAATCTAATAAGGCTAGCAAAAATTTGCAAATGTAATTAAACTTGGTAATTTTTAAGTTGAGGCCAACTTTGAAATCCAAGTTCCATTACACAAATACTATTGAAATAATTTGTATTGTTGCTTTGTTGACAAGTATGCATCTATGGTGTAACACCTTTAATACATTCTGTGTTTTCTTGGTTCGACACCTTCCTGAATAGCCTCTCAGTGGTTAGTAACAAAATTAAAGAAAATTTTGCAATTTATCAAAAGTTAAATGTAAATATTGTTACATCTACGGTACCGTACTAGATAATTTGTAAAAAAGAGACTTAAGTTAGTTTTATCACTTACTTGGTTAATCAAGCACTAAAAATCATGCAGACATGAGGTTATATTTAAGTTAAAATTTGAACACACAAAGGATCGCCTTTTAATGTGGTTTGATTCCAAAGAAAATTCTACAAACTTCAGGTCTTGATATATTTTCTTTTCTTTTTACTTAACAAGTCTTTAAATGTTTTCAAATTTGACAATTTTTTAAATATTTTAATCTTTGATAATAAATTTATATTAACAAAATAACATTTTATAAACGGATTTTTTGTAGCATCAGCCGAAACAAGTATTTAGAAGATTTTCTGAACGTAATGCTAAATTAGAGATGGTACATTTTTACTTACAGAAATTTCCTATACTAATATTTTATATTTACTGGAATTACTTAGAAAACTGGGGTGGGGGTAGTCCATGGGTTGTTTTCCCTTTTTTGTGTTTTATAATTTTTCTTTTTTTATATATAAAAAATAAGGAATAATAAAATAAAATAGTAATATTTTATAAATTATTAAATGGAATGCGAGTACAGTAAATAGGTTTATAAAATTATTTAATAGTTATTTTGATATTATTTGTTTCAAATTAAGTTTAAGTTAAAATTGAATCTTGGGGTAAAATATTGTCTTTATATGTTGTGACTAGCAGTTGTACAGTCGCTTTTATATTTAGGTTATTAATGCTGAGACTGGTGAACCATCTCTTACTCGACGAAGACAACAACAACAAATAACATATTATATATATATATATATAGTCTGCGCTCCAAACCGTATTATCCGGTTTACGACATACTATTTAAAAATCCCTTGGAGGAATGATACATATGTCGTCAAAATTGTACTACCTCATTGGCCTTGTTCTTCCTCCAATGAACGAGAATACTCCATGTTTTATTCCTCCATAGCTTATTCAAATGCCAACTTTTGATTTTTCACTGTGCACGTTCATCAAGCACAACACTCCTGATGCTGTATATCGTCAGGAGTTTAACTGTATACTTGATGAATACCATCTAGTGAAATTATGTTCACAGATGGTTCTAAACTGGACAGTAAAATCGGTTGCGCATATTACTCATCTGGTCGTACATATATGTATGGATTACCCTCAGCTTATAGTGTATCCACTTTCTTCCGAACTCTTTGCAATTTTGAAAGGCCTTAATACCATTCCATCTGGTTTCCGTCACTATCTTTTGTGTTCCAATTCCAAAAGTGCTTTACAGGCTATCTAGGATATGTATTCTAAAAATCCCTTGGTTTGATGATATTCTGTATTCCTTGCACAGACTTCAACTACGAGATGTCGGAGTATCATTTTGCTGGGTACCTGGGCATTGCGGAATTTTAGGAAACACAAAAGCTGACGAAGCGGCAATGGAAGCTACAAGTCAGATACCAATCACACAAAGTGTTATGGTATTTGACTTTGTATAGACAGTTAAAATTATTTTGCATAAGAAATGGAAAGACGAGTGGACAAATATAGAATCCAAATAAGCTGAGAGAAGTAAAAGATACTGTATGTCCGTGGAATTCATCAATACGTGCCAGTCGTCGAGAGGAAGTGGTGGTTACCTGTGTTCTTATCATTCATTCCATGATCACTCATGGATTTCTCATGGAACAGGAGAATCCGCCACAATGCCCATTTCATCAAGATGTGTTGTAATAAAGCACATCCTCATCGAATGTGGTGTGCGAAAAAATTTTGGGCTACCTAATTTCATTCAGGCGATGTTGGGGGATAATGCTCAGATCCTTGATCGAGTATTGTCCTTTTTGTGTCCTCTGAAATTTTTTGATAAAATCTCGTCAATGATTGCAGAGACATTCTACAACTCTGTAATATTATTTTTAGTTTTTCTTGTATGTTTTGTCATTTGTATGTATAAATTCCTGTAAGACTAATAATGATGAAAAATGTCCATGACCAAGTTGAAAATATACTGATTAAACTGGAACTTGAACCCTTAATCAGGACAGTGTGATTACAATTTGTCAATTCTTAAATGTTAATTTTGTAATTTTAATTATGTTCTGTAGATTACACATAATGTCTGGAGAAAATAACAAAGTCATTTTGGTAACTGGAGGAACGGGATTGGTTGGACGAGCTATAAAGAAGATTGTGGAAACTGAAGAACTAAAACAAGATGAAAAATGGATTTTTGTTGGCTCAAAAGAGGCCAATTTAATGTAAGTTATGCAGTTATTAACATATTAGTTTAGGAAAGTACATTTAACTTAATCTTATATTTCAGCAAAGTTTGATAATTATGGTTTAATAATGTTATATTAATTTATAGATAGAGTCTTAACACAAATGTAGTCCAATTATGACATTTTAAAAATGAGTTGGAAAATACTGATGATGAAATGTGATCAAAACTTTATTTTTTAGCTGATTTTCCTTTTTCAAATGTTCATACTTTAGAGAAAGTAATACAATGGATCAAAAAAATCAGTATTATACCCAGTATTGAGTTTTTACAGATATAATCTATCCGTTTTGTGATCTCCTGAGCTCAAAAAAGTAATATAGATAAGAATTACCTTAGTAGGTCCGTCTTGTGACTTCAATTTATATCTGGTTTTGCTATGACATGTTTCAAAGTTCAAGACTTCATCATCAGATACATGTAGATTAATTAATTCATTCACACGATGAATGCGTCACACATCAAATGTTAAAACACAAAACACAAACACAAACACAATTAAAATAAATATTCCCGTTCGGCAATGGTGCGCATTATCCTATGTCTGGTGGAACACTGTCGTTGCTAGGAATAAACCCTCTGATAGTTATCTCTATTGAGTCTAGATAAATGCTTGAGAGCTGTGTCGTATAGATAGTGTGAGTTGAAAGATAACTGGTCGTTTAAAATTTCATCTGGTTTATTTTTGAACGCTTTATATATCTCAAACTCTTCTTGAGCGTTCATTAATCTTCCCTTTGTACACACTTGCAATGCCTCCACACTGGAATGGAAATTATCTGGGATGTGTTTGTTTTCGAACAAATGGCTAGCAAAATTAGAGCTTGTAATATTGCTTTTATTAGTTGGAAGGTGCTCTTTGTATCGACAAAGGAACGTTCTCCCTGTTTGGCCAATGTAGAATTTGTTACAATCAGGGCAGGTTATTTTATAAACACCAGATTTATTTTCTAAAGGAATCTTATTTCTGCGTTTAAGAAATGAGGAGATATTGTTGCTTGTGCGGAAGGCGAGGGTGATGTTAAGTTTTTTAAAAATATTGCGTAAAACATTGGGTAGAAGGTTGGTGTACTCAGATGGAATAAATTTGTTGGTTTTGGTTAAGCCTGTTTCTAAATTGTTTCTATTTTTCTGTGTCTTATTATACCTCTCAATCATTTTATCAATTAAAGAACTTTTATAGCCATTGCTTACAGCTATGTGTTTTATTATGTTTACTTCATCATGATAATCAATTGTATTCAAAGGGACAGTGTTAAGTCTATGTATAAAGCAATTAAAAGCCGCCATTTTTTGGGAATACGGATGGTACGATTTGGCGTTGATGGTGACATCAGTTGTAGTAGGCTTTCGATAGATTTTATAGTCAAGCTTGTCATGACCCTTTCTTATGGTTAGATCTAAGAAATTCAGTTGGTCATTACTTTCCATTTCTAGCGTAAACTGGATCTTAGTATTAATGCTGTTCATGTACTTCAATAGTCCAGCAGCTTGTCTATTGGAACCATTAAAAATAACAAATGTGTCATCCACATATCTATTGTAAAATATGATGTTTTTTCTATACTTGTTTTTATTTGACATTATGTGTTCATTTTCAAAATGATTCAAGTATATGTCTGCTAGTAACCCGGATAGTGGTGAACCCATTGCTAAGCCGTCTGTTTGTAAGTAGAAATTGTTATTGAATACGAAGTAATTTTGTTCCAACACAGTTTGTAGTAGCCGCATAAGTTCATTTATTTCATCATTATGCAATTTATTAGTGGTATTGAGGTTATCACTAAGTACATTTAGCATTTCTGCCACTGGGATGTTGGTATACATGTTAATCACATAAAAAGAAACGAGTTTATAGCTTTGTTTAATCTTAATATTTTTCGTATTACTGATGAATTCAGTGTTGTTTTTTAAACTATGGTTGTTTGTTAAGGTGATGTTGGTTTTAATGAGGTGTTCCAATTTTTTTTGCAGTTCCATAGCTTGGAGCTGTGGTGTAATTGATTAATGGTCTCATAGGAATATTTGGTTTATGAAGTTTTGGTAGGCCGGTAAACTGCGGTGCCTGAGGGTTTATCGGTTTAAGAAACCTACGAGATTTTTCACTTAACAAGGAAATATTCCTATCAGACCATTAATCAATTACACCACAGCTCCAAGCTATGGAACTGCAAAAAAATTGGAACACCTCATTAAAACCAACATCACCTTAACAAACAACCATAGTTTAAAAAAAAAAAAACAACACTGAATTCATCAGTAATACGAAAAATATTAAGATTAAACAAAGCTATAAACTCGTTTCTTTTGATGTGATTAACATGTATACCAACATCCCAGTGGCAGAAATGCTAAATGTACTTAGTGATAACCTCAATACCACTAATAAATTGCATAATGATGAAATAAATGAACTTATGCGGCTACTACAAACTGTGTTGGAACAAAATTACTTCGTATTCAATAACAATTTCTACTTACAAACAGACGGCTTAGCAATGGGTTCACCACTATCCGGGTTACTAGCAGACATATACTTGAATCATTTTGAAAATGAACACATAATGTCAAATAAAAACAAGTATAGAAAAAACATCATATTTTACAATAGATATGTGGATGACACATTTGTTATTTTTAATGGTTCCAATAGACAAGCTGCTGGACTATTGAAGTACATGAACAGCATTAATACTAAGATCCAGTTTACGCTAGAAATGGAAAGTAATGACCAACTGAATTTCTTAGATCTAACCATAAGAAAGGGTCATGACAAGCTTGACTATAAAATCTATCGAAAGCCTACTACAACTGATGTCACCATCAACGCCAAATCGTACCATCCGTATTCCCAAAAAATGGCGGCTTTTAATTGCTTTATACATAGACTTAACACTGTCCCTTTGAATACAATTGATTATCATGATGAAGTAAACATAATAAAACACATAGCTGTAAGCAATGGCTATAAAAGTTCTTTAATTGATAAAATGATTGAGAGGTATAATAAGACACAGAAAAATAGAAACAATTTAGAAACAGGCTTAACCAAAACCAACAAATTTATTCCATCTGAGTACACCAACCTTCTACCCAATGTTTTACGCAATATTTTTAAAAAACTTAACATCTCCCTCGCCTTCCGCACAAGCAACAATATCTCCTCATTTCTTAAACGCAGAAATAAGATTCCTTTAGAAAATAAATCTGGTGTTTATAAAATAACCTGCCCTGATTGTAACAAATTCTACATTGGCCAAACAGGGAGAACGTTCCTTTGTCGATACAAAGAGCACCTTCCAACTAATAAAAGCAATATTACAAGCTCTAATTTTGCTAGCCATTTGTTCGAAAACAAACACATCCCAGATAATTTCCATTCCAGTGTGGAGGCATTGCAAGTGTGTACAAAGGGAAGATTAATGAACGCTCAAGAAGAGTTTGAGATATATAAAGCGTTCAAAAATAAACCAGATGAAATTTTAAACGACCAGTTATCTTTCAACTCACACTATCTATACGACACAGCTCTCAAGCATTTATCTAGACTCAATAGAGATAACTATCAGAGGGTTTATTCCTAGCAACGACAGTGTTCCACCAGACATAGGATAATGCGCACCATTGCCGAACGGGAATATTTATTTTAATTGTGTTTGTGTTTGTGTTTTGTGTTTTAACATTTGATGTGTGACGCATTCATCGTGTGAATGAATTAATTAATCTACATGTATCTGATGATGAAGTCTTGAACTTTGAAACATGTCATAGCAAAACCAGATATAAATTGAAGTCACAAGACGGACCTACTAAGGTAATTCTTATCTATATTATTTAATTGTGACTCGGTTCCGTAAAAACAAAATTGAAATGCATATCAAAAAAGTAGTTTTTGGAATGATGTTTGTCTGTCGTCTGTGCAGTGCAGTACAGTGCTAACGAGTGAGCTAGTTTTGATATAATTTAGTATGTGGATATATTTGGCTAAAATTTCATATATTTTTAAAAGTTTTTTCAAATAACTTAAAATGTGGAGTTAGTTACCATATAAATAAAATAGAAAATTACGATTTTCGAATAATTAGTTCTACGGTTTTATCAAATTATGCTAAAATGTCTTAAAGACCTAAGCAAAATGTATTGGTTGTTGTCTCCCCCAAAATGACTGTTATCAAGTCAAGTTGGCAAAAGTATTGGTAAAACACGGATTGTATATAAATTTGGAAATTAGTAAGATATTGAAAGTGTACAGAAACAAAGAACTAAAAAGGGAAGTGACACTAGAAGGAAAGGAAAGTGTAGCGAGTTCAATTACCTATTGAATTGATACAAGAGGAGATAAGATAAAAGATATGGAAGAGTGGCCAGTTTTACAACATAGTGAAGGAAATAATATGGCGAGGGAACATAGAAGGCTCCAAAACAATGATGTACTATAAACCAGTTTCAAATATAGGTTAAAGACATGGACGTGAAGAAATAAAGACCTGAGCAGATTCCATGTGACAAATATGAGAGGAATAGAAAGTGTTGCAAGAAGGGATAGAATAAGGTATGAGCACTTTTGGGACAGGTTTAAGATTGAATTGTTGAAAGAGACAATCAAGAGGAAATGTTTGCAATTTTTTAGGCATGTAATGAGGATGGAGTAAATCAGATTGCCTAGAAGAACACTAGAGGGAATGTATAGGCCACAAACAAGATGGAAGGTTCAAATTCAGGATGAAATGTAGGTGAAGTTAGTAGAAGAGAGACTGGTGAAGGAGGAGCAAGTGTGGAGACTTCTACAGCAGGATCAGGAGATATCTAAACAATGATTCTATGTGTACTAAAGCAGTTCTGTGACTCATGGTTTGTTCTATAAATACACCAACAACCTCCCATATTGTACGGTAATGTACGGGATTTTGTAATATTTATTTCTACGTGAAAAACAATGGATTTTTTCCGGAGGACCAATCAGTGACAGATCAAACATAAATTCTGCATATAGAATAATGACAATATATGATTAATAATTGTAGGTTTGTACTTACGTGATTGTTTGAAAGTTTGTTCTTCGACGTATCGTTAGATGGGCGCACTGTAAAACACTTAAAATTTCTATTAGTTTTATACCATAACTTAACGTTCATTAGATGCACAAACTACAATCTCACACATTGCACAATCCACACACAGAAAACTAGAACTGCACTGATAACAGAAAAGATGGTGAATTGGAACTGGAACAATACAAATATGACTTGTCAGTTGCTGGTGAAACTCATCATGACGCTGATGCCTTACGGAGTCGGATTCTGGAGCCAAACTGAATGTAATGAAGCCAAGACCTACGAGGGTGGAAAAATGACGCCTTCAATAACCAATCAGAATTCAATTTCCGAAGGACACGATCAGACGATATATGGCGTGATGTGATGACGTAAAATGGTGTACGTGACATTTCGCAGGTAGATTGTATGATGCAGGTGTTATAACAATGGAAGGCAAATTAGAGCGTTGTTGCCCAACTTTGGACAGCCACTATTTCATACCTGACAAAAGAAGAAAGCTTTGTCATACTGGAAGTCTGGCAATGATGTGCGCTATTGTTAAATATATTACATTGAACGAAACAGGAAGAACAACCGTTGCTATGCGAATTGAAGGTTTTTTTAGAAATATCATTTATGCTTTTTGTTAGTTGTAGTTGAATACATTATTTTTATCTTGTTTTTAATCAAAACAAAAGGGTTAATAAAATGACGTAATATTTACGCAACACATATGTTTATGTATCCTGCCTGTACTCCTGTCGTTTAACCCTCTTCCTCCTTACCATCCTCATTGTCACCCTTGATCTTTTGCAAGACCTACTCATCTGTTCTTATTCATTTTTGTCAAACCATTCACAAATATTATTTTCCTCTATATCTTTCCATTTCCTTGTCTTTTTTATATTTTTTTATATTGAAACAAGTTTAAGTTCTGTAACATTGTGGTTTCTTTACTGTTGGTTCCCCCCCCCCATATCCTGATTATTTTGAAACAATAAACCCATAATGGATAAAAGGCTTTAATTGTACTTATTTGTGTATTATATTCAATGAATTAAGAAATCTTTTTTTATCCTATTAGTGATGTAGAAGAAACAAGAAAACTATTTGAGAAGTATAAACCCACACATGTAATCCACCTAGCTGCTATGGTTGGAGGTTTGTTCCATAATATGTCACACAATTTGGATTTCTTGGTGAGTTGGTTGTGTTTTATAACTGATTTTGTTAGTGTGTATGTGTGTGTTAAATATTTTTAAAAAAATGATTTACATGTAAAATTAAGCTTAATTAATTTAAGAATTACTGGTAAGAGTATATTTTTCAGCAGAAATAAAAATAATAACACAAAAAGCTAAGATATTTACTGTCATGTTTTTTCCAGGGTCTCAGAAAATATGAAACTCCTGAGTTTTATCAAAATAGGCAAGGGGACATAAATATTTTTGCTTACACGTTCTTAACTTTTTATTATGCATTTTCAAAGTTTTTTTTGATTTTTTCTTGATTTAAAAACTTTTTTTTTAATCTGACTTTTTAGTGAAATTAATCCACTAAATAAATAGATTAGTTTCACATTTTTGTTGCTGGATTTGTTCTTAAATAGTTGTGATAGTAAAAATTATGAAGATTTAAAAACAATTTTTGATTACCGTTTACAAATTGAAAAAAAACATAAGGTACTAACATTTTACTATGCAAACCAGCAACTAAATAATGGTTTTAAATAGTTAATTGAATTTAGAGCAGAAAAAGTAAAGCTGCCATATTTTACAATAGAAATGAGGGAAAATGAGACAATTGTGTCAAATATTTGTTGAGGGTATAATCATGTAATTACTGAGTTCATTTAAAATAGGCAAATAAAGAAACAAACGTTGCACAACAATTTATTTGTTCTTTCTTAATGAGTGTCCATGCTTCGTCTATATAAGTTACTACTCTATGGATTTTAGTTTTGTATATTATAATCTAAAATAATGAGTTACTCTTTCTTATTCACACAATATAAATGTGTATGGAATTAAATTCAAGGCTTCATGTTAACATTTAAATTAGTAATAAATTTAAAACTTCTGAAAAAAAGTTTGAGAAAGAATAAAAGTACTCATTTCAAATTACAGAGGATAACTGCATATTTTCATTAAATTTATTATCTTTAGTTGATGACAAAATTTTTAGCAGAACAAGTGTCATAATATTAATTAAAGTCTACTAAAAAAAATTAAAACATTGGAATTAAATATGTAGTTACAAACAGTAAAACAAATTCCAATTGAATAACATTAAATAATACCATTAGATATAAAATATAACAAATATAATTACAATAAAAGAGCAATATTTAATGTAACAGCAGATATTTCTTATTGAAACTCCATATTATAGAATTAAATAAAGCACTAAAGCAAAAGATAATAAAACACAATTTACAAAATAAAAAAATGTGTTTTATTATCTTTAAACATGGAATTCCACCAAGAACCTCCGGTCTCAACAGTAATGAACACTAAAGCTAAAATTTCAAAAAATTAATAACAAAATGAGCTACAATTGTAGCATATTTGGGCACTTGATAATTAACAAGTTTTGAAACTATTTATACATACACAAGGAACAGGAAACTGAAGTACATTAAAGAGAATGAAGGGAAGTGGGAGGGGTTGGCGGAATGACCTAGCAGGTAGATCCCACTGAATGTTAAACTCTTACATATTGAAATCAAGAGCAATAAATTAAATAATTTAGAATTTTTAGAAAATTAATTAGGTTAGGCCTACTTTTAACTTAAATGACCAAATTGTATTAAACTCTTCACCCCTTCTAAAACCCATCCTAACAGAGTTCATTAACCTTCCTCTATCTCCTAGGTCATTCCCCCAACTTCTCCCACTTGTCTCCATTCTCTTTATAGTACTTCAGTTTCCTGTTTCTTTTGTATGTACATATAGTTGACAAAACTTGTTGCCCGAAGATGCTGCAAGACGAAACAATTGTAGCTCAATTATGTTATTAAATTTTTGAAACTTTAGCTTTAGTGCTTTATTTAAAAGAGCAATATTTATTAGACACAGTGAGAGGATTGTTTTTATCCACAGCATTCATAAACAAAACTCACTTGTAACTATTATTGTATTATATATTTTTTAAATGGCCTCATATTGAGGTACCAAAATTGTAAAAGATACTAAAGATCTGACATTAATTTGCTCTCATTGAGGTTTAAAAATTGTAAAATTATTATTATATTCTCTTTTTGTTTCTCAGCTCTTTAATGAATTTGACAAAAAAAACTATTTTCAAGATGACTGACAGTTCTCATTATTTAATATACTGTAGCCTATCTTAATCCAACAACACTTGATTTAATTACTACTGAAATAACTACATATAAATACAATAACAAGAAAAATTGCTCATTTATTAACCATTACAACTCATATTTAAGATAAACATAAATAATCTGAATGTCATATATATATATATATATATATATATATATATATATATATATATACCATGTGATTATTTTATGTAATATGTAGCTCCATATATCATCAATTTATTTGAAATCTTTTTATCAACAATTAATCATTATTTTTATATATTTCTCTCTTAGGGTAATCGAGTACTGTCTCTTTACATATATATGTATTCACTCTATTTGTTACAACTATTACTTATTCTAAAAATGAAAATGATTTAATACTTAATATCATAAATACAACATTAGTATTTTCCTCTAACCGAACCTACAAATATAAAATTATCGAAATACTTGTCATATTTTTACAAAGCAGAATCAAAATAAACGAACTACCATGACACCTAGCGATAACCATGAGCAACACTAGACCAACATTCCAATCCTATCAAAACCCCCGACTTCCAATCAGAAAATAACAAATCAAAAATATTTCTCGATATCTTTGACCTGTGTTCCACATATCAATATTATTCGGAACTATCAAAACTTCCTTTGTTACTTCAAATTCTATAGCTGTCCGGGTTTTTACCATGTCAAATGAAAAATATGACTACAGGTGCCTTTTACACAATTTCAAGTTAAACAGCTTTCAGAATCAATATTAGGTTTAAATACTAACTTTGAAATATTGTTTATACTGATGAACGACGGTACTTGATAGAATTCCATTTAAAAAAAATAAAACACAGTTTTTCTTTTGTAAAATTCTATAATTTATTTGGTCTAGCCGACCATGGTTTAGCCAGTTACGGTATTGACGAGGCTATTAAGACTAAATACAAAACACATCATAACTATTATAAAAGGTTGAGAAAGGCAGGAAATTCCCGTTAACAAACAAAGCACAAAGACCCGGGGGAAAAAACCCCACAGGTCATTCACACAGGTATTAACCAACCTTGAATAGAGGTTGAAGTAAAGGAGAAAATGACAAAAATTCCGTTTGGTCATTTAAAACTAGATTAGCATCATTACACAAAAGTCTCTTAATTTCTAAAATTTCCATAAACATTTAATTTTCTACTTTTTACGTTCATATGTAGAATTTCAAAATTAACATTAGAATAAAAATCTGTTAATGCATGATTTTTTAAATGGTTAGAAAAACTAGAATCATTATAACCTAACCGCCAACTCCTTTCATGCTCATCTAACTTACACTTAAAAATATGACACTAAAAAAACCTACACTTTTACCCCCGCTAGCTAAAAGTCAGAAACCAGTCACACAGTGTGTTATTGTATTTTCTGACTTTGTATTGACTGTTAAATTAATTTTGAAAGGTAATGGGAGGAAGAATGGACAAATATACAGTCCAATAAGCTGAGGGAAGTAAAAAATACTGTCCATCCATGGAATATATCTATATGTGCTACTTGTCGATAGAAAGTGCTACCCATGTTCGTATCAGCCATTCCATGATCACCCATAGATTGTTGATGGAATACGGGAATCCACCATAATGCCCATCCTCATTGTGTTGTTGTTAGAGGTGGTGCGTAGAACATTTTCCCTACCCAATCCCATTCAGGAGATGTTGAGAAATAATGCAGAGATTCTTAATTGGGTATTATCCTTCTTATGTTGTCTGAACATTTTTGATAAAATTGAAAAATTTCAATTCAATTATTGCAGGGCAGTTTTACAGCCCTGAAATATTTCTTTTTAATTGTTGTTAATTGTATTTATCATAAGTATATCATTGTTAACTTGTTGTGGGGGTTCTTTACAGCCTTGTAACATGTCTAATGTTAAGTGTGTTGGTTGAATGTCATTGGGCATCATTTTGTAAGCGTACCGAGTGTACTTTACATATGTTAGGTGTCATTTTGTAAGTGTACGTGTTACAAATGAAAGTTATTTGCTAATTAAGTATTGTTAATTTTACTTACTAGGTTCTTTCCTTCCTTTTTGTACTTCCCAGCCTCAAAATGTCCAACGGATTTAGCTGAAAAAGTGCTCTTTGGTATTTTTTTAAAAACTCATCTTAAATTATTTTATGTATATAAAATTTTATTTAACATTAGGGGAATTCAATATTATTAACTTCAGACAATTTACATTTGAAAGAAGAGTCTTATTCCTAATATCTATACACCTTAAAATTATCAATCGTTCATTGTCATGTCTGGTTATTTTAATGACTACAGTACATAAGTTACTACAATTTCACTTCGTCCATATTTTAAATTATTTAACTTGCTACCTTTATAGGTAAATGAAACATCTTTACTTTGTTCAATTATATCACACTCATTTCTTCTTTTAACTTTTAAAACAAATCCTCACCTCGAGGACAACAGTCTCACACGTCTGACGCTATCACCGTCTTCTGGAAGCCATCACATGAAAGCCACCTTTCCGGCTTACAATACATTAATTTAATTTCATTTTTTTTTCGTCATTATAAAAACATCTATCTCCTTTTACCATTTAAAAAAATTTTTAAGTTATTATTTCTTAAACAATTGTCTCTTTATTTCCTAATTTAACCATTTATACTACTTAATAATTATTAAGCAAAAGCTTAAAGTTTCAAATACTTTAATAATATTTGAAACTTTAAGCTTTTGCTTTATTTTATCCTTGAATATGGAGTTTCAACAAGAAATATCTGCTATTACGTTAAAGTTAATAATTATTACAATTACCAACTACAGATGGGTTGGAGATGTCCCATGCTTACAGAAGTTATAGTTTTGTTTATTTATGAAGATTAACTAGTTTTAGTCTTGTTAATGTTCACATTTTTTAAATTTTAGTTTTACTTGTAGGTTTTAATGTGGAGCATCTTAAGCTCAATTTGTGAAGGTGACAATGACTGCAATGGTTAATTTAGTTATTTCTAAATTGAATGTTTTGTTTGATGTGAAGTAACTGTGCTTTTCTTGTTTGTTGCAGAGAAACAACTTAAAAATCAATGACAATGTATTACAAACAAGCTTTGAAACTGGAGTTGTAAAAGTAATCTCTTGTTTGTCTACTTGTATTTTCCCTGACAAAACTAGCTACCCTATTGACGAGACTATGGTGAGTCACTTGATTCTGTTTAATATTTACTGCCATTAATTCGTATTGTAGAACTAGTACAACCCAAATCTGTAAATACAACCCATTGCAGGAAAAATATTTACAATTTAAACAAGAAATTTCTTTGAAAAAATGTATGCGTGTATGTGAATATTTAATCTTTATTGGCTTAGTTTTTGTGTGGAACATAAAATGAAAGCTCTTGTTACCATGATTAAGTAATGTATTTTTGGAAATTATTTCCATTTGGAGGAGGGGCATGGTACAAAAATGAGAATAAATTTCCTTTCCCCAAATGTAGTGGTTCATACATTAATGTACAAAGGGAATTTTCAATACAAAGGAAGAGCTGAAATAATTATAATAATGTTTTTGCTTTCTGTTCCTTTTACATGTCAGTTTCAAGGGCTTATTGCACTCTTCAGTAGAAATAGATAGATGATTTGATGGACCAGGAAGACCCACGAACTTCAGAATCTGACAAAGTTGTCTAAGGGATGCCTTAATTCCTGCTGTTAAAATGTCAAATATCTGAAAATAACCAAGCAATATTGTTCATATTTTGGTGAAGTGTGATGGTTGATGATTTACACTCCTAATAAATCAAAATTACGGTTCACAAGTGATTTGTAAATTACCAAAATTTAAAGTTCATTTTGGTAATTTCCAAACTATGTTCAAACAGTAGTATTCTTCTACAGTGGCTTAGAACATTGGTTTGAGTCATAACCTTTACTTCACCAAAATTTGATTGAAATCATTTGTGCAGATTGAGCAATCCATGGATTATTTTCATTTTTCAAATGGTAACTTCTGAAACAATATTTGTGGTTGACTATGACACTTTTTGTTTTGTTTCTTAAGCTCTACCTTTTATAATAATTTGATCAAAATCACTTCTTTTGGATTCAAGGGACATTAATACAGACATTTCCGTAAATCTTCTTCAAGAATTTTCTATCTTTTTTTTATGTACAGTAGAACCCCTCAAACTCGACACAATGTGGACTTTAAGGTTGTCGAGTTTGGGGGTTGTCGAGTTTTAGGGAACTTTCATATTTAATGGTTAGGTTTGCAACAAATACTCAAAATTACTTTAAATAACTTAATTATAATCAATGATTACACGTTTATTGCAAAAAAGTCCCTGCCTGACAACAACAAAAATAGTGTGTTCAATCACACATTAAAATGAAATTTATCGATGGGTCAAATTAGATTTAAAAAGTATTGGCCTTGTACAATAGGCTCAGTAAACTAAAAAGACCTATCCTAATATGCTGTAATAAAATGACCTGACATAAAACTAATGACCGGTAGCATCAGGGTGGTTAGACGCTTGGGTTCACAACAATATGAATGTTTTGACAACACATGATTAGGGCTGTCCCGGTCTACCTGGACCTTTTATCTTTAACTTTGGCCTCTACTATAAATACAGTAGGATTAGAAAGTGGCTAAACAAAGGAGCAACCCTCACAGCTGTATAAACAAAAGTGACAAGCCTCAACCTCCCGGCATCTGGCAGGCACACATGATGTAAAACAATAAAGTGAATGACCTTGGAAATCCCATGCTCGTGGTCACTGGCCCTGTCGAGTTTGACGGAATGTCGAGTTTGAGGGGGTCGAGTTTGAGGGGTTCTACTGTATATATGAGAAAGTACAACTAATAAATATATAAATGCTCACACACAACATTTTATTACAATCTAGGTATCACTATTCTGCTATGTTTTTAGTCAAATTTAAACATTTTAAACATTTAATCAGCTGTCACATATATTATAACCAATGAAAAATTAATACTTTTTTTTCAGTACTTATAATTCTACAATATTTTAAATTGACTATTCCGAACTGGAGAAATCTATTGTGTAACAATTAGTGGAAAAAGAGCAAAATGGAAGAAAATAAATACAAATGTTTTATCGTTGACCATCCAATGGAATCCTATGATCAATTAAAAATAAGAAATAAAAGTATGATATTTAATAAAGTTATTCAGAAGCTTAGGCCAGTTCAAGCAAACATAAAATTCTTCGTTATATTAAGGTTTAAAATGTTGACAATAAAAGTAATAATGTTACAATTAAGTAAAACATAAATTGTGTAATAAGTACATATGTTGCAGATACATAACGGTCCTCCACATCCATCCAATTTTGGGTACAGCTATGCCAAGCGACTATTAGACATCTCAAACCAAGCTTACCATGCCCAGCATGGCAAGATGTTTACTTCCGTTGTTCCATGCAATGTGTTTGGACCTCATGATAATTTTGACCTAGAAAACAGTCATGTGATTCCTGGACTTGTACGGAAACTCCATAATGTTATTCAAGAAGGTAAGATATCAAGTTATTGTTGTGTAATCTAGATTATGTTTATAAATATGCAAATATTGCTCTTTGTATGCAGAGTATGTATCATTGTTATTTACTTGTACTAACAAGATTTTTATGAGCTCTTTTTATTCATAAAGTGAATGAATGTTAGAAATGTATCATTGTGTTTGTTTGTCTGTCCCCTTTCTAGATCGAGATACATCCTCTCAACCAATTTCGAGTCAGTTATGATAAATTTCAATATTTATCCTGGGTTTTTTTATATAATTTAAACGGGTTTTGATTAACGTTTGCCTACCTATTTTTACTGGACCATCTGACCAGGTTTTTCAGACTACTTTTTGTCTAGTAACAAAAAATAATCAAGTATTACAGTGAAGTTACTTTAAAATCATTAACATTATACCTTTAAAAAAAGATACATTTTCCTTGGTTATAGTAATTGTTGAAATTAGTCATAATATCCATATCAGGCCTAATTATATGTACCCCAAAATAAAATGAGCAAATAGGGTGTTTCTGTGGACATAATAACAAAAAACTTTATTTTCAAATTTAAGGTTATGATATGATGTCTACTTTAGGAACAATTTTAAGGTTAATTCAGTATATTCGTAAACATTTGTTTGTAAACTATTACAAAAACATTTTAAATTGTAATTACTCAACCATCTTCATAAAAGTTGTTGACTATAAAGGCAAAACATGAGGTCAGAATAACCAAGTAATGTTAGATAGGATAATGGAAATAATGAGACGATTATTCAATTCCACAAAACAGCTTTAATTGCGACATATGTTTCACCGTTAGGCATTTTCAAGCAACTAAATTGAAAACAAAACAAGTCTAAATTAAAAATGTTAGAGTAAAAGGGGTTGAGAAATGACAAAAGAAAGGTCAATGATATAACCTGTGGGATGGAAGTGTAGTTTCTTTTACTAATGCTCCCACTTACAAACTAGCCCAAAAATGTAACACTATATTCAAAAATACAACAGATTTTAAGTCAAAATATAGTATTAAAAATTCTTTTGTTTACTTAACAAAATTAGTAATGTGATTGTACCTTTAAATTCTAAGATTGTCTCCTTTGATGTCAAGCACCTTTTTACAAGTATACCTATTGGAGAATGTAAGGACATCATTCATGAAATGCTTCAAAACACCAATGAGAAAGATTTTATTGATCAATTAAAATGTTCTATATACACTTGCATGGATCATAATTATTTTAAATTTAACAATCAATTTTATAAACAAGCAGAGGGATTGGCAATGGGTTCTCCTTTGTCACCCCTCCTTGCCGAAATTTTCATGGCTAAATTTGAAGAAAAATTATTTATGTCTAATAATCCCTTCTTAAACAAAATTGTATACTGGTATCGCTATGTGGAAGATGTCCCATGTCTTTTTAACGGTACTACGAGACAGTTACAAAATTTCTTTAAATTCATTAATTCTGTTCATAAACGTATTCAATTCATTATGGAAATTGGGGAAGGAAATAACATCAATTTTCTTGATCTAAATATCAACATAGAAAATAATGTTCACTCTTTCAATATTTTTAGAAACCTACATATTCAGATGCTGTTATTCCAGCATATTCTAACCACCCCATTAACCTTAAGCATGCCTCCTTCAATAGCATGATTCATAGATTTATAAGCATTCCCTTATCTCCTACAGATTTCAAGAATGAATTGAATACTATCAAACAAATTGCAGTCAATAACATGTACAGTACCAAATTAGTTGATAATATTTTAAATAAAAAATAAAAACGTAATATATGTGATTCTCTATATAAATCTAAGTACAATGAAAAAGAAAACTTCAAATATTGTAAGGTTAATTTCATTGAAAACCATAGTTATAAAGTTGGAAATTTAATATCTAATAGATATCATTATAAACCTGCGTATTATTGCTTTAGAAATATAGGAAAATTAATTATTAACAATAAGGACAAGAGAGATAGTTTAGAAAATAGTGGTGTATATAAAATTTCTTGTAATGATTGCAATTGTGAATACATAGGTCAATCCGGAGGGTCAGTTAGAGTTAAAGAACATGTACACAGTTGGAAGTATGGCAAATCTAATTCAAATTTTGCAAATCATTTATTAGACACAGGACATAATTTTGATCCTTTTGGTTGAATCTAAATTATTCCATACGTACAATTTTGACCCTAAAACACAATTACATATCTGAACATAAAATTTGTCGTACTATCTATTTCTGCAATAGAAAATAAGAGTTTTCATTTTAAATTTTTGATTTTTAACCTTGACATGATTTTTAAGGTGACTTCTTTCACAAATTGCCGATCCTTCAACATTTATCTAGGCCCTATGACCATAGTCTTTTGTATACTCCTATCCGACCCTATACCTGAAGTTTATTTTATATGCCAAGTAACGGTGTATTGTCCTAAGTATGTATAAATTGTTTGATTTTTATAATTTCCTTAATCTATGTCAAGCTACTTTGTAAATGCCAGTCGAAAAAACCCAATAAAATTTTAGAATTTACAAAATATTGTGTTTATATTTTGTTTAAAGTTTTTATTAAAACAGCATTACTATAGATATTTCAGCCATCCCGTTTTGGGACATTTGGTATATTTATTTATTCACACAATTTTGAACAAAGAGTCCTGCAGCCAAAAGGATCAATAAGGTAATCTTATTCTGTGACATTATCCACCACACTATCTCACAAAATTTTTAGTGGAATTGGCATGCTGTTGGTGGTTACACATGGTTATTTATGAAAATCTCCCTTTAAAAAAGTAATATGTATTTTTAATTAAATCATTACATTTCTTCATCTTATATGCATGATATATTTTGTTTCAGGAGGCAAAATATTTACTGTGTTAGGCTCTGGGAAACCCCTCAGGCAGTTTATATATTCACTAGATTTAGCCAGGTTATTCGTTTGGGTATTACGCAACTACGAATCAGTGGAGCCCATAATTTTATCAGGTACGTGTTTAAGTGTGTTTTGTTTATTTTGTAATGTTAGTTGTCTCCTATATCTCTGGTATGCATTACTGTCGTTTAGGATTTTTTTTTCCCATTGTTTTATAAGATCACAATTTAGTACATCAGATCCAGGTTGTAGGCCAGGATTTGATATATCAGATCATTATTTTCTGTTATTTTGTTAAATAAAATGTATATATATGAGTTGATTTATTTTATAAAATAAAAGTTGAATATTAATAAACAACATTTTATATCAATATTGACCTTGAATCTTTCAACCATGACTTTTATTAGGTGGATGACTCAAGGGTTCACTTATAGTGATTATAACAAGTCTTTTAACTGTCCAACAGTGATTCCTTTCCCGATAGTATTACAAAGCTCTTCAATCAATGTAGACCAGGCTATATTTCTTGATTGTATCAAAGATAGCATTTTAGATTTTTCCAGAACAATTGGAAGTTTCATAACTAATCTTACGAGCAAAGCTCTATCAATATTCTTCCCGATCTCATTGACTTGATCAGTTTTTCTTTGGAAGACATGACAACAATTTCCAATAATCTGTGCTCACTCGGCTACAACAACATTCGACTCGACATTTTAAAGATCTGTACCATCTACAGGGTGTGAAAAAAGTGTTTTGCAAAATGCATGTTGCTCCAAAAATTTATAAAATAATGTTATTCTGGAAATTTTCAAATGTTACGGTATCTTTATTATTTAATATTGTGAGTCTCCAGATAAGAATACGTCAATGGATGTTAGTTTGAGGATCTTAAACTAAGATAGATTTATACACGTCCAAAGTTGTATTCTAAACATTGGTATTTATTTCTGCTTAATATTCTAATGTGAGACTTATTAACATACTTTTTCAGCATTATGATCCAAGTTTAATGGTGTGGTTTAATTTTAATCTAAATCGTCTAAATGCCCCCAACTACATTTCACCTGCAGGGGTGGGGGGACTAGCTGCACCTAATAAGAGGGGGTTGGCGTCCCTCACAGTCCTCAGTCAAACACTCACAACACAAACTCTCATCCATATAACACATTTTCACACATAAGCACATTAGTTTACCTATATACATTTTCTTACTTTCACCTTTACTTAGGGTTTTATCGCAGGGTGTGCAGACTACCTGCACCTATTGCAAAGGGTTTAGTGTCCCTCGCGAAACCCGAGTAATGCAGGAATGGTACAATAAAACATCTTCTCCGAATATACACAAACATAGAATACTCATACATATTTTACAATTCGTAGAAGCTGTTACACTACATGAATCACTAGGGATATATATATATATATATATATATATAGGGATTAGTTTCTGACCGTGCAGAGCCAAAGCACGTCTGGGAGTATTTACCAAAACAAAGCGTGACAACCTTTGACTCTGGTAAGCTAACGTGAGCTTGCTCTGCTGAAGACGTATTTAGTAGCCAGCTACTTCGGTCCTTGGTCAGGAAGTGTTCACGATAGGGGAGATGTCGGACCCTCCCTCTCCAGTTGCGGGACTGGACTGGTGTCCATCCAGTTTGGTTAAAGAGGATACTCTAGGCCCCAGATTCTGGGGTTTTGAAATGATCGAAAGTAATCCAAAGGTGTACCCGTTCTCAGATTCTCATCTGCAACCGCCTAACACGATGCACTGGTTAATTCTTTTATAGCCTCTAATATAATAAACGTCAAACCAGGAAGCAATAAGAGACAACTTTCAGCATCATCTGAAGAGTATATATATGTAAAAACAAAAAGCGTAATTATGACATAAGGGAACTGGGACTTACTCTGTGGAAGGCAGAAAAGGTAAAAATAGGTGAAACGATGAAAGGAAGAAAGAGGGATTATTACGAAATAGGTAGTCAGAGTATTGTGTTGTAACTAGAGATGTTGCAAAATTATTATAATAGTTATATCAACCATTTTGAGAAAATAAGATTTCAGAGCTTTAATTTTATGTCAAAACCTTATAATTAAAAAATTGGTTCAATAATATTCAATTTATTGGTCAAATAACTTTCATTTTTATTGGGTTTCGGTTCATAAAAAGCAACATTTTTGGCAACAATGTGTCAAGAATTAGTAGTTTTAGAAAATGACTGTAAAAATAAACAAAAAGATAGCTAAGTTGGTGAAAGAACATTTTCCACAAGAAATTCAAATGGGGAAGGCAACATAACTGTGTTGTTTGTTCCCAGAAGGTGGAAAAATTACAAACAGAAAACTATAGTAATGTGCAGAATATAACGTAGGCCTAGACCTATGCCCTAGAGCGTGTTTCATGGTATAATATTATACTAAAAAAAAAAAAAAACTCATGTGTATGGTTATTATTACTTTTAGTTACAATTTGTTATGTTATTTATTTTGATACATCTGTAATTATTTTTCTTTTTTTTTTTACAATTTTCATAACAAAAAAATAAACATTATAAATTATAATACAATTTTTTTTTGTTCAAAATCAAATTTTGAGCAAATTTCAACATACAGTGGAACTTCTATGTAACGAATTTCTAAGTAACGAAATCCTCCAAACAACGAAGTTTTTTTCCTCACCGTTAACTATAAATAATATTGCATGTGTTTTGACTTCATTATAGCGAATGCTACACCTCTCCATGACGAAGTCGATACATAGCACACAGTAAAAAATTGAAAGAGTTTTGGAAAGCCGAAGCTTTAAGAAAAAAAACCATAAATACTGTACAGTGTCATAAATGTGTCAAGCTTTGTTTACCCACCCTACTACAGTAAACAGCCGTTTCGCCACACCTTTCAACTGTCAATCACTCATCAGAACAATTCCGGGAAATGAACTGAGCCTTACTTAAGCTATACAGTAGGCCTACTGTATTTATTGCAGTTCTCACGGTTCTCAGTTGTCTTTCGAAGTGTTAGGTTTTCCGTGCATCATGTCAAAGCGAAAGTGTTTAAATGTTTTAGATAAAATGTCCATCTTAAAGGATGTTGATAAAGGTGTTAAAAAAACGACATAGCAAAAAAATTTGATATCCCACAAAGTTTGTTATCAACAATTTAAAAAAATCGTGATTTAATTTTGAAACAAGGAAATGACGACTTAAATAGAAAAAAAAAATTGTGTACTTATGAGGACACTGATGAAGCCATGATGAAGTGGATAACAGTGATGCGTGAAAAAAATCTTCCATTATCGGGTTCAATAATAAAAGAAAAGGCTCTAGAGTTTGCTGCAGCGTTGGGCCATCAAGAATTTAAATTGAAATAGACAAAGAGGAAGATGACTGTGACTCAAATCTTACTGACAACCATTGTGAATTACAATAAACAAATCTGACAGATATCGACATTTTAGGATCATTTAAAACCATTAGGCGAGGACTACAGCTTAACACATTCGCTGTGGCACGGTCATTTTCGGCCGATTCAGGCTTCCTATAGATGCTGCATGGTTGATTTCGGCCTCCCCTTCCATTCTAATAATAACTGTTAGTGTGAGCCCAGCTCTTGACTGAGGAGGTTGTTATTCATTCAGCATGTAGTGTGGTACACATTACTCTGACTATCCATTTTGTAATAATCCCTCTTTCTTCATTCCATTGTTTCGCCTACTTTTACCTTTTCTTCTTTCTGCAGAAATTCACTTCACATTTTAAGCTTGTATCAAAAATTATGTTTCTTGATTGACATATTGTTTCTTTGTCCATATATACTGTAAGTAAAAAATGAAATGAATGTTGTGAAATTATTTCGGGACTGTACCTATATTATGGTATGTCATTACATTAAGAAGAAAATATTTTTTTAATGGTATATTGATAATGATTTCATGTATAAAAATTTAATTAATTTAAATACCTATATCAAAATTATTTGTTTAAATAAGTTTTATAGTTTTTTTCCAGTTTTTATATTTTATTTTCTGTTCACAGTGGATGAAAAAGATGAAGTTTCAATAGGGGATTTAGCTAGATTAATTGCATCTTCATTTGAATTTGATGGAGAAATTGTGTTCGACACTTCTTTTTCTGATGGCCAGTTTAAGAAAACAGCCAACAACGGTAAACTTCGCTCGCTCTTGGCAGCTGACTTTAAATTTACACCTTTAGTACAGGCTATTCAAGAAACAGTTACATGGTTTAAGGAAAACCAGTCCACCGCAAGACTATGATTTTATGTAGTTAATGTAAATAATAAAGAAAATATATTAAATTATATATATTCATATACAGTATGTTAATAATGAATTTGATTGTATTATGTGACACACACACACACACACACACCTCACTCACTCACTCACTCATTCACTCACTCATTCACCTGTAAAGGCATGTTGAGATAGATAAACAAAAATTGTGTTTTTTGCAGATATATCCCAGAGTTAAAAAAAAAAGTTTGTGAAACTTTGTCTGTTTGTTGTCTATGTATTTCTCTACAGTCCAAATATGTGGATGAAATTTAATCAAATTTGTTGTGACCATATCTTGGGATATTTTGTTTCATTTTTTAAACTCAAAATGTAGGGATGGCTGCTATAAGAAATATCACAAAAATGAACAATATAAAATATTAGAAATTATTTATCACAATTAACTAAATGTAAATGGCATCTATATATAGAAACAATCAATTGACTAAAATTGACCTCAAATCTATGCTATGAGGTATAAAAATGAATGTTGCAAACTATACGCCCATAGGCTGTGTAAAAATTATTCACTAGCGTTTTGTATTATATTATAATATTAACAATTTTAAAGTAGTTACTGTTAATGTATAAGCAGAATGTTAACCTTTTCTCTGCTATCCCTGTTTATTTACGTTCTGCCGCTGCTATATTGTAAGCTATACCTGTATATAAATGTTTACACTTTTCAACTTCATATGCTACGCTATGCATATCAGTTTTAAAATTTATTGATAAGTGCTGCTCTTTACTGGATAATTTATGAACTACTCGAATTGAATCTTCCTATCCTATTAAAACAAATATGAGTGTTACACTATATTTTGCATGCTTTAGTTTACACAATGGCGGTCTTATGTTGGACTTATTGAAAGCGATGTTACAGTTTGGAATGAGTTAATGAGTACTTTGGAAGTTGAAGATGAATATGATGATATTGAATTTATTAGTGACAATTAAGGTAGTGATGAATCAGTTCTTTTTAATTCTGAAAACCGTAATAATAGGCATATTCTAGATACTAATTGTGCCGATAACTTGACCCATAGGCGTGGGGCATGTACGGTAGAGACCCATCAAATGTTTCAATGAAAAAAAACAGTGAATTTTATTTGCAAATTCATAGTTTTATTGAAACAAGTGCTGGTTTCAAAGACACATTTTGTTGTATAAACAATTAATCTGAAATATTAGATTATTTTGAATGATTTGTAACTCCAGAACTTACAAGTAAAATCGCTTTTGAAACAAATAGGTATTTTCGATATATTGTTTCACATAGAAGCCCAAAAGTTTCATATTTTATAAATAATTTTTAATAAATAAAGACAATATATATTTAGCAATCCATTACTTTCATTTCCTTTATCTGATCAACTAATCTTTCCCGATGGAAAATACTGCGCTGTCCTGCTGCCGCTATTCATAATTCAGCACACGGCTGTTGCAACTGTTGTCCCAATACAGCAATGATAGGTTAATGGTCAAATTTACCGTTTTACATTTGATTCAAACATTTTTTTACCATAGTTTTTAGCTGGTTATCTGTTCTAAATTTATTAGTTTATTATTTGCTCTAAATGAATGTGTAAAATTTTTGACCAGTTTCAGCTAGTTAAAAAGAAAGGAAAACGGGATGAAAGCCTGTTCAGTCCCGTTTAATTTGTAATTAATGTCTAGATATCCATTGATTAAAATTTTGCCCTGAGGCAAGCACTAAAATGAATATGGACGTGGCAATACCGAGAGACCCTGATCTATTCCTTTTTCATATAGTCTTGTAGATCCCTCTTTTTCATCTTTCTTATCAGATATCTCGTAACTAACTCTTGTTCTTTTCCTCTCCTGACATTATTCATTTATTCGAGGGTTAGGGGGTTATTATTTAATGTTCTTTCTTAGTCTTATTCTTTTTGGAATGACTGAAAATACTGAGAGGTTTTTTGCTTATAAACAACAAGGGGGAAAAAAGATTATATTTTTTAACTGATGACACTGTATTTGAAAAATATATATAGAGAGAGCTTATTTTAAAACAGTATCTGGTAAATTTATAAGATTTTGATCTAACACAATTCACAACATTATTTTATAATTAATTATCTTTGAATTATGAACAGGAAAAAAAAACAAATATTTGATTTATTTATGATCAAACTTTATTGAAACACATTCCTTACACTTTCAAACATATGACATCATCAATTCCTAATTATAAAATTATCTAAAATAACTACAATCTGAAAAAAAATCCTATTCGTAACTGAGAATTAAATCATCATTCTTGCTTTAATTAGTTCCTAGTACTGGTACTGTAATTTTAAAAATAGACTACATAACTATATTTAATAATGCTATAATCTTCATTGACAGATTGCTAGGTAATAAATAACTTTGCACAAAAACCTCAATAGTTGTGTCATCTTTTGGGTTTTTATTACAATATCCGCTAATAAATTAGTGTCACTATTTATCAGATGTTGTAAATACTTTTAGGAATGATAAAATATGTATTTAGTTACAGTATGCATTTTTGAACACTCTAGGCTATTGTAAGCACAAAAGTTGGTAGTAGTTCATCAGTTGCCTGGATATATTAAATAATTGCTGACATACTCTGCCTTATTTGGAACTTCTAATAAACTATAAGGTAAAGTACATTTTATATGGCCTATTAGAAAAGGGTATATTTATGAAAATTATACAAGTATAGTTCACAAATTGAAACAATTAGTAAAAAAGGGTGACTGACTTGTAAAAATGCCATACGTTGTGTGACAATTGTAACAATTAGTAAAATAGGACTCTAGTTTTGTAATGTTTCCATCTAGTTAAGTTGGGCACCATTTGATTACAAAAATAAATAAAAATTTAAAGATTTATAACTCTAAAAGTGCATATAAATTTCTCATGGGTCGTGAATTTAAAAAAAAAAAAAATCGTACTGAATAGAATATTGGATAAAAATATAGAAGTCTTTTTTATTCTGAAATGCACATTATTTATTTAAAAACCTTATTATAGCAAGAGAACATATATAAAACAAAATACCTGTAAACAATTATTACATGTTAAAACATCATATAAATACATTTTTTATCTAAAAAATCACTTTTTAAAAGAGTTTTATTTTATTAAATTTAATAATGTTTTTTTCAAAATTAATATATTTTTAAATTTTATTAAAATATCATTTATGAATTGATACTAAAAAATGTTCAACTAAAGATTTTTATCAAGAAAAATCTCTTATATGTTACAAGATTTTAACATCACATTCAAGATAACATATCATGACTTTTATAAAGAGACATCAAACAAAATTACAAATACAAAATTAAAAGATTCAACAAAGTTATAAGTCATTAAATGATTACATTTTATTTTACATAAATAATTGTTTATACACGCTTTACCAAACACGTGTGTTTGTTTAAAATAAACTTTTTATTTGAAAATCACATCCTCTCCTTGTAGCTGCATGACGTCGTTTCATCACTATAACTCCAACCGTTATTGAAATTTAATGTTTTAAGTCCACATTTCTTACTAATAAGAAAACGTCAAATGTTCATTTTTTGAAAAGAATAATTAAACATTCAAATTGTCTTATTTTAGATAAAACTGAAAATAAAACTTAGTCTTTACATCCGTACTTTCCGGGTAACTTACATTTGCTGAATGTGTAAAATTAATAAGTTAAATATTTTCACTTTAAATGTTCATAATTAATTCAAACGTGATCAAATCTTTATCACATTACATTATTACTAAAACAGTTCATTTTTATTGTAGAAAACACTTTTAATATACATTGTTTTTGTTCAAAATCGAACACGATTGTATAAGCGACACGCTCTCACTTTGAAAGTTCTATTTAAACTAAATGTTCGTCTTTTAGATAGCAAACGTAGCTAAATTTAACCTATAAAGGAGTACAGAAGAAAATATTAGAAATATGACTTTTTCTTTTACTCTTCACATAGTCTGTACATAGTATAGAGAAAGTTATATGATGAGTTAAAAAACTATGATAAGTTTTTTATAGATATGAAACCCCTGAGTCAAAAAATTGCCCTGTTCAGGGCTTTACACCCAATTTTTTGGACCTATTTTAATCAGATTTGATAATATTTTGGCCATTCCTCGGGCATTTTTTTTTGATAACTCAGAATTTTGGGATAGCTATCATAAGACAAAAACACTAATTACAATTTTCATAAAAATTTTCATCAAAGTTTGCTCAAATGTAGCCTTTAGGGACTCAAACAAAACATAGATATAAACTTGGCAATGGGTCTGTTAAAAAAAAAGAGTAATTTCTACAAATCGGCTGTACCAATTTTGTTCAAATTTTAGTGAAAAGTGAGGATTACTGACAGAAACAAACCCATGTGCAAAATTAAAATTAAAACAACGTAGTTTTCAATGATGTAATACTGATAAAAAATAATAATGAACTTTGATCACCTTCATGAAATGCTTGATTTTAATAAATGATAGTTACACTGAAGACTCATTTATGACAAGCAAACAAGTTTAGTTCCTATATAAATTTTTTAAATATTTTTGTCCAAAAACAGTGCCCATGGTTCATATTCACTTTTTGACTGACATTCTTGGTGACAAATTAATGTTTTAGGTCAGTTTTTATTTGGTTTTGAGAATGTACGAGTATGATTGAGAAAGTTGTGCAATTTTTTTGTACCTATAATTATTTAATTTTGATCAAACTCTGTATTTTAATGATTATTAGGACCCCAACTATTTGCATAAGCTCTTATTTTTGTTCATTTTTCAGCTGAAACAATGTTTTGTTTGGGACATTAAAGGCTACAATTGAGAAACATTTGATCAAAATTGTTTTAGTCAATTTTGAGATAATTTTAATTTTGGGTTCCTTTCTTATGGCTGGACCCCTTTAGTGTTATGAAAAAAGTCCCAAGTTATGGTCAAAATATACCATTTTAAATGTATGAACTTTCACGGTTCACTATAATTTTTTATCCTTAAGTCATCTAAACTATGAATTTTTGGCATTACTAATCTCCTATTTTGAGTGTATTTATACTGTTCCAAATTTGGAACAGAGTGTATTTGTACAGTTCCAAATTGGAATGAAAATCCTTGTATCAATTTTAAATGTATGAACTTACACATTTTAACTAGTCTACAGCTTGTTAAATCATTTTTTGTTTTTTAGGTACCATAAGGAAAGACATGAGCTTTTTAACTGTGGATCTGAAGAACAAAGGGTAACCAAAATGATTGAGTTAAAATTAATATTGGCATGTCTTTTTCTTAATTTGACCAATAACTATATTCTCCATGCAAAACCAACAACTTACAAACAAGTTATTAATGAATGGAGTGAAATAATCTTAAGTAAACAAGCTTTTGATGATAAAGGGATGCCTGTAGGTGAACCAGAAGTAGAAATATTTGTTAATCCAAAGAAATGCCACTTCAGTATTGAACATCTTAACCGGGTAATTTGTCAAGAAATTGAATCTTATCAACTTAAATTGAAGGAACAACATGGATATCAGAAACCTAAGTTTAAAGTTAAATTATTGGTAGAAGTCAATAATGATTTTGAAACATTTACATTGAAAACAAATAAAATTTTAAAAATTGTAGAGTTTGAGGGTCATCACACAGCAAACAATTCAGGCAAGAATATTATTGTTACACAGAACAGTGTCATAAAACCTCCTAGGTTGGACTGCCCAGTTGGACAGAAGTTAGATTACTTTGGAAATTGTAAAGACATTTGGTGATGATAACAGTAAGTATTTTGTTAATCTATGTTAGTTAAATATATTATATTTCTGTTCAGGTATAATATAATTATTTTAGTAGGGTTCTATCATAGTATTCTATCTAGTATTTATAATTTTTTTTAATAGATACATTTTTTAATAACTCTGAATACTGACTTTTAAACAAGTTGAAACGACAGAAGAGTCACCTAAAATAGGCCTATACGAGGAGGCCTCTAGGAGAGGTTTATCTCTCTTTCTCAATAAAACAACCTTCTGTTTCTTCCAGTTGTATCTAGTGATGAATTATCAACTAAATTACCTGAACACAACAAATAATTCCTGTCAAGGAGGTTCTGTTCTCCACTTTACGTTCATATTTACATACTAGAGCATATTCAACAATAATAATTAGAATAAAATAATAAATAAATAAAGTGAAAATAACTCATTAAATTAAAATATTCCAATTTTAAAATCACAGATTTATTCAATACTGTATTCAATTCTGATTCTATTGATGTACAGTACTTAAATGTATTAAATTTGATAATCTGTTTTTGTCTTAAAAAACAACTTTTTATTTAAAAAAGTTAACGGCTAAACTCAAACAATTGTTAAACATCTAAAAATTGTTTCAGGTATGCCTGTCAACTTGTAAATTCTCTGGAAGAACATCTTGTATATTATAGAAAAGATACGAACTGTGATAAATAAATTTATAACAAATTGTAAACAGATCTAAAGGTAATAAATATTTGAGAAATTGAGAAAAGCTACAATTTTTGTACCTATGTATAATATATAAAAGTAATTGATGTTAATATACCTAACACATGACTAGTTTACTTGAAATATTCCACAAAAAATTACTATCTTCCACCAAATCTTACGATGCCACAGAAATTTTAAAATATCCTTTTCATGGACCTGATAAGTTGATATGATGGGAAGAGTCTTTTTTTGCTTGTTATTTTTGGATGTACTCATTTGTAGACCTTGAATTTTAAAGTAATAAAAGTAAATCGCCAAGCTGCAAAACATACATTATAAACCCTTGTAGGACCTAGAGGTAAGAAGGAACTTGAATGTCATTGACAAACTGTTTGAAAATAGTTTAACAAAACATATGGTATTTAACTTACGTATCAAATTTGACAAAAGTCTAACAAAGTACTGTGCATTTGTGTGATTATTATGAATATATTTTCAGTTTTGTATAAATTATTTAAACTTATTTTGTATTTTTAAGTAAAATATGGGAAGTATTAAATCCAGATTTTAAAGCCACTCAAAATGACCTGTTTTGAATTAAATACTGTCCACTGTGCCTCTGAGGTTGAGGCATCGAAACACTTCTCGGATATGAGCTTTATGTTCAGTGGAATCTTTGCTGGCTATCAAGATGTCACCCAGGTAGACGAACACGAAAGGAAGTTTCCTGAACAGATGATCCATGAATCTTTGGGCTGCATTTTGAAGTCCGAAAGTCATCCGTAGAAATTCGAAGAGCCCAAATGGCATAATAATAGCTATCTTGGCAATCTCTTCAGGGGCTACTGGGATGCTTTGTTAGGCTCAGTCAATGTCTAGGACTGAATATATCTTGGTGTCGTGTAGCTGATTAGTGAAATCGTGAAGGTTGGGAACTCCATATCATTCTGGTAATTTTCTGTCTTTCAACTGACGATAGTCATCATATGGGTGGATAGTTCCATCCTTTTTGTACACTGTGTAAAGGATATACACCAAGGACCAGGGACTCTTGGATGGGCGACAGATTCCTGGTTGCATCTTCCACTTAAATTTAAATTTGGCTGCTTGGTACACTGCAGGTGTCATACTTTAGCGTATACTTTAGTCTCTATATAGTGCATGACGTTGCTGTCCGTATTGGGGGGTGGGCCTAACTAAATTAGGATATTCTCACAGGAGATCTGGTCAAACAAGTTCTTCCTAATCATGTCTACTAGTAGGTTGTGTTTGGTGAGGAAGTCAGCTCCTATAATGGCGTGATGAACATCTGCGGTGATGGATGTTCAGGCGAAGAGGCATCTTACTCTTAGGTTGAGTTCTTTGTATACTGAGCCATAGGTGTTTATTCGTGTCCTATTGGTGGCGTATAAGAAATATTGTCGCCTGTCTGTTGATTGGCAACTAATCTTGTTGCAATTTGATAAGATGGATATGGGTGTGCTGGTGTCGGTGTCTATGAGAAATCCTTCTTCCATCTGACGGTCAGTAACATAAAGATTGCGGTAAGGTGTTCTAGCAACGGGCTCCATTTTTACTGCCACTTAACTCCTCTGGGTCTCGTTCGGGTTTTCTCTCTCGTTGTGTTGTAACTTGCCGAGACTGTGCTGACTTCAAGGATTTTGTCAGCTACTGCTGCGAGTTCTTCAAGTTTTACCTCTGAGATGGCGACTAAAATCCCTTTTGTGTGAGCTGGAAGGGCCCTAAGCAAGATTGTTTTTTGGTTTTGTTGGTACACAGTGTTGCTCGCATTTCGTGTAAGAGTTGAGAAGGTCTCAAGTCTCCTAACCGTGTCCCTTCCAACAAGCGTACAAGCGTAGGAATTATATTATTAATACTCTTCTATGTTAATTTCATCAAGAGCTGGCTGGTGTTTTGAAAGTGTATTTTAAGCTACATTTAAAGGCTGTACTTAGAAGTACTTGGCAAAAATATGATTAGCTCATTTAAGTAGGCCCTGCACGTTTTCTATTATTCCTTATATTTCCTAGGTTTAATATTAAGCTAAGTAACCATTCTTAGTTGCAGTATACTTTTGGAGAATCGTAAAAAATTTATTTTAATCATAACGTCATTATTTCTTCAGTCAGAAATCTCAAAATACCATTTTAAATATAATTCCAAGATAAATAACTTCAATTCTTAGCATGATTCCGATCCAAGTTTTGGTTTTTGAGATATTTAAGATTTAAAGATTAAATATCTACTCACGAACCACCATTTTTCAACTAATCATATTTCAAGAACTATTTGTTATACAGAAAAGAGATGCAAATTTAATTATTTGGACTTATGAATTTTTTCGTACAAGGTATATTTTTGAGATATTTAAGGTTTAAGGGTCGTATCTTTCAAAACTCAAGAATGCTATCTTTTAAACATTATACCAAACTAATGCTTTAGAAAAATATTAAAAAAATCCTATTTACTTTGTTGTTTATAAGCTTTAATTTTATACTTTTGTATAATTTTTCCTAAAGGCAAACTTTTTCGACAAAAAAAAAAAAAAAAAAAATATAAATAATAAGAAGAACACAGAGATAAGCTTAGTAGTATGAGGTTAATAATTTTATTTAAGGTACCGGTAACATAACCATTGGGTAAGAAATTAAAGTATACTATTCATAGATAACCAATCAAAAATATAGGTAAAAAACTAATACAATTTACAATTTGATTTTGGAACTTGAATAGGTTTTCATATAGACATTCAAGTAAGCTATTTAATAATTTTAAGACTTTATTACCATTTGTATTGAAGAAAATCTAAGTATCAATCTACAATACCTTTCATGTAATTGATGATATTTGAGTCTTAAGAAATATTCAATAATCTTCTATATAAAAATAATTTTACCTTATTTTTGGCTCATTTGTATATATATAAAACATTGGGGGGGGGGTTTCGTCTGTCTATCCGCTTCAAGTGAAGGAAAATGAGTAGACCATTTAAAAATTTGGTCGATTGTCTTTGTGAGTTAAATTTTATGAATATGAACAAAATAGTTTTTATACCCAGGATCTTGAATTTGCACTGTTATTTGAAACTCTTGGCATAAGCTAGAGAATAATATCTTTTAGGTAAATTATTATTCTTAAATATTATTTATAGTGGAGGTAAGTTCTCAAATCGGTAAATAACTAAACACGGTATATTGGAATGTTCATCAATCATGTAATTTACTTACTTCTTAGCACATGTAATCAGTCTCATGCGACAACAAAACATGTCGTATCTCGTACAACCTAACAGATATTATTAACAAAGTCTTGTCTCTCAAGTTTTAGTAATTGGTAAAGTTGGTTATAACAGTTTGTCTTGGAGCATTGTTTTTATTGGGTTGGTATCTGTGCAGTCCAGTATGATGTGCTTAAATGTCTCTGGCTCTTTTGAACATCTTTTACAAAGTGGAGAATGCAATACCTACCTTATTTTGGAAAAGATATTCTTCTGTTACAAGATGGCCTGTCCTTGCTCGAACAGTAAATTATGGTTTGTGATATTCTGGAGAGCCCATGATCAACACTTGTGGACAAAACACAATTTTCACAATAAACACTTTATTTGTTCAAAACCATTTTTCAATGTCTAAGTCATCACCTCATTTCTTACATGTACACAAGAAGGTTTGTGTGTATATAACAACTGAGGGTGATGATTTTGTCATTGAACCATGGTTGTGAACAAATAAAGTGTTTATTGTAAAAAATTATGTTTTCAAGTCAAATATGACACAGTTAAGGTAAGTTACTTTAGCTATTTTGACCTTTCTCCGAATGATGAACTCATTTTGAAAACTGCGTGCTAGGAACATTTCATTTTGGGAATCCAGCATCCAACAGATAATGTGGTAGCCATATTAAATCAATATACAAGGCATTGTGTTTTAATGTATTTCTAATATTGGTACGAAATAAATCCAAACAAAGTTTTGTATTTAACCTATTTAATCAAAACAAAAATATTTACAATATAATTTTTAACATATTATAGACAAACATTTGACTAGAAAAAGGAAACGCATCATGTATGTGGCTTTACGTATGAAGGCACTGGAAGCTGGATGCCAGGCTTTGCTTCAAAAAACGTGTATGATAATGTAATTGTTTCAATATATTCCATCTTAGGATCTTCAGCAAACTCTGGATCAATGTAGAAGAACACAGGCATGTCCACCTTAAAAATATCAATGGTTCTGGTTTTAAAGTTATTAGATAATGATTGTCGGATTTTTAATTTATATTGTAAAAGTTATTATTTTAAAACCTCACATTGAGGTGTTATATTGTAAAACTTATATATCTAAATATTATGTATTTTTGTATTTTGATTTTTAGACATTACATATTGCTCACATATTTTTGATTTTTCGTTGGAGGTTATATTTTGAAATGTTAATTGTTTATAAAAGTTTGCAATGGTTTAAAAAAATGTAACACATGTTCTCTTATCTCGGATTACTGGTTCTCTGGTAAATTAAAAAATATACAACATACAAGGAATCATTTATTTATTTTGATATATCATACACAAACAATCTTAATATACAATATCAGTCTATTCTTTTTTTTTTTAATTTTAATATTACTTACAAAATTGTTTTTATCTATTTTCTTCTGTTGTTTACATTTTGATCACAAACACTTTTAACTTTCACAGTTTTTATTCAACGGTTCATCAGGATTCTCTGGATTAAAATTTTCTAACTGAGCCATAATCTTTTCTCCTCTCAAGTCATCACTTGACTGACTAACTGTCTTTTTAAGACAATCATTTTTATACTTAAATTGATCCATATTCAACTTTCAAAATACTTAAATTTCATAGTTTCTGATTTTTATTTTAGTATTAAAAATCATTATAGTTTTTAATAATTATTATAAAATTTTAGATTTCACCATAACATGAATGAATCAAAATTAATATAATTTTTGCGCTGTGCCGTGCCTTGACATGTGACTGAACTTACACAGTTTTCTTCCCTACATTTTTATCTCATAACAAGTTTAAATCATCTAATAAATTACTTCTAACATTAATCTCATTATGAAAATACTATTACATTTTACATTTGTCAATTTGAATTCTAAATCCTCTGAACAATTTATTTTCTAATTTGGTTAAATCGGCTTTACATGTGTTTGGTAATGTCAACCAATCCAATTTCTGACCGATGCATCAATTCAAATTAAGCGCTCTTAGAGGTACAACTCTTGTCAGCTGCTTTAAAAATAGAATATTTAGTTACAACGGGACTTTTCCATTGTATGCTCAAAGTTCCCGTGGAACACTGCACCGGCCTTCGAATTGCTATCAGTCCCCACATAACTAATTATTCCACCAATAAATGACCCGCAACTTCTAGAGACACTACTTTTGATTGGCAAGCATCATATTACCGCAAATCAACTCCCACCCCTGGCTAAGGGACACTTTCTTTTCTAACTAGGCAAATCAGTCTTAGCTTGGCAACTAAAACAGCGACTCCATGTGCATACTTCATTGCATTAGTTAGTTTTCTCTTTTAATAGAGAAAGCTTCTCAATTAATTTATTTTTACGTTTAATCTAGCTTCACGACTTATGCTTGTCGTTCGCAGTGCACCCATGCACTATTCCTTTGTCTTTGTTGCTCGCTGTACAACAACGCACAATACTTAGCTTTCGTTCGCTTTCCCGCTTCATGTGGCTATTTGTCTTGTTATGAACAAACGCACGCTCAACGCAAAATACATATATTTGTGAGTGATCATAAGTATTTTTAGTTCTATTCTTTCTTGTGCTCAATGACGTACTATTTTATGATTGTGACATTGTGGTGAAATATATATATATATATATATATATATATCGTATAACGGACTTTTGCACTTCAAGGACGTATCAAGCAGCTAGGCCTTCAGACTCTGCACCAAAGATATGGCAAATTTATGTTAATCATCATATATGTCACATTTTTATTTGTTAATTTCTTTGTTCTTAATTTTATGATTGAATTCAAAGTTTTATTAATTTACTTTAAAATTAATTGGTCCTCCGGATTTAATAAATATCTGTCTATCAATCCAATCCCATTGAGTACATAACAACATGTGACAATTTGAATTCTAAATCCTCTGAACAATTTATTTTCTAATTTGGTTAAAAAATAGGCTTTACAACATGTATACTTATAACCTAACCCTACTTTTGAAATAATTATATTGGGTTAAATTGTTTAATTAATGTAAGTCTTCCATTTCATTATTTTTATATACAATTACTATAAATAAATGATTCTGAAAGTTTATCTAATTAGAAACTAATATATTTAAAATCATTGCCACACATAAAAATAACAATTAATTTTTTTTTTTTTTTTTGATTAAGAATTCAAACATGTTTACACTTATTATTATTATTTAACATTTAGTATCAACCAATAAATCAACATAACTTTAAATCTTAAATATTTAGCAAGTTTGAAACTCTATAATAAATCGTGTGTTTTTTTCATTTATATTTCACTTAACTTATTTACAATAGGCTTGTTTATTGTATTATTTATTGTTAAAAAAAAAAATATTATCTCTCATAATACTCTTTCATCAAACTAGTAATTTGAAACATTCTTTTTTTTCCCCTCTGAACATTGTCTTTGTATGATAATATGTATGTAACATCTCCTATTCTTCTTTTTATTAAGTATGGATATATGCAAAATAATTTAGATATTTCTCTTTCCATTTGTCTGAAATATCCCTTCTGTCTTACCAAATCTTTATTTCCTATATCAAACTCAAATAAACTATGTTTGTTATTAAACTGTTCAGATCTTATTCTCTCTTCTGTTAGGTATTAGGATAGTTTTAGTTAGGAATATAGTCTAAGTTCTTTTTAAGAAGCCAGTATGACAACAATTATTTGACAGACCTGGAAAAATGATGAAATTGCTTACCTTGCAAGCAAGGCAGAAGTCATTGATGCTACAATGATATATAAACCCTTGGGCGGGAGGAAATTCGGTCAGTGGGACAAGATTGATCAAGGGAAAGTGGTGCACGAATTCTTGAAGATAGCCAGACGGACTTGGCGAGTAAGAGCTACCTAGAAGTATGGAGACTTCAGAATACGATTCTTGGGGTTCTGAAATGATCGCGATGCCTAAAATAGCAAATTATATAGCTAAATGTCATATAGCAAATTATTAAAAAAATTCACCTGCCTCCTAACTATCTCATTCACATTAGGAGGAAATTATTTTAATAACAATTTTGCATTCATTTTGTGAATATATCCAACCACGAAGAGTAGTAGAAAAATGATTATAAAAAGATCTCAAGCTAAGAATAGTCATTGGCCCTTCAATATAAACACATTTGCATAATAGTGTTTTGACATCACTAAAGTTAAGATGGAATCTGCTTATAATGAAGCAGGGGGTTTAAGGTAGATCTATAGTATTTTAAAGTGTTGGAAATAAGTTACTGTTGGAACATAAAAAATTGTATTTACATACTAGGTTTCAGAGTTCATGGTCTACACTCATTTTTTAAAATTATAGTAATTTAATTACTATTCAACAATTACCTGTTCATATGGATTAAGCATCTGTTCTTCAAAACAAAAACATTGAATTTTGTTGAAATACTGTCCAGCTTCGAATGGTATGACATTGTAGGTACTAATCCCTGTTATAGGTTTGTCAGTTGGATTACGAGCAGTGTAAAATGCTAACGCTGTTTCTCCAGGTATAATCTATTACAAAGAATAAAGATTATAATAGGCAAAGTAAGGCAGTACAACCCTAACAAAATTAACATATACAAATATAGTACAGTAGAACCCTGCTATTTCTAAATTACAGTTAGTCCGACTATGCAGATGTGTCGACTAGTCAGTGACTCATAGGCAGGTGGAACGTCAGTGTTTACTTGTCTACCTCAGTTCTCTGTCAACTGTTACTGACGTTTTACGTATGTTCTATACTGTAACGTTTTTACTGTAGTATTTACGTTTGTTTTATACTGTAATTCTTTTGTGTTTTTATTTAATATTGTCCATTATTTGTTTACTGTGTGTACTGTACTGTATACTGAAGACTGTTGTATTTTTCATTATGTCAGGAATGAAACGTAAACACGTTACTCTTTAGGTGAAAAATGTATAGTGGTACAAAGGGGAATCACTCCAAAAAATTGCTAAGAAACAATGTGGGAGTTTAGAGAATACAATACTAGAGCAAAATTCGGAAAGACATTGAAACCTTTGCAATGACGGTGAGAAAGCTCTTAGAAGTTGCAAAACATTAAAAAAGTTTAAATTGGAACTGCTTGACAATGCACTATGGATATGGTTTTGCCCAGAAAGAAGAAAAGAAATCTTGTTATCTGGGCCTATCATTAAGGAAAAGGCATTGCATAAAAAACTACAAGTTGAAGGTGAGTTCACAGCTAGTGAAGACTGGATTGATCATTGGAAAACCTGTCATGGCATTAGGTATGTTGGAATTTCAGGTAAAAAACTATCAGCTGATACCGAGGCGGCAGAGAAGTTTTCTTGGGAGTTTAGAAAGTGAATTGTTACCTTGCTAAGTTTATAACATAGATGAAACTGGCTTAAAATGTAAAATGTTGCACAAAAAACACTTGCTGCATCAAATGAGATTGTAACAGGAACAAAACTTAACAACAATAAGCTAACCGTTGCACTGCTGAAGATACATACAAGCTTCCCCTTTTCATCATTGGAAAGTTTAAAAAGTCTAGGGCTTTTAAAAACAAAAACCTATCATCTTTACCAATTTATTACTGCAATCAAAAATCAACCTGGATGGATTGCAATCTTTTCAAATCTTGGTTTTTTCACAAATTCGTATCGGCTGTTGAAAAACCTTAAATGACCAAAAGCTTCCTGTTCGTACTATATTGGTGTTAGATAATGCACATCACATCCATCTGAAGAGGAATTATTAGTAAAAGGGGAAATCAAAGTGTACTTCCTTCCGCTAAATGTAACATCACTTATCCAACCCATAGATCAGGAAGTGATAGAATGGTTAAAGAGGCGCTATCGCAGGAAGAATATCAGCTCAATTTTAGAAAAATCTGAAAAAGGCATTTTTTGAAGCTATGAAATCCTTTAATATAAAAGATGCAATTTATGTAGTTGCTGAGTCATAGGAGGGACTGAAACCTGACATGCCATAAAAATATTGGCGTACGCTTTGGTTAGAAGTGATAATCGAAATTGACCAAACTGAAAAAGAGCAACACAACAAACAGGAATTTGTAAGATATTTGTAAACTTTACAGCAGAGTATCCCTGCAAGTGATGTTGGATTTATGGATGTGATGAAAATTGTGGAATAAATGAATAGCTAAATGATGATCAGATCATTTTACATGTGGGTGAAGAAACGGTAAATGATAGTCCTGATGATGACATATCCCCTGCCTGTATATCACACACCGAAGCCAAGAATGCTTTTGATGTTGCCCTTCAGTACATTGAGAAAAACCCAATCTCAACACCTATGTATACTTTATGGATCAATAAATGGAGGAACATTGCAGCTAAGTCTAGAATTTCATCTGGTAACAAATATCTATGACTGAATTTTTTTTAACTGTAAAGTATGGCAATATTTGTACAGTACAATATTGTACAGTTCACTTTAAATACACTAGGTTATGTATTTTACTGTAAAATGTCTTATAATTGTAATCCTCAATTTTTAACTTTAGCTTTGACATGAAAGAAATATTTGCTTTGAGATTTGAAACATGAAAATAAAAAGGGAATTTTATGATTGGTCTAAAGAAAAGACAACGTAAGTCAAATTAATGACTGTAAATAATATTAAAACAAGGAGAATAAAAAAATAAAATAGTTTACCAAAATATAAATTTAAGGCAGAAAATGTTTAGTTATAAGGTATAATAAATTTTAAAGTGAAATATTGTATTGTGAAAATAGATAATGCTTGTCGTCAAGCAAATGATTTGGACAGTGTCTGTGGGACCAGAAATGTGAACGTATTGAAAGTTTGCTGAATAGGTAGGTCTGAAAAAGGACGCTTAGTGGTGATGCTAGTTAGATAGTTGGCAGTTGGGAGGGAACCTTTGAAGTGAGTAGATGTGTTTAAAAACAGTTGGTCAGGAACGTTCAAGGGATTAAGATGTGTTTTAATAGAGTTAGAATGGAACGTCTGAGATGGTAAGACGTGTTTTTCAGTTTGGTTGTAAACCGGCATCTGGCGTGGTCAGACGCATTTTTGATTAAAAAATATTTGTGAACAATGTAAAGTTAATATTTAACAGTCAAATTGAGGCGTCTGAGGTAATAAGACGTGTTTTTCATTAGTGAAAGAAAAATTTGTAGATAATGTAAATTGTGTTAATGTGACTTTCTTGCAATATAGACAAAGTACATGATAAACAGTTTAGAATCAATTGATTGTAGAGTGTGTAGGAAATCGATGGGCACATGAATAGAACTATGAATTTGTAATGACAAATTGAGATCATCAGCGGAATCATTAAGTCTACAATAGAACTCTACATCAAAACCGACGTCTGCTCACCACAAGACGTTCACCCTGGAGATGGCTACAATGTGGTAACAAAAATGATAGACAATCTTATATTATTTTTTGTGTAAAAAAGACTAATGATGAAAAATAGATATGTTAAAATTTGTTTAAATAAATAATGGAATAAGTAATTTTAAAACTTTTAAACCAACATTTTAATAAAAATAACAATTTTTTTTTTTATATATGAGAATAAAAGATGCTCATAACAAATCTAATTATTAAAAGTTGCAATTAATTAGTACACTTTTCAAAGAAAACACGACCCTGAGAGTATTTTAATTTAAAGTAAATTTTTTATTTTTCAAAATTGGTAAGCTTCAAGCTTTCTGGCGCCCTTAGCTGAGCAATTTTTCATAAATTCTTAATGTTACAAAGTGTCATTTTTAAAATCTACAGATTGGTAGATTTTACACCCCCTCATTATTTAATATTTACATAATGACAAGAAATAAATATCTAGTTTTTTCTGATAATCCGTTCTTTTTGCATTCTGACCATATCCCCAGTCCCAAAGGAGGCAGATTAGCGAGATTCCACTGTATTGAAATAGACTACACTATACATATATAGTAGACTATATGGTTTAGTAAATACATTTTATTATTAGAGTTATTTGAAACTACATCAAATGAACTCTGGAATCACCAAGTTTTTAAATGACAGTATTAGTCATCTCCATTTCTACCTTCACTTGCTAGAAGTAACCAACACTGTCATTGTTGTTCACAGCATTCTGTTTTAAAAAGAATGGTGACGAGACAATCAAAATTTTTCTGTCTGCTGTTGTTTGTTAGGCATAAAATGGTTGTAATAATGTACGAGTTTCTACATAATCACATAACTGATTTTCTATGAATGTCAAGCATTCATAACTTTAATTAATTAATTCATAATTAAGAGGCTTAGTTGCACAATAGATCAATGGTTGTGGTGCCAGTTATCCCCTTTAACCTCTCATCTTATTAATCAAATCAATCAACTGATATCAGTAGTTCAAATACAGGAATTTGTGCAATACAAGATCACAGGCCCATTGCATGGACATTTTCAACGAACCAAAGAGAGTTTCCAATATAGTCTATCGACTAGTGACCAGTTAGGAACTGGAAATGACTGAGTTCAACATTCTACAAGTACAAGGGATAAGTTGAAAGGAATATACTTTTGCCATTTTGGAGCAGGATCATGACACATTTAAAGTTAATGTACTCTGTGTGATTTCCAGAGCATAGGTTTATAGGGTTTTCAGTTATAGAGAAGGGACAGCAGTCCTGCCTGGATAACAGTGGGTAGGAAACTATATTCTTCAACAAGACAGTACACCACCTAATTGGTGTTTTTCAAGTTAACCTTGTAGGTCAGTATATCTTTAACCTTGTGACTTTGGTGGTAAATGCTATATACACACCACTACCCACAACATCAAATGAGCTTAACAATGATATTGTTATGCTGCGGAATAAGTGACAATGGACACAGTGGTGTGATTGAGGGAGGACATACTGTCTCGTAATTATTGCAATTGACAATGAGCACTTATAAAGTGTAAGGCATATCTTAAACCCCGTGGGGGTTTTGCTAGTTCCTCGATCGGGCGCCTCCCCAGGTGGCGGATAGGGGAAAGCCCGCCATTCATGGCAGGTACCGGGGAAATCAAATACCCGGGGCGGACCAAAAACTAGCAACAGCAAAATGGAGAGTACGGATTTAAAAACTATATTTCCCCAGGAGGGTCCCAACGTAGTTGGTAAATCCCTCATCGATTGTTAATTAATCCGTCCCATGGATTCTGGGGGGGGGGGACAATAAATCGTATCCATTAATGGCAGTGGGAGACTTGGCTGCATACTCTAGAAGTCTCAATATTAACAACAAAGTCCTTGATAGTAATAATGACTTACTCAAAACTAATAGCAATAATCCATTTCAAAGGAATGCAAAGACTATTAGGTCACCTCCAAGTCAAAGTTCTTCCTTAGCTTCAGGAAAAAACCATGAAAAGCTGAATCAAAATGAACCAGAAGAAAACGACCTAACCAATGACAAGGAGCGTAGATTATACAGCCTACTATGCAAGGAACGCTATGAGAAATCTGAATTGATAAAAAGTATCAATAACCTACAAACAAGAATAAAAGTGCTTGAAAACTTGTTGTCAAAACCAACCTCAGTTAGTCCAACTGCTCAAGAGGTGTATGAAACAGATGAGGAAGAATTCAACAGAGAAACGGGATGGATTTTAAACCGTAAAAGAAAAAAATAAGAAACGCAAGATGTGTAAATCACCACTGGTTTCACCCGAACATAAGCAAACAATTGAACAGCTCCCAACCGGAAGTATGCATATGCAACAGGTACAAAAGACTCAGGTTCCACTGGAACAGGAACGATCAAGTGAAGAACTTTCAACTGGAAGTAAAAAGCTACTACAGGAGAAAAAAGTGCCACGTCCACCTCCAGTTATAATATCTAACTGCAATAACTATCAGAGTATCAGAAACATTATTGGATGCAAACCGGATAAAATTTCAAGCTATAGCGTTGAATAGTGGTGACATCAAAATAAATGTCCCAAATGGGGATAGCTATAGAAAGTTAACAGGAGCTTTTAATGAAGAAAAGTCATCATGGTATTCCTATGAAGATAAGCAGACAAAGCAAACCAAAGTCATTGTTACGAAACTACATGCATCATGCAAACCAGATGAAATAAAAGAGTATCTTTTGGAGAAAGGATACAAAATCAACGAAGTTACCCAGCTTCTTAAAAGAGGTGACAAATCACCACTTCCATTGTAAATGCTATCTTTCGAAAGAACAGAAGACATTAAAAATATTTATGCAATCAGCGAAATACTAAAATCTAAACTGATTCCCCAGTGCAAAAGGTGCCAAGTCTATGGACACACACAAAACTTTTGCAATAAGGAGCCTAGATGCGTGAAATGTGTAGGAAAACACTGTACGGATGAATGTACGAAACAAAAAGAAACCCCACCAAAATGTGTTAACTGTGGGGAGGCACATCCAGCCAATTACAGAGGTTGCATTGTTATAAAAGAGCTGCAAAAAATACGCAACAAAACAAAGGAAACTTCTACAAAGATGAGGCCACACCAAACACTAAACATGCTATCAAGAACAAATGTAACATTTTCTGATGCACTCGCTACTGGGAGTTCGGGAAGACAACATAGTTCTGTTTCAGTTAATGATTCAAATAAAGACCAAACCAACAAAATACTTTAAGATATTCTCAATAGACTTAGTTTACAAGAAGAAAAACAAGAATGAACCTTCACATTAATCTTGCGAAGGCTTAACCTACTCGAAAAAAGTCAAACAACATCAGAAAAAGTCACTCTTTGCTAATTAAACATGATAAACAATCTGAAAATTCTTGCATGGAACTGTAATGGTATATTGCAGCGACAACATGAAATTCAACTATTTCTTGATTTAGAAAAAATAGATTTATGCTTACTATCTGAAACACATCTTACTACTCAAACCCATATAAAAATACGTGGCTACTCAGCAGTGCATCCTAATAATAATGCACGAGGGGGCAGTGCCGTGATTATAAAAAAGGCATCTGCAACAAAAACTTGAAAGTGATGAAATACAGGTAATTAGCGTTAGCATTAATACCCGCAACCATAAATTAGCGGTTGCCTAAATATATTGCCCACCTAGATATAACATCAAAGATAATGCTTATACTTACCTTTTCAAGCAGCCAGGTGAAAAATTCATAATTGAGGGTGACTTCAATGCTAAGCACACAGACTGGGGATCGAGACTAATAACAACTAAAGGGAAAGATCTTCATCAAGCAATAATTAAGTATAACTGTGAAGAAGCATTAGAGCAAGAGGTGGAGGGGCTCGTCAAAGATATACAGCAAGCAGCGTGGAAAAGTACTAATTCAACAAACAAAAAAATAACTGGCAAATACTACCCAATGGAAATTAAATCACTAGTTATAGAGAGGACCATCCGTAGGGAATGGCAACGTACACAAGACCCGAGCGTCAAAAATCGATTAAATAACTTAACTCAACATATATGTAGAGAAATACGGGAATTTAAAAATAAATCAATAAATTCATACCTAGAATCTCTCAGCTATGCTAAAGATACTGATTATTCACTATGGAAAGCAACCAAATACTTGAAAAGACCAGTTACGCACATACCACCAATAAGAACAAAATAATGGTCGCCTGGCTAAAACCAGAGAAGAAAAAGCCGAAAATTTCGCTGATCATCTCAAGCTTACCTTTCAGCCTAATTTAACAACATTTAATCAACAGGACATACTGAATGTAAATCACACAACCATCTTGAGACAAGGAATCCCACTAACTAATGCTAAAGAAGTGAAACAAGAAATTAAGAATCACGTACCACCTAAAAAAACACCAAGTTATGATTTAATAACTGGAGAGATTCCTGAACAACTACCTAATAAAGCTGTTAAAAAAATATCCGACATAAGTAATGCTTGTTTTAGACTCTGTTATGTGTCTCTATGTTGTAAATTTGCGGAAGTAATAATGATACCTAAACCTGGCAAGCCACCAAGTGAATTGACCTCGTACAGGCCAATATCGCTTCTTCCAATTATGTCTAAACTGTTTGAGAGATTATAACTAAAACAAATTAAACCGGAAATTGTGAAATCAGGAGCTGTTCCGTCTCATCAGTTCGGATTTAGAAAGAAACATTCCACAATCGATCAAATCCATAGAATAACGGATATAATATAGAAATCCTTAGAGGAAAAAAAGATTTGCTCAGCCATATTTCTGGACATAGCGCAGGCGTTTGACAGGGTCTGGCTGGATGGTTTGATATTTAAATTAGAAAAAACTCTGCCATTCGAGTACTGCGAACTATTAAGGTCGTACTTGAAGGGAAGATACTTTAGAGTTAAGCAGGAGGGAGTTTACTCCAGAATAAAAGAAGCTAAAGCAGGAGTCCCGCAGGGGAGTGTCTTAGGACTGTTCCTTTTCATACTGTTTACAAGCGACTTACCGCAAACGAACATACAGATGATACTGCAATTGTGGCTGTTGCTGACACAATCGGTGAAGCCACACTCAAACTACAAAGAGCCATGAATAATATACAAGACTGGCTAGCTAGGTGGAGAATTAAAGTGAATGAATCGAAGTCTACTCACATTAACTTTACCAATAGATCAATAGAACCATTACCGGTCATTCTTAATAATATTCCTGTACCACATTCAAATCAAGCAAAATACCTTGGTATGAACCTTGATGAAAAGTTAAAGTGGAAAGTACACGTGAAAAAGAAAGCAGAACTTCAATTAAAATACAGAAAAATGTACTGGTTAATTGGAAGAAACTCTCAGTTGCCCATTCATAATAAAGTTGTGCTTTATAAACAAGTGCTCAAGCCGGTATGGACATATGGCATTCTGCTTTGGGGCTCCGCCAAAACCAGCAATCAACAGATTGTTCAACGATTTCAAAATAAAGTTCTCAGAGGGATTGTAAACGCCCCCTGGTATACTCGCAACAGTGACCTACATAGAGATCTCGGGATAGACACAGTCGCAACCGAAATAAAGAAGTGTGCTCAAAAACATCAGGAGAAACTTCATCAACACCCTAACATCGGAGCTGCAAGACTACTTCATCAAGAGGGTATCATAAGAAGACTCAAAAGACTGAAACCTTTTAAGTTACCTGAATAGTCCGCATAATGCAAATCAATCAAAACAACACTTCATAGAAGGAATACATAGGAGTGCTTTATTATTGTGTTGTCAGAGTAAAACGCTTTTTAGTCAAAAATGACTAGTTACTTTGTTAAGAGTTTTACTGTTACGATAAGTAAAATTAATAAAATAAAAAATATCTTAAACAATTTTTCTGCTATTTTATGTATTTTTAATCCCTTACATAGTTAAAATATATAATCGTTTAAAATCAGGTAAATTATTTTTAATAAATTTGTACTTATTAATAGTTAATTACTTACTTCAAAAAACCACTCTTAGTATAGTTAAATTATATAAACTTACAGTTTCATATCAACATTAAAAAATAAATAAAAACAACCATTAACATTTAGCCTACTTTGAGTTCAGATTGCTGAGGTTTGAAATTCCATCTCATGCTAGAGCTGATATCCGCATTGAATTTTATTGTAATTTCTCTCTGTTTAATTTTTTTCATTTCTTCAATATTTCTAGCATTTTCCTGTCCTACAGTACCTCCATAACTGTAAGCCTGTCAATCAATATAAGAATTAAGGCAATCATATGTTTAAAAAATAATGAGCTACAATTTAACAACAAATTGTGAATTATCTTTCACTCTTATTAAGTAGTGAAAGTATACATATGACAATTTACTCATATGTAAAAGAAACATCATACAAATAAAAAATAAAAATAAAATAATACGGTATATATATATACCGTATTAAATTTTTAATATATATATTTTAAATTTATATATATATATATATATATATAATGGAAATTGTCCAAAACATAAAACAATACTCACAATCATAAGTGACACAAAATTTAGGAAACAACTGACGACAACAACAACAATCCTTAACATATAAATTATTTAAATTTAAAATTATTGTTTAAATGCCAGACATACCACATACATGAACAAAGCTACAGGAAGATACAATCAATATAATACAAATAAAATGACAACATTAAAAAATATAATTAGAATTTAGTGAACCTACGAAGTCAGAGATCACATCAGCCTTGAAATAATGTCATAGTGCACGAACATATCCATTGAGTAGAATGTTCCAGACAACAGAAATTGTCCAGAGTTGTTTTTAAAAGCCGTATAATTTTTAAAACTTTAAATACTTTCTGGAAGCTTGTTCATAAATTTTTCACCGAGTTCGAAGGAAATTTACTGTACAGAATATCTGAAATTCCCTGAAACACATTAATAAGTTTGTAATCATTAAATATAAAAACTTGAAAGTTTCAGGATATGTTTTGAGACATCTAAACTACAATTTTAAATGAAGATGAAAATATTGCCCTTTTTTGAGAGGGGGCCTTGTGAGGGGTAACCCTCAATTAAATGGTAACACTTATTGAGTGACAACTCTAAAAAGATTTTGTTTAGACAAGAAAAATGAGAAAGAAAAATTTGATACGACAACCGTAATGATAATGGTGACCAAAAAACTGTACACTTAATTTTGTTATTGCTAGTTTGATTTAGGCACTTAGGCTACATACAACAAAATTAATTTTACCATTAGGTTTGGACCTTTTCAGCGTCAGTGACCTGAATAAATTTAAAATTTGAGATTTGGAAATAATCCCTTCAAAATAAGAAGAATGTACCAAAAGAGTATGATTTTTAGATTCCATTGAGTAAACACTCAGTTATCAAGCAATATCAATGATATTAAATGCAAATTAATTACTGTAAAATAATCATACTCAAATTAGTACCAATAATTAGTAACTCACTGTATCTATTACATTAAAGACACATGAGTAGATAAAGCAATTTTTAATTCCAGGAAAAAATACAATAAGATATTCTGAAAATCCCTTTGGTTAGCTTAAACCTCTCAATAAAACAGAGTTAAATCAATTCTTTAACTTACATATAAACTAGGATATTTTGCGGCTTTCTGAAGAATAGTAATATCCAGCTAGCTATCTGTCCATTCACAAAAGATGCTCAAAATGGCATATGTTCATAAACTTCAGCAGTCAAATTTCCTTCTATTATAAAAGGGTCAAATGACTGTTCCCATTACTAGTCCTGCCCAAATATTAATTTTTTAGGTTGTTGGGTATGTGCATTCATCCAGTAGAGGTTTTCATTACTCCAAAAACGGAAATTATGCTGGTTCACATTTCCGTTAAGCATAAAGGTCGCTTCATCTGAAAATATAACATGTCTTATAAAATCTGGTTCTTCTGTCAATATTTTTCATTACACAGAAATCATTAGTCATAGATCAAAATCATCTTTGATAACCCCTGATGTAGATGAACTTTGTATGGCTTCATTTTGTGTTCTTTTAAAATTTTATGAATAGTACATTTACTAACATCAAGTTCTCTACTAATATCTTGAATTGCACAGTAAGGATTTTCGGTGAATTTCAAAATGAGATCCAATTGTATGTCTTCACTCTTTGTTTGATTTTGGTCTGCCTATTTTGAACTATTCTTAATTCTTCAAATCTTTGTACAGCACGATATAATTATATTATCAATCTGGAAATGGGATCATGGTCAGGATATGATTAGTTAAATAAATTACTTCATTAAATGACCTAACATGATCACCACAATCATGCAACATAATAATTATTACCCTTCCATTCTTATTGAGCTCCATGGTTGATAATAAAATTTAGAGTATGATTTAATCACTTATGTAATTTAGCGTGTATAAATGAGCTCAAATAAATATACGGTAGACAGATTATCAATAGTCAGAAAAAGATGATATGAATGTTGACAGTGAATAAAGAGATACGGATTCTCCTATTTCTTTGTTTAGATTACAGATCAGTTCTAGGTAAGGGATCGACATTTCTATTTTCATTAACAACTGTTACAAAGATGAGTATTAACCTTGTATTAAGAGTAAAGTTATACATTTGTTTAATGTTTGTAAAAACAATTAAAAACTAGTAAACTGTCATTTTGGGATAATATTACTTTTTTATAGTTTATGAATAAACAAAAATGAGGACTAATAAAGAGTTAACCAATTTGTCACTGCTATTTTAATTAGTGTTATCGTAGTTTACTTGCATTTATAGGGTAGATACTGCTCAATTAATACACACTCAATAGAGGCTAAAAAATCATACTTTTTTGGTACATCCCCCTTCCCTTTAGAAAGAATTATTTCCAACTCAATTTTGGATTTATTCAGATCACTGACAATTGAAGAGATCCAAACCTGATTACTGGTCAAATTAAGTTGTTGAATTACTAAATCAAATGGTAACAAGAATGAAATATTGTGTACAGTTGTTTGGTAGTCATTATGGTTATGGTTATGATATCAAACTTTTCCTTATGTTATTTTAAAATGAGGGGTTACCATTTAAAAATTTATGAGTTGCCGCTCATGGTGCTCACCCTAAAAAGGGCAACATTTTCATCTTAATCTAAAATTGTAGTTTATATGTCTCACTAAAAGTTTTATATTTAATGGTTTCAAACTTATTTCGGACACCCTGTATACATTCAACCTGTGCTGCCTGGTATGATGGTCATAAGCTTGTATGTATATATCCATATTTTAAATTTAAACTAGAGCAACACTTTAAGTATATACATATACGGAAGTGGAAGCACTCTGAGTTCTTTGAAATAATTTTACATCTTTGTTTTTTTTTTAGATCTGCAATAAGTCTAATAGTTCGTTTTTGCAGAACAACAATCACAGTAGGCTACATTTGGCAAAATAATATCATCAACAACAAAGAAATTATTACAACTAATCGGAGGGCTTGCTGCGTAGTAGGCGTGGCAACTCGTATTTTGAGATGACGTCTTGCCCGACTATCATTGATATACTATAAAAAGCGTTGGTTTTCTTCTTTTATTTAATTACTGAGATACGTATGGTTTTTTTCGTACAAGACATTTTTGATGCAGGAAATTCTGATTGATCTAATAGTATAACTCCTTTTCCCAGTATAGTTCTCTGAGTATTTTGTAATCTTTGAAATAGTGTTGGAGGTCTGTTTTAAATTTGGTAATAAGTTTTCAAGCTGATTTTGAAATTACAAATTTAGCTTTACACTACGATTTTATGTTTAAATATTAATTTTCCTAGATAGATGAATTTAGTCAGATTAGATTTGATATGGGAATTAGTATGATATTATGCTTGGACATATTTTTACTGTGAGCTTTTCTGACTAAATGTCCTGGAATCATTTGAAATTGGGTAATTACTTAGTAGTACGATGTTCACGATTGTTGCAATGTGTCGGGGGGGGGGGGCATTATTTATTTTAATTTCAAGATTCCTTGAAATGTATATTATAGATTTTAATTATCTACAACCCATTTCGAATTATCTCAGTAGTCATTCCAGTTAAACTTATTATCGATTAGGAGACCCAAAATCTTTACTGATTGTACTTCTAAGTGCACTTTCTATGACACTTGGTATCTGATTTGGACTATGTTTTCTAATAAAGTGTATGTACAGGATAAGGCAATATGAATTAAGCGATTTTGAACGTTATAAAAAATTAATAGAGTAATAATTACTCTTATACATTGAACAGTTGCTTATATTTTTGAATTCATCAATACCTACCATTTGATTTACATTATTTTCTGAAAATAATGTCTTCAAGATGGCGGTCGTTAGCAAAAACACAGTGTTGGAGATGTTTTATTTACCTTGAAGGCACATATTGAGGGGTATTTCTTCAATAATCTGCTCGCTCCCTTAGCTCTTTTAGGATGTAAGGGTGATTGTCTGACTACTTTTTACTTCAAGTAGCCTCAAGGAAAAAATTGGTAATGTTTACATCTGTGGGCTGTGCTGTCCACTCGACATCACACCTCAAAGAGACCAGATGCCTGATAAACATTGTTCTTAAAACATCAAGTGTATTTTGCATCATGTTAGATGTGGACTCATCCTGTTGGAACCACCGGTCTCCCAAGTCTTTTTCTTCAGCAATCTTTTGGGGTTTGAAAAATTTATTTCATTGAGACATAATGATTGGAATTGACAGTGACGGTTATCCTGTCCTCCTGAAAAAGTACAGACCGATCACTCCAAATTTTGTAATCACACTCCACAGTTAATTTCAGGGAAAGGAGTGGTCTTTCATGAAGCTGTTAGGGGTTATTTTCAGCCCAGTAGCAGAAGTTTTGCTTATTTTGGTTTTCTTATGCTCATGCATCGGCCATGTGTACCTCCTCTTAGCATGTTTCCAGTTTGCTGCAAACACGTAATCCATGAGCAAATTGTACTCACATTAAAAACCGAGTTGTTGCGCAGAATGTTGAAGTGTCGCTGGAAAGCTCTATGTGTTGCAATCACAAAACAATTGATTTCTAAATATGGTTGTACAGTAAACCTCAATGTCCTCGGGTCCAAACCATGTTGGCTACTAAAATGGGGTAACCAACTGAAAAGACTAGGTCACATGCACCTTCCTTCCTCCACTGTAGTCTGAGCAGTGTTCACCAATTTGCTTAGTCCATTTCACTCCACCTGTGGGACTGACTTGTATTAAAAAAAGCCTTTTGTATTAAATCTGCTTGAAAATTTTATGTTGAATCAAGAGCAAACTGTATTATATTAAACATATTTACGGATGATGACAAATCATTAATATATATATATATATATATATATATATATATATATATATATATATTTTAAAATAATACTGAACTGAGAACTGATTCTTGTGTTTCTTTATGAAAATACTTATGACTTTCCTTTTTTTTATCAAGACCTTCTAATTTCTAATTCTATTAACTTGGCTATTGCATCTGTTGTCGACTTTGGTTTTTGGGAGACATAAGGGGCACTATAAAGGATCAAATTTATCTTAACGTAACTATATTTTAAAAATATTTCACAAAACTTTACTAAATGATGGTAGTATAGAAGTAGGCCTGTAATTGGTCATATCATTTTTTCTTCATGTTTAACTAAGGGAAGGACCTTATAAGATTTTAAACTTGTTGCCAATTTATCTTTAGAGAATGAAGAATTTTTTTTTTTAATCTAAAGAGGTTTGGTAAGTTCTTCAGAACACAGTTTGATAAGCCAAACAGAAACTTCATCAATATCAGTGGATTTTTACTTTACAAATCATCTTGGAAATATTTTCGTCATGCACAGGCAAAAGAAACATCAAAGACTCTATATTTCCTTTTTGTATTATGACTAAATCTAAAGTGTCTTGAGATAGTTTAACTGAAAAAGTCATTTAAGAAATTGGCTACAAGAAATGACCCAGAATAACTATCATCGTCAATATTCAATTTTATATTCCCAGAATCAGTATTTTGTTCACAAACATTATTAATTATTTGCCAAGAAGTTTTACTAATATTATCATAAAATTTTGTACTTAATTTAGATATTAAGATGAAATCTTTGAATTAGTTGTTATTAATATGATTTGTTAATTTGCTCATTGTTATTAATATTTATGTATTCAATATACAAGGATGTATAAAGTTAGGCAACAGATGATAAAAAAACAAACATATCCACAAAATGTAATAACACTTGGAATTTAAGATATTAAATAAGTTACATTTTCAATAAGAAACTCACATAACTAAAATACACACAGTGATAATAATCATAATAATGAAAATTAATTTTGGAATTAATTGTAAAACTCAAATAAATAGTAAAGAAAATAAATAAATAAATGACAGATTTAGAAAGTTAGTTTAAAATGTTAAGGCTATATAAAAAAATACTGTGAAAATTTAATAACCAGAGAAGTGAAGGGAGTGAAAAAGAACTAAACTAATTAAGGAGAATATTTGTTACCGTACAACAATGAAAAAGAAGAATTCCCTTTCTTGCTCTCAGCCTAAGCAAGTCATTTTTTGTTTAGTGTTGCTCTTACAAAAGATTTAGATTGGACTATACAGTATTGGGAAATAAGTAGTTTTGCAACTTATGCAGTGAAAGTAAATAATTACCAGGGAAAAGAATCAACAAGGACTGATAAGTATTTACGTATTACGGATAAAGTGGACCGGCAACATTTAGTTGTTGTATCTTATTCAAATTTGAATTCCCACCAGGAGGCAACTTGGAACTTTAAAACACCTTTTATATAGAATATAGAAATTTTTATTATTGTGGATTGTTTGAACTCTTAAAAGATTGGGCTACATGTGATTTGAAGAAATTAAACTAAATAGGGACCATACTTTAGAAACATTATTTTGTAAAATAACATTAAGTTGGATAGGTTAATTCTTTTTTATGTGATGCATGCAATAATTTAATTTAGACTGTTTGCAAGTATATTGAACTTTTAACCCACAGTAATCCCGAGTAGAGAGAGTTTTCTCCAAAATAAGAATAAAATAAATGTGAACCTAATAATTTGTATAACAATACTGAATAATAAATTTGTTAATTATATAAAACTTGACTTACCACAGTAATAAAAATAATATAATAAAATTATAATATATATACGAGGGGGGACCCAAAAAAACAGCAATTTGGTCATAACTCCTTTATTTTTCAATATTTCTACACCAAATTTTGGTCACCTTCAAAGTAATTACCATTGACTGCAATGCACTTCTTTAATCATTTCTTCCATTGTTCAAAACAATGTTGATATTCACTTAATAGAATGTTCATCCAGTGATTTTTGTTTTACCTCTTCCACAGTCTCAAAACGTTTACCTTTTATATCCCTTTTGAGCCGGGGGAACAAAAAAAGTCGCAGGGAGCGAGATCCGGTGAATAGGGAGGGGGGAGCAACCAGTGTCATACCGTTTTTCGTCAAAAACTGCTTCACAGACAGGGCGGTGTGGGTAGGTGTGTTGCTATGATGGAAGAACCAATCCCCTGTGCGCCACAATTCCGTCCTTTTTCTTTGAATGCTCTCTCTAAGTATCTTAAAAACCTCCAAGTAGAAATGTTGGTTAACCGTTTGGCCCAGAGGACCGAATTCTGAATGCACAACACCTTGGCAATCAATGAAACAAATGAGCATTGTCTTGATGTTTGACTTCACCATGCAGCATTTTTTGGACGAAGAGACTGAGCTGTCTTCCACTGGCTTGATTGGTATTTTGTTTCAGGGTCATATCCCTAACACCATGATTTATCACCAGTTATGACCTTAGGAAAAAATTCGGGTTCTCTTGCAGTTGATTTTGCAGGTCAAAACAGGCATGAAGTTGGCGCTCCCTTTGCTCGTCTGTGAGAAAGCGTGGAACAAGTTTGGCTGCAACTCTTCACATGCACAAATCCTCCAATAAAATCCTCTGGATTGAACTCCAAGTCAACCCAGGTGTTGATTTTTTTCAACGTTGCCGTCAGTTCTTGATGTTGAAGAGCGCCCAGAACGTGGCTGGTCTTCAGTCAACATTTCTCCATTTTTAAAACGCTGAAACCACTCATAGACATGTGTTTTACTCAAAGTAACTTCCCAATAAGCTGTTTTAAGCATTACAAGAGTTTCCTAGGGTGTTTTCTTCAACAGGAAGCAAAATGTCACAGCCACACGTTGCTCCCGGCAGTCATTCATTTTATGTTTTCGCCAAAACGGAAAAAGGTCTTTCACAAAAAAAGTTCTCACTGATCCACTCACAGCGAACAAATGTTGCACACTGATGTATAGCAATGTGACTCAAGACTCCCTCTCCGGCTGACCGGCCACGCCCACCCCCTCTCCTCACCAGCCCGATTCCCGTTACTTTTGGGTCCCCGCTCGCATATATATATATATATATATATATATATATATATATATACTATTGTTTTAGAAGCTATATAGGATTTAGCTATTGCTATTAGGCCTACATTTTTATAAATCTGCTTATAATTTTATAGAAAGTTATAAAAGTATATTTTATACACTTAAGCTAATATTCAAAATTTGTTGAAAATATGCCAATGTTAAGGAAAAACTAACAGTTTATTTTTGGCATTAGTTTCAATTTGCAAAGAAAAATTCTCTATAAGTTACAATAAAAAATTATTATTTACATAAAAAAGGTAGAGAAATTTGATAGTATTCATATCAGATTTACCTAAGACCAAATCCATTAAAAAGCAGAGGATATTTAATAAAAATACAAATCTTCAACAAAACTTTGCAAAACATTTGTACGAGAGACCTTCTGTTTTGCCTATACAGTAATAAATAAGATGTTAGGGAACAATGGCTATAGAAAACACACATTTCGAAGTTGATAAATAATCAGAAGTTCACAAAGGCAAGAGTAGGCCATATTGTAGAAAAATAAAGTTTTTATAAAATCTATATTATTTGTTTAAGGAAAGATTATTTTAGTGAAGAAAATATATCTTCATTCATAGACAGAAAAGAAATCTTTCAGATCATAATCTTTCAACTTGATCACAATCTAAAATATTTGTGACATATTATTTTAGAAGAATGATTCAAATACCCCATAAAACAAATAACAAAAATATTAAAACAAGAAAAGCTCTTTTAATAATCAACTGGGTATTTTTTTACAAAAAGTTACAGGAATTTTTGGCGATTTTTTAATTTAATCATGTTCTACATACCTTATTTTCTTAATAATAAAATAAGTTTTTAATGTGAAGCTAACTTATTCACCAAAAAATTACAATTTAAAAACTACAGAAGTCAAGCAACATTGGGCACGAATAATACTTGGATGTGTGACTGCTTGGGAACACCACGTGCTGTTGGCACAATTTCTTCTTTTTTTCTTCAAAATTTCAGTTGGGGTTAGATAACAATTTGATTATATATGGCCACCTGGCCAGACCTATGTTTATCGTGCAAATATAGTTCTGGCCAGACCTATCGTTATCGTGCAAATACATTTTTTGGTGAAAAAATTAGTTCAGCATTGAAAAATTATTTTATTATTAAGGCATGTAGAATATGATTTATAAAAATATCACCAAAATACCTGTAACTTCTTTTGAAAATAATAACCATCAACTGTTAGTATTTTATCCACTTAACAAGTAACATTATCCAATTTCATATGTTAGACTATATTAACATTAATACAAAATATGTTACAGGACATTAACACAGAATGTAATAAAATTTGGTAAATATGCATCGTAACATATGTGTTGAATATTTGCTTTTATTTAGTGAAATCGTTAAATATGTACCTTATTATGTGCAATTCATATCCTACTGATTATGCCATTTGCCCCAACACCATTTTCAATGCACTAAATATATTATTTATGTAAGAAAATGACAATTTAAAACAAGGGTCCTGTTTTGGTTGTTAGTACAATCAATGATGTTTTCAATAAACTATTACCTCTGCATACCTCCTGAATCTGTGAGCACTTCAGTTGTCTTGATGTTGTATTCATATCTCTATATAGGACTATACTATATTTTGTTTGGTACATACGTATTAACGCCACCGCAGCAGAAGTTGCGCTAATGCGCATGCGCCAATAAAGAGCAAACTGGTTTAAGGGAAGCAGAATTCCATTTTTTCAGCTTTGAGATTCATATACTTTCATTTAAAGATTTGTCGCAAAAATTTTAGGCGTAGATTGGCGGCACTTCACTTTTAAAGCTCATGTTTATCCATGATCTAATTTCAAATTATTAACTTCAATAAACTTACGAAAGGTTTGACCAGGTGATTATATATATATATATATATATATATATATATATATATATATAAGGTTTGGCCAGGTGTTTTTATATATATATAGCTACCTGGCCAAACCTGTCGTGATATATAATTATATCGCAAAGTAAGCAAATATTGGCGCATGCGCATTAGCAACTTCTGCTGCGGTGGCGTTAATACGTAAGTACCTTTTGTTTTATTAATATATACTTGACCTGACCTTCACGTAAATAACTTTCCTATGCCTACACATTCATTTAAACCTATTTATATTTTGCTTTCATCAAACCTACTGAATATTTTTGCACAAACAGTGAATATCTAGGAGGGTTATCACACGAAACTTCATTCTCGATGTATTGGAAGATGTAAATACAGACGCAGGTTTACATTAATAATAGCAAAGTACATTCCATACTTGCATATTTGTTATAAATAATATATTTGGTGCATTGAAAATTGTTAGCACAAATGCCATAATCACTAAGATGTGAATTGTACATAATAAGGTATGAATTTAATGATTTCACAAAGTAGAAGCAATTATTCAAATGCATATATAGCCTACCTAAAATATAATTAGGCTTATGTTGAACAAGACAAGGATAAAATATTAAAATTACTAGTGTCACCATTTTGAATTTTTTTTTTTGCTTGACTAAACTCTTCATCTGATAGAATAGCAGATGTGAGTCAAGGGATGATCTGGAGAGGTTAGGTCTGATTTGTGATTTTTTAAATATATATTTTTTGAAAATCCTCTAACTTAATCTTTATGTTGTTCACTTGTTATATAAGGTAATTTGCAGCAAATAAAATGTGCCAAAAATGTATTTTAGTGTATGGTCATGAAATATACAACAGATGATTATCATATCATGTCAGTGTCCAATTTTAAAAGCAACTATAATGTTACAATAAAAATTTCTTACCTGACAAAAAATTCTATATAATGGTACAGCAGCATAACTTAAACCAACAGCCAACACACCAGCAGCACTAAGATAATATAATGTAGATCTAATATTCTTTTCATTGACACTTTTTTTATCTGTATTATTTTTGAACAATACTTTTCTTCCATCTGTATAGAATGTTCTACCAGTTTGATTTATAACTTTTACTACATCTAACCTAAACTTTTTAAATTTTATACACGTTAGTATTTTTGAACTTATAATCATAGTTATTAAATTGTTCCACAGATGGCTGATGACATAACCTAATTATATTAGGCTATTTACGAGTACCACACTATTTTTATGTATTTTTACAACTAGGTCCTATCAATAATATTATAGTCATAATTTCAAATCATCTTTTAAGACCAGGTTAAACAAAGTCGTCGTTTTTCATTCCTATATAGTTTCCTGATCAAAGTTAATTCTTAGAATTTACTGACTAATGTCTAGGTTATGTTGATCTTCACTATTTCAAGAGAATACGGGAATGAGGTCAACAGTGTAGCCAACATAACAAAGAAAAACCGTGGAGAAATTTCTTCACAATTACCATGTTCACTATTCGTCATAATCCAGTCGTAACCAAAGATAATACCTAGAATGTCTAAACTTTACTATTTGTCTAGTTCCGTGCCATAATCCTACAGGTTATTAATTAATTAATTTTCCTTCCCATAATCTCAGTATAGCCAACGATGTTAGAACAGGTTATTAAATTTACTTAGTACTATAATTAGCAGAACAACATTGAACCCCCTTGTGGTATAAATAAAAACTTTTAGCTTTTAAATACTCAAATAGAGGATCTGAAAAGAACAAAAGATGATAAAAGACCTGATTTGAAAAAGGAAGAAGTGAGCCCAGAATGATGGGCCCTTATCATAAATTTACCAATCATAGAAATGAAACAGCACGTCAATATTTTTATTAGTTGTTTCAGCCAATGTCATGCATGATGTAATTAAATTAACTTTGTTAAAGTTATTCCTTATTGAAAATTAATTCGTCTAATTTTTGTCTCATTAATTATTATCGAGCAGTTATTAGACATCAAACTGCCGTGTATAACTAATATGATACGATCTTGGGTATAGATGAAATAATTAATCAAAAAGTTTTGGTTCTCTACGAATTCGATATTTCTACTCGTGTTGCGGATCTCGATTGCATCATAATCTGTCATAATCACACACGACACACACACCATACCTTTCACAGTTTCACAATTCACAACCACACTTTGTATCCTGCGTTGTACTGTAAGCCCGCATTGTGCAAGGTAGTGTTTAGGAGTGAGGTTATGTTTTACACAATTTTAAATCAAGTTAATTTTTCAGTTTAGTAAAAATGAATAATATTGTTGATGGACAGTTCAGTGACGCAGACGAAAGGTAATGTATATGTTTTAATGTATAATTTAATGGTTTTGGTAGTAAATTTTATATTTTAAATAACAAGACAGGCAAATATAGGTTAACATAGGAAAACATAGGTTAATGTAATATTCCATATGTTAGGAATTTATAATAAAATATTGTCAAATTATTAGCAAAAAATAAAATTATTTCTTGCTACATTCTCAGCTAGTGACTATCATGTATTTTGAATTGTCTTTGTCATCTTTCAGTGTTTTAAGTGGTTTATCAAGGATAAGCTTAGGCTGATTTAATGCAACCTTAGGCAAGTTTTCAAACTTATTTGATTGTATTGATAGAATTCAATTATATGGTAAATGTACCAAATTACTTTTTCTGCTCACACTTCTCTAAACCTAAATTTTCCCCCAGCGACTATCAAATTTGTGTGCCTCTGATGTCTTTACCTGTCAATAACACATTTTTCAATCTGTGTTATTTTCATACTGTTTTTGATTGAATTCCTTATTATATGAAAAAATATAAGATGGAAAAAAATATTTATGTATGTAAATTATATTTAATTATCTATTTTAGTTAAGGTAGGCTACTGATAAATATGAATGTAGTCAGAACTGTCCTTCCCCTTTTGGTATTAGAACTCTACAGATCCTCGACAATTTGGGACTTCTACTTTCTCTAATGTAAGTATTCTTCTTGGCTTATTAAAATGTCACACTCCTGAAGTAATGTATTGTCAGGACTTTAGATTTATAATTATAAATTCCTCTCTAGTGAGGTTATTTTAGCTGATAGTTTTAAACTAGACAATAAATTTGCTTGTGCATATTACTCATCCTGATGGACGTGTTTCTATGGATTACCTTCAGTTTCAAGTAGCCTAGTATTATTGCTGAAGTCTTTGGTATTTTGAAAGGTCTTATTACCGAACTATTTAGTTTTCGTCACTATCTTTAGTGTTGAGATTCCAAAAGTGCCCTTCAGGTTATCCAGGATTTGCATTATAAGAACCCCTTGGTTGAGGATATTCTGTGTTCCATACATAGACTTCAGCTAAGAGACATTGGAGTTTCATTTTACTGGGTAACCGGGCATTGCGTGATAAATGGAAACACAAAAGCAGACGAAGCTGCTAGTCATATGCCAGTTACACAGCGAGTTATGGCATTCTAATCTCTAGCGGTTGTTAAACTATTCCATGGTTAGTGGGAAGATGAATGGGCAACAATTCTGTCCATCTATGGAGCTCATTTATTCATGCCAGTCATCGAGTGTAAGTGGTGATTACCCGTGTTTTATATGTCATTCAGTGATTACTTATCTGATGAAACACGGGAATATGCCGCAATGCCCATTTTGTCAGGGTGGGCATTAAGCACATCCTTATTGACTGTGTTGTTCTAAAAGGTGTGCGTAGGACATTTATTTGTTCTACCCAATTCTATACAGAGATGTTGGGAGTTAATGGTCAGATCGTTGATTGGGTATTGCATTTTTGAGTAGCCTTAACATTTTTGACAAAATTAAAAATATTTTGATTCAATTATTGCAATTATTCAATTATTCAATTATTATGTGCCCATTTTTGTAAAGGCGATGATCACAACAACGGTTTATCCATTAAAAAAAAAGAATTAAAAAAAAAAACAAAACAAAAAGAGATTAAATATAAAAAAATCTTAAAGTATATTAAAAATATTAGATTGCTTAAGATCTTTCAATTATTCACATGTGACTTTCGGAGCAAACCGAGATACAAAACTCCTTGACATCATGTCAACAATCTTTGTTCTAAATTCCTTAACCTATTGCCTACATTGCTTATTATGGGAGTTGGCTTATTGATCTGGTGAGCTGTAGCTTTGCTCTTGGTTAACTCCTTGTGTTTGAACTTGGACACATGTTTAGTTATTTTTGTATTTTGGTGACTTTTGTTTAATTATGTATAAAAAAGAAAGGGAATGATTGTTATTAATTTGTAGCAGATTGAGGAAATAAATACATTTATTATTTATTATTATTTAGTTTAAAAACAAAGTTCGCCCATCCTGCTCCCTATCAATATGTAGCGATTACCAAGACAACTTTTTTGTTTACCAGCATTGTTTACTAGCTTAGTTTGGTTTTGCACCAGAAAAAGCTTGTTGTAGTATTGCCATATAGGCTACTCTTAAAAATGAACCGTAAGCATATTTAATGAAATATATTTAGGCTAGTTTACAAAAACTAGATTTGTAGTTCACAACTCAAGATTTTTTTCGCTTCAAGCCTATTTTACTTTAGTCTAATATTAACACTGGTTTAAAATGGCAGATTTGCAGTATTTAAATATTCTGGCCTGCCTTCTAATGTGTAATAATTAAATTTATTCCTTCTGAGGTATAGTAATAGACTAATGTGACTATTAAGCTAAAACTACAGTTTATTAGGAATATCCATGTAACATCATTCAAAACAGTTTTGAAAGTGTTGGTAGCCGTGTTGAGCTGTTTAATTATTGTTTATATTTAATTGTATATTTTGTTGTAGTAGTTTTTTTTTAATGTAGACTTTTACCTTATTTTTTGACTAATTATTTATATTGTATACTTTTTAATTAGTGTGCTAGATTTTTAGTTTGACTTTTGTTAATGCATGAATACAACTTGTTACAAGAGTACCGGAAGGCCTAATGCCTTGGTTGACATTTTCGTTTTATTTGGATAGGGATTTTTCAACTCCTTTGAAGCGGGACAGATGTGAACAGAAAACAACAATAACCCCTCAAGAGCCCATTTATAGGAAGTACAGATGTGTAACTACCGAGTTAAGCTGGATCTACACCTTTTTTCATGTCTTTGGTTAGATTCCTCTCTTTCACCTTTTCTATAAGGTGTCTCTTAACCAACTCTTGTTTTCTTCCAGTCTTGATGCTATTAGAGTATTCAAGAGCTAGGGATCTTTATGAAATTTTCTTAATTGTCTTTTTTTAAGGTGATGATGGAAGGTTTTTTGCTTTCATAAACAAGAGAGAGGTTAAAGATTTTAATCATTCATGATCCTTGTTTAAAACTGTACATGCAGTTCTGAAAGGTAAATTATGGAAGTTATAAATCTATTTCTTATAAGTGACCTTGTTTTTATTACAGTGAATCAGAGAGCAAACAGAGGAAGAAAGTGACATTTGAGCTTGCCGATAAGTTTGGAAATTTGACTGTATTGGACAATGGTTATTCCGAGGAATCTGAGGACGAAAATGATGTTCAAGATGGAAATGAATACTTCAGAGATTTCTACGAAGAAGGTAAGGAATGTAATTAAGTTAATGTTATTTTATTTTAGTTTGTTAATATTTTTAAAGTATTTTGTAAATTAGTTGAAACAAGTTCATTTGGTGACCAAATTGATAGATAGGCCTAGTATCAACTTTTTGTTTTAAGCAGAAAATACATTTTTCAGACTTTCTTAAATTTCTACTTTATTTATATTATGTTTTGTACTATTTAAAAATTTGTTTTCAGCTTCCAGAATAATATATAGGCCTATGTATTTCATTTTTTTTTTATGCTGTAATTTAAAACTCAATAAGGTCACTGTCATGTCTTTTTTATTTGAACTCCCAGCAGGTTTAGAGATTAAAGCTCTTGATTCACAAATGATAGATTCCAGGTTCAATCTCTAAGGAAGTTAAAAAAAAAGGTAAATATCAGTTGTACCTCGTCCTATGATTTGTCTATAAAAAAATAAGAAAACAAAGTATTTATCTTGTAATCAAAGGATCAGATCATATTATGTGTGACAATAAACATTTCAAGTCCTAAAATGCATTAGTTTAATAGAAAATGAGATTTATAAAAGTACGAAATCCAGCTACATGAATCTATGATCACTTGTTCTGAAGTCAGGTAGCTATATATATATATATATATATACATGTATATATATATATATATATATATATATATATATATATAGTCACCTGACTTGACCTCGCATATGTAATTTATGTCTTTATTAGGTCAAGTCAGGTGACTATATATATATATATATATATATATATATATATATATATGTGTGTGTGTGTGTGTGTGTGTGTGTGTGTGTGTATGTGTGTGTGGGGTTTAGATGCTACTAATTGTGAAGTTGATTTCAATACTTTAATATTCCCATTTTCTAATAAACTAATACATTTTCTAACCTTAAAAATGTCTTACAAAATTAAAAATGATCTGATTGTTTTAAAATAAGTTAGTCATAACACATACACTAATTTCACTAACATAGTCATACATATTAACTTTGGCTTTCATTATTAGACTTTAAAACTAACAGCTGTATTCCCTTGCTTTCTATGTGTTATTTAACAATGAAGAAATATATTTTGGAACTTGAAATGTTTATTGTTACACATAATAATTATGATCTGATCCTTTGAATACAGGATAAATACTTTGTTTTCATAATTTTTTATAGAAAAATCGAAGGACAAGATACAAACGATATTTACCAAAAAAATTACAGTGTTGACTGAGTAGCTTGAGAAAAATTAGGAAGCTGTAAGCGAACTCTGGTTGAGAGTGCTAGAACAATGGTGGTAGGATTTTAATGTACTAACGGTATATTTCACAATACCGTAGTGAAAAGCCATCTAGTAGGCCTAGATCTTTCAGGACTGCTGAGTCACTGAGTTAAGTCTCTGTGGAGTTACATACTTTTTCCTTATTTTTTTACGAAAGGTAGGAAAAATATGCTATCAGATAGCAAGGAGGGTCCAAACTCTATAATTATGTTCTCTACTAGATGAAGTGCTATGGTTATCTAGAGTCCCCACTCTAGATGACGTGGTGGATCGCACTAAAAACCACACCTCTTCCCCTAATCCATTTGTTGGCTAGTCTGCCATCACTCTATCATAACTTCTCGACTAGCCTGGGTCTTATTAGTTTCTCAACTGCTCTTCTTAATCTTAATTATCTCCGTTACATATCTCTCAATTTTTGTCCAGTTATCTTGGCTCTGCAACATTTTCTTTACAATATTGTCTGGGTTAATTATAGACTGAATTTCTTTCTGTAATCACATTCTTCTTTCTTGATAACTTTGACAAGTAAACAGTATATGATCTACACTGTCTTCGTTTTGAGTACAATTCAGGCAATTGGCACCTTCTGATCTCTTGAATCTATGGAGGTAGGTCCTTATATGCACTACGCTAGCTAATAGTCTTCTTCTTCGTGGTCCAAGGTGCTCCGCATGACTTGTCTTCTCGGATCATCTAAGTGTCTCCTTCGAAGATGACTACTCTCTTATATAGGTAGCTTACAACCATGCTACCGGTCCACCAATATTTTGAACCTCTTCTGTTATTTCCTTTCCTATTCTTCAACATGCTGAATTGCAAAATTTATGTGATCTTTTTTACCCCCCTTGACAGTTTATTTGCTTCTTTTTTTTTTATACAGATTTATTTTGACTTTAGTTCGTTCCATGTTTTGAAAGGCTTTTGCGTTGCTGATCTTCCTATTTGCTCGTTATGCTGTTTTGCATACTTGAACTATATGTATTTAAGGCCTTTAAGAGTTTCTTCCTCTAAAACTTGAGAGTTACATAGTAGTATGATTACTATTTTGGATATAATTAATTTGACCGATTGGCAAAAATCTAGGTTTTTATGTTTCACTATTTTATAGGACTTCAGAAAAATTAAATGAAGAGTGTATAGTTACCAGTATTACAAATTAATGGATTTCATTCATCTGTAATATTTTTCTCGTTGAAATTACTTTTGTAAATAAAATTTAAAATACAGTTAACACCTACTAAATCAAAACAATGTGGAATGTAAATAACATCAGACAATTTATAAAATTAACTAAACATTTTATTTTATCGATGATATTTTTGGTACAGGTGTAATGTGCCAAGTGCCAACTGAGTAGTTTTTTTGAATGTCTTTATCAGTCAATATATGCTAATGGTATATTACATTGAGGGAGAAAAATACCATCTGACCAAGCAGTGTTCAGTTAACTTTGGAATTGTTTTGTAACATTGCAAAATTTTGTGTTTTTATTTGATCTTTACACTTGTTTATGTATTTATTTCCAAAAAATTACTATTTTGAAGTAATTGTTAACGTAGGTTGGTGCCAGATATTAATTTAATTTCGTGTGTATATACACAGCAAAGTTGTGTTTTGTTTTAAAATTTCAAACCAGTTTTTGTGAGAATCGAAGTAAAGTGCAAATACTTTGAATGTTATTTGTTGCTCATTAATGTGTAGTTTTTATATTTTGTGCTAATGATCATCGTGTTTAAGGTACTGGATTTTATAATATATAAGTAAATATATTCATTAAAATTAATAACATAAGTATTTTTGTTGTAGGTCAGTATAAAATAATTAAAGATATAAAGATAGAGTTGTTCAGCAGTTAACACTTTTGAACTTTATTAAGTATGTAGTGTTTATTGAGCATGGCCTACATATTTCTTTATTATCTGTTATTTCAAACATACCTAATTTTAATGATGGTATGTTAAAACCAATTTTATGTATATTTTATAACTTCATATTTTTATAATGTGTCTATCAAAATTAATTTTTGTATAGCTTCTTGTAAAACTTGTTTAAACTATTTTTAATTGTTTAAAGGTTTAGAACACCATAAAAATAAGGAGAACACATTCAAGAACAGTGGTACCAACAGTCAAATAAAAAGTAATAAAATTATAAATTATCAACCTGCTGATAAATTATTTAAAAAGTATACTAATAAGATAAATGTTGAGATGTACGAAGGCCCAGCATTGCCAAACCGTGTGGCTAATTTTGTACAACAAACACAGAAAAAAGTGGATGCTGACAGGTAAGATCTAAGGACACATATAACTTCCCATGTTTGTTAAGATTCGTAAAAGGATTTAGTTTCCATTTATAGCCTTATCAAACTACTATGTATAATTAACTAATTTTAAACTTACCTTGTTTTTTCTTTGTCAAAAGTAATTCTGTCGTTTTGGTAGTTTGTAATAACAAACAACGATAGAACTACTTTTGACAAAGAAAAATCAAGGTATGTTTAAAAATTAATTAAAAAATTTTTGCTGGTTTTTATGTACTGTACACTGTGTGTTATTTTTGTGCTTTAAATGAAGACTGCTTTTTGTTTTGTTTCAATAGCACCACTGAATGTAATCTCAATTCTTTCATAATGTTGATAGAATGTTTGTATGCCAAATCGTTAATTTTTTGGAGTATTTATGAAATATAATACGAGGGGTGTCCAGAAAGTAACAAACATTTTAGCCTAACACAGCAATGGGCAGTGCTAGAGCCGCCATCTTGGTGTCAGATTGTTCCTACAGTCAGTACGCATCCAGGTGTGGTAATTTACGGACTGTGTTTCCCTCTTACTTTGCTCTCTGTAATGTGTTAAAATGTGCGCTGCAATCGAAAATCCCGCCACTTGTGAGGTGCATTCTGTGATTAGGTTTTTGTTTGCAAAAAACCACAAATCAATTGAAATTTATTGCCAACTTTGTGATGTGTACAGAAAAGGAATAATGAGCGATAGCCGAGTGTTGCAAAGATGTATTGATTTTTAAAATGGCCGTACCAATACTCATGATGAGTGCAGTGCTAGCCTTGTGACTGATGAACTGGTGATGAAAATCAACAACAAAATTCTTGAAAATCGTCGTTTCACAATTACAGAACTTTCTGAACTTTTCCCCCAAATTTCACGGAGTTTGGTGCATGAAATTGTGGTGGAAAAGCTCGGTTATTACAAATTTTGTGTTAGGTGGATTCCAAAAATCCTAACGGAAAACCACCAAAAACAGAGACTGGCTGCAGCACTGACTTTCCTCGAATATTACAACAAAAATGATAACAAAGTTATCGATCGTATCGTAACTGGGGACGAGACTTTGGTAAAGCATGTCAATTATAAAGCAAAAAGACAGTTGGATGGAGGTGTTCGATCATCCACCATACAGCCCAGATTTGTGCTGAGCGACTACCACCTTTTCCCATCGATGATGAAATTATTCGCTAAACAGCGCTTTGATACTGAAGCTGAACTGCATGCCGGTATAAACCAGTGGTTGAAATCGCAGGCGATAGATTTCTACAGAGATGGTATTGAAACACTTGTGCCATGGTATGATAAGTGCCTTAATTTGAATGGTGATTATGTTGAAAAATAGTTTAAGAGTGTACCTTTCAAATGTATATAATTAAATTTTGTTTTGTATTTAGTTAATTCTGTATTTCAAAACGTCTGTTATATTCTGGACAGCCCTCTACAATGCACAATCTCAGTACCACCTTTGCTTGTAGCTTATTTTCTTGTCGTATTCTAGCTCGCTTCGCTCAAGTAGAGTATTGCCCGTCCAGGTTAGGTTCAGCTTTTTGGAATTGAATTTAGAATAATTTGATTCTTGTCTGATTTTTTGGGTATGAGAAAGCTATCGAGGAGATGGGTGGCAAGTTTGCTATGATCAACATAAAAACAGAAACATGAGAAGCAGTTTTTGGACATATTTATGAGCAATACAAGTGATTTTTTGAGGTGTTATATAACAGTTGATGAAATAATAAATCCATTACTTGCTCCAGAAATGAAAGAGCAGTTAAAACATTGTATTTCTTTGTGTTAAAATGAAGAAGACAAAAACGATTCTATCAGCGGGTAAGGTCGTGGCCACATTTTTCTGAGATTTGTGTGTTATCTTATCAGTTACAATGGAAAAGGGAAATATAATATCGGTTATGTTCTATTTTGGAGGAATTTCACAGTGAATTGATGAAAAAACAATAACACATGGTGAAGAAAGACATTATTTTTCACCATGACAATATACCAGCTTACATGTCTGCAGTTGTCATGGCCAAAATTGTCGAACTACCTTATACCATCATCTACCCTATTTTCCATATTTGGGTCCTTTTGACTTTATTCTATTTGAAAACGAAGAAATGGTTTGTTGGAAAAACGGGTGCCTATTTTGCAGTTTTGAATAAATTGAATTTTTTGAAGAGTTCATGAAGTTGGATAAAGTATGTCAATCTAAAAGGAGACTACGTCGAAAAGTATAAAAAAAATTGATTAAAATATATTAATTCTATTTCAATTCACCGTTAACAAACGGCTCTTGTAATTTGGTGCTTCGTATTTTGAAATATTCAAAAACTATTTAAAACTTCAATCATTTTGAAATAATGACTAATAATACTGATGGTTAACGAACTTTATAAAGAGATTCCAACAAATTCTGTATACCAAATTTATATCTACAAGGCTTATTCAAAAATATCCGACCCGAATTTTTCCTATTGCCAGTGACCAACACTCACTGCTCATTAGGAAATAATTAAAACCTTGTAAATAGTTCAAATATACATTCAGTTTTGTAAAACCTATGCTAGATGTTCATAAAATTGGTTGACATTTCATGATTTTGGATAAATTTCTGATATTCTAATAATAATAAAAGGTGTGTATTTATTAAAACTACATATGTTTACCTATATTTTAAGCAATTGAATCAATTAAGTTTATATTTCAGGATGCGTAGAAAAGACAAACATGACCGAGCAACAGCTGAACAAGTGATGGATCCTCGTACGAGAATGATTCTCTTTAAATTACTGAACAGAGGATTTATTAGTGAGATAAATGGCTGTATCTCGACAGGGAAGGAGGCTAATGTGTACCATGCTACTGGAGTTAAAGAAGAGATTTACACTGACTTTGCTATCAAAATATATAAAACTTCAATTCTTATCTTTAAAGACCGAGATAAATACGTGTCTGGAGAGTTCAGGTTAATTAATTAATTATTATATTTTATTTTGACTAAAGTTAAACTTCTTATTATTAGAACTTTTTCTAATTTTGAGGTTATTTTTTTTACAGTTTTGTTTTTGGTAATAACTCCCTTAATTTTTATTGTAATAAACATTTTTGACTTTAATACTGCACAAAATGAATTAATGACATTCAAGTAAAATGATTGAATAAAACTTTTAAAATTGGTTGTCTCGAAATTTAGCTGGAATAACATTGGTTTGAAAAATACTAGCATTTCAAATTTGAGCAAAATTAGACCAAGAGTTTTTAATACACTCATATATATATAATATATATATATAATAAATAAATAAATTAATAATAGTTAATAGTTATAGTTTTAATTAATATATAATTATTGCTTTTATGTAATTACACTATTAACATTCTCTCAAATAAGTAATGTTTAATCTTTTATCATTCTCATTTAGTCATAATGCAGCTGGGATTTATAAGAGTGATTCTTTCATAACCCTTTTTATTAGTATGGTGTTAACTTTCCCTGGGGCACTTCAAAATTCATTGTTATAGTTTTTTATGGTTTTTATTTATCTATATTTGAAAGCAGTGATATGTTTTGTTAATTAGATTCAGACACGGTTACTGTAGACACAATCCACGTAAGATGGTGCGGACTTGGGCAGAGAAAGAAATGCGCAACTTGGTAAGAATGCACAGTGTTGGCCTCCCTGTCCCTGAGCCCATATTGCTACGCTCACATGTATTGCTCATGAGTTTCCTTGGAATTGATGGATGGCCTGCTCCTAAGTTGAAGGTATCGTTACATATTATTATTATTGGATTTTTCCCCGGTTATTACTTTTCCTACATTTTTCATATAATTTAATTTAGGATTTTTGAAAATACTGGATAATGTTGCAACAACTCGTACATTGAATTAAGTAGTTACAAAATGTATTTATGCTTTAAATCAGTTATTATTGTTTGTAGCGCACTTAGTCATAATTGGCCACTTCAATCACATGGACAGCATATAGTTAATGTACTGTTCATCTGATTATGTGGAATTAATGGAATTGTTCGTAGTGTGTATAATATATGAATTTGAAGATTTCACTCTAAATGAGTTCTGGGGCCATGATTGATACTTATTTGATGGTTTCAGGTCTCGACTTTATCTTGAGGAATACTATTGTTGCTATCCTACTTTAATTTTTCTCATGGAAACAAATGAAGGTGTAATCTAGTGGTGGACGTTGTGAGTATGCTTCATACCCAGAGAACATTAGTCACTTTGAGTGAGAGAAATGTAATCAGCAGCTGTAAGATTTCCATTTTATATGACTTTGGGTCTCTTAAGTGAATTTTCAGTTAAAAATCACAAGGAGCTATTTCATAAAAGTAGAGAGCTTGATGCACCACAGGAGTGTTGTGTTTGGCAGATTCAAGGAATAAGATGATGCATTTTCAATATGTAGTTCCCAAAATCTTGCTATCCGTATGTCTGGTTTCTTGTGCACATGGCATTATGAAAGTGACGGAGGACCTACATGTATGTTTTGGTCTTGTGGCATGCACTTTTGATGGAGTAAATAATATAGTCAACATTTTTTTGATGATTCTGCACACCGATTTCTTGCCTCAGTGGTATAGATTGTCTCCTTTATAATGACTGTGCCTTGGTTTCTAGGTCATATCTGTATATTCACAAATCATCACTTTTTATCACAGTGTTTGGAAATTGGGGGTCACTGTTTACGAAGTTCAGCATGTCTTTGGGTCTCTTTCAGTGGGAGGTATTTTGGCTTCATAACAATTTTAGCAAGAATTTTGTATACCCTATATGCAAACCTAAATCCTTGCTCAAATCAGAGTGTATCAAACCAATATTTTTTACTACCTTGTCTGTAAGTTCTCACACAATGATACAATGGTCCTCTGGATGGAAAAAAAAAAAATGTGCATGTGAATGATGATATCTCTACATCCCCACAGAATTTCACCTTCCCAGCTTCATTTGTTTACACAGGAAAAATTTAAGTTGGATAATAATTTTTTCTAACAAATCTTTTATATCCATACATCCACTAACATAACATTGTGACTAGTGAACATACTTATTATGTAGTGAGTCTTGTGTCATGATATTCTTAACAATTATGATGGTTGTATTCAACAGGATGTGGAGTTACAGCAATCAAAAGCCTGCAAGCTCTATAGAGATTGTATTGTAATGATGTGGACTATGTATAACAAATGTAAGCTGGTGCATGCTGATCTTAGTGAATTCAATATGTTGTAAGTAAATTATAATTTATTGTAAATTAATACTGGAAAATCTATTTTAGAGTTCAATAATGAGAGTCTATCAAAATGACTTGTAAAACTAAAAGAGTTTAACTGATTTTTATGAAACTTCTTATATACTTTTTTTCTTTTTCCCCCCCTTTTTTCCCTTTTTTTTCCATTTATTAATCAATCATTCATTTATTATCAATCATTAATACTTGAATTTTTTAAAATTATAGTAAAATATAAAAATTATTATTATCATACACTAATTAATTGTGTAATATGTAAAATAAAGGATAATTATGTTTTGGAAATATATATAAAAATCAAGGAACCTTGATAAAAAAGTTTGTGTATCCGTATTAGAGTTGGGCTTAAAAACAAAAATTATAAAATCAAGCATTATAATGGACATGTAGACTAACGAATAAAGAGATTTGTGAAAAAAACAACATGAATATTCGTTTCGCCCTTTGGGCTGTACAGATGATACATATATTTGTGTGTGGATTTTGATTCCATACACTCTTTTGTCATTTCCCCAAAATTACAACAACTTTAAAACATTGAAAAATAGAAGAATAGTTGTATATCAAATTTGTAAGATGAATATGTTTTGTGACACACATAGTATATACAATTTTCAGTGAAATTCCTTTATTCAGTTTTTTCTACATTGGGGCATAATACAACTAGGTTTTTTATAACACTTTGATAATAGCAGGTTGATTGTAACTAATCTTCATGTTCTTAACTAATACAACAGTTCTATGTTTACAGATACCACAATGGTCAGGTGTACATTATAGACGTCTCACAATCTGTAGAACATGACCATCCTCATGCATTGGAGTTCTTACGTAAAGATTGTACTAATATTACAGGTATGTTGAATTCATTTTTATTGCAAAATTTATAAAGCAAATAATATTCAAGAATTTAATTGAATTGGATGTTTCAATTACCCAACTGAATATAGAGAATTATAATAGTAAAAACTGAACTCCATATTAAATGTTGAGCTTGACTTATGAGAAAAACTATACAGTACAATAAACACACAGAACACAATTCTCATAAAAAAAAATACGCCTAAGTATCAGACGCGTAAGTATCAGACGCGTTTCAACGACAAGGTCGTCCTTTTCAGTGATACACCAGCTACACCAACCAAACCACAACCTGTAAAAACTGAACTGTTTGTTTTTGTTTGATCTTCATTTTTATGGTGTAAAAAATCTATAAGAGTGGTTTTTGGCCTGCCATTCATTTGTCGTTGATGTTGTTACTTATAAGTCGAGACCATAAATCTGTTGTAGGGGGGGGGGGGGATTATGTCGATATACAAATTTATTAAATATCATTAAAGAATTAAACAAGTAGTTTTAAATGTAGTTACCTTTTGTATGAGTTCTGCTCACAGTCCAGTTCTTGTTTCTTAATAGTTTTCTTTTTGTTGACGATAGTTTCGCCTATTTCATTCAGGCATTATCAAACCGATTTTTTTTTCTCTTTTGGATTTGTATAAATGCATGAGAACATTACACAACACATAAACATATAATATAACACATGAAACAAAAGATACTATTTAATTTTACATTGTAAAGAATTCAGAAAGAACTGAATAACAATTTTTTCATCTGACTAATTAAGTTTAATGAGAGGATAATACTCTTTTTATCATCAACAATTTTTTTAAATGTTGTGTGAGTAGGTCATATCTACCATTCGAATCCAGTTGTCCAAATGTTTATCAGTCAATCTGTTTCTGTACTTGTTTTTTATAAACTTCATATTAGAAAAAGAAACCTCATACAGATATGTAGAGCTGAACATTGCTTTCACTCATAGACCAACCTTAACCAAAATTGGATATTTTCCCTTAGGAATAAGAGGACAAATATTTTCAAAGCTTGAAGCGAGTGATTTTAATGGAAGGTCATTTTAAAAGTCAATCAGTTCCATCTCCACTGCAGCATTATCTTCTTCAAAATGTTGCATGACACAAGTGAACTCTTCAGCATCAATATCTGTAAAAGTAAATTTGATAAATTGAGCTACAGTTGAAATGCTTTTGAAGTCTTGAAAGCGTTAATTGAATTGACTTTTCAAATATGAAAGAATTGAGATGTATTCTTTGTTGTTGTAAGAAGGCTGTGAAGGGTCTTGTTTGTCAAGCGTTTGGTTCAAACAGAAGTGCTTGTATTCATCCTGGATGAGATTTTTTCCCACAGCTCCAAATTTTTTGAGAATGAAACTACATCTGAAATTGTTCCACCAATATCTTTATCCTTACCTTGAAGCTGCAAGTTAAGGATATTTAGCTTTTCCATAATGTCTGCAAGAAAAAGAAAATCTTGCAGCCATACCGGATCTTCTAATTCAGAGATTATAAAAATTCTACTAAGGTAGTAACCAATTATTTGGAATGTTGCAAAACTCTGCCTTTGCTAAGCCAATGAACTTCTCTATGAACCAATAGATCAATACTGACATTCTAACTCTTTAGTCAGTGCCTGAACTAACTTCAATCAGCGTCTATGAAGTGCATGTGCTCTAACTTTTATATATACTTTTAGGACTGTTTTTATTACATTTGTTCATACTTAAGAACTTTCCACGTAGTGATTGCTGGTGTATTATACAATGGTAAGAAAGAAATTCCAGAAAGCTGTTGTCTTTATGATACAATGCAATGAATATCTTCTCCCCACTTACCATCGCAGGAGCTCCATCAATTGCTAAGACCACCAACTTCTTTCCTGGAATATTTTTTGTCCTCTCCCGCAGTATGTCTTGTAAGTGGTACAATTTTATCAGTTCTTCTGTTATTTTAAAATAAGCAAAAAGATTCTTGCAAAAACAGCCAACTGAGCTGTATTAATAATATCAGTTGATTCGTCAAGTTATAAGGAAATATAATGGCACTGATCAAAATCAGTTTAAATTGTGAAATTATATCAGAACACGTAGATTCAACTCTTCTCATTACTGTATTTGCAGAAAGCTGTACCGATTTGATAACAAACATTATCTCAGATTTATTTTTGAGATTGTCATATAAAGTACATGCAGCTTTGATAAACTCACCATCTTTGTATGGTTTTTTATTTTGACCGATAATTTTGGAAACTTGAAATAACGCCTTAGTTGCTGTTATATTCTTATCTAATGTCTTGAGAAAAGTGAATTGTTGAGAATTTAATTGCATTACGTTTTCTTTCCTTAACGCAGAATTCAGTGGGAAACCTTTTTAATCACTGAATGAACAGTTTTGAATTGATGTTCAATGTTCCCGTGCTTCCCTATTGATACACTTACAAAGTAAGCACACACATACATTTGTCCTTTCTCTGGATAAAAAAGTAATTGGTTACCTATTCCGAATGAAAATGATAAGTTTTTGGTTTTTTGCTCGCCATCATTAGAACAAACCTACTTTAGTACAAAAAAATAAATCAAACTCTCCACATCAACAAATGCCTTATATACATACAACAATAATAAAGACATAAACTCAGTCTGATGTACGCATGATACACATAATGGACATAACCTCACACCACACTTGCACAAACAACTACAACACTGAGTGACAGTTGCACAGGAGAAACCTACACACAAGTTGTTTTCTCGTGAGTAATCGGCCCAAGCCAAGCAATTCAGTTAACCAACCCGTGTTATTCCGCAATCTACCTAAAATTTCCCTATAAGCTACTAGTAACTTGCAATTGACGGTTTGGAGATATCTGTTCTAGTTTAACTGTAAATTTTATAGAGGGTTTTCAAATGTTAATACAGTCCAAGAAAACATCCACATATTCAGCTCCCTTCTCCCAAATATAGAAAACATCATCTACATACCTGAGCCTAATGATCGGGAACTAATAATTAACATAATTTTTCAAGGACTACGTTTCCATAAAATGCTATGTAAATATTACATAAGGCAGTCCTAAATACACCTACCGTAAGTAGGCCAGAAACTTGCATAAAAAATTCCTCCCAAACTATAAAATACCTGTTATAAACACAAACTCTCAAAATTTTCATAGTGTCAACAACCAAACAAGTTTTCAGAATATCCTCATTCTCATTTAATTATTTTCTTGTTGTAAGACAAAAAACCCCTTATACCCCTAGCAACCGAATACTGTAATATCATTTCAGTCGGATGAGAACAAAAGAGACTTGATTGGAAAAAAATTAAAAAGAGGGATTTAATCCAAGACTACATGAAAACAAGGTGTAGATCCAGCTAGAGTCCATCAGTGATTGCCATAACCTTACTCACTATAGAGAGCTCTCTGATATCTACCTCTTATAATAGTGCTTGACGGTGAGAAACAAGGTAATTAATTAATCCAAGACTACATGAAAACAAGGTGTAGATCCAGCTAGAGTCCATCAGTGATTGCCATAACCTTACTCACTATAGAGAGCTCTCTGACATCTACCTCTTATAATAGTGCTTGACGGTGAGAAACAAGGTAATTAATTAATCCAAGACTACATGAAAACAAGGTATAGATCCAGCTAGAGTCCATCAGTGTTTGCCATGACCTTACTCACTATAGAGAGCTCTCTGACATCTACCTCTTATAATAGTGCTTGACGGTGAGAAACAAGGTAATTAATTAATCCAAGACTACATGAAAACAAGGTGTAGATCCAGCTAGAGTCCATCAGTGATTGCCATGACCTTACTCACTATAGAGAGCTCTCTGATATCTACCTCTTATAATAGTGCTTGACGGTGAGAAACAAGGTAATTAATTAATCCAAGACTACATGAAAACAAGGTGTAGATCCAGCTAGAGTCCATCAGTGATTGCCATAACCTTACTCACTATAGAGAGCTCTCTGATATCTACCTCTTATAATAGTGCTTGACGGTGAGAAACAAGGTAATTAATTAATCCAAGACTACATGAAAACAAGGTGTAGATCCAGCTAGAGTCCATCAGTGATTGCCATGACCTTACTCACTATAGAGAGCTCTCTGATATCTACCTCTTATAATAGTGCTTGACGGTGAGAAACAAGGTAATTAATTAATCCAAGACTACATGAAAACAAGGTGTAGATCCAGCTAGAGTCCATCAGTGATTGCCATGACCTTACTCACTATAGAGAGCTCTCTGATATCTACCTCTTATAATAGTGCTTGACGGTGAGAAACAAGGTAATTAATTAATCCAAGACTACATGAAAACAAGGTGTAGATCCAGCTAGAGTCCATCAGTGATTGCCATGACCTTACTCACTATAGAGAGCTCTCTGATATCTACCTCTTATAATAGTGCTTGACGGTGAGAAACAAGGTAATTAATTAATCCAAGACTACATGAAAACAAGGTGTAGATCCAGCTAGAGTCCATCAGTGATTGCCATGGCCTTACTCACTATAGAGAGCTCTCTGACATCTACCTCTTATAATAGTGCTTGACGGTGAGAAACAAGGTAATTAATTAATCCAAGACTACATGAAAACAAGGTGTAGATCCAACTAGAGTCCATCAGTGTTTGCCATGACCTTACTCACTATAGAGAGCTCTCTGACATCTACCTCTTATAATAGTGCTTGACGGTGAGAAACAAGGTAATTAATTAATCCAAGACTACATGAAAACAAGGTGTAGATCCAGCTAGAGTCCATCAGTGATTGCCATGACCTTACTCACTATAGAGAGCTCTCTGACATCTACCTCTTATAATAGTGCTTGACGGTGAGAAACAAGGTAATTAATTAATCCAAGACTACATGAAAACAAGGTGTAGATCCAGCTAGAGTCCATCAGTGATTGCCATGACCTTACTCACTATAGAGAGCTCTCTGACATCTACCTCTTATAATAGTGCTTGACGGTGAGAAACAAGGTAATTAATTAATCCAAGACTACATGAAAACAAGGTGTAGATCCAGCTAGAGTCCATCAGTGATTGCCGTGACCTTACTCACTATAGAGAGCTCTCTGACATCTACCTCTTATAATAGTGCTTGACGGTGAGAAACAAGGTAATTAATTAATCCAAGACTACATGAAAACAAGGTGTAGTCCAGCTAGAGTCCATCAGTGATTGCCATGACCTTACTCACTATAGAGAGCTCTCTGATATCTACCTCTTATAATAGTGCTTGACGGTGAGAAACAAGGTAATTAATTAATCCAAGACTACATGAAAACAAGGTGTAGATCCAGCTAGAGTCCATCAGTGATTGCCATGACCTTACTCACTATAGAGAGCTCTCTGATATCTACCTCTTATAATAGTGCTTGACGGTGAGAAACAAGGTAATTAATTAATCCAAAACTACATGAAAACAAGGTGTAGATCCAGCTAGAGTCCATCAGTGATTGCCATGACCTTACTCACTATAGAGAGCTCTCTGATATCTACCTCTTATAATAGTGCTTGACGGTGAGAAACAAGGTAATTAATTAATCCAAAACTACATGAAAACAAGGTGTAGATCCAGCTAGAGTACATCAGTGATTGCCATGACCTTACTCACTATAGAGAGCTCTCTGATATCTACCTCTTATAATAGTGCTTGACGGTGAGAAACAAGGTAATTAATTAATCCAAGACTACATGAAAACAAGGTGTAGATCCAGCTAGAGTCCATCAGTGATTGCCATGACCTTACTCACTATAGAGAGCTCTCTGATATCTACCTCTTATAATAGTGCTTGACTGTGAGAAACAAGGTAATTAATTAATCCAAAACTACATGAAAACAAGGTGTAGATCCAGCTAGAGTACATCAGTGATTGCCATGACCTTACTCACTATAGAGAGCTCTCTGATATCTACCTCTTATAATAGTGCTTGACGGTGAGAAACAAGGTAATTAATTAATCCAAGACTACATGAAAACAAGGTGTAGATCCAGCTAGAGTCCATCAGTGATTGCCATGACCTTACTCACTATAGAGAGCTCTCTGATATCTACCTCTTATAATAGTGCTTGACTGTGAGAAACAAGGTAATTAATTAATCCAAAACTACATGAAAACAAGGTGTAGATCCAGCTAGAGTCCATCAGTGATTGCCATGACCTTACTCACTATAGAGAGCTCTCTGATATCTACCTCTTATAATAGTGCTTGACGGTGAGAAACAAGGTAATTAATTAATCCAAGACTACATGAAAACAAGGTGTAGATCCAGCTAGAGTCCATCAGTGATTGCCATGACCTTACTCACTATAGAGAGCTCTCTGATATCTACCTCTTATAATAGTGCTTGACGGTGAGAAACAAGGTAATTAATTAATCCAAGACTACATGAAAACAAGGTGTAGATCCAGCTAGAGTCCATCAGTGATTGCCATGACCTTACTCACTATAGAGAGCTCTCTGATATCTACCTCTTATAATAGTGCTTGACGGTGAGAAACAAGGTAATTAATTAATCCAAGACTACATGAAAACAAGGTGTAGATCCAGCTAGAGTCCATCAGTGTTTGCCATGACCTTACTCACTATAGAGAGCTCTCTGATATCTACCTCTTATAATAGTGCTTGACGGTGAGAAACAAGGTAATTAATTAATCCAAGACTACATGAAAACAAGGTGTAGATCCAGCTAGAGTCCATCAGTGATTGCCATGACCTTACTCACTATAGAGAGCTCTCTGATATCTACCTCTTATAATAGTGCTTGACGGTGAGAAACAAGGTAATTAATTAATCCAAGACTACATGAAAACAAGGTGTAGATCCAGCTAGAGTCCATCAGTGATTGCCATGACCTTACTCACTATAGAGAGCTCTCTGATATCTACCTCTTATAATAGTGCTTGACGGTGAGAAACAAGGTAATTAATTAATCCAAGACTACATGAAAACAAGGTGTAGATCCAGCTAGAGTCCATCAGTGTTTGCCATGACCTTACTCACTATAGAGAGCTCTCTGATATCTACCTCTTATAATAGTGCTTGACGGTGAGAAACAAGGTAATTAATTAATCCAAGACTACATGAAAACAAGGTGTAGATCCAGCTAGAGTCCATCAGTGATTGCCATGATCTTACTCACTATAGAGAGCTCTCTGATATCTACCTCTTATAATAGTGCTTGACGGTGAGAAACAAGGTAATTAATTAATCCAAGACTACATGAAAACAAGGTGTAGATCCAGCTAGAGTCCATCAGTGATTGCCATGACCTTACTCACTATAGAGAGCTCTCTGATATCTACCTCTTATAATAGTGCTTGACGGTGAGAAACAAGGTAATTAATTAATCCAAGACTACATGAAAACAAGGTGTAGATCCAGCTAGAGTCCATCAGTGATTGCCATGACCTTACTCACTATAGAGAGCTCTCTGATATCTACCTCTTATAATAGTGCTTGACGGTGAGAAACAAGGTAATTAATTAATCCAAGACTACATGAAAACAAGGTGTAGATCCAGCTAGAGTCCACCAGTGTTTGCCATGACCTTACTCACTATAGAGAGCTCTCTGATATCTACCTCTTATAATAGTGCTTGACGGTGAGAAACAAGGTAATTAATTAATCCAAGACTACATGAAAACAAGGTGTAGATCCAGCTAGAGTCCATCAGTGATTGCCATGACCTTACTCACTATAGAGAGCTCTCTGATATCTACCTCTTATAATAGTGCTTGACGGTGAGAAACAAGGTAATTAATTAATCCAAGACTACATGAAAACAAGGTGTAGATCCAGCTAGAGTCCATCAGTGATTGCCATGACCTTACTCACTATAGAGAGCTCTCTGATATCTACCTCTTATAATAGTGCTTGACGGTGAGAAACAAGGTAATTAATTAATCCAAGACTACATGAAAACAAGGTGTAGATCCAGCTAGAGTCCATCAGTGTTTGCCATGACCTTACTCACTATAGAGAGCTCTCTGATATCTACCTCTTATAATAGTGCTTGACGGTGAGAAACAAGGTAATTAATTAATCCAAGACTACATGAAAACAAGGTGTAGATCCAGCTAGAGTCCATCAGTGATTGCCATGACCTTACTCACTATAGAGAGCTCTCTGATATCTACCTCTTATAATAGTGCTTGACGGTGAAAAACAAGGTAATTAATTAATCCAAGACTACATGAAAACAAGGTGTAGATCCAGCTAGAGTCCATCAGTGATTGCCATGACCTTACTCACTATAGAGAGCTCTCTGATATCTACCTCTTATAATAGTGCTTGACGGTGAGAAACAAGGTAATTAATTAATCCAAGACTACATGAAAACAAGGTGTAGATCCAGCTAGAGTCCATCAGTGATTGCCATGACCTTACTCACTATAGAGAGCTCTCTGATATCTACCTCTTATAATAGTGCTTGACGGTGAGAAACAAGGTAATTAATTAATCCAAGACTACATGAAAACAAGGTGTAGATCCAGCTAGAGTCCATCAGTGTTTGCCATGACCTTACTCACTATAGAGAGCTCTCTGATATCTACCTCTTATAATAGTGCTTGACGGTGAGAAACAAGGTAATTAATTAATCCAAGACTACATGAAAACAAGGTGTAGATCCAGCTAGAGTCCATCAGTGATTGCCATGACCTTACTCACTATAGAGAGCTCTCTGATATCTACCTCTTATAATAGTGCTTGACGGTGAGAAACAAGGTAATTAATTAATCCAAGACTACATGAAAACAAGATGTAGATCCAGCTAGAGTCCATCAGTGATTGCCATGACCTTACTCACTATAGAGAGCTCTCTGACATCTACCTCTTATAATAGTGCTTGACGGTGAGAAACAAGGTAATTAATTAATCCAAGACTACATGAAAACAAGGTGTAGATCCAGCTAGAGTCCATCAGTGATTGCCATGACCTTACTCACTATAGAGAGCTCTCTGACATCTACCTCTTATAATAGTGCTTGATGGTGAGAAACAAGGTAATTAATTAATCCAAGACTACATGAAAACAAGGTGTAGATCCAACTAGAGTCCATCAGTGTTTGCCATGACCTTACTCACTATAGAGAGCTCTCTGACATCTACCTCTTATAATAGTGCTTGACTGTGAGAAACAAGGTAATTAATTAATCCAAGACTACATGAAAACAAGGTGTAGATCCAACTAGAGTCCATCAGTGTTTGCCATGACCTTACTCACTATAGAGAGCTCTCTGACATCTACCTCTTATAATAGTGCTTGACGGTGAGAAACAAGGTAATTAATTAATCCAAGACTACATGAAAACAAGGTGTAGATCCAGCTAGAGTCCATCAGTGATTGCCGTGACCTTACTCACTATAGAGAGCTCTCTGACATCTACCTCTTATAATAGTGCTTGACGGTGAGAAACAAGGTAATTAATTAATCCAAGACTACATGAAAACAAGGTGTAGATCCAGCTAGAGTCCATCAGTGATTGCCATGACCTTACTCACTATAGAGAGCTCTCTGACATCTACCTCTTATAATAGTGCTTGACGGTGAGAAACAAGGTAATTAATTAATCCAAGACTACATGAAAACAAGGTGTAGATCCAGCTAGAGTCCATCAGTGATTGCCATGACCTTACTCACTATAGAGAGCTCTCTGATATCTACCTCTTATAATAGTGCTTGACGGTGAGAAACAAGGTAATTAATTAATCCAAAACTACATGAAAACAAGGTGTAGATCCAGCTAGAGTCCATCAGTGATTGCCATGACCTTACTCACTATAGAGAGCTCTCTGATATCTACCTCTTATAATAGTGCTTGACGGTGAGAAACAAGGTAATTAATTAATCCAAAACTACATGAAAACAAGGTGTAGATCCAGCTAGAGTCCATCAGTGATTGCCATGACCTTACTCACTATAGAGAGCTCTCTGATATCTACCTCTTATAATAGTGCTTGACGGTGAGAAACAAGGTAATTAATTAATCCAAGACTACATGAAAACAAGGTGTAGATCCAGCTAGAGTCCATCAGTGATTGCCATGACCTTACTCACTATAGAGAGCTCTCTGATATCTACCTCTTATAATAGTGCTTGACGGTGAGAAACAAGGTAATTAATTAATCCAAGACTACATGAAAACAAGGTGTAGATCCAGCTAGAGTCCATCAGTGATTGCCATGACCTTACTCACTATAGAGAGCTCTCTGATATCTACCTCTTATAATAGTGCTTGACGGTGAGAAACAAGGTAATTAATTAATCCAAGACTACATGAAAACAAGGTGTAGATCCAGCTAGAGTCCATCAGTGATTGCCATGACCTTACTCACTATAGAGAGCTCTCTGATATCTACCTCTTATAATAGTGCTTGACGGTGAGAAACAAGGTAATTAATTAATCCAAAACTACATGAAAACAAGGTGTAGATCCAGCTAGAGTCCATCAGTGATTGCCATGACCTTACTCACTATAGAGAGCTCTCTGATATCTACCTCTTATAATAGTGCTTGACGGTGAGAAACAAGGTAATTAATTAATCCAAGACTACATGAAAACAAGGTGTAGATCCAGCTAGAGTCCATCAGTGATTGCCATGACCTTACTCACTATAGAGAGCTCTCTGATATCTACCTCTTATAATAGTGCTTGACGGTGAGAAACAAGGTAATTAATTAATCCAAGACTACATGAAAACAAGGTGTAGATCCAGCACGAGTCCATTAGTGATTGCCATGACCTTACTCACTATAGAGAGCTCTCTGACATCTACCTCTTATAATAGTGCTTGACGGTGAGAAACAAGGTAATTAATTAATCCAAGACTACATGAAAACAAGGTGTAGATCCAGCTAGAGTCCATCAGTGATTGCCATGACCTTACTCACTATAGAGAGCTCTCTGACATCTACCTCTTATAATAGTGCTTGACGGTGAGATACAAGGTAATTAATTAATCCAAGACTACATGAAAACAAGGTGTAGATCCAGCTAGAGTCCATCAGTGTTTGCCATGACCTTACTCACTATAGAGAGCTCTCTGACATCTACCTCTTATAATAGTGCTTGATGGTGAGAAACAAGGTAATTAATTAATCCAAGACTACATGAAAACAAGGTGTAGATCCAACTAGAGTCCATCAGTGTTTGCCATGACCTTACTCACTATAGAGAGCTCTCTGACATCTACCTCTTATAATAGTGCTTGACGGTGAGAAACAAGGTAATTAATTAATCCAAGACTACATGAAAACAAGGTGTAGATCCAACTAGAGTCCATCAGTGTTTGCCATGACCTTACTCACTATAGAGAGCTCTCTGACATCTACCTCTTATAATAGTGCTTGACGGTGAGAAACAAGGTAATTAATTAATCCAAGACTACATGAAAACAAGGTGTAGATCCAGCTAGAGTCCATCAGTGATTGCCGTGACCTTACTCACTATAGAGAGCTCTCTGACATCTACCTCTTATAATAGTGCTTGACGGTGAGAAACAAGGTAATTAATTAATCCAAGACTACATGAAAACAAGGTGTAGATCCAGCTAGAGTCCATCAGTGATTGCCATGACCTTACTCACTATAGAGAGCTCTCTGACATCCACCTCTTATAATAGTGCTTGACGGTGAGAAACAAGGTAATTAATTAATCCAAGACTACATGAAAACAAGGTGTAGATCCAGCTAGAATCCATCAGTGATTGCCATGACCTTACTCACTATAGAGAGCTCTCTGACATCTACCTCTTATAATAGTGCTTGACGGTGAGAAACAAGGTAATTAATTAATCCAAGACTACATGAAAACAAGGTGTAGATCCAGCTAGAGTCCATCAGTGATTGCCATGACCTCACTCACTATAGAGAGCTCTCTGACATCTACCTCTTATAATAGTGCTTGACGGTGAGAAACAAGGTAATTAATTAATCCAAGACTACATGAAAACAAGGTGTAGATCCAGCTAGAGTCCATCAGTGATTGCCATGACCTTACTCACTATAGAGAGCTCTCTGACATCTACCTCTTATAATAGTGCTTGACGGTGAGAAACAAGGTAATTAATTAATCCAAGACTACATGAAAACAAGGTGTAGATCCAGCTAGAGTCCATCAGTGATTGCCATGACCTTACTCACTATAGAGAGCTCTCTGACATCTACCTCTTATAATAGTGCTTGACTGTGAGAAACAAGGTAATTAATTAATCCAAGACTACATGAAAACAAGGTGTAGATCCAACTAGAGTCCATCAGTGTTTGCCATGACCTTACTCACTATAGAGAGCTCTCTGACATCTACCTCTTATAATAGTGCTTGACGGTGAGAAACAAGGTAATTAAATAATCCAAGACTACATGAAAACAAGGTGTAGATCCAGCTAGAGTCCATCAGTGATTGCCGTGACCTTTCTCACTATAGAGAGCTCTCTGACATCTACCTCTTATAATAGTGCTTGACGGTGAGAAACAAGGTAATTAATTAATCCAAGACTACATGAAAACAAGGTGTAGATCCAGCTAGAGTCCATCAGTGATTGCCATGACCTTACTCACTATAGAGAGCTCTCTGACATCTACCTCTTATAATAGTGCTTGACGGTGAGAAACAAGGTAATTAATTAATCCAAGACTACATGAAAACAAGGTGTAGATCCAGCTAGAGTCCATCAGTGATTGCCATGACCTTACTCACTATAGAGAGCTCTCTGATATCTACCTCTTATAATAGTGCTTGACGGTGAGAAACAAGGTAATTAATTAATCCAAAACTACATGAAAACAAGGTGTAGATCCAGCTAGAGTCCATCAGTGATTGCCATGACCTTACTCACTATAGAGAGCTCTCTGATATCTACCTCTTATAATAGTGCTTGACGGTGAGAAACAAGGTAATTAATTAATCCAAAACTACATGAAAACAAGGTGTAGATCCAGCTAGAGTCCATCAGTGATTGCCATGACCTTACTCACTATAGAGAGCTCTCTGATATCTACCTCTTATAATAGTGCTTGACGGTGAGAAACAAGGTAATTAATTAATCCAAGACTACATGAAAACAAGGTGTAGATCCAGCTAGAGTCCATCAGTGATTGCCATGACCTTACTCACTATAGAGAGCTCTCTGATATCTACCTCTTATAATAGTGCTTGACGGTGAGAAACAAGGTAATTAATTAATCCAAGACTACATGAAAACAAGGTGTAGATCCAGCTAGAGTCCATCAGTGATTGCCATGACCTTACTCACTATAGAGAGCTCTCTGATATCTACCTCTTATAATAGTGCTTGACGGTGAGAAACAAGGTAATTAATTAATCCAAGACTACATGAAAACAAGGTGTAGATCCAGCTAGAGTCCATCAGTGATTGCCATGACCTTACTCACTATAGAGAGCTCTCTGATATCTACCTCTTATAATAGTGCTTGACGGTGAGAAACAAGGTAATTAATTAATCCAAAACTACATGAAAACAAGGTGTAGATCCAGCTAGAGTCCATCAGTGATTGCCATGACCTTACTCACTATAGAGAGCTCTCTGATATCTACCTCTTATAATAGTGCTTGACGGTGAGAAACAAGGTAATTAATTAATCCAAGACTACATGAAAACAAGGTGTAGATCCAGCTAGAGTCCATCAGTGATTGCCATGACCTTACTCACTATAGAGAGCTCTCTGATATCTACCTCTTATAATAGTGCTTGACGGTGAGAAACAAGGTAATTAATTAATCCAAGACTACATGAAAACAAGGTGTAGATCCAGCACGAGTCCATTAGTGATTGCCATGACCTTACTCACTATAGAGAGCTCTCTGACATCTACCTCTTATAATAGTGCTTGACGGTGAGAAACAAGGTAATTAATTAATCCAAGACTACATGAAAACAAGGTGTAGATCCAGCTAGAGTCCATCAGTGATTGCCATGACCTTACTCACTATAGAGAGCTCTCTGACATCTACCTCTTATAATAGTGCTTGACGGTGAGAAACAAGGTAATTAATTAATCCAAGACTACATGAAAACAAGGTGTAGATCCAGCTAGAGTCCATCAGTGTTTGCCATGACCTTACTCACTATAGAGAGCTCTCTGACATCTACCTCTTATAATAGTGCTTGATGGTGAGAAACAAGGTAATTAATTAATCCAAGACTACATGAAAACAAGGTGTAGATCCAACTAGAGTCCATCAGTGTTTGCCATGACCTTACTCACTATAGAGAGCTCTCTGACATCTACCTCTTATAATAGTGCTTGACGGTGAGAAACAAGGTAATTAATTAATCCAAGACTACATGAAAACAAGGTGTAGATCCAACTAGAGTCCATCAGTGTTTGCCATGACCTTACTCACTATAGAGAGCTCTCTGACATCTACCTCTTATAATAGTGCTTGACGGTGAGAAACAAGGTAATTAATTAATCCAAGACTACATGAAAACAAGGTGTAGATCCAGCTAGAGTCCATCAGTGATTGCCGTGACCTTACTCACTATAGAGAGCTCTCTGACATCTACCTCTTATAATAGTGCTTGACGGTGAGAAACAAGGTAATTAATTAATCCAAGACTACATGAAAACAAGGTGTAGATCCAGCTAGAGTCCATCAGTGATTGCCATGACCTTACTCACTATAGAGAGCTCTCTGACATCCACCTCTTATAATAGTGCTTGACGGTGAGAAACAAGGTAATTAATTAATCCAAGACTACATGAAAACAAGGTGTAGATCCAGCTAGAATCCATCAGTGATTGCCATGACCTTACTCACTATAGAGAGCTCTCTGACATCTACCTCTTATAATAGTGCTTGACGGTGAGAAACAAGGTAATTAATTAATCCAAGACTACATGAAAACAAGGTGTAGATCCAGCTAGAGTCCATCAGTGATTGCCATGACCTCACTCACTATAGAGAGCTCTCTGACATCTACCTCTTATAATAGTGCTTGACGGTGAGAAACAAGGTAATTAATTAATCCAAGACTACATGAAAACAAGGTGTAGATCCAGCTAGAGTCCATCAGTGATTGCCATGACCTTACTCACTATAGAGAGCTCTCTGACATCTACCTCTTATAATAGTGCTTGACGGTGAGAAACAAGGTAATTAATTAATCCAAGACTACATGAAAACAAGGTGTAGATCCAGCTAGAGTCCATCAGTGATTGCCATGACCTTACTCACTATAGAGAGCTCTCTGACATCTACCTCTTATAATAGTGCTTGACGGTGAGAAACAAGGTAATTAATTAATCCAAGACTACATGAAAACAAGGTGTAGATCCAGCTAGAGTCCATCAGTGATTGCCATGACCTTACTCACTATAGAGAGCTCTCTGACACCTACCTCTTATAATAGTGCTTGACGGTGAGATACAAGGTAATTAATTAATCCAAGACTACATGAAAACAAGGTGTAGATCCAGCTAGAGTCCATCAGTGATTGCCATGACCTTACTCACTATAGAGAGCTCTCTGACATCTACCTCTTATAATAGTGCTTGACGGTGAGAAACAAGGTAATTAATTAATCCAAGACTACATGAAAACAAGGTGTAGATCCAGCTAGAGTCCATCAGTGATTACCATGACCTTACTCACTATAGAGAGCTCTCTGACATCTACCTCTTATAATAGTGCTTGGCGGTGAGAAACAAGGTAATTAATTAATCCAAGACTACATGAAAACAAGGTGTAGATCCAGCTAGAGTCCATCAGTGATTGCCATGACCTTACTCACTATAGAGAGCTCTCTGACATCTACCTCTTATAATAGTGCTTGACGGTGAGAAACAAGGTAATTAATTAATCCAAGACTACATGAAAACAAGGTGTAGATCCAGCTAGAGTCCATCAGTGATTGCCATGACCTTACTCACTATAGAGAGCTCTCTGATATCTACCTCTTATAATAGTGCTTGACGGTGAGAAACAAGGTAATTAATTAATCCAAGACTACATGAAAACAAGGTGTAGATCCAGCTAGAGTCCATCAGTGATTGTCATGACCTTACTCACATAGAGAGTTCTCTGACATCTACCTCTTATAATAGTGCTTGACGGTGAGAAACAAGGTAATTAATTAATCCAAGACTACATGAAAACAAGGTGTAGATCCAGCTAGAGTCCATCAGTGATTGCCATGACCTTACTCACTATAGAGAGCTCTCTGACATCTACCTCTTATAATAGTGCTTGACGGTGAGAAACAAGGTAATTAATTAATCCAAGACTACATGAAAACAAGGTGTAGATCCAGCTAGAGTCCATCAGTGATTGCCATGACCTTACTCACTATAGAGAGCTCTCTGACATCTACCTCTTATAATAGTGCTTGACGGTGAGAAACAAGGTAATTAATTGCCCACTTATTATTAAGAAGTATTCATTTCAAAAGAAAGTGTTTTTGTCCCAATCACTGTTACCATTGTACTTTCTGTGGCAAAAAAAAGGAAAAATGGTCTGTGGATCGCAGGAGTTTTAGTTTGAAGGCACATGAGAACAAGTTAATAAGAAAGCCACTTACCAATTGAACCTTTCTGAAATTGCTTTTCAAAATAAGCTTGAATACACCACTTAACAAAAATATAAGATTATATAAGTATAAATTTATTAAAATATAAAAGGTTATAACCAGATAACAGTTTGAGATATTTATTATGCAAATATATTTAAAAAAAAAATATTATAACAAAACATAAATACATAATTATATTACTGTATATGTAAAAAAAAATTAACATGCATAAACCAAATGTCATAAACAAACAATAACTAAGGTAAAAATACATATTTCTGAAATATTATCTTAATCTTGCTTATGTTTAAAAAAAAATTGGAGTAGTCAAAAAAAGAAAAAGAGAGATTTAATAAACTCGGTTATATTAAAAGAATTATATATTTAGTTAAATAGAATGTCTAATTAATGTCGCTATGGAACAGAGGGTCGAAAGGATTGCTAGGTGTGCCACACCAAATGTATAAAATTTTGTGGTTAACCTTTAAAAGTAAGTTAATCTAGCTGATGTGATAGAAAGAATTTTGATTATGATGATTGATGTTGATGATGATTGAGCTTTTTGATGTTATGATTGAGCTTTGATATTGTTTCTGTAAATTTGCATTGGTTCTATGAATAAAAATTGTGAATATTTTAACAAATTGCACTTGATGAAAGTTGGTTGAATAGGTTTGTGGAAATGATTACAGCTGACTTGCACAGTTTTCACATACTGCTATTTAGCCACATACTTCTACCAGATATAGTATCTGCCAAAAATTATATGACTTCAGTATATAACTTCAATTATTTGTTTTTATACTCAATGCAAAACACAAGAGTTTTGAAGTTCTTGTTAAGTTCAAAGTATTGACAAGTTGCAACAGAAAACTTGACCACATTGCTTGTTTAAAACTCAAAGAGTTTTGAACTTTTTAAGCTGTACGAAATGATAACATTTATGTTTAATTACTTCATATGTGATGCTACATTTGATTGTTACAGTTATAGTAGGCTTTTATGTATTTCTTCTACACAAAATTGTATAAAGAGGTTAACATAGTTTACGGATTTTAACTTAAGTTACGCTTTTTTGAAAATGCTATAAAAATTTGGTTCGAGTTAACCTAACATTGACAAGTTTAATTAAATGCTAGCACAGATACTTAGAGGTAAAAACAAAGCGCATTTAGAAGATGAATTCAACAGACAGTTTAGTGGTGAAAATGAGACATATACAAGCCATGGTTTCACATTTTCTTTTTGGAGTAGTCATATACAAAAATAATATCTTGCTTCATCACACGGTTATGACTGAACTAGGAGCTAGTTACGATTTTTGTCTCTAGGTTGCGCTGAAGTAGCGTCAGCTGTTAAATGATATGTATGAAGATAAGCATTGAGTATAGAAGGTTAAGGTTAATATAGTAAGAAATACTATATTAGCGATTTATAAACATATAATTTTAAAACAGTTAAATATTGTCATAAGAAGTGTGAATAAGAGAAGACAGTTATGAATCAATTAAGAGATTAAAATGGAATTGGATTAAAAAAGATATTAAATAGTTTGAAACTCAAGCCAAAAGTAGTTAACAATTGAATCAGGTACATTTTAGCATCCTTTGATCAAGACGTGTATTTTGCAGTTCCAGATTTAAGAACCAGAAAATTTAAATAATGAAATTTACACGGGAAGTAGTTCAGACTGTCTAGTCATGTGTTTGTAAAAGTAAAAGGTGAATTTAAGAGAGGCAGACTGTTTAATATTTGCTGTGAACCTAACACAGCAAACATCAATTTGGGCTACTAAAAGAAAAGTAATATCCATCCAATTATTATTACTTGCAAATACCATAACTGAAGAATAAATGGAATAACAAATTGTGTCTAAATTTGTAAAGACAATTTACATTGAAATTTAAATTTAATTTTTACGAAAATTTAAAGAAGAACTTTAGACTTTGTATTGATAAGAATAAGGATCAATATCCTTAGTAGAATATTTAAAAAATTCAAATATTTGATATTTTCAATAAATTTGTTACTTGTTAGAATAAGGTTTACTAAGGTTTCAATAAAAATATATTGAGTATCTGTATCTGATGAAAAGACTCTGAGAAAAAGAGTGCTCTAAAATAATAATAAAAAATATAAATAAAATAAAATATCAAACCTTGTACTTGATTTAAAATAATATAACAATTCTAAACTTTGTAATTATACCGAAAGAATTGTTTTTAATCAGATAAGAAAATTGTAAAATAAAATAAATTGTGCTATGTTGTTAGACGATACGAAATAGGCAATGATACGAGTACAAAATTTCAAATTTAATATGTTTGAAAATCAGTTTTTTTCCCCCCTTCTTCTTCTTCTTCTTCTTTTTCTTCTTCTTCAAATTAACAATGTAAGTATTCAATTAATAAAAAAATAGTTCTCAAATAGAATTAAACAAAACAAATTAGATAATTATTATACTTACTGATTATATGGTGAAAGTATGTAATGATTGATTTGTGTTTGAATTAGTTCTTTATCTTTACTATATACTATTGTGAGTTCATTAAAAGTTCATAAGAAGTTCTAATCTAGAGGATGTATTAAGCTCCCAAAGTTTCTTATGATACATTTATTATTAAGTATTTCACTCACCAATTGGTTTCTTCTATTTTATAATTACCAGTAACTGCAGATTGATCTTTTGATCTCAGGTTTTAAAAATTAATATAATCATCTTGAAATATATTGATCACAAATTTTATGAAACTGCTTTTAATGTTGTCCTAAGGCCAAGTGATTCTAATTGTTGTGGCTCCTGTAACGTATCATTGTAACAGAGTTGTTTTAATTCTTAACAAACATGTTGGGTGATATTTTATAAGGAACTTGACAGTTCTTACTTATTTTGATTGATTTTATATAGTCGTGGGTTCTTACCTTTATCTCTGTATTTCCATGAATCACCAGTCCAGACGCTTTTGGGTAAACAGGTGTTCTCAATAAATATTTTACTCAGACCTTTCTAGTTTTTTTACAATGTAAATTTTTATTGAAATGGGAAATACTTATTAACATCTAATTAAAAAAAAAACAAAAAAAACACTTATTCTACTACACACAAAACTTAAATCTAATATCAATCCATGATTTTAATATATCTATGTTGCTCACAGTTCTTTCAAGGTTAATTTCCTTATTTCGAACATTTATATATTACTTACGACTGTTTTGATCACTTTGTTAAGTTATAAACTTTCATTTTGAAACTTTCACTTCACACAATCCATTAACACTTTTTCTTTTATATACAGGGTTATCGAAAATGAATGCTGGGATTTCAACTAAGCGCAACTCGAAAAGTATTAAAGTTAATTTAATGATTTTACATTGACAATCTACAGGGGGAAAAAGAAGTTTTTTTGATACCTTAGTAAGTTTCAAGTGACATCCATTTGTTGCTCTGCAGACACCCAATCTGTAGTCAGTTTCATGCCAAGTGTGTTGAATCATTTCTGGGGTTACAGTCGTGATAGCATTAGAGATGCACTTCCACAGATCCACAAAATCATGAATTTTCTAACATAAACTATGTTCTTAATGTACCCCCAGGAAAATTAATCCAAAGGGGTACGGTCTGGACTTCTCTGGCAGCCAAGGAATAGGCGGACCTCTGCCGATCCAACCATTAGGAAATCTGTTGTTGAGTGCGTTGCATACAGCTAGATGATAGTGAGGGGGAGCTCCATCTTGCATAAAAATGACATGCTATCCAGTTGTTTGAGCTGAGCAAACACAAATTGCTTTGGTTCTGATAGATTATCCCTGTAATTGTTCTTTCAGCAAAAAAGAAGTGGCCCACAATTTGGTCATAAAATAACCTGCACCATACACTCACTTTTGGAGAGTCTCGTACATACTCATGAATAACATTAGGTTGTTGTGATCCCCATATTCAACAGTTGTGACGATTAACGCAACCATTAATGTGAAACGTTGCTTCATCTGTAAACAACAAACTGATTTAGTAAAGCTGGATTGTCATCAATTTCATTTAGCATAAAAAAAGCATATTCTTTTCTCTTAGGACTATCCGTTAATTATCTCGCGTCAGCTGAATTTTGTACGGATGGAGATGTAATAGTTTATGCAGTACATTGTTGTTTTTGGTATTTGGAGTTCAAAGCTCCGTCGAGCTATGATGTTTTTGGACTCCTAGCACAAGACTGGTGGTTGCGTTTGACATTTCTTCAGTAGTTCTCGGCCGGATAACACTCTTGTTAATCAAAACTGATTCAATCATCGATGAATAGCTTTTCATCTGATGCAGTTTGCCCTTCATAAGTTTGCTGAAAGCGACACTGAACATTCACGATTGATTCTCAGCGAACCAAATAACACACTGTGCTTTCTGTTGCATTGTAAACATTGTATTGGCCGACTCAGCAGTGGTCACTGCCCATTTTGTTCAGCATATGTAAAGGGGCAAACTTTTTCGATGACCCTGTATATATTCACATGGTTGTTAATTCATTCCTTGTATTAAAAGCTCTGCTTCTTTCGACGTTCTAACAAGAAGTGAGGAACTGAGTAAAGGTTGTCTTACTTCCACCTCTCGCTATATTTCCTAGAAAAACAAATATTTGTTCTAGAACATTCTATGACGCTAACCAATCAGCATAACCAGTTTCTCTTGGCTTCCTTATATGCAGTATCATTCATTTTGTAAGACATGCCTATGTTCTAGAATATTCGATGACGCTATAATTTGTTTCTTTGTTAAATTGAAACACATTATGCAAAATATTGTCATTTTTCTGTAAAAGCACTTTTGTATTTATTATTTACATTGTCACTTATATTTTTCTTAATTCTAATACATTACTCACAAAATTACCATTTATTTACAAATCACAATTTACAAAATATTATTTATTATTAACTATACATTAATTATTATTTATTATTTAAATTATTATTTATTATTTATTTATAGGTTGGAGATGTCCCATGCTGACACTCCTCTGCCTGCTTAAATCCTCTTATTCTTTTCTTCTTCTTTTATTTTAAATTCACTTTCGATTCACTGCACTTTTATTTGTTTATTTACTAAATGATTGAAATGGCAGGTGCTTTGTAAAATGGACTATGTAATGGATTTATTTTTTATCATGACTATTTTGAGTGAGGTCAGAGTTTGACATTTATGATATGAGCCCTGAGGTGATTTTCATATGTCTACTTACATACCTAAAATTCAGTATCTTTATAATTGGTGTTAAATATAACTGTGAACTGGTGGTGAGGTTATGATTTCTTTCAATAATAAAAATAATTTAATTTATTTTATAAAAGGATAGTACCCACCTCTTTTTATATTACAAAATTAGGTCTCTTAACCCATAACGCGCGGCTAGCGCCTTTAAACGCAGCACGACCCAATATTTAAACCCGGTTAGCGCCTTTAAACGCAAAAATACAACCACAGGCTTAGATGATTCCATAGTTTACGAAATTTTCAATAGAATGCAGAGTAATATTCATTGAGTATGTTTAGACAATAAAAATATATAAGCAACATCTGTGAGGTCTTATTGGTCTGTGTTCTGTCGCCAAAGCAAATTAAATCTACGATCGTAAGTGTTCTCACCACGGCTTACGCCTATAGACGCAATCTGTTTTACTGAGCTGTTCAGTGTTTATTTGAATTGTTCACTGACTGCTATCTATTCCAAAGTTTTACTTTGGTATAAGTTCTTATTTTTTGTTGTAAATAAGTGTACTTTCTTGATATTTTTGTTTTGTTTTTTGTATAACAATAATGGCAAATCCTGATGACCCCCATTTTGATTCTTTTGTAATCGGGGTACTAAATATTTCCTTTTCATGTGTCATTGATGTAGATAACCTAGAATTAGAGGAGGCAGAAAATATAATTCTAAACAATGTTAGTGACAGTGAAAATGAAGTAACAAGTGATGATGAACTGTATGTTTGTCTTAGGTCTACAACAGTGCCAACAACTTGGCTTAGAGATTATCAATGGTATGATGTTACAAATATTCGAAGTGTACCATACTAAAGCTAATTAGTTAGGATCAACTTGAGATTGTTTTTATTGTTATAAAAAGTGCCTGAGTATGAGTTTGTATAATGCAATATTGAAACAAAAAAAAAGAACAAATATTTTATGTATTCATTTTTTGACTAATTGTAAATTCTGCCAAGTTTAGTTTGATTTTTCTTTAATTAAAAAATATTTTTTTAAAAGTTAAAAATTATTTGAGTATTTTGTGTGTGTACTACTTACCCCCGTACATATCTAAAAATGATTGAAAAAATAAATAAACTCTAAATGAGCGGTAGCCCATATTCTAACTTAGCGCTTTAAAGGTTAACATGTGGCAATAAATACTAACATTAAAATACAATTTAATATTACAATACATTTGAAATTTAGCACTTATATTCTTTGTAGCCCAAAGTTTTGCAATATTATATAAGTTTAAAAAAATTCACCTTACGGCTCCAAAAGTGCTTTTCCTGGGTTAAAGACATTCTGTGTTTTATATACAGACTTCAGTTTCGGGATAGTCAGAATAAGCGGAAACACTAGAGTAAACATTGCAGCTGAAGAATAGTATGCCACTGTGTAATGCCATTTGACCTTGTATCCATGACTAAAAATGTCCTTTTGCCAGTGGGATAAGATTAGTTAGGTACTAATGAGAGAAATAGAAGACACTGTATTATACATGGATGTCCTTCCTTTCTCCACATTGGCCATACCATGTTAGCTTCTGATGGAACATGGGAATCCTCCACAATACCAACTAAATGAAGGTATTTCTACAGTAAAACACATTCTGATTGACTGTATTGGAAGGAAACAACTACATAAGATAAATGGTATTCAAGCGATGTTGGAAGGGAGATGATATTAGTATCCATGATAGTGTATTGGTTTTCCTATGTCACCTGGATCTTTAGAACAGAATGTTGCAGGACACGATTTACAGTAATAAATTATTATAGCTTTCTGTTAAATTTTATTGATATTTACATTGTTAACTAGTTTCAAGTGTTGTGTTTGGTTTTAATATTTTATAGAATTCTTATTAAGTTTGTAGTTTTTACGTTTGAAAGTTTAGATGATGTTATAATCTAAAGAAATTAAATTTTTTTAAGGATGTAAGTTTTTTTGGTGATTAAAATAATTACTATTATTTTATAACATTTATAATAAATCGGGTTGCTACTTAACCCAGAGTCCATTCAGTAGTAAAAAAAAAGTTCATAAAAGCGAAATAGTTTATTTTTGTGAAAGTTTGTGCACTAATACATTTATTAAATAGTATTCATATTACTTATACATGATTTGTTTTCAGATTTTTTTCGTCGCAAAGAAGTAGCCACAATGCAAGTAAAACAGCTGTTTGACTTCATTACTGATCCCACCATAACAGAAGCCAACATGGATGCTTACTTAGACAAAGCTTCTGAAATATCGGCTGACTCACAACTCACCGAGGCACAGCAAGTAGATGAAGCAGTGTTTAAGAGTGCTTACATACCTCAGTCGCTCAACGAGGTAACTTCAATACACGCTCTTTATTTTATTTTTGTCTATGTCATGTGTTGGGTGCAAACTTGCTTCTTGTTCCGGGATTGTAGTCTCAGGTTTTTCTTTATATTTACAAGGGAAAAACTCACTAAGTTCATTTCCTAATGTCTGCCACTGGTTATGGTTGTTACAACACAATGTTCTTAATAAACCGGACACATACTTTTCACACACCCATAGAAAAAACTAAAACCAAATTAATAGAGCTTACATTCATATTCTTGGCAACATCACAAATTGTAAGTCACAGAAAAACATATTCTGTTTGACTGTATTGGAAGGAAATTGTTAGGATATATGAGATCGTGTCAGAAGGAATTGTTATGGGATCAGCAAAATCGTGTGTGAGTCGTCTACATACAATATTAAAAACTCATTATATATACACATAAAAAAATAGCATATAAAAAAAAAAACAATAAGTACTCAAGAAATATATGAAGTTAATTAATATATTAGTTAAGAAAATGTCGCTTAGTTTTCCATCTTTTGGCCATTTTGAGTAAAATAAATAAAAAAATTATAGTTTTGAAATTGTTAAGATTTCTAATCAAAATTTGGTATAGACAATTTTTATTACAGTTTACCAGTATATAAAAAATCAAAACTCTTTATCTCATAAATTGACAAAATAATGGTGACCGTTTACATTTTTAGTAAAGTTAATGGTTTTAGAGATTTCCAAAAATGAATATATATTTCTAACAGCCACCATTTCTACACCCAAAAAAGCATTCCATGAGTACCATCAATTTTGTCTTTTTATGTCCTTAAATTTGACATGTCACAAGATGGAGGTTCCATTTGAAAATTTTGAGTACCCTGAAAATTCCCCATTTTAAGGAGAAAGGTTAAACAAAAATCATAAAAGAAATTTTAGGTGACCTAGTTAACAGTTCAAAAAGGTTTTTGTATCTATTTAAATTCATACCAAAGTGAATGTGGGGGTGAGGGGGACAGACACTTTATTAACACACTGTACAGATATAGTTACCTATTAAATATCTTTGTGTAGGTTTTTGATTTTGAACGTGACATCAACATTGTAAAATCAGAGAGTGCAATTCAAAGCAAAGATCTTCTGTACACGACTTTACTGGGATTAAGTGAAGACTTAACTCCAAGATCTGCTCCTCAACTCTTGGCCAATGAGGAAGAACAAATAAACGAGGAAGAATCACAAAGCGATAATGAAGAAGAAAGTAAATTTGTTAATTCGGCAAGACCAAGAGACGAATCCCCAAATACTAAAAAGGTATTATAATTATTAATATTTGATAGTCTAGATCATAAGGTATATCTCAGTATTTATTTAATTCCTTTTGCTATATTTCACTTTTATAATTTCATAAAAAAATATTGTAAAACCTATCTGTGGTGTAAAAATCTCCTCCTTTTTACATTTTAGTTTTAAATATTTTAATTGGCCCAGCTTAGCTCAGAGTTAAACTTAATATATATAATTAAATATATATATATATATATATATATATATATAAGTATATATAAATCAGTTGGTTTCTCTATATCCATGATTTTTACATTATGTCTGTGGTTATTTCATCTTGATGCTTAGGTTGTCTGTGGATAGGCCAAAAGCCAATATACAGTAGAATCTCGCAAACTCAGCACTCGATAACCCGGCAGTCCGGTAACTCGGCGACCCCGACGGGAAAAAAAAAAAATTTCTAAATACAGCGATGTTCGTAAAAGTTCGGCATATCTCAAAGCGGGCATTAACTTTGATCGCTTGAATTGTTGATGGTATTTTCCCACGTTAAACTCGTCACAAAGCTTTTTTACAGATTCCCCTCTTTCAAGTCTTTTTAACAAATTTAACCGCGTCTCAAACGAAACCAACACACGCTTCCGTTTTCGTAACTCGCTCATTTTTTTTTACTGTATATACTGTGCGTAGCTGTCAAAGAAAACTGAAAAGAAATGTTATATTTTCCATAATGTATACTAAATTGATTCGTGGAAAAAAAGCGGCCCAGGTGTATGTCTGCTATATCGACGGGTGCCAATGCCGCGGTGTTATTATGCCGCCGACAATGGGATACCGCTATCGAAAAAGTTGTTTGATATCGCCGCTGCTTTGGTGCCGCGGTGTTTTTACACTGCAGACAATGGGATACCGCTATCGACAAAGTCATTTGATATCGCCGCCGCTTTGGTGCCGCGGTGTTTTTACACCGCAGACAATGGGATACCACTATCGACAAAGTCGTTTGATATCGCCGCAGCTTTGGGTTTAAATTACAATTTATTTTTTGCCCTTATTCCCGATGCATTTTACAAACTCTGCACACTTCCGGTCTACATTACGCTGAGTTCATGTGGATATTTATGAGTTCATGTGGATAGCATTGTAGATAATATTTTTTGTGTAGTACATTTGTCATGATTTCAAATTTTAGTACCTTCAATTTTAAATTCTGTTTTACTGGAAGAACTATTGAAGTTGTTGAAGGGGAGACGTATTTTGCAGGTTTTGCATGTAGGCTATTAAACAAGACTCTTGGAGGTTCTGTGAGAAGATTCTTGGTATGGTTAGAAGCTTGTAGAATTTTGAAGCCTTTCTTCAGTATGTCGTTTTATCTCTGTAGGCCTGGGTGATAATCGCTGACCAGAGAAATGACACAAGGTATCATTTTCTTGGGTATGATATCTGTGTTTTGTGCTAAACGAATTTGATTCCTAACCTGTTTCTCAGGATAACCTCTTTTTTACAAATCAGATATAATTTTTTTGTTAAATACTTCCCTCTTCTTGAAAGAAATGGTTTTAACTCTAATTTCTTGGGTAAAAGGAATGGCTCGTTTAGTATTTATAGAATGGTTCAAAGTGGAGATATTGTAGGTGGTTTGTTGGTTTAACATGGGTGCCATTTTGTATTTTGCCATCCTTTAGTTTTACATTGATGTTCAGGAAGGTAACTTGTGAAGTAGACATAGTCCAGGCGAAATTTAGAGTAGACAATTTTGAAAGGCTTTCTAAGCTTTCTAGGCTTAATTGTCCCAGTGTCCAAATTTAAAAGATATTGTTAATGTACCTGTACCAACAGGGTGGTTGGTGGGGTTGCCTCCTAAGAAGAGTTTCCTCCAATTCTCCCATATAAAGGTTTGCATTCTGATATCTATTGCCGTTTCTTTTATTTGTAAAAATATTTGCCTTGGAATTTGAAGTTATTCTGTGAAGATTGAACTTAGCCAAGTTCACTAAAAAAGAAATAGTAGGATATGTATGTTGCTGCTTTTTCAGATTTGTTAAGGTTAGGTTTTGTTTTTAGGCTATTTAAAAATGATGGTTCTATTAAACTTTGCATAGTAAAATTGATCTATAGGTCTTTAGAAATTTCTCATTTAAAAATCGTACCTTCCAGCACAACTTAAAATACTTTCATAATATTAAAACTTAAAAACTTTGATTCTGACTAGGCAAGGAAGAAGGCAGTGAAAGAGTTGCAAGCAGACAAGAGGAAAACCAAGATACCAAAACATGTGAAGAAAAAAAAGGAAAAAGAAAAGAAAGCGAAGTAAATTTCATCATTTTATTATTAAAAATTCATTTTATGTAAATATATATATATATTTATTATATGAATTGTTATTCTTGAGACCTATTTTTAATTTTAAATCTTGTTATAATGAATGTAGAATAATCGTCAATGGTAGAACATTATTAATGTAAGAACATTGGCATTATCTATTTTTTATCATTATAAAGATAACTAAATGAATTATTTTAATATCTGCCATATATGTAGTATAGAGAAAGTTATATGATGGATTAAAATCAAAGTTGAGTTTTTTGAAAATATATTCATTTTGAGGTCTCCGGAATCAAAAAAAGTGGTTTTTGAAAAGATATCTGTCATAGGTCATGTGTGGAGTTTTCTACAACCAATCGTTTAGGCTGAATTAAATCAAATTGGGTATGTGTGGATATTTTGCCAAATCTTGGAATCTTTTTCCATTGTTTTTTTAATAACTTAAAATTTGAGAGTAGCTGTCACAAGAAAAATACACAAAATTATGATTTTAATCAAACTTGATTCTAAAATTTTTGAATCAGTTTTACTCTAGTATAGTTTCTAATGACCCAAGAAAAACTTATTGGTCGTCATCTCTCAAAAAAATGCTGATTCATGAATTATCAGTAAAAGATTAAAAAAAAAAAAATCAGTCATGGGAATGTCATAAAACATTTAATCTTTAAAATTGGTTCTCCCCATTATATTAAAATTTTAGTGAAATATGAAATTAATGATCCAAATCACAAGTAACAAAATGTTACGGTTCAGGAATAATTGGCAAAAATTGTAATTGAACCAAGCCTACTGTAATTTGAAGTGTGATTTTAATCAAACATTTTATACTGAGGATAGGCCCTTGTTTAAATATACATTTTTTTTCTTCAAAAATAGGACATGGTTCATTTTCACTTTTTGGTTCCAACAAATACATTTTAATTGGGTTCCTAAATTTCAGAAAATATATTATACAAATCTTTAGTTCTGATGAGATGCATGGACAAACATTATTTGTGCCAACAATTTTAGATACCATACTTCCAAGTAGAGATGTTACTAGTCGTTATTTCACGGTAAAAGTTCCAACTGTTATTGCAACCAAAAATTAACTATTGTTTTTAGTCGTGATTTACTGTTACTGTGATTTGTTGAACAGCAATTTGTTTTTAGCGTTATTGCAAATGTACTGGTCACTGAAACACTTTAACAGGCATATCCATTATTAATGTGAAAAGTGTAAAATTAAAATTTATAAAGAAAAAAAACAAAACAAATATATGTTAAATACCAGAAAAAAACTGTAGGCAAACAGAATTTAAATAATATATTCATATTTTATAATTATTGTTAGTGTCTCAATTTTAGACTCTAGTTGATAGGAAAATAAACAATAGGTAACGTTTCTATTATTTGAGTATAAGCTATGCAATTCTTTTTGTGTATTGCCATAAAAATAAATAAATTATTACTTCGGTCATAAAAAAATAAGATGCTTATGATTTTGGGTAATTATGCATTCTAACCTGCCCTGAAATTTAGTTAAGAAAATTGTCTAAATTGTTTACTATCTACCTTATTTGGAAACAATTAGATCATATTTGATGTCGGAAGACACTTTTGAAGTACCAAAATACATTACTTTAGTAGAAAATAAGAAATATAAAAGTACGAAATCCAGCTCAGGTTACGAATACCCAAGTTAATATTAATGACTACATTTGTCAAGTTAGTGAATGTGTGATCCCTTTTTTTATTAGGTCTGGTTAGGTGAATACATACACACACACATATATATATATATATATAAATTGACGAGTGAATACATATTAACTAAGCATTCGTGGTAACCTAACCAGCCCTGGATTTCGTACTTTTATATTTCTTAGTAAACTAATTTCGATACTTCAAAAGTGTCTTCCCACATCAAATATGATTTAATTGTTTCAAAATAAGGTAGGTAGTAAAAAAAATGACAATTTTCTTAAATAAATTACAGGGCTGGATAGAATGCATAGTTACCATATTTTGATAATATTAAATAATAGTTTAAATGTTTGTAAATAATTTAAAAAAAATTACCGAAACATATTTACTCAAATGTTTACTGTATGAGTATAGCAATTAGCACTACCACTACTAACAGAAAATCAGAAATTCAACCTCCAACATATAACAAAACAAAGCTCTAACCGTTATTGCTACTGAACAGCCAATCAGAAGCGAGAATCAACAACTTCGAATTTTCAGCTGGTAGCAGTAGCAGATGAAGACTGCAATCAGGAGTCACATCTAATCATGTTTTGTTAGAGAATAGAGCAGCAATATAATCTGTTACTCTAGAGTAGCAGCTACTAAGTAGCAATTATGTTATTGTGGTGTAACATCTCTACTACCAAGATATTAGAAATGCTTTATCTGTTCTGTTAAGTTATAGGTTATCAGGTGCAGATGGTCTTCAATGTTTACAGTTAATAATATTAAATGTGATGTATATTAATAAGTGAAAATTAACCCTGACACTCTTCTTACCTAATCTTAAAATCATTTGTTATATTGTCCCCAAGTATTACTTGGTAATTTTTAAATTTTTATTATTTTGGATCATATTTTGAATGTTAATAGAACTTTTGGCATTTAAGGCTTTTTTGTTCTTCTGAATTGCCATAGTGGCTTCCATGTGAGGCCTCCACCTAAGATTATTATCAAGTGAAATACTCAGGTGGTACTTTACCTACTGTGTTACCTCTAATCAACTACCATTTAAGACCATTGGGTTTCATTTGTTCATAATGAGCACAAAATTGGTCTTACCTAGATAGGTCTGACAGGCCTTGTCCCTCACACTGTACTCATATTCCCTTTGAATGAGCTCATATTCCACATTTAAGTACTTACTCCATACAAAACAAAATTATCATTTGAGTAAGCCTGTGCATATAGCTCTTCCGTTATGAGCCTACCTGATAACTCACTTCATCACCTCCTCCCCACTCTGGTTTGCCGCCACTTACATCTACCTCTTTATATATCATGCTCCTTTGCCTTATTTGAATCCAGCCTCTACTAACAAGTTAACCAAAATGTTTTCCTATTTTAGAAACAAGCGTGTATTTATTAGTTTTTTGAAAAATGGGAAAATGTTCTAAATAAAATTTAAAAAGTGTTAATTAAACTTGTACATCTTCAATAATCTAGTGCAGGGGTCTCCAAACTTATAATCTATAGGGCCAAACTGAAAAATCTAAGTAGGAAGATGGGTAACCAGGGGTATGAAATACCGACAGATAAAAGGGAATCCAGGGGGTATTTCATTTTGAAAAATTAGCATTTCAAAACAGCGTTTTATAGCTTTCTATACATGTACTGTAATTAAAATATAATAACTTCTTCTATGTTTTTAGTGGTTATAATTTTAGTAAACTTAAAAATTAAATTGGTAAAAATTGGAGTTGAGTATTGAGAAGGTCAACCTAATTTCGTAGGGTTTTTTGACTACCGTAATTTTGAAGTTTATCAAAAAGGGAACTAAAAGAAATTTATATATTTAAAAATGAAATAAAGCACATTTGCAAAGAAAATAAATTGTTTATTTATTTGTAAATGTAAAACTAAAAAATAAATTCAGACACAATCTTCGGATACACATATTTATGACAAACCTAATTGTTGGAGGTTGTCTTATACATTTCTTGGTTATTGTTTGTTTTTCTCTTGTATGTGTGTGTGTGTGTGAAGTATGTGCAGTTGTTTTTGTTGACTGACAATTACAGTTTACATTGGATTAAATTTAGATGGTCCTATTATTAACGTTAATTCCAAATGATCATAATTAACTCTGTATTTAGATTTCCCATGCTTCATTCTTTAAAAGGTTTGTTTGCATATAAATATAGGTTGACCCAAACACTGAAAACATTCCACTTGCAAAATCTTGAATCCCCTTGAAATCGTCAGTTAATGGCCTACAACTAAAAAAAACTGTGAAAGTAATTTGAACTCCGGGTCAATATACGACTTTTTTACTTACTAATAATTGTAAATTCATAAATCATAGATATTACTAAATGTTTAACGACACACCTGTAGAATGGAAAAAGATCAGCATTCTTGAAACACTGGAGTACAGTGAATTTTACAGTTGAAATTGTACCCCAATTCGATTGTCTACATTTGTGAAATGCAAGAACATTCTGCAAATTGTAGAGTGGACTCTTTCATTTCATCCGTTTGACATAGAGTGATGTGGGGTTGTGAATATTTTCTTTATACCTAACAAGTTACATACATTTTTCATCAGATCGCTTGTAAAATTTGCACCTCGGTTCATTATCAAAACATCCGGTATCTCGTAAATGGTATTTTTTTTTACTTATGGTTCCAATGTTTGATCTTTCAATGAAATAAAGGTAGCATGTCTTGTAAAATGATCAAGTGCGTTTAAAATGTATTTATTATCATTTACCGATTTTGACATAGGGCCCAAAATATCCATACAGATTGTGCTATATGGTTTCCCTGGTTTTCTAAAAATGTCACCTAAAGGTGCTCGTATTTTCCACGTCCATTCTCTGACTGCAGGATTTACAAGTTATAACGTAGATATTGACATCAGTTTCTATGTTAGCCAAACAAAATGGTTTTTTATTCCAACGGTTTTTGTATGGCTGCATGACCTGAAGTTAGAATATCGTGATTTAAATTTATTATAATAAAGTACTATACCTTAATTTTCCGTCAGTGAACCTCTTTTTCTTTAATCTTGACGCGTTTCGAGATTTTTATCCCATCATCAGAAATTCCCTCTATGGATGGAGGTCGTCAAAACGTTAAATACACAAACACATACGCATAACACACAACACATTTAAAAAACACAGTCTGTAGATGCGCATCTTACGGCTCCCGGATATGCACTGGTTGTCCGTTGTTAAACAACACACAAAAACTATAATATGCCTCGGGCGTTCTGAATTATTATTGCTGCGTCATACAGTATATTCAAATCAAAGTTCAGTTGGTCATTCAATAATCGGTGTTCATTATTTGAATTTAATATTTTAAAAGCCTTGTAGATTTCATATTCTTCTACGGCATTCATAAATTTGCCTTTACTGCAAATCTTAATAGGTTTTAAATTGCTGTCAAAAGTCCGAGTAGCTATGGTCTTCGTCGATTAAATGACGCGCATAGTTGGATTGGTTGCCTGAAATAGTCTTTTTAGGCAGGTGTTCTTTAAAACCAACCTTGAAAGCTCTTCCCGTTTGGCCTATATAGAACTTGTCACAGCTATCACACGTTAGTTTATAGACACCTGTTTGGGCTTCTAATGGTTTATGTTTAAGGGGTTGGAGTAGTTTTTTAATGTCATTATTGGTGCGGAAGGCGATAGTTCTATTGATTTTTTTGAAAGTGGAGGTTATTATTTTAGGAAGAATGCTGCCATATTCTGTGGAAACAAATATAGATTTAGCTTTGTCTTTCGGTGGTCTTTTGGATTTATTGATGTGATTTGCGAGCAGCTTATCAATCATAGAAGCTTTGTAACCATTTCTTGTGGCGATATGTTTAATTATATTTAGTTCATTCTGATAATCTTGTGGTTCAAGAGGAATGGTGATTAATCTATGGATCATGCTGTTGTTTATCATAAAAAATTATTTTTTCAGTTTGTTTAAAACCTGATTGACAATTTTCTGTCCATTGAAATTTTACGTTGTCTTTAATGAAGTCGGATTTTAAAAATTTTAGAATATTTTTTTATGTGACTACAATAAAATCCGGTTAATCCTAGTAAGTTTTTTTATTTTTTAAATTTTAATTTTAATGTAACATCAGATATTTCTTGTAGAAACTCCATATTCAACGATTAAATAAAGCTAAAATTTCAAAATATTTTAATAATATATATGAGCTACAATTGTTTCGGCTTGCGGCATCATCGGGCATCTTTTGTTCCCGCAAGGCGAAACAATTGTAGCTCATTTATATTATTAAAATATTTTGAAACTTTGAAACTCTAGCTTTATTGCTTTATTTAATCCTTGAATCCTAGTAAGTGTTTGGTATTAGGATAGTTTTAGTTAGGAATATAGTCTAAGTTCTTTTTAAGAAGCCAGAATGAAAATAATTATTGTGACAGACCTGGAAAACTGACTAAATTGCTTACCTTACAAACAAGGCAGACGTCATTGATGCTACAATGATATATAAAACCTAGTGTGGCAGGATGGGTGGTCAATGGGCCAAGATTGATCAAGAGGTGCTGCAGGAATTCTAGAAGATAGCCAAACGGTCTTGGCGAGTAAGAGCCTCCTGGGAGAATAGTTTTTGAAGATAGCCATACGGACTGGGGGGGGGGGGAGTAATGAGACTTCGGACGAGCTTCCACAAAAATGCAAGCAGGGTGGAATCAAATCTGTGTCACAATAATTAGTCATTCTGGATTAATAGTAATAATAAGAATATTGTAGCATTGTAATAAGATTGGAGGTGGTTATTCTTATTAATAATTGTTAATTGAGTACTGAACCATTCGATTATATTGAAAATAAAGAACCTAGGCTGTTTAAAAGAACTTCCTAACAAAGGCTTCTAACATTTTTCACTGTTTTAGATACTAAGAAATTTTTGACTGCTTCTATCTTTTTCTGACCTGGCTTAATGCCATTTTCATTGATTGCAAATCCTAAATAATTTACCTCTTTTACTGTGAATTTACATTTTTTAAAGTTTATAGTCAAATATTGTTCTTTAAATCTGTCAAAAATTTTGGACATTGATGTCTTTACTAAAACAAATTACATCATCCAAATAAACTAAACAAATGACGTTTTTTAAACCCAGCAACACTATTCAAAACTCTTCTGAAAAAATGGCGGGGAGTTTTTTTTCCCATAGGGACTCTCAAATATTGATAAATGTTGTTAACATTTTACATGATACAAATCTTATTCTTATTAATTTTTTCTCTTTCCCACCCCCCCTTCTTACAAGGACAACCAGTCATTTCATTCATGATCACCTTTAGAGGGTAGTTTTTACTTTTTGAGTGAGTAGTTTTAATAACTCACATTTTAATTTGTACAATTTTAAGATCAATTTTACCATTTTTACTTCTCATTACTCTACTCTACATAACTAGATCGACTGATTGATAAAGAAGGAAGTGCTTTGACAATTTTTACAGCCTAGTAGTGAACTAGCTTTGAGGTGGTAATCTGAAGGAGTTTTGTTTAATATTGGTTTCTTAATTTAGTTGTTCAGAAGTTAACAAAATTTATTATTTAAACAATTTATTTAAAAGAAATCTTTTATTTTTTAAACGCTACTACCACAAACCTAGGATTTGGGTTCGATATTACTTGTTGACAGGAACTGGATCGATACACAGATGGTTTGGATTGTACTTAAGGCTATGACTTAAACCAAGTAATGGATTCACTATGTTCTCATCTATAGATGACTTGCTGGGAAAGGCGAAGGGACATCAGGAGGGCTTCATCGTGAAGAGACAAAGAAGGCTATGCATGTCACAAAAGAAGAAAGACAAAGTGCTTTCGCTTCTGAACAAACACAAGTGTTCAAGGAAATTGTATTCAGCAATTATCAAGTTGTAAAGTAATCTGGTTTCCCTTCGTCAATTACAAACATTTATACACATTACACAAGAGCAAAATTACTCCGAAACGGCAGTCGTTTGAACAACGCAAACATAATATTGACGACGGTAAGTCTTATATATTTGAATTAATATAACAATATTCAGAATGGCGAAAACAAATTATTATAATACATTTTTTTATGTTATTTTAATTTGAAAATTTGTAATGTCATGCAGAATTCAAACAAAATATTTGGTTCTAGGTTAGTTTTAGGTGTAGTAGACGATTAACAAGAATTAATGTTTTCTGTTTTTTTTTCTTTTTGACAACTCAGTTATTCTTAAAGCTAGAGAAAGAATAAAAAAATTATTTCACATTAAAGTAAAATATTTTGTCCCTTGTAAATAGTTTGTAAATTTAACGGATTTCGAGATATTTAATAAACGTTTTAATAGGCGCCATTTTGAAATGAGTATAATAAATAGATTTATTATTATTACTTTGGTCTTATTATTATTCTCAAATATGGTCTTTATAACAATAATTAGTAGTATGTAAAATTTCAACTCCATATCATTTATTGTTAAAAAGATATTATATTATTGTTAAAAACACAAAATGGCAGCTAGATAGAAAACTAATAATATTAAGAAGTATGTTTACATGAACTTTTTCATTGGTTTTGATGTGAGGAATAAGCTCCTGAATTCCTCAAACTTTTTTAAAACACTTTGTGTATAAGTGTTAATAAAATCAGTTACTATCAAGAAAAAAAATAATGTTATTGGTTTCATTTGAAAGGTTGATTGAAGATTAGTGAAATTATATAGATATAATAATTTTACTAACAAATTGTAAAACAATTTCCTTTTTTTGTATGAAAATATTATTATTTGTGGGAAAAATTACGAATTAAAAAAAATTACTATAGTTGGCGAATTGCCTATTAAAAGAAGTAACAAAACTCTTATAGGTTTACACTTGAGAGATAAAATCCATTGTTTAAAAGTTAATTAATACATACCTATTTAAGGGGGTGGGTAAATTGTTTTATTTTTTTGGCCATAAGTTGGTCAGTTTTTATTGAAGAAAAAACAAATAAAATTTAGCTTATTTAATTTCCTATTGAAAACCTTTAATATTTTTTTGTAAGGTGCATAGTTTTTGACTAAAAAATAAAAAAGTGCTCTAAAATAAGATGACACAAAAGAAGTTAGAAAAATAGCCAAATTTGGAATATTTATAACTAGCTTACTTTTTGACTAAATTAAAAGTCATTTGTTCTATTTCAAATGTTTTAAAAATCTTTAGACAATCATTTTTACAAAAGTTATTGTTTTTGAGAAATCTGCAAAAAACTGTTTTTTATCTGGGGGGATTATTGTTTGTTTTTTTTTGGATTTGGGGGTGTTCCAGTGAACATTTTTTCTTAATTTTTGTCTGGTAATAAGTACCCCAAATACTATCAAAAAATGAAATAAGATGTAAGCTCCATAGAATTTGGCATTAAAAGTCTATTTTTATTTGGCTAATATCAAAGTATGATATACAAATATTTATGTTGTGGGGTCAAGAAATTCAATTTACAAAGTACATGTTTCCTGAACACTTTTTATGATAGCAGCAGAAACTTAACAGTGGATATTTGTCGGTGGCAAATACAGAACTGAGGGATAAAATTTCTCTTTGAGAGCAAATTGGATTTTGTCACACCCAGAAAAAAATTAAAAAAAAATTTCATCGACATGCCAATCCCTTATCACGGGGACTACTGAAAGAAGCTTTTCAAGGTGCTTAAAACTAAAGACCAACATCAGTAGTACCATGGGAGACAACTATGAACTCAACGGTCAAGGCCATCAGTGTTAAGACGTCCTAAATCAATTCAGAAAGTCAAACCACGATGTGATGGAGAACCCTCGTAATTATGCATGCTAGAATGCAGACAATGTGTTTATTATATACAGACGATATGTGCCTTTCTGATATTTTATGTAGAAATAATACTAGGTAAAATATTTTAGTTTCTTAGTCAAATATATACATTTCAAAATTAATTCAGGCATTTTTTAAACTCCTAGTTGGGTATGCTAATGGAGTAAAAGTATACACAAAGTCTGTGACAGTATCGGACAATGTGTTTATTACTTAAATTTGAATTGTGTGTCATTAGATTTGAATAAATTCAGAATGGAAAATAACAAAAAACTATGTTTTTTTTTTTCATTTTTGTCTAATTTCAGTCATCTAGGATTACAACAAAACGCAAATTTTAAGTCATGTTTATGGTTGATAATTTACACAGACTAACACCTCAAAAAGTTGAACTCCCTCCTTCCGGTAAACGTATATTGAAGGTAGTCTTGCAAGCAACAAATTGTAGATAAGGCAAACATTGTACAACACCAAGTGGTGAAGAAATGGGCAAGAATTTTAAGAACAGATTTAGAAACCATGCTTTTGAAAATGATAGGATAGAAGAAAGATGGGACGAGATCAAAGATGTATTTCATGAATCTACCAAAGAATTATTAGGGTTGCCTACAGGATAATCATTGATATCCAACGAGACATGGGAAAAGATAAAGGAGAGGAAAAGATTGAAACAAAATGGGATCAAGCAAAAGGAGCAGGAAAATGGAGAACATCTATTGAGAAATAGATTACAAAACATAGAGAAGATGGGAAGTTTTAGAAAAGATTGAAGATTTTAGGCAGAAAGTCTTGTGACAGAAGTATAGGAAGCAGTTGAAACAGGAATGTTTAAGAACTGTAATAGATCAACAAGACACTGACAAATGAAAAAGCCAGTGGAGAACAAAGAAATGAACAATTTTTCTTCATTTCATCAAAATCCTTATTATAGAAACACAGTGAGAGCAGTGGCGGCGATAAGAACCCGCGGGCTCCCCGCAAATTTGTTCATCGGGCCCCCCCTCTCCCAATAATCTTTTCCCGGATGTTTAACTTTTCGCCGGCCGGCGCTGGTGAGTTACCGCGATGCGCGACGTAGCGATAGCTGCGTTACTTATCGGCCAATGGTAAACAATACACATACAGTACTTCGTATCATGACATTAATTAAATAATAAAAACAACACATTTTTGATGACACATTTTGGATGAATTCCATTTTCAAAACTTGTTTATAGTACGTAAATAGTTTTTTTTAAATGGAGTTCATTCGAAACGTGTCAGCCAAAGTTATTGATCTTATGAGTTACAGAAGAATGTAATGACTAATCAATATGGAAAATTGAATACGAGTTTTTCTTTCAATCTTAAAATTTGATTAGCTTTTAGTTACAATGATTATTTGTGTGTGCATTATTCCCTGAAAAGGGTCGCCATTCACCCTTTAAAAATCGCAAGCTCCTACATAGTTTATAAAAGTTCTTTGAAGCATTTACTGTTAAATTATTATTTCTTTTAAACTGAAATTTAATAATTACGACATTTTTTCTAAATTAAAATCTGTAGTTACTGTACTATTATAGTACTTTACACTAGTGTGTTGTACGTTTCCAATGTATCCTAGCATAACCATAAATCCAATCTATTTGTATCCAACCGAGATTCACTGATTGGATTGCAAAATGGTGATGGCAGGTCCCTTCCCTCTCTTCCCCTTCAACAACTCCAGGTAATGCATATTTAAACTTCGATTGAAATCCAACATCTCAATGTTGCCAGATTAAGTGTTTGGGAAAGGACATATTAGTTTCAGAACAAATTTTTTAGTTTTCAATGAAATATAAAAAACAAACTGAATCATATGAAGGTCACTTAAAGGACCTGTTATGGTAAAAATCTGTCACCATTTTGAAACTCAAAACATAATAAGCATTAAAAATATTCTGGAGCAACCTTGGAAAACAAAAAATAAAATAATAAAAAAATTACATTACTTTTTCGGAATATTGTATGGTATTCATACCGTCTTACACAAGGTGATTGATATCGATGTGCCAGCTGTTTTAGTTGGAAAATATTTGATGTATTAAAAAAAAGTCAAATGGCAACTCCCATGAACTTTTTACATTGCTTTTTTTGAGGGTTTTTAAATTTTGATACCATCAGATATTTTCCCAATATGACAGCCAATTAAAAAATGTGTTATAGAAGTACATAATATGTTTATGATGGTTTTAAATTTTACATATACCGTAATTTTAAGACTTTTATTTTTTTGTATTGTTTGATATATCCAACTATTTAGAAGCTTGAAAGTAGTGAAATACGAAATTTTAGGCTTTTTCAGAGGTCCAATTCCTGTATTTAAAACAGTTGAACAACAGCTAGTTAGTGATGTTTATTTTTGAACAGCTGATTATTAGTATGCTGACCACAGCCATAGTAAATAGATTGGTTTTCTAACATTCTCTGGCTAAGAAGAGCAATAAGCTACTCTATTAATTGAATTGTTGTATAATTTATTATAAATTTTATAAAAAAAAACGTTTTTAGAACTTAAACTTATAGGTTTACCAAAAAATCACAAGAACAAAAGTATATTTTCTAATCATTAAATTTTAATAGTATGTCATTAATCTTCATATTTAACAAAAATGTACTGAAATTGATACAACAGAAACTTTTTATTAGTGCCCAAATAGACGGTTCATTCGTAGGTTTTGTTGATAAATCTTGAAACACATTAGACTTTGATATTTCTAAGCTGCATTTGGGAAAATTTCGATCAAAATTGTTTATTAATTTGGGATGTAACGAAATGTACAGGTAGATAGAATTACATAAACCACTTGGATTTGGACTCGGAAGGAATGTTTTCATGAAAAACTTCAACATTGATATTCTTGTCCTAACACTATATACATGTGAAACGGTAATAAAAGTAGAAAACATAAAAAATAAATTTATTAAAACATTAATGAAAAGATTGATCTAATAATGAAACAAACTATCGTAATATCGATAAGAATCTGCTAATAGTGTAGTATGGTAGGATCTCAGTTGCCCTAAAGCATTCTCGGTGCACTTGACGTGATTAAACTAGCCTGAACCAGACTGAAATGCCCTTAGAGATAATACAGTTTGCCGTACACGTATTTCTCGCACCAATCGTGTTAGTTGTCACTGATATTGTTAGCTTAAAACACATTGGTAGCGAGTTAATTAAATTTAAAGTTAACCATAAACTCGTATATTTTTCTTACTGCATTAAATTGAACTCGCATACGGATATCGTTAAAGGGGATTAAAAAACGACGAGTGCGCCGAGTAGGGAGAAAATGATATCCCAAGATGGTTTGGTGTTGGTAAATTTAAAACGATGGTGTATTGTGCGAGCCGTGCAACTTCTAACAAAAATATCAGTTTAGACTGTATTGTGTTTTTGAAATGAAACTTTTTAACATTCGATCGAGCAACACACTACAGTGCAACTAATGGTAGTGTTAGATTTTCTAACGATTTCAGGGATGCTCGGGCTGGTTTAGCTCAACTGAGAAGTAAGAGTCGTTATGCTTTTATAGGCAGCTGTCAGCTGTGTAAAGTTTTCTTTCATCTATTCGTGTATCTCAAGGCCACGTATAAGGGTCGCCACATATCTTGATGTCAGAATCGGTGCTACTACCTATTCTGGAAAACTTGACTGTTTCAACGCCGCACCGAGTTGTTTGAAGAATTTATATAAAATCACATGTTGATGTTACAAAAACTTTTGATTTGCATTTTACTGTCAGTTGTGGGTTGATTGAGAGCAAGAGGAATGATTTGTGACTAGCCGATTGTACGATTGCAAGGTTTTATAAAAGTTAAATTAAATATTATGTAAAAAAGAAAAATTAATAAATAAAAACTAAGAATCTTATAAGCTATATATTTATCTGAGTTACATGTTATAAAAGTGTCACTGCCCTAAAGCTATTAGGGTATTTATGTACAATTAAAAAAATGAACCATGTGACATTTTTGTTTACAACTTAATTTGCAATATATGTTCAACAGAACAATAAGTAAATATGGTATAATTGGAGTTGATATAAGTGCGTGAGTCTATTTTCTGTTATTCTTCGTCTTCCTCCATTTGAAACTTAATTCTTTCATAATTCGTCTCAAACTTGTTACTCCCTTTGAAATCAGACAGTTTCAGTCGCAACTTTTCAACTGTAGGAACACATTTTTCAGATACCGGTACTTAAAAAAATTGTTCTGTTCTTCTGACAACTGCTTTGTCAAACCCATCCAGTTCTGTAATAAACTTTCTTGTCTCACTTATTTTATCTGGTGTAACGAATGATGTAACCTTACCAGGTGGCGTATCATTTAGTTTTACAGCTTCTTTTTAATTCAGTGAATAGTACTTACAGAAACACCCAGGAAAATAAATTAGCCGAAAAATAAACAAACAATGTTACAAAATCTGTACCTATTCACAAAAGATCCATTTGGGTCGCAGTAACAAGAGGCTAAATAGCGCCGTACGCCAACAAAAACACTAACTACAAAATCTGTAATTTACGGGAAATTTCTAATTCAATTTACCCAATATAAATATAACTTTTTTTCTTGGCATCTCTCCAAGCTTTTGGTTTTGTGTTATTCGAATGAATATGAATGTCCACCATCTAAATACCTGGTCTTCCTTTTCTTCCGCATTCTACCAACATTTTCACACTTCAGTCGCATTACTCGGACATCCGATTTGGTCAATAAGAATTTGTCCCTTATTAAGTAAGTTCTTAGAAATCATTTAAAAAAAAAACTTTACGTAACACTTAGATACCTCTATTGTCTATTTTTTTCTCTCAACACTTTAAATAAAGACTTAAGCTTAGGACTTTTCCATTAAATGCAATTCATTAACTAATTTTATTACAATATTATACACAATCAGTATACAGTAATCAATGTCTGTTATTTTCTTTTAGCTTATTTGGTGGTATAAATTCTATAGGCCTATCTTATTGGAAACAAATTATTAAAAAAAAAAAAAGCTTTTCTATGAACTATACCGGTATATATTAACATGCAGCCATACGGTGCTGCACTTAATTTAAATTAATATCTCCCTTAATTTTCTGCTTCTTCTTTCATAAACCCAAACATCATATACTTCCATCAACCCTTTTCTTAAAATTGTCATCTTCTCCTGTTTAAATAGAGAAATCATCCGTAGCAACATTAGCATGTTCATTAAAACAAAGCGATACGCCTGGTCAAAACATAACCAGCAAACTAAACCTCGTACCCCCCCCCCCCTATTATTCAATCGCCTCGGTAATTCTACGCATCCTACACAAGCTACATCTCGTTGTCATCTATTTACCTTATGATAGTGTTTACCCGTCAAGCTAGACTTTTCAGTTTTTGTACACGTAAATTATATTATTGCGTATATAATTTGCTATTACTAAACGGCAAGTGTTATTAAAAGAATGTTTTGTTAATATTATTTAATTCAAATATGTAATAGACTTATAAATAAATTTAAAAATCAGAAATTAATATAAATACATTTAACTGCACGTGTTGAGATGATATAGTTTTGAATGACATCGTACGGTAGTCGTTATACTTGGCGGTTTGCTGATGTATTAGCTCGTAAATTTTATTTACTAATGTCTTCTGAAAGATAAATATAAGAATTAGTGCCACCGAGGTAAAAGGCGATCGATGTTTTGACGTGAATACTTCTTACAATACTTTACGGGATTTCGTAGGTGAGGTGAATTCATCGGAGTGTCACGTCACGTCACGCGAGGAGCGTCACGATAATAGAATAAATGGTTTAAAGATGCGTTAATTAGAAGTTTCATTAGGAAAAAAAACTTTGTGTACTCATTGTACAACTTAAGTTGAGAGAAATTAGTCCGTTGGGCGCAAGTTGAACAGGGACACATCTCCATAAAATTTGGACCCTTTTCCACTCTTTTTTATCCTCCCTTTTCCCTTCTCCAGAAATTCCACTCACCACCACTCCCCTCAAAAATTCTATTGACTCTTGTTTTATTTCGACCGTCACTGATAGATTATTCAGGGTAGAGGTCTTTATTTTATTCTTTTCTTACCTTTGCACAAGGTGATCATTCCTAGAGGTTTCGCTTATAAGTAACAAGAAAAAAATACGTCTTTTAAATCTGTAAAATAAATTTATTCAGAAGGAACAATAAATAAAATACTATTACAGATACAGCAAAGTTTTAACCTACCTTACCCTGATCTTACTTAACCTATCCTTACTCTAACCCCATCCTCCTTACAAAGACGACGCGGTAAACCAATGTCATAATCCTCTTTTATGTATGCGAATACTTTAGACGGCGTGGCATAGCAGTTTTTTTTAAGCAATTTACGTTTAAAAACAACGATGATAAAAAAATAGACGGAATAAAAAAATATATGTTTTCTTTGTTAAATCAACAGGGGGGACAAACAGCTGCTATGCGGTAGTTTTAAAGCAGGATTTAGCGGTACTTCCATCAGTGTAAAATCCTGCAATCATTCGGTGCTAAACAACGGGGTTTATTTTGTAATGAAAGGGGGAAGGGGAAGGGATTTATTCAATCTCTGACTGACTGATTCAATAAAACGATGGCTCGTTGCATAAACTGACTAGGCTACATGAGGATTACAGAATACATTAAAAAAAAAATCACATATGCTCCTAATCTTAATACAATTTATACACTTTGAAAAAATATGTGGTTTAGTGATTGTAATCATAGCTTTAGGTCATGCAACTTTCTTGCTTAGGGGATCCTTCTTTCTCACAACCCCAGTAAAGTTAGTCCCTTAGAGAAGTCGTTTTGAGTAATCGAGCAAGCCTTAACCTTCGTAAGCGTATTATATCTTATTCTTCACTCTGATGCCATTATTGTCTGTTCCATCCACAAATGATATAGTCTCACTATTAGTTTATCAAATAGCTCTGTTTATCTTGATAACCTGTTTATAAACTGACTTTAAATTATACGGAGATTACAATGCCGACAAACGCGGAGATAGCTTTACCCCCTTTTTAGGCTAAAAACAGCTCTTAAGGGGGTTTAAGAAACTCTTGAGTTTGAGAAAATTACACGAACGTTTACATAGATTACGAAAAGACCAACGCATACAAGGCAAAAAAGCTTTTTTCCCTTTTATTGATAAACAAAACTATTTTAAAAGGGGAGATGGCTACCACCTTTTGTTGCGTTGTAGTGTTGTTTCTTTCGTAACTTTTATAACTATCATGTAGGCCTAATACGTTTTTTGGTTTGACTACGTTTACTCAAAACCAATTATTAAAAAAAATAGTATCCTTAAGGGCGAATTTTACCCAAAAGGGAGTAAAAGCTACTTCAGCGGTTCTCGGTGTTGTTTTCTTTTTTTATTTATAATCTCTGTTACTTTTTTTATAATTTTACTTTCTGATTGATTGTATTGGTTAAAAAAAATTACGAATTAAAAAAAAGTATCCAAAAGTGGGTTGACACATAAGAGGGTAAAACCTATTTCAGCATTTGTCGATGTTGTCTTTTTCGTAATCTACGTTAAATTTCGAGTCAGATTTTACATTGAGTGAAACATCAGTCTTGTTCAGCTGATTATTGATTATTATTTTGGTAGATCTTTTTGGGTATTCATTCCACAAGATGCATCCTTACATGACCCTTCATATGGTATTATTGTCACAAGATGCTTTCAATAGTCCTGAAATAAAGCTTCTTTTGGTGTTATTTTTACAAGATGTTTTAACAGTCTCTATATGTAGCTTCTTTTGGTATTATTGTCACAAGATGCTTTCAACAGTCCGTATATGAAGCTTCTTTTGGTGTTATTTTTACAAAATGCTTTCAACAGTCCTTAAATAAAGCTTCTTTTGGTATTATTTTTGCAACATGCTTTCTACAGTCCTTATATGAAACTTCTTTTGGTATTATTTTTACAAGATGCTTTCTACAGTCCTTAAATAAAGCTTCTTTTGGTGTTATTCTTACAAGATGCTTTCTACAGTCCTTATATGAAGCTTCTTTTGTTATTATTTTTGCAACATGTTTTCTACAGTCCTTATATGAAGCTTCTTTTGGTATTATTTTTACAAAATGCTTTCAACAGTCCTTATATGAAGCTGCTTTTGGTATTATTTTTGCAACATGCTTTCTACAGTCCTTAAATAAAGCTTCTTTTGGTATTATTTTTACAAGATGCTTTCTACAGTCCTTATATGAAGCTTCTTTTGGTATTATTTTTGCAACATGCTTTCTACAGTCCTTATATGAAGCTTCTTTTGGTATTATTTTTACAAAATGCTTTCTACAGTCCTTAAATAAAGCTTCTTTTGGTATTATTTTTACAAAATGCTTTCAACAGTTCTTAAATAAAGCTTCTTTTGGTATTATTTTTACAAGATTCTTTCTACAGTCCTTAAATAAAGCTTCTTTTGGTGTTATTTTTACAAGATGCTCTCTACAGTCCTTATATGTAGCTTCTTTTGGTATTATTTTTACAAGTTGATTTCTACATTCCTTATATGAAACTTCTTTTGGTATTATTTTCAGAAGATGCTTTCTACAGTCCTTATATGAAGGTTCTTTTGGTATTATTTTCAGAAGATGCTTTCAACAGTCCTTATATGAAGCTTCTTTTGGTATTATTTTTGCAACATGCTTTCTACAGTCCTTATATGAAGCTTCTTTTGGTGTTATTTTTACAAGATTCTTTCTACAGTCCTTAAATAAAGCTTCTTTTGGTATTATTTTTACAAGTTGATTTCTACATTCCTTATATGAAACTTCTTTTGGTATTATTTTCAGAAGATGCTTTCTACAGTCCTTATATGAAGCTTCTTTTGGTATTATTTTCAGAAGATGCTTTCTACAGTTCTTATATGAAGCTTCTATTGGTATTATTGTTACAAGATGCTTTCTACAGTCCTTATATGAAGTATCTTTTGGTATTTTTTTTACAAGATGCTTTCTACAGTACTTATATGAAGCTTCTTTTGGTATTATTTTTACAAGATGCTTTCTACAGTCCTTATATGAAGCTTCTTTTGGTATTATTTTCAGAAAATGCTTTTTACAGACCTTATATGAAGCTTCTTTTGGTATTATTTTCAGAAGATGCTTTCTACAGTCCTTATATGAAGCTTCTTTTGGTATTATTTTTACAAGATGCTTTCTACAGTCCTTATATGAAGCTTCTTTTGTTATTATTTTTACAAGATGCTTTCTACAGTCCTTATATGAAGCTTCTTTTGGTATTATTTTTACAAGATGCTTTCTACAGTCCTTATATGAAGCTTCTTTTGGTATTATTTTTGCAACATGTTTTCTACAGTCCTTATATGAAGCTTCTTTTGGTATTATTTTTACAAATAGCTTCCAACAGTCCTTATATGAAGCTGCTTTTGGTATTATTTTTGCAACATGCTTTCTACAGTCCTTAAATAAAGCTTCTTTTGGTATTATTTTTACAAGATGCTTTCTACAGTCCTTAAATAAAGCTTCTTTTGGTATTATTTTTGCAACATGCTTTCTACAGTCCTTATATGAAGCTTCTTTTGGTATTATTTTTACAAAATGCTTTCTACAGTCCTTAAATAAAGCTTCGTTTGGTATTATTTTTGCAACATGCTTTCTACAGTCCTTATATGAAGCTTCTTTTGGTATTATTTTTACAAGATGCTTTCTACAGTCCTTATATGAAGCTTCTTTTGGTATTATTTTTGCAACATGCTTTCTACAGTCCTTATATGAAGCTTCTTTTGGTATTATTTTTACAAGATGCTTTCTACAGTCCTTATATGAAGCTTCTTTTGGTATTATTTTTACAAAATGCTTTCTACAGTCCTTAAATAAAGCTTCGTTTGGTATTATTTTTGCAACATGCTTTCTACAGTCCTTATATGAAGCTTTTTTTGGTATTATTTTTACAAGATGCTTTCTACATTCCTTATATGAAACTTCTTTTGGTATTATTTTCAGAAGATGCTTTCTACAGTCCTTATATGAAGGTTCTTTTGGTATTATTTTCAGAAGATGCTTTCAACAGTCCTTATATGAAGGTTCTCTTGGTATTATTTTTGCAACATGCTTTCTACAGTCCTTAAATAAAGCTTCTTTTGGTATTATTTTTACAAGTTGATTTCTACATTCCTTATATGAAACTTCTTTTGGAATTATTTTCAGAAGATGCTTTCAACAGTCCTTATATGAAGCTTCTTTTGGTATTATTTTTGCAACATGCTTTCTACAGTCCTTATATGAAGCTTCTTTTGGTGTTATTTTTACAAGATTCTTTCTACAGTCCTTAAATAAAGCTTCTTTTGGTATTATTTTTACAAGTTGATTTCTACATTCCTTATATGAAACTTCTTTTGGTATTATTTTCAGAAGATGCTTTCTACAGTCCTTATATGAAGCTTCTTTTGGTATTATTTTCAGAAGATGCTTTCTACAGTTCTTATATGAAGCTTCTTTTGGTATTATTGTTACAAGATGCTTTCTACAGTCCTTATATGAAGTATCTTTTGGTATTTTTTTTACAAGATGCTTTCTACAGTCCTTATATGAAGCTTCTTTTGGTATTATTTTTACAAGATGCTTTCTACAGTCCTTATATGAAGCTTCTTTTGGTATTATTTTCAGAAGATGCTTTTTACAGTCCTTATATGAAGCTTCTTTTGGTATTATTTTCAGAAGATGCTTTCTACAGTCCTTATATGAAGCTTCTTTTGGTATTATTTTTACAAGATGCTTTCTACAGTCCTTATATGAAGCTTCTTTTGTTATTATTTTTACAAGATGCTTTCTACAGTCCTTATATGAAGCTTCTTTTGGTATTATTTTTACAAGATGCTTTCTACAGTCCTTATATGAAGCTTCTTTTGGTATTATTTTTGCAACATGTTTTCTACAGTCCTTATATGAAGCTTCTTTTGGTATTATTTTTACAAATAGCTTCCAACAGTCCTTATATGAAGCTGCTTTTGGTATTATTTTTGCAACATGCTTTCTACAGTCCTTAAATAAAGCTTCTTTTGGTATTATTTTTGCAACATGCTTTCTACAGTCCTTATATGAAGCTTCTTTTGGTATTATTTTCAGAAGATGCTTTCTACAGTTCTTATATGAAGCTTCTTTTGGTATTATTGTTACAAGATGCTTTCTACAGTCCTTATATAAAGCTTCATTTGGAATTTTTTTTTACAAGATGCTTTCTACAGTCCTTATATGAAGCTTCTTTGGTATTATTTTTACAAGATGCTTTCTACAGTCCTTATATGAAGCTTCTTTTGGTATTATTTTCAGAAGATGCTTTTTACAGTCCTTATATGAAGCTTCTTTGGTATTATTTTTACAAGATGCTTTCTACAGTCCTTATATGAAGCTTCTTTTGGTATTATTTTCAGAAGATGCTTTTTACAGTCCTTATATGAAGCTTCTTTTGGTATTATTTTCAGAAGATGCTTTCTACAGTCCTTATATGAACCTTCTTTTGTTATTATTTTTAGAAGATGCTTTCTACAGTCCTTATATGAAGCTTCTTTTGGTATTATTTTTACAAGATGCTTTCTACAGTCCTTATATGAAGCTTCTTTTGGTATTATTTTCAGAAGATGCTTTTTACAGTCCTTATATGAAGTTTCTTTTGGTATTATTTTCAGAAGATGCTTTCTACAGTCCTTATATGAAGCTTCTTTTGGAATTTTTTTTTACAAGATGCTTTCTACAGTCCTTATATGAAGCTTCTTTGGTATTATTTTTACAAGATGCTTTCTACAGTCCTTAAATAAAGCATCTTTTAATGTTATTTTTGCAACATGCTTTCTACAGTCTTTATATGAAGCTTCTTTTGGTGTTATTTTTACAAGATGCTTTCTACAGTCGAAATAAAGCTTCGTTTGGTATTATTTTTGCAACATGCTTTCTACAGTCCTTATATGAAGCTTCTTTTGGTGTTATTTTTACAAAATGCTTTCAACAGTCCTTAAATAAAGCTTCTTTTGGTGTTATTTTTACAAGATGCTTTCTACAGTCCTTATATGAAGCTTCTTTTGTTATTATTTTTGCAACATGTTTTCTACAGTCCTTATATGAAGCTTCTTTTGGTATTATTTTTACAAAATGCTTTCAACAGTCCTTATATGAAGCTGCTTTTGGTATTATTTTTGCAACATGCTTTCTACAGTCCTTAAATAAAGCTTCTTTTGGTATTATTTTTACAAGATGCTTTCTACAGTCCTTATATGAAGCTTCTTTTGGTATTATTTTTGCAACATGCTTTCTACAGTCCTTATATGAAGCTTCTTTTGGTATTATTTTTACATAATGCTTTCTACAGTCCTTAAATAAAGCTTCTTTTGGTATTATTTTTACAAAATGCTTTCAACAGTTCTTAAATAAAGCTTCTTTTGGTATTATTTTTACAAGATTCTTTCTACAGTCCTTAAATAAAGCTTCTTTTGGTGTTATTTTTACAAGATGCTCTCTACAGTCCTTATATGTAGCTTCTTTTGGTATTATTTTTACAAGTTGATTTCTACATTCCTTATATGAAACTTCTTTTGGTATTATTTTCAGAAGATGCTTTCTACAGTCCTTATATGAAGGTTCTTTTGGTATTATTTTCAGAAGATGCTTTCAACAGTCCTTATATGAAGCTTCTTTTGGTATTATTTTTGCAACATGCTTTCTACAGTCCTTATATGAAGCTTCTTTTGGTGTTATTTTTACAAGACTCTTTCTACAGTCCTTAAATAAAGCTTCTTTTGGTATTATTTTTACAAGTTGATTTCTACATTCCTTATATGAAACTTCTTTTGGTATTATTTTCAGAAGATGCTTTCTACAGTCCTTATATGAAGCTTCTTTTGGTATTATTTTCAGAAGATGCTTTCTACAGTTCTTATATGAAGCTTCTATTGGTATTATTGTTACAAGATGCTTTCTACAGTCCTTATATGAAGTATCTTTTGGTATTTTTTTTACAAGATGCTTTCTACAGTACTTATATGAAGCTTCTTTTGGTATTATTTTTACAAGATGCTTTCTACAGTCCTTATATGAAGCTTCTTTTGGTATTATTTTCAGAAAATGCTTTTTACAGACCTTATATGAAGCTTCTTTTGGTATTATTTTCAGAAGATGCTTTCTACAGTCCTTATATGAAGCTTCTTTTGGTATTATTTTTACAAGATGCTTTCTACAGTCCTTATATGAAGCTTCTTTTGTTATTATTTTTACAAGATGCTTTCTACAGTCCTTATATGAAGCTTCTTTTGGTATTATTTTTACAAGATGCTTTCTACAGTCCTTATATGAAGCTTCTTTTGGTATTATTTTTGCAACATGTTTTCTACAGTCCTTATATGAAGCTTCTTTTGGTATTATTTTTACAAATAGCTTCCAACAGTCCTTATATGAAGCTGCTTTTGGTATTATTTTTGCAACATGCTTTCTACAGTCCTTAAATAAAGCTTCTTTTGGTATTATTTTTACAAGATGCTTTCTACAGTCCTTAAATAAAGCTTCTTTTGGTATTATTTTTGCAACATGCTTTCTACAGTCCTTATATGAAGCTTCTTTTGGTATTATTTTTACAAAATGCTTTCTACAGTCCTTAAATAAAGCTTCGTTTGGTATTATTTTTGCAACATGCTTTCTACAGTCCTTATATGAAGCTTCTTTTGGTATTATTTTTACAAGATGCTTTCTACAGTCCTTATATGAAGCTTCTTTTGGTATTATTTTTACAAGATGCTTTCTACAGTCCTTATATGTAGCTTCTTTTGGTATTATTTTTACAAGTTGATTTCTACATTCCTTATATGAAACTTCTTTTGGTATTATTTTCAGAAGATGCTTTCTACAGTCCTTATATGAAGGTTCTTTTGGTATTATTTTCAGAAGATGCTTTCAACAGTCCTTATATGAAGGTTCTCTTGGTATTATTTTTGCAACATGCTTTCTACAGTCCTTAAATAAAGCTTCTTTTGGTATTATTTTTACAAGTTGATTTCTACATTCCTTATATGAAACTTCTTTTGGAATTATTTTCAGAAGATGCTTTCAACAGTCCTTATATGAAGCTTCTTTTGGTATTATTTTTGCAACATGCTTTCTACAGTCCTTATATGAAGCTTCTTTTGGTGTTATTTTTACAAGATTCTTTCTACAGTCCTTAAATAAAGCTTCTTTTGGTATTATTTTTACAAGTTGATTTCTACATTCCTTATATGAAACTTCTTTTGGTATTATTTTCAGAAGATGCTTACTACAGTCCTTATATGAAGCTTCTTTTGGTATTATTTTCAGAAGATGCTTTCTACAGTTCTTATATGAAGCTTCTTTTGGTATTATTGTTACAAGATGCTTTCTACAGTCCTTATATGAAGTATCTTTTGGTATTTTTTTTACAAGATGCTTTCTACAGTCCTTATATGAAGCTTCTTTTGGTATTATTTTTACAAGATGCTTTCTACAGTCCTTATATGAAGCTTCTTTTGGTATTATTTTCAGAAGATGCTTTTTACAGTCCTTATATGAAGCTTCTTTTGGTATTATTTTCAGAAGATGCTTTCTACAGTCCTTATATGAAGCTTCTTTTGGTATTATTTTTACAAGATGCTTTCTACAGTCCTTATATGAAGCTTCTTTTGTTATTATTTTTACAAGATGCTTTCTACAGTCCTTATATGAAGCTTCTTTTGGTATTATTTTTACAAGATGCTTTCTACAGTCCTTATATGAAGCTTCTTTTGGTATTATTTTTGCAACATGTTTTCTACAGTCCTTATATGAAGCTTCTTTTGGTATTATTTTTACAAATAGCTTCCAACAGTCCTTATATGAAGCTGCTTTTGGTATTATTTTTGCAACATGCTTTCTACAGTCCTTAAATAAAGCTTCTTTTGGTATTATTTTTGCAACATGCTTTCTACAGTCCTTATATGAAGCTTCTTTTGGTATTATTTTCAGAAGATGCTTTCTACAGTTCTTATATGAAGCTTCTTTTGGTATTATTGTTACAAGATGCTTTCTACAGTCCTTATATGAAGCTTCATTTGGAATTTTTTTTTACAAGATGCTTTCTACAGTCCTTATATGAAGCTTCTTTGGTATTATTTTTACAAGATGCTTTCTACAGTCCTTATATGAAGCTTCTTTTGGTATTATTTTCAGAAGATGCTTTTTACAGTCCTTATATGAAGCTTCTTTGGTATTATTTTTACAAGATGCTTTCTACAGTCCTTATATGAAGCTTCTTTTGGTATTATTTTCAGAAGATGCTTTTTACAGTCCTTATATGAAGCTTCTTTTGGTATTATTTTTGCAACATGCTTTCTACAGTCCTTATATGAAGCTTCTTTTGGTATTATTTTCAGAAGATGCTTTCTACAGTTCTTATATGAAGCTTCTTTTGGTATTATTGTTACAAGATGCTTTCTACAGTCCTTATATGAAGCTTCTTTTGGTATTATTTTCAGAAGATGCTTTCTACAGTCCTTATATGAAGCTTCTTTTGGAATTTTTTTTTACAAGATGCTTTCTACAGTCCTTATATGAAGCTTCTTTGGTATTATTTTTACAAGATGCTTTCTACAGTCCTTAAATAAAGCTTCTTTTGGTATTATTTTTGCAACATGCTTTCTACAGTCCTTATATGAAGCTTCTTTTGGTATTATTTTCAGAAGATGCTTTCTACAGTTCTTATATGAAGCTTCTTTTGGTATTATTGTTACAAGATGCTTTCTACAGTCCTTATATGAAGCTTCTTTTGGAATTTTTTTTTACAAGATGCTTTCTACAGTCCTTATATGAAGCTTCTTTGGTATTATTTTTACAAGATGCTTTCTACAGTCCTTATATGAAGCTTCTTTTGGTGTTATTTTCAGAAGATGCTTTTTACAGTCCTTATATGAAGCTTCTTTGGTATTATTTTTACAAGATGCTTTCTACAGTCCTTATATGAAGCTTCTTTTGGTATTATTTTTAGAAGATGCTTTCTACAGTCCTTATATGAAGCTTCTTTTGGTATTATTTTTACAAGATGCTTTCTACAGTCCTTATATGAAGCTTCTTTTGGTATTATTTTCAGAAGATGCTTTTTACATTCCTTATATGAAGCTTCTTTTGGTATTATTTTCAGAAGATGCTTTCTACAGTCCTTATATGAAGCCTCTTTTGGTATTATTTTTACAAGATGCTTTCTACAGTCCTTATATGAAGCTTCTTTTGGTATTATTTTTACAAGATGCTTTCTACAGTCCTTATATGAAGCTTCTTTTGGTATTATTTTTACAAGATACTTTCTACAGTCCTTATATGAAGCTTCTTTTGGTATTATTTTTACAAGATGCTTTCTACAGTCCTTATATGAAGCTTCTTTTGGTATTATTTTCAGAAGATGCTTTTTACAGTCCTTATATGAAGCTTCTTTTGGTATTATTTTCAGAAGATGCTTTCTACAGTCCTTATATGAAGCTTCTTTTGGTATTATTTTTACAAGATGCTTTCTACAGTCCTTATATGAAGCTTCTTTTGGTATTATTTTTACAAGATGCTTTCTACAGTCCTTATATGAAGCTTCTTTTGGTATTATTTTTACAAGATGCTTTCTACAGTCCTTATATGAACTTCTTTTGGTATTATTTTCAGAAGATGCTTTTTAAAGTCATTATATGAAGCTTCTTTTGGTATTATTTTCAGAAGATGCTTTCTACAGTCCTTATATGAAGCTTCTTTTGGTATTATTTTTACAAGATGCTTTCTACAGTCCTTATATGAAGCTTCTTTTGGTATTATTTTTACAAGTTACTTTCTACAGTCCTTATATGAAGCTTCTCATTAACTAGTTTTACAATTCATGTTGGAAGCATCTATGAAAGATCAACAATAAAACAGCTATTATTCATCAACATTCATTTCGTAGTTCATGCTGTAGTCCTAAGAAATCTCAAAAAAAGCAAAAGTGAAAGCTGAACAAATGATTTAAAATATTTAACTTTTTTAAAGTTTTTTTCCTGTGTTTCTACTCCAATTTTAGTTAGTTATTTTTGGTCTTTGTGACTGAAACTGCTCCATTAAGAATATTTAAGAAAATAGATTATATAACTTTTATACAATGTATGATTTGGTTACAAAATATCGTTTAGATAAAACTCGTTTAAAATCAAGACAAAGCTCTTCTCGTTATATTTGACTTTAAATTTAATGAAAAAACACTTTCCATTTTGTAAAGTAACGTACATATCTCTCACTCACTCTCACGCTATTAAACTAATGTGATGTTCAAGCCCTTGAGACCACCGTTTTTATCCCTTTTCATTATCTCATAGGGGTGTTTAATGTAAAGGTATTTATCAGGAAATAAATTAAATGAGAACAAAAAACTGAGTTAGAAAATATCCGAAAGGTTTTTTGCGAACAAGTTTGGGAAATGATTGTTTGGAATAACTTACTAAAGTATTTTTGTGTGTTATTTGCTAGTGTCTAACCTAAAGATTTAATCAAAATTTTTAGTGATAGTGGTAAAATGTTATTAGTTTTTACCTTATGAACATAGAGCAAAATATGGATTGGAAACGAAAATGATATCTTTTATGTTTAGCGAAGTATTTGTTTTAAAGCCTTTGTGGTGATGTGTCTTAATTCTGTGTACAGCACTACAACCCAAAAGTTGAATGTCTTGGAGTGATGTGTCTTAATTCTGTGTACAGCACTACAATCTAAAGGGTGAATCTTTTTGGAGTGATGTGTCTTAATTCTGTGTAATTTTGAGCATTACGATTCAAAGGATGTATGTCTTGGGAGTGATTTTTCTTTATTTTGTGTATTCGATGTCTTTGGAGTGATGTGTCTTAATTCTGTGTACAGCACTACAATCTAAAGGGTGAATCTTTTTGGAGTGATGTGTCTTAATTCTGTGTAATTTTGAGCATTACGATTCAAAGGATGTATGTCTTGGGAGTGATTTTTCTTTATTTTGTGTATTCGATGTCTTTGGAGTGATGTGTCTTAATTCTGTGTACAGCACTACAATCTAAAGGGTGAATCTTTTTGGAGTGATGTGTCTTAATTCTGTGTAATTTTGAGCATTACGATTCAAAGGATGTATGTCTTGGGAGTGATTTTTCTTTATTTTGTGTATTCGATGTCTTTGGAGTGATGTGTCTTAATTCTGTGTACAGCACTACAACCAAAAGGGTGAATCTTTTTGGAGTGATGTGTCTTAATTCTGTGTAATTTTGAGCATTACGATTCAAAGGATGTATGTCTTGGGAGTGATTTTTCTTTATTTTGTGTATTCGATGTCTTTGGAGTGATGTGTCTTAATTCTGTGTACAGCACTACAATCTAAAGGGTGAATCTTTTTGGAGTGATGTGTCTTAATTCTGTGTAATTTTGAGCATTACGATTCAAAGGATGTATGTCTTGGGAGTGATTTTTCTTTATTTTGTGTATTCGATGTCTTTGGAGTGATGTGTCTTAATTCTGTGTACAGCACTACAATCTAAAGGGTGAATCTTTTTGGAGTGATGTGTCTTAATTCTGTGTAATTTTGAGCATTACGATTCAAAGGATGTATGTCTTGGGAGTGATTTTTCTTTATTTTGTGTATTCGATGTCTTTGGAGTGATGTGTCTTAATTCTGTGTACAGCACTACAATCTAAAGGGTGAATCTTTTTGGAGTGATGTGTCTTAATTCTGTGTAATTTTGAGCATTACGATTCAAAGGATGTATGTCTTGGGAGTGATTTTTCTTTATTTTGTGTATTCGATGTCTTTGGAGTGATGTGTCTTAATTCTGTGTACAGCACTACAATCTAAAGGGTGAATCTTTTTGGAGTGATGTGTCTTAATTCTGTGTAATTTTGAGCATTACGATTCAAAGGATGTATGTCTTGGGAGTGATTTTTCTTTATTTTGTGTATTCGATGTCTTTGGAGTGATGTGTCTTAATTCTGTGTACAGCACTACAATCTAAAGGGTGAATCTTTTTGGAGTGATGTGTCTTAATTCTGTGTAATTTTGAGCATTACGATTCAAAGGATGTATGTCTTGGGAGTGATTTTTCTTTATTTTGTGTATTCGATGTCTTTGGAGTGATGTGTCTTAATTCTGTGTACAGCACTACAATCTAAAGGGTGAATCTTTTTGGAGTGATGTGTCTTAATTCTGTGTAATTTTGAGCATTACGATTCAAAGGATGTATGTCTTGGGAGTGATTTTTCTTTATTTTGTGTATTCGATGTCTTTGGAGTGATGTGTCTTAATTCTGTGTACAGCACTACAATCTAAAGGGTGAATCTTTTTGGAGTGATGTGTCTTAATTCTGTGTAATTTTGAGCATTACGATTCAAAGGATGTATGTCTTGGGAGTGATTTTTCTTTATTTTGTGTATTCGATGTCTTTGGAGTGATGTGTCTTAATTCTGTGTACAGCACTACAACCAAAAGGGTGAATCTTTTTGGAGTGATGTGTCTTAATTCTGTGTAATTTTGAGCATTACGATTCAAAGGATGTATGTCTTGGGAGTGATTTTTCTTTATTTTGTGTATTCGATGTCTTTGGAGTGATGTGTCTTAATTCTGTGTACAGCACTACAACCAAAAGGGTGAATCTTTTTGGAGTGATGTGTCTTAATTCTGTGTAATTTTGAGCATTACGATTCAAAGGATGTATGTCTTGGGAGTGATTTTTCTTTATTTTGTGTATTCGATGTCTTTGGAGTGATGTGTCTTAATTCTGTGTACAGCACTACAATCTAAAGGGTGAATCTTTTTGGAGTGATGTGTCTTAATTCTGTGTAATTTTGAGCATTACGATTCAAAGGATGTATGTCTTGGGAGTGATTTTTCTTTATTTTGTGTATTCGATGTCTTTGGAGTGATGTGTCTTAATTCTGTGTACAGCACTACAATCTAAAGGGTGAATCTTTTTGGAGTGATGTGTCTTAATTCTGTGTAATTTTGAGCATTACGATTCAAAGGATGTATGTCTTGGGAGTGATTTTTCTTTATTTTGTGTATTCGATGTCTTTGGAGTGATGTGTCTTAATTCTGTGTACAGCACTACAACCAAAAGGGTGAATCTTTTTGGAGTGATGTGTCTTAATTCTGTGTAATTTTGAGCATTACGATTCAAAGGATGTATGTCTTGGGAGTGATTTTTCTTTATTTTGTGTATTCGATGTCTTTGGAGTGATGTGTCTTAATTCTGTGTACAGCACTACAATCTAAAGGGTGAATCTTTTTGGAGTGATGTGTCTTAATTCTGTGTAATTTTGAGCATTACGATTCAAAGGATGTATGTCTTGGGAGTGATTTTTCTTTATTTTGTGTATTCGATGTCTTTGGAGTGATGTGTCTTAATTCTGTGTACAGCACTACAATCTAAAGGGTGAATCTTTTTGGAGTGATGTGTCTTAATTCTGTGTAATTTTGAGCATTACGATTCAAAGGATGTATGTCTTGGGAGTGATTTTTCTTTATTTTGTGTATTCGATGTCTTTGGAGTGATGTGTCTTAATTCTGTGTACAGCACTACAACCAAAAGGGTGAATCTTTTTGGAGTGATGTGTCTTAATTCTGTGTAATTTTGAGCATTACGATTCAAAGGATGTATGTCTTGGGAGTGATTTTTCTTTATTTTGTGTATTCGATGTCTTTGGAGTGATGTGTCTTAATTCTGTGTACAGCACTACAACCAAAAGGGTGAATCTTTTTGGAGTGATGTGTCTTAATTCTGTGTAATTTTGAGCATTACGATTCAAAGGATGTATGTCTTGGGAGTGATTTTTCTTTATTTTGTGTATTCGATGTCTTTGGAGTGATGTGTCTTAATTCTGTGTACAGCACTACAATCTAAAGGGTGAATCTTTTTGGAGTGATGTGTCTTAATTCTGTGTAATTTTGAGCATTACGATTCAAAGGATGTATGTCTTGGGAGTGATTTTTCTTTATTTTGTGTATTCGATGTCTTTGGAGTGATGTGTCTTAATTCTGTGTACAGCACTACAATCTAAAGGGTGAATCTTTTTGGAGTGATGTGTCTTAATTCTGTGTAATTTTGAGCATTACGATTCAAAGGATGTATGTCTTGGGAGTGATTTTTCTTTATTTTGTGTATTCGATGTCTTTGGAGTGATGTGTCTTAATTCTGTGTACAGCACTACAACCAAAAGGGTGAATCTTTTTGGAGTGATGTGTCTTAATTCTGTGTAATTTTGAGCATTACGATTCAAAGGATGTATGTCTTGGGAGTGATTTTTCTTTATTTTGTGTATTCGATGTCTTTGGAGTGATGTGTCTTAATTCTGTGTACAGCACTACAACCAAAAGGGTGAATCTTTTTGGAGTGATGTGTCTTAATTCTGTGTAATTTTGAGCATTACGATTCAAAGGATGTATGTCTTGGGAGTGATTTTTCTTTATTTTGTGTATTCGATGTCTTTGGAGTGATGTGTCTTAATTCTGTGTACAGCACTACAATCTAAAGGGTGAATCTTTTTGGAGTGATGTGTCTTAATTCTGTGTAATTTTGAGCATTACGATTCAAAGGATGTATGTCTTGGGAGTGATTTTTCTTTATTTTGTGTATTCGATGTCTTTGGAGTGATGTGTCTTAATTCTGTGTACAGCACTACAATCTAAAGGGTGAATCTTTTTGGAGTGATGTGTCTTAATTCTGTGTAATTTTGAGCATTACGATTCAAAGGATGTATGTCTTGGGAGTGATTTTTCTTTATTTTGTGTATTCGATGTCTTTGGAGTGATGTGTCTTAATTCTGTGTACAGCACTACAACCAAAAGGGTGAATCTTTTTGGAGTGATGTGTCTTAATTCTGTGTAATTTTGAGCATTACGATTCAAAGGATGTATGTCTTGGGAGTGATTTTTCTTTATTTTGTGTATTCGATGTCTTTGGAGTGATGTGTCTTAATTCTGTGTACAGCACTACAATCTAAAGGGTGAATCTTTTTGGAGTGATGTGTCTTAATTCTGTGTAATTTTGAGCATTACGATTCAAAGGATGTATGTCTTGGGAGTGATTTTTCTTTATTTTGTGTATTCGATGTCTTTGGAGTGATGTGTCTTAATTCTGTGTACAGCACTACAATCTAAAGGGTGAATCTTTTTGGAGTGATGTGTCTTAATTCTGTGTAATTTTGAGCATTACGATTCAAAGGATGTATGTCTTGGGAGTGATTTTTCTTTATTTTGTGTATTCGATGTCTTTGGAGTGATGTGTCTTAATTCTGTGTACAGCACTACAATCTAAAGGGTGAATCTTTTTGGAGTGATGTGTCTTAATTCTGTGTAATTTTGAGCATTACGATTCAAAGGATGTATGTCTTGGGAGTGATTTTTCTTTATTTTGTGTATTCGATGTCTTTGGAGTGATGTGTCTTAATTCTGTGTACAGCACTACAATCTAAAGGGTGAATCTTTTTGGAGTGATGTGTCTTAATTCTGTGTAATTTTGAGCATTACGATTCAAAGGATGTATGTCTTGGGAGTGATTTTTCTTTATTTTGTGTATTCGATGTCTTTGGAGTGATGTGTCTTAATTCTGTGTACAGCACTACAATCTAAAGGGTGAATCTTTTTGGAGTGATGTGTCTTAATTCTGTGTATTCTATTAACTCCATTACAACACAAAGGTTGGATTTCCTTGGAGAGATGCGTCTTAATTCTGTGTAGCCTACTCTACTACAACATAAAGGTTGGATGTTTTTGGAATGATGTATCTTGATTCTGTGTACTGCACTATAATTCAAACATTAGATTGGATATCTTTAGAGTTATCTGTCATAGTTCTGTGCACTGCACTACAACTCAGGGTTGGATGTTTTTGGAGTGATGTGTCTTAATTCTCTGTCCTACACTAAAATCCAAACGTTAAATCGATTTTGACATATTTTGACAATAATGTGGGAAAATCATTCTTTTCTTGTGTTGATATGATAATTTAAAACTTGTGAGTAGCTGCTGTGAGAGCGAAAGTTAAAATAGTCTTAATTGAATGGTTTTAATTGAATTTCGCTCAAATGTGGCATAAATCAGCAAAACGTATTTGTTACTATTTAACCAAAATTCGAACGATAAAAAAAAAAAAAAATCAGAGAATGATATAAAACCCTTAATTATTCAAAATAGAATATCTCATTTGATGCAATGTTAATATTTATAGGCCCTAACCAAAAATAGAGTATTAAAGCTCTAGTAAAAAAAAAAAAGGTTTAGGGATAATAAACACGAAAATGAACCTTCACTGACGTCAGTAAAACTATATTTCAGCCAAATACGATAAACTTATGACGAGTTTACAGAATAAGCAAAGCTAACCATAAATATCTTTACAATGTTTCATTTTTGCAAAAAAAGTTTATAACCCTCCTTCGATATGACGTCATATGAAATAATAAATGATATTTTTTTCTGGTGTATAAATAATATATAGGTACATTTTTGAGGATGTAGATGTTTGTATGAGAAAGTTAGTGCTATAATTCTGCACCGGTTGGTCTTCTAATTCTGAAGTTATAAGGTCAAAAATGAAGTTGTTCTGTTGTTGTTTATGATTTCATTTTTTATTGTAGAAAACACTTTGACTGCAATGGACGTATATCTTGAAGAAATGTATTTCTTAAATCTAAAAATGTTCTGCCATTTTGAAATTTACCAATTTACCAATGTGTTAAAGATTTCTTTTTTAACATGTTTTATATAAATAAATTAGTAAAACCTTGAACATTGCATAGTCTTGGGCATCGTTGTTTTCAGAAGTAGATCTTAATAGGTAACATTTCTGTATTGGTGGACTCATAGACTAGATGGAAAATTTATCATAACATAAGAAAAATCTGGGGTCCGGAGCGTTTTGATTTTATTGTGTTTTAGCCATCAGAGAGACTAAAAACCTTAAACTCGGCGTTGACTGGAAGCCATTATTATTTAATTTTTTTGTTGATAAATTGCGATTCTGTGACTTGTTTAGGTTTTGTAAATACCTCGACTACTATAAATTGGGTTGCGACAGAAAAAGTGTCAAATTGTTTGTAATTTTAGAAAAAATGTGTAGATCAAAACTATGTGTAGAAATTTTGTTACCTACAAAAATTATAAACTCTTGTCATTGTTCATTTTTTAAAAATAACATCGGGTAGTATGCTTTTATTTAAAAAAAAAAAATGTGGCAAAATATACTTTTAACTGTTTTAAATAAGGGCGCTAAATTTCATTTTGAAATATTATAAAAGACAGCTATAAATCCAATTTTTGTAAAAATTTGGTTTTGTTGATCATTTTTGAGCAAAATATCAAAGAGCAAAAATTTTATTAAAAAATAATATGTTTTCCCGTTAAAAGCGGAAATTTTAAACGTTCTGCATCTCGTCTCGGATCATAACCATATAATGATGCTTCAATGCAATTTTACCCTGAACTAGCCTATGTATGCTGGGTTTTGTGCTCTTCAGTTATAACATCGATTTGAAAGAATTAAAATGTACCAACGAAAAATAAAATAAAATAAATCTATTTAAAAAGATAAAGAAATTTGTAGATTTATTTATATAAATTAAACGTTCCTAAAAATCCTATATAAAAAAAAAAAAGTTGTTGATCTACGATGTTTTCCAAATAATTAATTACAAATACAAATTCTCAGCTCTCTTTTGTAATATTTGAAACAAAATTTGGTTTTCATATTAAAAAAAAAGTAAAATTATATTTATCCTAAATTTTTGTTAACGTATACGCATTCAAATCAAAGTTGTTCAGAAGAAACAAAACATTTTCCATTCCACAGGTTTGTAATTGTTTAGGTTAAGATGTTCCTTCAAAAAATTCTAACCTACACAGTTTAGTAGAGATATTATTAAAAATAATTGAACATATTTTCCCGTTTCGATCGTACTTGCTTCTGCCGAGGTATTTTTTTAAAACAGACTGAACCACATAACTGAAACAACGCATTTTATAAAATTTATTAAATAAATATGGCTTCCCGTAACGCCAAATTTGAGTATTGACTTTTGTTGTTGGGTAAATTTATTAATAAAGTGGATCCCACATTTCTCCTTAGTCATGAAACCTTTTCTGTTAGTGATTCTATTATTAACAATTTTCTAATAACTTCACCACTAATAACCCTCTTCTTTAACATAACGAGTTTTTTGCCAACTTTTTTTATTTTGGTTGTGTAAAAATTTCTTGTAACCTTAGTCTGTAAGCTGCCTTCTAAATAAATATTTGAGGACCTACCAAGTGTGTTATTATTGAGTTTAATCAATTAATAAGAATAATAATAACACAATAGGTTTTATCATTGATTTTAAACTTATTATCAATGTTTTAATTCACTGTAGATCCTATATTGGTAAAGAAGTCAAATTTATATTGTTGTCAGCTTTGAAGTGTTTAGATGTAAAAAACTCTTTGTTTTCAGTTATATTGATATCAAAAGTATTTACGATGCACAAACTTTCCGTGAAAATATAATGCTGTGTTTTTATCGAAGAATTTCTTGTGAGTTAAAATCTGGAATTCCTGGTACAATATGATAAATTTGGGACTAAAAGAATATTTTTGAAAAATATAATAGGTGTTCCAGAAGAAGTTACCAACGAAACAAATTATTCATGAAATATTCTTCATCGAAAGAACAAAGAATACAGAATTAGTGGCCCTAGATGCATGGAGTAACAAGCCCTCTCTAAGAAATGTTCGAACTCCTGCAAGAAATATAATCAGATTGCAACCAAGAGTACGAGGACCAATCCAGCATGAAAGAGGTTTGGCAACTATTATTCCATCAAAAGATGATAAATGCAGTTCTAGAAAACACTAATAGAAAGATTGAGTCTGTAAGAGCGGGATTGTCAGAGAAAACTATAGAAACACAGACATTGAGGAATTGAATGCTTTTATTGGATTATTGGTTGCAGCATCAATTTTATCTTCAATCTTCAAATGAAGAAAAAATATCACACAAAACAAGCTTTCAGTAGGCCAATTTATTCCTCAGGGATGTCAGTAAAGAGGTTTGAGATCCTACTCATGTGTTTGAGATTTGATGAAGCAAGAACACGTCTACAAAGAAAAGAAAGAGACAAAGCTGCTCCAATTTCTGAATTATTTGACCAACTAATTTTATGAAACAAACGCGTATATTCTGTTTCTTCTGAGGTTACTATTGATGAAATGCTCATACCATATTGGGGAAGGTGTAGCTTCAAAATATTTATGCCAAAAAAGACAAAAAAGTACATAAAAGTTATCACAATATTTCTGTTTTTAAAGTGTTGGTAATAACAGTGAAATAATCTTCCTGAAAAGGTGTTTAAAAAAAAGTTACGAATAATTTATTCTGTAAGGAATTCAAACCATGATATTTTCATTTTAGTTTACCTGCATTAAAGCCAGCTTATACACTGCAGCAGCAGTAGTATTGTGGTTAGTATTGATGGATGTCTGCCTCTGATAATGGGAAATACAGTATTGTTTAGTGTAATAAGCCTAGCTGTATAATACAAATAATTTTTTGTTAAAGTTTTTTAATAATTACATTAAATAATACGAAATGAAAACATTTATCTGTTGTTATAAAGTCTTTCGACTTTAAATAGTTTCTAATGTTGCACGTTGAACAACGAAAAAATATCTAAATTTGAACAAATTTTTAAAATCTTTCAAAACATCAAAAGCTTGAAGTGTCATGGAATATTTGGTAATTACTTTATATTTGGTTTTTATATAAAATGGAACCTAGACTATTTTTGTATTTAATGAGGAAACATTTCAATTATTGTTAACAACCAAATTTACATGTCAGACTTAAAGAACAGATAATCAAGTCCACATTTTCCACCTTAGCTTTGACACAGTCTTATAAATAAAGTAAATGTATATAATTTTGTATCATTATAATAAATAATGTATTATATAATCTTTCGTTCAGGATTCATTTAACCATTGACTGAGTGATTTGTTTTACTTTACAGTCAGAAAGTTTAGAGAACAAGTTTAGTATTTTGTGAGACAGCATAAAATCGTGAGCTAAGTATGTCTGCTTTTCAAATTAACAATTAAAGCTACTACCTCTAAGAAATAAATCATTACATTTCAAAGCAATTTTGACCTTTTTATGTGGGATTAATCTCTTTCAAAATACTGACCTCACCTCGAAAGGTTGATAAAAAAATCTCGTTAGTAAAGATTGGGCGAATCTCCTTCATATTTCGCTTAAAGTGATAGATTCAACTTGGAAACAAAACAAGAAATATAAAAGTGACTGTACAGTTTGAAGGTTGAAAGAAGACGGTATATTACTATTAGTCTTTAGTAAACTGTACTTTCAAAAGGTAAAGAATAGGCTACTGTAGTTTTTTTAAGAGCGTACATTTTCAAGGGTAAAAACTCTACACTTCCAAGGGGGTAAGAAAACTATTTTCAGAGCGTGAAAAGACTATTTTATTTTTCAATGATATTTTTCAAGACAGATTACATTTCCAAGATAGAAAAAAAACCGGTACAATTTGAAGGGTTAAATACTTCTGTATATTTACAAAGGTTGAAAAAGAGTATTTGTTTCAAAGGTTAAGAAGACTCCACATTTCGCATTGTGAAAAACTATTTTATTTTCCACACGTACAAAAGTGTGTTTATTTACAAGAGTAAAAGACTACTGTATATTGGCATGAGAGAAAAAAACTGCATATTATCAAGGATGAAGAAGACTGGCAATTCCTAAGCGTGTACACAAAACGTATGTTTCTAAACATTAAAAACTACTGTATATATATTACAGTAGTTTATATATATATTTATATATATATTACAGTATATATATATATATATCTACGAGTATAAAATGATCGTACTTTTACAAGGGTGGAACACAGATATATATATATTTGTAAAAGCGTAAAAATGTCGACATTTCCAAGGGTGTAAGAAAATTGTAAATTTTGGTTTAATATGGTTGTATATTTCTAAAGATTTAAGAAAACTGTGTATAAAAAACCTATGTTGTTTGAAAAGTATAAATTTCCTTAGTTTTACATACATTTTTAACGTTGTTATAAGACTGTTATTTACAAGTGGGTGTGTGTAAGAAAATTGTACGTTTAGGTCTGGTCGTAGAACGATTGGCACACATTTTTAGCCGATTTGGAATAGCACGACTGGCACAATCATTAGAGCGGATTACCGCCCGGCCAGGTAGTAGCAGCCAGGTAGCCAGAAAGCGGGAAAATGGGAATTGTTTTGTCTAACCTAACCAAGCATGAACTAAACATGTTTATAATCATATTCCTTTATTTACGGATAAAGCCACTTTTAAAAATATACAAATAAAATATACAGTAAACATTAATTTTAAGTAAATTTGAAAATACGTGATATTACGGGCAAATGACTGTCGTGCAGAGTTGACGGGGAATTATAAAATTCCCGTTTTCCCTCGTTCGATGGCGTCTACCTGGTCGAGCGGTTCTGCCAATCGTGCCTTTTCCAAGCAGGCGAGTTGACCCTAATTATTCCGCTCTAATGATTGTGCCAATACTGCCATGGGCAGAAGGTCCAAACATGTGTGCCAATCGTCCCGTTCCCTTAGGTCTAAGAGGGTTGTATATTTCTAAGGAGTTAAGAAGACTGTATATGTTCAATGTTGTTTAAAAAGTGTACATTTCCTAGGTTATACATAGATTTTTCTAATGTTGTTAGAATACTGATATATCCAATTGTGTACTTTTTGGTATAAGAATGTAGCATATTTTCATAGGCTTAAGTAGTCTGTATATATTGATTAAATGGTGTATGAAAAGCATACATTTTCTAGGTTGTAAGTAGATTTTTCTTATGTTGTAAGAAAACTGTTATATTATCCAAGTGTGTACAAAGATTGTACAGTTCGGTCTTAGAAGATTGTAAATTTACAAGGGTGTAATAAAGCTACTCATATTCAATTATAAGAGGTTATATCGGTGAAAAAATAGGGTACATTTTCAATGGTGCGAGAGAACCGTATTTTCAAGGAAGAGAGAACATTGTCCAGTAGTGAGACTCATTAATATTTTCAAAAGTAAGTAAAGTAGACATTTAAATCGGTGTAAAAAGCTGTACATTTCTAAGGTTTAAAGACTTCAGTATATTTTTGGAGATACAACAAAACTGTATTTAAGGAGAATTGTGAAAATAAAAATTGTACATTTCTAATTTTGAGAACTTTTTGTAGATTTCCAAAAGCGTAAAATAATTGTTTCCCCCCTTTTTAAAAAGGAGTGCAATATGATTGTGTAGTTGCAAAGTTGAAAGACATCCTTATATTTCTAAATGAACAAATGTTGAATCCAATTTGGTCAGTCAAAGATTAAATAGATAAATTTACATTAATTAAAACAACAATTTTTTAGTATAAACCACAATACTGTATTTTAATTGAAACTTGCCGACCATGGTTTCGCTAGTTTAAACATTGTCAAGGACTTTTACAAGAATGAAACAAAAAAGTACACTGAACCTCTTTGTTTCATTCTTGTAAAAGTCCGTGACAATGCTTTTAACTAGCGAAACCATGTTAAAATTTTAACAAGCAAGTTTCAATTAAAATATTGTGGTTTATACTAAAAAATTGTTGTTTTAATTTATTTAAAATGGAATACCACCAAGTACCTACGGTCTTTAGCATAAATAGATAAATTTACGTAAACAGATTTTTTTGAAACATTGTGTATATTTGTGTAACAATAAGTAATGGCTATGACTTAAATCAATGACAGAAGGAGGACATTCTGGGGCTATTTTCTACTTGGAATCAGCAGATACAAATTGGGGATAAAAGCAAAACCCTTCTGTGGACAAAACAAAGTGATACTTGTCTGCCAGTAGACAATGCGATTTGTCAAACATGTGGTGGGTACTTTGCAGGCATTCTTGGACATTTTATGTGAGGGAATATTTGGTCTTCATGTTTTATTCTTCTTAAATATTTTATATGAACTTCATAATAAATAGTTATTACATTTATACTTCAATATTTAATATAAATTTGTAACTATTTTATATATTTTAAAAGTAAATTCATTATCTATCTATACTATTATATAAATGTCTGTCTATTATTATTATACTATGTCTGTCTGTGTGTGTGTTACTCGATCACGTAAAAACTACTGGACCCATTAGGTGAAATTGTACATGGGCATTCCTAGGGTCCCTGGTTAACACCAAATAGGCCTATTTTTATTTAGAAATTCCATCAGGGCAACGCCCCACTGGCCTTGAAAACTCCCTTAACACTCAATACAAATATACGTCAACCCCGTACGAAGGACGGGTACTCTGCTAGTGGGTCGTAGAACGATTGGTACACATTTTTAGCCGATTTGGAATAACACGACTGGCACAATCATTGGAGGGGATTAAGAAGGGTCAACCTGTAAGGTTCGGAAAGGCACGATTGGCACAACCGCCTGGCCAGGTAGTAGCAGCCAGGTAGCCAGAATGCGGGAAAATGGGAATTGTTTTGTCTAACCTAACCTAACCTAACCAAACCTAACCTAACCTAACCTAACCAAGCAATTTTTAAGTTTTGGTACACAATCTATTTTTTAAAATTAATACGTACTGAAATGAATGTTACAGTATTAAACATGTTTATAATCATATTCCTTTATTTACGGACATAGCCACTTTAAAAAACATACAAATAAAATATACAGTAAAAATTAATTTTAAGTAAATTTGAAAATACGGGATATTACGGGCAAATGACTGTCGTGCAGAGTTGACGGGGAATTATAAAATTCCCGTTTTCCCTCGTTCGATGGCGTCTACCTGGTCGAGCGGTTGTGCCTTTTCCAAGCAGGCGAGTTGACCCTACTTATTCCGGTCCAATGATCGTGCCAATACTGCCATGGGCAGAAGGTCCAAAAATGTGTGCCAATCGTCACGTTCCCCTGCTAGAGTTATATATTATTATCACATACTCATTATTCATCCTGATATAATGTTTGTCATACCAGCGACAAAAATTGAGATGTCAACATGAAATTTGGTGTAGAGGACAATAGATTGTTCATTTTAAAACTGATTGAAATTCAGAAAAAAATATAATTATTAATGTCAAAATGGCTGACTTTTGTTTATATCTCGTGTTATTCAACTTATAATTACATAACAAGTTGCAGACTTCAATTCTGCATGTCCCTACAATGACAATAATTAGTAAAGTTATTGTCAAAAATGTAATTTCGAACCCTAACTTGTCTTCTAAGAAGGCATTGTGATATTCGTATAGTTACAAGATTCAGCTGTGCCGAATCACTAAAACAATCATAGTAAGTGGAGGCTCCTTCATAAGTGTAAAACTTTGTGGCCGGCAGAGTCGAGACACAAACATGAGCGAAGTGAGTGGAGACCTTGGAAAATATACACATCACCACTAGGGCCTAGCCGATGTCGAAAAACTAGTCATATACACAATTACAAACGTGTGTAACAACTGTTTTATATAAACTTACCTCAGAGGACAAAGCCCTTTGAACTACCATTACAATTTATTATTACCTAAACGGCACAAGAATCCAACTTTAGAACATTAAATTTAGACGGTCTTACATTGTATGATAAGGCTGGGTAGGTACTATGACGATGTACATCAATTTGTCTGTTGTTTTAAAATAAAAATAATTAAAAATGAAATCAATCATCAACACATTCGACTGTTTATTTAAAAAAAAGTTAACAACGAAAATAAAAGATTACGTGAAAAACAATTGTAAATAGTTTTTCTTAAAATAATTATAATAATAATTTCAGATTTGCACGACACTAGCGCTCCCCCCCCCCCCAATGATCTCACAACTTGTCACGTGTATCGGAATCATCAAACGATATATCGTCGTTAAACGCGTTATGATCCCAATAATGATCACCCATTTTAATTGTTGGGATCGTAATATGTCAGTAAAATTTATCCTAATTCAATCTGTGTTATTCGTTGTAATACTGAACTATGTAACTGTGGTTAAAGAGAAGCGAAGCGATCAAAGTTCTTATAAAGTCAATCAGTAAAGTGATTAAAGTTTCTAATTAGTTATTAGCAAAAGGTTGGACTTCCTAACTTAAACGTTGGTGTATTAAGACTGAACATTTATTATTAGGATTATTGAATATTTTCTTATTGATAACAATAATAATAATGATTCATTGTCTTTATATAGAATCTCACAAGTAATAAATTAACGTAAACAATTTATCAATACTCTTTGTAATTTATGTTAAAATTTTTCAGTTCAAATAAAATTGACTAAATACCAATAAATTCTACAGACAATCAATCAATACTGTTTGTAACTTACGTTACAATTTTTCAATTCAAATTAAATTTACTAAATACCAATAAATCATACAGACAATTTATCAATACTCTTTGTAACTTACGTTACAATTTTTCAGTTCAAATATTATTTACTAAATACCAATAAATCATACAGACAATTTATCAATACTCTTGGTAACTTACGATAAAACTTTACAGTTCAAATATTATTTACTAAATCCTAATAAATTCTACAGACAATTTATCAATACTCTTTGTAACTTACGTTACAATTTTTCAGTTGAAATTAAATTTACTAAATACCAATAAATCATACAGACAATTTATCAATACTCCTTGTAACTTACGTTACAATTTTTCAGTTGAAATTAAATTTACTAAATACCAATAAATCATACAGACAATTTATCAATACTCTTTGTAACTTACGTTACAATTTTTCAGTTGAAATTAAATTTACTAAATACCAATAAATCATACAGACAATTTATCAATACTCCTTGTAACTTACGTTACAATTTTTCAGTTGAAATTAAATTTACTAAATACCAATAAATCATACAGACAATTTATCAATACTCTTTGTAACTTACGTTACAATTTTTCAGTTGAAATTAAATTTACTAAATACCAATAAATCATACAGACAATTTATCAATACTCCTTGTAACTTACGTTACAATTTTTCAGTTGAAATTAAATTTACTAAATACCAATAAATCATACAGACAATTTATCAATACTCTTTGTAACTTACGTTACAATTTTTCAGTTGAAATTAAATTTACTAAATACCAATAAATCATACAGACAATTTATCAATACTCCTTGTAACTTACGTTACAATTTTTCAGTTGAAATTAAATTTACTAAATACCAATAAATCATACAGACAATTTATCAATACTCTTTGTAACTTACGTTACAATTTTTCAGTTCAAATATTATTTACTAAATACCAATAAATCATACAGACAATTTATCAATACTCTTGGTAACTTACGATAAAACTTTACAGTTCAAATATTATTTACTAAATCCTAATAAATTCTACAGACAATTTATCAATACTCTTTGTAACTTACGTTACAATTTTTCAGTTGAAATTAAATTTACTAAATACCAATAAATCATACAGACAATTTATCAATACTCCTTGTAACTTACGTTACAATTTTTCAGTTGAAATATTATTTACTAATTCCTAATAAATTCTATAGACAATTTATCAATACTCTTTGTAACTTACGTTACAATTTTTCAGTTGAAATTAAATTTACTAAATACCAATAAATCATACAGACAATTTATCAATACTCTTTGTAACTTACGATAAAACTTTACAGTTCAAATATTATTTACTAAATCCTAATAAATTCTATAGACAATTTATCAATACTCTTTGTAACTTACGTTACAATTTTTCAGTTGAAATTAAATTTACTAAATACCAATAAATCATACAGACAATTTATCAATACTCTTTGTAACTTACGATAAAACTTTTCAGTTCAAATATTATTTACTAATTCCTAATAAATTCTATAGACAATTTATCAATACTCTTTGTAACTTACGATAAAACTTTTCAGTTCAAATATTATTTACTAAATCGTAATAAATTCTACAGACAATTTATCAATACTCTTTGAAACTTACGTTACAATTTTTAAGTTGAAATTAAATTTACTAATTACCAATATATCATACAGACAATTTATCAATACTCTTTGCAACTCATGTTAAAAGTTTTCAGTACCGTACCAATAAAATTAACTAAATACCAATAAATCCTACAGACAATTTTTTATTATCATAAATAAAAATAGTTTGAAAATACGAGGCAGGTTTCATAGTTTTGGAACATACTCTATATAAAATAATATATACCTCACCCGATAGGAAAGAGAGTGATTTAACTCAAGACTACATGAAAACACTTATAGATCTAGTTAGTATCTTACGGGATTACATCGCCCATACTGTGAGCCCCAGAGGGCCGGTATAAGTGATCAAGCACAACGAGATCTTGTTTTAATTCGTCCGTTTTTAATTTCGTATGTGTTTTGTTAATGTAGGAATAAGATTTTTACACCTAGGCCGGTAGATGTGTGTACAGTGTTATAAAAGGATAATAATTATAATTACGGTTTTAAAATGATGTCCATTAGGATTAGTTAATTAGTTAATTAGTTAGGTTTTGGCATGGACGTGGTGTTCGGACTAAGAATGCAGTTTGAACTCCAAAATATTATTTTTAATCGTGTGAACGAGCAGAAATAAAATGAAATGAAAAATGAAATTTGAACTGTTTTCTAAAAGTTAACGAAAAATATAAAACTGCCTCACTCATTTGTTTTATTTCACAAAACCTTTTCGAGTTTAAAGGTTACTAAACAAATTTCAAATACATTATTATTATTTACACAAGGAATGTTACTTGATGTATGCATCAATATCAATTAAAGAAAAATGTAAAATAAAGGATTTTTTTTTCAGTTAAAACTGGATTCCAGTGTTAATGTATATTGATGAGTACAGCATATTTACAATCACTGCAAAATCATAATGTACGACGCAATTCTCCCAACATAAATTTAGTTTAGTTATTTTCTGTGTGATTGGTAACCCTGTGTTCATTAGCTGTGGTATTATTTACAGGTTTATGAATATTGTTGTGTGAACGTAGCATGCTAGGCAGTGACCGCATTGTGTTTATAAGAATGATTTATTGGATGTATTAAACCAAGGAGCTATGTTGCAATTTAGAGAATCACTTGTTACAATATTGGTACCACGTTATTTAACATTCACTGTTATGAATTAAAACTGGATTAAACAATTAATATATCGTTATAAAACTCACAAACCACTTCGTATGTACTCACTAGGTCTCAACTGTTAATTTATATCAAGTATTATAAAAGCTGTTAAAATCAATGTCCCTTGTTAGAAATTCTTTAAGTACGTATCTACACCGATTTTTATTTAAACATGATTTGAATCAGACAGATTAAGGATAAAAATTCTTAAAAACTAATAAACTAAAGTATAGAACACCTGCATGTGTTTTCCTCTTAGATTCCTCCATTAGAAATTGTAAGGGTCAGCTATATTTCTGTCTAAAACATACTCTTAGTACTTATTAGATAGCTTTGTAATGTGCACAAGATTTCAAATATCGTGGATCAGTATAAACCCATAATAGTGTTGATGAAGAAGAACAAGATTAACTGAAGTCAAAGAGGTGGGATTTGTCATGCTAAATCTATTAAGATTAAAATCATTGTCTAAAACAATATATTTGTTTGTTTCTAGTTTAAATATGAAAAACCTTGTAGTCATCATCGCAAAGAGATAAAACAGAGCATAAAATTTCCCTTGCTCTAGAATAATCTATTAGCGTCAGAGTTGGAAAAGAACAAGAGACCTGATAGGCAAGATAAAAGAGTGGGATCTGATCCAAGGTTGATGATGAAAGTTGTAGCTCTATATATATAATTTTATTTTAATTTCGTTTTCATTTTATATTTATTATAGTTTTCACTTTATTTTATTGTTTACATAAATAACGATGTATATAGTAAGAGTACACAAACAGTATTTGTTAAAGATGATTTTTCTTTGTCTTAGTTGTTTGTCATCAAGCCCATTACTTTATTCAACAAACGAGAGAAAACTCAATTTTCCCCAACATCCACAATATTTAAAATTAAGACGACTTTTTAGTTAATACATTATATTTTATGGGCAAGCCTATTGCAGTTCAGTGTTATACAAGTTTGTGAACAACTGAAGATAATGACTTAATCATTGAAACGTGTCTTGTTTCAAATAAAGTTTTCGTCTTGGTAGATTGTTTTTTGCTCAAATTTGGTCATTGAGGTTTCCACAGAAATCGGTCCTTTCAAGTGAATATGGAACTGTATGTGGCGGTTTCATTGGAATTGGTTTAGTAGTTTCCAACAAAAATAAACCACAGAAAGTTGGACAGAAGGTGTTTTGCTGTTATAAACAGTCGAGTACATGGCAAATTTGTTTTTGTGTTGTTTCTTTTTTATCTAGAGCTTAATTTGAACAGTTTCAAAAATAATCTAAATTTGCGTCAACGATGTTTTTATTATTTTTTTCTATTATTTATGAAGATTCTTCTTTACTTATGATTGCGGACGGAAAATGGATACATTTCACACACAGTTGCCTACGAATGAAATAAGAACAAAAATGGCGGAGAGATGTTTTTGAAACTTTTATAGTAGGAGCCCTGCGCATATCTACGTGATGATAAAAAAGCTCAAAACCTAACCTTACCATTTTTTTTTCTTCTTCTTTTTATGTACTGATTTGACTTTATTAACCGCATAAAGAGGAACAAAAATGACCTGCCATTATGGTGAATTATACTTGCCAGTTTTAGGGTTAAATTATGTAATTTCTCAAAATGATCTCTACCAATTTCGATTAAATTTTATTGATATGTGAAGGTTAATGACCCTAACCAGTGTGCAAAACCACAATCAAATTATCGGTAAAAAATAATTGGGAAATACTAAAATGGACCTGGACGACATAAAAATTTAATTTTTACATGTGGTGTAAGTTTCGATTTTATTTAAATGTATTAATATCTTATAAATTAATCCACAAAATTGGGGCTGCTATTAAGGTTGATTTTTACTCTTTTATTGAAAACTTACCGAATTTGTTTGGTTAGTATTTGGCTGTTAAGGAAGTTTGTACACTATTTTTGGACTTTTTATTTCTTTGGATGTTATTATTGACAATAAAAACTGAACAGTAAAATATCAACTGAAATATCTACACTTCAGAAGATTGTTTACTACTGGGTATGGAATAAGAATGCTTTTATGATCTAAGTATGATTAATAAACAATTAAATATTATTAATTAATAAGAATAATTGATCACATAACATTAACATATTTCAAACGTAATTTCTGTTATTCACTAAAGTTTGTATCACTGACAGCAGTTAACAAAACTGAGAAATTATTGTTTCACTGAACTGTCTAAACTTCTAGAATAATTGTATTTGTTCACTAGGGATGTTATTACTGACAACAATGACCTGAACAGAGGAATAATTGATGAACTAAATCTCTACTTTTGCGGTGTTATTCTGTTTGTTCATTTTTAATGGAATTATTCATGTTATTACGGAATATAATGACCTGAGAAGCACAAAAATAATTGATCAAACCAAACTTCCGAATACTGTAGCATGTCTATTTGCTCATTAGCGATTAGATAGAATTTATTTGATCAGTGGGATCAATTTCAACTCAATTTTCCACTTATCGTCATCTATCTTCCACATATTGGTACAAGTGATCAATTAGGGATTTGACGTTTCTTTCCGTTTTTGCTTTGAAAGTCTTCCTTTAGGGTAGTTTCGATAAATTCTATAGTTAGTTTTCTATTTTTCATATTTTAGATATTTGTTCAAGTTTTCCTGTTAATAATTGTCTCTATCTTAAATTCTTTCATCATATTATCGTTTATTCTTTTTGAATAACATTCTATTCGGCGCAACCTGTAACAAATTTCACATCTATAATAGTTTTTCTAGAATCAGAAGAAATAGTGATTGTCAAAAATCGAAAATGCGCCTTTATTTTGTTGTCGAAAACGTTTAGACTCAAGAATACTATTTTTATTTTTTCCAACAACACCAAACTGGCCATCTGTTAATATTTCCAAAATGGTTATATTGTGGAAATTTAAGACACTTTCAACCAGTATTTTGATTCTTATGGGCTCAGTTTGCAGCATAAAGTCTGTAATTTGGACGTCGATAAATAGGTTTTTTGACATAACAGTATGCGACCAATATGAAAATGTTATTCCCTAACATTTGATCAAAGTACTAAATTTACATTACCCTACAATGACGGGTACATATTTTATAGCAATACAAACACTTTGTGAATAATCATGAACTCAACTGCCTCAAAATAACCATTTTTTGACTGGGAATTTTAAAACTTAAACTGTCGTAGTAGTTAATCCAATAATAGACTGATGTGGTGAAACAAAGCAAATTCGATGTAAAGTATTCTAGTTTTTTCCAATCATCACTGGGAAACGAATTTGTTAAATAGTTTAGAAAAACTGGAAAAATACTTTTTTTTCTTCTTTCACTACCAAATTTACCGCATATTTTGTAAGAATTTGAGACTATTTCAACCTATATTTCGATTTTTATGGGCTCAAAATTGCGGTATAAAGTATCTACTTCGGAGTCGATAAAAACTTTTTAAACTATATAAATAAAGTATGCAACTATTCTTATTTGGTAGGACTCACTGGTCCTACGTGAGTTGGGGATTTTAATCAGGTTTTACAAAATTTTATGCACTTGAAAGTCTGGTTTGACCAAAATACTCTTACAGTAATCCAAAGGATAGTTTTGAAATATGCGGGAACGCTTATTCTCCATTTTGTGCTTAGGTATGTTGAATTGTACTAACCAACATTAATATCTAAGACTTATTCTTGATAATAAGTTCCTTTGGTCTCCAGATATTTCATATGTTAAACAGATAATTAGAAATTTATCATTTGAATTTATGGAAAAACATTTAACAATGCTTATTTACAATTTGTGAAGGACTAGCTTGGGGGAGGAGCTCTCTCCTCTGTGTTACAACTGTTGGCGGTTACTTAACGAGCTTTGTGTTTAGTTGATCTTTTATTTCAAGATTTTCAGGTTTAGATATTGAAAGATATTTTGTATTGTAAATCAGAGATAACACAAAAATCTTTTTTGAAAATGTATGCATGTGCAACTAGATATAAAAACAGTTTTGGTTTTACTACATTTGTATGGACGGATAGGAGAGAGAGAAAATATTTTTTTTATTGAGCTCATATCTTACATAGAAACATCCCAATATATATAACAGAGCAGCACTGTTAATAAATTTGGTTTAGCAGATGGTTGGGAGAAATGGAAAGAGAAGCGTTAAATTTACTGATTGAGTCCAGCATATCCCATCTTGCTGTTTTAGTGTTGGTTTTGTTTGTCAGATTTATTGTTTTTTTTTAATCTATGTGGTAGAGAGCATAATATGACATTTATGTCTTCAATAACTAGGATCATTAGAAACAAACATTTTTATAATTATTGAATTTCCGTCAATGTTTTATCTCACTTATGTAATGGTTCGAAAAATCAATGTAGTAATTTTTGCAGATATATCTGTTTTGAGAACTCTAAAAGAAAAAAAAAAGAGTTTTTGAAATGATGTACGTGCAGTGCTCTACAACCCATACATGTGGACTAATTTGAATAAAATTTGGTATATAGTATATCTTGATCACATTTCAAGTATATCTTGGTCATACTTTTTTCGGTAAGTTTAAATTTGAGGATACCTGCCATAAAAACGCACAAAATTACGATTCTATCAAAATCGGCTCTAACAATTTTGATCCAATTTTGCTCAAATGTAGGATCTAAGGACCCAAACAAAACCGTTAATTATCGGTAAAAAACCAAAAATATCGGCGAAATTATAAAAAGTAATTTCTCAAGATTGACTCTACCGATTTCTTTCAAATTTTAGTTAAATATAAAGCTAAATGGCCGTCATCCGTGTGTAAAATCGCAAGTAAAAAAACATTCGGTAAAGGATTAATTTGGGTTCTAAGTTGTACATAGTATGTGGCGGAGACTCCACTCGTCACGTTGATATTAGTAAATCGACACAAATTCCGGATTTCGTGACAGAGTTCGAGATTAGATTACAAATAACACACACGTTGAATAACCCTCGAGACATGACACACAAAAAACTGTTAAGAAAACTGGCATTTTTACATTATCAATTAATATTTTCTCAATTTCAATAAGGTTTCTATATAAACACACTATTATAGTTCGCTATACCAAATTGCATGAACCTATAGACATTTTTATGACAGCTATCGTGCTTTCGTAAGGACGAAAACTACGACGGACTTCACTTTCCTGAGGCCTTGAAACGTGAAGATCAGTTAAAATACAGAGTTTGAAAGTTTTTACGGTTACCAAACTTACCCTGTATTCTGGGTAAGTAAAATACTTCGTACAACAATGATCTGAGTACATTCATAACTGATCAACTCAGTGTCCTGTCCATCAGGAGTAATTCGTTTTGTTCAACGTGGTTGGGTTAACTCTTGGCTTACCAGACAACAATGATCTGAGTACATAACTGATCAACTCAGTGTCCTGTCCTTCAGAAGTAATTCGTTTTGTTCAACGTGGGTGGGTTAACTCTTGGCTTACCAGACAACAATGATCTGAGTATATAACGGATCAACTCAGTGTCCTGTCCTTCAGAAGTAATTCGTTTTGTTCAACGTGGGTGGGTTAACTCTTGGCTTACCAGACAACAATGATCTGAGTATATAACTGATCAACTCAGTGTCCTGTCCTTCAGAAGTAATTCGTTTTGTTCAACGTGGGTGGGTTAACTCTTGGCTTACCAGACAACAATGATCTGAGTATATAACTGATCAACTCAGTGTCCTGTCCTTCAGAAGTAATTCGTTTTGTTCAACGTGGGTAGATTAACTCTTGGCTTACCAGACAACAATGATCTGAGTATATAACTGATCAACTCAGTGTCCTGTCCTTCATGGAGTAATTCGTTTTGTTCAACGTGGTTGGGTTAACTCTTGGCTTACCAGACAACAATGATCTGAGTATATAACTGATCAACTCAGTGTCCTGTCCTTCAGAAGTAATTCGTTTTGTTCAACGTGGGTGGGTTAACTCTTGGCTTACCAGACAACAATGATCTGAGTACATAACTGATCAACTCAGTGTCCTGTCCATCAGGAGTAATTCGTTTTGTTCAACGTGATTGGGTTAACTCTTGGCTTACCAGACAACAATGATCTGAGTATATAACTGATCAACTCAGTGTCCTGTCCATCAGGAGTAATTCGTTTTGTTCAACGTGGGTGGGTTAACTCTTGGCTTACCAGACAACAATGATCTGAGTATATAACTGATCAACTCAGTGTCCTGACCATCAGGAGTAATTCGTTTTGTTCAACGTGGTTGGGTTAACTCTTGGCTTACCAGACAACAATGATCTGAGTATATAACTGATCAACTCAGTGTCCTGTCCTTCAGAAGTAATTCGTTTTGTTCAACGTGGTTGGGTTAACTCTTGGCTTACCAGACAACAATGATCTGAGTATATAACTGATCAACTCAGTGTCCTGTCCATCAGGAGTAATTCGTTTTGTTCAACGTGGTTGGGTTAACTCTTGGCTTACCAGACAACATTGATATGAGTATATAACTGATCAACTCAGTGTCCTGTCCTTCAGAAGTAATTCGTTTTGTTCAACGTGGGTAGATTAACTCTTGGCTTACCAGACAACAATGATCTGAGTATATAACTGATCAACTCAGTGTCCTGTCCTTCATGGAGTAATTCGTTTTGTTCAACGTGGGTGGGTTAACTCTTGGCTTACCAGACAACAATGATCTGAGTATATACCTGATCAACTCAGTGTCCTGTCCTTCAGAAGTAATTCGTTTTGTTCAACGTGGGTAGATTAACTCTTGGCTTACCAGACAACAATGATCTGAGTATATAACTGATCAACTCAGTGTCCTGTCCTTCATGGAGTAATTCGTTTTGTTCAACGTGGTTGGGTTAACTCTTGGCTTACCAGACAACAATGATCTGAGTATATAACTGATCAACTCAGTGTCCTGTCCTTCAGAAGTAATTCGTTTTGTTCAACGTGGGTGGGTTAACTCTTGGCTTACCAGACAACAATGATCTGAGTACATAACTGATCAACTCAGTGTCCTGTCCATCAGGAGTAATTCGTTTTGTTCAACGTGATTGGGTTAACTCTTGGCTTACCAGACAACAATGATCTGAGTATATAACTGATCAACTCAGTTTCCTGTCCATCAGGAGTAATTCGTTTTGTTCAACGTGGGTGGGTTAACTCTTGGCTTACCAGACAACAATGATCTGAGTATATAACTGATCAACTCAGTGTCCTGTCCATCAGGAGTAATTCGTTTTGTTCAACGTGGTTGGGTTAACTCTTGGCTTACCAGACAACAATGATCTGAGTATATAACTGATCAACTCAGTGTCCTGTCCTTCAGAAGTAATTCGTTTTGTTCAACGTGGTTGGGTTAACTCTTGGCTTACCAGACAACAATGATCTGAGTATATAACTGATCAACTCAGTGTCCTGTCCATCAGGAGTAATTCGTTTTGTTCAACGTGGTTGGGTTAACTCTTGGCTTACCAGACAACATTGATCTGAGTATATAACTGATCAACTCAGTGTCCTGTCCTTCAGAAGTAATTCGTTTTGTTCAACGTGGGTAGATTAACTCTTGGCTTACCAGACAACAATGATCTGAGTATATAACTGATCAACTCAGTGTCCTGTCCTTCATGGAGTAATTCGTTTTGTTCAACGTGGGTGGGTTAACTCTTGGCTTACCAGACAACAATGATCTGAGTATATAACTGATCAACTCAGTGTCCTGTCCTTCAGAAGTAATTCGTTTTGTTCAACGTGGGTAGATTAACTCTTGGCTTACCAGACAACAATGATCTGAGTATATAACTGATCAACTCAGTGTCCTGTCCTTCATGGAGTAATTCGTTTTGTTCAACGTGGTTGGGTTAACTCTTGGCTTACCAGACAACAATGATCTGAGTATATAACTGATCAACTCAGTGTCCTGTCCTTCAGAAGTAATTCGTTTTGTTCAACGTGGGTGGGTTAACTCTTGGCTTACCAGACAACAATGATCTGAGTACATAACTGATCAACTCAGTGTCCTGTCCATCAGGAGTAATTCGTTTTGTTCAACGTGGTTGGGTTAACTCTTGGCTTACCAGACAACAATGATCTGAGTATATAACTGATCAACTCAGTGTCCTGTCCATCAGGAGTAATTCGTTTTGTTCAACGTGGGTGGGTTAACTCTTGGCTTACCAGACAACAATGATCTGAGTATATAACTGATCAACTCAGTGTCCTGTCCATCAGGAGTAATTCGTTTTGTTCAACGTGGTTGGGTTAACTCTTGGCTTACCAGACAACAATGATCTGAGTATATAACTGATCAACTCAGTGTCCTGTCCTTCAGAAGTAATTCGTTTTGTTCAACGTGGTTGGGTTAACTCTTGGCTTACCAGACAACAATGATCTGAGTATATAACTGATCAACTCAGTGTCCTGTCCATCAGGAGTAATTCGTTTTGTTCAACGTGGTTGGGTTAACTCTTGGCTTACCAGACAACATTGATCTGAGTAACTGATCAACTCAGTGTCCTGTCCTTCAGAAGTAATTCGTTTTGTTCAACGTGGGTGGGTTAACTCTTGGCTTACCAGACAACAATGATCTGAGTATATAACTGATCAACTCAGTGTCCTGTCCTTCAGAAGTAATTCGTTTTGTTCAACGTGGGTGGGTTAACTCTTGGCTTACCAGACAACAATGATCTGAGTATATAACTGATCAACTCAGTGTCCTGTCCTTCATGAAGTAATTCGTTTTGTTCAACGTGGGTGTGTTAACTCTTGGCTTACCAGACAACAATGATCTGAGTATATAACTGATCAACTCAGTGTCCTGTCCTTCAGAAGTAATTCGTTTTGTTCAACGTGGTTGGGTTAACTCTTGGCTTACCAGACAACAATGATCTGAGTATATAACTGATCAACTCAGTGTCCTGTCCTTCATGAAGTAATTCGTTTTGTTCAACGTGGGTGTGTTAACTCTTGGCTTACCAGACAACAATGATCTGAGTATATAACTGATCAACTCAGTTTCCTGTCCTTCAGAAGTAATTCGTTTTGTTCAACGTGGTTGGGTTAACTCTTGGCTTACCAGACAACAATGATCTGAGTATATAACTGATCAACTCAGTGTCCTGTCCTTCAGAAGTAATTCGTTTTGTTCAACGTGGGTGGGTTAACTCTTGGCTTACCAGACAACAATGATCTGAGTATATAACTGATCAACTCAGTGTCCTGTCCTTCAGAAGTAATTCGTTTTGTTCAACGTGGGTAGATTAACTCTTGGCTTACCAGGCAACAATGATCTGAGTACATAACTGATCAACTCAGTGTCCTGTCCTTCAGAAGTAATTCGTTTTGTTCAACGTGGGTGGGTTAACTCTTGGCTTACCAGACAACATTGATCTGAGTATATAACTGATCAACTCAGTGTCCTGTCCTTCAGAAGTAATTCGTTTTGTTCAACATGGGTGGGTTAACTCTTGGCTTACCAGACAACAATGATCTGAGTATATAACTGATCAACTCAGTGTCCTGTCCTTCAGAAGTAATTCGTTTTGTTCAACGTGGGTGGGTTAACTCTTGGCTTACCAGACAACAATGATCTGAGTATATAACTGATCAACTCAGTGTCCTGTCCTTCAGAAGTAATTCGTTTTGTTCAACGTGGGTGGGTTAACTCTTGGCTTACCAGACAACAATGATCTGAGTATATAACTGATCAACTCAGTGTCCTGTCCTTCAGAAGTAATTCGTTTTGTTCAACGTGGTTGGGTTAACTCTTGGCTTACCAGACAACAATGATCTGAGTATATAACTGATCAACTCAGTGTCCTGTCCTTCAGAAGTAATTCGTTTTGTTCAACGTGGGTGGGTTAACTCTTGGCTTACCAGACAACAATGATCTGAGTATATAACTGATCAACTCAGTGTCCTGTCCTTCAGAAGTAATTCGTTTTGTTCAACGTGGGTAGATTAACTCTTGGCTTACCAGACAACAATGATCTGAGTACATAACTGATCAACTCAGTGTCCTGTCCTTCAGAAGTAATTCGTTTTGTTCAACGTGGGTAGATTAACTCTTGGCTTACCAGACAACAATGATCTGAGTACATAACTGATCAACTCAGTGGCCTGTCCTTCAGAAGTAATTCGTTTTGTTCAACGTGGGTGGGTTAACTCTTGGCTTACCAGACAACAATGATCTGAGTATATAACTGATCAACTCAGTGTCCTGTCCTTCAGAAGTAATTCGTTTTGTTCAACGTGGGTGGGTTAACTCTTGGCTTACCAGACAACAATGATCTGAGTACATAACTGATCAACTTAGTGTCCTGTCCTTCATGGGGTAATTCGTTTTGTTCAACGTGGGTGGGTTAACTCTTGGCTTACCTGATCTGAGTACATAACTGATCAACTCAGTGTCCTGTCCATCAGAAGTAATTCGTTTTGTTCAACGTGGGTGGGTTAACTCTTGGCTTACCAGACAACAATGATCTGAGTACATAACTGATCAACTTAGTGTCCTGTCCTTCATGGGGTAATTCGTTTTGTTCAACGTGGGTGGGTTAACTCTTGGCTTACCTGATCTGAGTATATAACTGATCAACTCAGTGTCCTGTCCTTCAGAAGTAATTCGTTTTGTTCAACGTGGGTAGATTAACTCTTGGCTTACCAGACAACAATGATCTGAGTACATAACTGATCAACTCAGTGTCCTGTCCTTCAGAAGTAATTCGTTTTGTTCAACGTGGGTGGGTTAACTCTTGGCTTACCAGACAACAATGATCTGAGTATATAACTGATCAACTCAGTGTCCTGTCCTTCAGAAGTAATTCGTTTTGTTCAACGTGGGTGGGTTAACTCTTGGCTTACCAGACAACAATGATCTGAGTATATAACTGATCAACTCAGTGTCCTGTCCTTCAGAAGTAATTCGTTTTGTTCAACGTGGGTGGGTTAACTCTTGGCTTACCAGACAACAATGATCTGAGTATATAACTGATTAACTCAGTGTCCTGTCCTTCATGAAGTAATTCGTTTTGTTCAACGTGGGTAGATTAACTCTTGGCTTACCAGACAACAATGATCTGAGTACATAACTGATCAACTGAGTGTCCTGTCCTTCAGAAGTAATTCGTTTTGTTCAACGTGGGTGGGTTAACTCTTGGCTTACCAGACAACAATGATCTGAGTATATAACTGATCAACTCAGTGTCCTGTCCTTCATGGAGTAATTCGTTTTGTTCAACGTGGGTGGGTTAACTCTTGGCTTACCAGACAACAATGATCTGAGTATATAACTGATCAACTCAGTGTCCTGTCCTTCATGGAGTAATTCGTTTTGTTCAACGTGGGTAGATTAACTCTTGGCTTACCAGACAACAATGATCTGAGTACATAACTGATCAACTCAGTGTCCTGTCCTTCATGAAGTAATTTGTTTTGTTCAACGTGGGTGGGTTAACTCTTGGCTTACTAGACAACAATGATCTGAGTACATAACTGATCAACTCAGTGTCCTGTCCTTCATGAAGTAATTCGTTTTGTTCAACGTGGGTAGATTAACTCTTGGCTTACCAGACAACAATGATCTGAGTATATAACTGATCAGCTCAGTGTCCTGTCCTTCATGGAGTAATTCGTTTTGTTCAACGTGGGTGGGTTAACTCTTGGCTTACCAGACAACAATGATCTGAGTATATAACTGATCAACTCAGTGTCCTGTCCTTCATGAAGTAATTCGTTTTGTTCAACGTGGGTAGATTAACTCTTGGCTTACCAGACAACAATGATCTGAGTACATAACTGATCAACTCAGTGTCCTGTCCTTCAGAAGTAATTCGTTTTGTTCAACGTGGGTGGGTTAACTCTTGGCTTACCAGACAACAATGATCTGAGTATATAACTGATCAACTCAGTGTCCTGTCCTTCAGAAGTAATTCGTTTTGTTCAACGTGGGTGGGTTAACTCTTGGCTTACCAGACAACAATGATCTGAGTATATAACTGATCAACTCAGTGTCCTGTCCTTCATGAAGTAATTCGTTTTGTTCAACGTGGGTAGATTAACTCTTGGCTTACCAGACAACAATGATCTGAGTACATAACTGATCAACTCAGTGTCCTGTCCTTTAGAAGTAATTCGTTTTGTTCAACGTGGGTGGGTTAACTCTTGGCTTACCAGACAACAATGATCTGAGTATATAACTGATCAACTCAGTGTCCTGTCCTTCAGAAGTAATTCGTTTTGTTCAACGTGGGTGGGTTAACTCTTGGCTTACCAGACAACAATGATCTGAGTATATAACTGATCAACTCAGTGTCCTGTCCTTCATGGAGTAATTCGTTTTGTTCAACGTGGGTGGGTTACCTCTTGGCTTACCAGACAACAATGATCTGAGTATATAACTGATCAACTCAGTGTCCTGTCCTTCATGGAGTAATTCGTTTTGTTCAACGTGGGTAGATTAACTCTTGGCTTACCAGACAACAATGATCTGAGTACATAACTGATCAACTCAGTGTCCTGTCCTTCAGAAGTAATTCGTTTTGTTCAACGTGGGTGGGTTAACTCTTGACTTACCAGACAACAATGATCTGAGTATATAACTGATCAACTCAGTGTCCTGTCCTTCATGGAGTAATTCGTTTTGTTCAACGTGGGTGGGTTAACTCTTGGCTTACCAGACAACAATGATCTGAGTATATAACTGATCAACTCAGTGTCCTGTCCTTCATGGAGTAATTCGTTTTGTTCAACGTGGGTAGATTAACTCTTGGCTTACCAGACAACAATGATCTGAGTACATAACTGATCAACTCAGTGTCCTGTCCTTCATGAAGTAATTCGTTTTGTTCAACGTGGGTGGGTTAACTCTTGGCTTACCAGACAACAATGATCTGAGTACATAACTGATCAACTCAGTGTCCTGTCCTTCATGAAGTAATTCGTTTTGTTCAACGTGGGTAGATTAACTCTTGGCTTACCAGACAACAATGATCTGAGTATATAACTGATCAGCTCAGTGTCCTGTCCTTCATGGAGTAATTCGTTTTGTTCAACGTGGGTGGGTTAACTCTTGGCTTACCAGACAACAATGATCTGAGTATATAACTGATCAACTCAGTGTCCTGTCCTTCATGAAGTAATTCGTTTTGTTCAACGTGGGTAGATTAACTCTTGGCTTACCAGACAACAATGATCTGAGTACATAACTGATCAACTCAGTGTCCTGTCCTTCAGAAGTAATTCGTTTTGTTCAACGTGGGTGGGTTAACTCTTGGCTTACCAGACAACAATGATCTGAGTATATAACTGATCAACTCAGTGTCCTGTCCTTCAGAAGTAATTCGTTTTGTTCAACGTGGGTGGGTTAACTCTTGGCTTACCAGACAACAATGATCTGAGTATATAACTGATCAACTCAGTGTCCTGTCCTTCATGAAGTAATTCGTTTTGTTCAACGTGGGTAGATTAACTCTTGGCTTACCAGACAACAATGATCTGAGTACATAACTGATCAACTCAGTGTCCTGTCCTTCAGAAGTAATTCGTTTTGTTCAACGTGGGTGGGTTAACTCTTGGCTTACCAGACAACAATGATCTGAGTATATAACTGATCAACTCAGTGTCCTGTCCTTCAGAAGTAATTCGTTTTGTTCAACGTGGTTGGGTTACCTCTTGGCTTACCAGACAACATTGATCTGAGTATATAACTGATCAACTCAGTGTCCTGTCCTTCAGAAGTAATTCGTTTTGTTCAACGTGGGTGGGTTAACTCTTGGCTTACCAGACAACAATGATCTGAGTACATAACTGATCAACTCAGTGTCCTGTCCTTCAGAAGTAATTCGTTTTGTTCAACGTGGGTGGGTTAACTCTTGGCTTACCAGACAACAATGATCTGAGTATATAACTGATCAACTCAGTGTCCTGTCCTTCATGGAGTAATTCGTTTTGTTCAACGTGGGTGGGTTAACTCTTGGCTTACCAGACAACAATGATCTGAGTATATAACTGATCAACTCAGTGTCCTGTCCTTCATGAAGTAATTCGTTTTGTTCAACGTGGGTAGATTAACTCTTGGCTTACCAGACAACAATGATCTGAGTACATAACTGATCAACTCAGTGTCCTGTAAAACAGAAGTAATTCGTTTTGTTCAACGTGGGTGGGTTAACTCTTGGCTTACCAGACAACAATGATCTGAGTACATTCATAACTGATCAACTTAGTGTCCTGTCCTTCAGAAGTAATTCGTTTTGTTCAACGTGGTTGGGTTAACTCTTGGCTTACCAGACAACAATGATCTGAGTATATAACTGATCAACTCAGTGTCCTGTCCTTCAGAAGTAATTCGTTTTGTTCAACGTGGGTGGGTTAACTCTTGGCTTACCAGACAACAATGATCTGAGTATATAACTGATCAACTCAGTGTCCTGTCCTTCATGGAGTAATTCGTTTTGTTCAACGTGGGTGGGTTAACTCTTGGCTTACCAGACAACAATGATCTGAGTATATAACTGATCAACTCAGTGTCCTGTCCTTCAGAAGTAATTCGTTTTGTTCAACGTGGGTGGGTTAACTCTTGGCTTACCAGACAACAATGATCTGAGTATATAACTGATCAACTCAGTGTCCTGTCCTTCATGAAGTAATTCGTTTTGTTCAACGTGGGTAGATTAACTCTTGGCTTACCAGACAACAATGATCTGAGTACATAACTGATCAACTCAGTGTCCTGTCCTTCAGAAGTAATTCGTTTTGTTCAACGTGGGTGGGTTAACTCTTGGCTTACCAGACAACAATGATCTGAGTATATAACTGATCAACTCAGTGTCCTGTCCTTCAGAAGTAATTCGTTTTGTTCAACGTGGGTGGGTTAACTCTTGGCTTACCAGACAACAATGATCTGAGTATATAACTGATCAACTCAGTGTCCTGTCCTTCATGAAGTAATTCGTTTTGTTCAACGTGGGTAGATTAACTCTTGGCTTACCAGACAACAATGATCTGAGTACATAACTGATCAACTCAGTGTCCTGTCCTTCAGAAGTAATTCGTTTTGTTCAACGTGGGTGGGTTAACTCTTGGCTTACCAGACAACAATGATCTGAGTATATAACTGATCAACTCAGTGTCCTGTCCTTCAGAAGTAATTCGTTTTGTTCAACGTGGTTGGGTTAACTCTTGGCTTACCAGACAACATTGATCTGAGTATATAACTGATCAACTCAGTGTCCTGTCCTTCAGAAGTAATTCGTTTTGTTCAACGTGGGTGGGTTAACTCTTGGCTTACCAGACAACAATGATCTGAGTACATAACTGATCAACTCAGTGTCCTGTCCTTCAGAAGTAATTCGTTTTGTTCAACGTGGGTGGGTTAACTCTTGGCTTACCAGACAACAATGATCTGAGTATATAACTGATCAACTCAGTGTCCTGTCCTTCATGGAGTAATTCGTTTTGTTCAACGTGGGTGGGTTAACTCTTTTCTTACCAGACAACAATGATCTGAGTATATAACTGATCAACTCAGTGTCCTGTCCTTCATGAAGTAATTCGTTTTGTTCAACGTGGGTAGATTAACTCTTGGCTTACCAGACAACAATGATCTGAGTACATAACTGATCAACTCAGTGTCCTGTAAAACAGAAGTAATTCGTTTTGTTCAACGTGGGTGGGTTAACTCTTGGCTTACCAGACAACAATGATCTGAGTACATTCATAACTGATCAACTTAGTGTCCTGTCCTTCAGAAGTAATTCGTTTTGTTCAACGTGGTTGGGTTAACTCTTGGCTTACCAGACAACAATGATCTGAGTATATAACTGATCAACTCAGTGTCCTGTCCTTCAGAAGTAATTCGTTTTGTTCAACGTGGGTGGGTTAACTCTTGGCTTACCAGACAACAATGATCTGAGTATATAACTGATCAACTCAGTGTCCTGTCCTTCAGAAGTAATTCGTTTTGTTCAACGTGGGTGGGTTAACTCTTGGCTTACCAGACAACAATGATCTGAGTACATAACTGATCAACTCAGTGTCCTGTCCTTCAGAAGTAATTCGTTTTGTTCAACGTGGGTGGGTTAACTCTTGGCTTACCAGACAACAATGATCTGAGTATATAACTGATCAACTCAGTGTCCTGTCCTTCAGAAGTAATTCGTTTTGTTCAACGTGGTTGGGTTAACTCTTGGCTTACCAGACAACAATGATCTGAGTATATAACTGATCAACTCAGTGTCCTGTCCTTCAGAAGTAATTCGTTTTGTTCAACGTGGGTGGGTTAACTCTCGGCTTACCAGACAACAATGATCTGAGTATATAACTGATCAACTCAGTGTCCTGTCCTTCAGAAGTAATTCGTTTTGTTCAACGTGGGTAGATTAACTCTTGGCTTACCAGACAACAATGATCTGAGTACATAACTGATCAACTCAGTGTCCTGTCCTTCAGAAGTAATTCGTTTTGTTCAACGTGATTGGGTTAACTCTTGGCTTACCAGACAACAATGATCTGAGTACATAACTGATCAACTCAGTCTCCTGTCCTTCAGAAGTAATTCGTTTTGTTCAACGTGGGTAGATTAACTCTTGGCTTACCAGACAACAATGATCTGAGTACATAACTGATCAACTCAGTCTCCTGTCCTTCAGAAGTAATTCGTTTTGTTCAACGTGGGTAGATTAACTCTTGGCTTACCAGACAACAATGATCTGAGTATATAACTGATCAACTCAGTGTCCTGTCCTTCAGAAGTAATTCGTTTTGTTCAACGTGGGTAGATTAACTCTTGGCTTACCAGACAACAATGATCTGAGTATATAACTGATCAACTCAGTGTCCTGTCCTTCAGAAGTAATTCGTTTTGTTCAACGTGGGTGGGTTAACTCTTGGCTTACCAGACAACAATGATCTGAGTATATAACTGATCAACTCAGTGTCCTGTCCTTCAGAAGTAATTCGTTTTGTTCAACGTGGGTGGGTTAACTCTTGGCTTACCAGACAACAATGATCTGAGTATATAACTGATCAACTCAGTGTCCTGTCCTTCAGAAGTAATTAGTTTTGTTCAACGTGGGTGGGTAAACTCTTGGCTTACGAAACAAAAATGAAAGGAAATCAGAAACATTTTATAACTTAACTCTTCACGTTTCAATTTTAATTTCGTTTTGTTTAATAGGTATAAAAAAGTATGATATTAGGGATACTAACGAATAGGGAACATGCATAATTGATCAACTCAATTCCCTGCACTTTAGGAGTAATCTCATTTGTTCACTGGGGATGATATTAACGACAGCTATGAACGGAGCACTGAAATAATTGATCACCTCACTCTCTACACTTTAGTAATAATTCCATTTGTTTACTGGGGTTGGAATAATGCATGGCATTCTTAGAAACTATAAATTGAACATAGGAATAATTGATCAATAATGAGCAGAGAATGGGACATGGGTTTTTTAAAAATATTTATTTGAGAAGTGATATAAAATTGTTTATTGAGTTACATAGTATTTCTTTCGTGAATTTTTTATATGTTTGTGATATTGATTAATGTAGCTCATGCATCACTGAAGATGGTGACATTGTTATTGAAACGTGTTTGAGTTAATAAAAATATTATTTGAAATAAATGGTAATCAAGTTATACTTTAATTATAAAATATCTCACAAGTCTAAGCTCAATATTTCTTCATAAATAACTATTTGAAAATTAGCCATAAAAAAACAATATTTTATTAAATTTACTTAATTTTTAACAATATTTTAACAATACGTTAAAATTAAAAAAAATTACATAAATACTGAGTTAAGCTAAATTAATACTTGTTAGTGTTATAAGACGGGTGGTGTTGGAAGTGGGCGCCATTCTCCTCCTGGAGAAACAATATTCTTTTCTCTATGGTATGTGCGGATTATTTTATACTCTTCACATTTACCTCGGCTACATTTGTAATAATTCTTTCAATTTCATCTATTACGTTTGAAGGTTTTTCTGGCCTCTTGATGTCCCCAATGGACCCAGTGGTTTCAAACTTACTAATAAGCTTTATACATGCGACTACACTGCCACGGTCCTTCTCTCAAACCGTTGCGAGTACGAAACTTTCTTAAGTAGGCTGATGAACTGCGTTCACAATCATAATAACACTGAATCAATGCGATGTATGTTTGTAAAGGTGAAGTCATGATGGAAGAAAAAATCAATTAATTAATTCTAAATACCACAAGTTTACCACCTATTAGATTACTGTGTTTGAAATTAGTCAACAATGAGAAAACTCGTTGCTATGACAACAAATAAATATCAATGGAAATAACAGCTGATGTCTTAATAAGTCTCAATTAATTATATCTTCTCGGGGATTGGATTACAAATAACGAAATAACAGCTTTTTAAGCTATATATATTTATATAGCTGTCTACCTTACGTTACCACTATGACGTTACAGTCATTGCAGGATCTTAATCTCCTTCATCATAGTACTATATTCTTTTTGTTCCTCTCGCACTCTTCTCCATTTTTGTACGCACATCCTGCAGGTTATCTCCACCCATGTTATTTGCAGTCTTCCTCTAAAAATTTCCACCTGATGGTTTCCTCCAGAACCATCCTAGGTCACCACTCCTCTTTCATATGCTGAACATGAGTAGCCTACCTCATTCTTTTTATTTTTATTCTAGTTACAAGGTCAGACAACTGTAACAATTCTATAGGTAGGATTTGTCTGGATTACCACATCCGTACTCACTAAAATTGAGCACATGAAGTAGGCTATATATATATATATATATATATATATATATATATATATATATATATATACACGCTTGTAGTTTAAAGGCAATAAGTCTTTCAATAATCATTGTCATATAAAAAGGAAGAAAAGAACATAAAACAAAGATCCCTAGCCTTTAAATACTCTAATGGCGCCAGAGTCGGACAAAACAAGAGTTGTTCTATAGAGACCTGATAGGAAAGATGAGTGAGAGGGATCTAACCTAAAAGTGTAGATCCAGCTAGATCCCTCGGTATTACCAAGGCCGTAGTCACTTTAATGAAACCCTGAGAGTATGAAGGCTATAATTGTGTACAGAGTAAAATATAAATTCCACAACCACTGACTGATTGTATAATGGTTATAGAGACTTGACACCTTCATAATACCCAGTCAGTGTAACTTTTTGTTAGGGTTTCAAAAACTTTTTATTTTAAGGAGGAGAAATGGGGGCGACTCAAAAATTGTAAAGGTATCACCAACGTTGTTATACCTTAATTTAAAGGTTTCATTATGATCAGAAACATAGAGGAATCAAAATGACTCTATGAGGACTGTATTCAAAATGGCTGGTGCCTAAAGTTTAAATAAACCTATTAACATTTTTGTTGATCTACCGTAATGGTTTATCTACAAATAAATTGGTTTATTTTAAAAGTTATAATGTTTTATGAAGTAGGTACGTTAATAAAGTATAATTTAAATATTACTTCATTTCAGATTAATAAGTGTACAAAAAAATCTCCTTGTGTAGTGTGACAATATACCAGACTGGTATACAAAAATCTGAGATGGGTAAGATTTGAATTGTTCTTTATTACTTAATAACTTAAAGTGATAATTATTTAGGAATAAACCAATTTATGTATTACAATTTGTAGTCGATAAACCACTTGTAATTTAAAGTAATTCTTTAGCAATTTTATCGGTGGACTTATTCAAAATTTCGAGTCACTACCATTTCGAATATTGTTGACACATCGTTGTTTTGTTTCCGTTATAGGGTAACTCTTGTCTTCATGAGACCTTTAAAATTATGTGTCACAAGGTGAATGTTGCGATTTCATTCATTTTTATTTAATATTGATCTTATTTTTGTATTTAAAAAACACACATTTGAGGATCATCAGATACAGTGTTTAAAGTTGTACAAAACGAGTGGTGGACTTTGTAAGACGTTCGTGTGAGGAATTATCGCCAAAAATTGTTTTTAAATTCAGAAATCTGCCTTTAATTAATATTAAATCAATAATCAAATTTTCTGTATACACCCATGCGCGTGCGCGCGCACACACACACACACACATACTTGAGAAAAATAGTACTAAATTACTACAATGTGTCGAATCGGTGGACATTTTATAGTCTCAAGTGTTGTCGATTTTACGAGGCAGATTGTAACAGAAATTTTTATATAAGAAATTTGCTTTTAGTAACTAAATTTAAAAGCCTCTTAAATTTAAACAGTCTTTCTTTATTGTTTTGGTTTAACCTTGTTATATACAAAATATGTTTACAACTAAAACTGTTACAAGCAGAGCCAGTAAAGATTGCCAATACCGAGTCTCAGCTTCTATATACAATCTGTTTTGATTAATGTTACTTTCCTGTAAGCTCAGCATAAATTGTTTGTCTTGCTCTGCAAAATGTTGTATAACTTTAGTTTAACAAATTTCATCTCCTAATATCATTTTGTTAACTCGGCAACCTTATTATAAATATACAGTGTAAAAACGTTACACTGAAATTCTTACATAGACAGAAAACAAAATACTAATAAAAAAATGTCTTTAATGTTATAACTTGTTTTTTTGGTGTTTTGGACTAATCGACACATGTATTCTGTCAAGAGTTGTTGAATAAATAATTACTTGAGATAGAAAATTAAATAGTTATTTGTGCAGCTAGTGAGCAAAGTGGCACTTTTTTAAACGAGAGAAAAATGTTGACGCACGAGGCTTGCGAGTGCGTCAATTTTATCCAGTTTTAAAAAGACACTTTGCTCACGAATTGCACATTATACTTTGTCTACAGTTGTTATTTTGTGACAAATAAAAAACATACTTCAGCAGTAACACAATATGGCGGGGTATTTGACAGGTTTTCATCCTCTGAACTGTCCATATTTTAAAACTAACTACACAAAATATAGTAGTAGTGCTAAACAACACATCAACACAGAGTAGAAGTTCTCACGTCAAAACTGAGGTTATTTATGAATATTACAAATAACTTAAATGTACTGTTGAAGAAACGGGATTCAAAATTTCTTCGAAACAACTTCAAAACTCGGCAAACGAAAACGAAAAATACTCTCCGTGTACATACACTGTCAATCATCTTAATGAATAATTAATTACTTCCTATTTCAACTTTAAAACGTTGTTTTGCTGTTTATTTATGTTATTTTACATGTAAGAATTAATCTAACCTACATACAGGACATTTCCTGTATATTATAAATCAATTCAAATAAACTTTACCTAAATTTCGTTTTGTTCGGTTGTCATTCGGAGTGAGCAAAGTAGTGTGCAAAGTAGTGGGCAAAGTAAAACTGTTGAGAAATCAGCTGTTTTGCAAACTAATTTAAATGAACAAAATGCCACTTTGTCAACAACTGTAGACAAACTTATTTTTATTTAATACTAAGACTTCCCCCATTCATTTCTCGAGAGCGAAAAGTTTGTATATCAAATTTTTGTGATGTTTAAACTAATAATATATTATAAAGATATTTATATATAGTTAATAGAACCTAAACTTGCTTCACTTCTGTCATGAACTTCGAGCTTCAGTTATGGTGAGAACGGATGTGACAATATCGAGAGAACCTCTCTGGATCTACACCTTTCTTCATTTTGTTTTGAGTTGATGCCTCTCTTTTATCTTCCTATCAGGTCTCTTTAGGACAACTCATGTTCTCTTCCGACCCTCAAGCGATAAAATAGTGAGCTTAGGGATTTCTATTTTATGCTCTTTTTTTAAGGGCGTTGATGACGTTATAGAAAGAGGTTTGTCCATTATATCTTGTTCAAATAAGGAAGGCGGCTGGGAATGAGTCTTCTAGTTTAATCTAGCCTTACCTGTACATGTATTAGTGGACTGCTTATTTCCCTAGCTACTCGTGTGTTTTTAATGGATTCAAACAGTTAAAAGTAGAATCGTTAAAAGTGTGTGGGCTCAAGTAGGAGGTGGATACTCACTTACGCTTTCTTCACACACAACTCAGCTGAAAACCCACAGTTTTATCTTCTTTATGCCTCAGGTACTCGTCATTATTTAGTACTGACTTATGTGTGGGCTCAAGTAGGAGGTGGATACTCACTTACGCTTTCTTCACACACGACTCAGCTGAAAACCCACAGTTTTATGTTCTTTATGCCCCAGGTACTCGTCATTATTTAGTACTGACTTATGTGTGGGCTCAAGTAGAAGGAGATGGATACTCACTTACGCTTTCTTCACACACGACTCAGCTGAAAACCCACAGTTTTATGTTCTTTATGCCCCAGGTACTCGTCATTATTTAGTACTGACTTATGTGTGGGCTCAAGTAGAAGGAGATGGATACTCACTTACGCTTTCTTCACACACGACTCAGCTGAAAACCCACAGTTTTATCTTCTTTATGTTCCAGGTACTCGTCATTATTTAGTACTGACTTATGTGTGGGCTCAAGTAGGAGGTGGATACTCACTTACGCTTTCTTCACACACGACTCAGCTGAAAACCCACAGTTTTATGTTCTTTATGCCCCAGGTACTCGTCATTATTTAGTACTGACTTATGAGTGGGCTCAAGTAGGAGGTGGATACTCACTTACGCTTTCTTCACACACGACTCAGCTGAAAACCCACAGTTTTATCTTCTTTATGCCTCAGGTACTCGTCATTATTTAGTACTGACTTATGTGTGGGCTCAAGTAGGAGGTGGATACTCACTTACGCTTTCTTCACACACGACTCAGCTGAAAACCCACAGTTTTATGTTCTTTATGCCCCAGGTACTCGTCATTATTTAGTACTGACTTATGTGTGGGCTCAAGTAGAAGGAGATGGATACTCACTTACGCTTTCTTCACACACGACTCAGCTGAAAACCCACAGTTTTATCTTCTTTATGCCCCAGGTACTCGTCATTATTTAGTACTGACTTATGTGTAGGCTCAAGTAGGAGATGGATACTCCCTTACGCTTTCTTCACACACGACTCAGCTGAAAACCCACAGTTTTATGTTCTTTATGCCCCAGGTACTCGTCATTATTTAGTACTGACTTATGTGTGGGCTCAAGTAGAAGGAGATGGATACTCACTTACGCTTTCTTCCCACACGACTCAGCTGAAAACCCACAGTTTTATGTTCTTTATGCCCCAGGTACTCGTCATTATTTAGTACTGACTTATGTGTGGGCTCAAGTAGAAGGAGATGGATACTCCCTTACGCTTTCTTCACACACGACTCAGCTGAAAACCCACAGTTTTATGTTCTTTATGCCCCAGGTACTCGTCATTATTTAGTACTGACTTATGTGTGGGCTCAAGTAGAAGGAGGTGGCTACTCACTTCCGCTTTCTTTCCACACGACTCAGCTGAAAACCCACAGTTTTATCTTCTTTATGTTTCAGGTATTCGTCAGTAGTTAGTACTGACATATGTGTGAGCTTAAGTAGAAGGAGGTGGATACTCACTTCTGCTTTCTTCCCATAAGACTCAGCTGAAATATATAGTTTACCAAATTCAACAATGTGATGGAGCGCTTCACACGTGGAGATGTTGAACTATTGGTAGGAGTAGATGTCAATGTACATCACACAGTGTGAGGGATTAAGGACACACACGGTAGATTTGAGTCTTTACTTTCTGACACTGTAGCATCTAATCTTATAATTATAATAAAGAGATGTGAACTACGTTTGTTACCAAGGCTAGAAGTGAGGTTTTGGATCTACAACTCGGAACCAATGGTATGCACAATGTTTTAAGTAAGTGGCCGTCTATGTCGGGTAATGGACACTTTGTCATTGAATTCCGAGCTGATAATAAATCAGTTGATAATTTCCGTAAACCCAGGAACACTAGATGAGGCGTATAGGGACAGATATAAAAATTTCCTTCTGGTGTTCGGGGGTCAATTGGTAATTCAAATGAATTAGAGTTGGCGGTGAGTAGGTTGACGGATTCCGTTGTGATCTCATTTTATGAATGTTCTCTTAAAAGGAAGGTTATTTAGAGTCAAGCTAAGTGGTCGACTCAAATTCGCTCCGAGCAAAAGAGACAGTGAAGCGGCTTTTCAAATAGCTAAACGTTACGGTAGATGGGAGTGGTCCAAACGGCCCCTCACCGAGTACAACTACGCTTTCAAAAGGGCAGGACTCTAGTCTTGGAGGAAGTTCTGTGAGAAGATAGATTGCACGACATCATAGGAGAACGATTCTTGTCTCTGACCCTCTTAACGCAATGAGAGTACTCAGATACTGGAAAAACTGTCGAAGTTCTACTCAGGGCACACTTTCCTAACTCGGTGATCAGAAATACAATTGGAAACGAGGATCAGACATTCATTGTAGGGTTTCAACTAGGGAAGACTGGCGTATTGCAAATTCGATAATCAATATTGACAAAATTAGGTGGGCCATAAATTCATTTCACCCATTTAAATCACCTGTCCCAGATAGGATTTTCCGGCCTTATTACAGAAAGAGGTAGAATAGATTGGCCCCATCCTGTGTAGGTTGTTCAGAGTTATTCTAGCTACCATGTATGTACCGAAAGCTTGGAAGGCAGCCCAAGTAGTTTTTATTCCTAAGATTAGGCTAATCAAATGTTGAGGTCAAGGCTTATAGACAGACCAGTTTGACATCTTTCATTCTGAAGGCACTGGAGAAACTGTAAGAGAAATATGTAAGTGGTGTATATCCCACTGCACATAAGTCTACATGCGTACCAGTCAGGTACAAAGACTGGAAGAGACTCTTGCCAACAGAGATTATGGCCTCGGTGTCTTTATCGATATTGAGGGATTTTTGACAATGCCTCTCATGATTCGATGGGTAGCGCCCTATATGGCACGGGGTAAACACAACCGTGTATGTGGGTTTGGGATATGCTAATTGGGAGGACAGCTGTAGCTAAAGTCCTGAAGGAGGAGCTAGAGGTAGAGGTCACCAAGGGCTGTTCACTAGGGGGTTTTATTTCCCCTTTTGATGTCTGACGCACATCTCTCATCGGAGGGATATTATACCCAGGGATAATTGGACGTTATAGAGGTGCTATCTGTTTAAGGTATAGGAATAAGGTATAGCGATGGATCTCATGAAAAGAACTCTATCGCTAGTTGAAAGCTGGTGTCGAAGAGAAAACCTAAGGGTTGCCCCCAGTAAGACGACACTGATTCCATTCAAAAGAAAGGAATTACTCCAAACCTGAGTAAATCAAATTGTGTGGTGAAACACTTCCAAGTGCTAACGAGGTCCAATATCTAGCGTTGATACTTGAGAGTAAATTAATCTGAAATTCACACCAAATTAATAAAAACTCATCCCTGACCATCTTCCTTATTCGAACAATATATACTTCCACTTTTACTTTCTCTTATGGTTTCTCTTTGTGCTGTACATGTCATTTTTATGAAAAGTTAAATAATTAAATTCGATTGATTTGATATTCAATCTCGTTAGTTATTTTATTTTATCATTGTTATGCCTATTTACAGTCCTACAATATTAGTTTTGTTGTTTATTAATCTTTATCATTGTTAACTCTTTGCATGGTACCACAAACTCCTATGATTGGTTATGTTGTTGTTTTTAAATTTGCCATTGTTAACTCGTAGCAGTACTCTTTTAAAGTCTATTAAATTGTTGTTTTTGTTTATTAAATTTGATCAGTTCATCAGTGTTGATTAGATTTAGCGTTAACAATTTTGTTAAACTTTTTACATTATTTTTATTAGTTTTTAGTTCGATTCGCTAGTTTTTTTTAAGGAGCATCTTATGCTTGTTAAGGCGATAAAGACTGTGTTGGTTTTCTCCTTAAAAAAGTTAAAAAATCACATACATACATATAAAGTTAGTCAATGGCTATGACAGGTTTATGCCACGGTCTCAGGTGTTTTTATGTTCACGAGGGAGATTGCAATATCTAGAATATCCGTATTAGAAATTCGTTTAAAAATTGGAACGGAATGTAGTCTAACACAAATAACTTCCAGACTGAGTGTTTTAATTGCATAATAAATTTAATTTTATTTACGGAGAGTAAGCTCAACCCGTGTTAAATTGTTTCACAGATCTGCTTCCGTCACAATAACACAGTTTGACAAGTGTGAAGTGATAAAATGTCTGTATCACAAGCAATTTGACAAGAGACAAAACACGATGCCCTTGAAAGGGATTCGGTGATGACGGTTTTGTCAAAGGCTTCCATCCAAGCTGTCTTTCATATTTACTTGTTGGAAGAGTGGGGGTGAGGGGAGACAATACATATTGTTTGACACTCCTTACTTTTCAAATATTTTAAATATCACTTTTATACTTTATACAAAACATTTAGAAAAAGTAAAAAGTAATACTGACTCACAGATTTTGTAAGAAAAGTCATATCTATAATTTGCATTGAAATGATTACAGTATATAACACAGGCCGATTCAAAACTATATATCAAAACTCTAGGAAATAATTGAACGTGAAACAATAAAGATAAAGATTCTTTTAAATGGTTTTTGTTTTCCGTCTGTGATATTTGCATTTTTCTAGAAAAATATATACATTTGCAAATGAATAATTATCGAGTCTAGGGGTTAGTACACGAATTTTCATACAGTAAACTAAGACTAAAAATGGATATTTGAAATTTTAATGCCGACTATCTCGTAACTAATCATTTAAAAAAGTACATGAATCAAAATATCTCTTTAACTGACAAATATGGTGAATTTTAATATGATGAAGATTATAATAATTAATAAAGAAGCACTAATTGTATAACTGAACCACTAATTAATTTAGTTTAAAGTGAAAGAACCCAGACAGAAATCCTAGTCAAATCCTAACACGTCCCTAACCGGCTACATTTCTCAAACGATTTTTATACTGTTTTACTGAATTTAATTCTTCGGTGATGTAGTTGTACACAGCAAAACCTAGTTTTCGATTTTTTTTAATCAGAACCAATAAAATGTTCACTACAGAGTTTTTAAATAAATATGGTGAAACGTTAAAAGACCATTGTAGTCCACTTTAAAATAATTCAAGCAAAGAAATCTTAGAAACGGAAAAAGGAATGGTTTTTGTTTTCTTGCCAATTTTCACCATTGGCATTATTTTTATGAGCTTGAGAAATAAACCTATGATAAATTGTGTTTTACAGTTAAAGAATTCAGCCTGCAAGTTAGGAAACTGTCACTAAAGGAATAGTTACATAACTTCTCACAGTTATTTATTGTACTTTATGTAAATTGGTAACATTGTTTTCTCTCATCCAACCCTTTTGGTAATTTTATTTTTAGTTAACACTAATACAAAAAGTAAAGTTTGGAAAATGAGTTTATTCTGTGATATTGAGTTCTATAGTCTAACGACCCCGATTGTTTCACTCGTATGTGAGATTGGCTTGGGTATTCCGAGGTACGTTACAACTGGATCTACACTTTTTTATGTAGGCTAGTATTGAAATAGATCTCCCTCTTTCATATTTTCCGTGTTCTCTTTCAAACCTGACGCTATTACAGTGTTCGAGGACTAGACCTATTTTAATTTTGTATTATGTTCTTCTTTGTAAGGCGACGTTGTGCGAGAGGCATTTCCCCTTTAAACAAGGAACAAAAATAACATGAGCCTTGCCTTCAGCTTATCACAGATTGGATAGAAGAGCAGACAGATTGCCTATTCTTCGCCTTACTTATAGTACACAGATATACTCTCTGAATAAAGTTTAAAAACTGTAAGGTGTACACCATTTTCACATCTTGTTATCTTTAATCTATTACAAAATTACAGACAATCAGGAAACGTGATACAACTGTATTAAACAGTAGTGATAGCATGACAGAACACACTTTGATACCACGAAACTAAGACCTACCATTTACCATTAATGCATTAGTTATTGTCTACACTGGACGACCATCCTCTTATCAGAGTATCATTGCAAACATATAGCCCCTCCTCTTCATTACTGCTATCCTTTACCTAAGTTTACTTTAGGTGTCGAATATATTAACTTTGTAAATAGAAAAGAGTAAATAATGGGAAATGCAATCATAGACAACAAGGTGTGTATACAAAATTACATTATTCGTTATTACTAAAAAAAACAACAACAAAAAACAGCTTTCCGATTTAAATTAGTTTTATTAAAATAATCTTGTTTTTATGCCCTTTCATTTGAGGTGTCACAAAAGGTATGTCACTTATTCAAAGTTGATAGTTCAGGGGAAGATGGGAAGGTATTCACTTATCACCAATAATACAGAAATACTTCCCTCCTGCTTAACTATATGTTTCCCCAAAACTGAATATTCATATCATTTTAGTTTACATACAATTAATCATTAATAAATTAATCATACTAGTAAGAATCAATTTTGAGAAAATCATAGTATTCAGTGTTGATCTTATACCTTGTAGCTATCACCGAATTTTAAGTTTATAAAAATAAATTGAAATACGTCTAAAATATGCTCACATACAATTAAATTGATAAAAATAGTTCCATTCGATTAAGTTGTAGAGCACTGCACTTATAATAGACGAACATCAAACAGACTTTATTCTAAAAGAAATTAGTACAAACTCAGTATAACTCACAGTAGATAATTCTGCAACAAACTTGACAACCATTTTTGACCCAACACATAACTTTATCTATTTGTGAGGAACTAAAACCAGCCGATTAAATAGCTGCATTGCTAATATTTTAGTAGTATTTTTTATTGAACCATTTTGAAGTACATCGAAATAAAATAAAACAATTTCGTTCCGTATTAACAAAATATCCCTCCCCTACATAACTGTGAAAGTCTGTTACTGTTATGTTAACAGCCAATTCCTCCACAGCCCTCGGCACACCAACATGGCACCCCACACTACCGCAACGAACGTTATTCAATCAGTAACATGTCTAATACAGAAATTGGATTCCTATAATTTGGTGATGAGTTGATACATTTATTTAAATTCTGACAAATCAGCGCCCACCATGTACAAATTGATAATTATTTGAGTAAGCCTAAAACCTGCGGTGGATGAATTCTAGGTTCGTAATTTAATTAAAAAAAATTTAATTAACAGATATTAATATGTTAAGAAATTAGAGAAAAACAACTTAACAACAAGTTATCGCAGTTATAACATGTCAATAGTGAAAACATAACAACAACTAAATAATAATACTATACCTTAATAACTAAGTAATGGTAAATTTTGATAAAATGAATAGAAAAACAACTCATCGTTTTACAGTGGTGTAAAGGGGCCTGTAATAATAAAAACAAAGTATTTTAATATTTGTTAAAAACATTCAGGACAATACACTCGATCAAGTATCTCAATATTATCTCTTAGTGTCGTCTGAATTTAATTGCGTAGGTCAAAAGGCACAGCTTGTGTTATAATAAACATCTTATCATGTTTTTTGAGAAGTGGGTGTTTAATTTTTTTTATCAGTTTTCTGAGGATGTTCCGTTTTCTAAGTTTTACAGAAGTGTAAAAGGAACTGCAATAATAAAATCAAAGTATTTTAATACTTGTTAAAAATATTCAGGAGATGCAAGAAGGACAATACACTCGTTCAAGGATTTCTCATTGTCTTTTGAATTGAATTGCGTAGGACAAATATAGCACAGTTTGAGTTTATAATAAACATCTTATCATGTTTTTTGAGAAGAGGGTGTTTAATTTTTTTTATCAGTTTTCTGAGGATGTTCCGTTTTCTAAGTTTTACAGAAGTGTAAAGGGAACTGCAATAATAAAATCAAAGTATTTTAATACTTGTTAAAAACATTCAGGAGATGCAAGAAGGACAATACACTCGTTCAAGGATTTCTCATTGTCGTCTGAATTGAATTGCGTAGGACAAATATAGCACAGTTTGTGTTATAATAAACATCTTATCATGTTTTTTGAGAAGAGGGTGTTAAATTTTTTTTAAATAATTAAATTTTTTTTTTTACCAATTCCGTTTTCTAACTTTTAGTTATAATAGGAGAGTTATCATTGTTTTTGTATATCTGATTAAAGAATTAGATATATTGAAATAATATTCATCTTTAAACTGTATATCATTGTCTATATTTTGATGTCATATGATTAATTTAAGGGATAGATCATACTACTTCCCTTTTGTTAAGGATGTCCGATTAAGTTGCAGTGCCAAGAAGGTTTTGTAAATGTGACAGCTGAAGATAATAAATTGTTTGTTGTGGAAACTTGTGTTTTGTTTCAACCTGTGAGTATATTGGAGGTTGATGTCTCACAAAATGATTAGATTTTGGCGAAAAGGTGGGGAATGAGTAAACATTTATGGAAACGTTTGTCAACTTCTGATTTTGATAAAACATATGTATATATATATAGTGTGTGTGAGAGAGAGAGTGTGTGTGTATGTCTTCTTAAGGGAACAAATTAAAATTTTACACAGTGTCAAAAATAATTGCTTCGTGTATTCTTAAAAGAAAGAAGAAAATCCATATTAGACATAAAACAAAATAAAAAAAATCGAGCAAATTTGATGAAACCTATTGTGCTACAAAGTTAATATTTTAAAAAACTGAATTTAAATTTAAAATCTAAATTTGCCATTGGAAATTTATAAATTGCTTTTGGTTTTGGCCAATAAAACTAGTAGATATGTTTAGAATGACATTTGTGTTCGGTATTTTGATCGTGGTCTACAATATTATTGTACAGGTCTACTGCTGTAAAAATAATCTAAGCCGAATATAAAAATTGGAAATTAATAAATAGAAAACAAAAAAAGGTTTTTCCATATTAAAAAAAAACTTTGTATTTACATGATTTTTGAGACCACGTACAAACATTTGTTTGTAACATTTTCATTTAGTTTAAATTCCACTTGAAAATATAGCACACTCAATTGCATTTTGGACTTGCATGATTTTGTAAATTTACTCAACTGGAAACTTAAAATTTAAGAAATCCAAAAACATACTCAATAACGAAAAGCATAAAAAATAGATTTCCTAGTTAAACTATTTTGATTTTAATTATTTGAACATCATATGCTAATGTTTGGAAAATGGTTACTTTTTCAAGTAGTTACTAGAAACTGAAACAATTATTATTACTCTTATTAAAAATTTGTTTTCAAGCAATATCGAGTTTTTAGAAAATTCCTGTGGGCAGTATAGCTAACATTTGATGATTAACCGAAAATATCCCCGCAAGTTACTTGTTGGTTACGGTCGACGGTTTGGCGACAGCTGTAGTATTGTAATAGATCAGGTTACACGTGCTTTAAGACTATTGTGAACTTAGGGGAATGAAAACTAAGTGTCACATTTTCATTCTAAATTAACAATTATTGCGAGAACGATTAAGTAATTGTAATTTATTTGTAATAATGTGTTGTATGAATTATTGTGGCTGTATTGGACTCAGTAAATCACTTTAAATTAATACTAGTTAGTTCCAAGCAGAATTTCTGAGGATTTTGTTTGAGTAAAATTATGTATATAGCCTCAAATTAAACTGTTAAGTAAAATCATACGGTGGTTTAGTCGTTAGGCTAAATATCAATCACATATGACACATCTAAACTATAATATTTTCCATCAGATGAACTTAGTATTTTAAATGGTCGGCTAAATGTGCCTATTTGTAAAGAATTAAATTTCTTTTAAAAAAATCATAGAAGTATTAATTTTTTCTTGCCACACGGACTCAAGAGTTTTAAAATGAGCCACCTTCCAAGCTCTCTAGAGCAACCGTAGTTCTTTAAATTTTGAAGAGACTGGTTTGTATTTCTGAGTTAGATGTCTGGATTTTATATGGAATAATTAAATTATGGTTAAATTACTTCATAAGAAAATACAAATAGAATTTGGATACTTGATTACCATTAAACAATTTTTGTAATTGAACACTCACGTCCAAGTCCCTACATAATATATAGTATTATTTAGCCTATTTAGCTCATTTCAAGTTTGAGGTTTTAATAAATGATTCAAAAAGTATAAAAATTGTTGAAATATAATGTAAAGAATTTTTGATATGTACAGAACTATATTGTATGTAATTACGTTTTTATTGCAATTAATTCTGTAAGTTATAAAGAATGTTGTTTATCTGAAGTTGAAGGTAGGTCATTAATAGAAGATGGGTTTAAAGTGGAAGGTTGGTCAGGATTAGAAGATTGGTTTAAAGTGTATGGTTGGTCAGGATTAGAAGATTGGTTTAAAGTGGAAGGTTGGTCAGGATTAGAAGATTGGTTTAAAGTGGAAGGTTGGTCAGGATTAGAAGATTGGTTTAAAGTGTATGGTTGGTCAGGATTAGAAGATTGGTTTAAAGTGTATGGTTGGTCAGGATTAGAAGATTGGTTTAAAGTGGAAGGTTGGTCAGGATTAGAAGATTGGTTTAAAGTGGAAGGTTGGTCAGGATTAGAAGATTGGTTTAAAGTGTATGGTTGGTCAGGATTAGAAGATTGGTTTAAAGTGGAAGGTTGGTCAGGATTAGAAGATTGGTTTAAAGTGGAAGGTTGGTCAGGATTAGAAGATTGGTTTAAAGTGTATGGTTGGTCAGGATTAGAAGATTGGTTTAAAGTGGAAGGTTGGTCAGGATTAGAAGATTGGTTTAAAGTGTCAGGTTGGTCAGGATTAGAAGATTGGTTTAAAATGTAAGGTTGCTCAGGATTAGACAATTGGTTTAAAGTGGAAGGTTGATCAGGTTAGAAGATTGGTTTGAAGTGGAAGGTTGGTCAGGTTAGAAGATTGGTTTAAAGTGTCAGGTTGGTCAGGATTAGAAGATTGGTTTAAAATGTAAGGTTGCTCAGGATTAGACAATTGGTTTAAAGTGGAAGGTTGGTCAGGTTAGAAGATTGGTTTGAAGTGGAAGGTTGGTTAGGTTAAAAGATTGGTTTGAAGTGAAAGGTTGGTCAGGTTAGAAGATTGGTTTGAAGTGAAAGGTTGGTCTTGTTAGAAGATTGATTTGAAGTGTAAAGTTGGTCAGGATAGAAGATTGGTTTGAAGTGAACGGTTGGACAGGTTAGACGATTGGTTTAAAGTGGAAGGTTGGTCAGGTTAGAAGATTGGTTTGAAGTGTAAAGTTGGTCAGGTTAGAAGATGGGTTTGAAGTGAAAGGTTGGTCAGGACAGAAGATTGATGTGAAATGTAAAGTTGGTGAGGATTAGAAGATTGGTTTGAAATGTAAGGTTGGTCAGGATTTACAGTTTTAGGGGGTGGATTATTTAAGGGAAGATCATATTCCATGTATTTTGTGGGTTGTTTTGAATTTTGAATTCTTTAATTATTTTTTATAAAGGTTAAAACAATAATCGACAGCATTTAATTTATTCCTTCAGCTCGCGCTTTTGACAAACCTTCCGGCTCTCTTAAAGATAGAGTTTCTCGTAATAAAATCCGAAAACCGTCTTTTCTATCAGTTTAAAAAAAATTTTCCTACGGATGTTTCAGTAATTCACGACCTGTATTTCAGACTTGAATTGGAGTAAAATCGAAACCCCAACTAGCTAGATTCTTTAGCCTGTTTGGCAAATCCTTTTCTTCGTCTTCTGTAAACACTGTAGGTGACCACTTGTTTTAAATAAGTTTTCACCTCCTAAAGTACGATATATTTTTGCAATATAAAGTCGATCTTTCCTTGTGGAATTGGGGTCGTGGTAAAGGGCTGCGGCGCCTTTTATAATAAAAATGTCATTATTTACGGCTGAAATAGCCTCCATCATGTCTTGCTCACTCCATTTCTTATGAAGACCCTTGTTCTTACACGTAAGGACCATCTGAAAGTCAGACAACAGACATAAATAGGTTCCCCATTTCAATATGTAGCCTATTGACAAATATATTACAAATAAAATGTTAATGTGAGTCGAAATAGCCCAATGGTATTGGATTATGGTTCTACTAAACGGGTATTTTAGAAGTGGATGTTAAAAATAACACAATTATAGAGGCGTAGTTGTAAAAAGAAGTAGCTCAATAACCCACAATAAAAAAAAAGTTGTATAATATTAACATTTGGACATGGTGATCGTTTTATCTCAATTTATAAAAGTAGTGTTCCTTGAAAAAATAAACTTATAAAACAGTAGTGGACACAGAGCACATGAGAGCACAGTAGTGTGTAGAGTTTATACATGAACTGAGCTTAAAATGGCTGACATTATGCCTAGGTTATATGCGCAGTAGCACATTTTGTTTAAGTTTAGCGAAATAACAGTTCTATCCTATGTAAAAAACCAAAGTTAAATTAAAAACCACGAATTTAAATACATAAATAATGTCAATGTTATCGAAATTAGTAGGAAATAAAATTGTTTGAAAATGATGGGTTCATAATATAAATATCGGATCCCTATTATAAATTTCCATATTATGTTAAATCCAAACTCAGTGTCTTAAAAATGTAACAATTGTATATTTAATTAACATCGATAAATAAGTCAACATCTTTCCTAAATGTTCTGTTTAATTTGTATTTTTGTAATATACGCAGGCCGGTATATGACGAACTGTCGTCGTGAACCAATTGGTGCTCCCAAATGAATAAATATTTTTAGTTTGATAAAAAATAGAACTCTTAATAAAAAATATCATAAATTTGGAGCAATTCGTATTTATAACATGCTTATACGGTTAACAAAATGGTGTTTCTAAAATAGTTATTGAGCTTTACTTTAGAGATGATATAAAATTAAATAAAACTTGAACACAACTTCTGACAAATAATAGTCTACGATTTTTAACACAAACGCATCTCAACGACAATGTCGCTATCTTCAGTAATGCGTGAATACCAAACTGTAATTGACTTAATTGACATTTTAGAACAAGCATCACTGAAGATGGCGACATTGTCGTTGAAACGCGTTGGAGTTAATAAACGTATTATTTGTCAGAATCTGTGTTTAAGTGTAATTTTAATTTTAAAATGATATTAAAAAATAAATAAAAAAATATGATGTTGATTTAAATGTCAAATTTGAACTTTGAGTACCAAAATATATAAACTTCACGATTTTCAACAATATTGGGCGAGAATTAAACCTTTAAATATATCCATAATATTTACGTTCAATAAGCTAGATGTGTTCTTAATTGGCCTGGTCGGAAAATAAAAACAAAGGGTAGAATAGGCAAGTGGTAGAATATTTATTGAAATACCGTGAAAAAGTAGCAGTTCCTAATAGCTATGAGATTCAGTCGTAGTTTCTCTGTATACAGAGGCACCAAGGTCGTATGTTCGAATTTCACTTAGTATAAACAGCGTTTTCAGTGAAATTTAGTTTTTCCAATCTGTGGTAACGCAGAGGGTGGGCTCATTTGCAATGAACGGTGATTGCCATGAGTCGAATTTATTTGTACAGAAAACTCATTTTGTAAGGTAATTTTTTCCAATATTGTTACCTTAAAAAAAGCTGAAAAGAGGAAAAATCAATCTATGGAGCTGAAACCTGAATAAAATAGTGTGTTTAAACATACATTGTGCGTACCAAACTTTTAATTGAGTTTCTGAAAAATGTACTTTTTCCTTAGGTAGGAAACACACTTTTCTTAGCAACTGTAAAATAATTCTCTCACACGTTTTGTTTGTTTGTTAGTTTCTTTTTATTATTACGGAACAAATGTACGGAAAGATTTGTCACAAGTTTTGTATACTTTTTTAAAATACCACTTTTTAATTTAGATAAGTAAAAAACATATTTTACGTATAAATTAATTTAAATTTTAAAAACATTCAAGTTAAAAACAAAACTATATTGTAAACAAATTGAAAGAATTTAATTAAGCTTTAATAGGGCAACTTACTTCTCTGAAGTGATTTAATCTTACCAAAATATAATAATTCAGTGAGACGTGACGATATGTTTTTACATATATTTTTGTCTGATTTCCAACGATTTGGTACTAAATTAAATAATTTCATAGGTAACAGAGAAACATCACATTAAATTTTTTGTAGTTAATTGAAATAATCTTTAAGATAGGGGGTAACAAAATTCATAAGACAGAGAGAGACACATTAATTTAAAAAATGGAATAAATTGCTTTTTATTGTTTAAACAGAACAACAGAAACAGCGATTTAAAAATTTAACACCATATTAATGTAGTTTGCTCATGTTACTTTATAAAAATATTAAAATGAATGGATAATAACGTATTCAAGAAGAATAGTAGATAATGGAGAAGGGGTTTATATTCCATTACCAAGTATATTGGAACCCTTTGAATCATTTGAGTTGCAAGTAAAAGACAGACCTATCTACTTGACTATACATCAACTTTGCTCCACAACTATTCCTGTTCAAGCTTGGGAATTCTCCGATTAACGATTACGAAGCATCTTGACAAGTCTTTAACAGTCAACTACATTTTTTGTTCTCTAAAGGTCATTTTTTTTCTCGAGGAAAGCATACATAAAGAATATGACTAAGAGTGTTTAAAAAAAGTTCTATTGAAGACATAAAACTGTTGTACTCCTGACATCCACGGAGTGCATATGTCAATGTGATAAAATTATATATATATATTTGTAAGTCTTACAAAGCTTTGTTGAAGAGAAGGTCGACTGACCCCACTCAAAGTCGAGGAGCTAATTCAGTGATGAACATATACAAATTTATCAATTTACTTTTAACAAGCCATACGATAACAGGTGTTTTACATTATGCTTTATTTTTACAATTCTGTAGACTTTAACTTTCATACTTATTATTACTTATTTTTGCTTAAACATAACTGAACATTCAAGGAATAACTGATGAAAAGAATAACATTTTAATAAGAATAAGTGAAAGAAATATAAGTTGAAATAGATTTCTGAATTAATTGTGACATGAGACAGATATAAAATTCAGGATTTTGAAAGATTCAGACACAGTGCTAACTAGCGCATGTTTTATTTGAAATTAACGACAAATAAAATTCTTTGGAATAATTATTAACTTATAAAATCACTTAGAATCGCAAATTTGATAATAGTTAGTCAATATTGTTATTTATTTTTGTTTTACCTGGTTTTGTAAAAATACCCGCTTAAGCTTAACTGTGCAGAGCAATTTGCTAAGTCCCACAAATTCATTTCAGGTGTTGAAGTTAAGCTCTTCATATTGATCTCACGTGCACTTGTCGTCTAGGATCTTACAGCTGATCAGAGACTAACTAACTTTTCTGCAGGTTTCTCATTCTGTCCTAAGCCAGTCTGCCACAGATTTAGGTGTGTGTGTGTGTGTGTGTGTGTGTGCGTGTGTTGGTATTGTTGTTACACACCCAGTATTTGTCTTGTTCTTGCACACCCAGTCTTGGTCTTGGTCTTGCATACTCAGTGTTGTACTTGTTATTTCATACTCAGTTTTGGTTTTTGTTCTTGTACACCCAATATTAGTCTTGTCCTTTAACGCCTAGTCTTGGTCTTGTACTTTCACATCCAGTTTTTGTTTTGTTCTTGCACACCCAGTCTTGGTCTTGTACTTGCACTCCCAGTTTTTATTTTGTTCTTGCACACCCAGTCTTGGTCTTGTACTTGCACTCCCAGTTTTTGTTTTGTTCATGTACCAACACGGTCTTCGTCTTGTTATTTCATAACCAGTCTTGGTCTTGGTCTTAGTCTTGTTCGTGTAGACTCAGTCTATGTCCTTAGTCTACTTCTTGCAGACCCAGTCCTGGTCTTGTTTTTTCACACCCAGTCTAGGTCTTGTTCTTGCACATCCATTTTATTGGTTTTAGTCCTGGACTTATTCTTTCACGAACAGTCTTGGTCTTGCACACCCAGTCTTGGTCTTAGTCTTGTTCTTGCACACCTTGTCTTTGTCTTGTTCTTGCATATCCAGTCTTGGTCTTGTTCTTGCATACCAAGTCTGGTCTTGTTCTTGCATACCCATTCTTGGTCTTGGTCTTGTTCTAACACACCCAGTCTTGGTCTTGTTCTTACACACCCTGTCTTGGTCTAGTTCTTGCATACCCAGTCTGGTCTTAGTCTTGTTGGAAGTCTCTTGCATTTTAAATTATGAATATTTTTTGTTTGTCAATTTTATAAACTAGGTGTGTGTGTGTGTGTGTGTGTGTGTTTTAAATAATATAGATAAATAAAAATAATACACAATGTAGTATGAATGTTAATGTGTGTGAACTAATTTTGTTTGTTAAGTATGCAAAATTTGGTTTACTTCATAGAAAAAGAAATTCTTTGTAATTTAAAAAAAATGTAAGTTATTATTTTTTGTAGAGATATTAATGTGAGGTTTTTATGTTAACATTTTCATTGTTTCTTTCCTTTTTTCTAAGGGGTAAACTTAATTATATACTACATAAATTAGTGTCAAACTTCACATAGAATGTAAGTTGTGATTATATTAAAGAGCATATTATAACATATTTCATATAGGTGTAAAATATTTTTAAAATTATAAATAAAACTGTTTGTCATATTTATTTTCACTTTTAATTTGTATTATATTTTTTTAAGTCTAATTGTGTGTTCTTAGTGAAGTCACGAGACGAGACTGGTCTCGATTTTCCCAAAAGATACCGAGACTTGGGTGTAGCAAACGAGACCGAAACTGCACTCATGAGACTAATGCTCTCGAGTCTCGTGGGGGAAAACAAGTCATTCATCACAGTAGTTTAGGGCTTACCATGTTTCTTGTTGTCATTTTGATTCTCTTATATTTACGGCTCATTAAAAAAAATTTCCTTCTATTTTGTTGTTTTATCTTCAAAGTTTGGTACTATTAATTATCACTGTAAAATTCTAATAATTGAGTTATAAATGAACATTTGAAATGAAAAATTGGCAAAACTGCAATAATGTGTTTAATTTTAAAGTTATTCTGATGGGTGCGATTAAGAAATGTTGGTTCAATGAACAATGTTTTAAGATTAATTTTATGTTGTATCTCTTCCTATAACATACTTGTGTGACAATCCAGTTAGTAGAAGGTACATTGACCAAACTGCTAGGCTACCTGTTACCTGACACTAATTGTTGAACTTTTATTTTTTATCTTACATAGATTAATTTTTCAAATAGAAAAAAAATAAACAATTTCACAAGTTATAACAGATTAAAAAACATAACCTTTAAATTTTCATTTTGGAATATTTTCTTTCTAGAAAGACAAATACTAAAATTCTTCCACAACCACATAACCGTTGAAAGTCAAATCATTAACGCTTGAGCCTTTGTCGGGGCCGCATAATTTTCCCATTACCTCTTTCCCTCCCCAGGGCTTTTCACGTCAACTACTTTGATAATGTTTTACACAAAATGTAATTCTGATAGGGCGAGGGAGGGAACCTCTTAAGTCTTAATTTCTAATTACATGTAAATGTGTAGTGTTTTACCCATTTTAGCAGTGCAATGAATGCCCCCAAGTGTACAGTTTGTGATATTATCTAACTTTAAAAGCATTATCCTTTCGTTGTTTGTTTTGTTCACACCATGCCCTAGATGATAGAATGTAACAGTTTATGTTAACACCCCCTTTTATTTAGAAATGTAATACCATTTTATTTTCTCACTTGTTATTTGAATAAAGCGAGTTTCGGAATATCAATTTAAATAATTTAATATAAAATTTGGACAACAATTGTTGTAGATTTACCATATTCATAGTTTTTCACTTAATGATAATACAGAAAAAGTTCTTTAATTGTAGGAAAACTTCCAGTTTTGGGTAAATATCAGTTGCGAAATACCACTATCTGAGTTCAAAAAGGTTTCGCCAGGCCCTACCTACAGATTGCTCTAAAACGAAGGATAAATCAAAGCTGGGATTCGAGAGGCAGAACTGGGTAGGAAATTGTCCTGCCAATACGAATGTACCCAATTTTGTTTCAGTCAGAAATTACAGTCCTTTGAAAACGTGAGACTTGGATATAAGGATAAGGCTATATATATATATATATATATATATATATATATATATATATATATATATACAGTCAATCAGGCAGCTTTGAAACGCTTGGAGTCTAATGAATTAAGGTCAAAATTGGTCTGGGATGGTTTCAAAACTACAACACGACCGGGGGGGGGGGATATAACACTTTATTGGATCTCTGGACTTCCTGGGATTAGAGTGAATGAGTGTGGATATGCTGGCCAATAGAAGCGTAAGTGGAAAAATTATAAGACCCGGGCCGATCTGCAGGTCACTTGAGAGTAGACGGAGAATATCTCAGGATTAAGGATGAGTAAACTTTTTATTACCTCTAAGCTAGTTGTATCTGACCTTTCATTGACCAGGTGTAATATATGGAAGATGGTAGTGCAAATCATAGTGCACTGACCTCTGAAAAACAAAACAAAAACATATGCACAGGATCTGTATACTCACGGTATAATATAAAACAATGTAGAAAATATAGCTTACAAGATAAACATCCAGAAGACATGATCTTGAATGTAAATGTTTTGATTAGGAAAGGATTGAGACCTTCTTTAAGTTTGTCTGTTTATTGTACGTTATGTTGAAAGTGTATATGAATAGGATGGAAATAATACAACAGACAGACAGACAGAGGGGGGGAGAGAGAGAGAGAGAGAGAGAGAGAGAGAGAGAGAGAGAGAGAGAGAGAGGTTTCACATCCCTTCCATCCAAAGATTCCGTATAATCGGAAATAATAATTTACCAGATAATTTGGTTAACTCTTATTATCCATTTACGATATATAAAATCTGTGTACGTGTTACTATACCATTTTGATAAGTATTTGAAACAATTATATTCTTTATACATTTAGTCGGTTTGAAATCCCACAAGTGAAACCATACACGGGTTATTAAGACATGTAAATGATCGTATATAAGACATTCTCTTTTAAAGTGTACAGTAGGTTTAGTAGACATGTAGTTTGTGACAGTAGAACATAGTGCATATTATGTACAGTGATTTAAAACTTCAGTAAAAAGACAATTCCTACGGTTTATACTATAATTGTTCACGTGTTCAGTAGTTTAAATTTGAGTTAAAATTCCTACGGTTTAGCATGATATATATATTTTGTTCAAGTGTACAGTAGTTTAAAATTTGAGTTAATTTCTACGGTTTTGAATGATATGTTTTGTTCAAGTGTACAATCGGTTAAAACCTGAATGAAATGTAGTAGTTATTTTAAGTATATTAATGTTTAAATATTTGTTTGTTCTGTTTACCTCATTTTAACGATTGTAGTGCATATAAAACTACCATAATAAAAATATTTAAATATGTGGTTGCAAACATATCCAAACCATTTTCATTGTGTAACCTTATTGTTCCATGTTAACGTATAGTGACAACAGTTTAAAACTCTCATTTAAGCTAACCCTGGACAAATTTAGTACCTGTAATAAAACGTAAAAGAATATTTTAAGGCAAAGCATCTTCTTACAAAATTTTTTGAAGGCGATAATAACTGAAATGTTTTTTCGCCTTAAAACTCATACAAAAAACACAAAAATCCAACATCATGTAGTATGTAAAACACTGATTAATAAAACGACGCCAAAACCTACACTGTCTCTTAAAAGTTGGTTTTATTTTCGTTCTATAGTATAAAAACTTTCTGGACAACAAATGTTTCATTTGGGCAAATTAGAGCCATATATGACAAATATTGAAAGTATATCATACATTGAATAAAAGCGGGAATGTCCATATTTTTGAAAATACAAAACTATCATGTTTGGTTTTAGGTAAAGTAACAGTGTTGCCTACTTTCAGGTTGTTTAGATTCCTTGACCAACAGACTAGTCGCTGATCACGTATAGCATATCCGCGGAAGCATTTTATAGGCAGTACTCTGTCTCTTAACAATGTTAAAAATGAAAACTGTAAGTTTATTTACCGTTTTTAAGATTTTTTACGAGAGCCAATAATTGTTGGCCATATCTCGTTACATGCTGTAGGACATGACAGTAAATTACCAAGGTGGTTTTAGAGTATACATTTTAGTTATAAAGTTAATGAGTGTATGACTTTTTTTAAATTTAAAATTTTGATATTTTTGTGTGTTCTGTAATAAGTAAAACATTGTGTTCAACAATTAATGTCCCTTGTAAAAATCTTCAAAACGCTGCTTTGGCCACAATTTGTAATTTTTAATTTAATAATACAATTAATTTGTAACTTGTAATTAACTGTAGGTTAAATTCACGAGTCAGCAAAAACTAACTCTTAGGTCAGAGACTTCGACATGACATTTCAAGGTGTAAGATTATTCTCGTAAGTACTACTTGTAATTTTGATATTTATATAAATTTTAAGGTTAATTAACAGTGAAAATGTACTGTATATAATATGCTTATCGATGAAAAATTTTGTAATATTTTTAACAATAAAAAGGTAATTTCTTTCTTTTAATATTAGACACAAAATTGGATGTTTAATATGGCCATTTCTAAACTTTCCAGTGTATTGTTTTAAACAATGTAATTACATAAAAACTGATTTTGAAACATTTCTTTAACCTACACATTAATTTCTGAATATATTATTGTTTTATGTTCTAGAATTGGCATTTTAAATAAAGTTAGGCTATTTATATATTTTTTGATATTCACATATTTGAATGTACGATATACGATTACGGATCAACAGCAATATTTAAAGATAAACAGTTTAATGTTAATAGTATCACAAGTTGTCGGTGTAGGGAATCGACAAAGAAACCAATTCTCTCTCTGTCTCTGTCTGTTTGTTGTATCCAAACTTATATTTTCTATCCCCTATTCATATACTGTACTTGTATATGTCCAACATAACATACAACAGACAGGTAGACTTAAAGAAAAGTTCTAGAGAACAGATAATTCCTCAAGACACGTGCTAAAGAAAATGAATTAAGCCTATTAACTCATCTAAGTTGTTGTTAGAATAAATGTTGTGACAGAACGTATTTGGTCAGGAACATATCTTCCTGAAAAAAAATTATATATATATTTATAACCCATATATATATATATATATATATATCAAACCCTTATATATATATATATATATATATATATATATATATATATAAGAATATTTGAGAATAAATAGTTACAAAAATATTTTTTAAAATTTTTTATTCTGTTTTCCCTATGTATTTCTTATGAAAGAATAGTAAATATAGAGAAAGAATATACCGAAGGGCAAACTAAAGTAAATACGACAAATATATTTCAAACTATTTTGTTTTATCAAATTTTGAGTAATTAATAAAGTTTTTTTCTAGTTTTACAAAAATGATTATTCAAGCTTTGTCTTCACTTAGACCTCTGACGTCACGGCTAATCGGTTCTGCAGTTTGGATTGTAAAAATAAAATATCTGTATTTTCGGATATTTGGTCTATATATATATAAAGGGGAAAAAAATCGTCCTATAATTGTAGCGTACAGCTGTCAATACAATAAAGTTGTGAAAGTGATTACAATAATTTTAGTTTTAAATGGCGACAATTTCATTTTCAACATCTCAAAAACAAAGTTACATCAGTATCGGTTTTAGAAAAAAATCTGATGTTTTTATACTCCATCTGTAAGGATAGATTTTTAAACAATCAAAATTTCTGGCATATTAAAACTTTTTTTACAACTTTTGATGAAATCTTTACTAATATAAGAAATAAGCAAATGAGATGAAAAATAAAATATCTAAATTCAGTTTTTGTAATAATTTTCCATTGAATAGAGGAAACTGCTTACCGTTTGATTTTCCGTAGTATCAAGTTCAATGCAATATGTCATAGAATAATTATTCATCATCCCGGCAGAATATTCTAAAATAAAACCTGATTTCCTCACACTCTGTATACAAGATTGATGTTCAAGTCTAATGGGATGGGGAGGGCTTGTTGTTGCTGGAGGAAGTATTAGAATGCAATCAATCTGGAAGGTTCAGCGGTGACATTTCAATGGACTTATCACAAATCCGATGGAATAACGCCAAACTTTTGTCGCCCGGCTTTGCTCAAATGTTAACGTCTTGATACAAATCAAATATAATTTAAAATGGTTTAATTCCTTCTTCTTGAAAATACCGAGTGTTTATTAAAAAACTTATTATTATTTAAAATACAGGATATTTTGTCCTGTATTTAACTTATTTAAATAAGTTAAAACTAAATGGTTGTGGTTTTTGTTGTTTGTTGTCCAATCACAAAAAAACTTTTTATTTTATGCAGATATAATTGGGATTTATTAAAACATCAGCTGTTATTTTCATTAATTTTTATTTGTTGCTATAGCAACTATTCTTCTAATTTTTGACTAATTTCAAACACAGGCATCTAATAGATGGTGAACTTATAGTTTTTACAATAAGTTAATATATATATATATATATTATTCCATATAGTTAATATATTAATATTATATATATATATATTATTCCATCATGACTTTATCTTTTACAAATACGCATAGCATCGAGTGAGTGTTATTTATTACGAATGTGAACGCAGTCGGGTTAAGAAAGTTTTTTACCCGCAACGGTTTGAGGGACGGACCATGCAGGGAAGTCGAGTATAAAAAACTTGTAAGTTTGAAACGACAGTGTTCGTTGGAGATATCAAGAGCACAGCAAGACCTTCAATCGAAAGAGGTTTGTTGATGAACTGAAAGTAGAAATTATTTAAAACACGTTACGAAATGCCGCGCATAGCATAGAGTAGAAAAACAATGGCGGCCACTTCGAATACCTGTCTTAATAACCGTAACAATTAAGAATTTAGTTTAATTTTAAGTTTTTGTATTAATTCCAATTTAGTTACAAAAAATAAATGTACTTTATTTTAATCTATGTTAAAAACAAACAAACTTTAACCAAAGTTTTAACTAATTATGAAAGACCTGGTATAGTGAACAAAATGAAAATCAACCATATTCGCCATCTTAGATTTTGTATCATATTTTAAAAATTATTTATTGTGCTATAAACTCAACTTAAGCATAAATATTATCGATGAAATCAAGTTTTAGTTTTTAAAAATTATTCAATAACAGTGATTTTTAATTTTATTTTTATTTTACAGATGGGTTTACTAAAATTGATCGAAATTTGTGAAACCGATTTTGAGAAGTTTAGTTTTTTATAACATTTTCAATCCGATTTTCTCTCACTCAAGAACTGTCATTTTTGAAGAGATGCTGAACAATACATTGTATTTCGGTCTTAATATGACCAAACTTTGATAGAGAAAATCCTCATTTTGTGTTTTTGTTCAGTTATTCCCACACTTTGAGTTATCAAAAATATGATAAAAACTTCTGGAAATATGCCCAAAATATGTCCACATACCAAATTTGAGTAAAATCGGTCTACTAGACCACAGCACAGCAGACGACACACAGACCTTATTCAATAATTTTCTCTATTCTACGAATATGAAATAATGTAAAAAAGGGAAAGATTAGTAAAAACAAGATGAACATGGATTTTAGTAAGCAGTGATTTGGTGGTGTTAAGTTTCTTAATGAAACCTAGTGTTAACATAATCTGCTACTTTCTATCTTACAGGGAATGGTGTGAACAAAACAAACAATGCTTTTAACGTTTGATATTATCACAAGCTTTACACTTGGGGCATTCGTTGCACTGCTAAAAGGGGTAAAGCACTACACATTTACATGTAATTAGAAATTAAGACTTAAGAGCTTCCCCCACCCACCCTTATTACATTTTGTGTAAAACATTATCAAAGTAGTTGATGTGAAAAGCCCTGGGGGAGGAAAGGAGGTAATGGGAAAATTATGCGGCCCTGACAAAGGCTCAAGCGTTAATGATTTGACTTTTTAACGGCGATATAGTTGTGGAAGAATTTAAAAATTTAGTCTTTTCAGGGTAAAAATATTGTAGCATTCAAAGAATTGAATAAGTTTGAAATTTGTATTAAATTATAAAATGTCTTATTAGTTTCGGAAAATGTGTCATGAATGAACTACATTTCTACTGAGTTACCATATACAAGCTCGCGCATAGGCTACATAGTTTTGTATAGATATGGTAATGTTTTGGCAATGAACTTTCGTTACGACAATACGTGAAGGAACGCAGTTTACGTCCAGTGTCATTTGTATTTGATGTCATGAACTAACTGACTTGGAACGTGGCACAACTAGGACACATATTACAGGAAGTACAGGGTACGTTCACTAGATGTTATTAGCAAATAAACAGAGAGGTGCTAAAAATAATTTTAAAACTTCAAGAGTTTTTCCTCATATCAAAACCAATAAAATAGTTTAATCATAGTTCCTAAAATGGTTAGTTTTCTAAAAACCACAATTTTGTGTTTTTAACAAAATAATTAATGTATTTTTAACTTGAAATGAAGTGTTAAATTATGATATGGATACAGATTTCCTTTAATAATTTTAAAATGGTGATTTTTTAATGTCAAAGATCTCAAAAACTGTTAATTGTACAAAATACTAAAAAAAGATTATACATATAAATTGTTACATATTGTTATTGAGTGTGTTGATAACTCAGTTGTCTTTAAGTTACAGGAAGATTTAAGGTTTGAATGCAATTATATCAAAAAGAAGAGAAATAAAACTGACTTTATTTCAGTTCCAATATCACTTTAAATCTGTGTCGAAAAATTTCACACCATCTTGGTGAGTGACGAGCATAATAAATTTTTACTTCACAAAAAGCTATAATATTAGCTTAAAGGAATTCACATGTTTTAACATCAAATTAACATCGATAGCTATCTTGCCCACAAATTATAAATACCAAAACTCTTAAATCAAATGACAGTGAACATTTAATATATCGATCAAGTAATAAAATAATTGCCCATCATCCAATGTGTATTTCACACCATTATCATTTCATAAACTCATCTGTTAGACACCCATTTAAAATTAAGTATCAGTTAGTTGTTTAGATGTAAGAAATTAGTGTAAGAGTTTGTCAATTTTGTTGTTATCTGTATAGAATCCTTAGGAGTATAAAAAAACACATAAACCTTGTATTGTAATCATAACTGTAAAAACTCCTACTCAACGAGCTAGCCGCGGCAAATTGAGAGACAATACCCAAATAATGTTGTAATGTTTGTACCCTAAAAATAATTTTATTGTATTAATAAACATAAGTCATATTTACATTTCATCCATTTCGTTTATTTATAGTGGGGATTAGAATTTCACATTCTCATGAAATCGTATTAGTGTCATAGAATATTAGTATACGTGATTTTAGCCTAATAAATCAGCGATTTTGAAAATGGTGAAAAGAACAGATTTTGCAACATTGTTTTTGTCAATTTAGGTTAGATTTAAAACCAACCATCATGAAAATTTTTATAAAATGAATATTAGTGGAGAGTATTTGGCACAGTCTAACAAACACAAAATTTAAAAAAATGTTACTTTTAATAGATAAAATGGATCCTAATAATACAAAGTAAATAAACGCTATAAGAGTTGTTTAAGTTGACGTTAAAATCGGTGTTTCTTAATTTCCGAGCACTTTGTGCATGCACCAATCTTACCATACTTAACGGTAAATAGTCAAGCTACCACTGGACTTTATTATATAATATCAAAGTTTTATAGCTTTTACTTAATCATTAATTCTTTTCCTTCTGGCTGACGTTTGAGATTTAATTAAATACTACAAAAAAGTTAAGGAAAAGGGTTCTTTGTTGTACAACGCCTTTGCTGTAACGTCAAGTGGCAACAACTCAAGTTGCTTTTAAATCCATTTTGTTTTTTTGAAAGTTTGTAGTTGACATCTAAAATTTAATAAAATATTGATTACTCTTTAATGTTGACATATTTAAAACCTACTTTATGTAAATATGGAAGGATATATGGTCGGCTACGTATCGTTGCTATATTATGGCTGAACTGATTTTAATAACGTTTTTACTACATGGGTGCTCTATTTATCCACAAAGCCCGTTTTTAGTCTTTAAATAATAAAATATATAAATCAATCAACTAAGTTAGAATTTCACAAAAGATTAGCAGGGGCCAAATTTATTTCTCATACAGTTCCTAATTTCTTCAGTAGAAACACGCAGGAAAATGCAAAAAAATATCCAAAAATCTTATCTCTATGAATAGAAAGAATCCAACAAAACTGTAAAGTGTTGAATTATTTTTATTAACCTATATGTTTAATTTCACAATATAATTTGAATTCAAATAAAAATCAATCGATACAGCTTAATTCCCCCACCAATTTTACTGAAAAATAAGGAAAACAGGTGAAAAAAGCTAAATTAAAAACAATGGAAAAATAGATATTTAAACTATAATCACGAAATGGATGCTATGGTAAACGTCACAGCTCAATTCCAACGAAATAATTAAATCAAAATGAAAATAAATCGAAATTTATGAAAATTTGGAAACATTGTAAATGCTAAATGACAGTAGCTGTCAAAAAGCACTTTGTCCGTCATGAGCAATGTTTAGTATACCGTATGTTGCTTTTATGTCCAACAGATGGGGCTGTTTTTTTAAAAAGCAGGTTTTTTAAAAAACTATATAAACATATTCGAATGCAACGTTGTGTCAAAAGTTCTAAGTAATCGGTGAAGAACTTTCTGAGATTTAAGATTTTGAACAAACCAACATTTATGTTTTTATTGATATAGATTTCAAGGTGAAATTTTTAATATGTATGTTTTTGACAGGACTGAGTAAATATTGTATCACAATAATATAATATTATTTTTTACACAACTAAATGAAACTTTAAGCGCGTGTATGAAAGATTGAAATATTAATCAAAAAGTTTTCTCACCATTTAGGGCCTAGCATAATCAATTTAGAAAAAAAAGTACCTAATTTTGATCTTTCCTATAAATGAATGTTGATTATTTCAAGACTTATAGGACAACGTGCACGGTTTTTCTTTATATTAGGTGACGGATATAATATTTTATAGATAGGAACATTTTATTTATCCAAACATTATAGAAATTCAACGCTTTTAATATAATTCTACTTTCTGTAGAACAAGACATTGAAGAAAAACACAGGATTAAGATGAGATTTGCTTCGGGAATTACTCTCTACGAAATGGAATGGAACGTTCATGCTTATCCTTCTAAGGTATTAAAGTCTCTTCTTACAACAAGAAGGAATTAAATAGATGCAATGAAATCTTCAGGTTAACTACAGGAAGAAACATCATTACTGTCTGTGAATCCTCAAACATATTCCTTTGTTAAAGTATTTAAACTCATCGGTATATCCTCTGACAAATATTGTTTGTTATACATCTAATATTAATACTCTCAAAATAAGTAAAATGCTAAATTATAGAGTTGGTGTTAAGATATAAACAATAGAGGCCACAACCTAATTTCGGGTTTTGTCAATATTAAACATCATAACATATTGTTCACTATTTCCTTTCAGTCAAATTGTTGAAATTTACTATAAGTTCAGTGTGAAAACAGCATAATAAATAGTTTCGTAGATAATTTGACAAGCTATAAATTCCGATCTTTGTTTAAATCTAGAGGTGGTGATCTGGAAGGTGCTGTTTTGTCGTCTTGGTTTGAAGTCGTATAATCCATAACTCATCCATAGTTTGTTTGAAGATTTACTCTGATAACGTCTTCAGTTTTGTTTAATATTACTCAATGAAGAATGAAATGAAAATGAAGTCTTCCAATGTCAAATAAATACTGTGGCGAAGTTCACAATAAGAAATGTAAGAATCTAATATGTAGAAAAACAAAAAAACAGGAAACAAAACCTATTAATATACCCTGATGTAAACCCTGATGTATATATCGATGATAGCTATGTGTTAAGCTGTCAACAATTGTTTTAATAGCTCTAACCATCTGATTATGATGAATATGTTTATACTCAGCGTAATTGTTTTTGGAGATTCTTTATATTTCTTAAAATGGATTCCTGATGAAATTTTGTAGTAAGACGAAGATTCATTTATGTTGCCCTTAACTTTGTTTACTATTTACAAGAGAACTGCATATAGTAATTATGTTATGTAGAAGTGTAACTTAACCAATTGTGTGTGGCAGCTTGAAATAATCTGTGTTGTAGCTGTCTCATGGTCAGGTTTAAAGACTATCACTGGTGATATCTACAAGAGCATGTTGAACCAGACGGAGATGTAGTCTGTGGTTTTCTGTTCGTCTATTCGTTTTTTTTTGCAACAAGAGGTAATTAGTAATGAGTTTCTTGGCAAGTAGTTGGGTTACTTAGATTTCATCAAATGTCCTTCAACGTCATCTGACCTTATACCCATGGATTACTTGTTATGGGGTTGGTCAAACAAAATGTTTTCGCTTTCACGCCACGGTCCGTAGTTGTTATGAACATCGCCTATGGATTAAAATTAAAAATAACACAGAACATAGTAGTCAAAACTGTAGTATTGTCCCAAAAAAGTATGATTGTGGACAGTCACCACTGTCAACAATTTGCTCACCTCCGTGGGTCAATTTGTCAATTATAAGCGTCATACCAATTAAAATACTTGGTTTCATATGAATAAACACATTTCTAATTACCGACATATATATATATATATATATATATATATATATATATATATATATATATGTAACGTTGAGAAGCCCTAAGTAAAAGCTTTGTCCAATTCAAAATGTTTAAACCTTGTCAGTTAGAAATAAATGTCAAACATAAACGTCACTCCAACACATAATAAATTTTGTTAAAGGATTTCTAAGGAAACAATACTTCGAAACTACAAAATTATTGAAAGGGCGAGGGCAGCGTGACAAATTAAATAGGAAGAGTTGAGTTATGTAATGTGACAACATGGGAAATTAGAAAGTTGTGTACGCCCAAGTTAACAAAAGAAAAAGAGACAAAAAACTAGGCAGAGGTACGTTGAACTCAGCTAAGAAACAAGATTTAACGAACTTTGAAAGACGGTTAGAGTTTGAAAAATCAAATCCAACCAACCAAAAAAGAACGAGCGTCGCAAGGGAGAGGAACTAGGAACAGGGCGAAGTTCGCCAAATCGTCGTAAAGTTGAAGAAAAGTTCTAAGTCATCGAATTATATTAAAATCATCGTAAAGTTAAAGAAGAGTTTTGATTAATTGACCAAGAATTCAAGCAACAGAGTGAGGTAGTTCAAGCTTCGAGATCGTCAAAGTGCCTATAAATTGGATTAAGTTTCTTGTGATATCTGCCATAAGTTCGAGGGATCATCTCACCTGTAAAACTCCAAGAAGACATCATTCCATGCTACTGAACCACGATAAGTTATCTGATTAGTTATTGTAGTTTTTACTTCAGGTTACCAAAGAAACCACGCCCCACTTTAAATAAAATCTGAGCTAGGCCGAGAGCCATTTAAACTTAAATTTTCAAAGAGCAATCAAAGTAACTTCATTATATAATTGGTAAATTATACCTGGCGCCCAACAAATCAATAAAACAATTGAGATATTAAAATATAAAGACTAAATTAAAATTACAATTAATGATACGATTTTGATGCACCTAATAATAATAATAAAATTGCTATGTTCTAGAATTAAGTATTTCATTGTGTTATAAATGTTTATGTCTAGTTTAAGTTGAATGGATGAGATTTAGTGATAAGATGAATAAATTTGAATACTCATATGTGCATCAATTAATTTGAAGATTTAATTAATTCAACTGTTATATATTGGCACCCAACTTTAGGTGCAAATTGTATTTTAAAGAATAAATAATTTAAATATGATAACGTAGTTGTGTTTTAATCAAAGTAATTAATTAAAATTAAATTAAAGGTTATAATTGGCGTCCAACTCGTGGTTTAATTAAAATTAAAATTTAGTTCACGTGGTGTAACCTGAAGGTAGCATTATAAGATAAGAGACAGAAAGACTATTAGATATAATTAATTTAATGTTAAGACGTAGTAATAGGATAAAAAATTATAAAAAGATGGCAAATAACCAAATAACAATGGGGTTTGATGAGGAGATTAATAATCAAATGGGGATAGAATCAGAAATGGATAGAGCTATAGGGATTAATAATAGTGAAAGTAATACTAATGAGGGTAATAATTCAGGGGAGAGTGAAAATTTAAAGGTGTATGGGACCCCAACGGTAGGATTAAACGAATTAATCGAAATCCTTAATAAAAAATTTGATGAAAGTAATAAAAATGCGGAAATCCTAAAAACAAGCATCGATAAAAAATTTGAAGAAAGTAGTAAAAATGCGGAAGCCCTTAATAAAAAGAATTTCGAAGAAATTAATAAAAATGCGGAAATTCTAAAAGCAAGCATCGATAAAAAATTCGCAGAACAAAATAAAAAGCTCGAGGAAAATAATAAAAAATTAGAAGAACTTAGTGGCAATGTTAGTCAAAATGCGGAGACAATGGACCGAAAATTTAATGAATTTGCGGAGAGATTCGAGAACAAGCTCGAAGAAATTAAATTAAGATCGGATACCACAGCCGAGACAATTAGGACGGAAATGAATGATAAATTAAATAAAATTGAAGAAAATTTCACCGATAAATTAGGTAATAGGTGCGAAGATTTAAGAGAAAATTTAAAAGAAATTGCAAGTAAAGTCGTGGAAGTAGAAAAGGATGTGCAAGAGAGCATTAAAGAAATCGAAATCACCGTAAACAAAAATTTAACTGAAAATCAAATTAACGTAGACGCTCAGATTGATAAGGTAAAGGAAAGTCAAGCTAGATCTAATAATAAAATTCTAGAAATCGAATCACAATGCCAAGAAAATTCACAAAAAATTAACCAATATCAGAAACAAACGGACGAAATGAAAAATAAAGTGACAGAAGTAGATGAAAGATTAAGTAATTTAAAAACAAGGGATGGTATCATAATAAGGGAACCAGAGATAAGGGATATTAGTTTTACAGGAAAAGAAAGATTCCCAATGCAATTTTTAAGGATCATAAAAGAAGTTAGCGTTAGTTACACACATCAAGGGAACATGTATTGGTTAGATAGATATTTAAAAGATGAAGCATGTGTATGGTGGTTTCTACACCGTAGGGAAGTTAAAAACTTCGAAGATTTTGAAAAAATATTTATGGATAAATATTTTAACGAAATGATACAAGCAAACATCCGAGACAGGTTGGAATTCGGAAAGTTTAAAGGAAAAATTGGGGATGAAGCTATCACATATGTGGAGAACATGATGTTGGAATGTTCAGAGTTAGAACCGCCGGTTTTAGAAGCCCAGTTAGTCCAAAAAATCGCTAAGCACTTTCACCCAACTACACTAATTGCTGTTATCACCAGGGGTGTGAAAACAAAGCAGGAATTTGTAAAACTATTGATGGAATTCCGACAGGCAGATGTACGACACATTAATAGTTACGAAGAAAGAAATGGTAATTATAAGGCATCCTATCCACGCGACGAGAGAGAGGGAGAAGTTGTAAACAGGCCTTGGGGACAAATGAATGGGTACAACAGTAGACATTTACCGTTACGTCAGAATAGGGATGTTTACAGAAAACCAGATGTGCGTGCCGACATAAAAAATGGACCAGGGAACCGTTGGGAAGGTCGACAACCTGCAGACAGGGACGGAAGAGGGCAAAAGTGAAAGTTGGAATGGAATGTAGACCTAGCGGATAAGAACAAGGCAACCATAAATACCTTATTCACCGATTTAAAAGATTATTTAGAGGACAATCACGACACAAGCGATATAATTAATGACATTAATAAATGTCCAGAAATTAAGTTAGTTTTTAATGAGTGTGTACAGGTACAAAACCGTTCCGTTTGGGTTGAGCACAAGCTTAGCAAGTTTAACGCGAGGTTTGGACTCAATTCTGACGGAAGAAGTTAAAAGGAATTTAATTATGTATGTGGACGACTGTTTATGTATTTCGCAAAACTGGGAAGATCATGTGGACCAATTAGAAAAAATATTAAAGGTATTTCAAGACGCCAACTTAACAGTAAATTTTGAGAAATCTATGTTCTGCAGGAAAGAAATAGATTATCTAGGTTTTGTTATCACCACAGATGGTATCAAACCGCAAGAGCAAAAAATGATGGCAATTCAAAATTTTCCGCGTCCTAAGACACCAAAACAATTAAAAAGCTTTTTAGGATTAACAAATTTCTACCACCGGTTTTCAAAAAATTACGCACAAACAACAGCTCCATTACAAGGACTACTGAAGAAAGGAACAAAATTTAAATGGACAAATAGTATTAACCAGAGTTTTTTAGCTGTAAAGGAGGAATTTATTGAGGCTGTAACGTTAAAGCACCCAAATATGGAAAAGATGTTTTACTTACAGACAGATGCGTCCGATATTGCGTCAGGAGCACAACTGTACCAACTCGATGACCAGAATAACATTGCTGTAGTAGGATTTACAAGCAGAACATTTAAAGGGGCTGAGAGATTTTATAGCACTGCCGAAAAAGAATTGTATAGTGTAGTATTAGGATTAAGGAAATTTAGGAATTATTTATTAGGGAGAAAAATAACCGTTATAACTGACAATAAGGCGATCACTTTCATTAACCAATGCAAACTACTTAACGCTAGAATGACGAGGTGGATCTTATTAATTCAGGAGTATAACATCCAAATTCGACACTGCAAGGGAAAAGAAAATATTGTTGCAGATACATTGAGCAGATTCCCAGAGGATGGAGAATGTTCACAAGAAAATGGGGAGGACCGACTTGTACAAATCCAATTAGTGTTACAGAAGTTTAATCCAGAAGTGGGCGAACAGTTACAAAATATAGAAGTTTTACAGAAGAAGGATACAAAATTTAGGAATATAGTAGGTAAATTAGAAGAAAATGATCCAAAAATTTTAGAATGTTATAAATTGTTTGAAAAAAAATTATTTCGCAAGGAAAGAGGAATGTGGAAATTAATGATTCCAGAAAAATTCATTGAAGTATTAATTAAGGAAATTCATGAAATTTGCGGACATATAGGAATAAGCAAATGTTACCATAATTTTAAGGAAGATTTCACGGGAGACAAAGTCGCTAAAAAGGTCAGGGATATAATAATTAAATGTTTACGATGTCAAAAATGTAAACATGACAACAAAGGTAGAAACGCAGAACTTACGCCTATTATACCAAAAGGTAAGGGTGAACTAGTGTGTGTAGACTATTACGGACCATTGCCTCGGTCAGTCTACGGGTCAAGGTACATCTTAGTAGTGATTGACGCATTTTCTAAATACACAAAATTGTATAAGGTAAAAAACACAACAACCGTAACAACATTAAATCAAATCAGGAAATACATTAAAGAAGTCCAATTACCAAAATACATACTTTCGGATAATGGTACACAATTTACATCCAAAAAATGGACAGAAGGGTTACAAGAACTGGGAATTAGACAAAGAACCGTTGCAATACGAAATCCACAAAGCAACTTGGCGGAGAGAGTAATGCGAAATCTAGGTCAACTTTTCAGGATCCTGTTACCTGACAATCACCAAGAATGGGGAAGGCTACTTGAAACTGTGGAAAGTTTCATGAACGAATCATACCATGATACAATTGAGTCAACACCATTAGAAGTACAATTTAATACACGTCCGACACGAATTTGGAAAAAATATTTAATTAATCCAGGCAACACAGAAACAAACGACATTGACCACGGAGAAATATACTTACGAATTAAAAATAAAAGGGAAAAATTCGCTAAGAAGTTCAATGAACTGCATCCACCAACCGAATATCAGATAAATGATTTAGTACTAGTAAGAGCTTGTATTCCGTCAAGCACAATTGAAAAACGATATCACAAGTTCTGTGAACTATATGAAGGACCATACACCGTAATCTCTAAGATAGGAAAAACTACTTATAAGTTAGCTAGTATTAAAAATAATAAAACTCACATCCGAGGTATATTTAATTGTAGATTATTAAAAAGGTTTCATAATTAATTAGAGAGTTAAGTAAACAAAAATAAATGAATTTAACTGTAAAATAAAATGTAAACAAACACATGTCCTACAGTTGAAGAGGGTCAAGGGAACAATGTTAATTGGGGTTTACAAGAAGGGTTTGTTGACGTGGGATTCTAGACAATGCCATTGTTAAGAAAAAAGGTTGACCGCAGTTTAGGTCATAAAGTCATTTAAAGGGACAGTAATTCTAGTGGGTTTTTAAATGAGAGTAAGAGTAGGTCATAAAGTCATTTAAAGGGACAGTAATTCTAGTGGGTTTTTAAATGAGAGTAAGAGTAGGTCATAAAGTCATTTAAAGGGACAGTAATTCTAATGGGTTTTTAAATGAGAGTAAGAGTAGGTCATAGTCCATGTTACGATATGTATATGTGTATTATTAAAATAAGTTTAGTGTAAAGGTGTATCAAAAGCAAATTTTATCATTAATTATGCAATTAACATAAAATTTCTTGGGACTTATGTAACGTTGAGAAGCCCTAAGTAAAAGCTTTGTCCAATTCAAAATGTTTAAACCTTGTCAGTTAGAAATAAATGTCAAACATAAACGTCACTCCAACACATAATAAATTTTGTTAAAGGATTTCTAAGGAAACAATACTTCGAAACTACAAAATTATTGAAAGGGCGAGGGCAGCGTGACAAATTAAATAGGAAGAGTTGAGTTATGTAATGTGACAACATGGGAAATTAGAAAGTTGTGTACGCCCAAGTTAACAAAAGAAAAAGAGACAAAAAACTAGGCAGAGGTACGTTGAACTCAGCTAAGAAACAAGATTTAACGAACTTTGAAAGACGGTTAGAGTTTGAAAAATCAAATCCAACCAACCAAAAAAGAACGAGCGTCGCAAGGGAGAGGAACTAGGAACAGGGCGAAGTTCGCCAAATCGTCGTAAAGTTGAAGAAAAGTTCTAAGTCATCGAATTATATTAAAATCATCGTAAAGTTAAAGAAGAGTTTTGATTAATTGACCAAGAATTCAAGCAACAGAGTGAGGTAGTTCAAGCTTCGAGATCGTCAAAGTGCCTATAAATTGGATTAAGTTTCTTGTGATATCTGCCATAAGTTCGAGGGATCATCTCACCTGTAAAACTCCAAGAAGACATCATTCCATGCTACTGAACCACGATAAGTTATCTGATTAGTTATTGTAGTTTTTACTTCAGGTTACCAAAGAAACCACGCCCCACTTTAAATAAAATCTGAGCTAGGCCGAGAGCCATTTAAACTTAAATTTTCAAAGAGCAATCAAAGTAACTTCATTATATAATTGGTAAATTATACCTGGCGCCCAACAAATCAATAAAACAATTGAGATATTAAAATATAAAGACTAAATTAAAATTACAATTAATGATACGATTTTGATGCACCTAATAATAATAATAAAATTGCTATGTTCTAGAATTAAGTATTTCATTGTGTTATAAATGTTTATGTCTAGTTTAAGTTGAATGGATGAGATTTAGTGATAAGATGAATAAATTTGAATACTCATATGTGCATCAATTAATTTGAAGATTTAATTAATTCAACTGTTATATATTGGCACCCAACTTTAGGTGCAAATTGTATTTTAAAGAATAAATAATTTAAATATGATAACGTAGTTGTGTTTTAATCAAAGTAATTAATTAAAATTAAATAATAAAGGTTATAATATATATATAATAAATTACTCTGTATTGTATGTGCCTGTGTTTGGATGTGTGTTTTGTTGAGGATAGATGAAAACCTTTTGTAGGCACAAAGAAATAATAACTCTTTGGTATTGTCAATGTTTCCCATTTTGAGCATATCTGTTAAAACACTTGGCTTTCCTGGTAGTACCTTATTACCTCCAGGGACCCGCTTCTAGGCATTACTTCGTGGTGGGATTTGTAACTGTGGCTCTTCTTCGTGCAATGTTACTATAAATTATTATATTGTAATTATTGGTTAAGATTTCCTACATTTTCTATCTATACGCCAACGGTCCTTAAGTATTTCAATTGGAAAGAACAAAAATGGAACCCAATTTTGTTTAGTAGTGAGTATAGATACTAATAGTCCTTCAGGAGTAAGATTATGTTTAATATAATTGCTTCGGATTTGTTGTGACAAATAGTATGTGCCTGTTTATAAACGTTCTAATGTATAAATGTATAAAGTATAAACGTTTATAAACATTGTAATCTGAATGTAGGTCAGGGGTCGCTTGATAAATTCAATACATTGGAAAAATTGTGCAGTAAATTTCAAAACGAGAGCTGATTTTCAAATTTATTATGTTTATTTTTACAAATAACTTTTGATTCTGTAATTCCTAAAGCGTCCAATATTAGCTAAAAATGATAAGGTTGCAACAGCAGAAATCCTTAGATGTTAGTTATTTACAGATTTGTATATCCAAACATAATCCTACAATCTAACTTTTCCCAAAGTATTTTTTGAAGAAAAGGAGATAGAAGAAAAAGGGGTGATTAAGATGTAGATTTGCGACAAATGATCCCTTCTATACAACAGAATGAAGTTTAAACGTTCATGCTTCAACTTCTAGGACATTAAAGTATCTCTTTCAAAAAAATAAGGTGTTACCTAGATGCAATGAAATGTTCATATTAACTACTGGATGGGTATTTCATAAACTACAAATACTGTTTATAAAACTACAGCTATCGTGATTTCTCTTTTTCTTGCAGTATTTAATAGTATATTTCATCACTAGGACCAAAAGTGAAACATAGGTAAATGAGCGAGGATCGAAAAGCTTCTTTTGGTCCTAGTGATGAACTATATTTTTCGTTATTACTATAAACAATAAAAGAAAACAATGTCACAAAAACTAAAATGTTATAATCTATTTACTATCAAAAGTTTGCATACGTTGCACAGCTGTTTAGTTTGTGTTAGTGGTACCCTAACTATAACGATGGTAACAGTTGTTTTATCGGTTATTTACAATCGCGAGTGTCGGTAGTTTGTATAGATTCATTACAAACTTTAATTAATTTGTAAAAACGAAATAACAGCTGACCACCTCGACTTCAGCTGATGTTTTTAGGTCCTAGGACTAAAAAGAACAACTTTAGCATGCCAATGAATGTATTGTATACATCTGTTTTTGAAGCAGTGTGACGAAAAATTCATATGTACATACTCTAGGAGATATTGTTTATGTACCCAATATACTAATTTCTAAAGTAAAGTGTGAAATTATACAGTTGGTGCTCAGGTATAATCAATAGTGGACGGAAATAGGTCACAACCTAGTTTCCGGTTTTGTCAATATAATGTATGATAACATATTGTTCACTGAATATATTCCCTTTTGTAGAAAGTGTTGAAATTTATAGATAGTTCAGTGTAATAATCACTTGATAAGCTCTAAACTCAGATCTTTGTTTATATTCTGTTCCTATTCAAAGACACATTTCTTCCTATTGTGAATAAGAATGAGCAGTCTATATAAGTGGTGTCTTTACATTGCATAGAATAGTATGGTTTATTGTTTGTACCCGTTTTATGTACAAAGATTACATTAGAAAAATGCATGTCTGCGTGTTTGTTGGTTTTGTTACTTAAAAAACCTTTGTAGTACGCTTGGCTTTGTTACGTTTATGTAATGTCATGTTAGACTGACTCAATCATTTACATTGAACATATATTCTTAGAATACGTACAGTTTAGTAAAATAATGAACCTCTTAAAGATTATTATAAATGTGCATAATGTTTTTGAAAAATATTTAAATAAAAATCTTGAGTAGGATATCGATTGAAAGTGCTGGATTCGTAGGTATCAATCATTAAATATACTATGATATTCTGACAAGGTACTCTGAATATGGGAGCAAAAATAATGTTTCTGATGAACCTGGGCGTTCTAAAGACTGCTCAGAATGAAAACATTTCACAAGTTTTTAATGGAAGATAAAGTTTATATGGGAAAGATAAATGTACCACTTACACCTAACTTTGATCTTTCTGATCTTTCCTACGAATGAATTATTAAAGGAATCAGGATAATGTTGAGACTAACAAAGCAAAGTACAAGACTGACATTGCCGTAAGTTAAGGGAGTAGGGACTTTTCTGTTGATCATTTATTGAAATGAGGCATGACTTAACAAGGGACTCCTAAAGTAAAGGGCCTAAGTCTTGAAGCATTGATTCAAAAGAGAGAAAAAATAATAGTGTTGGATCTATGGTAGATCAATACCTTAAACAAAAATATGTCTTTTTGGATTTATGTGATGAAGTTAATTGTTTTAGCATTTTTAATAAAATTTTATATATAACCTGTTTTATTTATTTATTTTTTGATTTTTTTTTGTAAATTCTTGTTGCTTTTAGTGCCTAAGGTCTAAAATTAACGAAATAACTTTTTTTAGACGTAAAAATTGCGGTGTTTTCATACTTAAAGAATAAAAATAATTTTCTGAGAAATCATGATTTTAATAAGATTACAGATTATTTTGGATTTTTAGGGTTTACTGAGGTATTTACAGATTGTAAATTGTCAAATTTGAACTTAACTTAAGAGTTCCATAGTAAGTTATCAAGAACTCAAGTCAGTACGCTACTAAATTGGACAATAACTGTAAATTCGTTTTAAATTGGAAAATAACAGTAAGGGATTGAATATCAATGTAACTATTCAGATATTATTACATATACTGGTAGATCATTGTTTGAAGTCGTCGCTTCTCTGATTATTGTTGTGGTTCCCCTATTAAAAGGGAGAACTGTGTAGTTTTATTTCTCTCAAATCGCCGTGTTTTGTTAACTTTATTCAGTAGTCGGTCAACAAGAGATCTTCAAAATTTGGAATTGCAGAGCATGAAATCAATTTACCTTGAACTAGAAAGCGTTTAATATCTAATAATTATTTTAAATTTTACACAGTTTTTAGGAAATAATTTTCATTTAGGAAGTACATATTTTTTTATACCCACTTTTCAAATTTTTTCAAAGGTTCAAGATTTTTAAATTAACTAACATTATCATATGAGGTTGAGGTAAGGCTAAAATTATCGTAAAATGTAAATGAAAATTTTTGAGTCGGTCTAAGTTATAAGTGTAAAGAGTGTTTTGATAAGAAACAAACCTATAAACAGGCAGTCATATATTGTAAGGAACGAAACGTAGAGAAAACATGAAAGCAATGTATAGACTCAACCTTTATTTTATTTATAGTCATTTATTTTACCTATATATTGATTTTATTTCAAAATAATAAGTAAAAAATGTTTAAAAGTGGACAGTAAAATGTAAACAGAGCTCTGTATACTGAATTTAATTACAAACAAATTTCAAAAACTTTGAGCATATTTAGCGAACAATGTATTATGATGCATAATACTGACAAAACCGGAAACTAGGTTGTGACCTACTTCCGACCACTATTGACCATACCTGAACACCAACTGTATAATTTTAACACTTCACTTTAGAGATATTAGTCCATTATTGTGACATTGGGTGTATAATAAATAATATCTGCCAGAGAATATACTGATGAATTTTAAATATTTTAAAGAAACTAGACATAAAGATGGATGTAAGTTGGTCAGTAGTATATAAATTAAAGTTTGTTATATTCAGAAAAAAGTTTACAAAATAATTTCATAGTCAGTAATGGAGGTTCATAAAATACCATTCCTGTAGTTAACACGGATATTACACTGTTTCTAGTTAAAGCCTTCTTCTTCTAAAGAGAGTCTTAAATGCCTTTCTAGGATAAGGACTAACGTTTAAACTTTATTTTGTTGTACAGAAAGGATTGTCCGCTGCAAATGTATAACTTAATCCGACCCTTTTCTTCCATCTCATTATCTATAGAAAGCACAATGATGGGAGAAGGTTTTTCTATTCTTTAGAATTTTTCTTCAAAATATACATACTTTATTTTGTAAAAAGTGTGGGTTAACTTTACTATAGTAATAAGAAACGGATAATAAATCAATTCGTTGTAATAAAGAACACTAATAAAAAAATAAAATTGAAAAAAGGACAATTTTAAGTGCAATCGAATTTAAATCAACCTTTTCTCTCGCCAACTATTGTTTATTAGTGGGCCCTCTCTCCAAATTACTACAGGTTAGAACAATTAAATTGAGAAGTACTTTGTGTCCTTGATATTTTAATAAAAGATTTTAAATCTTATGCTTTAATAATATTATTTATTTGATGTTGATACCTAAATTAATGGCAACATATCCTCAAATCCTCAAGGATAAAAGTTAAATTTTGCACGGTTAAAATTTTTGTTTTTTGTATTGTTTTTCATAAGAGGGTATTTAATGCTGGGTTCTTATTTTTAGTAATACATTTGAAATATAAATGTTATTTGTATCTTTGTACTTCTGGCAAAATTTCCTCACTAAGCAGTTCAGTAGAATATGGGGTATAAGATTTTGTATTGATATAGTTGAAATATCTAATATTAGTATTATTTACAATTAGTAATATAAAACGTAAAATTGGTAAATTAATTAAAATTGCTGAGTATATGTTTCAAATGTGTTTAATTATGACTTGGTATTTGTCGTTCATTAGAATAAAATTTACTTTAATAATTTTATTTACTCCTTTAGAGAATATAAGATTAGTTAGTAAATAATAATGGAAACAAGTTCTTTTTTTAGGTATAACTGTTTAATTATGAAGTTTAACTATACATTTTAGAGATAATGTTTGTGACCCCATCACTAAATCTGGGCTTTGCCTTAAAACAGCGAACAGCTGATCGGAACTGCAGCTAGTTAAGCAGACCACACTAGTCGTTAGCAGACGTGACATGTCTCGGCAACCAGACGTGGTGTGTTATGACTTTGTCCTCTTAATTTTTGGTTTCTATATTTTATTTCTGAATTACACCATTGCAGTTTAGATAATTTGGCCCATGACTTTTGGATTTTACCAGTGGCCCAATCTCCAAAATATGACGTGTTCTTTATTATTTGAAATGCGGCGAGTCCATTTAAATTAAAAATTTTAATTTTAAAGGATCAAACTCTTTTTTTAAATAGTAATTTTTGTTGCGTGAGTGACAATTTAGTAATTAGGTTTAATTCAGCAATGTAATATTAATTAAAATAATATTTTCAACCTATGTACTCTATGGCGAGACCTGGACGAACAATTTACCCTCAAGATAGTCATGGGCTTAAAATAGTATTGTTTCCAAAATGTACACCGTAGACTAGGCCTAAAACGTAACGTCACCATTACAAATGTGTTTGCAACCGTTTCATGTTTACTAATGTTTTTTTTTTTTTTTTTTTTTTTTTTTTTTTTTTTTTTTTTTTTTCATGCTCCTTAATATTATACGAATATTGGGAAAGGATTCACCGAACACGTTCCCAAAGTTTGGCAGACTAATAGTGAAAAATAATGCATATTAATTTCATACGTTCTCTTCATAATAATTACCCTACTATTAACTCCAATTACCTGTATTTTAGTAAATGTTATTATTTTTATGTAATATAAATGAGTTAATCCCACACTATTAAACGGCGCGAGAATGTAGGTTTGGTTTGTAGATACAGAAGATGTGACTACTGTGAAAGTATGTACATATAGCATTTCCAAAGGACTAGCAGGTAGGGCAATCTGATTACTACTTTTCCACAAAATATTGTAATGGGACAGAAAATAGATGTTAAGTTTATAACAAATACATTTATTCATATCCCTTGAGTCTTAAATAATATATTTGAGTCCCTTGGAATGATATTAATTTGTCGTCGGTGGACTGTTGTATGGCAGTTGTACACACTTTTTGTTTAGGGATGTATTTCAGCCATATCTCGAGAGTTTCATTTCATATGAATTTTGGAGGTACCAACCATAACACAAAAAAACTCCAATTATCTCAAAACTATGGCTTTAATATTTCGTATTATCTTTTTAAGAATATAAATAAAAATTCAATCATCGCCAATTCCATTAATCGTTTCTCAGTCGTCTGTCGCATGTTCAGCTATAACGCTGTAATCAAATTTGGTATGGGACATATTTTGGCTAAAACTCAGGATTCCCCTCCTCCATTTTGTATAGGGGTAGCTGTTGTAAGACTTACGCAAAATCAAGAGAAAAATAAAGTAAAACTACACCCCCAGAGAGTCGTATCCAGCAGTATCGTATCACACAATGTGCAGATGTTAGTACAAAACTAAAACCCCATATTCAGCAAAACGAAATAACTCATCATTTCAACCAATAAGAAAGATAAATCTAAAAAGAAGTGAAGACAGGAGGAGAGGGGTGAGAGATGGACTGGAGATTCATTGATGTCCAGACAACAGAATGACAAACGTTAAATTTAATTAGAAAAATAAATTATGAGTCGTCATAAAAGCTTGATGTCAATGTAATACGTTCCACACTCATGTTGTGTCAATGGGACAAAGATTACAAGTTTAGACTCTTATTTAAATAGACTGAGTCCACGGTTTATTTTACGTTTTGAATAACAACTACGAAACTGATATTTTTAATAACGGTTCGTTCGTTTAGTTTGATTCTTGGGGTGAAAGTATGTGCAAGGTTTTTATACCGATTTTTTGTTTATTACAGTAGTAGGGTGGTTTTAGGGATGGGTGAGTAAACAATTTTTCCAATTTTTTGCACCATTTAGTTAAAGCTAGGAGGTATTACAGAAAATGAAAACAATAATAATAATTTAAAAAATGAATAATCATTAATTATTTAATTGTAAATCAAAAATGGTTTTAATTTATTTAAAAAAAAGGAAAATATTCTACAATATCTTGTCTATTAGATGAAATAATGTTTCCCTGCATAACTTAAGAAACACTTGTACAAGGTTAACAACTAAGTAGATACATGCATGGAATTAAGCTGTAAAGCACAGAGATACACTGATGTCAACTCGCAAATTTTATTTCACTCCCTCAGAGCTTTAAGTAAATCCAGAAATATATTTTGTCTCCGTGATTTCCTGTAGTCAGTTGGCCTACACGGCGCCTTGTAAGCTAATGGCACTATCGGAGTTCTTTGTCACTCTGTGTGTCTATACTTTTATCTCTCTAAAAACAACTCTTTTCTTAAAATAACAAACTCACGGTAATTGTTTCCTCTTATTTAGATTATCAGTGAAAGCAAAAAAAAAGTTACTTTCGTAACAGGTTATTTAGTAATGAAAATAAACGGTTAAGCATTACTCTACTAATTTTCTCATATGCCCATCTGCAAAACCAAATGCTATCAGTCACATTTTCCCCCCAGAAGTGATTATAAACTACTGTTCATAAATACGCGAAGAAGAAAATAGAAAGATACATTTTTAAATGACGGTGGTGTATGTTTTTCTTATTTTTTAGATTATTCCTCAACTGTAGTTTTCTTCATTTGCTATTTGTCACTTAGGTCATTAACCGTCACATTTCACCAAAAATTGAACGAAATTAAGTCGATTTTGAAAATTAAGGTCTTTTATAAAAGTTCCAAATAACAACTCGTCGTAACTCCCAAAATGGAAATTTTGTAATATGTGGCTACTAATACATTTTATTTGGATTCTTAACAATTAATAATTGAGAAAAATTTTATTAAAGTAAAAAAAAATTAAAATATTCAGTATTGTTTTATGTATCAAATATCGAAGAAATGAAAGAAATAAAAGTGTCAAGTTAAAACCACTTAGGATGGTCGTAGACGTATAGAGATAGTTATTTTTATAAAGTTGAAGTCTTTTATTAAGCGGCCTAGAACCATCTTAATGTCTTCGTCAAATAACCATAGATATATTCCTAATCAGAATAACTTCTAATTTAATTTTATACGTCAAAGATAATATTTCCAAAACAAACATTTTCCCACTAGGCAGTTTTTCTGCTTAACTACCACGTCATTTTTTTTTTACGGCTATATTTTTCCTGTATGTGAGACAATACAAAAATTATTATAAATACAGAGTTTAAAATATATAGAATTTATCGTCTTATCTGTGTATACTGTTTGCGGCTTACAGGCAGATACGCGCGTCAAATTATAACCTTAGTTTTACGTACAGACAAAAAAAAAAGTAAAAACAAAAGTAAAAATAATTGAGATGTGACCTATACATGAACACTTACCAAATTTGGATCAAAATTAGTTTATTAGTTTAGGCTGTACAGACGACAGACTACAGATAGATTGGCATACAGACATATATAATTATAAAAAATCACTTTGAAGCTCAAGATATATCAAAATAGACATACGTTTCTGCGAAAACTAGACATCGACTTTTTGATTCATAAATTTTCTTTATACTATATAGGCCTATATATGGGAAATTAAAATGGTAACGCTCTCCACACCTGCCTATAGGACCAACCCTCATGGGGTCACTCTAGTGAATACGGGCTTGGCAATCCTGAGGGACCTAGCTGGATTTACACCTTATTCCATGAAGTCTTAGGTTAGATCCCTCTCTTTCATCTTTCCTATCAGATCTCTCTTCTCCAACTGCAGTTATTTTCCGACCCTGACGTTATAGAACCTAGAATATTTACAATCAATATTTTTTTAAATATGTATGAAGAAACAGTAAAATCAGTTTGATTATGAAAATACAATATTTCATCACTAGGGCCAAAAGTCAAGCTTTTCGATACAAGTTCAAGTTTAACGGCCGAGGCTGATGAATTATATTTTTCGTTATTCTGCAAACAATATAAGAAAACAATTTTTGACAAAAACTAAAATGTTATAACCTATTACACTTTCAAAAGTAAGGACAAGTCTATACAAGTTTGCAGCTATTACAACTGTTTAGTTTGTGTTAGTTGTATACTAAATATTACGATTGCCAGATCGATATTTCGAATTTTTCGGCAAAACAAATCTACTTTCAGGCTCAACAAAACAATAAACTATTCAAAATGCAACCCATTACAAAATATAAACATATACCTGTTTACTACTTTTTTATTAAGACAATAAACTATACAAATAACAGTAACATACAATAGAAGTTAACATAACTAGGTTATCAAAAATTAACTAACATTATGATTAAAGCAACTCTAATAATTTTTTTAAAAAGATTATAACAAAAATAGAAATAATTTTTAACATAACTTTAGGCTTTTCAAGGCGAACTCATTAAATAGTAATTTGTGATTCTATTGTTGAAAAGTATATTCTATGTTGTTGAGTTGGTTTTCATAAATACCGGCATGATCCACTGTATTTTGGGGTTTTATGTTCTGGATTTTGATGTTAGCTCTGGGAATTTTTGAGTTGCTCAAATGCTCAATTGTCCATTTTCAAAAAGATCGCCCACTCCTGAATATTCTGATATTTCGTTATTTTAAGCACTTTCATTAAAGTTGATATTTTGTTGTAATGAAGTAACTTTGTGTGGTTTGCTGCTCATTTTAATATTACTTAATAGTTTGTGTGAAACGTGAGATTTTGTTGCTATATTATATCCCTCAGCCATGCTGGATGATCGCCATCCGCCATGTCATTTGAGTGTTAGTAGATCTCCGCCCCCTTCTACTAACATTGTGGCAGATGATCGCCTTAAAGCATGTCCAGTATAACTTTCAGGATCTTTTAGGTTGAGGTATTGGACAATCAATCTCGGAACGCTATTTATGGTGTGTTATCCTACGTTTTGTGCAACACATTTACTTTCCCTTTACCCGATAAGTAGCCTTTTGCCATTCATGTGTTGTGGACGTAATGCAATGTATTTACGTATCAAATCACAAGGCGTAAATGGACAACCTTCATTGCTAATAACAAAACTCCTCCTTTTGTGAGTTTTTCCGTTTTTAAGAAAGAGAACCAAGTAATGTCCATGATATTGGATATCGACAATGGTTACATTTATGAGATCGCGACTTCTACATGCACCAAACATACTAAATGATAAAACCTTAGGTAATAACCACAATTCTTTTGGTGCTTCCAACATTAACTTGGTAATTTGTTCAGCTGTTTATACATTTGATTTCTTAGGCATGAAAGCAACGTTTTGCCGCTTCAAAAAATCTGTACATTTGTAAAAATTTCTTGTGTCAACGTTTTCTTTAACAGCTAAAGTGTTTTTTATCATGGAAAACTTAATCCATAAAGTAGAAGGATAATTCACACACACTTAGATAATTCATGCAAGTACACCAATAATACCTCATCACTTACATTCGAAGTATTTACGCTTTGTTCAAAGCACCAGCCACTAAATTTCTTATAATCTTCCTCGTTCAAATTTCAAAATTTAGCTGGTACAGTAATAAGTTTTCTTGTATTTCTTGGACTTTTTTTTTAATGTCTTTATTTTTCATGTCATTCGTTGTATTTTCCGGACTCAAATAAATAAAAAATACAACAATAAACTAAAATTATTGTGCTAGCTCATTGTGCTGAATATATGTCTCGTTGTTGAATGAGTAATAACTTTGCTCTATTCAGGTTTGGAGTAGTGAAATTATCTAGTTTGTTGATGTACTATTGAGTTTAATGTTGTTTGTGAGGTTCTTTTTAAAATTGCAACGGTTTTAGTGATAGGGACATTTGTGTATTATGTTAGTTATGTCTTTAAAATTTTTGGAGAGAGTCATTGTCGATTTTGGTAATATTGTTATTTGTTTAAAGTCTTACATTTTGTTATTATAGGCTTTGTTGTGGATAATTATTATTGAGTTTCCTTTGTCGGCTTTAGTAACATTGTCTTCTTTATTAGATTGTTTCTTTGATTTTATTAGCTAAGACAGTTTCTGAACTTTAGGTGTTAATTCCCTTACTTTATTTTTTCTTTTCATTAATAACAAAGCTTAAGATTGATATTATAACGTGTGCTATTTTGGCAATATTTGGGTAAACATTGAGTTGCCCTTTCTATGTTCATAAGTACTGAACAAATGTTGTCTTTCTTGGTAATCAATTTGTGTTTAATTTCCTTATTTAGTAAACTCGTTTACTGATCTGTAAAATTAATATTAGAAAGTTTTGTGATTTTTGGAAAGAATTTATGATTTGTAACAACAGGCATGTGGGTGTGTTCAATCATGCTAATTAAGCCAATTAATTTCTTATTGATGACTGATTTGTAGTTCCCTAATCTTTGTTTGATTTGGAAATTAGTCTCTACAAACAGTTTATCTAATTCAATGGGTAGAGGTTGGCCAATTGGAAATGAAAGTTGTATGAGTTTGATATTGAGTTTGTCAAATTATACAATCGGCAGTGTGTTTCTTATTTCTTGATTTAGCTTTTTTGCTGCATTAGAGTTGTTCTTAATATTGACATGTAATTGGAGACAATATTGTTCATGTTGAATTCCTTATTGAATTATAGATTTAACGATGTGCAGATTAATTTAACTTTAGCGTTCATAAACTAATAGACACGTTTTGCGTGACAAGCAATTTTCATTAATTCCATAGTGTCCTTCCGACTTATTGTAATTAATTATACTATTTTGCTAAATATAAGTCAAATGTAATTCTATATTGATGTGTGTCGACAGTTAAACAAACTAAACTAACATCACAATTAATAATGTGAACTATCAGTCTAACAAGCCATCTTCCCTTTACCTAATATGACTCCTACAGAATAATGTAGCTAACAGTTTTAATGTTTTGTGTTCTGTTAGATTGTAGTGTGTAGTGTATTATGTGTTAAGTGTACTCGAATGGTGAGGTCAACAGATGTTGTAACAAACAAGATAGACTTACATTTTAAGTTCACAAGGTAAAATGGTATAATTAATCACCATAATTCTGAAGACAACCATGGAATTAATTACATATACACAAATTAGAAAAGTAGATGAATTTTTAGTTAATTTGTTTAAAATATACTTTTTTAAATGTGATAACAAAATACTACAAAATGGGAACTCGATTACTTTGAATTCTTTCACATAAGATGAAAACCTAAGTTATACACATCAGTTTTATATAAACAATAATTTTGAAAAAGTATCGGTACCAAAGCTTTTAATTTGGATTATTGTTCTATAGATGTTAATTTGTCATAAAACTGAAAATCCTGGCTTGATACTTATAAATAAATCAAAAATTAGTAGGTATTGTTGAATGAAGTTAAAGAAAATGAGGAAAAAATATTAGAAACATGATGTAAATGGCTAATGGTTTAATTTGTATTTAAAAGTTGCCTCAGAGATTTCAAATAAGTTGATAACTAAACTGAAAAGCAATCCACTATTTTTTTTTAAACAATAATAAACAATTTTAACTATACTTCAAACTTGTTATTTTGAATTAATTATTGTTTATAGATGTCTCTTCACGAAAAACCTCGAGTCCTCCCCAAAAGATACCTAAAAAATATTGAAACACTTCAAATTGAAAATTCGTTCACAATATACATAATTTATATCCACAATATATCCACAATATATATAATAATTAACCTATATATTGTCTATTATAAGCTATTGATGTAAAGGTAAATATTTTTGTTTTCCTTGGTAATATTTAATAAAGTGTCTAATATAAAACATATTTTCTTGGTGTAGTCAGTACAGCATTCATAACGTTTTATACACACATATAAATTTCATCAATCGATATGTGGGAAACAACTTTTAACTCATCGTAAAAGCTTCTTGTATTTGATATTGAACAATTTTTGGGGGCTGAATTAATAAAAAAGAGGAGAAATTTAACTGAATTGATTTAAATGTGTTACATGTAATTCTCTACTTTAAATTAAGATGAAATATGTTGGCTTCAATCGCCAGTTAGAGTGACTACTATGCTACATACTAAACTTTTAAAAGAGGGAACAAAAGGTTGTTCATCCAGATAAACAGTTCTGTTGTCATCACTACGTTGGGATACAACTAATGTTTGTTAGTTTTTTGCTGTTCCATGTGTAATGAAGTTCTGGAAATTTTAGTATTTTATTATCACGACGTTTTAATTAGTAACTATTTTGACTACTTAGACCTATAGCTTTAAGTTTTAGCTTTTAGGATCCCTTTCTTAAGTTGCTAGCGTTCATACTAGTTTCCAACATGACTTTAGCTTACTAAATTATTTTGACGTGTTTTCACTTTTTTTTTAATGTTCTAGGTTTATTACTTGATAAAGGGAGTTGATTTATACTCTGCAAAAGTCGTGTATTAGTTTATATATACAAATAATGGTAACTTTTCGTTTAAATCATATCAACAATTCACGTATAGGATAATAAATTAAGTTTAAGCGGCCATCCAACCAATACAATAAGCTAATTTAAAGTTACATCAGGAGAAAATAGTGAAACTAACCCTTTGATAAAATAAAAACCCTTTGAAAATTTGATAAAACTAACCCTCACAACCCTTAAGTCAATTAATTTTGGATCGTTAAAAATAAAAATATTAGAGTTTACTAATATTAATCAATAGGTAAAGATGGAATCACAGAGTTCGGCGAAAATATTATTTTATTATAGTGACTTTACTAATATTATATGTGTTAAATATTTATTTTTTGTGTATTATGTGAAACGCGTAATGTGTACAAGAGTAAACTGATGATGCTTCCCATGGCAGTGAAACATGTAATGAAATATTTTGAAGAAACGGAACTACTCTTAACTGTTTTATGGAGGTGTGTAATATAGTAAAATCCGTTTATAGTTTCAAGATATTGGCCACTTAACTCTGGTTAAATCCATAAGAAAATAGAGAAACGATAAACAAGACTGAAAAACAGTCATTTAACGTATACAAAATATAAATATTTTATTACAATTTATGAAAAACTTACTTAAACTTCTGCTCTGAAAATTAAACAAGCTACAGAAAATTTCATCATTTTCTTATACATTTTTAATGAAACTCATTTTACCCATATTTCAAAGTCAGCTGAACTTGAATATGCTTTTAATTTTTGTCCAGTGTTCCCAAAGTGAATTAACTTTTCAAAAGCTGCTTTCAAAGTTTAGTACAGTGTTGCATATTTGATAATAAGGGAGTGTGACATTCATTTCTATAAAATGTGTATTTGTATTTTGTATTTTAATAGAGATTGTATTGGATAGTGAAGAGTTCGCTGTGTAAGTCTCGTTAAAACAGAAACTTTATAATGCAACATAGGTGACTTATTTATGTATTCAACTGTCAAATAATAATATATTCTCAACTCTATGTGCATCGGGTGTGGCTCGGACAAGCTCGATTTGGACTATGAGCAATATCTGCAGGTGGAGCTATAACTCGTAGATTTGGCTTCATGAATGAAAACACAATATGGCTATTATTATCAAGCGCGTGATGTGGCACACAATAGTATTCATAGACATATAAGTAACAGTAAGAAAATCACAGTTACTATACACTGATAGGGAGAAATAATAAAGTTTGGAAAAATAATTTGGCTTCTTAATCAGTCCAACATAGCAATAGTAAATGGTATGATACGAAATCCCACTATTGTTTATATTTTATTCTAATTTTAATTGATGTATATTATACACAAAATACATGGAAGTTATATCAGGTTTTAGAGGATATGTCAAAGAATAAACAATTTATTTGATTTTTTTAAACTCGAAATTTAACGTGAATATCCAACTCAAATTCATTCATGTAAATGAAAGCTTTGAAAAGCAGTGATTTAGATAATTTTTATTTTTGCTCAGGTAATCTTTTAGTAATACTGTACTTAAATTGCATTTTTCTGTACGACTACTCTATACGCTTAATTCACACAGTAATATATTCTTGTGCTATATTTAATATTTCGGAGCACGCACACATTGTATTCCTTCTAGTCGAAGCACCCGTGTTCATAAATCGTCAGTAACTTATAAATGGTCACCATTTTGAAACGGAAAATATAATTTAAAATCCTTGTAGTCTACGTACTGGGTTCGGGCTAGTTGCAAAGTAGCTTATTTCTAAATATTATAACGATCGGTAGACGCAAGTTTGACCTTAACAAACACACAGACAAAATATCAAATGGTCGAGGTAAAAGTTAGGCTTGATTGAAATACATGTGTATAGTATTACAGAAATACAAAAACTCGAAGTAACATAAAGTTACAAGATAAACATTTAAAGTTTTGTTTGCAGTAGCTTTTATTTGATTCACTTCAAGCTGGTTGGGATATGCTTTTTAACTTGGTTTGTTTTTTGAAAATTAAAGTCATATTTGGAGAAACAATTTTTTTCACATCTTTTGTTCTCGTATTCTCTCCCTCACCGCTCAAAAGCAAATCGTGGTAATTGAAGCGGAGCTCCCTTAACAGGGGGTTGAGATAGAAATGTAACTCGCTGTATCTCGAAAACTAATTAATCACAATGTTTTGTATATTATTAGAACTTGACTATCTGTCGCTCGCGGCGAAGGGGGACGTTAAATTTCTAAACTTGTAACGTAAGAAGTAATGTTAATAAACGATTGTTTATTTAAAGAGTTGAATAGGTAGGACCTTTCAAGCCTAAGTAAATATAACTGTGTAAAGATGATATGTAAGTAGTTAAAGTTAAGTAATTAAAACAGTGAAGAGACGGCTACTGTAAATTGACTGAGATCGACTCCAGTAGTCAGTCTTTCCTAGGCTGCCATCCTAACAGGTTTATGTCCACTTCGGGTACGGTAGCGTAATGAGCTCTCTCTGAGACATCCGTCATCTCTCTCTCTCTCTCTCTCTCTCTCTCTCTCTCTCTCTCTCTCTCTCTCTCTCTCTCTCTCTCTCTCTCTCTCCTGGTATGGTAGTGTGTTGAGGTTCTTCTTAAGGTATACCTAACTTTCTGGTGTACGGTAGTGTGTTGAGCTCCCTCTGAGACATCCCTCGTCTTTCATTTCAGGCTCGTAGCTTGTTGAGCATCATCTTAAGGTATTCTTAAACTTCTCAGGTAGGCTACTGTTAACGTATTGAGTTCATTCCATCCAAGACATCCCTTATCTCTCTTATCAGTTACGGTATCGTATGAACTTCATCTGAAGGGATTCCTAACCTCTTTGGGCGCGGTAGCATGTTAAACTCCCTCCGAGATACCTTCAGATACGGTAACGTATTGAGCTTCCTATGAAGGGATCCCTTTCCTTTAAAGGATCTTGCCTAGACCACTTTGTGTTACAACCTGGAGGTATTATATATATTAAAAAGGCTCTTAGAGCATGTTTAACTAAAGAGGAAATAAACTATTGTAATGATAAGGATTGCAATTATTGGGCTCCTGAAGCCGGCCACATCCTAGTAATGGCCTCCAACAGAATAAGCGTTAAAACATGATCCCAATAATTTAAAATTTGACGAAAACTTTCAAATACACTAAGGAACTTACAAATCAGTTGCCTGTTTCTTAATAGTCCAATCATTCGTTTTTTTTTACAACCAATTTTTCAAATTTAATAAAACCTGGATCATTAGCTTAACCATAAAATCAATTTGACCCACGGAAGAATTACCATCGTATTACATTTATCATAGAAACTCTCACAAGGAGTATATTTCATTATTTTATTACAAAATGTAACTTTAGTTCTAATCGGTTTTTATCTTCTGTGTAACAATAATTGTTCAATTGAAATTCATATAATTAGCTCGATCATATAATTTTAAAGTTAAGAACAATTATTTTATCTTAAAGTCATCGTTAATGATTCGCTTGGTTTAAACCGAACCGTAGAGAGACAGAAACAAGTTGTTGTGAATAACAACGAACATGTATAGGAAAGACAGTAATTCAGCACACATGCCTTGAGTAAAACAAGAAGAGTAATCGTCACAGCAAATAGAGAGAGAAAGAAGATAAGGTTCTTCTCTCCGAGTCAATGAATCATTAATATTTCAATGCAGGCAACTGCAATGCGGGGAACTCAGTATTTTCTGTTTTATTCAAAAGTTTCCCAGCCTCTTGTTGTTGACTTGTTTGCTGCCAAACTTCGTCCCTCCATGTTATGTATTTTTAGCACAGTTTGTTTTCATAGCAACAAGGCTATTGAGATTGTTTTGAATATGTGTTACGTATTATTTTTTTATTCTTTACGGATTTAAAACACATGTTTACTATCATTCTCTTTTGATTGTTGATTTTGTTGGTTTTTATATTTTATGATAGTAAGTAAAGTTTTGATTTTAACAATCCCTGTAAGATTACAATGAAATGGTTTTTGTTGTAGTAATAACTAAGCTTCAAAATTTATCAATAGTTAAAAAAATAAAATAATTAATTTGTCACAAAATTAATCATAAGGTTTTAAATATATTTAAAAAATAGCTGAGATTGTATAATATTCCGGGTGACAAAAAAGCTCTGGAAGGAATAAATAACTTCTATACAATAAATGATAGAAAACGTAAATCCTACAAATGTTTTTTGGTGTAAAAATTATGTTATGGTAAATTCACACTTCTTTTCATCGATAGAAACAATTGGCAAAAATAGATGTCGCTATATTGATCCAAAACAAAACGGCGGTGGGTAAAATGCTCATACAATCCGATTTATTCTAGAAATTGTAAATGAAATTATAAATTGTATGTGGAATTTGTAAAGTGATGGCTGCTTTCAATAAATATTTTTTAATACTTCTTTATTGTATTTTGTTGAATTTTAACAAGGGAACTTACTATATCCTTTAATTTTTAAATATATAACACGTGTCAAAGGTGTCTATGATATGTTTTAGTTTTACTTTTTAAATTTAATGTAAGATGTTATTGAATGTTTCATTTCAGATAAGGGTTCCTGGAAATTGATGATAACATTATATTCATAGAAGAGATTTCTTGAATTACGTCAATTTGTACCGTCCTACAGCATAAAGTTCTCAAGATAATATTTCAGCTTTTGTAAAGTTGCTTAACATCCAATTAATATGTTCGATTATTTTTAAAAGGGAAAACCAAAACATAAACTACACCTTTTCGGTACCCTTTAGCTTACAATATAAATGTTAAATAGTAATTTTACTGGTACTTTATATTCTTCTTTCTACTTTTTAGAGTAAAAACTAAATTATGTTCGTCTTTGGACATTAATCCAAAGTAATTACATTAATAGTACTGAAGCAAGATTTGCGCATTTTCTCTCTCTAATATAAGATCTATAAAATTCGCTTATCACTTATTGGGGTGTTGAATAATTTAAAAAATTTAAGTCTACCTCCAAACCTCCATTTTGATTGGACAGAAAAACTTACCTCAAATGAAAAAGAAAATAGTTTTTCACTCTACAAAAATTTGTAAGAGTTAGGTTTTTCTATTTTTCCTAGTTTACAACTTAAGTAACTGTTCCAAAACTATTTTGAACACACAGTATAAGTTTACCAAATGTTCATCTTTAAATAAATATGGTCTCTACTTGCTACGCTCGTATCGTGGTAATTTGACTCCAGCGAACATCATAATATTCTTATTTTAATACAATGTTTACTTGATTTCCTTGGGATAAATCAGTTTTGACAAGCTTCAAATTTGTGTTATAATTTGACGATTATTATAATAAACAGTGAAAAACATTGCATTAACTTTCTCACACATCCATCCATAACTATAAATAATTTTCATTGCCAGTTCCGTCGAAAATAATATTTAATATTAATATTTAATATTTTATAATATTTACTATAATAAAACATAATGTGAGACTTTTTTCTCCTTTGTTATTGATTTTTTGCACATATTTCATTTTGCGAAATAAGTGGGTATCAACGTTTTGAAAATATAATTTGTAAACAGAAATATATTTAACACCTAACCTAACTGGGTTTTTTTTTGTGCTAGATTGTCCTAGGCTTATGTAGGCTTATGTAGGCTTGATGGTATCGATTGTTTTTATAAGGGCGGTCAAAGCTTTTTTTTTTCTAATTACTCATGAACAGCAATCTTATTTTACTTGTGTTTGGGATACTGGTTTGGGGTGTTAATCTTAAAAAAATGGGGCGTAATTAAACAAATGAATAAAATCGTTATAGCTTGATGTGTTATGTCAGCTTCGGTAAATAACAACAGCTTACTAGATACTTTATTATAAGGTTTTGTACTGAAAACATCTGAACCGGCATTTGTGGGATACAATATGTTCACATCTCATATTTGATAAATCTCGGTATACTTGTTTGCTGTGAACATAGACGACATCAAAAAACCACTTTTTTGAGGTGGTAAGAAAACTTTAAAACGGGTATATACGTGAAAAACTTAATTTAAATATTTTTACCTAACTACAATATCTCTATACTATGTTGAAGAGTAAAAATTGACATAATACAATATAAACTTCTAAAAGTTACGCCAACCAGTCCTTTAAAATTTATTTCTTATTTTATTTTTCTGATCACACCAAACTGTAGTTACGGGCGTAGTCCATCATGAGAGTACTAAAAACACAATGAATCACAAAATCACGTAAACGTGAAACTGTGCGGAGGTCGTAAATTCAACATAAAAGCTGTACCATACACACATACAACGACTTGGACGTTACACGGGAGAGTCGACACTGAGCTGCTACCATATTATGAACGTTATAGTTTTATTTATCGTGGTGAACATCAAAATCGACTGGAAATAGAGTTGGTAATTTACTTCAGGGATTTGTAAATCTTAAACATTTCACAAAGGTTTTACAAGTTTTGTTTACAATAGGAAAAAAAATTAAATCATAATGAACATAATTTGTCAAAACTTAATATGAGTTCAATTTAATTTTTTTTTTAAACCAAATTGTGCAACTACTATACATAATGACAAGTTTTAATAGTTAGTAGCTCATGATGACTGCTTCGCCCATCTGGTCTATGTTTTACATTTGTTATTTCACTTATAAAGTTAACTGTTTGAGATGTAGTTTCAGTTTGACTGGAGTGAAGAATTGCGTGTAATCGGTATTAGCAGTTGATTAGTCTGCACCTGCAACATTAGTTAGAGCTTTATATATTAGTGTAGATTATACAACAACACTTTATGGTTATATATTCATGGGATGTGAGATGGATATTTAAGAAATAAACTACCGAAGTGATGTAGATATTGCTCAGAGAATTGCCAAAGAAACTAAAACCCGTAAAGCCTCGAGGAGATGAACTTTGGATAAATTTGCTAAAAAAATATACATTCACAAACTCGAACGAATTAAATTTGGTTCAAATTTATTTTTTCCGTCCCCCGACCTCAGTGTTTTTAGTTCAATTCTCAGAATTCATTAGGTTTTTACCCCATATTTGGTGATAAAAAAAATATCCTTCATGTTAAGCTTACCGGTGCGTTCTATGAAGGTGATCAACACGAACTTTTTGTTACATAATTTTCCGTATGAATAACCGTAAAACCGGACAAAAATATTGTTTTTTTATACGATCTGTTAGGAGCTGATTCATCTGGGATATTACGTGCATTAGGGTTATTGTTTATTTGTTTAAAACTTACACATGTGTTATAGTCTACGACATAAATTGATTGCGTAGCAACATTGTCTGTATTTTTATTTGTTACACAATTAAAGCAATAAATTTAATTTTTTTATTCTAGAAAGGTCACATAAGTATAGTTCAATCCTGATTTTAAAGTTGCATAGAAATCGGGTATTACTAAAACGACCTTGTATAACGTATAGAAGCAAAGGTTTCGTCAGAAAGAACTTAATGCGGCTGTCATTTTGAAATAGATTTATCCATTTTCTTCAAAATGTCATCAGATCACTTAGTGTCATACTATAGATACTGCTCAAAATTTGATGTCGTCAAATTACTTGTTCGTTACTTTTTCTGCTCATAGAAAGTTTTTTTTTAGTCTTCGCTTTCGCTCAGACAATGACCGAAACAAAAATATGATTTCTTATTTCTTAACAAAAAGGATAAAAACAAATACTGTTAATGATAAGGTATAATTTTCCGATATGATAATTAATATCATTAGCTCCAAGTGTACAATACTAACAATAAAATAAAAACATATAAACAGTTTATAAAATATACAACTTAAATGAAAAATATAACAATAGGCTACTGAATAATAATTACAAATGTTTTACTATGTGAAATTAATTTTAACAAATAAAGAAATTATAATTAAAAACTTAACTAACAATTTGAAACTAAAGCATTTTAGAGAATGCTGTAAAATAAAAAAATAATATATATTTTTTAAATACATATAACACGATTAATAAAGAACAATAAATTGTCATTATTTTATCAAGTCAGGTTACGCAGTAAATATGACAGAATAAAGTGTTCTTTAGAGTTTCGCCACATCACCAAACTGTATTGTGGAGCAAATGATATTCTGATGGCCGTTAAATTAAATGGTTATGATCGGAGTACCAGATCCTCAAGTGTACCTCAGGGCGGAGAAAGTGTTTTCCACATTTCCATGGAAATATTAGTTTGCGTTAAGATTGGTGTTGTTACAATGTCAGATGATTCCTTTGGAACAAACTATATGAAAACTTATATGTAAGTTTACTTTCCGAATATGAATAAAGAATGTAATTTAATAACAGACAATTTCGTTATGGAATTTTCTTTTGTAAATGACTAATAACACATTAATTACATAATTGTCTTAAGAGACGACTATAAATTTTGAAGTTTGAATTGGTTTGGTGACCAAATAGCGTTTGGAGTAGGTTAAAAACTGATACAAAAAACGTATAAAAATACTTACTTTTATTTATAAAAAATGATTCTATTCTAGAAGATGAAGTTAAAATTTTACTCCATTTTCACTATTCTACTCAAAATCTAAAATAAAAACCACTTTGAAAGAAAATGTATAACTATGAACTATTTTGATAAATTTGATAGTTATATTTTTAGAGTTAAGTTCAAATATATTAATTTTTACTTAAGTAATTGAAAGCTTGTCCGCTTATAATTTAATTTAAACTGTATTTATTATGTCAAACATGCAACTATACACACAGTAAGTTACAGAAGTTTCATATCTTACCTCAATTAATAGGTAGTCTATAAATATGGACCTGAAGAAAGCCACGCCCATTTCCAATTCATGAAATCACTACGTTGATAATGTTATCTACGAAGATAGGGACCAAAACACTATAATCGGTTGCAATCAACTTAGCGAAGCATTGATTGGCTAATACCAACGTAATAAACCAAATATTGTAGAAGAAATGAAAGAAAACAAGCCACCATCCACCACCACTAAAGGATGAAAATTATACGAGACAGAGAAATCTTATCAAACACAAAAAATAATTTCCGGAAAATAAAACTTTTTTTCAAAATAATACAGATTTAAATGAATTAAAGTTAAATATGTAAATAAACGGAGTTCCTCTAAGAGTTTTTGATTTATTTATGTACGCTTTGTTTTAAATATTTGAACTGAGTTATGAACGATGAATCTAGTTTTACTGCTCAATGTATGGGAAATGGAAATCATAATATCCACAGATTAGTCGTTGGACCATCTTGAGTTAATAAGAAATAAAACAAAACAAATAACGTAAAAAATGATTTATAAAATTATCGGTTAAACAGAAGTATTGTTCTATGGTAGTTTTGTAATCATTTTTAAATAACGTTCTCTATTATTTGAAACACGATATTGGATTAGTTATTGGATAAAACACAGTCATAAATTTGTGTATGTTTACACTTTTAAATGTTACATATCTACAATATATGTCAGTTTCTTTTTATTTGAAGGAACCCTTGTTGAACCGTCCTGAGATAAAACAACACAAACAAAATACATGGAATGTTTCACTAGTTAAAAAAAAATCATGAATATATTAACAATTTGTAGACACTTCGTAAGAATTGATAGTTTGACAAAATAAAATTTAAAAAATAGCTTTAATAATATTTATATATCCATATATTTGTACACATTCAAAAAGTTTATAACGGACTTAATGCAGCATTAGTCAGTTGACTTAATGCAGCATTAGTCAGTTTACTGATTAATTTAAGGATTAAAATCTTGTGACTAGATTAAAAAAAAAAAAAACTTTTATGATCATCTCACTAAGAAAAACATTTAAATCACCATTTCAATATCTCTTTTCTGAAAATTAATATCTGAAATTTGAAATCCAGTGTCCAAATATATATGTAAATAAATCCCAACGTCGTAAAAATGTACTGCCTTAACCCTTCACTATACCATTACAAAAGTTAATAGTCAATTTACATCTAACTATAGAGACCGATAATTAGGAGTCAATTACAAAACTCCAAGTCATACTTAAAGCAGTGTGAACGTGAATTCTATTCAATATTTGATTGGAACAATTTTCAATACGATGATTTATCTGTAAATTTGTGTAGAATGTAAAACGTTAGTGAGATATAAAACAGAAATTCCAGAAATGAGAGACGGATGTTTGTTTCAGCGTTGCACTGATTTGTTCACTCAATCTCTTAAAAGTAAGAAATTCAAACATATCTCAGGAAATAAAAACTTAAATAAAGAGCGTAGAATGAGATAGCGATAGTGCAAAATAAATCACGGGGAAATTCGAAATAAAACAAACTGAAATCAACTATTAAAATAAGCAACTGTTTTCTCAAAGACAGTTTGATTAGGAGCAGTTTGCTCAAGCAGTATGGAAGGTACTGTAGCATTCATAAAATAAATCTGCATTTTGTTATCGACAGTCCACTCGCCGTCCCTCTTATCTTCCCTCTCTACATATGATATCGGAGGGCAGAGTACAACGGCTGGCCAGCCTAGCTGTCTAAATACCCGTTATCTAGTCTACCGGTAGTCACTCACAATGCCTGACTTTTTTTAACATCGTTATGTTAGATATAATAAATTTCTTGATTCTCAAAAATTCTGCTTCAACCTTCAACGATGCTTAATCTACAGTTTCTGTGCGTTTTAGTCTATAATGTTGGTTAAATTATTATTTTTTACGGCACAAGCTCACGTGATCTGCGACAGGATTTTCCAGGTACTGAACCTTACAGATCTTATCATACTTTAAATTTTTGTTAATGCTTTAAAATAATTTATTAATTATCATGTATTATTTAAAATATGTATTTCATGTTTTGTTTAATATTCAATGTTCTTTTGAAACTGAGTGATTATAAAAATTTACTTTTAAAAACATACTTCACAAAACCTTGTAAAGGCACATTTTGAGTTTTGAACAATTATGTGAAATAAGTGCAAACTAATGTTGAACTTTAAATGATTAAAATATCTTATTGAAAATGTCAAATATAAAACAATTGGAGAAATCTGTTCTAAATCAGAAAATTTCGTTTTACAGACTTTGCAGACCTTGCAAGTCTTATACAAGCTTTGTTTCAAACAAAATTAAAATATATATAAATAGATTTATAATAATCTAAGAAGCTTTTAAGTACCATCTTAACGAATTTCTGTTATACCATCAATTTTCTTTAATTTTGACAAATAACCAGATATTTACTTTAATAATGAACTTTAATGCTACAACATGTCTGATTTTGTACAAGACGCTAAAAAACATGTTTTTTGCCATAGCTAATATGCTGGTAGAAGAAACACAGCGAAAGATCTAGACATGTTTCGTCCTGTTAACAAAACACGTTTTATCCAACTTAGCTTCAGTTTCATGTGCACAAAAGTGATGTAAAAAAAAAAAAAAAAAGAAAAAAACTAACTTTATTGAACTTTAATTAAACTCATATTGTATATGTGCCTAAAATTTATTTCAGCGAATATGTTTTCTTAAAACATTCTTTTAGATGTAGACTTGTGTAATTAATTATAAAATATATAAAAATTCTTGGGTGGAGCCTGCATGCAAACTTTCGGTCCTAACAACCTCCCAGAGGTTATTTTCTAAATTAAAACAATTGACGTCAATTAATAAAACTTAATATTCAAAATTTTCTTTTTAAAATAAACTTCTCTTTTTTATAATAAATTCTTTATCTAAAATATATATATATTTATTGGCCAATATAGCATTTAAGAAATTTATAAAATAAGTAATATTATGTAACTGTTTTAGAAAGCTATCATTTCATAAAGTTAAAAGGGGGGGAAATAAAAATCAGTATCTTTTCATCTTTTTTTTATTTTTGTAATTTTTACATTTAAGGGCATATAATCTTTTTTTTTGGATTAATGATAATCCTGTTAATTGTTAAGCTGTGCTCATTGTTTTGTTAAACTTTGTAACTATAACATATATAAACTAAAAAAGGGGGGATAAATCTTCAGAATTTATTGATTAATTTTTTTTTTTTATTTTTAATTATAATATTTTACATTAAGGGCGTATTACTATTATTAACTATAATCTTGTTAATCATAAGCTGTTTATGATAATTTTGTCTCAGGATGTCTTTCTCAATTGTAAATGATAAAATCTGAAACGTTGAAATTTTTTTGTTTCAATAAACTTGAGCCTTGTTAATCACTAAATTTGTTTTTGTCTTTTTTAATTTTTTTTATTTCTAAACATTGTTACCATTTTGGTTCCGCCTTTATTAAATTTAAGTCCCCTGGTAACATGTTTCTGGTAGCAGAGCGTGGTTAAATTAAATTCTAGCGTGTTTTTTTTTCTAAATTACAGAGCTTGGTTAATTTTAAATTTTGGAACCGTAGTCAATTTTCAAAATTTTGCATTGGAACTATCTAAATTTAAATTCAAAATTATCTTTGTTAAACAAGGCTCATTTTTATGTTTTGCAGCTTTTTCAAATACTGCACAACTGTTGCTGATGAAATTTTTTTTATTTAGTTTAAATATTTAAATCTCTATAAATCTGTAGTCTCTTTTTTTTTATTATTTATTTATTTTTATAAACACTTACACAAAAACTTCTAAACCAATTTCGATAAAATTTTTTTTTTATTATTTTGTCTGCTTAAATATTTTTTTTATATATATATATATATATTCACATACACTTCACTCTAGTCATTCACTGAATTTGATCCAGACAGCGGGGTCATTCGGGAATTCCAAAAAAAAATTTAAATAAATAATAAAACCCAAAAATAGTTAGAAACAAAAAAAAAAAACAAATAAATATTCAAAATTTCCTTCAAAAAATTTCTCGAGTTTTCTTTCGGTTGTCTGTATCAATTCATACTTACACACACACATATATACACAACAATTACACTACATATAATTCTTGAGTCTTTCTCTGGCTCTTTCATATTTTTGCATCATCTTAAAAGAAATTTTTTTTATTAAATTACTTGGTTTATTTTTTTTTAATAATTATCAGCAACAGTTAAAATGGCAGTGGATTTGCTGCGATTAGTGGACCCGTTAAAGAACACTGAGCTTGCTTTTGAATTTTTTTTTGTTTTCGTCATCTTGAAAGAAATTTATTTTTATTTATTTTTTTTTTAAATTTTATCATCATGAGCAATAGGCAAGATGGCGGTGGACTGGTTGATGCAGATGGTGGCATCTGTTTAATAGTAAATTGAAATGTTGAACACCTTTAATAATATATCTTGTGTGCTAAATTTTCTTTTCCAAATTATAGGGGCCCAGTTTTTGTATGTAGGACAACATGGTTGGCCTGTTTGTTCCTTTCTTTAAATTATTCGGTTGTTCGTTTTTTTTTTATTATTAGCAGGTCAACATGTTGGTTCCTTATTTAGTTTGTTTAGGGTTGAGAAAACCGGAGTTTTTTTTTTTTTTTTTTTTGTCATGGGTCACCTTTTATATACATTCACCTTGGTACCATCTCTTTTGCTACACCTTTTTTTTTTTACACTTCTTTTGTACATTTTTTTTTAACACTTAAAAATTTTGTTGAAATTTTTTTTTACACCTTTTTTGATTAATTTAAATTCCTTTTTGGGGCACATGATTAAAGATACACATATAAGACCTTAAGTCAACTACAAGCCCTGCTTTGCGCAGCAGAAAATTTTTTTGACTCCCCAACGTTTCATACTGCTTCTTTGTTTATTTTTCAAATGGATTATTTGTTTAGACCCTTCAAAATTCTTTTTTCTCACGGAAATTGTTAAGAGCCGTGAATAGTTTAAATTTCTCTTCGTATGGGAGAAGAGGAATTTAAAAATAACGACGCTGAGCATGATCTGACCTAATTGGCTTCAGGAGTTTTTTTTTATTTTTATTTATTTTGTAATTTAATGTAAAGGTCGGCTCAGAGGATACTCCCCCCCGTCTGAGTCCGACCTTTCCTGTAAGCCTAAAGTGTTATGCACTTTCCCTCCCCAGTCCCCGGAGTGGTCACCTCCACTTGGTATTCCCGAGGTGCCACTCCACCCCTTTTCCCCACGTACCTTAGTGTACAAAGTCAGTTCATGCACAGCAATGTCGACCTTTGCGTCACCCTTCAGCTCTTTCTGTCGGGGGCTTGACCCAATGATAGGTGGGAAGAGCTGAGACGCTATAGAAATTTCAAAATTTAATAAGTAAGTGCCGAAGGAGGCTACACCCTAGAGTGGTGACCATAAAAGCATTATGAAGCGTTGTTTCTATCAGGTGCCCCGTTTCAAAATTTTGTAGGAGGCCCTTCTGGCCCCTTTCTTCAATCTGTTCTTGGAGGCCCTTCTGGCCACTTCTTTAGAATTTTTTTTTGGAGGCCCTTCTGGCCCTTGTCCCTTTTTTCTAAATTTTGTGGGAGGCCCTTCTGGCCTCTTTTCTGACTCCACCCCAACTCCGTCTTTCGGGGGGGGAGAGCTGTAGCATTCATAAAATAAATCTGCATTTTGTTATCGACAGTCCACTCGCCGTCCCTCTTATCTTCCCTCTCTACATATGATATCGGAGGGCAGAGTACAACGGCTGGCCAGCCTAGCTGTCTAAATACCCGTTATCTAGTCTACCGGTAGTCACTCACAATGCCTGACTTTTTTTAACATCGTTATGTTAGATATAATAAATTTCTTGATTCTCAAAAATTCTGCTTCAACCTTCAACGATGCTTAATCTACAGTTTCTGTGCGTTTTAGTCTATAATGTTGGTTAAATTATTATTTTTTACGGCACAAGCTCACGTGATCTGCGACAGGATTTTCCAGGTACTGAACCTTACAGATCTTATCATACTTTAAATTTTTGTTAATGCTTTAAAATAATTTATTAATTATCATGTATTATTTAAAATATGTATTTCATGTTTTGTTTAATATTCAATGTTCTTTTGAAACTGAGTGATTATAAAAATTTACTTTTAAAAACATACTTCACAAAACCTTGTAAAGGCACATTTTGAGTTTTGAACAATTATGTGAAATAAGTGCAAACTAATGTTGAACTTTAAATGATTAAAATATCTTATTGAAAATGTCAAATATAAAACAATTGGAGAAATCTGTTCTAAATCAGAAAATTTCGTTTTACAGACTTTGCAGACCTTGCAAGTCTTATACAAGCTTTGTTTCAAACAAAATTAAAATATATATAAATAGATTTATAATAATCTAAGAAGCTTTTAAGTACCATCTTAACGAATTTCTGTTATACCATCAATTTTCTTTAATTTTGACAAATAACCAGATATTTACTTTAATAATGAACTTTAATGCTACAACATGTCTGATTTTGTACAAGACGCTAAAAAACATGTTTTTTGCCATAGCTAATATGCTGGTAGAAGAAACACAGCGAAAGATCTAGACATGTTTCGTCCTGTTAACAAAACACGTTTTATCCAACTTAGCTTCAGTTTCATGTGCACAAAAGTGATGTAAAAAAAAAAAAAAAAGAAAAAAACTAACTTTATTGAACTTTAATTAAACTCATATTGTATATGTGCCTAAAATTTATTTCAGCGAATATGTTTTCTTAAAACATTCTTTTAGATGTAGACTTGTGTAATTAATTATAAAATATATAAAAATTCTTGGGTGGAGCCTGCATGCAAACTTTCGGTCCTAACAACCTCCCAGAGGTTATTTTCTAAATTAAAACAATTGACGTCAATTAATAAAACTTAATATTCAAAATTTTCTTTTTAAAATAAACTTCTCTTTTTTATAATAAATTCTTTATCTAAAATATATATATATTTATTGGCCAATATAGCATTTAAGAAATTTATAAAATAAGTAATATTATGTAACTGTTTTAGAAAGCTATCATTTCATAAAGTTAAAAGGGGGGGAAATAAAAATCAGTATCTTTTCATCTTTTTTTTATTTTTGTAATTTTTACATTTAAGGGCATATAATCTTTTTTTTTGGATTAATGATAATCCTGTTAATTGTTAAGCTGTGCTCATTGTTTTGTTAAACTTTGTAACTATAACATATATAAACTAAAAAAGGGGGGATAAATCTTCAGAATTTATTGATTAATTTTTTTTTTTTATTTTTAATTATAATATTTTACATTAAGGGCGTATTACTATTATTAACTATAATCTTGTTAATCATAAGCTGTTTATGATAATTTTGTCTCAGGATGTCTTTCTCAATTGTAAATGATAAAATCTGAAACGTTGAAATTTTTTTGTTTCAATAAACTTGAGCCTTGTTAATCACTAAATTTGTTTTTGTCTTTTTTAATTTTTTTTATTTCTAAACATTGTTACCATTTTGGTTCCGCCTTTATTAAATTTAAGTCCCCTGGTAACAGTACAATCACTAAATAATCACAAAACCTAGTTTCGATTGACAGTAATTCATTCTCTAGTTCCACGTTCATTGAGTCCCATCATTGAAAAACTCTTTTCTTATTTGTTTCTTTATTTAATTAATATTCCCAGCAGCGACGCCATTGTGTATCTCATAAATTGTCAGGTGTGATTTGTCTCACTCATACTGAAGTATTCTATTTTGTTTATTTGGCAAGTGTTATTTTTTGTGGCTTAAAGTTGAAAACATTTACAGTCATCATGGCCTAAAAGAAAACAAAATCATGAAAAATATAGCCCTCGAATACTAGTAGCGACTCTAACTCTAGTAGCGAAGAGTACTCGAATACTAGTAGCGAAGAGTACTCGAATACTAGTAGCGACTCTAACTCTAGTAGCGAAGAGTACTCGAATACTAGTAGCGACTCTAACTGTAGTAGCGAAGAGTACTCGAATACTAGTAGCGACTCTAACTGTAGTAGCGAAGAGTACTCGAATACTAGTAGCGAAGAGTACTCGAATACTAGTAGCGACTCTAACTGTAGTAGCGAAGAGTACTCGAATACTAGTAGCGACTCTAACTGTAGTAGCGAAGAGTACTCGAATACTAGTAGCGACTCTAACTGTAGTAGCGAAGAGTACTCGAATACTAGTAGCGACTCTAACTCTAGTAGCGAAGAGTACTCGAATACTAGTAGCGACTCTAACTCTAGTAGCGAAGAGTACTCGAATACTAGTAGCGAAGAGTACTCGAATACTAGTAGCGAAGAGTACTCGAATACTAGTAGCGACTCTAACTCTAGTAGCGAAGAATACTCGAATACTCGAATACTCAGAGAGTTGGAAGAGAAGTAGAGTTTGTCAAGAGAGGAAAAATGAAATATCCAACCTAAGACTAAATAATAAAAGGTGGAGATCCAACTAGGGTATAGATAGTCATACCCATATATACTTTAATACTTCTGATGGGTATTTTACAAAACAATTATTCTATCTTCCAACAATATAACTGTATCTATTTACTATGTATTTAAACTGTGTTTAGAATTTCAAATGTGAACGTGTAAGCATAATATTTTTTCAAGTTTTCCAGTTAATACACTTTATATTACTAGGTATGAATCTGTATTAAGAAACATCAGTCCATTAGATTAGTACGATGCCTGGGCATCAATATAATCATCAAGTTGACAAAACTGTAATCTCAGAAGATGGTGAACAAAACACTCCATTCGCTTGCTATCTGCATAACGAGGTGAATACTATCATTATTTTTACGAAATATAACACACGCATGTAGTAAAATGAATTGTATTTCCATCACAAAGAAAAGCATAAAAGAGAGAACTATGAAGCTATTAATCAAACTTTCAAGGATTTTAAATTATTTACGGAACGCAAAAATTGATTTCTTTAGAGTATAAAGTTTTAAACTAACACAAATTCAAATAAGTTAAAGTTACTGTAATAAGCAAAGTTTCTTTCACTTTCTTGAATTTTATTCCAAGCGCATTATGTTATATTTCTAATCAGTTATAAAAGATTTATCTACGTAATTCTCACCGATTCCTTATTGCATCGTTCTAAAATAATAATAATAATAATAATAACGATTATTATAAATAAATAAAACAACGAATGATAGGAAAATTGATAGATCATGTTTTGATAAAATCATCTGTCAAATCCTTTAAACACATTAATATGCAATTTGTCTTTACAATAAAAAATTAATAGTTTGACACAATACAATCAAATGAACACTGCTGTATTTTGAAAATTTATAACTAATCATATAACTTTCTTAATATTATTATATGCGAGAAAGTAAATACAAGTCATTTTCGAATTGAAAACAGTTCAATCTAAAATTTAAAATCCAGTGTTGAAATATGAAACTTGATTTTATGGGTATGAAAAGTATTGTAATTATTAAAAATGATTGAAAACAATTTTGGTTAAAACAAAAAAGTTACAGTATAGTGATGTAGATTTTTATTGTAAATTAACTGTAAGCGGGGTTAAAACCTTATTTAATTTGTATTTCTAGTATGTGTCGTGTGTATATATGTTTTTTATTTACTAATTAAGTAAAAAATTTGATTTTAACATTGTCGTCTGTTTTATAGCTTTTGCTATCTAGTAATGGAACGTTATGTGACAATAAAAAAACATAATAAATGCTTAAAAAATGTATGACAAGTCCATATTATTTGTGTCTTCAGAGGACATATAGAGTGTAATATAAATCGATTACCAAGACGTTTCCACTAATCTTTTCTTTTCTTTGTGTAGTTCTATAATACGAAGCTCGAATTCGGTTTTTAAATCCCCCCCCCAAAACACAAAATTAGGTAAAATAACATTTTATCCAAAGTGCTATAAATCAATCAGTCAGTGCCGCATAAATGAGTGTAGCCATTTTATTATCTTTTGACTACTCCGACACTCCTTAATGGCTTCGCTCGAATGGGATTATACAAGTTATATTAAGAGAGAACACAGAAATAAATATTTTTATATTTTTTTCATCAGACTATAAAAATACTGAAAAGATTATTTGTTTTTTTAACATTTGTGCCTTCGAAGGCTAAAAATGGTCGTATATCAAATAGTTAGTTCGTTGACCATTAGGCGAGAAGAATTTAGTACTTGTATTTTAGAAATTTATAAAAACGTACTGAAAACTGTTTTTCCCATTATTTTTCATATTTATGTATGTACTGTAACAATTGACTAATTGATTTGACAATTTGCCATTTCATGTGTACGTTTGTGTGTTTTACACAGTTGCGACCAAAGTTGTGTACAAATCATTATTTTATGCAACTTTGAAATTAGATTTTTTGGAACTTTACAGAATGGTGTTTATTGTTTTGTAGTTTAATTTTATGTTTTTAAATAGTGGCCATTTAAAACAATACTGTACGGATCGAATGCAATTACGCGGTTGTACCTGTTGTGAATACAACAAGCGTTATGGAATTTTAAACATAATGGTGTAAATAAGCATAACGAGGAATGTGAAAAAATAATATAAATATATAATTTGAACATTTTTTAAAAACTTAAAATAATAAACTGTTACATTATTATTTTGTTTCCAGATTAAAAAAAAAAACATAAGAATGTCAAATGTAATTTACAAAATGTACCCTGTTTTGATACCTGTTACTTCTCTTAAACTTGATATACCTTTATGTAATGTAATATACTCAATAAATCGGAGTAATTTATAAATGTGTAGTCGTTAAAGTTCCCAACAAAGAGCTACATATGCTCTTTATATTATAAAGACTGTTATTGTGTTATGATGTAGGTATACATTAAATATCGTCAAACGCATATTAAAATATATCTTAAATAATGTATTGTTATTGTTTACTCTATAGGTGATGCTACAAAATCTCGAAAACAGTGCAGTTTTGCAGCGTTGGGTATAAAGTCAACGAAAACCACATTATTACCATTTTACAAGAGAAGGAAGCTTCCCAAACCAGTTTGGATGCTGTTTAATTACAGTGAAAATCAGAGGTAAAATATCTAGGCTGAAAAAATATCATAGCTACTTTGAAAAAGGCAAGTGTAATTTACTGTCGATAAAGCCACTTTGCACCAATAGTGTGTAAGAGAATAGCGAGTAAAACATGAGACTGCCACCTGCGGTTTCTACGAGCATATGCTCTACAGAAACGTAATGGGCATGACAGTAATAACAAAGTCCCTCTCCTCTGAGAACCACAGCATATTGGGGTAGAGGGTAGTGAAAATAAATATGATCTTGAGAGAAAGGGTGGATCTACCTTAGGTATTCTAGATTAAGAACCGTTTTTTAGACTAGGGAGAAAATTATTTCAAGATGGGAATATAAAGAGGGGGAGAACCCAGTAGATCGGGACTTAGAGAGGAAAGGAACGGTTAAGCCTGGCTAAGGATCTGCTCGGGAATTATGACCATAAGAAATCAATGCCTTGTATTAGCCTATGTAAAAATAAGCTAAGGTCACTAACGGGATTCTTTACAAGGTGCACGCTCAAAGTACATCTGGGAAAGCTTGGGGTATTGTGAAGCCCCTTGTTACTTATACTAGAGGCTGTAACTTTTAAAAGAGAAAGATCTTTAGGAATATACCAACTAGAAGTGGAATAGTTACTCTAAATCCTACAATTTGCGTAATTGATAATATCAGGAATAAAGAAAGGTGGGGCACAATAGATTTCTGTAATGGTGGCAGTATATCAGTAAAACCACCTAAGTATATTTCAAAGACATGTACACAATCTCTCTAGGTAAAATGAAATACAATTTTAACTCACAACATGTTTAGTTGAGTGAATTGCTGCTAGTCAGAAATCATCCAATATGGTTAGATCCTTCTCTTATCTTCCATATCGGTTCTCTATTGATAAACTCTTATTAAAAAAAAGTCCAGCCTTGGACTCTATTAAAGTTGGGAGGATTAACGGTCTATATTATAGGGTTTTGTGTTTCTTTTTTATTAGGCGATGTGATTTAAACAACGGGACGGGGGGAGGGGGCGCGCACACACGGGAAATAAACCTTACGTTTTGTAAGAAACTGTCACAAAGCATTTACCTTAAGTTATTGTTACTGTCAGAGATAAAACAACAATTGATTGCATCTTGTAGTTGACTGTCCTTTGATAAAGGCTTATTAAAAAAAATATTTTTCTGTAGAGGAGTTAAAGGATAGTTACACAAGATTCCAAAGTCCTGAAAAGGCAATGATAACTAAACGCTAGCCCTTAACACAATAAGATCACAAATATGTGTATAAAAACAAGTGTAAAAGAGTGAAGTATTTTATAAAAAACGAACCACGTCATTTTGAACATCGCACTAGTTGCTAAATATTAGATTTGTTTTTTGAAATGTTTTTATTTCATTAGAATATAAAACATATTCACCCTGGATGTTGATTTAGAATGCAGTAGAAACTTTCCACAATTCTAATTTTGTCGACAGATATTAAATAAAATAATAATATGATAACACAAATAAGAAAAATAATACTATACCATGACCTTATTATTATAGAGACTTGTTGAAGGAAAATAAAAATACAAGACATTGTTTGAGTGATGGAATTACAGTGCATCTAGACATTGATATCACTGCTGCCAACTGCAATGCAGGGTTATTCAAGTACATCACTTTGGTTTCATCAGATGACAGACATGTCATGTTAAACCGTCTGCATTTCTAATAAAATATTTCCTGATTTAAACTCCTTCTTTTTTAAACTTTTACCTCTGTTTAATATCAATTTTAAAACAAACAAATCTATCAGCCAATCAACAAATTTAGATGAGATTTTTGGTTTGAGTGCTTTATCAATGAGAAGATTTCCAAATATCAATTTTAGAATTTCGTCTGAAAATGAACCCCGGACACGAATTACCATATCAAGAATACGCTATAATATAGCTAACATTTTAAGGTTTGATGTAAAATGTCTTAAGAATTTCATTTTAATACCTATTTACCCCTTATACATAATTCGATATGGCAGAATTTAAAGTATACTATATCAACTTTCTTGTTTTTTCCAGAATTTAATGAAATTGACATTTCATAATAATATGTGTTCTGGAATTAGGGTCTTGTATTTATTATCTACTATATGCAGGATCATTAAATAATAGCCTATAAGCTGTAAATAAAACATTTTATTAAAACAAATATATACAAGAAAACCAATGATACAAATAAAAACTAAGTATTTTAACTAAATAAGATAATAAAAACAAACAAAACTCTCTAATAATAACTTATTATTATGCATTATATTCTTAAATATAAATCTACGACGAAAAACTTGCAAAAAGTTTACATTTAAACTAACGAAACCTTAAAAATATTAACAACTAATAAATTAAACAACACGGAAGACTTCGGACAACAATTCCAAATATACTATTAAAATAATATACTATACTAAATAAATATTAAAAAAAAACCTAACATAAATTAAAAATACAACTTAACAAATATAAGGAGCAGAAATCTGTAAATTGAAAAAATCATGAATTTTAAAACAAAATCAAACAGTCATTGTCTTATCAAACTATTTTATGCGATGAATGCTAAAGATAGTGTGTTCCATACATGTTAACCACATCACAAAGCTAAATTGTGGAGCGAATGAATTCTGATGGCCGTTAAATGAAATGGTTATCATCGGATTGGCAGTGTTATTTCCTCACATCTAACTCAAAGTGGAGAACGTGTTTTCATGATGGGATTATTTTTTCAAATGTTCACAGAAATAATATTAATTTCTGTAAGTTGAAGAAGGTGTTGAAACAAAATTTCTCCCTATGCGAGCACCTTTAGACCAATTTCATGCCACGAATTTTTTAAAAACCATCTAAGATTTACTTTCAACTACTTATTAAAGAAAGTAAATTGTAACATAAGTTTTTTCAAAATCAAAAATAAATCATAATTGAAAATATTTATTAACACACCATTTATTTTTATGTCAAGTTATGTTGTTACGAAGGTGAGTTCACAACGCACTGTTTTAAACCCAACCGTGGTTGCAACGGAAGATTATATTTTTCATAATCCTGTATTATGATTTTACATCTTCATTTACAGATCATAAAACTGTGAGTTCGATTTTAATGAAATAGATATAAAATGAATCATCTTAATCGTTCAAGTCAACTCTGTATACATAAAAGTGCACAAAATAACATATGTTAGATAGTATGGTGGGCATGTTCATCCCAACTGCTGGACAGATTTTGATCATTTTTTATCACTTTATAATTTGTTTAAAACTCAAATTTAGACGGTAACTAATATACGATCAATTTCTTCGAATTTGCTTTAACGATTTTAATTATATGTTGTTCACATGTAGTCACTAAAGCCTAACAAAATATTTTGACTGCCATCTTATTAAAAATGAATATATATCTATTCAATATTTGTTTGTAAAGAAGTAAATATTTAAAATATAAGATGTCTTAAAATGTAGAATATCTTGAAATGATCATACGTAATTTCTGTCAAATTTTTATGTTTTTAATCAAATTGCGGGTGTGTTTGAAGAAGTAATTAAAGTTAGCGAGTAAACTACAAAAAATCCCTTTTTATCTTTTTGGCACATTTGTTTTAGGTCATTTAGTTTCGTAATTTGCAAAAAGTTATCACTATTGTTTGGGTGTGTTTGGAGATATTCAACCTTCTAACTGTGTAAGTAGTGAAAAGTCATAATGTTAGTTGTATAAACTATATTTAGTATTTAAAATAACCACCTATAATCAAAATATATCCAGGACTTTTAGATCATATACTAAATATTCTTTAACATTTGGCCTTTATACATAAATCTGTGTGAAGAAACGATCCAGAACAACTTAAAAAAAAAAATCACTAAGTTTACAATATAATGTCCCAAAATGGCCACCAAAAACACTGAAATCGTTTACAATAAAATTAACGATGCTATTACTTACCTAAAATCCGTGATAGATAGCTAGTAAAAGGAATGAATTCCTTCTTCTTTTCTTTTTTTTTTTTTTTTTTTTTTTTTTTTTTTTTTTTTTTTTTTTTTTTTTTTTTGTACGAAAGAATAAAAAACAAGAGAAATAGTTTTCTAACAGGATTTAATCTAGTTTGTCAATGATTTTTAATTATTTATAAACTTCAAAAAATTATTTCTTAAAGCAATAACGATTCTAAGCTAATACAAATTGAAATGAGTTATAGTTTTGAGTATTTTGACTTTTGAAGCATATCAGATAAGGAAGAAACTAGCTTTATAAGCAAATATATTGAAATGTAAATCATAATTATTACCGAATCCTTATCGGACCTTCCAGAGATACTAAATAGTAAACAGTGCAAAAACAGCCCATTATTAACTGTTATCACTCTGTGTTAGAAATATTGAAACCACTGTATTAATAGTTATTGTGTCAAAGCGTGTATTAGGTAAACTCTTGTATCAAACAATCAGGTTGTGTTGTCGAATTGTGGAACAATTACAATAAATATGTACGTGTAACTGAACCACCAAATCAATTACCTATATATTGAATCTTATAAATTTCTTAAAGCAATTACCTTATCTGATAAATTGACCTAAATCAATTAACTTACCTATTGAATCTGATATATTTACTAATATCGGACTATTATAACGGCACCGATGGTTATTTTTCACTTTTTGACGGAACAGTCGTTTCGTAGGATATGGATTTAACAATACGTTGTGGGAAACTCCTTAGATCAAAAATGTTTCAAAATCGCCTTAAATGATTTTCTTTCTCTTACTGTTTGGTAAATTCGTTTGGGTTATATATCTTCATATTTTAGCAAAATTTGATAGAATTTCCTTTTTACTATTTTAATATTTCGAACCCCGAACAGATGATAGATACCTTCAAATTAAATGTTTTGACTCATCAATAACTTTCTCGATATTACGTCTACAGCGTGCGAAAAAAGTAAATATTCAAAATTATCTGAACAATAAGTAAGTTACGATCTGAAAGTTTTTAGCTGAAATTATAAACTAGTAACGAAATATATTTTTAAAAAGGCGAAAATAGTGAACCTGTCTAGTAAATCGGGGGGGGGGGGGGTGTTCTGAGTAAGTGTTGAGTATTCTGTACAAGTACGTGAATATCGACAATTTACACCTAACTGATAAGCTATAAGGATAAATAACTAGGAGACACAACGTCAACGGTCTAACTTGCAGACTACGAGCTGTATTTTTTATTTTGTTTCATAAAAGGTGAGAAAAAGCGAATTTCATCCAGTATTTGAATGCAGCAATTCCCAATACGACGATTTTCCTGGAAATGTTTTGTATTGTGTGAAATGTTAGCGATATATAAAACAAGATTTTTGAAAAGAGATACATATGAATGTCCCAGCGCTGTATGTATGTCAATCTCTGAAAGCATGTAAATTCAAACTAAAATGAAAGTGGATTGAAATTGTAATAGTGTAGAATAAATTGTGAGTGACATTCAAAATAAAAAAAACTCAAATGAGGTGTGAAGTTATTTTTTTAAAGATCGTGCTTATGCATTGTGGAACCTGGACGTAGTAAAAAAACGAAAATCTTTTTTCCGTTTTGACTTGGATTTCGTAATACTTCAGGATGCGTTCATGGAATTATTTTCATATTTATTTATTCTTTTTCTTTGTTTTATGTATCTACTACTCAGAGCATTTGTGACTTCATTTTATATAGTAAGATTTCCCCAACATAACCTGCTATATTCAAAGCTACGCCTGAAATTAAAAATTAAAATCAAAAGAAAATCATTCTAGATAATTATGGATATCGAAAAATAATTTTGATTAATTTTAGGCAATTATATTGTGGTTGGGACTGTAATGAATGCGCTTGGGTTTTATGCCTGATGTAGTTGCATCATAAATATATGTACTGAGCTATAAATCTCATATTTAATAGCTCAGTAGATATATTGAATGATCATTTGAACTTCCAATCTAAGACAGCAATGCGAGGGGAAGATAACGGCAAACGTAGCAAACGCGAAAGATAATGGAAGTCTTCATTGACCCATGTCAACGATGGTGTGCACACGTCACGATTAGAAAACGCAATACCGTAATGCTGTATTTTAACTTCTAACTTTGTGTAATATACATTTGTGTTGAGCGATTTTCTGATGATTGAATAAAATTCCGAAACGCGTTTTAAGTAAGTACGTAGGTAATAAGTTCACATAGACGGAATTATTCTCAATTGAATTACTTATCAGTTGCGACTTGGATAGAGATAACAATGTATAATAAAATTCTTTATATATTAGTATCGCTTTGCTTGTTCGCGGGTTGTCTACTACCTCAGACCCCATATGATTAATTAGCAAATTAAATCCATGATCTCCATGATCTCAGTACAAATTAAATCAAGGTAAACCAATCCTGCAATCTATCTTGAATATTTAATAAATGTGATATTGCAAAATAATTTTTCTGTATATTTTGACGTAGCGTAGAACTTGTTCGGGTTAGTTTTTACACTGAGGGATTGTTTTACATGTTTGCACGTAGCACATATAATGTAGTTAATGTGGGATATATACATTTGTTTCGTGTATAGAATTATATAATAAAAAAAGTTCAGTATCTTCAAAATAACATTATGAATGGGTTTAAAAAATTATTTTTCTATTATTTATTCTCTAAGTGTAGATCAAATTTGTTTCAAATTGATAACATTTTAGTTGAATGAATAAATCATCCGGTATTATTTTATAAAATATTTTGAAATATTTGTCAAATCGCCCTAAACTATGAAATGAACCAAGTCCCAGTAGTGAATGAGTGTCAATTTAGTTTAAAATGGATCGGAAACTGGGGAACACAATACGAAAAATAAATCTTATTTCTTATAAGAAACTGTGTCACAAAGCATTCCCTTTGTTTTATTGTTACCGTCAGAGGTAAAACCATGCTTGATTGTACCTTACGGTTGACTGTCCTTTAATAAAGGGAGCACAAAGATTTCTTTTTCAGCTAAAAGAACAAGAATCTCTTAAAAATAATTAACGCTCAAAAAAAGACAATTATAACTAAAAACTGGCTATGGTACAAACGTTTCTCGAAGGTGTATTCTGTAAAATCAAGTAAAGTTATGTATTGAAAACTTCAGTATGGCGATGTTGACAGAGAGGTTTTTGTCTTTAAACGAGAAGAAAAAAATCCACATATGTGAACTAACTGAATATTAAAATTGTTATTTCAAATACATTTTGTTTCATTCAATATTATCAAAATCATCTTACTGTGGAGATTTGAATGGTAATACGCATTTTTCAGAATTTTAATAATAATGTATACATGAAATAACAATAACAATAATACTATACAATGACCTAATTATTAAAGTGACTCGTTATGGGAAAAATGAAGATACAACACAAGTTGTTTGAGTGATGAAATTATTGTTCCTCTAGCTAACAAATTCTGAATAAAATTCACTTGGACATATGTTATTTTTATTTAATATTACTTTTTTTAAACATATTATGAACTGATCGTTTGATCCTCTAAATTTTTGTATGTGGTACAAATTTTAAATTCAGCATGTAGCTGGAACCTTTGGTTTGAGAGCTAAACTAAGAGTTAAAAATTACCAACATCTGAATTTCGGAGTGTCTAAGGAGAGACCCAGGACACGTACAAGTACCAAGAACTCACATGTTAAATTTTGTGTAAATTTCTTTACGAATTTTATACTTATACATTGTCTAAAAATGGGACTTTGAATTTGTTATCTATTCTTTTACAGATCCATTAGATAATTGGCTACTAGAAAAAAAATTTAAAAAAATAATTTTAACATACCACGTTTTTAAAACTAACTAAAAAGTATAAAATCATTTTTCATGACCCTTCTACAATTTTGTGGGAGGATTGTTAGTGGCTATGGATATATTTGGAATACTTGGAGAGAAAAACGTGGGGCGCAAGCAATCTATGATAGTTAAGGAGGAGTAAATAAATTAAATTACAGTGAATCTCATTTCCGATTTACTGAAATTAGCTGCGAATTCATCCGGATTGTCTACTTGTATTATTTACTGGCTGCGCCCCACGTTTTTCTCTCTAAGTATTCCAAATATATCCATAGCCACTAACAATCCTCCCTCAAAATTGTAGAAGGGTCAGGAAAAAATATTTTATACTTTTTAGTTAGTTTTAAAAAGTTTTATGTTAAATATATATATTTTTAATTTGCTTTATTATTTTCTGTTTTTTAGTCTTATGTCCGGGTGAAAGATTTCAAACGATTTTGTATATATTGATGAGTTTCTAACAGTCACTAACTAGCAGGCGGGTGGTATGCGCTTCAGAAGTCTCGCAAATTCTTTCTTCAGAATGGCGGCATACATCGTTAACTAGGCGAGCGGTTAACGTCTCGGGAGTATCGTACGTTTGTTTTTCAGAATGGCGGCGTGCATCGCGAGCAAGCCGAGCAGCACGGGCTTCGGGAGCCTCGTTTACTCTTGCTTGAGCATGTCGATGCACGTCATCGGCAAGTCGAGAAGAATTTGCGTCCCCCGTTTCACGCGACCTCGCTAGAGCCTTTCGTTTCTTATCATTTTCAAGTTCGATCTTTGCGTTGTTTTTCTGGACGTTCTGTAGCTCGCTTACGGCGTTTGGCTAATCTTGCCAACTTATCTGCTACAGATTCCTGTTGTTCTCAACTTGCCGTGTTTGCTTCTTCTTCTCTAATAGGCGCTTCCGTTGAGTAGCCGTCTCTTTAACCGTTGTAACGATTGTCAGAAATGTAATATTCACATATACGGTTAGCAAACTATTGAATGCACATCTGACGGAGAAAACCTAGCTCACTATTCACTATCATCAAACGCACGTGAAACGGGATGTTTCCACTGGAAAATGCAATAAACTAGGGGGGGGGGGGCGAAACGCGACACGCTCATACAGGTAACCCTCAAAATTGTAGAAGGGTTAAATTAGTTTATACTTTTCAGTTAGTTTTAAAAACGTGTTTGTTAATTTTTTTTATTTGATTTATTATTAATCCAATAACTCTCACAAGCCATGAAAAATTGCCTCATCCTATTTCAATATTCCAGTTACCATTCAAAAGCGATAACGCGTTTAAGCGGTAACGCGTTTAAGCGATTACGCGGTTAAAAAAAAAATCTATATCTCATTGACCAATTTTTATTTGTTTAAATAACTATTGTATTAACAAATGTAGAGACAAGAGACCAACTGAATATTGTATTGTCACCCAATTGTGACCTATGTTTCAGGTCTCTAGTTTATCGGGAAGTTAGTTTAAACTCGATTGCAAAATTCCACCCGGACAGACTGACAGATATGACGGAAACCGAACTAATAAAAACGTGGTAAAAACTACTGTACATTTTGCTGAAGGACTGTTTTACTTGCTATAATCAAATAAATTTATTTGGTCAATCACATTACAAAATAACCTACACACATACCATAATACAAAATGTGATTAACCTTGTCTAAATAGTTGTTGTCTAAAATACGAATAAAATAAGTCGTCGTTAATGACAGTCTGGAGAGTAGCGATTTTTTAGTTAATACGAATTGACAGTTGTTAAAAATCGGTATCATACAAAGGTCATCTTCAATTGGATTGGATTTGATATTTCTATCCTTTTGAAATAATCTTGTGAGAGTTTGAGTGAGAAAGTTTAGTAGGTAGTTTTGTCGTCTATATAAAAATATCATACCAATAAGTCTGTATGTAACACAACAGAAGTAATACATATATTAGGATGATAATAATTTAGGATCTTGTCGGTTAGCCTAATTTCATTTGTTTTCTTTTAATGTATCAGAAGGCAGTTAATACAGTTGTTGCTATAGTAACGAATGGTAAAATAGTTTAAGCTTCTAAGAAACAGACATCTCTATTTTTAATTTACTATAAGGTTAGTGTAATCTAAATTTTTGGTAATTTGCAAATTCTGATCAAAAATTTAATAAAAATCTGCCTTTCTCACGATTGAAATATTGTCGCATTCTACTTATTTGCAAAAATTGGTGATAATCAGTCGTATGGTTTCCGAAATACAAGATGTGCTACTTTTTTATATCAACTCTCTCCCAAGTTCGTTAATATTTTAGCTTACATATTAAAATTCATTGATGAAGTGGTATATATAATAATTAACACAGTTAATATAGTTATAACAATAGTCTTGCCGTTGAAATAACTATTATTTCATACTAAATATATTCAGAGCAATAACACCTTTGTAACAAAAAAAGATTTTCAGCAGTCTCTCATACACTCAGCAATGGAATAAATTACTTTTTTACTAAACATTTATTTCACACAAATTACAATTTTCGTTAATGGCCGTATCGTTGGAATATGTAAAGTTAGAGTTTTATATATCAGTTAAAATTACGTAATTGTTGTAAATAATTATGTAACTGTTGTAAAGAGTTCTTTACGGTTATTTAATCATGGCATGAGAGATGGATATTTATGAAAATAAACCACCGAAATGATGTAGATAATCTTAACATGAAAGATGTTAGCTAAATACACTAAAACACAAGAAGATATTCTTTGGATAAGTATGTTAAAAATATATATAATTTTACAAAATCAAACGAAATAAACTTAATACAAATTTACACGACCTCAGTGTTCTTAGCTTAATTATCAGAATTCATTAGGTTTTTCCACACATTAGTTATTTTTTAATTTAATTTCTTCATTGACAAGTACGTTTTGTTCTAGGATTAAGTGTGAACTATTTGTTACATAACTCTCCCCATCTATAACCGTAAATCCAGAAAAGAAAGTTGCTTAGCTGTACGATTTGTTAGGAGCTGTTTCACTGGAGATATAAAGTGGATTTCACATATTTACCAACCGCTTATTTGGAGAGTTATTATTAATTTGTTCAAAACCCATATGACTTTTTATAGTATAAGATATATATTTATTGGGTAGTAATAGTACGTTGTCTCAATTTTGATATTACATTACCTAACCTAACTAAGCCAATATCTTTCTTAATTTTTTATTCTTGACAGGTTCATTACTGATTTTGAAGTTTTATAAAAATAAGCTATTACATTAAAACGACTTTAAATAAATTTAAAGCAAAGTGATCGCCAGAAAGAACATAAAAGCCGCTGGTATTTTGTAATATACCTACCGATTTTCTTCAAAATGTTATCCGATCATATTTTACACATTTGTACAAACAGGTCAAAAATTGTATGCCGATCGGATTACTCGTTCGTTACTTATTCTGCTTACAGAAAGTTATATATAAGCTTTCTCTCAGACGACTATAAAAACAAAATTATGTTTTCTTATTTCTTAACAAAAAGGATAAAAACTACTTATGGTAAAGTAATCACCCTAGATTAAAATTATTAACACCAAGTCTACAATAATAAAAATCAGCTCTTGAGTAATGTCCATATTTTGTTTTTATCGTTATTAGACAATGATCGTTCATATTATTAATATGGTTTATTTGACATCATTGGCCCCACCCTTTCTCTAATCAGTTCCTAGTCGTCCTTTGTGTAGTGTAGGCCTATGTGTTGTGGTTTTATTTGATCACGTTTGTATTTACTCTTAGCTTTGACAGCTTAGGTCTAGGTTTATGGCTTGAATTCTTTTCTTGGTTATAAATTAAGTATTTAGCCCTAGTTGGTGTTTTCTCTTTTATGTTCTAGGTTTAATATTTGATAACGAGAGTTGATTTATTCTCTCGAAACGTCGTGTAATAATTTTTTTATACATAAATGATGGAACATGTCTGAATAAACCATATTAATAACGTCCATATGTTTAACTATGTGAATTTTGAAATTTGTACTTTCAAATATCTCATTAATTATTAAGATACGAGCATTTTAGTAACAAAATTGACAATATTAATTGCAAATAGTCCTTACTGTGCTAATAATATCTGCCTGTAATATATGTGCTACAGAATTACACACAAATATGTATGGTTTGATTGATCAGTCGTACCAGATATCAAAATAACTGTGCTTTGAGAACAGAAAGTTACAGTACAAATAGAGATTGGAAGTTTACATCTAGTGGCGATATAACACTGACTCTTGAAGATAAGGAGGTAAGATAAATTGGTTGGATAAACACTTTTTAAAGTTAATTTGATAGTTTAGAAATATCATCCTTTTAATTATAAAATTAATTTATTTATTTCACAAATAAGTCAAAAGTATCATAAAATAAATTCTGAAGAGAATCTAATATATACAAACAGCATGAAATAAACAAACCTATAAATAATTTATAATTATAATTGACGAAAATTAATATATATATATATATATATATATATATATATATATATATAAACGTGGAAGATAAGTAATAATAATACAAATTAAAAAATATACACCAACAAATAACAATAAATACAGTTTTTAATAAATGTGTTTGTGAAGAAAAACCCGGTGCAATGGTTAACATAAAAAATGTTATAAATAAATATTAAGCTTGACTTGTGAGATAATATTAGATTAAAAAAAACCGGAACACAAGATCTCACAAAAATTACGTTTACTTAATCAAACGCATTTCAACAACTCAGTTATAGTTTAGTTATTGTTGTTCATATAGCCTATCACTGAGGATGGCGACTTTTGATATCCAATTTATAAAATTGAATGATAAAATTATAGATTAAACAGAAACATACATCTAGGATGATCACTTTGTAATGATAATATATTGTAATGATCATTTTAAAATTTAAAATGACTTTTTCTAGTATTTCACACTCGATATTGGATTAGTTATTGGACAGTTAAACAGTCATAAAATTGCGTTTTGACACTTATAAACAATACAAAGCTGTCAAACTTTAGGAAATTATTCTGTGAATCAGCATAAAGGCAAATTTAAAAATAAAGGGAAATTAAACAATTACCCGATAACACTTAAATTTTCAGATATCCGAAATTTGTTTTTTACAACAAAAAATAACTTTGGAAATAGAAAATATATTGAGTTCAAATTTGGTGTACGCATTTTTTATGTTACGTTGTACAATGACAAACAAAACGGTTTTTGTATTTTTTCTGTAGGTTAAAGTATCACAGAGTTATTGAAAATTACAGGGTTAAAGTATCACAGGGAACATAATTTCTTCGTAATTATTCAACAACACCCTATCCTTAAACCTACTGAAAAAAATATAAACACTGTTTTGTTTATTATTGAAAAGGAGTATCATTGTGTGTATAACACACATACAAAATCTGAATTGAATATTTTTTTCTTCCCCGAATTATAATGTTTTTGGTAAACAAACAAAATGGTTGATATTTGAAAAAGTAATTGTTTTTGGAAAAAAACACTTCTTATTTTTTAAAATTCTGACCCACTCAATAATTTCCTAAAGTTTGACAACTGTAATATAGCCAATTTTGTTTATTTTACCGAATCATTATGAACTGTCCTGAGATGAAACAACACAAATAAAAGACATGAAAAATGTTTGATTAGTTAAACAAAAAACCATGAATAGATACTTTAGACAGTCACAATTTGTAGCCATTTCGTAAAATTTCATCAGACATTTGCAATGTATTAAGAAACTCGCTTGGCAGCCAGAATGGTTAATTTTCTGTCCTTGAAATGATGCCTATTACTAGGTTTAAATAGCATAATTTATATTATTTATATATAAATATATGGGTAAGTATACTGAGAGTTTATAACGGATTTAATTAGTCAGTTAATGGAATAATTTAAAAATTGAATATCTTTTGACTGGATTTATAATAATGTTTTAATTATGTTTATAATCTTTTTCGTTAAGAAATATACTTAAATTACATTTTACTTACAATTACTCATAGTCTACCATTATTTACTACACATTGTTTGGAAACGTGCGAAAAGGTTGTCTAAAACAATACATTCATAATTTCTAAATCTTCTTTCTCAAAGCTAATATCTTAAATTTATAATCCAGTATTATATAAATACAAATAATTGTAAACACAGTGAAAGTGTATTGCTTTTCCCTACAGTATATGAGATGAATGTTAAGTTGGGTATTATGTATAAGTACGAGCAAAACGCCAATTTACGTCTTCCTATAGTCGGTTACAAAACTCTAGGTATGAGCAGCAAGCTGCGAGATGTGTTTTACACAAGATGGGTGAACGTGAATTCTATCCAATATTTGATTGAAGCAATTTTCATTTCGACGATTTTCTTTTAAAATTTATGTAGAACGTGGCATATTTTGTGACATGTAAATAGAAATGAGTGACGGATGGTTGTTTCAGCGTAGCATTACTTATTTACTCAATCTCATATATGATAAGATATTCGAATAACTCTTAGTCATCAAAACTTAAATGACGAGCCTACACTGAGATAGCGATAGTGGGAAATAAATTACGAGAGAAACTCTAAATAAAAAAATATAAAAACTGAAATGAACTATTAAAGTAAACACTTTTTTTTTCAAAGATATCGATAGGGAGCGTCTTTATGCCCAAGCAGTGTCGGTGTTAGATCTACTAAAAATCACAAAAAATTGACAAACCTGTAATCTCCGAAGATGGAAATAAAAAACTGAATTCGCTTGACATCTGCATATCGAGGTGGTTACTCTCATAATTTCTACGAAATATAAACCACACATATAGTAAAATGAATGAAAGAAAATAAACTCTACTTCCCCTACAAAAGAAAAACATAAAAGAGAAAACGATGACGCTGTGCAGCATACGAAAACTTTCAAGGATGTTTAATTATTTACAGAAAGGGAAAAAAACGATATCTTTAGGGTGTAAAGTTTTAAACTATTACAAATTCAATCAAGTTAAAGTTACTCTAATAAACCAAGTTTCTTTAACTTTTTTATGAATTTGTTTCAAGCTCCTTATGTTATATTTCTATCAGTTGTATTATTTATAAATTAATTTTATTATTTATATTTGAAAATTTGCATCAGAATAGCTTGAGTATTTTTATATAATACCTCATTGGGATACTGGGCACACTTAAAATTATTTCTTTGTAATTATGACTACTAGCAGCTTTGAAATATCATGATTTGTTATATTGATATTAACAGTCGTACAATATATATATATATATATATATATATATATATATATATATATATATATAATACATATTGCAATAACTTTAACTATTTCAGTAACAAATAAGATCGATTGACCCGTAAAATAACATTATAAATAACTAAATATATATATATATATATATATATATATATATATATAATTATATTTGTTGCAGAGTACGACATTCCTCAGTAAAAAAAAAATTCAAATAAGAGAGGTTGGTATAATGATAGTACGAAATATATTGTCAGTGAAGTTCAAATAATAAAATAATGGAAGGAGAGTAATATTAAAATCATTATGTTCTTTCAAAACAACGTTTAGCACAATCCGTATGACTCTTTCCTCCACTAAATAAAAATTGCAAATTTCTCTCCCATTGGCAGAAATCTAATTTAGTCCTCAGCTTTCGCAAGATGGTGTTTGAGACTAATCTAGCTGTATTCCTATTTTCCCATTTTCCATACTACTCCGACCAGCTTTATTATCTTGATTTAATTGGACATGATTTTTCCCACCTTGGTTTTAATTCCTCTTCTTTCTTCTGACCTACCTATCACAGTCAAAGTAGTTGCAAAACACACCAACACAGCACACTTAAAAAAACTAACATTTTAATCCTCCCGATTTCATTATTTTATGTAGGTGTCTTCAAAAGTGGTAAATTGGGTTAGTTAAAAATTAACCTCACCCTGTTCTTTGTTGACACTTTTGCAATGATTTGTTAAACACAGTAGTCTAGAACCGTTATTGTTTAAATTAAAGACTGCATAACATTGGAAATGAGAACCAGTTTTTTAAAGACATTTTTTACACAATTTTATAAAATATCAACAGATTTTAAGCCTCACCTACAGCCAATTGTTGAAAAAATAAAAAAAGTATTGTCTATTATATTAAGATTAGGGTTGTAAAGTATGTTGGTTAAATGTGTGTGGTTCTTATGCTTGACTTACATGTGGTCATTCGGCAGAAGGGGGGGGGAGGATTTATGGAGGAAAGATGCTGAGTATTATCCATCTATTATTGTATTATCATCTAAAACATGATAGACAAGTGTATGTTTGCTAAACTCTCTTCATCTGACAATATCTAGTTCACAATAATAGTTCACACTATTTAATCCAAACTATTTGATAAGTCTTATTCAAACTAATGGGTTAAATGTTTAATATAGGTTAAAGGTGTAAAAATTAAAATATTATAAATCTAATTGAAACTCACTTTAATTTGTATAAGTGGTGAGATACGGACAGACCAATCAACTATTTAAACTTTTAATCACTTTTATGATAAATGGTCTATGACTAGCAATAAAACCAACAAAGCTAACAACTCCTGAATCAGTTTAAAACTGGGTTACGTTCATAAATATTAAAATTAATCAACTAGTTGACTGGAAAAACAACAAATTAAAAAATATTCAGAACAAAAAGATATATTTATTTAATTTAGAATGTTATTTGGTAATGAAGGATTGTTCATTGACATTTGTTTTGTTTTTGTATAAAAAACCACACGACGCTTTAAGAGTTATCAATTCTAGTTATCTAGTGTTCAAATCAGAGTGAAAAGTAAAAACTTATAACCTAGAAGCCTTAGAAACTATCACTTATAAAGAAAACTAATACCTCAGAGGTTAACAATTTTACATTTGACCTGTGTATATTCTTGACCAAGCTGGGTTGTATTAAAATTTTAATGCTTGTGTATTGCTTATGTGTGGTTTTCAGATTACGTATGTAACAGTTTTGACAGAACGTTCTCGTTCATTAGTTATGACTTTCTTACTTTTGGGTTCTAGGCCTATAGTAGTATGCTTTTAATGTTCGAGGTTTTAATATTTGATATTGAGAGTCCAGTACTCTCGAAACGTCCTTTGTTATTTTTATCCATAAATGATGGCACGTTTCCGAATAAACTTAATTAACAATAATAAAGGACTACTTAATTCTAGCTTAGCGAACGTTTCAATGAGCGTTGTATTTAGAGTCATTGTAGACTCACAGTAGATAATACTTCATATATTTGTTATAGGTGAGAATTTTAAAGATCACATAGAAATGAATTTTACTGGAAAACGTGTTGAAATATACTACAAAAACTTAATAAAGCCTCTTTCCAAATGTCCATATCAAGGAGTAAAGTAGAACTCAAAACTAAATTAATAATTTATCATAGAAGCTTTGTTCAGTTATGCAATACGATATCTTGTTCCGACACAGTGGTTGATTTAATTTTTAAAATACAAAATAATTTATGTCCACAATATTACTTTTTCAAGGAAACCTCCTTACTAATCTCTGTTTAGGTAGTTGGAAATGTTGATACTTCCATCCTTGTATATTTTTTAGTGAATTTTATTTATAAATTTCATTATACTGATATATATATATATATATATATATATATATATATATATATATATATATATAGTAATATCGAGGTGGTGTTACCGAATATAAAAGCTATATTCGGGTCAGTGTTGCCCGAATATAGCTTCTTGATCTCTTGATTTTACCAGAAGAAATATTTTAGTAAATATTATAATAAAGGTTAAAAATATTAGGAGTATTTTAATTTATTAGAAAACATTGAAAACATATTTGGTTAATAAAAATTATAGTACTAGTTAGTGTAACTTGTTTACTGTAAATTATTTGTAAGTAGAATTAAAACTTCCTTATTGGTTTTTGCATGTAAGTTATGTCTAATGTCTTGTGTATATTTGTTATTTCTTGAATAAAATTTCAGTTTCACGATTTCAGCTGTTTTATAGCTTTTGATATCTTGTAATGGAATTTTATCACAGTAAAATGTTTTTAAAAAGGCCAAATTATAAAGAATACAGTGTTCACATAATGCATAGTATAAACCGATCACCAAGACGTTTCCATTAACTTTTCTTTGCTTTGTGTAGTTATATAATACGAAACTCGATTTTTTGTTTTTAATCTCCCAAAAACACACAACAAATTGCATAATCTAACTTTTTGTTCAAAGAGCTATAAATAAATCAGTTAGTATCGTATTAATGAATGTTGTCTCGCTGTTGACTTTACCCCAACACTTCTTAATTTATTCGCTCGAAAGGAACACCGAAATATATATTTTAATTTGTTCTATCATCGCATGATTGTACTAAAACGTTTGTTTGTTTTCATGAAGCATTGTTTTACTAGTTGTGCCTTCATGGCCGAAAAATTGTGGTAAGTCAAATAGTTAGTTAATCAATGGGCGAGGAGCAGAGCATTGAGTTATATACTACTTGTTTAGTATATAAGAATTCTTAAATTTACACTATGAACTGTTTATCCCATTCTTTTGCCCGTCTATACAAATTGTCTTACTTATAGATTGAGGGAAGAAAGACGTTGACCATTTTTAACTTAACCATTGGCATTTAATATGTCGGTTTGTGTGTTTTAGACAGTCGCGACTAAAGTTGTGTACAAATATTTATTTTATAAATAAGGTTTTTTTTTGCAACTAGATATTTTCAAATAGCGGGCATTCAAAACAATACTGAATGTTTCCGTGGTATTGACGTGGTTGTTTCAAATAGGAATACGGAAAGAGTTCCGAAATATTAAATATAACAATATTACATGAACATAACGAGCGATGGGAAAAAATAAAAATATAACTTAGAACTGAAAAATAAAAAAGTAATTAAAATTTGATATATAATTATGTAACTTGTATATATATGTATGTATGTATCAATTAATTAAAGTATTTTATAAATAGGTGTCTAGCCGTTAACACTCCCAACAGCGAGCGAGATTTGCTCTTTACGTAACGACTATTACTGTGTTTCGATATAATGTTTTTATACATTAAACAACGCAGGATTTTCAATATCAGATTAAAATATATATTAAAAATGGTATTATGATTTTTTAATCTATAGGTACTGTTAAAAATGGGGTTTAACATGAAACTCTGTTGACTTGGGTATGAATACAAGTAATACCATCTTAGTATCATTTACGAGGAGAAGGAAACTTTCTAACCTGAGAATCATTAGTTTAGATGAAGTACAATGGACAGCAGAGGTGGAAATATCTAGCTCTAGGGTAAAATAAAAGTCGGCAACTTTTGTGTATGCCTACAGAAACTTAATGAGTTAAGCAGGAGTAACAGAGTCACACTCCGCACTCCAGGACATATTGGAATAGAGGGAAAAGAAAATGTAGTTTATATTGCGAGAAAGGGGGTATATACCCCATTCGTACGACTAGAACCTTTTTGTGGACTAGAGAAAATTACTTTAAGAGCGGTTCGAAACTCTGGAAGGAATAGAAATGCTAAGGCAGGTTAAGTATCTGCTCGGAAATTAGGACAGTAAAAGATCAATGTAGTCTATGTAAAAATCTTAAGATTACTAACTGACTTCCTAAAAGGGCATGGTACACTCAAAACATCTTGGGTAAGTAGGCCTTACAGATGACACGACCTGTAGCTATTATGAGGCAGGAGAGGGAACTCCTCGTCACTTAGTAGTATACTCCTAGGCCGCAGTTATTAAAACTTTAGGTAGATACCAAGTAGAAGTGGAATAGTTACTATCTTCTAATCTTCTCCACATTCTACAATTTATGGTAGCTGTAGGACTAGAAAGGATGCCGTAACTGAGAATCTTAGGAATAAAGAAAGGGGGGCACAACAGATCTCTGCTCTGTAATAGTCCCAGTGCATCAGTGAAATCATTTAAACACATATACATTCTCTATATATGAAGCGAAATATAATTAAAAAAGATAACGTGTTTAGTTGAGTGAATTGAAGCTAGCCAAAATTATCCGATAGGGTTAGATTCCTCTCTCATCTTTCCTATCGAGATCTCTTGATTAACGGCTTTTTGCCTTTAAACGACAGGGTGGTGGGGTAAATTGAAATGAAAAGTTGTCCTTTTACTCCTTTGAATTTAAACATTCAAATAAACAAACAAGACTTAATAGTAAGCGAAGGAGAACGTTAGATGTCAATTTAGAAGAACTGAATCGGAAATATGGGAACGCACATACACGGGAAATATATCTTATTTCTTGTTCGAAACTGTGTCACAAAGCACTTGCGTTATTGTTAGTGTCAGAGATAAAACAACTGTTGATTACATCTTGCAATTCACTGTCCTTTGGTAAAGAATCCACAAAAGAGTCTTTTTTCTGGTAAGGAGCTAAGGGATAGGTGCATAAGATTTCAACGTCATGAAAGGGGAAATCATAATACTGACCCATAACACATTAGTCTCACGAAGATATGCATACAATAGTGTACAAGAGTTAAGTTTTGTATTAAAAATGAAACAGGAGATTTTCCACATCACATGTGAAGGTAGGAATTGCTAAATGTTACATTTGTTATTTGAAAATACATTTATTTTAATTTCAATAGAATCTAAAACCGATGAGTTAAAGTATAGGTACACATGTTTCCAACATGCTGAGAAAGTCAATCATAACTAAACACTGGCCCATAACACAGTAAGATCACAAAGATGTGTATAAAAACAAGTGTAAGTGAGTGAAGTTTTAAAATTTAAAATGAACCAGGTCATATTCACCGTGGATGTTGATATAGAAAGCAGTAGAAATTCTTCACAATTGTAATTTTGTCGACAGATATTTAAAAAAATAACAATATGATAAAATGTATATGGAAAAATAATACTATACCATAACCTAATTATTAAACAGACCCGTCGAAGAAAAATAAAAATACAAGACATTGTTTGAGTGATGGAATTAAAGTGCCTCTAGACATTGATATCACTGCTGTCAACTGCAATGCAGGGTTATTCAAGTACATCACTTTGCTTTCATCAGGTGACAGACAGGTCATGTTAAACAGTTTTCTCTTCTAATGAAGTATTTTTTTGATTTTAACTCTTCCTCATTTTAACTTTTACCTCTGTTTAATATCAATTAAAAAACAAAACAAAAAACAAACAAATCGATCAGCCAATCATCAAAGTTGAGTACTTTTGTATATAGTACAAATTTAAAATTCATAAAGCAGATGAGACTTTTGTTTTTAGTGATTAATCAATCAGGAAAGTTGGAAAGTGATTAATCATATCAATTTTAGAATTTCGTGTGTCTGAAAATGGACCCAGGATACGGACGCTATACCTACGAAATATCAAGAATACGCTATACAGCTAACATTCTAAGTTTTGGTGTAAAATGTCTTAAGACTTTTATATTAATACCTATTTTCCTCTTATATATAAATTCGTCATGGCAGGATGTTTCTGTCATATCATGGATCATATCATAGATCAACCTTCTTGTTTTTTCAGAATTTAAATCAATTTGACATTTTATATGTTTTCTGGAATTAGGATATTGCATTAATTATGTACTATGTGCAGGATCATCAAATGTGCCTATACTATATACCTACTATATGGTAGTTAGAATGTTGTTTGCCTTTGGTTAGAATGGTTCAGCCAATCTTGTGGACATATTTTTAAACACTTTTATGTGTTTAAAACTCAAATTTAGACAGTAACTTTCATACAATAAATTTTTCCAAATTAGCTGTAACGATTTTCGTTAAATCTTCCAATGTAGTCACTAAAGCCTAAAAAAAAATGTTGGAAGCCATCTTCTTAAAAATTAATATTTGACTTTAAATATTTGTTTGTAAAGAAGTAAATTTTTAGAATTTATCCTATCCTTAAATGTGGAATATCTCGAAATGGTTATAAGTCGTTTCTGTCAATTTTTTTATGTTACAAATCAAAACGCGTTTTTGGGGGGGGAAATAATTACAGTTCGTGAGTTAATTATAATTTTTTATTTTTTTTATTTCCTAAAATTGTTTTCGTTTTAAGTTGGCACTTTCCTTTTGGTGATTTAGCTTAGTAATTAATAAGAACGTTATGGCTGTAGATTGAGTGTGTTTGGAGATATTTAAACTTCTAACAGTGTAAGTACTGAAAAGTCGTAATGTTTGTTGTATGAAATATATTTAAAATTTAAAATTATCACCTATAAATACAATATAATCCAGATGTTTTAGATGGTATACTCAATATTCTTCAACGTTAGGGCTTTATACATCAATTTGTGTAAAAAACCAGAACCAGTTGACACTATAATGTCCCTGAATGGTAACCAAAAAACCGAATCTTTTATAATAAAATCCACAAGGTAATTGCTTAGCTAAAATTCGTGGTATATAAACCACACAACCTCGTAGTAGAAAGAATGAACTCCACTTCCACTGTCTTGGTGGAATAAATAGTTTTCTAACAGCTTACGAATGCTTGTTAAGGATTTTTAACTGTTTATAAACTTTAAAAAATAATTTCTTAAAGCAATAACGATACTAATCTAATACAAATTGAAATGAGTAAGAGTTTTCGATATTTTGAATTTTGAGCCACATGTTATATTCATAATTAGATAAGATAAAACTAATTTTAAGAGCAAATATAATGAAATGGAAATCATAATGATCACCTAATCCTTATTAGATAATCCTGGGATACTAATAAGCGGAAGAGAAAATAAAGTAAATATTCTACTATTGATTTCCCCCTTCATTTTGTTACGTGAGTTTAAGTTTTTTTTTATAGTTGATACATAATTATCTTTTTGAGAAATAAATTTTAAAATTATTTTGAATATTATTTGTATTATTAAATAAAACTTACTCTTGTTTCTCTTGTGCCATTAACTCATATTTAATTGAAATGGTGTTTTTAATGGCAGCGGTCATAGTTAATATTCCTATTGTTGCTAATTATTTCGGTACCTTGATTTTATTTTATTTGCGATTGGGCACATTGATTTAGGGAATAAATCTTTACATTTCAACAAAATTAGAGCGAGATCAGTAGAGCTGATTAAAAACAAAAGGTCTTTTAAAAAAGATACGTAATTTTTAGCAACGACATATTTGGATATTTATGTTTGTTTTTGTAAATAACTCCCAAAGTGATATTTTTGAGGAGATACAATGCTTTCGTTCCTTAAAGGCTACGACTTTTCAAAATTTGATCAAAATAGTTTTCGACTTTGAGAATGGACAAAACGTGCTTCGATATTGCTAAATTTGACAAAAATCGTTCTACTCGTTTTGACTTTAGATCAACTACTCAGATGATATAATACAGACCGACAGGTAGCTGGGAACTGAAAAACGGATATTTTCACGAAAAATTCAACATTGATTTTACTGTACAATATATTTGCGAAATATCAAGAAAATAACATTAATGACATGAAAGTTCTTTCATTAGTTTTGTGTGAACTCTCTTCGGCCATACAGACCTAGGACAAATACTTTAATACCTTTAATCAATAGGACAAATACCTTTAATCAATAATATAAATTGTTTTGTTTTATTTTACAAAAACACCCCCCTCCCACCCAAAGAACTTGAAAACTACTTAAAATAACTTCCTTTAAAAAAAGAGAGAAAAAGTTATTGAATTATTTTTGTTCATCAGAGTAGATCACGTATATTTTAAGGAACGTGTGGAAAATATATATTTACTACTAAATATTCAGTAGGCAGCTAGACAGACTGAAATTTGTTTGCTTGAAATGATGCCTACAGCTTGAATTAAAATAGCGTTATTTTTAATAATTATATGTCTTATAAATACACTCTAATGATTTATAATATAAAAAGAATGGCGTAAGTTAGTTAACAATAAATTAAAAATCAGATGATTATAATTATTCGACAGGATTTAAAAAAAAGAAAGTTTTATTACTTTTGTAATGTTTTTTTATCCGAGAAATATATCATCTTATACGCTTACAATAAAGCTGCTGATTAGTACTGATATCTCTCAAATTGTCCACTATTATATATTTTAAACAAGATTTGGTCACTATTTTACGCAGGTTTTCACACATATAGTGTTTTTACTGAAGTTCATAACTGTGTCTCAATCACTTCCTTTTAATGTTCCTTTTTTTTCTTCTTTTTTTTGGTTGTATACACTTTGTCTTCATCATTCGCTTGGAAAAATGAAATGGAGTAATCAAATAGTTTAATCAAACACTTGCATTTTTTTGAAGAAATGAAAGTCATCAATATAACGTAGGTTATTAAGTGATCAAATGTAGCGGAACTATAGATTATGAATGCTCCCTAATTAATTGGATTTGATACCAGGGGTGGAATTGATTCTACTGTAGTTATCCCCAAAACAAGTGTCCTAGATTTTTATGCTTGTCTGATCTGTATTTTTTGTCTAATCTAAACTTTCTATTCATCAAATCGTTGCATGGTTTTATGTTTTTTGTATCCCAGGAGAGCCCGATAAAGGTTTTGTGGTTTTTGTGATTTCCTTTCAATGTATAAAACTAGGTTGGTTCTTCGTTCATAACCAAGTATAATTGTAACACACGATTTGAATAAAATTGGACTTTATTTAGTGAAATATAATAAATACTAAAGACATTATTGTTGTAATTGGTAATAATTTAATGTTTGGCCTTTGAATTGTTTTCGTAAATTGTATAAGAGCTCTTATTTTTCATTCCTCCGCAGTGGGGGAAGAATAGCTAATTTTAAAGCTTCGATCTTTCAGCTTGACCCCGAGAAGTTCACTAAAGTGACTTAAGGCATAGCAATTCCAAGGGACTTAGCTGGATTATCAACTTTTTCAAGTAGTCTTGGATTAGATCCCTCTCTTTCATCTTTCCTATTAAGTATTTTCATCATATGACGCAATTGGGATATTTGAGGTCAAGGGGTTTTTATTTTATGCTTCATTATTCCTTTAGAATATATATATCACTTAAACGAGAAAATAAACCTTCCACCTTGATTGATTATCTAATCCCCTTTTCCTAGTTCGATAAAAAAAATGAAGATTTATCTGGATTAAATACATACACGTTAGTCAAAATGGCTATTTGTTGTTATCCCTTTCCCCAAACCCTTACACTTATGGTTGATTTTTAGACATGAACCATTTATCGGAATTATTTCTTTAGAACAAAAGATATTCGATTTGTCTGTGAATTGCATAGACTCTGTCAGTCCGCCATCGTTGCTTTTGTATAATGTTAATGAATGATAGAGAAAACTATAACTCTTTTGATATTTCCCCCCAAAACCTATTTTATATTAAAAATATTTACTATAAACAACTTCTAATATATTAGACACACTTTGCTTGCTTAAGGGTTGTCTTCTACCTCCTAACTCCATACGCTTATTTATTTAGTTCGCCTTGATCAGTGTAGGTTAAATAAAATTGTGTAAAGAAATTGGGATACTATTTAGCAGTCTAATCTTGATAAAAAAAATAATGTGGTATTTGTAAAGTAAAATTATTGTTTCTGTATATTATGACGTAATTTTAGAACTTCTTTTTTCAATGAGAGAGTATTTTTTGAATGTTTAAAATCAAAATTTGTAATGTAAAAATTATTTGTAATATATATATATATATATATATATATATATATATATATATATTTGTTTTGATTTAAAGAGTGTATATATGTTCAGAATTTTCAAAATAACATTATAAATTGGTCTTAAAATTTATGTTTTTATTAGTTATTCTATAGGAGAAGTTCAAATTTGATTCAAATTGATAACATTTTATTTGAATGAATAATCATCCGGTATTATTTTATAGAACATTTCGAAATATAAAGTTGTCAAATTGCCCTAAACAAGGAAATAAACCAACAACTCCCAGTTGTGAGCGAGGGGGAAAGTTAGATGTCAATTTAGTTTAAAATGGATCGGAAACTAGGGAACACAACACGGGAAATAAATCTTTTTTCTTATAAGAAACTGTGTCACAAGGCATTTCCATTGTTTTATTTTTACCGTCAGAGGTTAAGCAACGCTTGATTGTACTTTACGGTTGACTGTCCTTTGATAAAGGCTCCAGAAAGATTTCTTTGTCTGAGGATATAAGAGTATTGATGAACATGTTTCGATTAAAAATAATCAACACCCTGAAAGAGGTAATTATATTTTACTCACTGGCCAATGACACTAAAGGTTCTCGAATGTGTTTATAGTTAAAACAAGTGTAAAAATAAAGTTATTGTATTGAAAATGAAGTGTAAGAGATTTGAAAACTCCAGTATGGCGATAATGACCAAACAGTTTTTGCCTTTAAACGACATAAAATAAAATACAAAAATAAAAAAAAAAATTCACATCTCAAGTGAACTAACTAAACATTAAATTTGCTTTTTCCAAGTTTCAATAGAATCTAAAATCATACTTACTGTCGAGAGATTTGGATGCCAATACACATTTTTCACTTTTCTAATAATATCGTCTATATAATATAACAATAAGAATAACGATTTAAAATAATACTATATTATGTCCTAATTGTTAGAGAGATTTGTGGAGTTTAAACAATGACAGACACAAGACAAACTGTTTGAGTGATTAAATTATTATCTCAAACTATTGATACCATTGCTGCCAATTGCAATGCATGGATATTCAAGTACATCACTTTGCTTTTATCAGTTGACAGGTCATGATAAACAGTTTCATTTCTACTATAAAACGAGTCCTGAATTCAATTATCTTAGTTGTGAACACATAGTTTTTCCGTTTAATATTAATTTTGAAACATATTATCAATCGATCATTCGACCCTCTAAATTATAGTGTATTTTCGTATATGGTAAAATTAAAATTCAACACTTAGTTGGGACCTTCAGTTTAAGAGCTAAATAAATCAGAAAAGTCTAGAAGAGTTTAATATCCACACATTTGATAGAAATGGGATTTTGAATTTATTTCTTATTCAATTACAAGACCACTAGGTAATACTAGACAAACTTATTATCCATTTTGCTGAAGGATCAAATAAATTGATTTGCTTAGTTACTTTACAATTTTGTCGTCTAAATGAAGAAAATCATTCCATAAAGCCTGTATGTAACACAAGAGAAGTAATGCATATTATGATGATAATAATTTTGGATTTTGTTGGTTAACCTAACCTAACTTCAAATTTATTTAGTTTTTATTCTATTGTATCAGCTTGTTGTATCTACTTCAATTCATTTATTGTTATAGTAACGAACGTTGAAATGGTTTTAAACTCCCAAGAAATAGAGAACTAAATTTATAATTTACTGAGAGGTTAAGGTATTCTAAATATTTGGTCATTTTCAATTTTTACTCTGATCAAAAATATTGTCACGTTAACAAAATTTTAGTTAAATAATTAAAATTCATGAATGACGTGGTATATTTAATGATTAACAGAGTTACTATAGTTATAACATCAGGCTTGCCGTAGAAATTACTATTATTTCATACTAAATATATTCAAAAAAACACACACCTTTGTTATAAAATAAGAGCCTTTCTCATAACTCAGCAATTAAATAAAATACATTTTTACTTTACATTTACTTAATACGAATTAAAATTATCGTTAATGACCGTATCATTGAAATATTTAAAGGTAGAGTTTTATATATTAGTGCAGATTACTTAATTGTTGTAAAGAGTTCTTTACGGCTACTCATGAAATGTGAGATGGATATTTATGAAAATAAACCACCGAAATGATGTAGATACTCTTAAGATGAAAGTCAGCATTTCAAGGTTTACGTTTATCGATAGGTAAAGGATAACTTACCTCTATGATCCCAATTAATGTCGGACCATAATCACAAAGTAAGCAGAAATCTGCTCAAAAGGCTGCCACCTTATCAATTCTTTCTGAGTAGTGTTTTGATCAAGTGTATAGTGTCTATGTTACTAATAATTATTCTTGATCTATAAAAAATTGCGTGTCACTCCATGTGCTAGCCACAATGTAAAAAAGATTTATTGAATATTTTGTTTTCAACCAGTCTCTGGATTTTGTTATCTCGGCTCTACAAGTTAAGGAAGACATGCATAAAGTAATGGAAGTAAGGAGAAAAATATCGGCTGAAATGAAAACATATTTCTCCTTTTTCAAAGATAAAAAGTAAGTTAATTAGCCACATAATTAAGTTAAAAATTTACAAACTCGTAATTAGACCAGCGGTGACGTACTGGAGTGAAACCTAGGCTTTTAGTAAAAATAGCAATTAATTTATGTGATAGAAAAATACAGTGGAGGATTGAAGGCCCGATGTGGGAGAATGACACTTGGCGTCGATGGAAGAATAGAGAATTCTAAACTGACTACTGCCTCGTTCATCAGGATATTTGTCATGTTCTGTGAATGAATGATGATAAAACAGCTAAAAATTTATAAAGGGGAACACCGAGTGGGAAGCTGTCTAAAAGAAGACGTAGAGGATGATGGATGGACAGCGTCAGTGGTGACATGAAACAGCTGAAGGTTACTCATGCTCAAGACCGTACCAGTGATGGCGGCGGTGGTAGAGCAGACCAAAAGGTTGTGCCAGTGAATAAGAATTAAAAGTCAAAGAAGCGAGGTCTACTTTTCACGAAACCACTACTTTTACAACATTTACACGAGACTTGAACAAAATTCTATTTAGAGAAAAAATTAATGAGATATAAATTCCATTGAAAATTAACATTCAAAGAAGCTTAGAGACATGGAATTTCTACAAAACTGGTTCTTTACTAACATCTTGAAGAATAACGCCATTCGTTTAGAGGCTATCAGAATGTAATTTGCTACGCAATACAGTTTTAATTATTATCTTATTATATTTACGAAAGAACGCGTTTTTTTTTAGTCTAAACAAGAAATAGAAATAGGTGACTTACTAAAAGATGCACTTTCACATAAAGGTATTAATTCTTCTAATTAATTAGTTATAAGCGTTATGAAGATTACCGCCTTTGGAAGACATCACATTGATGGACAGAGTGATATTGAAAACCAAAGCCAAAACAAAGGAAGAAAGCTATATCTCTCTCACTTGTTGTCAATATTTAAACAACCACATGCCTTTGTTCCTCGCTCGTACGCCCAGTGTTTAGATATCTTTGAACGTGTAATAGTGATGACTATCTGAGTTGAGAACAATTTATATGCAAAAGTACGATATTGAGATGTACTTTACGAGCGTAACCTCTCTTTTAGCTAGAGATCGATAGGTACGTTGAAATGAAATAGCAGTTTATCTTTCATCTTTAAATCCTTCCTTTCAACACGCATGTATTTATTTACCTATTCATTCTTCATAATAGTAGTCAAGTATTCTCTTTCCAATCGGAAAGTTCTTAAAGTACGGAAAGTAACAACTTCGCCTTTCGTACCCATAATTCGTACACCAAAACTTTTATGCGCGTCCAATAGAGTTAAACCTGATATATAAATGGTAAAAGTAAAAAAAAAAGTGTTTAAAGATAAAAGTCCTGTAAGGACGGATGCATGGAGATAAACCAAATGAAAAATTGCCCTAAAACATTATTTTGTGATTTACTATAAAATTCCCCAATTAAAAATTAATTGTAAAAATTTGATTTTCTGCTTAAAATAAATTTTTATAAGCTCCACAAGCAGCTGATATGCTGATGATGTGATACGAAGTGAATTAACGGGTTAAGATTGCTTCAACTTTTGTTTCATATATTTAGGTAATAAATTAACTAAATATAGTACACCTTTGTGTAGCAATGACTTTCATGAATTTTGAGAGTTTTTTTCAACACGTGTGAATATTGGCAACTTAGATGAGAGAAACCATAGAACATGAATATAGAAGATTAATATAATAATACAGGGAAAACAATTAAATAGGTCGTCATTATTCAATTTAAAAACTGATGTATTAAATTTTGTCCAAGTTGTTAAAAAAAAAGAAAGTTTTCTCCATATTTTAAGACAATAGGACATAAATCATAGCTGCTATAGCAGTAGCAAATACACATATGTTTTTACATATTCATCCAGTTTATTTTTTCAGCATTATAATACCTCTTAACGATGTTTTATAGTTAACACGAGATAAAGCAAAGTTTATATTTATTATTATATACTTTAGAAGTAAGTGGGGGAAAATCCAAAGGTATTGTATTTGGATTTACACCTTTCTTTATGTAGTCTCTGGTTAGAGCCCTCTCTTTCATTTTTCCTACCAGGTGTCTTTTGACCAACTCTTGTTCTCTTCAGACTCTGATGCTTTTAAAGTATTCGAGGGCTAAGACAAGTTTAAAGTTGCATGTGTTTCCCAATTTAGTCATGAATATCTTGAAATGATTACAGGACAAAGCATGACAATTCCTGTTTTACTTCAACCTCAAATCGAGATAACTTAAAATGACCTTGAAAACTCGAATAATTTCATTTTGTTTCTCTAGATTGCAAAAAATATCTTTTTTTACAAAATATTTATCTTCAAAGCTCCACTTTTTTATATGTTTTCATCAATAAAGGTCTATATTTATCCTCCTTTTGTCTTCATATTTTTTCAGCATAGATTACCGCGAGGTGTTTACCTTAAAAATATACATTTACTATTAGTATCTGTCAATATAATGTAATCCCATAGTCCCAGCCCCCTCCTCTTTATTAATAGGAAGAAAAAAAAATTGGTCACTTCGAAATCTTAATTTAGGACAGACTCTCTTTTTGGAATAATAATTGGTTTTATTTAAGTCAAAATATTAATTGTAAGGGAGATCGGGTGATAAGTATAGTTGTAAAGGTTTTATGAGTGGAAACAAATAGCAATATATTATATGGCAAAATAAAAATAATATTTTTTTAAAACGGCGACTGACTACAGTTTAAAAGTTTTTCTGCAAACGCATTCTTCATAAAAGACTCAAAGAAATTATTGTATTTTTTGATTATTCTTGGAGTTTTAGGATAGGGAAAATTACAATACATAATTATGGCTTTATAATGTTAGAAAAATAAAATTTACTACTTAAAATTTGAAGAAAAGGTTGTAGCTTAAAAAAACTTTAAGTATATAATTAGGATTTGATCCACGCCGTTTATATTTTTCCAAATTAGTTTAATCAATAAAACACAGTTGTATTTTTCTGTATAATTTTATAACACCTAACACTCTCTAATTACGTATAAACTTTAAATATAATTTCTAATTGAGTGTCTCGCTGTATGAGGTCGGGTGTAATTTGTACAGAATCTTCCAAACAGACAACAGCTAAAACATATTGGTTTTGATTTATTTCTTGCCTATGTCGATTTTCACTTATTTGGTTTTCCTTTTTTCTCGCCAATTTCCTTCATTTCTAACAGTTGTTTGAAAATTATGATTATTTCGCACATGAGACAAATTGAAAATTCAACACTTAGCTAGGACTTTTTGTTTGGGAACTAAATCAATCAGAAGAGTTCAGGAATACAGATTTTTGTATTTCGGCGTATCTGAGAATAAAATCGGATACATACTAATACCAAAAAATACACAAAATGACTCACACGTTAGGTACCGATGGAAATTTCTAATGAATTTAATACCCATAATTTTTCTTGATTTTCATAATAAGAAAAAGAGCCATTTCATAATACTAGACAAGTTTATTGCCCAGTTTGTTGAAAGATAATCTTGCTATAATTAAATAAGTTGATTTGCTCAGTCATATTAAAAATATAACCTGTCTATATTATATAATTGAAAATGTGATTAATCTTGTTGAAATAGGTTTAGTCTAAAAACCAATAAAGTCGTGATAGGCTAGAGCGAAAGTTAAAATGAATTGAAACCTTGATAGTCGTCCATAAGACATAGGTATCGTACATAATCCCTATACTTTATCTGAAATGAAAATATTCTTTGAGAAAGTTCTTTATATAGTTTTGTTGTCTAATTAAGAAAATCACACCAATAAACCTATAAATAACACAACAGAATTAATGCATATTAGGATGATACCGTAATAATTTAGGATCTTGTTGGTTAACATGATTTCAAATTTATTCTATTTTTATTGTAATGTATCTGATTTAAGTCACATGCTGTTATATATAGTAACGAACGTTAAATTGGTTTCACTTCCAAGAAATAGACAACTCAATTTGTATTTACTATGAGGTTAGTGTATTCCAAATATGTGGTCATTTAAATATGTTAACTCTGATCAGAAATTAAATAAAAATCCGCCTGGTCACGATCGAAATATAGTCGCGTTCTACTTACGTGTAAAAATTGGTCGTATAGTTTCAGAAACACAACTTTTTTATATTTCGATATCATCTATCTGCCAAAAGGCCACCTCTAACATCGTTCTCTTCGCTCCAACTAAACAAATTTCAGCCTAAATATTAAAATTAATGAATGACGTGGTATATATAATAATTAACACAGTTACTTGCGTTAAGAAATAACTATGATTTCATAATAAATATATCAGGAGTTATAACATAAGTAACCAAATAAGAGCCTTTTAGAAGTCTCTCATATACTCAGCAATGAAATAAAATACCTTTTTACTAGACATTTATTAATTACAAATTAATATTTGTGTCAATGACCAATCGTAACAATGTGTGCCAACCTTTGCAATATTTAAAGGTAAAGTAGCATATTTATATTTATTTTCAAACAATGTAAAGCCAATAAGGTGTACTTACAATATTACTCTCATCTTGCGTGGTGTTCTTGTGGTTTTATGGATAGGTAATAAGAGATCATTTCGTCTTACTACATACAAGGTTCGTAAACATAGCCTATATAGATTGAAATATCAACATCTGCAGTTCAGCTAACGTCTTTCTCCTTGATGTAGCAATGTACGCACTGTACACTTTTGAAGCCTCAGTATACGTAGTAAATATTTCGTCCTCGAAACTATACTAGAACTCACATGAGTATACTTGTGTACTTGCATATAATAAATAAAAACTTGAATATTGTAAAACAAACAAGATAAAATCACATACTTTCAAATATATAAAGGTACATGTATTATCCAATTTAAATTTAAATAGTGTTGCAAGAAAATTTCAATTCTGAATCTGAGAACAAAAATTCTTTTGAACGTAAGTTAAAGTGAGTAACATATTTAATTGTGTTTATACTCGGACTACCGAAATTGAAAGGAAGGTGGAGGCTGTCCGAGCTGAATAGATTTACGGACTTTATAAGAACACTCATAGTCTGTAAACGTCACTATTATGTGAAATACTAACTAATTTGCCTAAAATTGTAATGTTTGTGTAATATTACCTCCTCCCCCACCATTGATCTCATTAACAAACTGCAAAACACAGAATAAGTTGTCCATCGTTAATTTCAACTATACATACAAATGTTCAGTTCACTAAGTAATTTAAAATTTTTACAGATTGTCAAACCATTTATGTGATTAATTTTGTAGATGGAAATTTAAAAAAACATAACTCAATTTTAAACTAAATTACACGTGTTTCCTTTTGTTTATTTTATTGCTAGCGTGTAACATATATAATTCAAAAGAGTTGTTAAATATTCGACAAGCTAGCACATTATATATTCTCTTTTACAAAGAATTTATAATGTCAAACTATACATGTTAATGTAATGTCCAAGCTCAGATCTGTTACAACGATGAAGAAGGAGAGGACGAATAATGTTCTTGACACTTATTAAAAGCGAAATCAAAATATATAGGATCACACTCATTTCTGAGACTATGATATAGTTTGGTTATACTACTGGTTTTCGCACAAGAATTGATTGGTATAATGAATATGGCGGCCAATTTTGAAATTAAATAAAACATTTTTTTAAATTGTACAATTTTATATATCTGTTGTTGTACAATTTCCCAAAATAACTCGTTTTGTTCAGCTTTAACTTCAGTATTCATTGATTCCAAACGTGTTTTTTACAATAAATATATGAAAGTTATTTTGTAAATAAAATTCCTTACAAAAACATAATCTTAAAATGCGAGAAAAATTATAGGATGATTTTTATTAAACTTTCTCAAATAACATAACGTCTTTTACTATTAGTTCAATGTCATTGCTACAAAAACCAAATGTTTGAACAGTTTCAAAACGACAGTCGTTTTAGTGTCCTTCATATCTAGATCTTGATGAATATATAATAGGTGTTTCTCTTAAAAAGTATCATGGTTGAGTACGTAACCGAACAGGCACATAAAAACCGAACCGAAATTCACGTCCTAGTCATCAACTGACTGCAGGGTGTTTATGATTTGTTATTGCTGGAAAGATCATAACTGGATTTAAACCTTAGGTTGTTCTTAAAATAATTTTCTTATTCTATCCTGTGTACACAAAGCAATTAAAATATCAACAGCATAGTTTGTAAACTTACCCTAATCTTACATTAATTAAAGTTATATTTTAAACTTATCTTCCTCTCCAACAGGGCCTAGACAATGTTACTTTCCACAAATCTTCATTTTATCTCTAGGTTTATATGTTTCTTCAGATAAATTAGTTAGACTATAATTATTGAAATGGTTTTTTGGGTTAAAACTGAAAAAAAGAAAAAGAGAGATTTTTTTTTATTCTTAGCTTAAAAAGGAAACTTTAAGAGGCTCGAGAACTTTTACACCAACACATCAAGGGTTCCGAATCTGACTGGCGAAAATGTAAGTCGTCGTATATTCTTTAACAATTAATTTATATTGACCATCGACTAAGTTTACAAAAGTAATTGATTTAATGTTTGTAATTACTCTTCATTCATATTATATTTATGGTTTATTACACCTCTAAATACAAACTTTGGTTAAGCCATTCACTATTATTGGAGCATTTGCCATTATTTATCCATAAAAATATTATAGGGTCTTATTTTGATCAGTTGAATCAAGTCTCGTTATCAAGTGATAAAACCATAAGTGGTTATATAATGTGTTTGTTCACCCCCCTCTATTCACATTTTATTATGTCTGTAATTATGTCAAACCGCAAACGACGACGATTACATAAAAATGTACTAACGTTTTGATCTGAATATTTGAAAATAAAATTGTCTCGCTTTAGTTAAATCAATTATTTGCTTAATTTTATCAACGTCAATTTATAAAATTATGAAATACTCACTACGCATGGCGTTCAAAATAGCATAACTATCCCAACTGAAAATACATTTTAAGTACTTTTCACATTTCATACATTTTACTTTCTTTTTTTATTCATGCAGAATAGAGAACGTTACTTAATGGGGCAAAGGCAAAAAATCGTTGAATAACTGTTTTGAAGTCTTCAGAGTCCAAACAGTTTTTGTTTTTTTCTTCTTGAATATCGTCTGTCGTAAGGTGTTTTACATAACAAACATGCGGACGAGTCTTAATCAAATTTGGTACGTTGTATTTGTTTGTAGAATAAAACATAAAAATTCGCCTTTTTCGTACACAAAACATAGAAGAGAACTGTTGAAAAGATTTGAAAATATAATCACTTTAATGTAATAGCAGTAATTTCTTGTTGAAACTCCATATTCAAGAATAAAATAAAGCAAAAGCTTAAAGTTTCAAATATTTTAATAATATAAATGAGCTACAATTGTTTCGCCTTGCGGCATCATCGGGCAACAGTTGAAAAATATTTGAAACTTTAAGCTTTTGCTTTATTTTATCCTTGGATATAATCACTTGTTTGGACTGTATAGAGTAAACATTCGACATGCTATTAAAGATTCTATTAAAGATTTGTTTTAGATAGGTCTCATAGCAAAACTATATATATTATATATATAATTTTGCTGTAGGTGTTTAGTGTCGCCTACAAACATTGAAAAACGGGAACATAATAGGCTACAATTTTGCTTTGGAAATGTTGCATGAATAAATATAGAGGATAGTTGCCGAAATCGTACCGCCTCATAAATCGTACCACCTTGATTTTAAAATGAAATAGAGTGACTACAGCGCTTGTGTGGCGCAGACTCTAAGTACTTGTTAGTGGCAATATCGAGACAAAGTTTGGTGCGTCTACTGCTATTCACTAAGATTTTATACAAGTTGATTGTGTTTTGGATCAACTCCATAGTGTTTTTGAAGCTTGTTCATAAGCACGTGAGGACTGCCAAGGTATGCAATAATAATATTATGTATTATTTTCTGAATCTAGCATTAATACAGAGTGTTTTGATCGGTCAGTTTGTGCCTGGAATTGTGTGTGAGGTTAGATATAAGGTTATGTTTCCCGCGAGTCCCAGTTGCCTAAATCGTACCTCTGATGGTTTCCTAAATTGTACCGACTGCATAACTTTACAAAAACTTTTTTAACTTAGCCAAAAATCGTTATATTATTTATTAAAAATTAGTTTTACTTGTCTTAAGAACCAATTCTTTTCAGGGCTATATTATTTTTGCAAAGTTTTTTTTTAGGGTATATAAAAAATAAAACGTTAAAAGTGGTACGATTTAGGTAACCTTCCTCTCAGTATAATAAAAATCCGACGCTAAAACGTGGCCCTAATTTGTCTTCATAATTACGCGTCATTTATTTAACCTGCATTAATCGCCGTGAACTAAATTAGCTGACTGGAGAACTGCCTCATAAGAAGTCTTTATATAGAGAAGAATTTGCCTAAAATAAAATGATATTTAGACTTGTAATAGGATTCCAAGAAATTGTTGTTTTAACTGTCACTCCCTTACAGCATTGGCTGACATAGTCTTAATCTAATTCGCAGACTAAATGGCCACACTAACCAAAACAAGCGGTCCCTAAGGATCTCTTCTTTAAAATGGTGAGGGAGTGGAAGTCGGAAACACAGTCCTTTAAGACAAAGTCACGCATTTACACCCACTTTATCTCTATGTTTATTCAGAGAAATCTGTCCTTTCTTATTTAATTTCATTAAATTTGAAAGAGAGAATTGTACAGTGACGCTAGGGAAAAGACGAAGCAGCCCATGGTTTGAAAAAGTATGCAATAAAATTCTAACAATTTAAAATTAACGCACTAAACATACACCGTCTAAAAAGCCCATTTCATAATGATTTCTATTAAGAAGACCATCTACTGAGTTTGTAAAATATGTTTATTAAACCCGATCTTCATTCCTGTTATGTAACATAGCGAAATATTGCATGATTTCTTGAATTAACTTGAATATTTGAAAAAAATATTTCTTTATTCCAATCAATTATTTGATTAATTTGGTAATTTATAATAAAAACTCATTTTCAAACAAATTCACCGTAGTCGTTTCATTACTATCCGTAGAACATTGACCATAAAATTCACCCTTTACGAAAATAATTATGAAATACTAAATTTTAAATGTCACTAAAAATTGTAAAGTTACTATATTCAAACGCGTTTCAACTGGATATTCAATTTGTATAAAGGTTCATTTGTATATCCTTTACGAATTATTATATCTTTTATCACAATTTTATTTCCTTTTTATAAGTAGGGCCTACTATGATTAAATCATTGCTATTAGATGTACAATGAGCACGTTGGTGAATGTAAACAATTTAAAACACTGACACCCCTACCACAAGTTTTGTACAATAATACACACAATAAAATATTGATTATTATGTTATTATAGTTCCCTAGAGGGCAAATAAATATTTGTGTGTGTGTTATTGTATCAAACTTGTGGTAGGGGTGTTAGTGTTTTAAATTGAAATCATTGCTAGGTAAAAATAGTTTAGCAAACATATGTCTTATCTTTGATAAAACGGAGGGAATGTCCACTTTACATAATTGGTAGTTGGTATAAGTGTAAGTTGATGGGTTGATTAATGTTGTACAAAAAAGATACGTAAATGTTTTACTATTGTATTAGTATTAAAATAATAATAATAACACAAACAAAATAATGCAATCCATGTGGCCGCAGTAAGACGCCCTTCAGAAAGGGTGACAGAATTTATTGAAAATTCGTAGGAAAAAGTTGTTATAAACTGTCAGATTTGTAGTAACAAACTTCATTAATATCGTTTGGTGGTCCAAAGAACAAAATAAAAATTTCCTTAGAGGGAGACAATATGTCAGATATGATAAGTAATGTTTCATATTTTTATTAATCATATTTTGTAAGTAATTTACATTTTTGACCCTATGTCCTCAACTGTGGTCAAATCATCGTCAGATAAAGAGGGTTTATACAACATGTAGACATTACGTATTTAGTGATAATACAGAGGCAGACATGGACAAAACTCAGTTGTATATGCTTTATTATACACTGCATTTATAATACTCTGTGTTTGAATAGTTCTGGTGAATGACCACAACTATGTCAGGCATGAAAGCCACGCCTATTGAACTGAAAGCATTCATATGCTATTACCACCAAATGCTATTGTATTTAATACACCGCTAAATTAAATAACATTTTCGATTTACGTGGAGATTGTCGAATGATTGAATTTTGGTTTTCATATTTAATTTTAGATGAGCTAATTCAAAGATTTGGTTACTTTTCAATACATTTCGAGACCTATCTATATAAATCAACAGTAACTATAAAAAATTTGGTAAAATTTTGTGTAAATAGAGAAGAGTTTTGTAGGTAGGTAACACTCTGCAAATTCTAAACAAGAAATAAAAATCTTTATTTTTGAAATATAATAACAATAAACAATAAAACTATAACTTTAAATACATGGTTATATAACAAATTTAATTGTAAACAACTTTTGAATAACAAAACGTTTCGGGCGAAAATATATAAAAAACAAACAATTATTTTTCAATAAATATTTAAATTTACGTACATATTAAGCCTGCTCCAAATTTGGACAACATAATTTTTCTCAAACTCTGATGATATTCAGAAGAGATTCCAATAAAGATTATTCTGAGACATTTTGAGCCCCGCGAACTCACTATGAGGGTAAATTAATGCTCTTGCAATGAAATTTCTGGCCTCTCCTGCAGAAAGTTTCCTTTAAAGTCATAATTAATTATTGTAAAATACCAATACTTATATTAGATCGAAATTTTAACTAAAAATATTTTTCACTTGGCTTGTATAACTTATATAGTAAAATTTATATATAAGTTTTTTAATGTTGTATTTATAATCATGCAAAGTGTTATACAATTTTGTGGACCTCCTGTAGCTTTATAAACTTTAGGACGACCGCACAAAAAAAGCTATTTCACATTTTGAAATATGTTTTGTTTAATGATAAAATATAATAATAACCGTAGGACATAAAATCTACCAGGGCTTACAACTTTATGGTGCAAATACGGGAAACAGATATTCAGTGCGTCCATCATAATAAAGAATTATTTATTATGATTACAAATATTATCACTCTTCATTTGAGTTTTTTCCTAGTTTCGCCCCCCATATATCGTAATTACAATAAATATCGGTATTTCATTTATCTGTTGGCGGAGTAATGTTTGAATTTTATACTTTCGGAGATTTGATGAAATAGTTGTTGGAACAATCATTCGTCTCCTATTTCTAGATTTTCTGTTTATATTTTATCAAAGTTTCCTATCTATACAAATTCCAAGTCGTATTGAAAAATATTTCGTTCAAATATTGGCAGAAATCATGTTTAACGTTTTGTCATCCTGTGTACAATAAAATAAAAACGTAACAAGCAGCTCTGGGCGCTGATACAGAGCAGCGCGTGTTATTAAAATATTGGTCCCTATAGCTTTGTAGTTAGGGATAAATTGACGGTTTTATCGTATTGGTATTCGTAATGTACAATATGAAATACATTCATATAACTGCTGATAAAGTTTCCTTTTTCGCATTTGTTTGATCTCTAGTTTATACATTTCAGGTATTATTTTGTTCCGAAATTTTATAGTGGAAAATGTAAGGCATTGCAAAACTATTGAACTTTATTGCCTGAGGAAAGTGCATTCCTGTTTTTAACTTGGCCATTCACTTGTATGTTTGTTTGTTAAGTAGATACTGTCAAACATAAACAGTATGTTACGTAGTTTCGTATAGCAATTGCTAAGAAATTTAGTAAAAAGATTCCATGCACCTAGACAATCAGATCAATGTATGTGTAAGTTTTTTAATATTTAAAATGCACGGCCTCTAAATCGATTTAAATTAAATTTTATTAACGTATTTAAATTGTGTAGAGAATGTTTAGTAATTAGGTAGTCAAACAGTGGGAGATGATGTTGATCCTAAAAAAAAAATTTCAATAAACATATGTGAAAAAATGTTTCGTTCTCTCTCTATATGTCTTTCTTTTCAAAAAAACAAGGTGTAACTCCACAACTGATTGATATGTTGATATAAAATTGTACAGAATTTTTTATATCATTAGTTTTCTGAGTAACTTAATATCTTATAATTTGCAGTGACTATTTCAAATGGGCGATCATTCAGAGAGTCTGTCGTTTCCTTCATTGTGATTACTTCTAAATTTGATAGCAACTTGTATGATCCGTGTGAATACAACGTGAATTATAGTCAAATATGAACAATGGACGGAACGTCTACGATTCCAACAAATAATTGTGTTATCACGACTGGTGACCGTAAATGTCCGGCAAATTGTGGGAATTTACAATCATCGATGTTTACAGCATAATATTTACCACCACAGTGCGTGGCAAATCACAATCACAATTAAAAGAACAAGCCACCAATAAAGCTACCATTACCATTAATATTTTTTCTTGTGTGTGGTGTTTTGTTTGATAGTTGCTGTATCAATTTATTGTAAATTCTTAGTATATCAATATTGTTGTGAGCAGAGTTGTTCACGAGGCAGTTACAGCAGTGTTTTATGCATGGACGCAGGTGTTTCACTAATTAGGGCAAAGTTCCACTCTTGAAAAAACCCCTTATTTAACGACCTCTATTACAACAATTCTAAGTACTGCTATTTCCCTCATGTCTACCAATCGGAGTAATTTGACACCATTTTATGTTCTTTATAACAATAGGCCTATATAATAATTAAAAATAAGTAAATTTCAAGAAAACCTAATTTTAGTCAGATTTTATTAAAATTTGGTAGATGGGATTTTTATACCAATTGTTAAAAAAACAAATTGTTGATAAATAAATATAAAAAATAGCGACGTGTTTTAAATTTTAAAATGGAGCGTCAGAGTTCTCTAATAGCTCTTTTTTGGTGTTTGATATTACGGATCTGATGATTTCGAAATATCTTTTATACCATAACAAAGACAAGTTTTTATTTTATGTTCTTTATATATATATATATATATATATATATATTATAACAAAAACGCAAGTTTAGTTATATTATTTTTAATCTTGATTTTTAATTTTAAACAAAAGCCACACGTTGGTGAGCCAAATATAACATTTAAGACGTTATATATATGTTTATTTAAGTTAATTTATTTATTTTGAATATTTTGAATAATAATTATTATTAGATATTAATAATTCAATATTATTTTAATTACCTGCTATATGTTTAGTTGTTCCTAAACTTGCAAAATGTGGAAATATAAATAACACACCTGACACAACGTATTACTTAAAAAACAAACCTTAATTTATTTAAGCAACATGTCAAAGAATCATAAAAACGTACATCTATTCCATTAGTGTCTAAAATTTCTTCATTCATTCCACAAGCATTCCTTAATGTTATGTAATATACAAATTTATCTTAACTAATTGTCTTTCCTTATGCTAGACTTTATTACTAAAAAAAAACATCAAGTTTCCACAATTGGCGTTAATTTTTAATGAAATTAATCTGTAATTTGAATTACTTTTATTTTTTTTATACACAAACAATTATTTCCTTTACAAAATTAAACTTTATTATAATCTTTATTCAATTTGTTAGTTATTAATTTATTTAATTAATTCTCTTATCTCTTTTTAGGGTCGTTAGGTTCTTTTATGGCTCAATTAAAGTGAATTATTTTAGAAAAATGAATTTATAATTTTAAAGTGAACAAGAATTTTAAATTGTACTTATCGTTGGTACTGCTTTCCAATTTTGATCGACGAGACACTTTCCACACACAACACAACGATGGCTTTAAATTTGATTTAGATATATAAAAAAACAAAACACTCCACACACTATCTCCAACAACTTAATCCTGGAATTCGGACTGATGATCCTCCTCAAGTCTCCACTGGCGATGAATTAGTTCTTCCGACTCTTCTCTCGAACAATTCTTCCAAAATATTTTAATCTGCTACAAAATCTCAACAAACTTTTGACTAAAAACTACTAACTCTCTTTTCAACTTTGATTCAACTAATTAATTTTCTCGACGTATTGACACAGAGAACCCTAGTCTCGTGGTCAATCTAACTCCCTTTTTCTGTCCCACAGAATGCTCTCTGTCTCTCAGACCTCTCCTCACCACTCCAGATTTTAGACTCCTCTTCAAATTTTTGATGCCAAAAACCTCTCCCTTCTTCCCAAACTTTTCTTCGCTTTCACTCCTCCGATTCGCTCGCTGAATTCTCGATTTCTCCCCAGATGTTGTTCTTTTTTCCTAGTGGCTGTATTTTTTTTTAATTCGTTTGCTTTCACCATGTGGCTGTTTTCCGATTGGCCGACCTAATTCCTTTTGTCGGTTTCTCATGTTTTTTAGAAGTACCGTTATGCTTTCTAGCGTGTCCCATCAGGTCTCTCACCCTGTCGGTTTCTCTTTTTTTTTATATATCCAGCTGCGTGACATAAAATCTCCCTTTAGATACCGTTACAAATTGTTTAACGTTAACACGTGTACACTACAAGGTTAGCGAAACGGCTTCTTTTCTCTTTGCACGCTTTCTCTCCTAATTTGTTGTGCACAGATGTCCTTTTGATTATTTTTTTGTTAAAATAATATTTTCTGTTACCAGATGATACTAGTTGTTCATTATTTTTCTATTATTTAATTTAGTTTCCCCTTTATATCATAAGTTACATGTAATTACTCATTTTTTATAGAGATCGTTGTTATCCTTTATTTTATTATTTATTTGATAACGCGATATCGTTATAATATATACCTGTGAGATCAAAAACAAGAAAAAATTTGAACAAAGTGTTGGCAATGACATATCATTATTTTTCTATTTCAAATGGTAAATATAATCGTGTTAGTATTTATCAAATTACATTTTTGTTTGTACCACATTATTTACAACAGAAAATAAAATTTAAAAATCTGGTTTCGTAGCACTACTAACCACCTAAAGAAGAGGATATATCATGACAATTAGTTGAAGTGTTATATATAGATGATATATCTGAAAGTCCGGATGTTCGACCAACATTCGATGCTTTATGTATTTGATTTTCGATAGGTCTGAAATCAAACGAATATCACTTTTTTCGTAATTTAAATGTCGTTTACAAACTTCGAAAAGTTGGAACATAAAATTACGTTCTGCTAATGCTGCACCAAAATAAATTACTAATAGAACTTCAAGATTAAGTGAATAACTGCATAATTAGTGAAACCTCGCCAGTAATTCATGATCGGTAGCCGGAAGGTTTTATGATAATTTGTGTTTTAATTAATCGTTCGTTATATTAATTACTGCTCGAAAATAAAGGTTGGAATATGAAAAATCTGAAATAAATTTAATTTTCTAACGTATAAAATTTTGTTTTGTTTTTTATGTTGGTGTAACCAAACTGATTACTACTATAAAACTGTATAGTTATAGTTACTTGCTTGAGAAATCTTATATAAACTATTATAGTGTGTAGGTGTTTCGCCTATTACTCAGGCATCATCATAACGTATAGAACAGTTATCACATTACAATTTATGTTAAAATAATTTAAAAACACACACATATAGAAATCACATTTAAACGTAAAGAAAAGTAAAATATATTTAAAATTATTATTGTAATGTGATGTTCAACATGTTTCAATGATACGCACCAAACAGGCGAAACAGCTGTAAACTTTAATAGTTTATATAAGATTGCCTAGGAAAGTAAAAGATCTATAATCATTTCATATATAATTTGTCACAGGCATATAAAAAGACATATCTTTAAAACAAATAACAGAACAAATTAATATTAGGATAAAACTTACTTTAGACGTACAACACAAGTTCATATTTAAATATAGAAATGTGGCAAGTCTACGGTTTATTGAAAAACAAGTTCCCAGAGAAATAGTAAGTTACACATAAAAGCCTGTAAATTTTTTCCTGTAAACATTAGTGTAAGAGAAAGACTGCAAATTATTTAAAAAGGACAAAATCCAATCAGAAACAAGCCCGCGATATATTAACAATAAAGCCAATGAAACCAATGAAGGCTACAATAAAAACAAAGCTAATTCAAAATAATAACCCCGTTTATAAACAGATGGGGTGGGGGGTGGGGGTGATGCTTGAAAGTTTAATCTCGTCAATTACAATCATCAAACCAACCAGACGTAATAAGGCATTTAAAAAATAAAATATAATAAAATTACAAATTTTAACATGTACGTTTATAAAAATACTTAACATTAGCCTAGCAATTCCTTCGTTGTGTTGATAGCAAGCGATTTGAGTGTTATAGTCGCCATCTGGGACATTGCAGGCTTGTCAACTTGGTGATTTCTTTTATTGATAGTTAGGGTGCGTGAGTTCTGTTACAAATTTGTTTCCACGCACAGATTCATACATAAATCCTGCAGTGAAGAATTCAATTTACAGTAATAGCAAAATAGCCACAAAAAGTTTCTGTTCATTGAACTGAATTTAACAAAAATATAACTATTATGATATTGAACTATTTTAAATGGTGTTATTTTTTGAAGATTTGTGAACCAAATCTTATCCATTAAATTTGATTGTTATAAACAACATAAGTACAATAGATATTTTTTATAATTTAGGAATATCTACTGTTAACGTTTAAATGTTTTAGCAACAAAAATCTGCCTGATCAATGATTTTGACAGAAAAATATTAATTCTGTTGGTCACCTTCTTTCTTAAAACATTAGAATCTTAAGTCTGATTTTAAGATATTTGTATGACAAATTGTTTCATTACATGTGTTCCAAAAGATTCAAAATGTTATAGTTAAAGTTAAAAAACCGTTAAAAGCAAATATTACACTGTCATAATACTTTCATTATTACGTAATTGAAAATAAAAACATATATATATATATATATATATATATATATATATATTTGAAATAGTTCATCACATTCAATAAGTTGAAAACAGCTTGCAGAGCCAAATGTTTTATAAATCTTTTTAAAACTAATATTCTTGAGAACACATGGAAATATACTTTCACCATAAAAACACTCTCTCTACTCTATCGGTATACACGAGAAAATAAATCTCCGATTCCAAACATAACCTTTTCATTTAACGACCATCAGAATATCATTTGCTCGGCAAATCAGTTTTATTGAATGAATAACCTCTATGGAACATATTATTAACGGAGCGATGAAATGATTTCTTTTAACTTGGCATTTCGTCTATATATTTGTTGAGACGAAATTTAAGGAAAAATTTATTTGCAATTTATTCTTATAGATCGAGCAATATATAATATATGTTGTTTTTATTTGATTTGTTTTTTAAAATGACCGGCATTCAAAACAGTTACTCCCCACGGTTCAAAGGCACAGATATTAGTGCTCGGTCTAGGGATGAAGACCTAGGTCAAAAATATTAAATAAATAGAGTAATAAAAGTCATAACGAGCAGATATACACAAAAATATAAAATTAACTTGAAAAAAACTAAAGTTTGAACTGTTTTCTAAAACTCCACATGGGAAGTATTTATCTAACTAGTAGATATAAAACTGCCTCACACGATTTTTTCTCAATATTTTAATGCTAGTATTAAAGAATGATCAATCATATAAAATTATAAAATCATACACAATATAAAATGAATGATTATTTACATAAGAGTTACACTGTTTTTTCACCTGGAATTTCGACTTATCTGTATTCTTGATAAATGAATTTATTTAAACGGCTTATATAAACATATATATGGTTTTATCAAAATATATAATTCTATAAAAATAATAAAATAACAGAAAATAGATAGTAAATATAAATAAAGTTTTTTGGCATAAATAAATAGATTCAAGTTTATTTGTAATTTACTCCCTAGCATCTATTATTTTATGCTAACTTTATGGTGAAACCATAAATTCATTCACATTTTTGTGATTAAAGTAAATTATAAAATGTAGTTGAATCGTTCACGTTTTCAAAATGTTACTCCATCAGCTAAAGAGAACCACCCGTCAAGAGTAAGAGTTTTATTTTAATACTTATCTTTGATGTATAAATATATTGTGGCACTCCAAGCGCTAACCAAAATTAGATTAAAAGAAAGTTTTACTGATTGTACTTTTTTGAACCATTTACTGGCTTTTGTTATCTCGGCTCTACAATTTAAGGAAGACGGGCATGGTATAATGGCAAGAAGAAGAATAGTGACCGAAATATAACAGAACCGGGTGGAGGGTGGTTGAATGGGCAGTTGTTTGAAGAATTGTAAGTCATCAAGACAACGTAGGTACAATAGTCGCAGAACAATAGACTACGAAAGCTGCCTGATTAATTCGACTTGAAACCAGGAATATAGGTGGGTCCGCCGCTGGAGTTATCCGCAACAACAAGTGATCTAAATTTGTATTTTTATGTGATCTATATTTTTTATCAAGTCTAATCTACAGATTTTCATATCATTGAATGGTTTTATGTTTTTAGTATCTCAAGACAGTCCAACAAAGGTTTGTTAATTATTGTGATTTCCTTTTGAATGAATAAAACTAGGTTCTGCGTCCATAAGAAAGTATAATTGTAACACAAGATTTGAATAAAATTGAACTTTATTTAAGTAATGTAATGCTAAAGAAATAAATGTTGTAATTTGTAATTATTTGTCTTTAAAATGGTTACGTATAATTGTATTGCTTTTCTTCTTATGTTTTTTCATTCCTTCGTAGTGGGGGAAGGTAATCTAATTTGCTTTCATTCCTTCTACTATGAGCATTGTGATGCTTATATAGCGTAGACATTAGCCCAACAACTGCCTCCTTGTGTGTTTTAGTCGCCATCTTTGGACATTACAGGTTTGTCAACTTGGTGATTTCATATATTTATAGTGTGAGAGCGAGGTGTTATTGTAGACGTACACATTCATATAAAAAATGCTAGTTGAGAATTATGTAAATTAATACTGTAGTTACATTGTTATTTTCATACATATATTCATGATGTTGTTATTCCAGTATATTCTAATCACACCATTAACCATAAACATATCGCCTTCCATAGCATGATTCAGAGACTTTCCCTTATCCTCTACTGATTTTCAGTATGAATTGAATACTATGAAACAAATTGCAGTCAATAACATACAGTATTAAATTAGTTTATCATATTTTAAATAAAAAATTGAAACATAAAATATGTGATTCTTTATATAATTCTAATTACAATGAAAAAGAAAAAGATCAAATATCGTAGAGTTAATCCCATTGGTAACTTTAGTTATAAAGTTGGAAATTTAATATATAATAGATGTCATTATAGACCTGCCTTTTATTGTCCAGAAATATAGGGAAACTAGTTGTTAACAATAAAGATAAGAGATATTGCTCAGACAATAGTGACGTATATAAGATTTCTTTTAATGATTGCAATTGTGAAGATCTGGTAGATCAGTTAAGAATAGAATTAAGGTAGATGTATACAGTTGGAAGTATGGCAAATCTAATTGAAATTTTATAAAATTTTTATTAAGCACAGGACATAAATTTGATCTTAAATCAAATTTTAAACTTTTCCACATGGAACAAAAAAGTAGAAAACTCAATAATTTGGAATATTTGGAAATCAATAGGTCTATTTAAAAAAACCATACTTCCAACCTAAATGATCAAATATATCTTAACTCATCACCCCTATTTAAACCTATTTTGTAACCTTTGTTTTCTAAAATACATCCCCTATCCATCATTTCTCAACCCTTCATACTCTACCCTTTCCATTCTCCTCCAATTTTGGTTATTTAGACTTGTTTTGTTTTTAATTTATTAGCTTGAAAATTTCTGAGGGAGAAACATTTATGTCGCTTAATAATTTGCTGAATTAAATAATTGTTTCATTATATCCATTTATGTCGTACACCTATTTTTACTCATACTCTAAACAGAATTAGGGACAGAAATTTGTCTGACCAATGATTCCGTCATAAAAATTAATCATTTTCTTGGTCACCTACAATCTTCAAACATCAGAATTTTTAGTCCGGTCTTAAGATCATAATAGACAAATTGTTGAAATGAATGTGTTCCAATTAATTCAAAACGCCGAGTTAACCAAAAACGTTACATACAAATATTACATTGTCTTCTTTATTTACTAAGTAATTGCAAGTAAAACTTCTATATTTAAAACATAGTTCGTTACGTCCAATTAGTCTAGAATAGTTTGCACAGTGAATATACATCCTTTTCCTTATAAAACTGTTAACATCTTTAGAATACTTTCACCATGAAAACATTTTCCCCAATCTAAGGATATACACGAGCAAGTAAAACTGCGATTCCGATCATAACCATATCATTTAACAGCCATCAGAAAATCATTTGCTCAGTGAAACAGTTTTGTTGAGTGAATAACCTCAATGGAGCACATTATTAACTGAGCGATAAAATGACTTGTTTTAAATTGACTATGTGGCATTGTCTATAAATTTGTTACAGACCGAACCCGTCTAAACATAGTTATGCTATTTAATAATAACGTTCTTTCTTTGCAATTTATTTGTACATTTTAAAATGACGGCCATCAAAACAGTTACCGCGCGGTCCAAAGTCACGGAGACAAGTGATCCTCAGACTAAGGATGAATCGCCAGATCACAAGTATTCAATAAATAGAGACACAACGAGCAGTCATACAAAACTATCTTAAAATGAAAAATTAATTTAGTACTGTTTTGTTTTACATGAAATGTTTTTACCTCAATAAAATAATAAAAAACTGCCTCACACAATTTGTTTTCAATATTTTCTTATTATAAAATGAATAACCATAGAGTTACACAAATATAAAAGAAATATTTATTTACATAACAGTTACACCATTTTATTTCCTCTGCAGTTTCATTTAAAACTTATATATTTTTTATGTAACTTACATGTATTCACGATAAATGAATTTGCTAAACGGCTTTAATATATGGCTTCATCCAAAGATGAACATGAAAATAAATAAATTTACAATAAATAGTTAATATAATAAAGTTAATTTATGTAAATAAAGACAATCAAGTTAATTTATATTTACAATTTAGTATCTGTTATTTTGATTATTTTTAGGTCCATATTTTGATGAAATCATAAATTATATATATAATTTATAATTTTGCACAGCGGGTTACCAAACTGCGTTGCAAAATTTCACGATTATAGTTCTTTTGGTCAAAAGAGGTAAAAAAGTTACAAAAACATATGTCCTAAAATGCTTAGTTTTCCGTTTATGTGCTTTTTGTGTTTTTTTACATATAATCAATAGATTTTTGGAGATAAATTAGATATTGATTCCAAATCGGTTATGCATATTTTTATACGAGCTTCTACCAACAAGAAAAAAGTAGTACTTTATTTTGTGTATTCATACAAGCAGCCGTTTAAAATGTTTAATGGCGTATATGTAAAAAATCATTAACTTTACAAAAAATTTAGAACAAACCAAAATTTGCCTTTTTTATTAACAAATAAAACGAGTTTTGTAATTTTTCAGAATTCTAAAGGAAACCAAGTTATTATCAAAAATATGAAAACATAATTTCTTGGTATTTGTCTACAAAACCCAAAATTAGCCAAAAACCAAAATATATTTAAACTATGAAGTTTATATATGATTTTAATATTATTAAAAATTGAATTTTACAAAATAATGAGATGTAAAATTCAAATAAAAATTAATGTCTTCAAATAATCAAATAAATTAAATATTCAAATTAAATTCTTCAAATTAATTTTAATATTATTAAAAATTGAACTTTACAAAATAATGAGATGTACAATTCAAATAAAAATTAATTTCTTCAAACGGGTTCTTCAATCACGTCTTGAAGAATAACCCCATTCGTTTAACGAGTATCAGAATGTAATTTGTTACGCATTACAGTTTTTTGAGATAGATAACACATTTCCAATATATTATCTTATCATATTTACGAGAGACTTAACACGTTTTTCTATTCTAAACAATATATTGAAATGTGTTACTTAACTGAAGAAGTACACTTACAAAGGAATGTATTAGTTCTTTTAATTACTTAGTTATAAGCTTTATGAAGATGAAAACCTTTGAAGAAAACCCATTGAGAGACAGAGTGATATTGAAAACCAAACCCATAAAAAAGGATCAAAACTATGTCTCTCTCATTTGTTGTCTATATCAAAGGTCCCATTTAAACAACCACATGCCTTTGTTCCTCGCTCGAACGCCCAGTGTGTAGATATCCTTGAATGTGTAAAAGTGATCACTAGCGGAGTTGAGAACAATTTATATACAAAAGTACGATATTGAGATGTGCAATTCTCCCCCCTCTCTCCCCTTCCTCTCTCTCTCTCTCTCTCTCTCTCTCTCTCTCTCTCTCTCTCTCTCTCTCTCTCTCTCTCTCTCTCTCTCTCTCTCTCTCTCTCTCTCTTTCTTTCTCTCCTTGCTTATAAAGAGATCGATAAGAATGTTTAAAACAAATGACATTATCCCTTTCATCTTTCAACCCTTCCCTTCTATACCCATATATTTACCTATTCTTCCTTAAAAATGATTGTTCAGCATGATCTTTTCAATATTTATTATTAAAAAACCCGTGTCTTACAAAACTGGTAGAATTACTGATTTATCATGAAGAATAGTATAGGAAATTAATATAAAAACACTTGTGTTTTAATAGCAAGATCTAGAAAGTGTTAGATAAGAGGTATTTGTTTAAAAAATAATAAACACAGGAACTAGATTTTACACCCGGCTTTTCAGCATAAATTATGTTTGTACATTTCCTTAAATTTGATTATTCCAGTTCAGTTCCATATCCTGTTTTGCTATGTTTGTTTCCCCTTTTAGATCTCCAAATAATTGTTATTGTTTGAGAATACTTCCCTTAGTACTTCACAATTCAAAACATGTTGTCTATTGTTTTTATGTGTTGTCTACCAGTCTGTTTTCCAAACTACTGACGTTATTTAATTATTCCCATAAAGTTTTCACTGTTACCCAATATTTAGAGACATTGTCAGACTAGTGAACTAAAAAAAGGGTTCATGATTTTGTGTCAAAATTTGTGTTTCCTTCTGCAGATATTTTCTAAGACTCTAAATTATTGTAATTATGCATTACTTTTATGAGATCAAAATTTTAACTAAACATATTTTCACTTGCTTATTTAAATTAACATTGTAAAACACATATATAGATTTAAATATTGTATTTATAACCATTCGATTCGTGATACATTTTACAGAAACTCTATAGATTGTTAAATATAACTGCACAAAACAGACCAAGCTATTTCACAGTTTGAATTGTGTTGTGTTTAGCGATAAAATATATTAACTTTGGGAGATAAAACCTACCAGACCCTACAAACGTTATAAAACAAATACATACAGTGAGTCCATCATAACAAAGGTTTATTTACTACTGTTATCTTAGTTGCAAATATTATCACTCGTCATTTGACTCTTTTCCACGTTTCACCCTCGATTTATCTTAATTACAATAAATATAGTTTTTTAATCTTTATATTGACGGAGAAATATTTGAAGTTTATACTGTTATAGATTGGATAGTCGTTGAACCAAACATTACTCTCATATTTTCCGATTTACTGTTTATATCATATAAAGGTTTCCTATTCTATACAAGTTCAAGGAAATTAGTTGAAATGGAAAATATTTCGTTCAAATATTGGCAGAAATCTTGTTTAACTTTACATCATCCTGTGTAAAATAAAGTAAAAATGTAACAAGCAGCTCTGGGCGCTGATACCGAGTAGCGCGTGTTATTAAACATTGGTCCCTATAGCTTTGTAGTTAGGGATAAATTGACGGTTTTATCAGAATTGTATTGTATACAAACTGAGAATTCATTCGATTAACTGCATAGCTGGAATAGTTTCCATTTTTGCGTTTGTTTGATCTCTAGTTTATAAATTTCAGGTAATATTTTGTACCGAAATACAATGTGGAAGTGTAACACGTTGTACAAATATTGACTTATGGTCTTCTTTATTGACCGAGAGAAGTGAATTCCTGTTTTTAACTTGATCATTATCTGTATGTTTGATTTTGTGTTTTTTACATAAATACTGTCAAATATAAACAGTTTGTTATGACGTTTCCTATAGCAATTGCTAAAAAATATTGGAAGAATATTCTTTGCACTTAGTTGATCAGATCTATGTATGTGTAAGGTTTTTAATACTTTTCCTATTTTAAATGCGTGGTTACTAAAATCATTCCAATGCATGGTTACAATAAAAACTGATTTGTTCTTTTATGATTTTTCGAAAATTTTACTTAACTTGTGTACACAATTTTCAGTAATTAGGGTGACAACCTTTGGAAGATGATTTTCGACGTAAAAAAAGAAAAACTTTCAAATAAAAATATGTGAAACAAAATTTTCTTTTTCTCTCTCTCTCTCTCTCTCTCTCTCTCTCTGGATGTTTTTTTCTCTCAAAAAACAAGATATAACCAGAATTGAGTGATATGTTGATATAAAATTGTGCAGACTGAGGGACTTGTTGCTGAAATGAAGAAAGTTTGAATGTGTGAGTGCAAATTTGAAAAAAAAAATTAAGAAAACAGTCAGAAAAAGGACTATGTTGGAAACAGGAAAGCATGCTGAGATACCAAGAGTTGATAGAATAATTTTTGCCAAAGATAATCGGAATTAGGAATGGGAGGATGGAACAGGTTACTCTGATATGACAAATGTTGTAGACAAGAAGGAAATGTATGGGAGGGAAGATATGGGAGATTATCAATGATTCCTCTTGTTGTTTGGTTGGGTAGGGAGGGGAGACTTTGAGTTGGGGACTTGTCATCAAAACGACAGAAGTTATTAAGTGACTGACAAGGACAGGATCAAATAGCAAAACAATAGATCACAAAAAGGTCTGATTAATTCGACTTAAAACCAAGTGTGGAGTTAGATCCACTGGACTTATCCCCAATAACAAGTGTCTTAGATGGATATGTTTGTCTGATTTCTATACAATATATGTACCAATTTTCTCATATAATTGAATGGTTTTATATTTATAGTATCCCGTGACAGTCCAAAAAGGGTTTGGTGATTATTGTGTTATCCTTATCTATGTTTAAATTTAGGTTTTCGTCCATAATAAAATAACATAAGATTTTTAAAAAAAATGACTTTATTTAGTGAATTACAAATTGAACACTAAATAAATTAAAGTTGTATTTTTTAAAAATTTAAAGTCGTGGAAACGATTTCGTATGATTATGTAGCGCTCTTCTGCTGGAGTATTTCATTTCTTTGTAGTAGAAGAAAAGTGTTAATTTTCTTTCATTCCTATTACTGCGAGCATTGTTACGTGAATATTAGCCAAGCATTGGCTCATTGTGTTGATAGCAAGTTTTGAAACATTGTTTAAACATATAGTTACATACAAATAATCCTAGCAGTGAAGAATGCAAATTAACAGAAAAATATCCAGCACATATGTTTCTGCTTATTAAACTGATTTCAATAAAAATGTAACAGTTTAAGTTTATGATTTAGAACATCAAAAAGGGATTATTTTTTTGAAAATATATAAACAGTGCCAATCTTATGCTTCAAATTTGATTGTTATAAACAACGTAGGTACATTAGTAATTTTTATAATTTAGAGATATCTATTATTTTTGCTACCCTAAAAAGATTTATGGACTGAAATCTGCCTGACCCAAAATTTTGACAGAAATTTAATTCCGTTGGTCACTTACATTCTTCAACATCAATTCCTCTCTTGAGACAATTAGGAGACAAATTATTTTATTGCATGTGTTTCTAATGGTTCAAAACATAAAGATAACCAAAAACTTTATACAAATATAATGAATTTGTACAAAATATTACACAATACTTTCTTTAGTACATAAATGAAAGTAGAAACCTATATATTTTAAAATAGTTTGTTACATCCATTTCGTATAACACAGCTTGCAGAGTCAAATATTGTATAAATCACTTTCTTTGTAAAAAATCATATTATTGGGCACATCTGGCAATATACTTTCGTCACGAAAATACTTTCTCTACTCTATCGGTATAGACGAGGAAATAAATCTCTGATTCCTAACATATCCTTTTCATTTAACGACCATCAGAATATCATTTGCTCGGCAAAACAGTTTTGCTGAATGAACAATCTCTATGGAACACATTATTAAACGAACGATAAAATGATTACTTTTACCTTGGTATTTTGTCTATATATTTGTTACTGAACGTACCGGTATAACAATCGTTATCAAATTTAGAAAAAAAAAATATTGCAACTTATTTGTACAAATCGAAGGATATTTGTACGGGGTTTTTATTTTATTTGATGTATATTTTAAAATGACGGGCACTCAAAACAGTTACTACGCTGTTCAAAGGCACGGACAATAGTGCCCCAACTAGCGATGAAACGCTTGTAAATAGACTAATAAAAGTCATAACGATTAGTCACACACAAAAAATCAAATAAACAAATGAAAAGTGAAGTTTGAGCTGTTTTCTAAAACTTCACATATGTAGTTTTTACCTAATAAAAAGAATAAAAAGCTGCCTCATACGATTTGTTTTCAATATTTTCTTATTAAAATATCAAATATATTTTTATTTACTTAAGAGTTACATTATTTTGTTCCATGCAATTTCGACTAAAATGCAAACATTTTTCATGTAACTTATATGTATTCTTGATAAGTCAATTTGCCAAACGGGATTAATATATATGATTTCACCAAATGATAATAAAATAACAGATATAGATCGTAAATAAAAATAATGTTTTTTTCTATAAATAATACATTTAAGTGTATTTATATTTACCATCTGTGTCTGTTATTCTATTTAGTTTGTTTTAATTTTTTTTACACCTTATATATATATGCATTAATGTGAATTAAAGTAAACTATAAAATGTAGTTGAATCGTTGAGTAAAACATAATGTTATCACTATTGATACCAATAAATAGTAAAGCACAATCATAATGTAAGCCGGTAGAAACATTAAAAAGCTTTCAACTTATTATTTCTATCTGTGAGTGGTGTTTTTTTCAAGTATATAGTAGCTGTGTTATTATTTAATACTTATTCTTGATCTATACATTTTTTTTGGTGTCACTCCATGCGCTAGCCACAATTGGTTTACAAGAATGATTTATTGAATCTATTGTTTTGAATCAGTCACTGGCTTTTGTTATGTTGGCTCTACAAATTAAGAAAGACCTGAATTAAATAAAGAACGTAAGAGAAGAATTTCGGCGTGAAATAGAGCTCCTTTCGCCTTTCTAAAAGTAATAAAAAAACAGGATAATTAGAAATACAACTAAGTTTAAAATTTACAAAACCATTATTAGACCAGTTGTGAGGTGCTGGAGTGAAACCTAGATCCTTAGAAAAATAAGGTAACAAATCTATTGGATAGAGTTGAGAGGGGGTTTGTATGGTCGATATGTGAGAATGAAACGTGGCGTCGATGAAAGAATAAACAATTAATTGTATACGGACTATAAAGATATACTGTAAGTGTTTCCTTGTTTATGAAGATAAAAAAGCTAAAATTATTTGGGCATGTTCTGAGAATGAATTTGGGTTGTATAGGGGAACACCGTGAGGGAAGGATAGCGTCAGTGGTTATATCAGACAGTTAAGTTTTGCTCATGGTCAAGACCGTCGGTGATTCGGTAGGCCAAGGGCAACTACATCTCCCAGTTAAGAACGAGAATTAAAACATACAAGAAGCGTGGTTTGCTTTTCACAAAACCCATATTTTCATAAAATTACACATGATTTGAACGAAAGTATTAATTTATACTGGAACAAAACCATGGAGATGTACTATTCAATTAAAAATAAACATTCAGACAACTTAGAGACATAGTCTACCTTAACACTAGTTCTTCAGTCACGTCTTGAAGAATAAAGTCATTCGTCTAATGACTATCAGAATGTAATTTGGTACGTAATACATTTTTTTTTTAAATAAATAATACTAATTGAACATATTATCTTATCACAATTAATTTACGAAAGGCTTAACAGATTTTTCTATTCTGTTCAAGACATTGAAATGTGTGACTTACCTGAAGAAGCACTTTCACAAAAAGGTATTATTTCTTCTAATTAATTAGTTATAAGCGTTTTGAAAATTAATGCCTTTGGAGGCCAACACATGGATAGACAGAGTGATATTGAAAACCAAAGCTAAAACAAAGGAACGAATCTCTCTCACTTGTTGTCAATATTTAAGATCCCATTTAAACAACTACATGCTTTCGTTTCTCGCTCGAACACCCAGTGTTTAGATAACTTTGAACGTATAAAAGTGATGACTATCGGAGTTGAGAACAATTTATATGCAAAAGTACGATATTGAGATGTGCGTAACCTCTCTCTTCGCATACTCTCTCTCTTTGCTTTTAAAGAGATCGATAGGTACGTTGAAAACAAATCACAGTTTCCCTTTCATCTTTAAATCCTTCCTTTCAAAACCTATATAATTATCTATTCATCTTTAAAAATGATGGTCCAGTATTCTCTTTACAATCTTTGACTATAAAACAATTCCTTTGTCTTGAAATGACTGGCAGAGTTATTGTTTTACCACAATTCATAACCATTCGTTAAGTAAATGAAAATTAATAATCAAATAGTATACGATCATATAAAGTCCACTTATGTTAAAATAATATTATCTAGAAAAGCGTTAGTTATGAATATTTTCTATTTTTGTTTAAATAAATATTGAAAGTAGGTTTTATAACTGACTTTTCAGACTAATTATGTTTGTGAAATTACCAGTACCATTTGACCTTCTCATATAATGTGCGTTGTCTGTCGCCTACGCAGTGGGTTTCAGCCCAGGAATTTCTCCATTAAAAATGCTCCTACTTATTATAGTATATGCAACAATAAATCGACTTGGCTGTATCTGCTTTGCATATCTTCAGCCTCGTTCCTTGCTTATGATATTTTGTTGAACTAATACATGAAACCTTTCTCCGTGAATTCCATAACGTTCGATATATGATTATTTCAAAAGCAATAATTGCTGTAATAATAAAGGGCTAACGACTAACCTTAAAATTTCTTCTAAACTCTTGGTACCGATTTAAGACGACCAAATTGGCATCTCGTAGTTTTTTAAATAGAACACTATGGAACTTGTTTAGCACAGATTCGCTTTGCTTCTCTGCTCTAGCATTAAAAATAACTTATCCAGAAAGTTTGTATCCTCTGAATGTTGTCCTTACGTTATCCATAAGCTGCGGAACCTCGGTTGTCACGCAGGAATGGAATTTCCCCTCATACTACTCTAACTAAATCTTAACTTCGACAGTATTGATCTTCAAATCACTTTGCTTAATTTTACAAAAAATAATTTTAAACATCTTGTGTCTGAAATATAATATCTTCAAAGCGATTTTTAATTTGAGCGCTTCTAAGTGCAAAATATTTCTTACAAGACTTTGCTTTAAGTTCCTTCCCCGTAGAACTTTTGATCTTTTACATCCGACTTGTGTAGGTCAAAATTCAACTGTATATCAGATCTGGAAATACGTAAAAGTCTTTGATGTAGGAGATAGAGTTGCTCATTAATGCAAGGCACAGTGTAAATTGTAAAGAGAATATTAGTCCATCATTTTTATATTTATTTAAAAGGAGGAATATGCAAATAATGTGATGAAGGATAAAGATGAAAGTAAAATTGTGATTTGTTTTCCAGGTATCTATCGATCTTTTTAAAAGCAGAGAGAGAGAGAGAGAGAGAGAGAGAGAGAGAGAGAGAGAGAGAGAGAGAGAGAGAGAGAGAGAGAGAGAGAGAGAGAGAGAGAGAGAGAGAGAGAGAGAGAGAGAGAGAGAGAGAGAGAGAGAGAATGTTTAAGTTGAAGATAGAGGTTATGTTGAACATCCCAATATCGTACTTTTGCATGTATGTTGTTTGTAAATCAGCTAGTCATCACTTTTACATATTTAAATAAATTTTCACACTGGGCGCGTTCAAGTGAGCAACAAAGAGTTACAATTGTTTAAAATGACAACAAGCGAGAGACCTAGCTTTATTTCTTTGTTGTAGGTTTTTAATAACAATCGGTTGACCATTGTGATGTCATCCAAAAACATTATTCTTGTAATAGAGTAATTATATCAAATTTCCATGTCCTGATATTTCCCATAGGAAGACTGTCTTCAGGTAAATGTTACATTTCAATATCATGGTTGTATAATAAAATTTTAACATGTTTTACGTAAATGTAATAATAAGTGACTGACATACCAGAATAAATCATTGCTTTTTTATAAGAGAACCATCAGATTCTATAATTAAAACTTTTACATCTTGCCCTGACTGGAAGGCATACGTACGGTATATATATATATATTAAATAAATATTTATTTGTATATTTGTTTCAGTTTGAACATCTCAGTTTCTACAACTTGGATAGGTTCAACAAAGAAATTCATTATCCGTAATGAATGTCTTTATAAAAGTATGTTATTTGATCGAATTTCTGAATTTAACAAAAACTATAAACCCTGCAATCAGTATTTTTTTCTGTTTTTTTTTTTTTACTAACTATGGTTTAAATTCGTATTCATTAACGAACATTTAGAAAAACGTACTATCAACTGTTATCAATATGTGCACTAAATTTGATTATGAAATATTATAAAAAACTGGAACAAATTTCTTTTTCGTTTAACTTTTCCGATCATTTTCAGATAAACCTACGTATCAACATTTCTTTGTTTTAAATTGTTGGTTTTTTTTGTACAATATAATTTAATTTGTTTTGTTTGTGAGTGTGTGTGTGTGTTCTTTTTTTCCTTTTCTTAAAAGGGGATGATGATGAGTAAGAGGTTTTACGTCTTTAAACAACAAGAAAGAAATGTGCAGGAAACCTCTGGAATACTTTTTTCAGTCGTAATCACTGTAGGATTGGCCGTAAATAGGCGAAGAACAAAAAATATAAGGATTTAATGAGTTCCTTTTTGAAATGTAATTATAATGAATTAATTAACGGTGTACATACGGTACAAAAACTTTCTAACTGTACATTTACACAGAAAAAAGAATACCAACATTCGAGAGATGATCGCATTTCGTTTAGAATAAAAAATAAAATATGTCTAATAAAGTAAGTAAATAATCATTCTGTTGTGTTATTGCCAAACTCTAAACCTTTATGTTATTCTGTTTATCTATAAGTTAATTACATTACAGTTTTATTACAAAGACAGTCGTGTCTATTAACAGTTTGTTTGCGTTTTTTATCATTCGAAACATACATTCATCCATTTTGAAGTATATTTTTATTGACCAAGCGAAGCGAATCCTGTTTATCTCGAATAGTTGAAATTTCGTTTGTTTTATTTGTTTGTGTGATTATTACGCAGTTAAAGCCAGAGTGTATCAATAGATATGCAATTTAAGAAAAAGGAAGATCGAACAATGTTTTTCATTTAATTTTCCATTTAAACTTGAATTTTATTATTTCGCTCTGTGAGTTAAATTCTATTTTATTTTATCTATCAGCTACTAATTGTCTGCTACATTTAATTTTGAGATTATTGGTACAAAATGCAATATTGAGGGTTGGCGAATCAAAAAATAACTTAAACTTTTATGATTTGAATGGAATTTACACTGAAATGTTGGGCTATTGAATTTTTACGCGGTAGGTCGCAGCAGCCATGGTTTCAATGCTATAAATTCGCTTCAATTCAATATTTTTATTGCCTGGGTAATCACATTGAAAATCTCGGCTACTAATTTATATAAGGAAGAAAGTATATGATTGTGTCATTATTTCGAAATACCCTTTTCAATGATTCTCACTGTATTTACTCTAAATTTTAAGAAAGACGTCTGTCTATCTATGAAGCGTTTGTGGGTATATGTTTATAGAGATTTTCCTTTATTTGACAAACACGATCAGGTTCTAAATTTTGGCAACCTACTGGAAACTCTGTATAAATCATAATATTTGAGATTAAGTGTGATCTCCGGATAATTTAAAAATTAGGTGCAAAATTTTGAGTAATTAGAGGTAAAAACGAATGATGGATGTAAAAATATTTCTTTTAAATGTCATGCATTTAATGTATTTTTTGAGATGTAGAACACGAATTTCAATTAGGGAATAACGATTAAACGTAAACCTCATTGTGATATTTAAACAATATATAAATAAATAAATGTGTCTAAATGTATTTAAATAATGAATCACAAAAAATTACATTCATAATGTTTACAGTATACTGAGCTTCATTGTTAATTTAAGATTTTATATTTTACTGCAAACATGTAATACTGTAATAACTGTTACTCCTAATCAAGTTATCTTATTGGGAGCAGACTTCTAATTAAAATTAAAACTGTAAATTCAAATGGTTCAAATTTAATGCATATTACAATTAAAGTGCCAAAATATATAAAGAATAAACAAACAACAAATTACTAAAAAACATAAGTACAATTTTGAATTCCACCCCTATTGTTGTTTGATAAGAAATTTTCAATTTTTGTAAATTTACAGATGTCCAACAAGTGCAACAGCTTTCTCTATGGATTGTACGAGTGCACCAAACCTGAACCATTAAACAATATTTAAACCTTATTTATGTAATTGGAAGTATCATTTACAAGTGAGTAGATTTATATATGAATATGTACAGTATGATCATAAAGTTTCCCTCTTTATTTCTGTTAATAATTTGAATCGATTTGCATACTTTAAAAATCGTAATTTGATATAGACTATAATTTTAGGTGTAATAACTTTGATTACTCCAAAATTGAAAGGAGATTTGGGTGGGAATGAAATGAAACATTTTATATGGTAAGCGGTTTGTATGATACATTATTAAAAGTCTTGATGGGGTGGGGGGGATGGCGTAAAGAAAACCTAATTCCATTGTGCCAATCCAAATTTGCGCCCAGTCAAAACAGACTGTTGTATTCAGATTTTTTAGATTGTAGAAAAATTTTAAACTTTTCTATTCCGTTCATAAGAACTCAATACGTAGTGGAAGAGTACAATTTTATTTTTCTAAATAACCCCCATGAAACCTAACAATGGCATGACTCTGACGCTAATTATCTACCTAATCTACAAACTATCCATATACCAAACTATCCAAGTACTAAATTATCTTCTTCTTACCGAAATGAAGTAATACAAATTAAAATTATTTATTTTATAAAATCTTCCTGATACACTATCTTAATTCTTCAAAATTATTAATGTGTCTTCCAAAATACATCATAACTACTCCAAAATTAGCATTACATTATGATAATTTGTAGCTTAAAAACTGCTTTATGTCTGACGTGAAAATGTATTTCCAAAACGCTGTTTCAAATTGTAACTTGACACCATTTCGGATTTATTCAACAGATGTTTATTTTAGCAGTACTTAGACAAGTTTGTCAAAACGTTTCAAAATGACTATCGATGTTTTAAGCTATATTCTGTTCCAATAGACACTGTTTTTTAAAAGTGAGCCAAATATAATATAATTATCGAGTTTTACCATGGTTTAGATATGTCAGATAATTGACTAATCGAAAGAGCAATATGTAGTAGATTTAAACAATGTCGAGTTCATTAAGCAAATTAATCTTCTAAAAATTTACCAAGCAACAAACTCAAAAAAGTTTTTAAATAAGTTTCTACGACATTCAGTTTAACAAAGTAAATTGAGTCTTTTATTTGTAAAATTAATATATTTATATATTTAAATATATATTAAATAGCATTCTTGTCATAGCAAAATAATGAAGAACTTTATTCACTAACAAATAATAAATATTTATTCTTTTTTATAAAACTATACATTTATACTACCGCCCACAATATTATTATGCGGATAAGATCAGTTTCTAAAGTATATTGGAAGCCTAAAAATGTATATATTATGTAAATTCCTACATATAACTAAATTTGAATCAGTCTCTATTTCTGAATTCCATGCACAAAATCATGAGTGAATCGAATTCGGTCCAATGAGGTTTCCACGATATCAATCTTGCCAAATTTATTTTAAACATGTATCATAGGAGAGGGTTCCACTCTCATTCCATTTACCCTGTCGAGTTAGTTTTTGATTGTTATTTCTCCCGCGTTACACCCTGGAGTTATTCTGTTTTGTCATACAAATATGTAACCGCCTTCTTCTGTTTGAATCAGTACTGAAAACAGGATTTAGTTCAATTTATTTTACTTAAAATGGAGGTTTATAAGTGTCAAATCGAAGCTACTAAACCCGATAAGTGAGCTATAAGTTAGTTGCTTATAATTATTGTGAAATTTCCGCTAAACGATCCACTATATTCTAATAAATTGAAAAAACCTAAGTTTTTTTGACAGTATTCAGTGTTGTATGTTGTATGTTATATGTTATATATTGTGATGTGTATTGTTTATTTTAAATTTATTCTTGGCGAGCATCAAACGATGGGATGCGTCCCGAAACAGCTGTAGTACAATAAAATAATAGAAATATATTGAAGACTCTCAAAAAATTTACGTTTTTGTCGATTTATCATAATATAAGTGTATACAATAATGCTATTTCCTTTAAAATAAGTCTTTATAATATATGTTCGTACAATTCATTTAATAATCCAAACAACCAACAAATAATATAAGCGGGGAAGTATTGGAATGATGGTTAAATTTACAATTCGACGTTTTTTAATGACAATACATTTAGATCTTTTTCGGAAAGATATTTCTTTGTCTATCTTCTCTATTTTGTTTTATGGCACTTTAGTCATGCGTTATCTTTACAGTAGATTTTCAAATTACTTTAATTTTGTAAAGTTTTAAGGGTTGTAAGTCATTTAAAGTTTGAGGGTGAAAAGTGAACAACGCATTACCCTAAGAAGGGATGAGCCGAACGACTCACTTACCTGTTAGGTAGATTGGATTAGATTGAAAGGAGAGATTAAAGAATTTAACGGGGCCAAGCACCGCGACCACTGGGTTATTGTGCAATTAATTAGTCCCCTCCTTAAGTGTCATGTGTAATGTGTAAAGTTACAGACCTTTAAAAATAGCTCTGTGTGGCAGAAACTGCAGGTCACCGATGAAAAACAGGATCAGTGAAAGTATTTAATTACTCATAATATGTTAGTACGCTTTAATTTAAGGTAAGTTTGGTAATCCATCTTCGGTTACGTTTCATGGGTTCAGGAAACCGAAAAATTTATTTTGGAAATTCTGTTCGTCCATCTGTAAGGATGAAAGTGGACACGAAAATTAATATAGGAACATGAAAATTAGTTTATTGGTCTGAACTGTGCTTATTATATAGAACCCTAATGAATTTCAGAAAAATTAAATTTAATCTTAAAAGAACTCTTATTTAATCAAATCTCTTTTTCGTATCTCCTATATTATTCAATTTATAGCACACTAAATTAAAAATTGATTTAGGTTTTAAAATTGGGTCCATTATTTATTTGAATTATGGGTTGAAATAATATAACAATTAAAGAGTAACAGATTATTAAACTTTCTGCAAAACCCAGTAAAGTTCCTAGACATGTCTTCGAATTTGAGTCTGTCCATCAACTGGTTCCAGTTTAAATATCCTCAGATAATCTTGAATACCTTACTAATATCGTGTTACAAGTCATCCAGTGCCCCCCCCCCTACCCAGTCAATTACAATCTTGGGTCTCTCCCATCCTTTGTACATTTCCGTACCATTTCACTCTCTTTCATTCTAAGCTGATCAGAATAGTTTTGTCCGCTTCCAATATCATTTGTATATCTATATGTCGTACTTTTCTTGATTTAATAGCGACATTAAAAGCGATTTAAAATCTTCAGAAGTTAATTTCAATTGACAATAATATCTGATTTCGCCTTTAACTTACTGTCGACGTTTCCACACAGTACAACAAACTATGGAGTATGTCTTAAATATTGGATATTTTAAACGGATGATTATTCAAGGATAAAATTTAACATTCCTATTACTTTCTTCCCGCTGTTGATTTTCTTGATCAACCATCTATTTCTAATATTAGCACTAATAGACAAATTCTAGTATGATCCTAATTTTGTTTATCAATATATACTTGATCTGGGTCGTTAGTTCAAATATTCATCTTTATTATTATTTATAAAATAAATAAATCATTAATAAACGCGAGGAGCTCCAAGTTTTGTACTCCTTAGTAAGCTTGTCTCACATGTAGTCTAAATTATCTGTCAACCTAAAATTGTATAAACTATGAAAAGTGTTTTCTATTTGTGAATTTCACGAAGAATGTCGATAAGTGATTTAAATTTTGTCCTATTTCTTTTTTAACGTATTCCTGTGTTATAACGGAACATTTTATGAAACTGGGAGTAAAAATTTCTTTTTAAAATATTATGTGAAAACCTAAAAATGTGTTTATTATGTAGATTCTAAAGCATCATAAAAGAAATTTATATTTGTAGAAATAAAAGAAAACAATTCTAGTTTTATTTTCAACTTTGGAAAAGAATATTAGTTTCTTGTCTAACAAAAGTTGAAAACTAAATATAATTTTATTTGCCAGTAGTAGCGATCTACATGTTAAGAAGCTGTTAATAATAGTTGTTAGGTATAATTGTTAAAGATATTTGATAGGTAACATTATAAAAAACTATCAAATACATTTTTTTTCGGAGTATCTAGACATCTAGACAATACACAGAAGGGAGCCTATTGTTGTCAAATATATCAAAAAGTTTCAATAGCTGACTCTAAATAAAATACTTAGGCCACTAACCTGGGAAGTTATCTAAACCCACCATGACCTAAAGAGGAGGTCAGTCATAATTGGACGGTGATAGCCTGAGGCTCTCCTCGTCGATTGACCAAGAGCATTGGTCAGCCATTATTGAAGAGACCAACAGCGATAGACAGAAGCTCTGCTCGTAGATTGACCAAGAGCATTGGTCAGTCATTATTGAAGAGACCAACAGCGATAGACAGAGGCTCTGCTCGTAGATTGACCAAGAGTATTGGTCAGTCATTATTGAAGAGACCAACAGCAATAGACAGAGGCTCTGCTTGTCGGTTGACCAAGAGAATTGGTCAGCATTACTGAAGAGACCAACAGCGATAGACGGAGGCTCTGCTTGTCGGTTGACCAAGAGCATTGGTCAGTCATTATTGAAGAGACCAACAGCAATAGACAGAGGCTCTGCTTGTCGGTTGACCAAGAGCATTGGTCAGTCATTATTGAAGAGACCAACAGGAATAGACAGAGGCTCTGCTTGTCGGTTGACCAAGAGCATTGGTCAGACATTACTGAAGAGACCAACAGCGATAGACGGAGGCTCTGCTTGTCGGTTGACCAAGAGCATTGGTCAGTCATTATTGAAGAGACCAACAGCAATAGACAGAGGCTCTGCTTGTCGGTTGACCAAGAGCATTGGTCAGTCATTATTGAAGAGACCAACAGGAATAGGCAGATGCTCTGCTTGTCGGTTGACCAAGAGCATTTGTCAGTCATTATTGAAGAGACCAACATGAATAGACAGAGGCTCTGCTTGTCGGTTGACCAAGAGTATTTGTCAGTCATTATTGAAGAGACCAACAGGAATAGACAGAGGCTCTGCTTGTCGGTTGACCAAGAGCATTGGTCAGACATTACTGAAGAGACCAACAGCGATAGACGGAGGCTCTGCTTGTCGGTTGACCAAGAGCATTGGTCAGTCATTATTGAAGAGACCAACAGCAATAGACAGAGGCTCTGCTTGTCGGTTGACCAAGAGCATTGGTCAGTCATTATTGAAGAGACCAACAGGAATAGGCAGATGCTCTGCTTGTCGGTTGACCAAGAGCATTTGTCAGTCATTATTGAAGAGACCAACATGAATAGACAGAGGCTCTGCTTGTCGGTTGACCAAGAGTATTTGTCAGTCATTATTGAAGAGACCAACAGCAATAGGCAGAGGCTCTGCTTGTCGGTTGACCAAGAGCATTGGTCAGCATTACTGAAGAGACCAACAGCGATAGACGGAGGCTCTGCTCGTCGGTTGACCAAGAGCATTGTTCAGTCATTATTGAAGAGACCAACAGTGACAGCCGGAGGCTCTGCTCGTCGGTTGACCAAAGAGCATTTCTCAGTCATTACTGAAGAGATCAACAGCGACAGGCGGAGGCTCTGCTCGTCGGTTGACCAAGAGCATTGCTCAGTCATTATTGAAGAGACCAACAGTGACAGCCGGAGGCTCTGCTCGTCGGTTGACCAAAGAGCATTGCTCAGTCATTACTGAAGAGATCAACAGCGACAGGCGGAGGCTCTGCTCGTCGGTTGACCAAGAGCATTGTTCAGTCATTATTGAAGAGACCAACAGTGACAGCCGGAGGCTCTGCTCGTCGGTTGACCAAAGAGCATTGCTCAGTCATTATTGAAGAGACCAACAGTGACAGCCGGAGGCTCTGCTCGTCGGTTGACCAAGAGCATTGCTCAGTCATTATTGAAGAGACCAACAGCAATAGACGGAGGCTCTGCTTGTCGGTTGACCAGAGCATTGGTCAGCATTACTGAAGAGACCAACAGCGATAGACGGAGTCTCTGCATGTCGGTTGACCAAGATAATTGGTCAGTCATTACTGAAGAGACCAACAGTGACAGCCGGAGGCTCTGCTCGTCGGTTGACCAAAGAGCATTGCTCAGTCATTACTGAAGAGACCAACAGTGACAGCCGGAGGCTCTGCTCGTCGGTTGACCAAGAGCATTGCTCAGTCATTATTGAAGAGACCAACAGCAATAGACGGAGTCTCTGCTTGTCGGTTGACCAAGAGCATTGGTCAGCATTACTGAAGAGACCAACAGCGATAGACGGAGGTTCTGCTTGTCGGTTGACCAAGAGCATTGGTCAGTCATTACTGAAGAGACCAACAGCGATAGACGGAGGCTCTGCTTGTCGGTTGACCAAGAGCATTGGTCAGCATTACTGAAGAGACCAACAGCAATAGACGGAGGCTCTGCTTGTCGGTTGACCAAGAGCATTGGTCAGTCATTACTGAAGAGACCAACAGCGATAGACGGAGGTTCTGCTTGTCGGTTGACCAAGAGCATTGGTCAGTCATTACTGAAGAGACCAACAGCGATAGACGGAGGCTCTGCTTGTCGGTTGACCAAGAGCATTGGTCAGTCATTACTGAAGAGACCAACAGCGATAGACGGAGGCTCTGCTTGTCGGTTGACCAAGAGCATTGGTCAGTCATTACTGAAGAGACCAACAGCGATAGACGGAGGCTCTGCTTGTCGGTTGACCAAGAGCATTGGTCAGTCATTACTGAAGAGACCAACAGCGATAGACGGAGGTTCTGCTTGTCGGTTGACCAAGAGCATTGGTCAGTCATTACTGAAGAGACCAACAGCGATAGACGGAGGCTCTGCTTGTCGGTTGACCAAGAGCATTGGTCAGTCATTACTGAAGAGACCAACAGCGATAGACGGAGGTTCTGCTTGTCGGTTGACCAAGAGCATTGGTCAGTCATTACTGAAGAGACCAACAGCGATAGACGGAGGCTCTGCTTGTCGGTTGACCAGAGCATTGGTCAGCATTACTGAAGAGACCAACAGCGACAGGCGGAGGCTCTGCTCGTCGGTTGACCAGAGCATTGGTCAGCATTACTGAAGAGACCAACAGCAATAGACGGAGGCTCTGCTTGTCGGTTGACCAAGAGCATTGGTCAGCATTACTGAAGAGACCAACAGCAATAGACGGAGGCTCTGCTTGTCGGTTGACCAGAGCATTGGTCAGCATTACTGAAGAGACCAACAGCGACAGGCGGAGGCTCTGCTCGTCGGTTGACCAAGAGCATTGGTCAGTCATTACTGAAGAGACCAACAGCGATAGACAGAGGCTCTGCTTGTCGGTTGACCAAGAGCATTGGTCAGCATTACTGAAGAGACCAACAGCGATAGACGGAGTCTCTGCATGTCGGTTGACCAAGATAATTGGTCAGTCATTACTGAAGAGACCAACAGTGACAGCCGGAGGCTCTGCTCGTCGGTTGACCAAAGAGCATTGCTCAGTCATTACTGAAGAGACCAACAGTGACAGGCGGAGGCTCTGCTCGTCGGTTGACCAAGAGCATTGCTCAGTCATTATTGAAGAGACCAACAGCAATAGACGGAGTCTCTGCTTGTCGGTTGACCAAGAGCATTGGTCAGCATTACTGAAGAGACCAACAGCGATAGACGGAGGCTCTGCTCGTCGGTTGAGCAAGATAATTGGTCAGTCATTACTGAAGAGACCAACAGTGACAGGCGGAGGCTCTGCTCGTCGGTTGACCAAGAGCATTGGTCAGCATTACTGAAGAGACCAACAGCGATAGACGGAGGCTCTGCTCGTCGGTTGACCAAGATCATTGGTCAGTCATTACTGAAGAGACCAACAGCGATAGACGGAGGCTCTGCTTGTCGGTTGACCAAGAGCATTGGTCAGCATTACTGAAGAGACCAACAGCGATAGACGGAGTCTCTGCTTGTCGGTTGACCAGAGCATTGGTCAGCATTACTGAAGAGACCAACAGCGACAGGCGGAGGCTCTGCTCGTCGGTTGACCAAGAGCATTGGTCAGTCATTACTGAAGAGACCAACAGCGATAGACGGAGGCTCTGCTTGTCGGTTGACCAAGAGCATTGATCAGTCATTACTGATGTAACCAATAGCGACAGGCGGAGGCTCTGCTCTTAGATTGACCAAGAGCATTGATCAGTCATTACTGAAGTAACCAATAGCGACAGGCGGAGGCTCTGCTCTTAGATTGACCAAGAGCATTGGTCAGAACTATCAACGGGATTCAGTAGAATCAGCTCTTTGGGAACATTACGTTAAAAAACACGGTAGCTGGTGTTTGAAGGAATAGAGGTGAGCAACCGACAGTGTATTCTTAAATGGAAGAGTTTAAAGAACGTAGACTCATTTGAATTTTAGAATATTTCACAATAATATTCAGCTTGCTCTATCTTGAGACTAATGGATATAAAGGAGATTAGATATCAATAATGTATTCTTTAGAATTATAAAAAAACTGAACAACTGACTGCTATATGTATTGAATTTAATAATAAATAGTGTTATCTGAAATAAATTACTTTCATATTAAAAAATGGTATAAATATTCATTTATAACAAAGTGAACAAATAAGACTCTTTAAAATTAAGTATTTAGAAATAATAAAACTCATTTCGAATTTTATTTTCAGATTTAGAACAAAATATTAGTTTATTATCTAACAAACGTCGAGACCTCAATATAATACTATTTTCTAATGATAAATAAATGATAAGATGCGGACAAATTTTACTCTTTTAAAATTATATGCGGATGCCTAAAAATGTGTTTACTATTTAGATTTCAGGACATATCTAAATTTGAATCAATGTCTATTTGGGTATGCCATGCGTAAATTATATGAATAAATCAAATTTGACACAAAGATACTTCAACTGTATCAATTTTTACAAATTTATTTGAAAGATATAACCTGTGGGGAGGTTCCACTTCTCATTCCATTTGCAATTTGAAGCAGATTTAGTATTTGATCGTTACTTTTCCAGCGTTATACCCTGGAGTCATTTTGTTATTGTCATAAAAATATGTGAATCCCTTTCTTTGTTGGAAACATCACTGCAAACCAGATTTCGTTTAACTTTTTACTTTCGAAATGAAGGCATATAATATGAAATTGACGTTACCAAACTAGATTAAAGAGTGAGCTAGTATGGTCAATGAGTCCATGACAGTTGTGTTTTCTAAGTTAAATTATTTTTCCAATAAGGTGCTGTTACATCAATAATTTTTTACGAGAATTATTTTTTTACGATCCCTCCCCGTTATTTTATCGTAGGATTATTTTATCACGATTTTTTTCAAGGTTTTGATGGCAAAGGTTTTGTTATAACATCTGTTACTACTAAAAAAGAATATGTTTCCCTCGAAAACCTAATAATGGTCAGAAGAGTTACTAAACTTTTTTAATTTTTTAAAGTTTTACAATCTTGTGTTTTTGTAGTCTTCAAGTGGTCAAAATTTAGAAGGAGAGGGTGGGATTTAGGTAAGTATTACGGTGTATTTGGAGAGCAGGTTCTTACGTTAAATCAAAGAAAAAAATACGATAATCAATAGTTTATTCCATATGTCTGTCTGTGTTTTTGAAAAAAAAAAGGAGAAAATTGTGGAAATGGATAAAATATTGAGTTCTGATTTCGTATATGCATCATTATTTTGTAATCTATTATCAGCATTCTAAAAAATTAAAATATCATTTTGTACATTTTCAAAATGGCCATCGTTAAAATATGTCAATGTTAAATATTTCGAATTTGAATTTACAACAAACTTACAAGAAACAAAATAATTTTATCTTTTAACGACAAACACAACGTATTTTTATTTTATCTTTTGGTCAAAGAATAATTGAGTTATAGATAAATAAATTAAAAATACAATTTCTTTGTAATTGACTATTATAACACCAGAATATTATGTTGTAATAAAAAATAATCTCATTTTTAAAACTGAACGACGAGTTTTTAAAATAGGAAGTATATTACATAAGCAGTAACACAATGTTAAAATGTAATGAAGCCTTGTAGCCAATAAATAATAATAATAGAAATATACATATATTTTATCCATAACTCTTTCTTGCGATCTACAGAAGAAAAATACCATTATGTTTGTCGTTTGACGAGTAAAATATTTATCTTTTGCTTAATTTTTATATATTTTTTTTACGTTAACTGTATTCAAGATATAAGAAAAGTTTAAATGTGCACCATTTGGAAAATATACAAAATAAAGTTTTGATTATTGTAATGTTGGTCAAGGGTACATACAAATTGTGTATACCAATGATGTATTCGATATCTCCTCTTTTTCATAATTAATCACACAAAATTAATTTAATTTTTAGAAATATATATATATATATATATATATATATATATATATATATATATATATATAACCAAAACAGAGAGGCGGTAGCGAGGCGTTTTTAGACTATATGTAATACATCCCAAGCCCGTCATTACAACAAATGTCTGCAGAATGTTCTGTGATCATGTAATATGTTTAATAATTACTGTTTCAATGTTAGTGATTTTATTTGGTTACTGTTTTTAATATTACATGGTGACCTGAACTAATATTATGGTCTTATGAATACTTGAAGATGCTGTCAATTGAAGTGAAACCTGTTGTTAGACGTCGTAAGAACTACTTAAATACCACATATGTATTTTGTGTCAAAACAATGTTTTAAAATATAATGTCTTGTTTATTGACAAGTTCAATAAATAGTCAAAATCAATCTATTTCAAAATAGTGGCCATAATAGTCGATTTTCTGCTCGAGTGGATCCATTTTTTTGTCCCATGTTAATCAAAGTTATTACGATATTTGAGTTGTAATTCACTTAAACATGTCTATTTAATAAAATAAAATAAAAACAGTTTCAATAGGTTTTTTTAAATGGTAAGAAATTTAATATTTAAGAAAAATCAATGTTATTAATGGAAAGAGCCAATATTAAATAAACAAACCAAAATAAAAGTGGTTTATAATTTTTTTTTTTGCAACTCTAGAACTGAAAATTAGTTTCTCTTCTAATAAATGTAGAGACCTCAAAAGTATTTTGTTTCCCAACGGGTAGCGATTTAATTGTTATGAAGCTGGCAAAGAGGTCTCCTTTTAAATGATATGGAAGACTAACGATGTTCCACACATATCCAAATTTGAATCAGTCTCTATTTGTGAAAATCCATTGCGTGTTTAAAAAAGAAAATTGATTTATGTTTTTCTTTTTGTTTGTAAAAATATGTCGAGAGGAATCAAATAAAAATTTCATTTAATTTCAAATCGAATTCGGCACGATGCGGCTTAGATGGTATCAACCTTTCTAAATTTATTTCAAACATATAACATGGGACGGTTCCACGTCTCATTCCATTTCCAATTTCAAGCAGATTTAGTATTTCATCGTTACTTCTCTCGCGTTATACCCTGGCTTCGTTCTGTTATTGTCATAGAAATATGTAAAAGTCTACCTCTGTTGGAAACGGAACATTGTGAGGGAGGGGAGATATATTAGTTATGAATTATAGTTTTAGGTAAATTTAATTTGACCAAGTACAGCGATTCATATTGTGTTAGTTTTCTGAGAGATGAGAGTTTTATTTGCTTCAAAGTTTATACAAGTAAGCTTCCATAGAAGCTGTCCCTGAGCAAGTAGCAAAAGCCATTGAGGAGTGTCACTAAATGATTACATTTTGATTCAAATCTCATAAGTGGTGGAAGTGAAAATGAGAGGGGGTGGAAAGTGATTGTCACGTCTTATTTCAAGAATAAGTGTTCTGATGAACAAATAACGTCAGATAATAAACAAATAAAAATAATAATAAGTGTACAAATAATGGGGGTGGTGACTCATTGAGTTATAGATTAGACCAAACAGCGTAGGTATTATTATTAGTGGAAATGAATTCTCACACAGTTTTAAGAATAGGTATACCGACGGTATTCTTAGTTAGACCTTTTGCTAATCCCAATAGTTTCACGGTGTCTTCCATTCTGGTAATAATATCGACTTCTAAAATTTATTTATGAAGAAAGCGATAATAGAATTAAAATTAATCAATCATTAATAACTATTTCACTTTTTCCTACTCCTAATTATTTTAGTACTCTTTTCTCAAGGAATTTCAGTTTGAAAGGATTTTATCCAAGCATGTGGTTACCAATAACTTAATAATGTTCCGGGTATAATAAGAGAAGTTTTTTGTTTAAATGAATCCTTTTATTTAAAAATTATTATTCTCTTTTAAGTTCCTTATCTTTAACACATTGTAAGCAAATGTTTGTTACAATAGAAATTTTATAGTCGGTAATTATTTATAAATCCCATACAGAGCTAGATCAATTTAAAATGTTATAAAACCAATGGAAGAGTATATTTTTCTTAAAAATAAAAATACGTTATTATTATTATTTTCAGAAATTAAATTTTTATTTATTATAAATAAATTGCATTTACTTTTTCTAATGATGAATCATAAAAGTTTAATTTCGGTAAGTTGTTAACCGTCGGTACTTCTGTGCTTTCTTCTGAATATTAATCTTTTCTATGTGTGATTCCAATGAGATTATTATTTTCCCTGATGACTTTTAATCTGGTCTCCGGATACTTTCTATGGTCAGTTTTTCATAAGCTGTCTTCTTCTCGTTGACTCCTTTGTAATTTTTACAAATTTTAAGACTTCTAATTTTTAGACTTATGATTTATAGTCACCCCCCCCGCCACTTGGTTCCTAGGTTGTCAATCCTAGGTTTCTGAAATATGATAATTGTTACCAGTTTATCTATGTTTAATTTTTAGTATTATAATTTCTTGTTGGCTATCATTTACCCTAACGGTTGAAACTTTCACTTTGAATCCATACGACCTACATTCTAACGGCTTTTAAGTAGTTTTCAGTAAACCAATACTTGATTTGAAGTTCTACGATGTTCCGTTACGAAGTTTCATTGTTTTTTTTTTAATTTTTCAATTAGTTTTTACACTTTTTTTATTCAAATTTGTTAATTTTTTTGTAATTGATTACAAACTTTGGCTCTTTCATGGCTCTCTGTATAGTATTTATTAGTTATATTACTATATACACAGTATTATATTATCTAATATCATTATTATTTTCCCAATGCAAATGACATTATTAATTAATTAAAATTACTTAATATGCTCTATAAATCTCTTATATTTAGTTATAACGTACTATACATATATTCATAATTTCTTACAGTTTTATTTAATTTAATACTGTAATCTTTGAGCATAAATCCCAGTTATTTACTATTATATGTGTAAAAACAGGGTTTTTATAGTCTGTTTCCTAACCACATGTCTTTTTAATGGCCTAGAAACCTTTCGTCGCTATCTCTTGTCAAACCCGACTAATTTACAAAATTTATAATTTGTTCAAATTGATGGACATTTTTATCCGTCTCGTTTTTCTGAAGAAATCAAACTTTTTATATTTTATGAAGCTTATTGAACGATTAAATTTTGTTCAAAATTACTTTTGGGATAAGACTGAAATAGGATTACGCCAACACATTTAAATAGTTTTAATAATTTTATAATAAAAGTTTGATGAAATAATATTATTTATGACTTTTTGAGCGCTCAGTTTGAATGCGACATCAGGTTTTACTTTCCTTTGTTATAAATAGTTTAGAGGTACAGTAGATAGGTTACGAATAAAAAAAATAATAATCGAGTTTTTCCGGTAAAATCTGTTTTAAGATCCTCTGAGTTTATAAAATGTCTAGTACTCTACAGCCCAATCAAGTGAACCGAGCTTTTTGCTATCTGGGGAAATTATTTAAGTATCTCAAGTAGTTTAAATAATTTTCTTCATAAAAATAAAATTTGAGATTACTAAAATTCAAAATTACGATAAACTAATGAGAAAACAAAAGGTATTAGCCATAAGGAATTCAGGAGAGGGAGTAAAAAGCAACATCAAAAGATCAAATTTCTCAAATTTGATATTTTAATAACGTTTGATTATTCAAACGAGTATTCATAATTACAAATAAAAACAAACCGATTTAGGAATAATGGGGGGGGGGTAGGATATAAGGTTTAGTCATCTTTGTAAGAGTTAATGACAAGCAAAACAGACTTTTCAATACCTTCCAACACCAATTTATCGCTCACAAGAAATAAATAAAATTACATTTATTTCATTAACACAATAAAAATAAATAGACGGAGATGATGACAATTATTTTTAGCAAGTTATTTTCTTGTTTTGTGAAGAAATGTGTGGGAAAAAAATTTTAAACCTTAAAATAAAATAATAAGAATTTCAACCCCAATAATAAAATAATTTAAATTTAATTGCAGTTGTTCTTATTGACTGATTTTGATGAGACATAAATTATTAGTATTTTATATGGCTAAGACTTTTATATCTGTTTGGAAAACCAAGAGATGCAAAAAATAACTAATTAGATATTTAACGTACAAAGTTAAATACCTAACGAATGGCCTAAGTACTGATGCATTAACTGTGGAACAACATTCTCTATTGATAATTTTATAGGATTATTAAGAGTGTTTTATTTTAAAATAACAGTACGAAAGCTATAATTGTTCCTTATTATATTTTTTTAAACAAATCTGTCAACAATTTCAAATATCGTTTTTCGTGCTATAAACAATTATCAAAGACACGCTGCCGCTGTTTGGTTAGCCTTAAACAAATCATGCACATGTAGTTACATAATTCAAAGAAAATATTCAGTGCATAACGCCATCCCAACTTCTGCTGACGCGTTTCGGAATAAATCCATTTTTTAAAAGCTGTTGCGTACTGCTTCGTCCCTTGAAGAAGTCGTCATATATAACCTAAGAAGACAAATGTGGCAATACTCAAACTAATTATATACGTTCTAGAATAAATGTAAATTGTCGTAATGAAATTTAAAAAAATAAAATAACATCTAATAAACAATAAAGACTTTTTAACTCATACAAAAAATAACTTCAATTACAAATAAGTAGATTGACGCCATATGGTGCTTAACCAATATATATATATATATATATATATATATATATATATACATGCATACCATACTTAAATATTTATTAATATCTATGATCTGGTTTGATCAAAACATGAGGCTTCTTCAGGCATTGCACGGAAATACATTATACACTCAAACTACATTTTAAACAATTTTACAATTTAAAAAATATTGTTCTAATAAAATTTATACACGTCAAAGAAATTTAAAATTTTAAAATTGGGTTGTGACATAACATTTCAATTCTTTTGCTACTAGTAGACTATCATATAAAAGTTATGTAAAGTTATTCAATGAAGTGATTACCCTCTACAGGAAATAATTCTTTATTTAAAAACAGCTAATATTTATTTGATTAAATTCATTCTTATTTATATTTACATATATTCAATATGAACTCCCATCGACTGATAGTTTATTATGTCCTCATATAAGTTATGTTTCAGTTTACAACAGACGCAGAGGTTGTGACCTCTGAAGCTCAGAACTTATGTTTACGAGAAGTTGTTTTCTCGTCCTATATAGCACACCGTGTTTACAAATTTACAAAATTTTCAGACTACAACAGCAAACATACATACATATATATATTTCTTAAAAGTTAATCAAGTTTACATTAGTTCAGGTTTTCATACAGTTTCAGAAAAGCGGTTTAAATCAATTAGAGAAACCATTTCAATGTGGATCCGAATAAAAGGAGAAGAAATAACTAGGACAAACACTGGTAGAGGGGCGGGGGACGGGAGGGATGCTGTGACGTAGTGAGGAGATGGTGGGGGAACGCTCCAACAGCATCCCCAGTCAGTCCAGAACAGACCTCGATGTTTGCATGATCTCCCGTCCCCGTATTGTAGGCCTATAAAGTGCTATCGCATAATGCCGGATGTATATACACTTTCATCTTCTCTTTATTCTTTCCGGTTCCATGTAAACGTCATCTGATGAGCTATGATGTCGTGAGAAGGGTTAGGTTAGAGTGAAGTGAAGTGATTGTAAACATGCTATGTGAGTGCTTCAATAACCGTTTTTAATTGCTTTTTAAAGGTAAGTTTGTCTTATGAATTTATAATTTTAATCACTATTGTTATATAAAATGTATTTAATTTTCTGAATTTATAATGTGACCTCGCTTTGCCTACACTTGTTTATTTTTGTTCAAGAAATTAACATACGTAAATTGACTTTAAAAAAAATTGAAGAAAAAAACATAATTATAAAAATAAACATAAATAAGAATTTAAAAATAAAAATAAAATATGGAACCAAATTTTGGATTATACAACATTAAAAAAATATTTTTGGGGCAATTAATAGATTTTAAGGGGAGAAACTGGTTAAATATAAAGTATTTTTAAAATTTTGTTTCTAAGAGAGTGCAATGTTTTGTAAATTGTCAGTCAGATAGTATATTATGGAGTTACATTCTACTACTAGTTTATCTTAATAATGGCAGTGGGTTGTACCCCAAAACTTCTGTTCGCTTCTCTCGTTTGTAACAATTTTATTGAAAAAAAATTGGACTTAAAATCTTAAAATATTTTGTAATGTTTATAATTTTGTCTATAGTCGATGAAATCGTTTAGGGAGAAGGGGTGCTCGAAATAAAGTTTTTGTCACAACTGAAGGTATTAACTGTGAATTATAACTGACTAGTGAGCAATAAGTGAGTCCAGTATTGCATTGCGGGTGGGGGGTTGTATAATGGACTACAGAACGGACATTGACCAGGATATGTCCGTATTTCACAGGAAGTTATAAATTATACCTGCAGATAACGGCTTATTAAAGACAGAGAGAAAATTTTTAAGTATAACCAAGTGCAAACATTCGTTATATAAGAAAGTAAAGGGAGATCTTTCTCATTCACAAGTTTACATTATAATTATTTGTGTTAGAAGCGTGTGGAACGTGCCAATCACATATATCTAATAACAAATATTTTAAAGACAACCATTGTTTTTTGTCAAATGTAATAATGTACTGCCATTGTATATCTATCATTTCTGATTTCTATAAATAGTTGTGTAATATTACTGCAATATAGAGGGTAAACATTGGGTAGAATTTTATTTTAAACCCATAAAGTCCGTTACTTTATAAAACATTTTTGAGCAAAATTATTTAACACCAAAAGATAATTTTCCAAATTTCTGCGGCTATTTTTTTTAAGCCTCTGTGAGCTAAATGAGTGGTTCTTAAAAATAACTTTATATCTCTATAGATTTAACATAAACAACCAAACCAATTTTATTTCCATTTGAAAAAACCTTGAAATAATATTATTAATAGTTTCAAATGTTCACAACGAACTAGTGTATATGTAATTACAAAGTTAACTACCTGTATTTCTAATTTATTTTAGTGACAACATGTTTTGACTAGTAACTCAAATAGTATCTTCAACTCAAATAGACATACATATGTACAGTATATTTTCGTAGATATTAAAACTTGTAGAACTTGTGTACTTCGTCTACAATTGGATCACGATCTACCGCTGCCTACAACATGAACATGTATATCTTCTACTGTTATTGATGTTATCTAAATCTCACCTAGGATACAGTGTTACGACAACATTCCTCCAGTCTTGATCTACATCCCCTGTAGTTCCTGCTAAATTAAGTTTAGATTTGTTTTTGTACATGTAATATTCAGGTAAGTCATAGTACTATTACAGTCTTCATGGCAAGTACCAGTCTTCTTAATTTGTTTATGTTACTAATGTTAAAGGTATTCATTTAATACCCACGTATATAGAGAGATAGTGCAGCTGTAATAAGACATATACACTATCTAGACATATACATATGGCTTCTAGTTGCAAACGAACTGAACAAAAGGACATAAAAAGAAACCTTCCAGTCACGTCATCGTTTCTGCAATTATCACCTAATTATATAATTTTCCTCAGGGGCTTATATAAAGTACAGCCGTAGGGATCCGGAGGGGCCGAAGCTGGAGGGACCTTTTGCAATTGATGTGATGTATATTTGTCTCCAGTAGGTCATGGAGTAATTATATCAAATCTCCCAATGAGACTTGCAACTTCTACAACTCATGCTATCTGCTTAGTTAATATGTCTTCAGTTATTGTATTTTCCATTAATCTATGTCTAAGTAATGATTAGAATTACTAAATTATTTCTCCGAACGTGACTAACAATCTTTGTAGTTTTTGCTAAATTTTTGTTAGTATTTCTTCTATTATTGTTGTTTCATGTAATGCCCAAATAGAACCAAGTTATTGCAGTAGTCCTTAGAACGTGACTTACAACCTCTGTGATTCCTGTCATGTTTACATACCTATTCTATTATTAGTGTTTTATCTTATGCCAAAGTAGAACTTACAGTTGCTAGAATAGTCCTCAGAACCTGATTTACAACCGCTGTATTTCCTGGTAAAGTTTTCGAATATCCCTCTTTATTATTGGTGTTTCATCTTATGGTCAAATAGAACTTAATGTTATTGCAGTAGTCCTTAGAACGTGACTTACAACCTCTGTAATTCCTGTCATGTTTATGCACCTATTCTATTATTGTTGACTTACAACCTGACCTATAATCTACAGTTGATATTTTGTTTTTATATTATTTTTTTATTAGTTTTCCATCTTATGCTATCCTACGTCTTATTCCGTTATTACAGCAGTCCTAATAACGAGACCCACAACATCTGACGTTCCTGATTTGTGTATAGTTCTGTTATTGGTCTTCCATCTTATGCTTAAATAGGGCCATAGATTTACTACAGTTCTATTGGACATTACAACCTTTATTGTTCTTCCTTTGTTTTTGTTAGTTTATATATCTTCTCTTATTGGTGTACCATCTAATACTTAAATAGGTATTAGAGTTACTACAGTTCTACGGACGTGACCTACACAACCTTCATAGTTCTTCCATTGTTTTTTTATTGTTTACAGATCTTCTTTTATTGGCGTTCCACCTTAAGTCAAGTAGTATATAGAATTACTACAACAGTCTTCCCAAAGTGATTCAGAATCACGATTATTACATCAATCCTCAGAACATGACCTACAACTCTGTAGTTTCATCGTTTTTATTTTAGTAGTTCTTCTGTTGTTTGTGTCAGTGGCCGCTCGTAGCGTATATATGTGAATCATAATTTATTTTTTGAAGAAACATTTCTTAAAGCCTATACTACGGGCGTGTATATTGGTGTGTATATGATTTGAAGATACTATAATGGTTATTAACCATATCATAGCTTTCACTAAAAGTAAAGAACAAATTTATTATATTAGCCTACTCCTATTTTTTTATTTTTGTTTTTGGTTTCGAAGTAATTTTTCTAATATCTACAAGATAAAACAATTTTTTTTAAACTAATAAATCGGTATAATACAATTAACCATACAAAATAATATATTCTGGTATTTTGTTTTTGTTCATTTGGAATTGTACACGTTAGTCTAAAAGTTGTAAAATGTAATAAGTTAGTTTTATATTGTCAGAGATGAAATGGCGAAAACAACAAACATATTAAGAGACCGATATTTTATTATTATTGTATTTTAAATAGAAAACATTTTAAATAAAATATTTTGGTTCGTCAGCCAACCATCCAATTTCCGGTCATGTTTTACGATATCAGTTGTAGGAAAGAAATAGTTACTGGAAATTACTTCAACTTTAGTCTGGTTTTATGCTTGTCTTCGGTCTATTATGTAACATGTGTTGAATAAGTTTTGATAATTCCAGGTTCAAATACTTTCTTGACAATTGAAGCGATATTATTCTTAGAACAATATAAAATCTAGATAGAACTCATAATTAACCATTACTGAGAACAAGGGCTATACCATGAAAGGTTACCAACAAGTATGATCATCCATAAGAAATAATGAAAGAAAAATATTATTTTCTCCTTTGAAACGGTTTTTGGCTTCTAGTTCGGCAAACGAGCTGAACAAAAGGACATAAAAAGAAACCTTCCAGTCGCGTCATCGATTCTGCAATTATCACCTAGTTATATAATTTTCCTCAGGGGCTTATATAAAGTACGGCCGTAGGAATCCGGAGGGACCGAAGCTGTAGCTACACCCTTTTCATGTAGTCTTTGGTTAGATCCCTCTCTTTAGTTTTTCAATCAGTTGTACTCTTGACCAACTCTTGCTTTATTTTCACACTGACGCTATTAGAGTATTCAAGAGCTAAAGAGGTTTTTATTTTATGTTCTTCTTGCGATGTTGACCGAGATGTTTTACGCCTTTAAGCAACAAGGAAAAACATTACAAAACAAGTCTGTTTCTAGGAATGTATCTGTATACAAATAAATTACCTGATTGACTCATCAACCATTAGCTAAAACTCCTTGTCCTAGAACGATAAAATCAAGGACTATATTCCTTCCACAAGCTATGAATCCACTAATAAAAGATTTAAAAAAATTTGATCCCTAAAGGGGTTAGGAGTTAGACATTAAAATGAGTTTTACGGATTTATAAAAATATCTTGGGCTTTTAGATTTGATTTTATCTTTGCTCCATAAAAATGCTTAAAACATAATCCGTAAGCACTATTTGCAACAGAACTAAAGCAAATTTCTTGACTGACTTATCAACGTCCAGCTCATACCTTTGGACCTAGAACAAGACATACTCCTTCCTTAACAAAATAATCTACTTAGTAAAGATTTATCAAAATTCATCCTTAAAAGTAGTTAAAAAGATTAAAATATTTTATTACGGATTCTTCAATATCTCTTAGGGATGGATGTAATGTGCACACTTAGTTTTTGTTTGTACATGTTATCCATTCAATTCCCTAAGCCCTATCATATATCCTGACTGATTCATCAATGTCCTGCCCCGAGCCTTTCCCTTAAAAATAATAATTTGTTTTATTATATTCGTTCCATAAAGTTAGAATCTACTAATAAGGGATTTTTTCGAAATTTAATCTCCAAGGGAGTCAATTTTTCCACAAATTTCTCAGTTACTCTCAGATATCGTTTTACTTAGGTTATCCATACAAATCCCAAAATGTAATTGCTATCATTAACTAGTTGTGTAACGCCGGGTATAACAGTTACAGTATAAACAGAGATCAGGTGTCATCAAACTACGGTAAAGAATGAAAGATGTGTGAAACAAACCAGGTGCCTCACCGAATGTAGCTATACTACCACTAAAATTTAAAACCATACTTGGTGTGATCCATCACACTTGTCTCACTCATGTTATAAATTCATATTTATACTTGAGCCTATCTTTCCTAGGATTCACTTGTGTTCATTGGTTGTGCCGGCAATGTTTACTATCTCCCTTAGCCACTCGAGTTCTAATATTATCCTCGCACTCTATACACATGGCCCTGCAAACACAGGCTAAGTGATTCCATCTCCTCTATTGTTTACCTGTACTTTTGGGTTAGAGATGTTTCACATATAAAATGTATCTCTCCGCTCTACACCTTTTGAAAGTGAATTTAACATCATCACAAAGGGAATATATTTTGTTTATAAATTGAAAAAAAATAACTGTTGCTTTAGCACTTTTTATATTATCGCTATTTGAGTGATAATCTCTTCTTAGTTTTTCAGCTTTAAATAATTTGTCCGTGAAGTCGTCTCACTTGAGACTGAGCTAAACTAGGCTGTGTTGTAATTCGATCAATTGTCATTTTGTCTTTAAGATTGTGTGTTTGTCAAATAACTACGACCAAACGCGTCTCAAATCGTTTTGATTTAGAAATAAAGTTCATTGTAAATAGACCGGACGATGTATCCAAAAGATTTTTTATTTTTATTTTCTGTTTTAAAATGGGAGGAACTAAAAACAGTTACTGGCTCTTAGGTTTGGGCATTGGTGCTCCGATTAGGATTATAGCCTGCCATTTATTTATTGTTTGATATAAACGAAAAACTATTACAGTTATTATCTTCTACGTACGCTCCAAATAACTAAATAAAATTTATTTGTAATGAGCAACATTTATGGAAAACTTCAATCTCTTAAAGAAAGAAAACCACTTTCCGTAATAAACACTTTATCCGTACATAATACATATAAGAGGACGTTTCAGTGACTATGTCATCCTCAGTTTTTATATACACTCAAACTTTCGGGACACTGAACTACATATACGAATTTCATAGGAGTTAAAAATTATAGGCGGCTGCCATTTTGAAAATCTGTTAAATAAGATATATTTTTTTTATTAACGTGTAAAAGTTACATTAAAATGCGTATACCAAATATAAATTCATTATTCTATGTATTTTTGTAAAAAAACAAAATGGCGGGGAGACTGAAAACTACGTAAGATAGGACTTCTTGTATATTTTGTCATACCCAATCAGTTTCTGAGTTTGGTAGAGTAATTTTAAGACAGTCTGTATATTCTTCAGTGTGAATTAGTATAAAATATGATCAGTATTAGCATTGTTTATGATTACTAGTTGGGCTGCCAGCCACCGAGGCCCACCAGTTATGTGGGTGGGTTCATTCTTTAATTTAGGTAGTCAGCATTCCAAGGTTTAATTATATACAAGAGTACAGTATAATTACTACCACTGTGATAACAACGAATTGCAATCATAATGGAAGTAGCGAGACACTCTACTTTTATTATTTTTCTCTGAGAATGGTTTTGGATTAATGTTGTTTTGTTTCAAGTAGAAACATTGGGTTTACAAGAGTGATTTATTCAATCTATTAAAACTTTCAACGTGCGAGATTTGGTGTTCACAGAATCACTAGTTCTACTTCCAAATGTATTCATTCTGACTCTTACATCGTAAGTTACAACACAAACAGATTTGTAACAAACAAATACATTTTCCTAACATATTTTGGTTAGTCAAAGAAAAAAAATCGAATAAATTAATCACACACAAAATCATATTTCAAATTCCATCTTATTGATTTACATTGACATATCAACTCGAATGACCCCCTCCCTATATATGGAAATAGTAGGGAAATATATTTATTATATTGAAGGCATTGAAAACAATCATATCAAGAATTATATGTGATGGTTCTATCGTGAACTGTACGATGAAACGCAGACGCAACGGAGCGGATCTTAAGCTTGTTTAATTTATTATTTTGAAGGCTTTACATCCACACGATGAATTGTATAGGATACTTTTGATTTGTACTGTAGGCTTAGGCGCTGGAATAGGTATTTCAGTAATCAGTTGAGTTTTTACAGAACTGACCGACTGGGCAAACGAGTTCCTGTTTTAACTCGACCATTTGGTATTTTGTTTGTGTTTGTTGTGCAGTAACGGCCAAATTCGTTTACTAAACTTTACCAAATTTAGGAATAAGGTTCTTCATAACGATGTTGAAGGATGTATGTGCAAGGTTTATTTATTAATTTCCCGCTCTAAAATGGCGCCGACTTAACACTTACTGCATGATTTCGAAGTTTGAACACTGGTGGTTCAACTAGAAATAAAGCACCCAGAAGTAATCAATACAATGGTGTGCGGACGAAGCATATCGAGAGGTGAAAAAAAAAAAACTTCTAACAAAAAAATTTAAATAATTTATGTTTTAAGATAAAATAAAGAATTATGATTAGGCATTCTGGCGGAAAATCAATAAGAGACAGAACCGTACTGGGATAGATCATGGCTAGGAGTGAAGGCTTTTAATAAAAGATTAGTTTTTTATAGTTCGTTTTCTACTACTGAATTAGGATTTTATTAGATAGACTAAAACTCCAACACAAGATCTCACAAAAATTACGTCCACTTAATCAAACGCGTTTCAACGACAAAGACTTCATCCTCAATGACACATGAGCTACAATAACTAAACTATAACTTAATTATATAATTTATATAATAATTATTATAACTTAACAGTTTTAGTTTAGTGTAGCTCATGTATCACTGAGGATAGCAACTTTGTCGTTGAAACGCGCTTAATTAAGTAAACCTAATTTTTGTGAGATTCTTATGTTCGAGTTTTAGTATATCAAATAGTGTCTCAAAATTCAAGTTCAATATTTATTTATAGGATTTCATTGTTTATCTTGACTTTTTTGTAGGAATATTAGGTAGGATGATCATGGAGTTTTGGTGTGTATTTCTTTAAAGAAATGAATGAGTTATGTTTTTACTGAGCGAATTTAACTTATTCATTGGGGTTGAAGACTAAACGCACAGGTGTGTTTCCTTGAGGAGGAGCGGTATCACAACAGATGTGCATGGGACAAGCTTTCTCCTCGAGATGACAGTTTCACAAACCTTCTATGTTGAATGCTGGATTGTGAAGGTTTTAAGACTATTGTGCATGATTACATTTCTAACATATAATCAGTGAGTCGTTTGAATGTTATGTTTTGGAAAGAGTCCAGCCTTTTCTTTCTGATTGTTGATAGCACTGAACACCAAGCTTCGGCAGCATACCGATTGGGGGGAAGTACATTTTATAAATGGACAGTCTAATTTTTAGTGGGAATGGGTTTTTGTTATTTAATGAAAGAGTAGTGTCTGTGGTGAGTTTCTTTACTTTATTTAAAATAGACTTAACATGAGGGGTAAAATGAAGGTTGTTGTGTCAAGTTACCAAGGTATCTGTCCTGTGATTTCCATGGTGTGGGTGACCTCTTGGGGCGACGTTGTGGACGTTGTTTGTATACTTTATTATTGTATTGTATGACTTCAGTTTAAAGTGATTCTCCACTTAGAAAGCCATGTCTCAATCGCTATCCAAACCATGTGGAGTTGCAGAAATCCATATGTACATAATGCATGTAGTTAATGTACAGAAGGTACAATAATCGACTAAAGACTGATCCAGCTTCTATTGGGCGAGGCGTGGTCAGATTACCTTCAACGGCAACCTGGAGCCATCTTTTGTTGAGATTTGAAACAACGTGAACATAATGTAGTGGAATTGGGCTGTGGAATAATTTTTACAAGGTTGAAGGGCCAAGAAAACTACGTATCTGAAATTGGATAAGGACAGTACAAAATCGGAACCAATGGTGAAGTTTCATTGACGCCAAGGCTCACCCAACGTTGTAACGCTAAGGAGACAGACGAACAAGTGTAAGGAAGAAGGGGTATTAGGAATAGGTTTTACCTATACCTAATTACTACTGGTTCATTAGGTAGAAAAAAACATGGATCAATAACAAATTCGGTGTTTCAGATTATTAATATTAATTTGATCTTTATTCCCTTATAGTTGTTACAATTGCTATAAGTCTTTAAATAATTCTGTCAGCTTGACATATTATATCCCTATATAATATTTAATCCTATAAATTAGAATTTAAAACATAATCTCTCTTAATCAGACCTTTAAATCCTCAATCCAGAGCAATGAAAAATTATTGAATTTAACAACAACTTTTGTTTTCTAAACACTGCTCACTTTTTCAACATACGCCGTGAATCCTCTATAAACTGCCAGTGAGTCCCTTTCGAAAGTACGTTTCTGGGCCACGTCTCTCTGGTGACCAGCAGCGTTTTATCGTCCTTGGAGACGTCTTGGATTCAACTGATCTTCTGGGTTGGTCTCTCTGCTGACCAGCAGCGTCTCTCTGTCCCGCCGCCGTCTCGGATGCCACCGATCGTCTTTCTAGGTCACTACTAGATTATACAGAGCTTCACTATCCATGTCATGCTAACGACCTGCGAGCTAAGCAGTTGCGACACTTTTTCAATTATTTCCCAACAACTATCACAAGTCTGATATTTAAGATTTAAGTGATGCCAATATTTGACTATTTATTGTCAATAAAATATTTTCTAAACTTATCAGTTTAATAATTTTTTAAGATCCGTAGGTAAAATCACGTACCCTTACAATTTCACACACGTGTCCGTCCGTCTATCAGTCTGTAAGTCGCAACCCGTCTAAACAGACAAAACGATAAGTCATATATTAAAAAAATTGCATTTATATTCTTTGAATAATATAGGGGGAAATGATAGCGGTAACAAACAAATTAACTTGGAGTTTTAAGAAGCAAAAACTAATAAATTGAAAAAAAAAATTTCGAAATATTATGTGTAGGTTATCAAATAAAACTAAAAGTTATTCTGATTACGAATATCTATATTTATTTGAAGAAGAAATTTTTATATAGGCGTTAAGCCTCTTAAAATATTGCGACTTTTAAAAAAATAACTGTCTCTATATGCCTTCGTAGCGATATATATATTTTATGCCTAGTCATGTGATTTTAGCACACGCTAGACACTTTTATTTAAACAGAGTTAGTGATATAAAATTATAATATCGTTGCAAATAACCAGATTCGAGTTAGCTTTGGTGTTTGTTTGTATTTGGCTTAACTTCCTAAAAGAAATTAAATTATGTGTTAAACAAACTTTCATACGCTGTTACTAGATCTAAATTTTGTTACAATTCCTGCTGTTTTTTTAAATAAACAACGTTTAATTCTCATGACTGAAATGACCAATAATCCTTGAACAGAATTTGTGGGAAGATGGGGAGCAATAACTTTTGCTTTTATAATTGGAGTCTACATTGTGACACAATTTTATCAAAATAATTATTGCTTATTATCAAAATATTAAATTTTTTTATATTTTGTGTAGTGGCTACTATGTTTCATATAATTATATCTTAATGTATCAACGACCTGTCACAAGCCATCTGCCTGAAGTTTCCGAATCATGTAATAAAGAAAAGAACAAAGTAACAAGACAGATTTAATTAAATTGAAATAATATTCTTATTCTGCAACATCATGACTTGGATAAAGCCTCAATACTGCTTTACAATTTAAATTTTGGTTTATAGAAGCTGCTACCTAATATTGAGTTTTATTAATTCGTTTTGCGTGTAGCTATATTAAATGAGAGTGTTTATAATAAAGGTATGCAAATTATTTCAAGAACTCTATACTATAATTCTGTCTTGTAGAATTTTATAAGGCTTGTAGTGTTGCGCAATCTAGTGAGCTGGTGCAGAACTAAAGGCATAGTCGTAAGATTTATTGCAAATTATTCTAAGAAATGTATGCGACAGTTCTGCTTTGTATTGTACGATGACGTACAATGCTGTTGGCAGACGACTAGATGTTGTCCATTTTTCACTCTGATCAATTCTTCTCAGAAAATGTACATTGTTCATATCATTTTAGTCTGGAAATGTCGTTTGTATTTACGAAATTATAAAAATGTTTGGAAATATGTTTCGTATCAAACTTTAGCATACTATTTATAACTCGAAACAGCCAGCTTATGTGTACATGCGTATCTGATATTACAAACGTCGTTATTATCCGCTGATTAAGAAAAAAAAATGATAAAAAAACACATTTTCTTCAATTTGGTTATAAGTAAAATTATAAAGTAGAAGGAAGACTCTAATACCTCCTTTTGGAATAATTCATATTTTAAAACCAAACAAGAATTTGTTGCAGGTCTACTTTAAGATCAGTAAAATATTTCCTAAAATCAATTTTCCGAATTAAAACAAAAATATTGTATAAGTGGATAATGTTGTATAAGACGTTTGTAATGATACATCCCCACTACCTCCAAGGAACACATTTAAATCATAGACGAAATTGCTTAGATCATAATTAGAGGAAGAGCGGATATCACGCCATATCTAAAGAACTGGTTGCTAGAATAATAACCATTTATAAAAATTGACGTGGAAAAAGTTGACTCACGGTAATATTTTGTTAAAATATCTTTCAGGTTTGGGTTAAAATAAGAGTATGCTTAAAAATTATGCAAAAAATCTATTAATCGGTTTATAGATACTGATTCCACGAGTTTTGTAAAGCAATAAAAAAGATTGATTGTGTTGAAAGGTACTGAAGATGGCACATATAATAAACACAAAACTCTAACTTTAAATTATTACAAAAACATTTTTTAACATTTAAAACGACACGATGATTCCCATGAATCATATGTAAATGATAAATTTTTGAAGTGAGTAAAAAATTTCCCTCACCCTACGGTACTACAGTCCACGATGAGCTTAGACGCACGCACGCACGCTACAAACATTAAATATATAATGAAAAAAGAAATACATTTATTTATTGAAAATACACATCTCTGTTTAGACGTTGGAAAGGTCAGACCAAATCCAAGACACGTAATTAACGACAGAAAGAAGTCGCAACAATCAATCCTTGATTGACACTCACACTTTGGATGTTCCATAAAATGACAATAACTTGAGTTAGTACTGGGAAAGTTTTCAACGTGGAATTACAGAAATGAACGATAAAAACTTCACTGATCATAACGAAATGACACCTTTCGTTAATGCTTGGAAAATAAGTATCTGTTAGAAAAGTTCAGGAGGATAGTGCTTAAAACTTAAAACGAGATAAAGTTTTACAGTTTCATCGTTAATGTCTAAGAGGAAATAGTTGCAACAGTTTAATTTTAAATTGGTAAAATCATGGTAATACATTTATTTTTGAGTAATACTATTAAACGAGAAATTCTTGTGTTTGCAAATTTTATCTTGAAAACGAGCCGAAAGATTTTATTGAAATGGGGTGAATAAACACCTACAGTTTTTAGGTGTGAGAAAGCGATTGAGCTAGGTGACTTTGGGAAACCCCATTTAGGGCGTTAAATAACCATACTATTAAACTACAAAATCGGGCCTTTTAAAGGCCAACAAAACTTTTCACAATTCAGTTATTTAGTATGTTATGGTATCTTTTTATTCTCCTACGTTATTTTTATTTACAATTTAAACAAGAATTTCTGGTTTATTGTAACAGTTTTATTACATGTAATACCAGTTTCGGTATTAATTAAACCACTTTTCATACAAATATATGTTATGAATGTTTTCTTATGTTTTGTTTTTTATGATTATTTGGATATACATGTTTATTGATTCATTTAATTTATATTCTCTTCATAGTAACCTTAAAAAGAAGTCACATACCGTAAAAATTTAAGAAAAACATTACATACCTATTATCGAAGACAGAATGTATAGGTCGAAAATCAATTATTTTATCTTTACACACGGCAGTTGGAGTGGCGGGTTACATATTGTTATTTTAGCAGAATTAATTACAGTGTGTTTAATCAGTATTTCTGTACGTTTTTATGTGTAATAAATGAAAATAAATCTTTTTTATGTTTTGTGTGTTTAAAGTTTTATATCCAGAATGACTAAAAGTTTGTTTAGTTTGATGTTGTTTCTTAATTCATTTATCTCTGATTATGTTTACTTTATTAATCTTGATGGTTTTGATTTAGTATTATATTTATTGGACATAACACAGTAAAATAAAATAAAAAGATTATGCTCTCTGCCTCCCTTTACAGTTCAGCCGTTTTATCTGTACAAGTTGAAACAAGAGCAGAGCACAAACTCCAGTCTAGCATCGGAGTGGACATATCGGAAATATGATATCGGCTAATATTGATAATTATTTTCTTCTATTTAGTTCGAAATCTAACTTTAGCAAAATATCACAAACTATAAATCATTAAGACTCTTATACAATACAAAAATAAGATGTGGGGAATCTTATGTTTTTATTCTTATGGTTTAGAAAGAGTACTAGTTATCCAGTTGAAATAAAACTCTTAAAAAAATGGAAAATAGTTTTGAGTCACTCGCACAGTTACGGCGGATTGATCTCCAGGTTTCAGAAGCAGATTAAAGATATGGGATAATTACGCTATTACAAGGGACATTATTTTAGAATATAAGCAAATATATAATATTACATTTTAGATGTTGAAAGGTTATGTTTTGAGATTTATATACTATCTTTATAACATAATAAAAAAGTTTAAAAAAAATATATATTAAAAAATACTGCAAATATGGATATGTTTTGAACATTAGTGAATAAATGTTTTGTAATATTGTTTTAAGCAAACAATACGTATGTTTGTTTAATAGAAACTGAGTGTTTATTACATTATAATCTGCAATATTAGCGGGATTCAAGATATGAAATAGGTGGCAATTAAATCCCTTATAACCCTAGTCCCGAGTTAATGGCGGGACTCATTGAGAAGATGGTAATTTCAATATCAAACCTTAATAAACTAATAGAGCAAGCAATTTATAGACTTCGTTATGAACGTAAGCTTCGAAGGATAATGGTATCATTAAATGGCAAAGCTTATAAATAAAGAATGAGCTTAATTTGTAAGAAGAAATAACGTCTTCAAATAACATAATTCTCACTACAAAACGTTTAATTTCTTTAAAACGAGTTTTTAAAAAATAGTCATCCATAGTGAATACTGTTAGAATTATCATTATATGAAATTGAGTAAATATTTCCTCTTACATAAAATGATATTATAAACCTGATATAGGATTCGCTTGTTGCAGTATTGTCAAAGCTATGAAATACAGAATAAAAATATATATAGCAATGAAGGTAAAGAAAGAACTGTTTTTAATATTGATGGTTGATGATTCACTGATTTGTGGTTCTAAAAATCTGGTTGAAAAATTTCGTTACACTTATTAGTGATTGGTTATACTAAAATGAAAAAGAGTGTTTTTTATCCCTCTCTTGAGCTGAGATATGATTCTTGGCAGTTTCACTTGTTAACGTCACCACCAAGGGAACTAGGTCACCCGACTAGTTTCCCACAATCTACACGGCAAAACCTGCCAACACTCAGCCAACACAACAAGCATCAATTCCCCGGCCTTAAACGGCTCTACATCGGCCAATCTCACAATACAAGACCCGCACTCGCTACTCGTCTCTGATTGACCGACAGCTCACGTCGAGCAATTAAAAGTCCACGGCCACAACAATGGCAATCCGCGACACAACTCCGAACCAACCTCACACACATCGCACGTCGAGATTGGTCGCTTCTCGGAAAACTTAACTCATTGTCTAGGAGTAAACCAATCCTAGGCAAGCTATGCTACAAGCTGGCAGAGCCAAAATTGTATAAGTGCTCATTTCCCAGGGACAAAATCAACACTTGTCAACCAGGAGACCAACAGAACACTTGTCAACCAGGAGACCAAATACGAACACATCACAGCTCTACACCTACACAACACTTCTCCTGACGCGAGACTAGCAGGGACCATCTCTCCCACAGCCTTCTTACGCAAGGCCAAGAGACCCCTCAACATCTAACACAACACACCACGAAGACAACTCGCAAACTCCACTACACACTTTTGCTGCCACCTGCCACATTCCAACATCATTAAACCCATACACGTTTTGGAATCATTTCTTTCAACACCTGACTCCTGCTCTCATTCCACTCAACAACGCCTCTTCAAGACTCGCCCCGTGGCCTCCCGTAAGGGAAATTAAACGGAGAAATCCGAGCAACGGCAGCACTTGCTTCACCCTAGTCGCCTCCTGAAAAGGAAATTGTAGGTGCTTTGGCGCCGGCGATGATGGGTGAACACCCATCATAGAGGCCAGATAATATCCTATCTCCCCTCACCTAACCTAAGTCCAACTGGTCCTTTTTAGGGCCAGCACACTCCTATTTTCCGTTATTATTTTATCAACATTCCTCGCACTAAGCACTCGAATCCTTCCCGAATCGCAAATCCTTACTCTTCCATAATTTACCAGTCACCTCCCAGCTCGGCTACCTCTACTTCAGGAACTACTTCACGTTCCCTACACCTCTTTTCATCTCCTCATAACCTGACCCTACGTCACACTCTTTGGTATGTTACGATACGATAATTAACACTTTTATAATAGTGATTTGATGAGTCAGATTAAATCAGTTTTATTTTATTTATGATATCGTGAATTAAATGCATGTGATTGTGATTCTTAAAGAATTCTTTCTATTACCTCTCTTAGCGTTATTTTTGATCTATTAGATTACTTTGATCATCCTGCATTTATTGTAGATTTTGTTTATTGATAATAATTCATATAAAAGAAAATTGTTCTGTAAGAGAACTAGATTTGGACTCGTTACAACACATATTGCCATTTTTAATTTGCGCAAACATTTTCTTATGAAATGTCAATGTCTAGCTTAAAGAGACATAATATGTATAGTTCTACCGTGTAGTTGTGTATTTTTATTACAGAATCACAATTACTTTTTAAAACTTTACTGGCGTCAGAGTGGTGAATCACGTAAATGACGAAAATCACCGTGAATGATTGGTAGTAATCATTATTTTAACTATTACCGCAAAATCACATTAAGGCGAATTACTTAAATAATTGATAAAGACGTTTAAAACTAAATTAACATCTTTGGCGATGGTTCTTTTAATTTCTAACAAATATAATATCTATTACTTTCTCAGATATAGAGAAAGTTAAGTGACGGGAAAAAAATCGATGTCAAGTTTTCTCTTAAATATTACTAAATATTGGATATTATTCTACTTATTTCTCCTCCACTTTATCAATTTAGTTTAATATAGTTAGAGTGTTTGTTAATTGATTAAACGAAAATTGTTAATAAAATACATACAAATTGTAAATAAATAAAAAACACACTGTGGGAAGGTTACATGACTGCGAATGACGCTTAGAATTTTCAAATACTATATTCATGGTTTATTTTTACTTTTTTTTTTAATCAACAACTGACAGTTTTGGTGACGATAAGTTTTGGTTTGTTATTTATTTAGATTTTGGGATGAGTGGGCGAGATATTTTTTGCAACTTTTGCACAGTTTATTATAGTGAAGAAAGAGAAAATCTGTGTTAGAGAGAAAATTGACTGCATTCTGTGACTTCATTTAATGGTTCTATAAAACTGATTAAGTGTAGTCCACATGTCAAGTACTCTCGTGTTCTTTAAATCCACTCTTGAAATTACGATTAGTTTGTCCAACGACACCTATTACAAATATTTCCATTTGAAAATACCAATTATTGTCCATAGTTTATAAAGATATTAATGTTAGTGATAATGTTAAACAATACCTTGAGAAGGGGTTTGATTTAAACTGTTCTATTTGAGGCTCTAAAACTAAGTAAATGTTCGTTGTTGTAAAGTGACAATAGGTACCTGGGTAGTAGAATTGTTTTCAGATGGTGAATAACTTTTGAGGTATCCAATAAAGGAAAGTAATGATATAGAACGAGTAGAACAAATTAAGTGTTTGGGTCTTATGTTGGATGTAAAGCTTAAATGAAAATTAGCCTTGAACTATTGTTAATCAATAGACAAATTATAGTTTCTGTGTTAATATCATCCAATGAAAACACTTAGAATGATTAATTTTAATCTAATTATTTCTAGAATAGAATATGGCATATTCTGCTGTACTTTACTTATACTAAAACCAGTAACTATTATTAGACAGAGTAATTAATGGAAAATCTCGACATGCAACAGTATTTATTCTTACTATAATTTAAACCGTTTAACATTGTTTCATTTATTTGTATTTAATTTTCTAATGAGGTACAAATAAATTTAATATTATACAAAATACATGTAAATTTACCTCAAGATTAAAAATAATATTAAGGGATTTATTTCAGGATTTTATATGTGGTTCCAAGACATGTCATTAAATACTAGCCAATGTAAAGATCACTAATAAATCAATGTGTGTTATCACAAGGGCTTTGAATGAATATTTATTTAGTAAATATAATATCGAAAGAAATATTTTATATTATAAAGAAATTTAGTATTAATGAAATAGGTACACATGTATATTGGCCTATTTATGTGTGCGTGTGTTTACAATATTTTTCTTTATATGTGTATATACGTATGTCAACATACTTAGGTAATTAGTTATGGTGTTCAGGAAGTCAATATTATAATTTTAATTAGTTTTATTGTAATACCTAATATAAGAAATATTTTATGTAAGCCATATACAGGCTAGGGACATAACTGTTGAGGGTAATTCCAACACAGGCCTAGATCTACAGTGATATTTATTTTCAACCGTTGGTTGATGATTTACCGATCTGTGATTTTCTTAAAGCGATTAATCCCCAACACTGCTATTCGTGATTGTTACATTAAACGTGTTAAACAGTGATTGTATAATTAGTTTGAGTTGAGATGTGATTCTCGTTATTTTCGCTGTTAGTTAGTTCTTTCTGATAACTAACACTTATCTAAAAGTCATTTTGGTGATTCAGGATTTAGTCGGTGTTATTTTGGAATCAATTATATGGTGAGTTGAATTAATATTGTGATTATGATTCTGGACGAGTTCTTTCTACTAACTCTCGCAGTGTTATTTTAGGTTTTTCTTGCATTTATTGTTATTTTATTTGTTAACACTATTTAATTACAAATTAAAAAACATCATGAAGTAACAATAATAGTAGGAAGTGGATATTCGTTTAATCCCGATAGGAAACATAGTATCATAATATTTTTATGGGTTATTCTCACATTTTGCTATCATTTGTGACATAACCCAGAATATGACAAACTTGAAAAGGCCAATAAACCTAAGACTATGTTGGAAAATTAAACTATTTACCTAAACAATTAACCCTGGACTAAAACTAAGCCTGAGTGGTCAAAATAACTAAGAATACATAGAACAAATCTGGTTGTAGGAGTTTTCACTTGATAACGACAATTGAGCAATACTCCCAAAACGTCATGTATTATATTCGCTTTAATTTCTAAACAATTTATTTAATAATGTGATTAATCCATCATTATCCAATAACTTTAAAACAGAATGTGTTGTTAATTGCAATTTTGGGAAACAAAGATTATCATAAATGCAAAGAATGAAAAGACATTTATTACATCACTACGTGTATGTGATTTTCTATCATGAAATTAAACTCACTTGTTGACAATTTTTGAAGGGTGATAGGTTGGTAGGAATTATTACTTTCAACGTTACTGTAAAATCACTACTATTTTCACGCCAAGGAGACTGAAAATATTACTTTGGGGAAATACGCTAATATGTACCACTTATGGGCGAGTTCAATTTTCCAAAGAACAATAAAGCGAAAACAAATGTTTTTAAACATAGTATTAGAGTATTATATGAAAGTAATAAATCACAGAAGAACTAATCCCATATCCATAATATATATTTTTTAAATTTACATATCCTAAATTGTAACATCTATACATGTACTTGTGTCTCTAAATCGTATCAACCTCCTAAATTGTTTTATAAACATTTGTTAACATATACAATTAAATAAAAATACAAATTCGTATAGAAATATAACATTTACGATTTATTAATTTAACTTTAAAGTGTAAATCAACCAAAATTGAAAAAAATAAAATACAAGTAACTTATTTTCTAATGAAATCAACAGTTACCTAAGAAGTAAAATAGGGGAAATGATACTGTTTTTTGTGTAGATTTAATATCCTTCATATCCTTCATGATACCAACCGCGATATTTAATTAGCCCTCTAACGGACGTTTCAAGAACTACTCCATCTTTGACACTCCGACAGTAAAGGAAGTGATCAGGAGTAGAGTACGTAACGTTGTTTTTCAATTACAAAATGAACAAGTGAATCTCAGTGTTTGGTTAGGGTGTTTATATTTTCATATATGTACAACAGCCATACAATGCAAGTAAACGTGACTATTACTAGCTTGTAGTGATTAACGATTAGATAATAAAACATATGAAAATGATTTATCCTAACCTTAGGAAATACGTAGTTTGTTGAAGATGGCACTATTGCCTAAATAGTACCGCAACTATTTTACCACTTAAATCTACTTCATCACAAGACGATGATGGTAAAGTGATATTGTTTTACATAAATTAATTGTTAAAATCTGTTTTCGAAATTTCTTTACTCGGAGATATAACAAAGACGTTAGAGAAAAGGCGAAATCAATACGTGGCAGGGGAAGTTCTAACAAACATTCCATACAAAACCCTATTGCAGAAGAAAGAAGCAATAAAAAGAAGACTTTAAAAGAAAAACAAATGTGGGAAAATAGGCAAATAAAGTTGGACAATCCAACTATTAGCAAAGGAAAAATGGATTTTTAAAAGGAAAACAAGCAAAAAACGGAGATTATTGATTCTTGGATTAGAATTTATGAAACAATCAAACATGAGATCATGGTCCAGTGCCTTAAGGACCATAGGAGAGTCTGGGATCTCTCACGTAATATTATTATGATAGCAGGAATGCAGGAATAAACACTTGAGACAGTTCTGACTGATAGTAATGTTGGAAGATTGTGCTTAGACATAGTTGTCAGCGTCTACCAAATAGATAATCTCGAATTCCACCAGTCTTTCAATCTTCCAGTCTGTTTGAATGGTTACAGAATACAGGAGGTTTTCTGTCATTGACACATTGGTTATTATTTGAACAGACTAATTTTGTTTAATTGATAGTGGTAATTCTATTAAGACGTAAAACAGGGTTTCTATGAGAAAAGAGATACCTGTTTTAAATAAAATCTGTTTCGTGACTTGCAAGTCATATCTTAAAATGCTCATTGCTTCATATTTCAAGTTTTAATTCATTTCAATAATCCAAGATTGAATGTTAGTAATTGACAATGACTGAATTAATTTCGAAGCACAAATGTGGTAAATTATTACGTAACGGTGAAAAACAGAATGTGAAATTTGTTCAACTCTTTAAAAGAAAAAAAAATCCTGGATTTTCCGTGCGCAGTATTTTTTCAATCGTTACTAAAAATACCAAATTAGGTTTAGCTACTATTTTTCAGATATTAAAGCAATTTAATTAAAAGGGAAACAATTGACCCCCGAGTGAAAAGATGCAAAATTAAATATTGTTGATAAAGTTGGCAACTTTGAAAAAAAAAACGCAATGAGATTAAAGGTTCAAGATTTGTACAGAAGAAATGAAATGACCATGTTCAATAAAATATTACTCGCCATTAATTCAGATAATGATTTACTCAATGTTTATTCTCTAACTCTCACAGACTACTAAAAGCTCTAAAATTAAAGTTTGCTTTCAGGGAAGTAACAATTTTTAATAGAAATAAATGCCAATATTAAATGGCGCAATGACTTCTAAGTAAAATGAGACAGTTTCGAAAAGGAAAACTTAAAATTGATTATTTGGTTGAAATATGGGTAAATGCCGGGCATGCCGAGAAAAATGTTTGGTTGAAACCGATGTGAAATTGTACAAGATGCCTTTTTAAGAGTATTCAATACCGGGTTAAAATCCTACCTGTAAAGATGAGACTAATCGTAGACCATATGGAAATTGATTTGTGTTTTCTATCAAGTGGTTTATAGGTTTTTAGTGAAAACCCAGCCTTGAATATCATATGGCGATGATGGGTAGGCGGTTATTGAGCCAAAGAGTGTTATTGTTCTGGACAATGACGCCCAAGTTTAAAATATCCCCATTCGTTCTAAAAGAAAATCGAAAATAATTGAGTGGTTGCAAAGTAAAAATGTTTCTTCTGCTAGTAGTATAAAGATTCAACTTTTAGATTTAGTATCAAATATTTAAAAAATGACTACAATAAATACAGTGTTTAAGAAATAGCTAAAATGAATGATTTTACAGAGTTCCGTTTACCTCATTATAATTTTAATCTAAAGCCGATAGAATTAGCGTAGTCTCACGTTATTAGCATAGAATAATGAAATATTTTAGTTAAACGAAGTACGTAAACTTTTAGAAAAAATATTTCGAGAGTAACGATGGAGATATGGAAAAACATTATAGAACATAACCAAAAGAAAGAAAACATAGATGTGTAATTCGTATTACCAATGCAAGGAATATTTGAACCTCATAGTTTACCTCTATGATAATTCTACCAGTGATGACTCTTTTTCAGACACCTACTTCGGACAAAGTCCTATGTGGTGCAGAAGCGCTGTAAGGTAAATAAATGTATTCTTTTTATTGTGTTTAAACATTATTATGCAATATAAATACAAATTTCTAGCAGAATATTTTCCAATAAAAATAAAACTTTCAATACAGTATTGGAAAAATTAAGAATTATTGATTTTTAAAAGGATAAAATACAATTTAAAATAGATTAAAGTGTGATAAAATATAATTTATAAAAATATTTCAGGTTGCAAGTATGTATTGTTTACAACGTAAAATGGAAAACAATTAGCAACTAATTGTGTCTCCCCCTAAATTTAAATGTCCAGTACACATCGAAAGTGCGTTTGTTGCTATCAGATTATGCGAGCAACAATAAGGTTGGTACAATTAAAACAGTGATACAATTTATGCGCACTTCCCCTACATATTACTGACTATCTCCTCTAATAACTGGCCATAGGCTTTAGGTGAAACACACCCACTAATGGTAGTTTTTGTACCACAATTACAATGTATATCTGTACTCTTTATATCCTTAATGGTTTTTAACTTTTCGCAATGCTGTAACAGGCGAAACCCAGATCAAATGTATAATAAAATGATGTAGATAGTACAAGTGTTTTTCTTTTATTTACTTAATTTGTATTTCCGCCAAGTAGCAACTAATGTTTTCGTAAATTATCCTATCTGTAATTACAGTATCCGGTGTAGGTTACGTGCTATTGTCGAGCGAAACGTGATGAGTAAACGAGGTAAAAGGTCAAGTTGGAAACGAGGGCAGCGATAGGAAGCGTTAGTGAACTAACTAGGAGGCATTCGAAACAACCAAAGTTAGTTTAATGGCAAGATAACCTTGAGACATGTTTTCCAAGTTAATGATATTCTCTAAAGTTAAAAGCACCCTCGACCGTAGTTTTGTATTAAGTCGCTAAATTAAGCCATTGGAAAATTGCAACTTTACAGCGCTGGGATAGAATGTACACTGACACTATTATATGAAAATATCTCCAGTTCTACAGATATGTTAATTTTATAGAACATAGAATAATACAGGAGTATAATTAGACTGGTTATACGGATATATTTTTCAGTAGAAATGAAAAAAAAATCGAGAATGCTAGCGTGAACTATCTGTTCAAGTGTCGAAAGTTATGGAATATTGAGTTTTATTAATAAAATGCTTAGGTTAGGAGTTTTTTTTCTTTCTGAGGTTTCCCTCTTTTAAATAGTTTGAAATGAGTAACATTTGTAAAAACTTCAATCACCAAATGAACACAATTTTCAACAACAAACATTTTATATAAAATAGTATGAATTTTCGATGATTAAAACACCATCTTTAGTTGTTACATGCTCCCAAACCTTTTGTCACGCTAAGCGACAAAAAGCAAGGTCAATAATACTATCTGCACGAAGCATTCGTTTTATCACTGTTACATATACGATGTTCATACATGTAACAACTGAAAATAATGTCTTAATCATTGACCAATCTTGTTTTAAATAAAATATTTGTTATGGAAAATTGTCTTTTCTTTCATTTGAACATTTTCCATGTATTTCATACACCAGAAAACTAAGGTTATAGATCGAAGCGCGGCGCAATAGCGTCTACTCAATCGTCAAAACATTCATTGTCTTCACAACGATGAACAAAAAAACTTAAGATATTTATAAACAGTTTTCCCTTACTTGAAATTGTTTAAAGACAATTTTTAGTTCAATACGTTTGTAATTTTGATCTTCCATAATTGATTTCGTGTATTATAATCGCGCTCTTCCTCGGTGATATTTTCTCCTTCCTTCCCTTCAATAATAATTGCTTTTAATAATCCTTAATTCTTGATGTAAGTCCAAATTAAATTGTTCATTATTTTTTAAACTTTGAATTAATTGTTTTCTTTCTATTATTGTTTTAATACTTTCCAGCTTTAAATGATTTTAATTTATTTTCTTCTCTCTTGTATTCCAAGCCTCGCTACTATACTCCAAAGACACACGTGGGAAAGAACTCCGAAGTATCTTAGCTGGATTTACATCTTTTTTCACGTAATTTTGGTTTAGATCTCTCTTACATCTTTCCTTTCGGTCACTCTTGGCCAACTCTTGTTCTTTATTTGAGTGTTTATTTTATACTCTTTTCTTACTTTTTTTAATCTAAGGCAATGTTCCCGAGAGGTTTTTGCCTTTAAACAACAACAAAACTGTCCAACATAGGTTGCCTACTTTAACCTTGTTTATTTTTCAGTTATGAAATTAATAGATAGAAAGAAATATGTATATAAGTGGTTACATTTTACATACCCAGCACAAGAAGTATAGGGTAAGTTTGGTAATGCCAAAAAATCTCGACACCCGATTTTTAACTCATCTTCACTTTTTATGGCCTCAGGAAACGTGATTTTCGATTTTCCGTCCTTCTATCGCTATTGTCCTTGTTTTGTTTTCTGTACATAAGCACGATATCGGCCACAAAAATAAATATTGGAACTTTAATTGTGGAATAGTGCGCTCATTTAGGACCCTATTGGTATTCAGAAAAATCGAATTGTAAATAGAAATATTTAATTAGATAAAAATTTGTATATTTCAATTCTGCAGATAACGGTACAAACTGCTTCATCTATACGATGACAAATAGCACAGTTATTGTAAAAAATGTAATTTGAAAACCTAACCTCCCAATTAAATGTGATATTTGTAAAGTTACAAGATCCTGCAAAGCCGAGTCACAGACAAGGGCGTATCAAGGTGCCTTCATACACGTACACCTTCAACGTTGGTAGGGCCGAGAGACCTACACGAGCGAAGCAAGTGGAGACTTTATAATATACAAAACCCGTTAGAGACTAGCAGACGTCAAGAAATTAGTGATATAGGGTCGTTGCAGTTACGAGGTTTAGAAAACTTATGTAACAAATGTTTTCAATAAACTCCCCCTACTACATAGGTCCAAGAAACCAACTTTTAAGCATTACATTTAAAAGGATCTGCTTGTATCACATTGTATAATGGAGGATACCGTAATGGTCCTTATCAACATTTTTATTCTATTTTGTTATTTATTATAATGGTTGTACATTTGTAACTTCATGGATAATTTTCTTAATTAAGAAAATCGGCAATCTGTTTAAAAATCGAGATTTATTAGATCTAATATGGTTGTAAAAATTCAACTTACATTATAGATCTTACTTAACATAAATTTGTATTCGCTAATTAGTGAGATGAGGATTATTTCTGGATTAATTGTTATTTTTTTACTCTGATTTCTGATAATTCAAATTACATTTTAAAGCCTAAGCTTTAATAAATGATAAAAAATGTGAGTATATTGTACCTAAATTTATTATGCAATTACAACAAAACCGTCAATTTCCTCATTAGTAAACTGTATGTCTAAGTGAACAATTTCGACGTAAGTAACGGCTATTTGTACATCTGATTCTGTAGGTTTATAATTCAAGAATCAATGATGCAATTTTCTTACTCATAAAGAAAAGGTTAGGTTTTAGTAGTATACTATGTTTGATTCAAACTGGTTTTATAGATCCGACGTTACATCAATGTCTGCAAAGATAATATGAAAACCAAATTTTTAACGACAGCATATATTTTTACCGTGACAAATATGGTGGGATTTAAATACTAATTGGAACTAAATACATTTTAGAAAACCGTGCAATAGTTTCGAAGATGTAACCATTTATTGCTGTTGCAGATTTTCTGACACATTTTAATCATTTTTTTTAAATATCTTCAGATACGACATTTTTATTGTCAGTGATAAATTACATATTATGTAATTAATATGATTAATATTAATTAAGTAATATGTATGATAAATCAACTTTAATTGAAATTGAAGACATATTATCTTAAAAATCGGTGCAGTTGTCCCCAATTAACAATTTAACAATATTTTGCAGGAATTTAGTAATATTTTACATCTTTTTTTCCCTATATTTTTTAACATTTCAGTGACAACAGACATTTTATCAAGAAAAAGTCGAAAAAAAAAATTAAAAGGTTATTTAGAATTATTAAAATTCAAATTAGGTGGTTTAAGTTTTAAGGCCGCCGTATAGTAATTTGATTGATGGGATTACCGTCAACCCATAGCGTTAATCTACAGAGCTTATGCTTCTCACATGGACACGCGGCATGTTCAGCGGTAATCTCTATTTGCTGGCCCCAAATGGTCAGACTAATGTATATATGAGAACACTCAGAAAAAATACCATTCTACAAGGTGTTTCAAAAAGGGCTTTACAACTTAGTAAATTAATATAAATTTTTTCAGACTACTTACCGAGCTTTTTTTGGTGTCATTTTTTAGTAAAAAAGATCAAATTTTGATTCACGCAGTGAATAGTACCGAATAGCAACACAACAAGCGCTAGTGGAAGTTGTAACAAAGATGGCTGCCTTCACTGGTCTTTAGCACGCTCGCTGTGGGTTTCATTTTGAAGAATCAAATTCTGCGACAATTGTTCATTGGGGAATTTTCCTACCGAGTATGGCTAAGATCCTTCCAATAGGCCTACCATTTATGAGTGACATAAGATTGTACCTCATAACGTACAAATTACCAATGGTGTATGAACTAAAAGACACTGCTAGGGTTGCCTTTTTTTGTCGAAATGTTACATCGATTGCAGATCTGACACCTCTCGACTTTTACTTCTGGGGATGTATCAAGGTTAACGTTTATAAACCACCCGTACTGGCTTCTCCCGCTGAGTTTAGAGCAAGAATATATGTCCCAGTTGAAGAAGTTCCGTATGATGCTGCTGCTAGTTTGGCAAGAAATCGACTTCAGATGGGATGTCTGTAAAACGACCGATGAAACTTGCATTGAACCTAACTAAACTTTCGGTAAAAAACATGATGTATTTTGGTACGAAATTACACCAAAACTAGTTCTGTAAAGTAGTCTGAATAACTTTTTATAAATATATGAAGTAGTAAAATCATTTTTGAAGCCCCTGTATTATGTATTCTTATTTTCTCTTCTCTGCTTCACCTAACGTAATTAGTAAAAGAAAACACTTATTTTTGTTTTAATATTAGTAAGTTTAATTCACTATAATGTCCTGTACTTGATCAATCTAGTAAAAAGCTCAAATTAAATATTGATTCTATATACGCTATTCTAAACTTTACACACTAAATAATGCAAGTTGTGTGTACCATGAAGGCGAAGTCGAAGATAAATTATGAATATGCTCACAAAAAATAGATTTAAAGCTAGTTCGTAAATACGAGTCCCTCGACATTGGCGCTTTGAGCTATTTGTGTGTTGTTATCTTTTGTAAGGGCAGAAGTGGCGGAAGCTTCTTTCTACTAAACAAACTCATATTAAACCTCTAAAAGTCTCCCCCTCCATTGCTAACTTTCAAACAGAAATTCGGTTCACTTCCCTTTATGTAATAATTTAAAGTAAGTATGGTAATGAAACATATATTTAACTTCCACTTTTGATTAAGCTTTACGTTTCATGACCTGTTAACGTTTCTTTCTAATTATTGTTTCCGTCTGTCTTTGTCTAGATTGAGAATAGAATCTTATTAGAAATATTCTGATATGAGGCACGTGAAGTCAAGTGTCATTAATTTTTCTTCAATTATTATTTTCTTTTACTTGCTATTAAGTACATTTCTTGTGGTACAATAAGTATGTTTGATCGAAATCAATGCACCCAATTAAAAAAAAAATGTCGTTTTTATTATTGGTGTTATAAGTACCTCTTTACAAAAAGTTAAACATCTTTAACAACCCTTTTGCAATTTTACGATACAGTTCGTCACATTTATAGAGTATAAAAATAGCCGCACGGGGACGCTTTTTACCTCCCCCCTCTTCAAGATGGCGAACCTACAACGGTTGTACATCTGTTTTTGATAAAGTAAAAACAATATTAAAGTATTTGTTTATATATATGTAAGTGTTTAATTTACTAAAAAACAACAGCGTCATTAAGTTAAAAGCAGTCATATATTTTTTTAATGTTTAAAAGATTTCTTCCAAATCACACACTACGGGAAAATACAAATGTAGGGCTTCTACGTGTGAGCAATATTTTGGTTTAAGGGCGAAAACACTCCTTAAAAATGTTTTTAGCTAAATAGGTTCCACCGCTTGGGCTCCAGATGTGACTAAGGACAGACAGCGGTATTTTTAGTCATATGTTTTAGTGAAGAACCTAAAATATATAACGCAAATAATCCTTATTTCATTAAGTGTTAATTAACTGTCCCTGGATGAACTAATTGCTAAACGAATCCAAAATGATAAATTATAAACCCGTTTGTGAAAGACGGAGGTAATAAACTGAGAATGTCCCTTGATAGTGTATTTTGTGAAGTGTTGAATAATTCAAACATTTAAATAAAGTTTGTGAGAATAATCCCGGGTCTCTTATGTCGGCCCAGCATTTACATAAGCTGCTGTCTGCCAACCTAACAGTGGCAGGCTAATACCAACATTCTTTAACGAAAATTGTACTAAAAACACAGGTTATAAATAAAATACATAATTAAAGCAGAGTGACTGCAAGTTAGGGTGAGAATATAGGATTAGATTTATTAGTCGTAAAACAAATCATCTGTAAAGTCGTTAATAGTAGATAGAATATTTGTGATGAAATTATTGCTAACAATGAAACTGTAGATTAGTTTATTTGTTTCCAAAGAGAATTGAGATTATTACATTTCCTGCCATTTGTATTTATAAAACTTTGAATTCTTTAAAAGCTTTAAAGTACACAAACACTCAAAAAATTCAATTATCAAATGAAGAAATACGAATTTATAAAACGAAAACTTTATTTCCAACAACTGAACTAATAAATTATCAAAAACATTGCGCAAACATTCTTTCTCACACATCCCAAAAGAAAACTATTCGTCACCAAAAATGTTATTTTGTAAGTGTCACTAAAAAAGTGAAAATGACTAAGAACGCCGTTTTAAAATATAATATTTTAATACTGGGTTATTGAAAAAGAAGTATATACTTTCATATGTCTATAAAATATATTATTTAAATTCGTCATATTCGGTAGCAATGGGTAGCAAAGAACTTGTTTTAATTCCAACGGCTGATTGTAGTTAAGAATGAAGTCAGCTGATTTTATTCTTTTACCAACAAAATAGCCAATAAGTCTTTTTATGTGTTTGAGTTTGAAAAACCCTAACTGTTACTCTCGTACAACGTCATTTCAGGACTCGTTATCATAAAGATCTTCAATCTAGGAAGTCAATCTACGACTGGTACAAGAATACAAGCTGTTTGTGTAAGGGAAAAAGTAGGGCAGCAACGTCTGCAAATCAAGTTGAACAGATTTTACTATATCTCTTACGTTGACCGCAAAAATCAATGACTAAGTTGAGTTTGAAACTTCAAATATCGCAGCCCACAGTTTGGAGAGTTACGAGAAAATAGTTTTAAATGATTCCCTACGAGCTTCAACTATTAAAAAATGTAAGTGATGACGATAAAGTTAAATGTTTTAATCATAACTCGATTACGTTGTAACCACATTGAACATCTATAATATTTTAAACAAAATTTTAAAATGTGTTCTTTCCAGCTGTGTAAATCCTGTTATTCTGTTAAGTATATCTTTGATTTTACAGCCAACTAAGTGTCTACTTCTTTTCGAATAATCCTGTTTACTTAAATAGGGTCTATACTTGCTTCACTTGTTATGTAAACCCGTCCTCATCGTATATATGTATACTAAATATTAATTTATGTTTTAAATACGGTCGTTTATTTTTATTTCTCGCCAATTATTCCTGAACCGTAATATTTATTTGCTTACGATAAATCTTGTACACGGATTTGGCTAATTTATCTTCGCATCTTTCTATTATTTCAATGATCAAAGAGTCGATTTTTGCGAATTTCGTCTTTTATACTCCATGGATGATGATTTAGTTTTTTATCGTTACCTCTCGAACCGGTATTTTGAAAGATGGCGGTTCATAAATTGGGGCTGAAATAGCAGCGGCACATGAAACTGATTATCTGGTTGATATCCAACCATTAAGTGTCCTTCTTCACTTTGGGGTTAGTTCAAACTTTTGTTTTAGATATTATTATTTTCTCAGACGTTCTTAACATGAAAAGAGTAATGCGATTGGTCAATACATCGTTGTCGATTTTTTGCGGAAATTCTCATTTCAAGTTTCCTTGAGATGAAAACAGAGTTTAAACATATATATATATATATATATATGTATATATATATATATATATATATATATATATATATATATATATATATATATATATATATATATATGCTTTCTGTCGTCTTACAGTTCTCTGAAGATAAAAAGAGTTGATACGTGGGCATATTTTGATAATATCTCAAACGGTTTTTATTATTTAAAGAGTAAAAATTTGGGCTCTGTTTTAATAAATAAATATTTAAAAAATATTTGTTTATATGTTTTTAAAAAATAGATAAAGGGGGATTTTTTCTATTCCTACCTACATCACATAGAAAAAAATAAATAAAAAATCGTTACAATATACAATATTTTTCCACAAATTTATTTAATATTCTCTCTCATATATAAGTTTATAAGAGATTTTTTTTTAAATATAGTATGGAATAATACTTTTGGTTTTTATGGGTTAGCGTGGAAATATTTGCGATTCATTTTTAATAACTATTGCTTTCAATTAACTTTTTCATTGACAATGTATCTAGCACGAGTTATAGTCAAAATTCAGATTCCAGGGGGGGGGGATGTCATGTAAAAGGTAAGAAGATGGAGGTAACGTTTCTCATTGAGTTACCAGCTAACCTGCTAGGCTCAACTATGTTCATACTTATGAAGAAATATTAATGTGTTTTTCTAGTAAGTTACTAATTAGTAAACATACGAGCAGCTAGCTTCCACTCTGTAACCTTTGGTAGAATTTGTTATTTTTTAAAGAAATACCTTCAGTGTAGGGTTTCGCTATTGGTGCCTTGATATTTTGTAAACCAGGTTTTGCGTTTCGAGATATAATTCAAGCCATTTTTAATAATTACAACTAATTTTGGTGTGGTTTTGAATTTCTTCAATTTATATATTACTTCTTAATGTAGTTATTTTTAATAGCTCACGTCATTTTCCATACAATACTTTCTAAAACTGTATTAGATTGTGTATATTGTAAAGAGATTGGTTTTGGAGTCGTGGCTAAATATCTATATGGTTGCTGCTATATCAATATGAACCTAGCTGTTTTAGTTAAACAGATTCTGTACCTGTAAAAACCTAAAGATGAGTCTTAATTATTGAAACAACGTCATGGCGTGTTGTGGTTTATTTAATTTGGATACAAAATAAAATATGTTTGTCACGTAGGTACATAGCGTTTGCGTGAGTTAAACTAATTTCCTCCATGGATAAAAAGATGCTTGGTACTTGTATTGAATTCGTAATCTGAAAAGTTGGATAATTAGAATGACGCTACTATGAACTTTATATAGTATTACCATCCCTTATCATTTACTAACAATTATTTGTTTCTTTAATTCTACATAATCACTGTTCAGGATTAAAATTAGGGTGTTAATGAGTTTAATTATTTTGATGGTAGAAAGTATGGACTAATACAATCCCAATCAGAATATTTTAACAAAATTTGAGGTATTTTAGTTGCAGTATTGCAAATCTATTTTAAACTGTCGCCGTTTTGAAATTGTACTATTTTTCTGTTAAAAACTTGTTAAAGTTACTGCTTAAATTAATTAGTGTACAAGTTTGTACAAGAATGGACAAAGTTAAAACACCTAAAGTGTCATTTTTTTCAAAATTGACGGAAACGTTTTTTTAAAGTCGAGATTTTACACATTTCGCATTATTGTCGTTTTATATGTTTGTATATTTGCCTATAGTAGCCTAATGAATAACTTGACAAATCTACACCATGTGGAATAAAAATTACCACCATAGATTACGTAAAATCCATCCGTTTATGTCTTGCACTGTAAGAAGTTTTATAAATTTTAATATTAAAGTAAACCTCCATAAGTGTTATACTATTATTTACTTGACTCGTGTTTTGACGATCCTGAAACTTTCGCTCATCACCATTTTACACTTGTCTTATCAAACTGTATATTTTTGTCTTTTATTAGACGTATTTTGCCCGAAGGGGTGCCTTTACCAAGGGCACCTGCAGTTGTACAATGGCCACCGCGAAGGGCAGGTATACACCATCTATTTAACATTAGCTATTAGCTATAACATTAGCTGAAGGCTGTGGTGGGGCTCGCCATCATCGGGATGAGAAGTCATAGGTTAGCTTTACTTATACTGTCCTAGATAATGGACCCACTGTTTCTTTCTTTTATTCTTCCTATTATTTTAGACATATCCTTTATTTTGTTTGTATATTGTCATAGTTTGTTCGGTTTTATTGTTCTACTTTTCTAATTTTAATAAATAAACTCTTATATTAAAAAAATACTTCTTCTCTGTATAGTTGAATAACTCTCTCTAACTTATTATATACTTTTTTATACGTGAGTGTAACCTGCACAACCCCTGCTATATATTTTTTTCAGTATACATTTACTGTGTTCAATAGTTTGTTCTACAACATTATTTCACCGAGCCTTTGCTGCAAGTCGATGACATTGTGGGTGAAGATGCTAAGACAATTGTACTTTTCTAGGCTCATCAGGATAATTCTTATAGGAATAGCAATCAATCTAACAATTTTACAACAATTTAAATAGTTATTTTTATCATTCCATAGTTACGATTCTATTTAGTTCATTGATCTTTCAAATTTACTATAGTACAGTCATTTGGTCGAAAAAATAGAGGTTACCTGGAAAGTTTTCCGGGAGTTTTGAAATTTGGCAATTTTATAGATTTTGGGATGCTCTTGCCAAATTTCAACTTTGCCACCTCGTATGGCTGCCGCTCGCGCCGCCATATTGAAAAAATGGCGCCGATAAGCAGTTTTTTGATAATAACTCCTTTCTGGCGCATTTTACAGGAAAAACATATTTATACAAAATAAAAGTAGAGAAAATTTCCTACAATTTATGTCTTAACCTTTCCTTTCCTAAAATCAATAGTTTCGGCGTAGGAGCGCCGTAAAGTGTAATTCAATACACGTTTCGGCAGAAATACTCGTTTCCACACCACCATGAGATAGAGTAATCGGCGCATTTTTTTTATCGTGGTATCCCCAGTAGGTCTAATCCACTTCTGACTCACTATTTAAGTATTTAGGTCAATTTCCGTCGCTTCATTCTTCTTGACGGACCAGGTGTTGGGTCTTCATCGTCTTTAATACCGATTGAAATATCGAAGACGGAAGTTTCTTCGGCATCATCGACGATGGGATCATCAGTTTCATCGTGGTCCTCTTCGTTCTCGATGTCATCGTTTATTTGCTCGAGAATAGTGTCCGTTTCTTCTTCTTCAATGTCGTCTTGTGACGGAAATGGCGAATTATTGCAAGAACCACCACAGTTCGTACACACAACGGAGCACTTTAGTCCTGCTTTTGGTGATAAGTTCGAAACGAATGTTGTCGTGCTGCTGCTTCTGTTGGTGGTAGCGACGCAATATTAAATTTTCTCTTATATGCTGATGCTGTGAAGCATGCATATCTATAATTATTTAGAGATGTACTTTTCCGACTTTTCACATCGCTGTAGCCGTATAATGCGACAAGGAAACGTTCTCCAGCTTTAGCAATGACTTCTGCATCTGCATTTGGATTTTTAAATACTTCGATAACCGCGTTTAAGTCTGGGTTTTTTTGAAGTACTTTAATAAATTTCATTTGAACTCCGCTATACCGGTCCCAAGCCCGGAGCCCAATTTTATGGGAAGGAGGAGGGATAGAGGAGTAACACCTCTTTAAAAAACCTTGGTCCATCTGACCCGGATGGTAGTACCTTGTATGGGTCCCTGCCTAGGGTACTAGGTGAAAACCGATCAACGGTCTCGAAGGTGGATGAGGGTTTCCCCAACAGCGGAGAGGGCGGAAGAATCTAGAGGAGTCAACCTCAAATAAAAATCAATCCTAATGGAAATCTATCAGCAATGGACAAAACTACTACGGAAGTATTTACCCCAGGTGGCAATCCAGCTATGCTGGCAAATCCATCCTCGAAAGAGGCAGGCCCCACGGATTCTGGGGGGGGCCAACTATTGCTTGTTGATGACCCTTTTAAGAAAGGCTCAAGGGTGTTGAGATCACCTAGTAAATCAAACACAGACGAAAAGGATATTAAATTGGTTAAAGAAAATGAAGAACTTCGGGATAGGCTTCAAGAATTAGAAGAAATTGTTGCACAGCTAAAAAGGGAAATGAATTATTTAAAAACTGAAAATAATCTTTTAACACAGGCCCAAAATAATACCTTAAATGAGGCTAATGGTTGTGAAAATGTAGAATCAAGAGAATATTGTACAGATGAAGAGGATTTAGCTCAGGAAACGGAATGGATTCTCAAAAAAAGAAGACCCAACAAGAAAAGAAAAGTTGCATTCTCACCTGAAGAACAAGATGAGCTGAAAAGAGGGGAGAAGGTGGGTCCTTCTCAACTAATTAAAGAAGGTGTAGTAAAACATTTAAAAATGGACAGAACTACAATGAAAGAACAAAAACCTCCACCAATAAATATTGTTGGGGTATCAAACCACTCTGAACTGCAGACAACTCTACAATCTTTTACAAATCAAGATTATAAATTGACCGCATTAAACAATAATATCTGGAAAGTTAACATGCCCGACTCTGACAGTTACAGAGCCTTAGTACAAAAACTTAAAGAAAACAACACACAGTGGTACTCATATGAAAACAAAAATGAAAGGCCTATCAAAGTAATGGCTAGAGGATTACATTCATCATGTGTCAAAGAGGACATTATAGAAAATCTAAAAGAAAAAGGGTTCATGATCGTTGATGCTGTCAACATTCTTAAAAAAGAGAAAATAGAAAACAACAAAGGTGAAATAGAAACACAAAGGAGAGGGCTACCGTTGTTTATGTTAACTTTTGACAATAAAGAGGTTGTTGATAACATTTATCGTATTAAATCAATCCTTAACATTATGGTTAAAATTGAGCCCCTAAGAAGAAATTCGACTCTGATACCTCAATGCAAGCGGTGTCAAGGATATAACCACACTCAAGGCTATTGTCAGAGAGAACCTAGGTGTGTAAAATGCGCAGGGAAACATCTGACTGTTGCATGCACATGGAGTAAGAATAATTCACCAAAGTGTGTAAACTGTAATGGTAAACATCCAGCAAATTATAGAGGTTGTGAGGTTGCCAAAGAATTGCAGAAGCGAAGAAACGCTGTGCTAAGAGTTCAAAATCAAAATAAAAAAAATACAAATAATCTCATACAACAGAATTTGAACAGGGCTTCCAACAGTATGAGCAATGATACTATTAGGGCACCAACAACCTATGCAAAATCCCTTAAGAGAAGTACTCCAGAAATTGATACAATAGAAAATAACCTGAAAATCATATTGGAGAAACTAGATGAACAAAAACACACAAATAAATTAATATTTGATAAAATAAGTAGGATAGAAAGCAACAACAATAAAAATAAAGAAAAATTGAAAATATGAACTGTACTTTAAGAATTGCTACCTGGAATGCAAATGGTCTTGCTCAGCAAGCCATGGAGTTGGAAATGTTCCTTGTTAATGAAAAAATTGATATCTGCTTGGTGTCAGAAACACACTTTACTAATCAGTCCTACTGTAAAATCAGAGGATTTTGTCTTTACCACGTAGATCACCCTTCGAATCGAGCTAGAGGGGGCTCTGCAGTGGTTATTAAAAACAGCATTAAACATTTTGAGAATACAGAAATAAAGCAGGAAACAATGCAAGTAGCAACAGTTACAGTGAAAATCAAACACAAAGATTTTAATATTTCATCCATATACTGTCCACCTAGATATAATTTGAAAAAAGAAGACTATGCAAGGCTTTTTAAAACACTAGGAGATCATTTCATAATAGGAGGCGACTTCAATGCAAAGAATACTTATTGGGGGTCACGATTGACCACTACAAAAGGAAAAGCATTATATGAGTCGGGAAGAGAAGTTAACTGTGATTTTTACTCAACTGGGAAACCAACGTATTGGCCATCAGATTTCAGAAAGATCCCTGACCTTATTGATTTTTTCATTGCTAGAGGGGTGTCGGACAAGTACATCAATGTCAGTGAAAGTTACGAGTTGGCCTCTGACCATTCTCCGGTTGTTATGACAATAAGTGGAAATATAATACAAAAAGATGAGCATCCTAAATTAACTAACTTTAAAACAAATTGGGATGAGTTTAGAGAAGAGCTGAGTTATAATATAGAACTCCAGATGCCACTTAAAACCCCTGAACAGCTGGAGGAAGAAGTTGAATCTTATATCCATAACATCCAACAATCAGCTTGGAATAACACACCTAGTATAACCAAACCCAAAGGTAATGTTATATATCCAGTAGAAGTGCGTGAACTAGTACTGAAGAAAAGGAAAATCCGCAAAAAGTGGCAGAAAACCAGAGCACCCCAACATAAATCACAATTAAATCAATTGAGTAATAAACTTAAGGATTTATTGAGGCAAATCAAAAGTGAATCCATCTCTAAGTATCTTGAAGGGCTGTCGGCTGACAAGGATTGTGATTTCAAAATATGGCAAGCGACAAAAAGTATTAAAAGACCAAAAATTCATATTCCGCCCATCAGGAAAGAAGATAATACATGGGCAAGAAGCAATAAGGAGAAAGCAGATATGTTTGCTATACATCTAGAGGACACATTCACACCATTTGAAACAAAAACAGCTTGTAAACAATTAGTACCAATTGAAAAGAATGATTTAATTGATATCAGTAAAGTGACATACAATGAGCTTGTACAGGAAATTAGACAATTAAATGTTAAAAAAGCGCCTGGTTATGAACTAATAACTGGGAAAATTCTCAAGGAACTGCCATTGAACGCCCTGATAAAGTTGTTGCATTTGATAAACGCTTCTTTCAGACTTAAATATGTCCCGAGACAGTGGAAAGTTGCGGAGGTCATTATGATACCAAAGCCAGGAAAAGATCTTAGGGAAAAAACATCTTATCGACCTATTTCTATTCTGCCGACTATTTCAAAAGTTTTTGAAAAACTTTTAATAAAGCGTCTTAAACCTATAATTAAAGAAAGGAAATTAATCCCTCAGCATCAGTTTGGGTTTAGAGACAAACATTCAACAATTGACCAAGTTCACCGTATTACCAATGTCATAGAAAAAGCAATTGAAGAACGCCAAGTTTGCTCATCCTTGTTCCTGGATGTATCACAGGCGTTTGACAAGGTCTGGCATGAGGGTTTACTCTATAAATTGCAAAGGGATCTCCCAGAGCAATTCTACAAAATACTTAAGTCATATTTGTCTGAGAGATGCTTTAGGGTTAAGCAAGACTGTGAATATTCTGAGATGAAGAATATAGCGGCAGGAGTTCCACAAGGAAGTGTCCTAGGACCTACTTTGTATCTCTTATATACAAATGACATACCTCAAGATTCTGATACAATCATGGCCACTTTCGCAGATGACACTGCAATAATGGCAGTTGGGGATAGTGCAGAGGAAGCAAAACACAAGCTCCAGAAAGCTATTGATAAAGTTAGTGTCTGGATACAAAAATGGAGATTAAGATTAAATGAAGCAAAATCAAGCCATGTAAATTTTACCAACAGAAAGATAAACCCAACACTGGTTATAATAAATGGACACTTAATAGCCCCTGGAAATACAGCCAAGTACCTAGGAATGACACTTGATGCAAAGATTCATTGGAAGGAGCATGTTAAGAAGAAGATTACAGAGCTGAATATTAAATTCAGGAAAATGAATTGGTTGCTTGGTAGGAGATCAACATTAGATCTACACAATAAACTTTTAGTATATAGGCAAATATTAAAACCAATTTGGACTTATGGGATACAGCTATGGGGCTGTACCAAAAAAACAAATGTTAAAGTTATTCAAACATTCCAAAATAAGGCTCTGAGGAGTATGGTTAACGCGCCATGGTTCGTACGAAATGATGATCTCCATCGTGATCTCGGGATGAGTACTGTCTCAGAAGAAATTAAGAGATATGCAATCATGCATAAGAATAGACTGCAAAAACACGAGAACCCTGAAATGCTCCGTGTAATCAACAACACAGAAGATGTGAGGCGCCTGAAACGAACTAAACCTCTGGATTTGGTGAACGAGATTGTGTAAATAAGTAACCGCATGAACTTTGTGTGTAAAATATAGGACTCCATCAGTGGATGGTGTTCCAAACACTGCTTTCTTTAATGTGAAATGTTAATTACTTGATAAGGCAAACTTAGTTGTAATTATTAATAAATAAATAAAAAAAAATAAAATAATAATAAATTTTTCCTTGATAAAATAATGCTGATGTGGTATCACAACCACTAAAGGCATGTAAAAATGCAATATGATTTGCGGCTGTTTTATCTTTTATACTGTTTATGGAGTATATTTGTCGTGAAATTTTTCCTTTTCCTGGTTTGAGGATGTATATATTTGGATGCGTTGATAGCGCTGTCAAAAGAACGAGAAGATCTATATCTTCACCGACAACTACAACGAAATCAAATGCCGATGAGAAGTTTATTGCGGTATTAATTATTAACGTATCCGCATCTTCGGTTGCTTGTTTAACCACGTAGTGTTCAGCTTCAAATTTTATCTTCAACATTTCAATGAGGCGGTTTTTGTTTGCATCGTTACCCAGGAATTTACTTTGTGATACAGTTGGCGTCATTGTTTCGTCGAAAATTATGTCGACTGAAGCAGTTTTTCGTGATCGTCGGGATCGTTCTACATATTTGGTACTACGGGCTGCTACATCTTCTGGATATCCGTCAAATACTATAATGGCATTGGAGGTGTAGTGCGATCGGACGTAAGTTATGTATTTATTGCAAATAGATGAAAACGATTCGCCCTGTTGCCAAACTACTCGGTGTAATAAATATCCTCCATCGATGATGTATATCGTATTTTCAAAATTGATATCGCCAGAATGTTGTTCAAATGCCTGATACATCGTGGATTTGATACATTTGCGCATGCCCTCTTCAGTGAAAAGGGATAACGGAATTGGAGCAAGTTCGTACTTAAGAAAATTTTCAAGTTCATCTTCAGAATTTTTGACGATGCACATTCTTTGGAAAATTAACAAAGGATTAATCGGGACAAACTCGTTTTCTATCCGAATGCCTGTATTCATAACACCAAGTGATTTAACTCTGTCACTACGTTTAAATTTTACAGTATAGAAAACACTGCCAATGATTTTGGAAATGCCAGCACTACCAACTTCTTGAGACATATGACAGTTAACTTTTTCGTCTCCGATAATTCCAGTGCTTATTGACATGATTTCCTTCAATTCTGGAAAAGGTGGATGATTGGACAACCAATCCACCAATTTTTTGACGTCATCATTGTTTAACCCGTAAAGATCTTATTTCGACATGATGCTCGGAGCTGGAAAAAGCTACATCACAAAATTTCTCAACTTCATCACAAATATTGTACAGAAATGCCATTCCTAACGTCCACTTGGATAGCACGCTTTCCTTGACTCCTCGACCATGAGTAAGCCCACCAAGACATTTCATCGTCCTCATTAACGATTGCTCAATTGTCATATCTGACCACGTACCACACCAAAATTTGTCAGAACGTTTAATTGTGAAATACCCTTTCCTTGTAAATAGTTCATACTCTTCAGCTGTCATTCTTTGTTTCAAATGAAGCATGTCTTGCAAATATAAATGACAAGATTTAGCATATAAGAAATGACCACTGGCATAAAAATAAGGTATCATTTTCTGCACAGTGTCAAGATGTAAATTCCAGTTGCCCATTCTCTCCGCTGCAATGAATTGTTTTACAAGTGTAACCATCCGAAAATATTGCACCCATAATTTCGCTGTAGCACCACGTTGTTCAAGTTTATTCAATTCATTCGCAAATTTATCAGCAAGTTCTTTGCAACATTCTTCCTGGTCGCCTCAAGTACCACTGACCTGTCGAAATTATATAAAATTCTGTCTAATTCTGCACTGAGATCAGGTGTCAAATCAATAAATTGTAGGACAATTTTAGCAATAGCAAGATGAGTCAGCATGTGTGCTCTTACTGCGCGTGAATACGCATGTCCTACCATAATTTTTTCAATTGAATTCAGTGCATAAATAGTGTTAAAGAGCTCTTTTAATCCACTTCCGTTCATTATGTATCCGATAGATCCCATGAACGACATTAACAAATGGAATCCACCGAGTCTTATGGCAGTATTATTCAATTTGGAATTCTCATCATATGAAGAAATGATTTCCCGCGCCTTAAAATATAAGGGCTGGTCAAAAGTGACGAAACAAGTATGCTGATGTAATGACTCACATTTTTCACGAGCAAATAACAGAGCAGTCAAAATTGTGTCATAATCACTCGGTGGAGCACCCAATAAATGATTTTTCAAAGGGCAGTTCTGCTGTCGCTTGTTCCATGAATCCACTCCATCCAGGTATGTTAGGCAGGTCAACCGATTTTCCATATAGCCATAATAAGTCGGAAACTGATGGTGTAATCTCCGTCGCAACCGCACGAATGCTACCAAGATCTTGAATCTTTACTGTTTTCAAGCCCGTATCGTGTTTCTTCGTAAATGTTTTTAATTCAATGGCACCAAAAGTACCTACAACTTTTGCAGACGGCATTAGCTTTAATCGTTCAATATTTTGGTCAGGAGCAATCGCACTTTTAGGTGTTATACAATGGATACCACCCATTGCATGAAAAGTGTTGTGCCCATCTAATGTCTGCGTGTTGAAATCGGCGTTATCGAAAACAAACTGTGAAAACGATTGATCATCGATATTCAATGGCGAGCGCATTATAGCTGAAACTTCGAACAGCATTGCTTCAGTGTAAGAAGAGCAAAATCCGAGAGATGATAAAGTATCTATCAATCGTCGAGATCCATATTTTTGGAATAAAAATACTGCTACTCCAACCTGAACCGATGATATAAAAGATTTCGGCCTTGCTGCGGCTATAATAGAATGTGCGAGAGCAATGCTTTTCTTCTTCCATTTGACGGAAATTGACCTAAATACTTAAATAGTGAGTCAGATGTGGATTAGACCTACTGGGGATACCACGATAAAAAAATGCGCCGATTACTCTACCTCATGGTGGTGTGGAAACGAGTATTTCTGCCGAAACGTGTATTGAATTACACTTTACGGCGCTCCTACGCCGAAACTATTGATTTTAGGAAAGGAAAGGTTAAGACATAAATTGTAGGAAATTTTCTCTACTTTTATTTTGTATAAATATGTTTTTCCTGTAAAATGCGCCAGAAAGGAGTTATTATCAAAAAACTGCTTTTCGGCGCCATTTTTTCAATATGGCGGCGCGAGCGGCAGCCATACGAGGTGGCAAAGTTGAAATTTGGCAAGAGCATCCCAAAATCTATAAAATTGCCAAATTTCAAAACTCCCGGAAAACTTTCCAGGTAAAAATACTAAATGACTGTACTATAGCCATTTTTGAGTTTATGTTTATATAATTACTCAAAACATATGTGGGGAATTTCTGCTGATACTAGAAGGCGTATTCATGTAAAAGCTTTCACACAAACTTCAGTGAATATTATTTTGGTAACCATCACAAACTATATTAAGAAAATATAAAATATAAACTAATTTAAATAATTTGATTGGCACCGTCATGTGATTTATACAAGTTTATTGTTTAGGCTTAGAATTCATTTCGAGATTTTTCAATTTACTTATGAATTTTTTTGCACGCAGTAAATCACATTTAACAAAATATTGTCGAATATCTTGAGTCGATCTTGAAAAAGACAACCTTTTAAAACCGTCATCAATTGTTCATTTCCGTACACTTGTTTACATATAATTCTCGAATCAGTATTTTTGGAGAGATAGTGACTAATATAATTAGGGCTACATTTTAATAACATTTGAATAAAATTCTATACAGTTGATTTCGAAAGAATCGCTATTTTGGTATAGCAGGTATAATTATAATTATATACAAATTTAAAAGTTTAGAGACGCAAATGTTCCCTTATATCAAAATTAAGCAAAATTGGAGCAAGGCTATGGTTCGGAACAACTTCCTACGGTATAAACGTAGGAAGATATATGTACGGACAGTCGGACAGAAAGACATTAATATTTCTTCTTTCTGTTGAGTGATCCATATATATTTTACACACAAAAAAGTCGAAGTGGATTTTCGTATGACATCGAAATCCTTTTTATACTGAGTGGACCAGATAACGCGTCACAAAAAGATATTCCGTATTCCAACAATTTAATAACATACTTGTAGATGGGATACTTTGCCTCTCATACGTTTCTGTTCGCTTTAAAAATGTATAACTCATATTTTGTTTAAACCGACGCCATTATCCAAAACAAACAGTCAAATTATTACTATTTAAAAGAATTCTGTATATTATTAAATAATAATTCAAAAATACTTGATAATAATTGAGTTACCTATTTTGAAAAACCCTAAATATAACATTAACTTTTTTCATTTGTTGTTAATTGATGGCTTACAGTTCGTTTCACTTGATCCATCTATTATACTACATATGTGTGAGAATGAAAATATCATTAACTAAGAATTGAAGTCTTAATTATTAATATTGTTTACTACTTTATGAAGTGAATATCTGAATCGTTATCTTTATAAAAAAGCTAACCCTCCTTCTAAAATTTTGTATGAGTGAATTTAATAAAAACGCGCTTTAAAGAAACAATAAATCTAAGCAATCTAGCTTTTGATACATAATGTCAATTTTCTTTATATAATAATTTTGGGGACAAATCAAAACATTTGGTTGTAAACTCCTGTCGAGTGACACATCATTTTAATGAGAATAACGATCCCGGGAAAAGCCATTAAATTGGAGTTTGCTATGTTGTCTATTTAAAACTATGTGAAAATATGCCCTCAATTTTTACTAATGTCGAAGGAAGTTTTTTATTAAATAGGAGACACGAAATTACAGAACATCACCAACAATAACTGTAGTCTGTGTCAACCAATAAAATACGATGTCTTAAAATAGGACCTGATAATAATTATCCTTATTTATTACTTAAGTTTGAAATGGGTATAATTAAAAAGGGCAAATAAAATATATAAAAGTATAAATTTGACAACAATCATTAACAAAGTATTTTTTCCCAAGCAAAACCCAAATATAATTTTAAACGGGAAGAGGGGTGTAAGGATTAAATGGAGTATTCGAAAAATTATTATGTACTTCTGAAAATTTCACTTCAATACTAAAATAAACTCTATTAGCTATTAGTGTTCATTTAACATAAAATAATAAAAGAATATTACCTTGTTTTTAGGTCTTGTTCAACGTCTAAACAATTCTTGTTGAATAGTTTTTATTGCAGCTCTTTTGTCATCATAACGGCATCTTCAGATAAATGTAACTCATAAACACTTTATATACATGGCAATAATAAAATATGAAAATAATTTACTAATAACACGGATACATTTGTTTTTCACATAGTTTGTCACTATTTAAACAGTTCTAAATATACAATATTTATAGAAGGTACAAAACTACTCATTGTTAACTTAAGATTGTAAGTAGTCATTTTTAAATGATATAAACTATTATTCCTAAACCTAACAAACTTCAACTATTCTAGTTTCAAAGTTATTGGAAAATGATGGCATGTTTACAATATTAGTTTCAGGCATTTGTAATCTTTCTAGAATTACATTGGAAACTAAAATAATTAAAACTTGTGATCTAGGGATCTAGGAAAGTGACCCAGGATTAAAACTAATCCTGAGCATTCAAAATAACAAACACTACAACATATTAATCACGATTTTGAAAACCACACGTCAACAGAAGTACAAACTAACACAAGATGTGACAACCATCAAGTTTAACCGAGATCATACATGGGTCAAGTAAGAAAAAGGAGTTTTAGTGCCAAAGAGATAGTTACCTAACTGTTTTATCGTTGTGAATAATCATTTCTCCCCTCTCTTCAGATTTTAAAGCGTGACTTTGTAATCACACTTTGCTGTTAATTAACAGTGAAACTGTCAGCTTTACGTAAAGTAGATGATATTTCTATTTAAAATTTTTAATTCAGTTTTTTTTTAATGGAAACCATAATGGGTTTATTTCATTTTGTCCGTTAGTATGATGCTTTAACTATTTTCGGTTTATGGACTTTTTCCTGCAGTATTATATTTGTCCCAAACTTCTCAATTTATAATTTTCGGATATGTTCTGTTATTGTCGATTTACTCTGTTTAATCCCGCATTTTTTTCCGTTAAATAATTGTTGTATTTAGAAGTATTTTGTTTTAATATACTGCCTATCAGATTTACATTTCATAATGTAAATACTGTTTTTAGTATACTGTGTAACAATTTGTAGTTTAGTTTCGAAGAAATATCGCCTAACAGAGTTTTGATTATTGCTATTGTTTTCAGTAGATTTTTTCATTTGATAAAGAAAAAAGCGGTGTATTGGTTTCTATATCCACAAATAATGGTAAATGTCAGAACAAACTAAAATATAAACTAATTTTGAAAATAAATTATTTCAGCAATAATTAGTCTCCACAGGCAATAGAGGAAAAATTGCCTTTAAAAATTATATTATTTACTCTGAAGAATTTAAAACGATGGTGATTTCTAAAAATAATTTTGGAAAACTGTTTGTTCACGATTACATAATGTTTAGTATAAAGATGTTATAAGAAGGTCTAACGTATTTTAGTGAAATATAAGAAACATGACACAAATTATGTAAGAAGAAACGTTCTAAGAAAATAATAAAATATTTAATTTAGACAGAAACAATGAAGTCAAGAAATTACTGCAAGTCAAAGATGTAGCTACAGAGCCTCAGGGAGTTGTAATTGATGAAAACTTTCAGATAAACTTAAAATTGTTTTGCACTTTGTACAGTTTAAACTTTGAAACTGAAATTAATCGTGATGATATACAAAATGATATATTAATGAATAAATATTAAATACATTGAACTTATAGCGTTCCAACAGCTGACTTTGCTATTTCATTGTCGTAAGTGTAATTTCCCACAATTTTCACTTAATGCATATGTGGTTACTATTATATATAATATATATATATATATATATATATATATATACGTGTGTGTGTGTGTGTGTGTTTGTGTGTGTGTGTGTGTGTGTGTATGGTGTGTTTAGTCGCCGTCTTACCATAAATTCTGTGTCTGGAGTTATCGGTGAAACATTTAAAAATCGTTAATGGAAAATAAGCACAATTTCATGAAATCTGTTCTACCGCTTATGGTAATATTTGTTTAATAATAAACCCGAACATATGTTTCTTATCTTAAGTAAAAGAATACTTCACGTTTCCGTCTCTCTCTCTCTCTCTCTCTCTCTCTCTCTCCTCTCTCTCTCTCTCTCTCTCTCTCTCTCTCTCTCTCTCTCTCTCTCTCTCTCTCTCTCTCTCTCTCTCTCTCTCTCTCTCTCTCTCTCTCTCTCTCTCTCTCTCTCTCTCTCTCTCTCTCTCTCTCTCTCTCTCTCTCTCTCTCTCTCTCTCTCTCTCTCTCTCTCTCTCTCTCCTCTCTCTCTCTCTCTCTCTCTCTCTCTCTCTCAACAGAAAACTCTAGAGAGTAGTTTGAATTTAAATATTTGGCCGCCATTTTAAAATAATTGAATTAACCATGATAATTATTACATGCCAGAGTGTTAATTTGTGTGAAAGGTTTATGAATAAAAAAAAGGTTGATAAAATTCATTTCCATTTTTACTATTTAATCTAAGATGTGGAAGATAAAATGAACAATATGTACACTATTTTTTCCTTTTAAAATTGCTTAGTATGAAGGTATTTTCCATGAAGAAAAGGTATTTACCGAGTCTTTTCTAATAACCTATATTATTGATTTTCTTTATTTATATTATTTTTTATTCTTTTAATTTTTTAGATTCATAAATTCGCTGAGTTTAGTACCACAGCGACTCCACCTGGTCATAAGCACTTGCTCCATAATATTGCAGATAATAGAAAACCTAAATATACATATGACTTTCCACTATATTGTACTTAAATAAGCCTGCCACGTTTCTCTTTAGACCTGGGGCTCCGCTAAACTGATTTTCACTAAATGTTTCTTAAAATATAGGTCTAACATTGTAAATTTGGAAAATGCAAAGTCACAACGTGTATACATGGTCTGCTTGCATGATGTATTTTAAACAATCACGTCTCAAATGCAACCTTACAACTTGTCTTAAATATAATTCATTGTAGTGCTTCGATTAGGTAGTTCGCTCCGCTTTAATAAATAACGCTTATTGTTAAATCATTTGGAAGGGAAGCCCTGGATAAAGCGGAAACTAATCAATCCTAGAGCTTTCACAACCAATTTGGAAAAATACAACATTTAAGAGCTGGCTTTACCGGGTTCCATTTTTAACCTCTCAGAAATAATGTATATACAGTATCATCGTATATTACTTGCTAGGTAATTGGTAAAAAGAAAAAAGCTTCTGCATTTTAAACAGCACAGCATTTTCTATGATATCGGCTATTAACTTTTCTTAAATCTTTATAAAATTGCTGGTTATTATAATAAATGGAGTGAATAATCCCTCTGGATACCCTAATTTTTTACAATGTTTTCAATTTAAAAGAAATCTTTTGTATATTACTCAACAAGGTTGTTAGTTTTATTGAATGTATGTTCCATTATTATACAGAGTTTTAGGCATTTAACAAGGTCATTTGTATTTTAGTTTTTAAATAGTGAATGAAAAATGTAAACAAAAATTATCAACAAAATTAAATTACCATTAAACGAAGTTAGTGATAGGATGAAGCATGGTGAAAGGAAAATCTCCTATTCTAGAGAGTTAATTTTAGATCCTGTAGACTATTGGTTAAGTTAAACAGGATAAATAGTCAACAATCCTTCTTTAATTCAAATTAGATTACCAGTTTCGACGCTCAACCACAGATACAAAAGGAACCATTTAATCAGTTCATGGACATATTATACATTATTATATTAAAATTGTTATGTTTATTCAAGTGTTTATACGAAAAACACTACACATACACACAAACACCAAATAAAATAACAAAAGGAATGAACTAAAACTATATATACCAATTTGAGCACACGTTCAGGTTCAACAGGTTTGATTAGCTTTCTCAAACAGAATTCACTACCATTTGTAACTCTCCTATTTTCCACACAATGCTGGGTCAACACAGTTATTTGAGCCTCATCGGGGACTAAGCCCGGAACTGCTCACTCCAAAGAAATCTCACTTCCGTTATTGTATGGTTTTGAAGCGAGCACGCTATTTTACTCATTTAGTCCTGATGTGAAAAATATATTTCAGAAATTTTTGGACTGATTTTCTTGCAATACAATAGATGGAGCTCATAGAGAAAAATACATTTTATGAGTTTATAAATAACAATGCAGACCTATACTCTTCAGCTGTCAAGAACTATCATACTTTGTTCATTAAAATTTTAAAAGCCGATTTCCATGAAATTTGGTCTAGATGTGAGGTGGTTCAACACACAGTCAAAAGTTAAACCTTCCGGCCATTATTAGGCCATTAAATTTCATCACTACAACAAAATAGAGTTGGTATTTGACACTACCAATAAATGACTTATACAAATTGTAATATTTAATTTTGAAAATAACTGGGAACTGTTTAACCATACAATGATTTAAAATGATACTCTATGGTTGTGTGATTAATCTCGAGTGCGCTTCAATCTGTGGTCAACATCCCACCTAGGAGATCCTTAACTTGATATTTTTTAAATTCCATTCGACTACTCAACCGATAAGATCTCCTTATTGTCTTACCATCTTTTTAAATCAACAGACAAGCCTTGGACTATAAAATCTCAATTAATTATAAGATACAGCTAGATTAAAAATTAATAACGCAATCAATGGAACGTTTGTTTGTTTCCATTAATTCTTAATGAAACAAGTGGCATAAAAAGATATAAAATAACCAACTTAGAATCAGAGCAAACTCAAATAGTTGGAACAAGATGAATTTAGATGGTTTATAAATTAATTACATTGAGCAGTAATATTTGCGCATTAAACAATAACAGTTAGATGATTTCCTCAAACATATCCCTTTACTTCAGCTATTTTTAGTTTATCATTCGTATAACATGCCAATATTATGTTCCACTTCTCTGGAGATATAAGACAACAAAACTATTGTCTGGAGTATTAATAGACATCCAGGATATTGAAATTATTATCCTGCAAGAAAGCATCACTCTTATTGATTCCCGTCTCCAAGCAACCAAAGTTGAATGAATATCAGATTGACTCTTTGTATTAAAGAATACAATTTTTAATATAATTTTGAAGTTAGTATTATGTGTACTATTAGATTTGTGTTCAGTTAATATCTGACAAGTTATGAATGTGGTTTGCTTGATTGGGGAGAGTAAGTCTGTTGACGACAACAGTTATGTATCCGTAAGATCTAGGACATGACAGAAGTGTTGGTTATAAAATGAATATAATACAAGACTCTGGCTAATTATAATGAGTTTTAGAAAATAAGATTTGTGATTTTTTTTTTTATGTGTTACATTTTTCAGTCCGTATATCACTTTCCTTATGCAATATAATAGATCAATGACAGAGTCGGGTAGTAATGAGTAGTGAGATGTGTGCCCATAAAATTGGTTTAATATTTTTACTTTCTCACATATATGTCGTATAGAAAATTTGTGTTTAAAAATCTATTTCGAGTTTCTAAGGGATGTATCAATTTTGGTGTCCTCTGAGTTCAAATATGTGCTCTTCAGCCCAAACCTTTGGATTGGTTTTAACAATATTTGGCATGTGGGTATATTTTGGCCCTATATCGGAAATTTTGTTTCTCAAAATAGCTGCCGTAAGAAAAAAACACCCATAAAATTACGATTTTGATCGACTCTAATAATTTTGGATTAAAATCAAACCCAATACCACAATTTAATAAAACAAACTTTATTTCCTAATGTACATTTCAGTATCATAGTTACCATCCTATGATAACTAGAAATACCATCCATTTCTAACACTTGAAATAATTCAGTGTTTGTTTAATACTCAACCTATGAGGATGGTAACTATGTTACCGAAACTTACATTAGGAAATAAAATTTGTTTTATTAAATTGTGGTATTGGGTTTGAGTTTAATCTTTAAGTTCGACAAAGTGCGCTCATAATTGTATAATTCTAACAATTTTAATGAATTTTTTTTTTAAATGTAGCGTTTAAAGACACAAACAAAACGAATTGGCTGTTACTTCTCCAAAAATTCCGGTTCGTGAATAAAAACCAAAAAATCGGTCTTGAAGTTTACAAAAAACGTAATTTCCATAATTTGACTAATAGATTTTGTACACAACTTAAGGAAATATGAAGACCCAAAGCGCTTTCAAAATCGTAGGTAAAAATATATTCCGGTTTAAGAACAATCGGAAAAAAAAACCAAAAATTAACCTTGAAGTGTATTATCAAAAGTTCAATTTAATAACTATGACTTATGATGAGAATGTGTTTACACAGCGAAACAAGTTTAGACCCATTGATTGAGTCTATGCTTGATTTTCACTCTTTGATTGACAATTTTAGTGACGAATAGATTTGGTTTTTTTTTTATTTGATTTTTGGTGATTGAGAGTGAGAATACGTTTTGCAGTCTTCTTTGTTCAGTTACAATACATTTTTGATATTCAAATACGTTACCTATTTTAGTTAGATGATTGCTTTCTATTAACGACAGTAAAAACGTCGGTTTGATGACGAATGTGTGAGAACAAACTACGTCGATAATCGATCAAGTTCCATAACTTAGAGACCAGAATATAAAGTCTTGTTCGTAGTTTGTATTGTCGTCTAAATTTTTCGTAAAACACATTAAAATTACATTCAATTTTCTATTTAAAATTATAAAAGTTGGGTACAAATAAAAACAAATTATGGAATGCATGGAAATAACATTGAAGCTGTTTTATATGTCATTTTTCCAATTATGGTTTTATTTTTATGATGATATTAAGTATCCTACAGTTTGTAAACTTTCCATGCTCCATTTATTATTCCGTGATCCTAAAAAATTTTAATTAAAATAATCTTCACAAACAATAACAAGTACAGAAATTTAATTAAATCAGAATATTACAGTTTCAACATAAAAGTCTTAAATTTAGCAGTTAAAGTGTCGCGTTATTATATGTTTAACGACAAGGGTTTATAAAAGTTTTATTTCTACAATATTGCTACAAGTAAAAAATATTGTTTTCGTAAAATAGCTTTGTCAACAATACAGTGTGATCATAAAGTACGTCCTTCCTTTTATACTTTTGTTAATAATGGGAATAAAATAAATCTAACTTTAGAAATGGTACTGCATGATATAGACTCCCGCCTAGGGGAAGCTGTGGGGGACATTAGAAAACTTTAAATAGGATTTGAAGTCGTAATACATTATTTTAAAATTACGGATGAGTAGAAAAATAAGAAAGGAGAAATAATTTCTCTGAGCTAATCTGGTCAAACTTTAAACACAGAGTTTTGTAATCAAATTTATTTATACAAGATACAAACAAATATTTGCAATTTAATGCACTGTTTAAATATTATACGGTGTTAAATATTGAAATGGAAGTTTGACGGCAATTATAGGATCTTAATATTGGTGAAAATTGTGCAATGTCTTTATGTTCATGAGATTCCAGTTTGTACAGACAAGTACTATTTTTTTTTTACTAAATTGTCTCTAAGACCTAAAAAAACGAACAATGGAACGACTAAGAATATAATTATCTTACTGCAGCTGTTTTATCTACAACCTTGCATTTAACATTTAATTACCAAATTTACTCTTCATTACTGAAATAAAGTATTATAGGATTAAATAAAGCAATAAAGCTAAAGTTTCAAAATTATTTTAATAATATAAATGAGCTATAGTTATTTCGCCTTGCGGCATCATCGGGCAACTGACTGATGATGCCCCAAGGCGAAACAATTGTAGCTCATTTATATTATTAAAATAATTTTGAAACTTTAGCTGTATTGCTTTATTTAATCCTTAAATATGGAGTTTCAACAAGAAATATCTGCTGTTACATTAAAATTTAAAAAAAATTTAAAGTATTACAATTAAAATTAATAGAAGTTAATCTTAGAAATTCCTCATGTACTGATACTTCCAAATTATCATTGTGGCTTATGGATTACTACTAAACATAGTAACTATTCCAAAAGAACTTTCAGTCACAGTATGTTGTTTGTTAAAAACTGCTTTGTGTTCTATATTTTAAATATTTTCACAAAATTTTTAATTTGACCGACTGCTATTTAGAATTAGCTAAATTGAAATAAATTTTCTATTTTTCTCTATTCACCAAAACTCGACCTTTGAAGAATGTTTATCTTTATAACCATAATATTTAAATTATTTTATTGACTCAGCTACTACTTTCAGGAAGAGGGTAATTAAGGTTATTTAAAATCGTAGAGCCCACACCCAAATTAAGATTTCCAAGGATTGGATTTTTTTCTGTTATTAACAATAATAAAAGGGAACTTTATGAACACAATGTAAGTGTGTTTTTCCAATAATAAATTCCGTTGAATATGTTAAGATCCATTATTTACACAATACTTTATGACTTGTTTATCCTTTATGGCTGTAAATATTTCAAATCAAATATAAAACAATTCCACAATGAAATAAAACTTCTGGTAATATGGATATCATACTGTGATTATTTATTCTTATGCATTGTCTCTTTCTTAAGAGTACAACATATGGTAGTGAGTAAAATCATGACAGTTAAATTTTTTTTTGAAATTTTATTTCGTTTGTTTTATGATTTTTAATCTGACACATATAAAACTGAAATAAGAAAAATAGAGAATTAATTATAACATGCACTCAAGTTAATAAAATATCCTGTTCCAACATGACTCTCAGGGCTCACTTTAGTGAGTACGAGCTTTGCAATTCCGAGGGAACCTAGCTGGGGTCTTGGCTTAGATCCATCTCTTTCATCTTTCCTAAAAGATCTCTTTTGACCAACTCATGTTTTTTTCCGACCTTGACACTATTAAACTCTTCGAGGGCTAGGGGTCTTCTCCCCCTCCTTTTTTATAAGGCTATGATGACTGAGACGTTATTTTATTTTTAAACAACAGGGTAGAATACCTAATGAGGCCATTCAGTTTGTATATCACACAATAATAGTTATTCAAGTACATTTAAACATAATTTAGGTATAAAGTTATTTACAGATTGTAAGTCCGTAATTTTAAAATAATAAATTATCGATTAGTTTTATGGTATCCCGTCTGATATATTTAAGACCAAATGTATTTACTATTTCAAAACTTACAAGTGTACAACTTCACTAACTATATTATACATGTAAAAATATGAGTAGTAATACAAAATTGAATGCACCACAGAGGTTAGCCTGTATTTATAAACATTTTAAATTATGTCAGTTCTAACAATAATGTGATAGGAACAAACAATTTATAACATATAAATGACTTAATTAAATAATCAAAAATCTTTTAAATGGCATCAGTACTGAAAATGATGTGATTGGAATAAACAACTTATAACATGTAAATAAATTAACATAAAACCAAGATACTAAAATTAGGGTGAAACATTAAAACCCCTTAGGGCTCAATTTAAGCGAGTACGGGTGTGGCAATCCCGAGCTACCTACTTGTATTTATACTCTTCTTCGTCTAGTGTTGGTTGATCTATTTCTTTCATCTTTCTTATCAGATATCTTTTAACTAACTCTAGTTCTCTTCCGATTCTTTTACCTTTTATTTAAAGTGATAATCACCGCCAGGTTTTTCCTTTACAAAAAATAATAATAATGTAGCATAATTAAACTGAACAAATCAGAAAATATTAAATAAACTTACACTGTCAACCCTCTTTAAAAATCAAACATAAATTACAATGTTATTGAAATAATAATTGATTTATATTCTCGTTTGAAAATAACCACTTTTTTGAATTTTAATTTTTTACAGGAAGTAATATTAATTAAACCCGTTGTAAAGCTTAGGAACAAGGTCGACATCGACAACAACTAGCAGATCCTAGAATATTTATTATTATGTTTTAACACTACGAAATTATCTTTAACACTTGAATTTCAATGCAAACATGCTAACACCCCTCTCCTTATAAATCTTCTAATAAAGAAAATTAATAGAACGTTTTTAAAATATACATGCCTCGGAGATAGAATATTTTAAACTCTTAAATTAGGCAAAGGAGGTATCACGAGTCGATTTTTATAACAACCACAACGATCTTTTTTAGTAGATCTTTTCATTCCCATTTATAAATTTGTTACATACAATTTATGTGCATCTCAATTCTTTATTGTTGATAAGCAGATAATTAATATTCCCAATAAGTATAAAATTGACGTTTACATTAAGTAACACTTATTGTATAAAGAATTTAATTTTGTTGTGGGTTTGTGAATATCGATGGGGGAGGTCTTTTAATAAACTGGCTATTCAAAGCTAGAAATGAACTGACACAATTAAAATTCTTAGCCTTTTGCAACTCAATTGTATTCATTATGCAATTGTAAGGAAGGCTTGAATGTTATACACTTTGTTAGTTTATGTTAAATTTTTAAAGAAATTAGTTTTAAGTACTTAATAAAAGTTATAGAGACTTTTAGAGAAGAAGAGGTTATTACATTTTTAAACCTTATATTTAATGAGCGAATATTGCAGAACAGAGTTGTAATTTGAATTAGTTGATAAAAGAGTTTAATTATTGATGTTAAAACCCTTTAAAAACATATTACAAGAATGTAATAATTTGTGTATTTTTGCTAATAATTATGATTTGATAATGTGTAAATGCAATTTCCTCCAACTATTTGTGACCACTAGTATTGTGCAGTAGGGTTTTATTAAAAAAATAACAATACAATAAATCTTTTGTTATTATAACTATATAATTAAATAGTAGTCAATCATTTTTATTACAGCATCAATAAAATTGATTTGATAAGAAGAACAATTTGCCTTTTCCAACGAACATTATTTAAAACTTAACATCATCGACGAGTCTTGGTGTTTACTTCTTTTACTCGGTGGGCATTTCCTCAAACATAAGTTGTGTTGCCAGTGTGATTCAATTCAGTTACAATAATTGTAACTGAATTATGCATAATCCTCCTGGTCCATGGAGTAACTACGTTATTAACGTTTTAATTTTAACTACCCGGTTCTGTTTTATGAATGTGTTAGTGTTATTAATGTGTTTTGAGATGTATTATGTTTTAGTTAATTGTGCATTGACATTTGGTAGTGTGGTTGTTATAATTGTATATTGTATTTTAATTGAAGGGATCCTTGCACAATGTTGGACTCATTTGAGATACTACTACCAACTATTAAATTAATAATACAAGTATTAACGATATCCACATGCTCTGTAAAATCCCTAGAGACCATTTAAAAACAAAAAGTCATTTTAAGTAAAAGTAAAAGTTGACTACTAAAAGTTAATGTTACTTAGATGTAATTTAAAGTTCTGGAAAATCTATTTACTGCTGGAAAGACAATAACAACTATCAATCCATAATAAACTGTTAATATACAAGCACGTCCTAAGGCCAGTGTGGACCTATGGGATACAGCTATGGGCTGCACTAATAATTCAAATATAAATATGATCCAGGTCTTCCAAAATAAGGTGCTTAGATGCATAGTAGATGCACCTTGGTTCATCAGATAATTTACATAGGGACCTAAGAATAGACTTTGTCAGTGATGAAATCAAAAAGCAGGCAGGGAAGCAGAGACAACGTATCATGCAGCATGAGGTACGAGGACTGTTGGATGTAAACTGGAGTGGAGAGAAGACTTAATAGAACCAAGCCTTCATATTTGATGGATAATAGTGATAGAGAATAACCATTGGGTTATATCTCTTACAAGTTTTAATTATGTATGAAGAATAAATTACTAGATGGGTTTCTTACTCAGTTGTAATACAAATAAATAAATAAATAGAAATTGAAAACATTCATTTAGAGTGATAAGGCTAACATAAAAATCGTTAAATAAAATTTACACAAGTAAAGAAATCAAAATAACAATTGACACTACGTTGTCTTGACGCTTTTAATTGTAGTTTTGATTTACAGATGAACACATTAGACACGAAGCATTTGGTGCAGGTATATGGCGAATCTGCCACGCGTACATATAAAAATATTTTCATTTTGCACACTACTTAGGCCAATTCATGTCTAATATTGTTGAATAAAAATGTAAAGTTAAGAAATCTCTGGTTGATTTTAAAATCCTGGAACGTCCAGTTTTGATTCCACGAATCGAGATTTGTTATACTCCTTTATAGTGAGATCTTATTCTTCACTATTTTCTATAGAAAGTTGAAATCCAGAGTATCATACAATTAATAGTGACAGATTATTTCCTAAGCCAATGCTAACAGTTGATTGAGACAAGTTTCTCTTGGAGGATATGATTAATCTAAACATTTAAATGCAGATTCTGTGAGTAATCTCAAAACGCTGCAGGGGGTGGAGAAAGGAGGATTGTCGTTAAGTCCCTTTGCCAAGTTTCCTACTTTCCAGTATTTACTCTAAGGCAATCTGAAAGCCTAATTGTATGTAAATTCAGGTTATTTAATGTGCAAATGTTTCTTTTTTACATCGAAACTTTAGAAAGAACATTTTGTCGATTATAAATCTTTAACGAAATTAATTGGATACATTGTAGTTCCTTGTAAGAATGTTACAATATCAGTAAATGATGGTAACACAGTAAGAACTTTAAAAAAGTTCTTAAAAAGTTATCTTTCCAATTATACAAAAACAAGAAGAAATTTATTTCTCCTAAATTCTAATTTCTTCGAATACTTAATACAAGAATTAACTGGCTTCCACAAATTTAATTCACGCCTTTAATTTCGTGACTTATATATTTAAAAATGGGTAAAAAAGAGCGCCAAACAAAATACATGTCGAGATGGAGTAATATTCTCTTAATTTTTGTTGTTTAAAAGTGAAGCACCTTATCATCGCCATAACATAGAAGAATAAAATATAATAGAATAGAGATCTCTAGCCTTTGAATACTCTATAGAGACTTGATTGGAAAGATAAAATAGAGGGATATAATCGAAGACTACGTGAAGAAAGGTGTAGGTACCTCGGGATTGTCACCAGTCTGTCACATATAAGCCGTAAGATATTTTTTTTAAATTAATTAACACATAATATAAATTCATTTCAAGTAAGAGATTTGTGTAAAATATCAAAAACACAATATCAAAGGTCATGTAGCAATTGCAATTTGGAATGAAGAACATTAACTTCATTTTGACGGATAAGATCTATATAAATGTAAGAAAAATACTAACTCTAGTTGGTGTTGTAATTATGGTATAAGAATGAAAATAAATGAATTGAATTTTGGCGGCAATTTACAGAAAAGAGTATCAATTTCTATTACAAATGTGATTTGTGGTTTGGGTTCGGAGAATTTAACACACATTAGTTTTTTAAATGTTTGTGTGTTTTGCTTGTATATCACGTTTGATTTAATATGAAAGTCACCATTTCGGTTACTGTATTAATTTGAGAGAACTGAAAATGGCAAATACTGTCAACATTATTAATTTTCTAATAAATTAATGTAAAAAATATCACATAAACTTTCTAATTCAACCATCCCCGAAACCAAGTAAAAAGTATTCTTCACTAAAATTTCAGTTCGGTAGTTGTCAGTCAAAAAGTGGAAACTAACCATGTCTTTAAAATAATATATTTATTACCTGACCTTTTTGAAATCCTTTTCTTAGAAAGGTGACTTAATTTTTACGTCTCTATGACGCGTTTCAAAGCATAAGGTTCATCATCAGACAGTTGTTGTCCACACATTAATAACACGACATAGACAATGAACACAAAAACACTAAACAACATACATGAGGTGCGCCAACTCACCTTACCTTAAAAAGTCCTTTTAACATTTGATGACCTTGCTTTTGCTATAAAATCGTCCACAGTGTAAACATTTTTTATTAAAGTTTAACTTTTAATGATGGCGGTGAAAGTTCATTTTTGTTTTTACCAAATAGTTTTGAAGTGTAATATTTTGTTTGTTTGTTTTGTTTTTCAATTTTGCACACGTGTCAGGGTTCACATTTCACTTAAGTTCGAACAAGATCGATAGCGTCATATTTGAGAAATTACTTATTTTATATCAGTCCCATGCTTGGTGTTTTGCTGTTTACAAACAGAAGAGATAATGGTCAATACTTTTTTTGGGGTCCTTAGACCAGAAAAATTAGATTATGACGGGTTGATTTAATTATGACACCAACCAAAAGATTTTGAGTTATTGGAAAAACGGAAAAAAGTCGCAAATTAAGCCAACATAACAAATTTTATTAAAATCGGCGAAAACATTTGGCTGTAGAACACTGTGATATGTATATTCTCAATAATGCATTTACGTAACTTATTTCATATAAAGTATATGTAAGGAAGTAAAAAGGGACTCACGGGTCCAATAAACAGGTATGTTATAATGATAAGATCATTATTACTACCTATTTAGCCTATACTGGTTAAATAAAATATTTATTTCAAGTGAAAAATATTCGACATAGACTGGGAATTAAACGTAGGAAACTTTTGTTTTATACTCTAATGCTCTAACAATTGAGCTATCATAAAATCAAATACTAGCTTGGTAAAAAAATTAAAATATATATAATCCTTAAAATTAATAAATTAATATCTATACTGCTTCTCTTACTGTACATGAAAAAATTGTTATTTAAATATTGTTTAATCTTATGCACTAAGGTGCACATCAGCTGTTTATTTCGATTGTACAACAAAAGAACACATAACTTATATAAATATTCTAATAGATATTGTACAATTAGATAACATATTATTCTTGTTATCTATAAGTACCTATCAGCTGTTTATTATTATAAACATAACATCCGTACCAAATCATGGATAACAATAGTTATGCAACAAGCTTTTCATAAACAACAAGCACTTCTGGCCGAGTATCAGAATTGACGATGCAAACTGTCCCCGAGGCTGGTTTCCATTATAATTGAATATCTGGCAAGTTACCAGTATAACCTACTGCATGTTTCTTACTCAACCTTTCAATAAAACAAAAACTATTCATAATAATACTAATAAGTCCTTTAAATTAAAAACTGAGTTTCTGAACTTCCCTAGTAAAAATTAGCTGTTGCAGTAGCTCTTGCAGTAAGTAGTTTAAACAGAATTTAATCATGACTTTTAGAACACCATTGAACAGCCTATGTGTTCCCACTCTAAAGTTATCATTTTTTGTCCGATTATGTTTAATTTTGATAAACTAGATTATATTTCCTTGCATACAGTTAAAAATTGGTGCCTGATTTTTGTACAAACTTACAAGTTTAATTTCTTTAAATTATGATAAAAAATATAAATTGTGTTTTCTACTATATCAATTAAACATTAAAAAAAAACTTATTTAAATTTCATACTGAAATTTTTGACTGAAATTAAAATCTGATTAAATGAACATAATAAAATGCTCTCAGCTATTAAATTCTCTAATAGTGCGAGAGTCGTAAAAGAACAAGAGTTGCTCAAAAGAGGCCAAATAGGAATGATAATGGAGAGGGATCTAACCCAAGACTACAGCTAGAATATCTCATGAGTACTCACTGTAAATCAGCTCTTAAGAGCTACAATACTTATTATGCTGAATAATTTGTTTAATTACTGACACTATATGCTAATTGACTGAGTTTTTGGTTTTAGTAGTCTATTATATAGAACAGTTTATAACAAGGAAATTCGCTCAAATCATAGCTTTATATTATGTTGTAGATGCAATGAAATCGAGATAGAATATGTTGTTTAATTATCCGTTTAGAAACCATTCAATGTTAAAAAACGCATTTTTTATAATGATGTCTACATCTTGTAGTTCTTTGTAGCTTAAAAAAGATAACAAATTTTGCTAAAATTTGGTATGGGGGCATGTTTTAACCGTATTTAGAGAATTTGTATTTATTTTATCAATATGAAAAAGTCACAATGTGCATTTACTTAAAATTGGCCATAACGATTTTATAGATTTTTGATGGTTTCTCCCCCAAAATGGGGAGTCATTAACACTAAAAACTAAAAATTCTTCACATTTTATTGAATTGTGATTATAAAAGTGTGATAAATAGCTAGTAAAAATAAAAAATAATAATAAATAAATAATATAATAAAATTGGAAAACAAAAATGAACCTCGACTATGTTCAATAAAAACTCCATTTCACCAAGAAGGATTGACGTGTAGAAGGTTTAGTTAATACGTAAGTGAAGAAAAGTTATAATATATATATTTAAATTTTTATTCTTTTAATTTATATAAAATAATAGATTAGAAAAATAGCGAAGAAATTAATTTTCAGTTCTATGATTGAGTTTGTGAGAAAGTTAATACACAGTTTGTAATATGTAGTTATAAATTACGGAAGTAAGACCATTTACGTTTAGTTTTTACTTCCAAATAATATTCATCTTTTACTTTCTATTTTAACCAATCGATTTACGTTAAAACCTTCACACATTTTACATCTCTGGTAAGGTTTATTTTGGAAAAAACTTTAATGATGACTATTACTTATCAATGTTTTTCATTAAAATTCCTAATAGACATTGTGTTAATACCAGTTTTGGAACATTTAGCCTAAATCAAAATAAATAGTATGAGAAAGTAGAACTATTTTATCTTTCATGGCGGATATTATCAATAAAGTTAATAAAAACGTTAATCCTCCAGAAATCCCTAAAATATGATACCACACTAAAATTGTTTATTTTATTTAAACAGTTAGGAATAGAGGAACAGAAAGCAGACATTACTCCAAAAACACATGTTTCGAACTTTGAGACATCCAAAATTACTAAACAATATAGATTTTGTTCTCTAATCAATGACATTACTTTCATTTCGCTACCCATATATATGATAAAATAAAAACTAAGTATATAATCTAACAGTGTTTGTAATTATATTTATTAAAATTCAGTCGCACATTAAAACATAACCTCAATCTTCTCGAAACAACTCCGCACTGCGTCGCTAAGCAACGGAAATCAATAAAGCACTGATGCTTTTCTCCTATCCTGTCCTGTCCTGTCGCTTCTCACAACATTTCTCAAGCATTTTTTTGTAAGTACCTTTAATGCTTGTGTATTATTTCTTAACAAAATTTATTTAAAATATTATCGGCGAAATTGTAGGATAAAAATTTTAAATATTGCGATCAACATCATGGGAACGTTGACACCCAAGACCATGAAATGTCCATAGATTATACTACTTTGAAGTAAGGAAAACATGGATTTTCCGAAACAAAAAAAAAAAAAAAAAAAAAAAAAATTAAAACACAACTGAGCCTAAAATATATATAGTTATGTTATATGTACCCTTATGTACATAACTGGATTTTTTAAAGTCTTAGTTTTGTTTTCTGTTTTTGTGGTTCGGGGAATTCTTGGTTTCCTTATTGTGAATATCACCACAATACTCCTTGGACATTTGATCACATGAAGTAGTTTGCTGTTAGTTTATATTCACCATATATTAATGTTTGTGTGTGTTAGTAAACCTTATTAGGGTTTAAATTTTTTTAGGGTTTCAATCATTGGTCAAGTTTGACAACCATAAAAACTAGTCAGTAAATTTTAAAAAAGGCGACCCATTTTTAGTTTTAACAAAGTGGTTTTGTTAGATTATTTGCATAATCGTATATCGTAAAACATTTTACAACAGTTCAATTTGTACAGTTTTAAAATCTGCTTATTATGAGGTTCAAACGTTTTCACGAGAGGGAGTTAATTCAAAAATTAAATTTGTTAAAAACATAACCTCAAAATGTGAGCAAATTCATGACGTGTAATAACGAGAATGTTTAGTCAAACTCGCAAGTTGACTATGTTTTAATATTATTTGAATACGAGTGTAAATGTTATACAAAACAAATGTTTTACAGTTTCAAAATGGCGGTCTTTTTAGTAGTTACTTGTTGTTTATGTCTAACATTGGTTTATTATATATGATTTTTGCTGTATGTTAATACTTTGAATGGCGTTGGAATTAACCTTAAGCTGTTCCAAAATTTTAAAATGGTAAACATTTAATTTTTCTTAATATGTACAAAACATCCATTAGAAAAATTAAACAATAATTGCTGAGAAATATTTTATTGCCCAAAATTCTAGTTATTTTAAGAAGTACGTTAGAATCTATTATTTACTGAAATTGATCGGGAAATATCGAAATGGTAGCATGAAGGAACAGTGTTCCAATAATTCTTTCGTATTAGGACCTATATGATCGCTCTAATATCGCACTTTTTTCAGTTTATTTCTCATTTTATTATCAAAGTTGAATAGGTTATAGAGCTGAGATATAAATAATAAAACACCAAATAAAATCCGCACTCTAACACGTCGGCGTATCAGCAATGTTGGGTATTTTTATGTTTATTTCATTGAGTAAAATTTCAGTAGAATTCTGTAGAAAATAAATTGTCCGAGGTGAATAATGGGAACGCTAAAAATGTGCGTTATTTTATGTCATTCAGGGATGGGAGGAATTTAGGCTTAACAAAAACCCAATGTCAGATTATAATTAATAACATCACACTATCCTACCCAAGCTGAATAGTTCATTGATTTATTTTAAATCACAGAGAAACTGTGGTCACATGTAGCAAACAAATGCTAAAAAAAGTGTAATTTAAATGCAAAAACTCTAATCTGTCCATAAATGTTACCTGTACTTTCTTATATTACTGACATTTATAAACAAAAATATTCCTCACAATTTAATCGGAAATTTCAAATCAGAAGTTATTACTGAAACATTGAAAACGTATGTTTAATGCTAATCTCTCAAACGGTAAACGAAAAATATTAATTTCAAGTAATTTGGAATATGACAAGTTTTATTTTGATATTTTAAAATTTATTTTTAACCCGTATTTTCGTGGAGTTATTACTCGTATTAGTACTTTCATGGAGTAAATTTCACTTTTTGAGTAATATTCCTGAATGGTCATTTATTGTCAGATGGGGAGGTTTTTATATGGGCAATAAAGGGCTATATTGTAAATACAATTTGGTCAAAATTGTTGAAATCAGTTGTCATAAAACTGGAATTTTTTGTTTGTTTCTTTAAATTTTGAGATAGTTCCAACCAATAAACTGTTAGTCGAAACGTAAGTTAATATCAAATATCAGCTAAATCGATCAAACGTTTTCAGTTGTATCCCAGTACAAGCTTATTGACAGACAGTTAGAATTAATCCAAAACCAGTTAATTCATTTAATCAGCACCTTAAAACCCTATTAATACTGTTAAAAATATTAAGATACGGTATTGAAGTCCATTTTCACGAAAACATAAATTGTTGAATATTTCAATTTATTATTGTCCAGAACAAAGTAAATAAATAACGTACCAAGTTGTACAAAAGACAATAATAACACGCATATAAAACTTTAACGAAACGTTTTGGCTAGAAAGTTGTAAAGTTTTTTTAAAATGAAATAATAATGGGCGCTACTGTACTCATACATCCCTATCACGCAAAATAATTCTTACAGATTCATTGACATCATGACAATGAGGAACCAGATAGTTCAGTGATAAGGTAAATCAAATAATTTTTTTTTTTCGAAAAATTAATGATTTTATACACATTTTAGGTATTTGTTCTTGAGAATTGTAATAAGTACATAAAATTCATAATTATAATTAAAAACGTTTGTGTTATTTTTTTGTCAGTGTTGTATTTTAATTTTAGTTCTTTCAAAAATAAATCCGTTAAAAGATGGGATTTCTTAAAAAAATATATAATTCCTAAATTATACGATATTTTTTTGTTATAAACTCTGAACTTTAAAATAATTCTGTGATGGAGTGCGTAGAACTTGAAGTGTAGGTAGATATCCAGTTTCTCATTCTTAGGCTTAAAATATGCTTGGACACGATGTTTGCACGACAGCGGTGTATCTTGATTGCCGCATAGCGCCGTCACGGACCCCCATCTTGTATATTGTAATCAATTTAAAGTTACAATAAACCTCCGTTCGACATGTTGTTTAAAAAAAAAAACAGTTTAAATGTTAAGGATTATAATGTTCATTATGTATTTCAATTATTCAAAAAACATATACTTTTGTTCAATGCACTTTAAAAAAAAAATTTTTTAAAATATAAATACACAATTTCTTCATCCATTGCAGTAGTAAAAGGTATGTATTGTAAGATGTATTAAACAGTATGTGTAATGTTATGTAAACACTGAATACATAAATTAGGTTGATAAATAAGGAAATGTTATAGGTTCTTTTGAATGGCATGTTTTTTTTGTAATAAATATTATTATATTTGTAATTTCTTGAAAGTATTAGAAATTAACATCCATTTTTGTATATCATGTTCCGGAAGAAAAAAAATGTCTAAGCAAGTTTAGGTCCTAATGTTTCATAATCAGTATTACCAATTTTTTTTTCAAATTTTGTTTAGGATAATAGGATTGATATTTTAATTACAGATCCTTTCTCGTCTTTTCATTACGAACAAGATGACGTATCACATGTCTATCCTATTTGGAATATTTTGCAGGGTTACCCCTCCCCCTTTGGGCCCCGGGACCCAAATTTGAAAATTATTTTGTCATGAAAAGTGTCCCCTACCTCCAAAATAGAATGACGCAAACAGCTTTCAAATATATCAAATAACAAAAACGTTGAGGGGGGTGCAGGTTTCTTTTCAGCCACCCCGTATATATATATACACACAAGGGAATAAATAGGTTCTTATCAAGAGAAGACCTGTGGTATGATTTCTCCACGATCTGCTAAACCTCGACATAAACAGTTTCCCACGAGACGATGAGATTAGTGTCTCCCTGACTCTGACTCACTGTCAATGAAATTAAATTGTTTAACAGAATTAAGCCTACCCGGGAAATATGAAGGTAGCTTTTGAATTTCGAGACATTGTTAGTAATGGTGCATAAGTTGTCCCATTCTTCGCACATAAAACCAGAACTAAGCACAATCCGCCAAACAACAGTTTGATCAGTATTAGATCTATGTTGGTCTAGGTATTGGTCATTACGTTAATTAAATTTCGCTTGTAACATGCAATTCAGACGTGGCTTTAAATTTGCATGTGTAAAACTAAATTTAGACTTCAGCTTCTAAAATCGGATGTGAAAAATAAATTTAGAGGCAGCTTGTAATTTAGTAGGTGTAAAATGTTGTAATTAGGATGTCAGTTTTTAATTTTTAATTATAAAATTCTATTTTATACGTTAGCTATAAATTTGTATGTATAAAAAGCAATTTGAATGTCGTCTATAAATTTGTATGTATAAAATGATATTTTGTCGCCAACTTGTAATCTGTGTGTATACAGTAAAATTAAATATTGATACGAGCTTGTAATTCGTCTAAATAACAATGAAATCAGTTTTGTAAATTCACAACAAAACGGTTACCATAAAACAAAATTTTCAAAATGACTAATGTGTAAATTTAATTTTTGACACCAGGTTGTTAATTTCTACACATCATAATAAATTTATATCCCTTCTTGTAAATTATTAAGTATAAAATGTGACACCAAATTGTCAATTAACATATACAGAAATCAATTTCAAAGCCGGTTTGTAAGTTCGTATGTATAAAATGAATTTTTTGATACGTCCTTGTAATTTTGTAAAGATAAAATGAAATATTGATATCGGCTTGTAAGATCGTACGTATAAAACGAAGTTTGACACCAGCTTTTAAATTATGTATGTATCAAAATAAATTTTGAGGCTGGTTTGATGTCTGCTTCTAAATTTGTAATAATACTATTATTTATAAGAATATAAAATATTATTTATAATTATAAATTTGATCGCCAGCTTGTAAATTCGTATATTTTGTCCAAGTCATGATGACAAAATTTTTTTTGAAGTGCAAATGATATCTAAATAGTTTAAGAACAATTTAAAATACTAAAACATTTTGTAATCGAAAATTATGAACGGTTTAGGTTTAAAAATTTCCCTTCTACAGCCGTAAGTAAATTTTGTCACTGGACAAACTTACTGGATTTTGTTTAAAGTGTCAGTAATATTAAAAATCATGGGGGTTAACTTAATGTATATCACATATTAATTATTTCTAAATGATTTGGCTCTGATTTCGAATGTTCTGGTTAAGATAAAAATTTGTATTGAGTTTAGAAAAAATTGTAAATGTTTTTAGAACTGAGATAGAACACAAACATTTATACATACTTAAATTACAACAGGAATGTGGTACTAAGTTAGAAAGGACCGCATCCTTTTGGATATAGATGGAGATTTATTAGTTTTTTACAGTCAAATTATGAAAATAAAATATTTTTAATGTTTTATAAAATTAGCAACTTTTAATACACTCACCCATTTTTAGTAAAATGAACGGTAAAAGTGATTTTAAAGCCATTTAAAATAAAAGTTACAAAAACCTTTGGACAAAGTTTCTCACTCGACAAAGTTAGTAGTTGTCATTCGAAATGTGAAAATGAACAATGAACGCCATCTTTAAATAAAATATGATATATTATATATATATATATATATATATTTATTTATTATGTGCTTAAACTTTTATGGTTGTGCCATTAAAAAGTCTTCAGCTTACTCGAATTTGATGAAAATCTAGATTTTAATTACATTCGGATTCATTTAAAGACCAAGATTCATGTTATCGTGTGTGTTCAGTGTCGTTCTGTGTTTTATATAAGTTTTAAGCCTACACCTGACGAAGCCGGCAGTGAACGGCGAAACAGCGCTGTAGTGTTTCTACAAAATAAAAAGAATGGCTCTGACTACTGAAAAAGGTAAATAATATATAAATAATCGACTGCTCCTCACGTTCTCGTCAGCTATTATTATTATCCATTAACCAATTCATTATTATGAAATCTGGCCTCATCTCTAAAAATAAAATTTGTCAAGAAATCTTCATTCTTCTTAATTTTTTTTTTTTTTTAATGGAGAATGTAAGTGAGAATCTTCTAAGTTTGTCATTATAATATTTTACTCGTATCTCAAATATTCCTTGTAATCTTATAGGAGTACATTCGAAAACTGTAACGTACTGTAAACAATAGATTTGGGAATTCTAACCTCAAATTGCGTTGTTTTAGTAACTTTTTTAGAATAAGAGAAGTTTGAATTCTTTTCACGTTCTCTTCTAATATAGACGACATCCCTGGAGAATTTCCTATTAAAAACACTTCCTGTTTCTTTACAAAGTTTCAGCCACTGGTGAATACTCTTATCTGAAGGCCTAATACTATCATACTCACGTCGAAATACGATGAACAGTAACAACAGATTTGATTTTATTAAATCAAATTGCGCACTGTGCTTTCGGCTACGGTGCCGTTATAATATTACCAAATTCAAATTCAATTGGAACCCTCATTCACAGTCATGCAGGTGTGACAACCTTACATAAATTTTAACTGATCTTGTATCATATCAATTCATTTAAGGCTCTGTTGGAGTGAAATAATAGTTGTAAGTTGAATCCAGTGTGAAGACTGCACGGCAGAACGATGGACTACTAGCACCCGGAGCTGTTTCAAAAATAAGTTGAAGTTTTATGAAGGGTGAGAAAACAGTAACCCTAGAAGACATAACATTCATGCGTTTAAATCAAGCTCTTGGTTATCTAATAGTTTCAATTTAATACAGTACCTCCAATTCAAGTTTGGTTAGTTTACATACATTACCTAAATGCTTATAACTTATAACTGAATCACTGCTCAAAGCTACCATCGTCTCTATGCTTAATTTACATGTGTGCAACTGAATATCTATAATTGAATAGTACAATATGATATATACATTTTTATCGGCCTAAAAACGTAGAAACCATTATTTCATTCTTCTTGGACTTGTAATATTTTTTTTTTATTTTGAGTTTTTGCGATGACAACTAATGGTTTATGGACGATTTATAACTGTTGTTGTTCAGTCCATTTTAATATTTGGAATTATTTACGATCTAAGACATATCAACGGCTATGTATCTAAGCGAACTTTTGAGAAATATATTTCTATTTGTTTTTAATAGTGGTTAGTTATTTATGGCTAATTATTAAATTTATAAACGCAGATAAACATAAAATAAGCTGTATATATTGTTATTAAAATAATAATTATACGGTTATCGACAGAAGGAACTTGGCAAAATTCCATGTCAAATGAAAAACAAACATGATAATTTCTAATTTGTACGATTTAATTGAGTTTTACCAACCATGGTTCCGCTAGTTACGGCATTTACACAGCAATTATCAGAGCAGACTCAATAAAATTGTAGAATTTCAAAATATTTTGTTCGTATTTCGTTTATAATAATAATTTTAGAACGACGAATTTTCAATAACGACATCACGGATCATTTCCAAAACTACTTGTAAAGAGTGATTTTTAAGTTTGGTTATACAGTAACTTCATACAGTTTTTTAAACTTGGAATAATTTTGAGAGATACGATCGACGGTAATTTACACGTTTTGTAATATTTTATTGAATAAACTGTTTCCATCCTACAAGTTACAACATAAGGATAACCGTTTAAAGAAAAAAACTGTGTAATTAAATTTGTTTTATAATATAGTGAAAAAAGTCTTTTAACTCTCTAGTGTTCTTTTTGAGACACCATGTACTTACAAACTAAATCCTTACATCATATATAAAACTCTCTGTACACCATTGAGTCAACTACACCATTATTCAACAAGTTCACCGCTAAGTAGCTCGGATATTTACGTAAACGCTTTCAATACTCTACACTAAAGTTAGTAATGCACTATTTGATGGTATTGACATTTAAAACGTAGTTGGTGTACTTTTCCTGACATATTAAGGTATATTGAAAGTACTTCTCAGTGTTTTAGATCGAATGTTCTATCAAATCCATTTTGAAATTGTTTGTATTTCCCTACAGTTCGATGCGTCTGTTAAATATTGGTTTATATGTAGATTTATATGACAGTTTGCTTTTTACTTACAGCTGCAATGTGAAAGTTAGTTGTATTTATACTTGGCAACTTCAATATTTGTCTGTGAAATACACATTTGATCCAATTACGGGTCAAGTCGTTTCAAGTGAAACCCGTGATCAAGATTCATCAATTAACGGAAGTAATTGGTCAATATCATCTGATGACAAGATTTCTTTAAGTAACTGATTTTTGTTTCATTAACTTTAATCCTTTAATTGTTTAGGCCAATATAGATTGTTTGAACGTGCTGCGATTTCCCAACTGGGTCACCTTCGACAGAAATTATGTATTTATCATAACCGAATGTAGCTCAAAACCTATCAACAGGCTACAAAACAAACAATATTGAGCCAATCACATTGTTCAGTGACATATATGCAATATAGGTTGATTTGAAATAACTATATCTAGAGTATAATTTGTGCAGAGTGTAGACAGAATGTAGAAAAGTCTTCTTCATTTTAAAGATTGGTATGAACAGAATTTAATAAACGCATTAGTCGTACCTAGGCTGACTAGTATTTTTCCTTTTGAAATGCATTAACTAAGATTGAGTACATCTGTACATGTCTCAAGAGATTATAAAGATGGAGGGAGGAGGAGTAACAACCGTGATAAAAATATGCCGGATTAATCTGGAACCTGATTGTAATGGTTATTATGGGTTCCTACTTAGATTATCAGTGAAAATAAATCTAAAGCTCTAAAGTTGTAAAAGTGGAAAAGAAATTTCAAGAGAGGGAACAAATTCTTAAATTTGTATTTCAATTATCGTGACGGTAGGATCTTCAAATGATAAACTGAAAAAAATAAAATAAATAAAATTCAGCATATAGATAAAATAATGGAAGATTAGACTCAGAACAAATTATCTGAAGGTTCTTGATATTTGTAACGAATGTTTGAACACTGTAGAGCAATATCTCGGCTATCATATTGCCAGAGTAGAGATCCTGGTAATTCATCTCTTTGTAACGATACTATTTAATTCTAATCATATAAATTATACTAATTATCAACTAAATAGTGGTAGTAAAAAGAAAACTACATCTTTAAAAATGAAGAGCTTAATCGACCGTAACTAGAGCTCTCCTAGCTTGTAATTGCATGGAGGGATTTGAGATTCAAGTGCAACATCTATAAGTAATACCTATTGAAAAGAAAATTGACAATAAGACAAGGTGACATCCAACAAAGAAAAGCCATTCAAACTAACTGCATCAATACAAAGTAAGTGACGATAGCTACTAGTCTTTAAAGTAAAATATCAATTAGATTTTATCTACTAGGTTCATAAAATATTATTATGTAGTTAGAAAATAATATGCAAAGAAAACAACTGTCAACAGCTGAATCAACATTTACCATAGATATGATAAATGACAAATAGAGTTAACTATCATGAGATCTGAACATGTATTAAAAGTGATATCAGGGGAGCCAGACTTATAAATATATATTGAGCTTTACTTGTTAAATGTTTCAAAATTAAAGTTGAACACAATTCCTTACAAATTATACGTTGATTAAATTATACACATTTCAATTGTAATGTCGCCATCTTCAGTCACCTGAGTAGATCTGACAGGTTATAATCAAATAGACGCTAACACAATTAAAAAAGAGAACCAAATTTATTAACATAGAATATTTTATGTTGAACTGTAGCCAGAATTTATATCTATTAAGTTGTCAAACATTGAAACAAAATTACCACATTTAAGCACGGTATTAAAAAGAATTACTTTCAATTTCAAAAGTTGGAAAAGATTTAGGCGAATGAACTATTACTGTTCATTGTTTCTTTGATATGTTTTAATTATGGAGAATACCAACCAAGTATATAATCTCTACAGCCTACGTACACTGTAAAATCATCCTGCCATTTACAGAATATGCAAACCTTAATTAAACAGAAAATGAGCATCTGATAGTTTAATCAAGCCAGGAAAATCATATATCCATAAATAAATTAAAGTTTGAGCTAGGTTATACTTTGTTCTACTACAGAAAATTCTTGAGCACTTAAGTACAAACAAACCACACACAACTAAATGGAGTGAGTGGTGAGTAAATTTAAAAACTCGTTAAAAGAGTGGGAAATTACCAGTTAATCTGATCAAAACCATAACGAACAATTAAAAATATCTAAAATAATTACAAAATACGTAATGCTGGTTTAAAAACAAACATAAAAAGTAATAAAGCACAACAAAAAAAAATAATAAAATGTTCATTTAACGTTTATATATTTAAGTTTAAAATATTATAAAATATCATGAAAAACGTATTGAAGATACCATGATATTCGATGGAATGAAGAACTCTGCCATCTCTGGAGTCTACTATACAGCAAGGACATTAATAAATCATGATTTTGAAACATAGTTTAGTACGCTATTTAATAAATAATGGACTGTGATTGGACCACAAATCACCAACACTGTAGATTTAGGGTAAACTGTCAAGAGTAAGACAGCAATTTCAATCTATAATGCGATTAACCTACAAAGCCTGTCCACTGGTGAACTAATTTACTGGTCATCAGATAACAAAAACCATACCAAAGCTGTTGAAATTATTGTTATAATAACACATCCACAGAATTAAGTGTTATTTTATCATTGCAATAATCTCCAATTGTTTATTAGTTTTAATATAATCTTAACGATCATTTGATACTATATCTATAAATAGAATATGGTGATAGGGATTGTTTAGGGCTCTGCTCCACCTCAGCCATATTGGATTCATCTCCCATTAGAATAATGCTACACTTGAGCAGTCCTAACTTTCAAGATAGAATGTCAACTGATAAGACCAGCAGAGATTTACACGCATGCGTAGTAGTAGTCTTGCCTAATGTATACTTCGAGTTTTCCCGCCCTTGGAAATGAAAGTAGGACTATTTTGTGCAAAAACCGCTGCGCAAAGTTGCTACTAATTCACAAATCTCCCTTGTCCTGATGTTGCGCTGGTGTCATTTCGGTTATTTCATTTCACTCCTGCAAAGCCTTAAGAGAAAAATTGATAAGATATCAAGGTGAATTTGAATAGACAGGACTATACTGCCTCAAGAGCTTTATCTGAATTTACACCAGAAATTCAAATCAGTTTAAAATAGTTAACATAGACAACTAATTAAAAGTAAAAAATTACGAAAGATGTACCGATAAATCGTTTGAAGTTGATAAAAATTATTTGTAGCAATTTATAGAGAACTACTCTTCTCCTTGGGAAGTCTAATACAACCAACCAATCAGTAGCATTAGAAACGTTAACTGAACAATAAGTGACCAAGATAAAACCAATACATTCCCATATTCTCATATGAATTGAAAAAATTTAATCAGAGTTTCAAATGATCTTATAGCTTATTTTGTGTAATTTATGTCATTATTGTAATATTATTTAAAGTCACCTAAAAAAATGCAAACTTTTATAGAGTAAATTTTACCCGAAAAAGAACTTGTCTATAACTTAATAGCAGCTCGCTTTTATAAATAACTGCTTTAAACGTTAACTAATCACATTTATAGTTTCAATGGCTGCTTCGCGGCAACATGGATATTTCTAATCTAAAAACTAGAAAAATTACAAAACGAAATAAAACTTATAGCCACATTTGCTTTAAAATCCTTTTAAAATTTTTTGTGAAAACATACTTGACAAAATTTTCCTTTTGTGAAACATTCCATGTCATGTCATCAATTTGGAAAATTATGGCGTTGATTATTTTTTACCTGTTACAACGTAAAAGGTAAAAAATAATTATTTTCTACGTAAAAGTGAAACATTAAAGTAAAGAAAAGGTAGAAATGTTATTTGAGTTTTATATTATAAAGATTGCGTGTTTATCTACTGGTCAATTAAGCGAGGCGATATTCTCTAAGGAAGAGGAAACGCCCTGGATGAGGAAATTGCAATGTAATCGAGGCCAGAAGCAAGGGACTAAACATGGCATAGTATACAGGGTGTACTGAGAACGAATGCCTATAGTTTGGGAAATAATATACTTCGGAACAAAAGTATGCAATTTTAATGAAAACATTTTGTACAACTTGGAGTCTGTGTTTCAGTTCTTACGTTCCAATTATGAAATAAGGAAATTATTGTGATGATGTTAATGTTTTTAGAATCAGTTCTTTAAGCTCTAAACCTTTTGAGCTAAAGAAAATATTTCGACAGAATTATGTCTGTCTGTTTCTCCGTCTGTCTATGATATTTTTGTCATGCATTATCATTCATCACGTATTATTCATCTAAATTACAAAATTATAAAGTTTTTTTTTTTTTTTTTTTTTTTAGTTATACCTTAAAGAATGTGTAGATTTTTACCCAAATCACGAAAAGACGAGAGTGCCAAATTATTTTTAATAATTGTTTCATGGACGGGTTTACAATTTTAGGTTCAGGTAAGTGGTGTATGAAATGATTTGTTATTATGTTAGATTGGTTGTACGTTCAGACGATAGTTACAACCCAAAGATTTTAACAGCCCAAGTGGCTGAATTCGGATGCCCAACTTTGTTTTTTTAAGCAGATTTTAAGTTTATTTTCATTAAAAAAAATAAATGTCAGTTAATGGAGGAGAGGGAGGAGGATTTATATTCATTTTAAATGATGTTGTTTTACTTATCCACCTAACGTAGACTACAGTGTGTATAATTATCAGCAAATAAATTAAATTTCAGCTTTGAATTATTTATACGTTTCATTATATGGAAAAAAACGATTTAAAAACCTTCCTTCTGTCTTTGATGTCTTATTTATGTAATTACGATAAAGTCCAAAAACCTAAATATACAGAGTAACATATATACAAATGTACAAACTATCGTAAATAAAAACCTTAACAATGTGAACTCACTTTGAATAGTTATAAATGCACTGTTTATTAAAACACGTTTAATGTCTAATTTTGTCATTCAAAGTCAAAGAAGAGTTTATGATTAGTACAAGTATTTAAACTGTTGACCTATCTGGCAAATGATTTCTTCTCTTATTGGTGTGTATTCTATTTTACAATTACTGCTTTACATTCTTTTGATTGTTCCAGGTTTTGTGCTATAATATTTATCTTATTTTCACATACTGTACCTATAAAAAATGTTGAGTTGCGTGAGTTGGCGTGAGTTAGCAATAGATACAATTATAGCAGTTAACTTAAATATGGCTTCAGTCAATCTTGTTTGGAAACTGTATTCTTTGGGAATTTTATAAGGTACCAACTATCGAGTCATTAATGAAACTTTTACCTGTGAAAGCACTTGGTAATGGTATAAACGTTATATTTTGATAGTCCTCTATCACGGGCACTTTGCAAAAGTCAAAAATATCTTGGAGATTAATGGAGCTGTGCGATTCTTGTAGGCCTGGCGGACGACTGCGGTCTTCCATAAAGGTTTTTATGGTGTTCTTGAATAGATCCCTCTGTTTGTACAAGTGGAGAAAGTAAATTAAAGCGAGTTAAGGACTCTAAAATTGCGAATATTCAGAGTGGTTATAAAGTTCCTTCCCCCTCCTACCTTTTTCTACAATTTATATTTAAGTGTTTTTAATGATTTCAATCACTCTATAGGTAGAAAGTAACTTTGAGGTATTCTAAAATATTGGGAGTTACCTGAGGTCTAAGATATGATTCAACTTCCGAATGCTTTATGAGAACATAGTCATGCGACATGTCGATTAACATTGCTCCCCCCTGAAAACAATGGTGCAATTAAAATTCAAAAGGGTTGCACCGGATATTTTTTTTATATAATATAATTTATTTATTAATCACTGCATGAAGTTACATGTAGGTTCTATCAGATTTTAGAGAAATAATAGAATATAAACCAGTGTAAAATTGCTATAAAAATAATTAGGTATTTAATATTTCTGAAACCCTAAAACACACGTATATAAATGAAAACATAAGAAAAATAACGAGAGAGGAAATTTTTATTTGTTGATCCGTGAACATTTTTCATCTTGAAATGATTTATTCGTATGATTGCTCGTTATGTTTCGTTCACACTATTATATCTAATGTGTTATAGCTCACACTGTATTTCGGAACAACTGACTCTATACTCTGAAACCGTGAATATAATATTTAGCCACCATTTTAACTCTTTCAGTCGCCGTTTTTAAATCTTAATCTAAAAATTTGAATGTTGATGTTTGGTCTATACTAGTTTTTCGGTGAATTTTCATATTTAAAAAATTATAATTGGATCCGAATAGTCTTCCACTTTGTCTAAACTATCTTTTGTCGATCAGTTCAAACGTTTGACACTCATTACATAAACACGACTTTTATCCTCTCAATTACTCCACTATACAACAATTCACAACTTAAAAATAACAACTAGACCAATCACATTTTTCTTCGAAAACAGTTATTATTTATAGGCCTACAATCATCTAAAGCTACCAACTTTCAATAATTATGTTATATAGTCTGCTCGAAAGCACAGGGTTGCCATCGCCCTTTACATTGGAACTAATTTACCCGACTCACTCAATCCAACATTTCTCAGCATTTGGTCACACCAAACGCTGAGAACACTTCCCCGAACTTCTCCCGGACCTCTGTGCCGGAAACTCTGGGCCAAACAAACACCTACATCTCCCTTACTGTCGAACAGTAAAGGGCAGCTCGTGATTGGTCCAGACTCAACTCGCGAGAGGCCGCGGACGGTCTCTCGCCGAACACATACACTTCAGATTCTCCGACCCAATCACAGCACGCTAAGCCACCCACGCCTCTAGCCGGCCTGTGATTGGATCGCAGAATAGAGAAAGTCGCACAATGGCTTCTCCATTGTTCGACTACAGGAAAACGTATAAAACCAGACGTTTTCCTAACCAAAACAGACACTCTTCTTCTAGCTCTCTTAAGAGACTAGACAAGACACTTCATCCTCCGTCTCTCACCGAGAGACGTGACACTTCATCCTCTGTCTCTCCACCGAGAGACACGATACAGCTCTACTGACTCTCTTCCTAGAGACGTCACTCAGGCCCAGCTCCTAGAGATTACTACCAGACACTACTCTTCTCTCTACAGGGTACTTCTTCGGTCTCTCTGCCGAGAGACCCTCTACACCCACATTCACACCAGCAGAAGGTGACCAAAGGGACCAAGAACGATTTATTGCCTAATTGTTGTACGGCGCATAATTCTACCACCTCACCTTCCAAACTCGCCTCCCGACAGGGAAACAGCCAAGTAGGGGAAACCCGGCGAGCAACCACTATACCGCCTCCCGATAGGGAAAGATAGTAGGGTAGTGGTTACCCGGCGGACCCCTGGCTTGATGTCGGGGAGGCGACGCAACCAGCAGAGGAGAGCTGTCCGGAGAGTACAGCGCCGGATCAGCAGGGCACTGCGGCAGGGACATCCAAAGACCGTCACCCTAGTTAAAGGCCTTTCTAAGGACCAAGCCAGCACCTCTACTCCTGTGTGGCGGCTCATCAGCCTTACCCCGTCTCCTCGCCCCTATAACTACTCAGTCCCGAATCTCCCCTGTTACGATCCCCGCTCCTCTTACTACCTCGCTTTTTAAGAGAAACCAACTACCACCATTCCTCGACCAAAACAACCTCGCCCGGCTAAACAGCCTACTTCCCCCACCATCACCATATTCTCGAGCTCTTCTCCCAGGACTCTACGTCATTTGGCGGCCGCAACGTGGGACTCGAATTGCTCCGAAGAGGAAAGGACCTTCACCCCGACTCTACACCACACTTCTGGGAGTGCGACAAAACCCAGTGGCGCCCATAATCAACCGATTTCACCACCAGCAGAGATGGCTCCGACCCTGAGAACTCAGACTAAGACCTGCGCCGACGAAGACTGCAGCAGCCAGAGCAGACTCTTCACCACCTGCTGCCGTTGTGGACTACACCGTCACCATGTCTGCGTAGGATGGCCTGAAGTGGAGATCCCTGCTGCTACATACACTTGTCCGAATTGTACCACCAATCCCCCTCCCACACCTGACCCACCTTCACACACACCTGACCCTAATATTTTGCAAGCTATGTTACAGATGCTATCTAACACCCAACAGACAACTACAGCTCCAATGCCGGATTTCTCCGGAGATGGTGCCGACGACCCGGAGGAGTTTCTTCGCCAAGCCGAAGACATCTTGACCAGTCGTAGAACCCCGGCCAATCAATGGACGAAGACCACCGCAGCCCAGCTCCAAGGCACCGCTGAACAATGGTACCAGCTGTACAGCAAAGCTGGACTGGACTGGAAGGAGTTTTCAGAGAGACTACGAGCCCGCTTCGACTCCCCAGCGGTCGTGGCGGAACTACAGGCCGAGCTCTATGGCCGTAAGCAAAACCAGAACGAGCCAGTGGATTCCTTCCTGCTGAGGAAAACACGACTTATGCGGCGACTACAACCCCAGGCCATCGAGGAGACCCGCCTACAGACCTTCATGGAACTGCTGTTGCCCAGCCTAAGGTCAAGACTCAGGGGCAGCCACCTCACCACGACCGAGCAGCTCATGGACGTAGCCCGCGCAGTCGAGAGGGACCTAGCAGAGGACAACAGGCCCACCGCCAGACCGAACCGTGAAGAAAGGTACCGCCCCGCCATCCAGCCTGCCGCAGCCAAGCCAACACCCGAGACACGACCTAACAGGGACCCAAAGTGCCGGTACTGCCCGGATTACCATTTCCACCGGGAGTGCCCGGTACTAAGGAAACGACAAGCCGAGACAGCGGAAAACTGGCGCGGGACAGGAGGAGCGCCAAAACCTGCCCCGAAGTAGAAGGAGGCGCCATCTGCAATGCGACCCCAGGAAGCCGTCTACCGAGGATCAGCCTCAAGATCGGCCAGAGGACCATCCTGGCGCTCGTCGACTCCGCAGCAAGCCGCAACTTTATACGGACCGATCAACTGGACCCCGATGCTCGTCTCCGAGAAGCCCCGTCAACCGCCCGCCTCGCAGACCAGGACGCCCAGCTGAAAATCCGCGGAGAGACTGACTTGAACCTTCACCTCCAAGGACAACTGATGACAGCAAACTTCTTGGTAGCAGATACCCTCCAAGAGCCAGCCCTCCTTGGGTACCCTTGGCTCCAAGAACAACGAGCAGTCTGTGACTTCAGCACAGGGACGCTGACCTACGGACGGCAAGACCGACACACACTATCGTGGACCACGACTGCACCACGGGAGAAGACAACGCCCGCCATCACCTTAGACAAGGTCGATCACGGACTTCCGGAGGACCAGGAGGGACCCTTCGCCGAGATGCTCCAACACCATGCTGCAGCCACCCACGCGGACAGACCTCTCGAAGACACCACCAACAGATCACCACACACCTCGTCCCCGCAACCACAGAAGGAAACCGCCACGGAGGGAGCTGGACACTTAGTAAGCCTACTGCCACCTACAGCACAGGAGGACATCCAGACAGCCGAAGAACCAGTCGTCCTTCAGACGGAGCCCCGAACATTGTGCGACGAGATGAAGGAAGCCCAGGCAGCCGAACCAGCCATCCGGCGAATCGAGGAGCGACACCACAGGATCAAGCAGAAAGCAGCCCAGCAGCGGACTCCCAGCGACCAGGACTTCCATCTCACCCACCGCAGTGACGACTCTGGAGCCTGGAAGCCATACACAGTGAGCCCCGACCCAGGGAAGCTACGGCTGCCTAGATCTGTTCGACCACCGCCCTCAATCCAACACGGCACCATGGACTACATCCACCCCAGTCATCCCCGGCTGCGACATCCACCGCCGAAGAAACGTCGAGGCCTTCCGAGACCCCGCTGCAGACCTGAAGGAAGCCCAGGACACAGCCCCGCAGTCATCAACCAAGCGGAGCCTCGAACGTTGTCGGACAAGCCGAAGAAAACCAGCACCACAACCCGCCCCGGAAAACCACCAGAAACAAGTGAGTGTAGTGCCGCGACCACCCCCCCCCCAAATATAAACAATAAATAACTGTATCTCTTTTTTCTATTTTTCTGTGTCATATAAACAATTTTGTAATTTTCTGTGTCATATAAACAATTTGTGTTTTTTTTTTGTGTTGTGTGTTTCCCCATCTCCCGCCCCGAACTATGCCCACGGGCTAAGACAATATCATATAGACAATAAAAACTGTGTATAAACTCTGCTGTATATTTAAAATATTTTTGTTTTCTCCTATATTTATGTACTATGTGATTTTTGAAAAATCCGCCATTATACATGTCATATCTAATATTTTTTCTCCTTTGTATGTATGTAAATTTTGAAAATTATATGTACGCCTATTATTATGTTAAAATAAATTGCCTGTCTTTGCTTTCTACTAAATTGGTTTTTGAAAAACCCATAAACTTGTATCTATATACCATGAATATTTTGTATCTTTGTTTTTGAAAAACTTGAATCATGTTCTAATTAATTATATATGTAAAACTTTGGTTTTGAAAACCAACCTTAATAAAAATTGTAAATTTTCACTCTGTATTGTTAGCTATAAGTTATGAACCAATAAATACACGTTATTTTGTTTTCTTTGGGTAACCTTTCTCTGCTGGTATACTGCACACACACCCATCTAAACTCTCACAACATCGGAACAACTCTCTAGGGTAAATCAGTTCCACAAGTGAGGGGGGACTTGCCATCGCCCTTTACATTGGAACTAATTTACCCGACTCACTCAATCCAACATTTCTCAGCATTTGGTCACACCAAACGCTGAGAACACTTCCCCGAACTTCTCCCGGACCTCTGTGCCGGAAACTCTGGGCCAAACAAACACCTACATCTCCCTTACTGTCGAACAGTAAAGGGCAGCTCGTGATTGGTCCAGACTCAACTCGCGAGAGGCCGCGGACGGTCTCTCGCCGAACACATACACTTCAGATTCTCCGACCCAATCACAGCACGCTAAGCCACCCACGCCTCTAGCCGGCCTGTGATTGGATCGCAGAATAGAGAAAGTCGCACAATGGCTTCTCCATTGTTCGACTACAGGAAAACGTATAAAACCAGACGTTTTCCTAACCAAAACAGACACTCTTCTTCTAGCTCTCTTAAGAGACTAGACAAGACACTTCATCCTCCGTCTCTCACCGAGAGACGTGACACTTCATCCTCTGTCTCTCCACCGAGAGACACGATACAGCTCTACTGACTCTCTTCCTAGAGACGTCACTCAGGCCCAGCTCCTAGAGATTACTACCAGACACTACTCTTCTCTCTACAGGGTACTTCTTCGGTCTCTCTGCCGAGAGACCCTCTACACCCACATTCACACCAGCAGAAGGTGACCAAAGGGACCAAGAACGATTTATTGCCTAATTGTTGTACGGCGCATAATTCTACCACCTCACCTTCCAAACTCGCCTCCCGACAGGGAAACAGCCAAGTAGGGGAAACCCGGCGAGCAACCACTATACCGCCTCCCGATAGGGAAAGATAGTAGGGTAGTGGTTACCCGGCGGACCCCTGGCTTGATGTCGGGGAGGCGACGCAACCAGCAGAGGAGAGCTGTCCGGAGAGTACAGCGCCGGATCAGCAGGGCACTGCGGCAGGGACATCCAAAGACCGTCACCCTAGTTAAAGGCCTTTCTAAGGACCAAGCCAGCACCTCTACTCCTGTGTGGCGGCTCATCAGCCTTACCCCGTCTCCTCGCCCCTATAACTACTCAGTCCCGAATCTCCCCTGTTACGATCCCCGCTCCTCTTACTACCTCGCTTTTTAAGAGAAACCAACTACCACCATTCCTCGACCAAAACAACCTCGCCCGGCTAAACAGCCTACTTCCCCCACCATCACCATATTCTCGAGCTCTTCTCCCAGGACTCTACGTCAGGGTAACTACTATAATGGTGAACATAAATTATTTTTTAAGTTAAACACACGATTTTAGAAAGGTATTTCATCCATAGCAAATTCTTTTCTACTGTAAATTATGATGAATTTTCCACAGTGTTGTTTGGGATTTTACAACCTTATTTTGTCCATTGAGAGATGTAAACAGGGCGCATTATCCTGGAATGAATGTTTGGAGTAACCTAGATACAAACGTTTAGAGTCTTGTAGTGAACAATGTATTGGATATGTTGTACATACATGAATGTTATACTGGTCTTCCAGTATATACATGAGCAGATACTTTAAAGCGTTACTTGATTCTGCTAGAAAATTATATATAATGTTTTCTACTGATTATATATTATTATTATTGAATTTCAAATATATTTCTAGTTTTAAAGTTATTGAATACGATGGATTGTTTATTTTATTAATATGGTTTATTTGGACATTTGCCAACATTTAAAATGTAATAGCCTACACGACGTTTCGACAGTAAAATAGAAAGTTCTGTTGGTAAAAACTGTATTAAAAATAGGAAATAAAAATTCGACTTTAACTTTAAGTAAGGCTGTAACTGTGTAGTATAGATCCTCAGTGGGAGTAATGGAGAGTTCAAGATTTAAACTTCTGAAAATATGTTGTTCATTTCAATAAACAGTTAGGTCACGATTCTCTCGGCACCACACCCTTTACCTATCAGTTGTTTACCATTCTGTTTACAGTCCTGTGTCTTGTCGTTTTATTGATCACAATTTTATTTAGTATTAGTTTTGATTGCTCTGGCCTAGTTTCTTTTTTTTATAGTATTCGATTCCAACATGGACCTTGGCTACTAAGTTATGTTGGTGTTTTTCACTTTTTCTATATTCTAGGTTTATCGCTTGATAACGGAAGTTGATTTATACTTTCTAAACGTCGTGTATTAGTCGTTCTGTCGTTATGTACATAAATTATAGAAAATGCCGGTTTAAAAACACTAACACCTAAGATCACCGACAATGTAATAGTAATATCAACGAATTTTACACGTTAGATTAAATTGCCGCCATTTTGTTTCACTATAATTATGGACAAACTCTATGGACCCATTGTAAGTCTGATGTGACGTCCAATATGTCTTATTATTTTTAGCCAATGTCTAAAACCACCTGCAAAGTCTCTCCAGGTTACTTGCAAAGAGCTATAATTCTGTAACAAGAGCTAGGCTTAAAGCCATTAGGCTGTACCGTATGAGACACCAAACTACAAGCTTAATTTCTTGATGAACTATTTCGGACTGCAATATTTCTCGTTAGTGTTAGTGGTTTGTACATCTCGTATGGTTTCGGTCTCTCAGCTTCAACTGCCGCACTGTATTGATGTGACATCTTGGTCTCCGGAAACTGTAGAATTTTTGAAGAATATATTTTGTGTAATCTCCACCACACCGAAACACATTTCACTAGGGACGTTTCACAATAGATAATATTATGACAACACATGTTTTTCTTATCTACCTTACTTCTAGGTTTAATATAGCTGCTAGGTTAGGGGACACTAACGATATCTGTTATCACTAGTTTTAACTACGTTTAGAAAGAATGTCTGTACTGAATTTTTCAGATGTGCATAGAAATATATGTATCCAAAAACAATATACGTTATGTAAAGTCATTCATGGTATTTTCGCCATACAAGTTACACATTTGGCTCAATTTTACTCTACTTTGTAAGTCAATTCGGTGTATTGAATCATTGGACAAATTCATTAACCAGAATATTCGATCAGTAAATTTTATATTAACTGCCGATTGTAAAATTATAAAATATATTTCATGTTATCTCGATTTTGAAACTTTAAAATCTGATTCCAATGATGCAGATATGATCATCTCTTTACAATCAAATATAAGAGAGTTATTAGAATAAAAATATTTTTAAACATAATTATAACATTAAAAACAAATTAAATCAGTATTAGTTCTATTTTAGTAGTCGAAATTTTAGTTACATTTTAATCCATTTTACTATGTAAACTATTCCTTGAATATGATTGAAAAAAATGGCCGAACATTCCAAAATGGGTGATGTTTGAAACGATACTTCCACCTGATTTAGGACCTACATAAACTTGTTTTATCTCGTTTTATTTAATTTTCAATCTGCATATACAATACCATAGAGGTTAGTTACGAGTTGGATTTTCAAATAAATCTGGGTGTTATGTCAGCGTATCAAGACTATTTTTAAACATCGTGCAAGAAAATCTTCATAAGCTCACCTTGCTGGAGGCTATCAACAGATCGTAGTGTTGCCTAGCAACCTAATCAATACTGCAGTCGTGTTCTCACTGGTAAAACTATCTTGTATTAAAATCACAACATTTACACACAAACACAGATTAACAAACTCACTACGAATGTATTTAACAAATTTAGTATGCTATGATTTAATATGCTACTGTACTTACATTATAAAATGTATAATACAGGCTAATTGAAAATATAATATACCTAACTTAACCTAACCTGTTCAGTATTATAGGTATGTTTATTTTTTTACGATGTCGTTGTATTTCTACATCATACGTACTCATATTTCGCCAGAACAAAATCATATATCACAGCATATTTTGATTGTAATCGCATTCATTTGTATGCCGAAATCTCGAATTTGTCATGAAACATCCAATAATAAAATTGAACATTTATTTGATCAGGAATCGTTTTCAAAGTTTAGTTTAAATCAAATAAAAGTAAATAAATTTCAAAAATCTATTCTTTTGTTTTCTGTTTTATCTTTGTGCCAATTATCGAGTATGAAAAATTATAAATAACAATGTTTATATTAAATTAGGTCACAGTCTGAATAGAATTACAATAAATTGTAATTTTAATAGGTATAAATAAATTTAATGGACCCTGTGGAACGTATCCAGGAACCTTTCCGGTGAACATTAATAGTATCGGCTCTAGGTCTCTTTATGACACGTCTGCAAGTATCTTAATTACAAATATGGAAATTACATACTTACTAATTAGAACCTACGTGACTCCAGACTTCAATACTAACTGCTTATGATTTTACAAATCATCTTTTAAAAAAATGAGTATTTAAGTGAAATAACACCTTATCCATCAGCGCTGTCTATTTCATTTCAATGGATGGTTTGTTATGAATAACAATTCGCTCCAAAGTCTCAGCAATCTTATTTTAAGCAATGTTAATTTTTAAGTGCGATCTCCATTTATGAACGATGCTCTCTAATTTTATTTTAATTTTTTTATTTGTAAAAAGGCGATGCATTCCCCGCCATCCTAGGCAACTGCACACGCCGTACACTGTAGAATAACCACTAAAACAAAATTCTTTTTTAATGTCATTTACAGGATTGACAGCTAAGTATTTTTTTCCAGGATGGTCAATAGTTTGATCTAGATGATAATTTTTTTTCGGCTTTCACATTTAATTTCAGCAATAATTATTCTGTTTGCCAATAGATGCTGAGGTCTCGGATACTTCCGTTCATTTAACAATTTGTTTTAAACACGAATTCGTTCAGATGCCTCAACTATTCCATTTCAATCATTTGTATGTTAGAGCTCTCAATCGTTGTGCAATCTCCGCTTAATCAATAAATATTTTGTACTGGATGTGGATTTGAGTACAGTATTTTGATTTTAGTGTAGTTTTTTCTGAGTAATATCTCATTTTGCGACCTCGGTGATGTCATGTAGCCAATGGTATGTCCTCGGTTCCAACTCACTATGGGGTTTCAGATTATTCAAGTATGTGATTTTAGTCATGGTTTGTTTTGAGTAGTATTCACTCTGCTATTTCAATCAGTTTAATCGTTTCCACTCAGTCATTTAGTCTCAATGTGAAGATGTCCTTAGTTTCGTCTTTTTCAATAAATGGATTATTATAGATGCCAACTGGATCTCTGGTCTCAGATCCTGGATATTTCAATTAATCGTTTGTCATGAACACTAACATGTCTTACTACCTCAGTTGTTCTTCCAAAAATTCCCTATATTAATGTAGTAGTGGAGTATATCACCTTGTGAGACAATATATAAATTAAAATATTTAAATCATTTATTTGTAAACCCAGGTCTTTTATTATATTTACAACGAATTATTTTATTTACATGAATACACATGCACAAATCAATTCATACAATTTTCCAATATATGTGTTATTAGTTTTGACTAGCTGTACTATGATTTTACCAAACGATACTCATGCAAATAACAGATAATAAATGCAAGGTGTTGAAAAATTGTATTTCCAAACTTCAGGAAGTAGTTTCCCACATCTAACATAAGAAAACGTTTGTATAAACATAAGGACATATTTATTTCTATAGGAACGTTTTCTTAGTTTTGATAAGTGTGAAAAAAAATAAAATTTTGCCACATCCTGTATAAATGAACTCTTTTAGTATATTTTACCTCCTGCCTTAGACACCAAAAAAGTAATATACAATACAACTGAATATAATAATACAATAAATAAATAAATTTATTTCGGATAGAACACCAGGAAGAAACTGAGCGGAAAATATCTGCTAAACAAAATGATCTTAACCCCATTTTACGATGCTATAGACTCACCTTAAATACATATTGTATTACTTATACTTGAAAACACAAGTGTCATAACGATGAAAACGCAATTTGTCATAACTGAGCCAGGTTGTTATTTCAGCTCAGAAACAATAAGGCATTACCAACCCTCTGTGGTAAATATATTTATTTTTAATGAGGGTAAACCAACCCTCTACCGTTAAATATATTAGGTTTTTAATGAGAGTAGACGACTCTGAAAGTACAATAAGCTAAGTTTTCAAAGTTTCAGGCATTACGTCAAACTTCACGACGCAATGGGATCTACTACTTGACGTAAGCTCTTAGTAATTACTTTCCCATTCTCTACAAACTTTCTTACGAATTAGTCTTTAACGTAATCTCAAACTTTAATGTTTATTAGTGATTGTTTAGGTCACTTCGGAAAGATAACCCTTGAAGTATACACACCAATTATAACAGATGATTTAGTTTTAATTATTTGAAATACTTTAACAATTTGTATCAAATCGAATGTTCTTTATTTCCAAAATTAAAATAAAATGAAATACATGAAACAAATCGAAATAGTGAAATTAGTCCCTACATGGAATACAGATCTGTGAGTGGGACGAGTATTGAGTGTGATAAATATAACTAACATAAGACAATAACAAGAATGAAAATGAAAAGCGAAAATTGTAATTTTATAAGAGAGTATGAAAAATAAAGTAAAAAATACTAATAAAAAATTACAAAGCAACAAACTGACGGAGCCTTACAAACAAAATCTAAATATAAAACAGTATAACAAACACACAGAACACAATTCTCATAAAAAAAACGCCTAAGAATCAGACGCGTTTCAACGACAAGGTCGTCCTCTTCGAGCTACATCAATCAAACTATAACTCAATCTAAATATAAAAGTCAAAACCCACTGACTGATCATGAAATCTCTGGATCCAAGAAGCCTAGACCTATGAATTTTTTAACATGGTGTGGGGTATGTCAGTAGATGCGTAATAAAAAAGGGTTTTGAAAATGTTCCAATCCAAGGGTATTTTATTCCCCTAAAGTATATCTGTGGATCCAAGAAGCCTAGAGTTATGAATGTTATAATATGGTTTTTGGTAGGTCTGTAGACGTGTACGAAGAAAGGGTTTTGAAAATGTTCCAATCCAAGTGTATTTTATACCCTTAAAGCATATGATCGCTAGATCTTACTCCTGCAGACTTATTCCTTTGGGCCATTTAGAAAGTAAAGTTTTTCAAAATAATCCTCATACACTTGACAAATTGAAGGCTAACATTGAAAGTGAGATTCCAAACATTACTGAGCAAACATTACGAAAAGTGGCTGCAAATGTTATGAAACCTACATTGCAAACAGAGGAAGTAATTTTGAACATTTATTGTAAAAGATTAAAGATAATTTGAATATTGTATAATTTTATAATGTTAATTAATATTTTAAAGTAGTAAATTCATGTCATTAAAATAGGGTTGCATCCTTTTTGAAACACCCTGTATTGCTGAACTCAATATATCACAAAAATAATGCAAGGACCAAACGACCTATAAAGCGTTTAACATTACTCTCTTCAAGTGATGTTTTATAATATACAGTTGGTGGTAATTATTTACTGTTATTCTTAAGTCTATGGATAGCGTTGTGCGTCACATATTGTGCTAGGCAGTATGCTCATTAGGCTTACAAAATCGGTTTACTGACCATAGAAGTGATGTCTGTTTTTACAGAGCCTGTTATAATATTTTTAAGCATTAAATATCAATACTAGTTGAAGGGAAATGAATAAGAATCGTAATTTATATTTTTAATTAAAATAATACTCCTTGCTTTAAATATGGAAGACTAAAGGACTAGAACCCTCTGCCAATTTCCTGTTACATCTCAGTTATTCGCTACTCTCGTAGGTAATAAACTCGCTCCAATTTTTGGCAGACTTGGTACACAGTACGCTCCAGCCAAATAACCGTTGTGGCCTGTTACAGCATTCACTAAGTAGGGGAAGAATGCGGGTAGGTTAAAACGCATTCTTCGTGTTATTTATAACTTCTATTTAAAAAACAAATTCTATTTTTACTTTGCTTTAAAATCAATTATATCTACATAATATTTAAAAAAACGTTTGGTTTTTTTAGGCCAAAATCATACTTCTATTTCGGTGTTGGGAAGTTGTGACCAGGTCGTAAATATAAATGCTAAAAGTTTGTAAACTGTAAGGTATATTTGGTACTTAGATGGCTGCGGTGAGTGTAGGGGTTTTGGTAATAACGAATTTATAATATATACTTTGAGTTATCTCGGAAACATGGCGCATGAGACTATAACTTATCTACTTTTCTACCGTTCCAAGCGTATATATATATTAGCTATACGTCGATATTTGATTTCACCAAAAGATAAACATAAACTGTTAGAAATAGTAGATAATAAATATAAATAAACTGTTTTGTATATAGGCGAAAAGAGTACAAATATAATATGACTGAATATAGTAATACGATAACTTGTTTATACAACAATTTTTTTTTAAATTCTACAACTTATTTTCAGTCACAATGAAATTTTTATGAATAGAGAAAATTACTATTTTAAATTAACTCAACTTGAATTAATCGGGTTGAGTAAGATTAAGATTACGTGCTTATTCACGAATTAAATTTTTATAACTTGATACTTTTAAATTTTAAAGAACTTTAAATGTTCGTCTTGTGCAGAACTGGCCTGTCTTTATTTTTGTGTACTAAATAGAAATAATAACTAGTCAGTCTAGTTTTTAGGCTATTACAAGTTTGTTAAAAATAATTTTTACTGGGTTTTCACAAAATATTCACGATGTCCGATAGATAAAATTAAATGATTTTTAAGTAATACAACCAGATAACTGATAAATTTTTACAAAAATTTCAGTTTCAAAAGAAGTAAACTACACGTTTAGGTTTGTTGTAAGGATGCAACCATAATTATTTAACTAGAATGTATTTCCGTCTCTGTGACTTATTTATTATGTAGTAATTCTACTTACATTTATGACGCGTTTCGGAAATTTTTTTTTTCTATCCTCGTTTAATATTTCCGAAACGCGTCATAAATGTAAGTAGAATTACTACATAATAAATAAGTCACAGAGACGGAAATACATTCTAGTTATTTTAATCGTGAATTGGGCACATTTGCAATGAATACATAATTATTTATTTCTTCAACAGACGGAAATTTTGATTCTCACGTGAATATTGTTCAAATTTTAATGATAACTCTAGAGGTTCCAGAATATATTTTTGTTGTGTTTCGGGGAAAGTTTCTAAAAAGATTGTAACTGTTATAAGAATAGTGTTCAGATTATTTAGACTCTGGTAGTACTGTCTCATTAATTTCAGATCATTTTATAATGGGATAATATTGTTGCATTTATTGTTATTTTTGTCTAGTTTCTAACTCTTTTGTTTCAATGGCCACATTTTGAATTTCTCTACAGTTTACAATTATTATCAGATTAAACAAAATTTTGAATTCTGACTCATCGGACTATTTCGTTAACCCTATTGTAAATTGTTGTAAATTTAGGAAGATTTTTTAAATTACAAAAAATTGTTTTTCGAATACAGTTTTATTTTGTAATTTTTATAACGTCTGTATTAGTTTAATATTTGACAAATCCTATAGCTCAATTATTTACTATAAAAATGTATTATAGTACGATAAAAATAGGAGAGTTATAACTCATAAAATGGCTAAAATATAACTGCATTTTTTTAAATAAGTAAATTCACTGAAATTTGGAATTTTTAGGAAAAATATCTGGCATGACTGTACATTTTATAATTACTAACATAATAATTTATATTTTCTTAAACAGTTTTTTTCAATATTAAGCCAATAATAGAGTATATTTTGTTTGGGAGTATATTACAGTAGCTAGGTCTACCATATAATATTAGGGGGAGATGATATTTACAGGTTAAGCAGCGCTTAGTTGCAACTATATAGTAAATAAGTGTTTATAAATTCTTGCTACTATATGCAATATGTCACAGTCGTAAGACAGCAATCATGACAGGGTACTAAAGCAACAATAATATATGTCAATACGACGTGATGGCCCTAGTATGTGTAGGGAGGGGACAATATCAGTGCCTAGTAGCAGAGGACGGACCATTCGGTAGTGAAATGGTACTCAGGCCTCAGTAATTCTACTTTATTTTACGTTTTAGTATTGCGGACTCTATTCTAGGATGTAATAGGATTAAAGGCCAAATTAAACTAGCGCTCTAAAACTTTATGAACAAAATAAAGTTCTATCAAAAATCCATGCAAATGTAAGTATCCATGAGAAGGCTAGGGTTGGTATTTGTATAGCCTATTAAATGGACCAGGAAGAATCAATGGAACGAAGTTAATTGTCAAACATTTCCTGTTTTATCAAACTGCCTAATCGTGTTGAACACACTCCATTTAACAGCGTCCAATACCTTCGGGCGTAGTGATTTTACAACAGAGAGATATAACATAGAAATGAAATGTGTATTTCCGTTAAATACACACATTTTATCGTGAGTCATGTATCCCAGATTATCTTTTTACGATACGATAGTATTTCTATGTTGTTTTGTTTGTTTTTTTAGAGTCTGCTTTTGCACGTTAAAATTCCACAGCTTGTTTCCTAATTTCAAGCGTGTTGAAATTTTGCTTGCAAAAATTAAACCAAGATAGAATTGAAATTAAAAATTACGTTACGTTTATATCTACTTTACGTATTTAGGAAAAACAAAATCAAATAGTTGTCCTTTGTAATTATACATCTCTTTACAAACTAAATAGCTGAATCGATTATCATGCAATTTTTACTAGTTATTTGTTGCAGTATACTACGAATTTTTAAAGAGCTATTCTTGTATGTTTGTAATATTTTTGAAAACGCCGAAGGGTTTTGTTCAAATGGGCTGAATATATAGTTTTCTAGTATGAAGAAGATATTTCGCTATATTTTGAATTTGGAAATTCCTAGGGGAATAATAACCTAGGAATAACTTTAACTCTAAAATCGGTCTTTTTAAGAGACAACGCTCTGTTTCTCATTTTGTATTTCAGAGTTATCTTGTTATCTTGACTGCTCGGAACTTGTATTCTTGTATATTTGTCAATATTGTTATTAATACGGGTTTTAAGGATATCGTTGAAATGTGTTAGAATCTACAGTTTTATGGAGAAGAAATAGATTTAGCTAGATTTCGACTTTGAGAAAACTCATTTAGAGAATTTAATAACCAGAATGTTGTCAACTACATAATGATCTATATAAGCTAATAATAAATCTAAGGGACACACGAACAAAATGGAGATTTACACATTATTAATACAAGAATGAATCCCCCCCCCCTATTTATCTTCTCAAAAATCGAGCCTCTACACCAAATGAGCTATGTTGCTTTCTCCAAACTCTACAAGGCTGACTTAGTGGCAGAGAATGTCTTAATTCTCGCCTGTGAGTTTTTATGTCGAATAAAACATTCAGTTTTTTTTAACGATTCCCATTTTAACCAGTGATTTATCTGGGTAGTTTTGTAAAGTACACTTAACTTATCATTTTTGTGTTCAAAGTAAAATTTGGATTGAAAGGGAGGAAACCTTAATGATTCATCTTTGTTTTAATACTAATTTTATATGTCTCTGATGATTCCTATTAAATTATTAACAATAAAATTTTTATCATAAAATCCTTAGTCTCTCTTTACCAATTGATACTCTGTTTTCTAAGTAATTACTAAGGTATGATTGTGGGTTGTGGAATACTATCTTTACCAAATAGAAATAAAAATGGTTTTGTGGTCATTAGGTTTTTGACCCATTAAAAATAAAGCGAAAACCTCTCAGTTATCATCGCCTTGTCATGACTGTACTCATTATGAGCGCCCAAAAGATCTTTTCACCTGTAAATTAAGCAGACATGTTGTAACCTGTAATGAATTAAAACTGATTTTTTTTGCGGTGTTTTCGTGTTTCCTGGGATAAATATAAAAATATTACAAAATTGTCAAATATTTGAGGATCAGATACCATATCTCCCCACAAAATTTCGTTCATAATAAATGTAACAAATTCACAAATTTTAAACAATTTTTGTTTCGTTTCCCTCTCTCCCATATTGCGATATGAAACAGATAATTTTAACTATGGTCGCACACATTAAATTTTTTATTGTTCTGTAAGTTGATTCAATGGTGTAGAACTAATCTCTTGCTCAGATCTAGCATAACAGTTACTACAAATTATTAACATTATTATTTTTTTCTTTTTAGGGTATACAGAGCATAAATGCTGACACTAATTTAATAATAAAACATTACAAATTAATAATATATTAAAATTTCAGTTAAATGTAGATAATTAAAGAATATTAATATACATTAATTAAATAAATTTAAATAATTTATATGAAATAGGTTTTTTAGTACGGAAATTATTTATTTTAAATTGGCTTTTGTCTCTTCCTTTTTGAATAAAATCATTGGCCTCAAGCAACTATTCGACACTTTGATTTCTTGGTAACCCAAAGGAATGATCATGCATAGTCTTCGCTCCGTCGGATTAATTATCATCTGAATGGGTAAGACCCTCGTTCTGGGTTTTATAGGATTGATATAAACCGGGCTGAGAGGTTTGAAGTCCTGGTAGTTTTGCAATCGGTCTTGACAAACAATGTCAACCAATATACAATTGAAATATAAATATTATACTGTCTTACAAAGATAAATGTGCAACTTACCATTAGAACACACCTTCTTCTCTTATACCCATGGGTTTTGATGGGTAATAACGCTAGTCCTTACAGTATTGAAGAAAGCAGATGGATCTTCTAGTGTAATCTTCGTCAAATTTTCAACGTACCTAATTGGTAGAAAAAATCGTCTTCAGCTGCAACCAAATCGAAAGATGGCTCTTATGACTTTATCTGAGTTCTCATGATACATGATTACAAAACAACATTCAACTCTGCAGAACCCCATGAGATTTACACTTTCTTGTTACAGTACCACACAATTATCTAATTAAATAACATAATTTACAAAAATAAAAAAGATATGGGCATGGCCTTAAATGCTCTCTCGGACTTTCAGGTTTCTCTTTTCAGGTTCTCTACTACCACCTTCAAACTCCATGTACGGGCAACGGTCTAACGTTGGTGATAAATAGGGATTAGTGAGTCAATAAGGTAGCGGTCTGGTAATGAACACGGTCATTACGCAGTGAGGCCCTGAACACAAATTTGGTACCGACGTTTTTGTTTTATTTTTCTATTTAAAATTTTGAATAACACTTCATTTTTTTACTGTAGAAAAACGTTTTGAAAAGTTAATGTGAAATTATGAATAAAAAGTGTTATTATTTATTTATTAATTTCCCATTAGATATACATCCAACAGCAAGACTATAATGCACATTTGGAGATGTCACATACAATTTGTTATAAAACTTGTACATTCACAAACATATCATATAAATTACAATGTCGAATAAGCTTATATAAAATACATAAACCTTATAAAATCCACTTGACAACAGAACTCCATAAACTGAATTACTCTTCTACTGGAACACATATTCCATAGGGTAGTGTCTAAGTGAACCCATTAAACCTTCTAAAGAAAGTTTGTTTTTTAAATTTTCGAGAAGGTTATTAAATAGTTCAAACCACAGTATTGGTTATTTTCTTATAAAGAGGTTTATCAATAGTGAATTAAAAAATTTCTGGGAAAATACTCAATTCAAAAGAATTGATTTAAGAGGGGGAAAAATCGAAATAAAATGCGTATCAGCGTTTAACACAGATGTTGGGATATTATCACAGCCTCGTGAGTTTTCGATTTTTAAATTTATAATATTATTTTTTATTTCTCAAAAGGCTGGTGGGTTTAAGAAACAAAGAGGTAAGAACTCCGCTTAATCATTCGTTTAAAATACATTCATAAAGAATTTATTAAATATATTTGTTAGTCTGTTTAGACATTTAACTGTCTGTTGGTTTTGTTTTAAAATAATATCATAATTTTTATGCTCCTTTGCTTTCCCTGTCTCCCGTCAAACAACCTCCTACATTGCCCCTGCCTTATTCTCTACGTATGAAATATATCTGACATTTACCATACATTTTGCAGCCCCAATGACTCATCTCAAAACTTTAAAACAATATTAATATTTAACTAACATCGCAGAACAGCTCTGAATTCTCACAGAGCCATTCAAATATTGTTTACTCCAAACAAGAGATGTTTAATGTAGAAAAAAATTCTTTTGTTATCTGAGACAGTTTATTTTTGATTCAACTTTATGTAATAAAAAATTCCCAGATTTATTTCTGGTAATGTTAGTCTGGTCACAGTTGTACACAAATATTAGTCATCATTGTAATGAAATACAAAAAAAAAAAAAATAAATAAAAAAAAAAAAAATAAAAAATCCAAAAAATTTCGTTTTCATTTTATTCATGAAGACATATTTTGTTATATTAAGATACTACAAAACCAATTTCATAAAACAGAATAAAATTATAAAAGATAACGTACTTACATATTAAAGATTTCTGCATGGATATTGGATCAACGAATCTCGATTTACAATCAGATAATTAGACAGAGAGACGTTACGTTTGATAAATCTAGATATTCATTTACATAAATTTCGATTCTATTTTTCATTAATGTAGAATGTTGAAAAAAAATTAAATCATAATTTTTAAAGTTGTTTAAAAATCATTGTGTTTTGAGTTTGAGGAATTCATCACATACTATGCAAACGAAATTAGGTTTAAAATTGATGCATACACAAGGTTTTACATCCGACTCACAGTTATTTACAAACTAGTTTAAACCTTTTATAAATTAATCTAATTAAGAACTGTATTTCCACACAATTAACGCTTAATTATTTCTACTTTAATTGTCAACGAGCCAAACTTTTTAATTTGAAGTGAAAATCTTCCGACGCAATAAAAGAAAAACAATTAACCGAGTTTAATTTATTTGATTACCCTTCTCTGATTTGAGTTTAATTGCTTTTAGTAAAACTTTCAGGAAAACCATAAAACTTAAGTCGATACTCTAGACAGAGTAAACCAAAGTAAATCCCCCTCCCCAACATTACTTCTAGAAAGATAGGTTGATGAGCGTTATCATCCAAGCTTGACAATTAAAACAACACACAGGATTTCATAGAAACTCTATTTTTATTAAAAATCCAACACAACCGTGATGCCTGAATAATGTTAAAACTTTACTATCGTTTTATTAAATAAAAAATTACAAAATAAAAAATTAAAACAGAAAGAACCAAAAGTTTTCGACGAAATCAAACCTCTGCTTCAATACTGAAACTGTCTAGAGACATGTAGACATGGAGAGTGGTTGTCATGTATGTAGTTAAATGAGGGAGGAGTTGGTAGTTCACTAAATAAATAACTCAAATTTTTAGCTGAATTCTCGTATTAATTACACCCGGTTAATTACATCTGTGGTCCACCCTTATTGATTTTTACTTTGTTGTATATTATATACTAGTCTTATTTGTATGGTCTGATTTACCATAATTTGGTCAACACGTATCTATTTCTTACATAATTTCCAGTATTAATAATGACGCGAAAGATGTTATTCTGCTATGTAATGTGTAAATAGCTATTTCGCTGACAATATGGCGTGAATTTCGTCTGTTACTAGCCGTATATTGTGAAGGACATTGTTGGCCCAAGTAAGAATTGTGATTTAAGACACCAACAGAAAGTCGTAACAAAACCAACCTTTTTTTAGCTATAATATTCATAGTAAAGGCATATTATGCATGTCGTTGAATACTGATTTTAAAACTGAACAAAGTGAGCTACAAAGTGACATTATGTAGAAGAAGTGATGAACCAAAAATAACTTAAAGCGACCCTCTATTTCCTGAAAATATCACCAGACCAGCTTTTGTATATTTGTACCAATTGGAGCAAATTTGGTATTATTCAGATTAATCGTTCATTAGAAGTCGTGCTTACAAGAATTGGAGGTTGTATGTAAAAGCGAAAGCGAAAGTTTTCTTTTCGTTCCTACAAAGAAACTGGCCGACTCCCCAAGTGATGTCGGAGACTCGGCCTCGTAAATGTATTAATATCAAATTTTCTTGCCGAGCCCAAAGTCATAAATTTTATTTCTTCATATAAAGTTTTTTATCACACAAAGTTAGGGATGGTACTATTACTTCCGATATTAAAATCTGAATATATTGACTAAATATAATATATTGCATCTACTAAAACAACATTTGGGAAAACGTTGTTTAAAAGTATTTATATTTTGAAATATTCAACAATATTTTAACTATTCTTATTGGTTTCTATAAGGACAATCAACAGTCCCGCCTTATTCAAATTGTTGGTTTTTCCCCCGCAGTCGTGATTATACATATATAGAGAACGACCACCGATCGCCGACCGTATTTAAAATATTTTTTTTCCAAATTTACTGGATAATGAAACATGAAGATCACTGAAAAAACCTAGGTTTATTTATATTCTATCACATATACACAGCTTAGAGAAAGCGACGTGACGGATCAAAAATAGATGTCGAAGTTTTTGTTCATTTATTATTGATTATCCCTGAGTTCAATACATCTATTTTAGAAATGCTGCCTGTCTGTCTGCCGTATGTGCAGCGCTCTACAACCTAAACACGTGGACCGATTTTAATCTAATTTTGTATGTGACCTTATTTGGTCATATATTGGAACTTTTGTTACAATAGTTTATAACTCAAAATTTGGGTGTATAAAATGACTATTTTCTCGAAATCGCCTAAAAAGATTTAAGTTGTATACAATTTTTACCGAAATAGGATCACAACACAAACCAAATACGTTTAGGCTCTTATTTAAATATATGTTTCAGACAGGTTGGTTCATTTTCACTCTTTGATTTGCAACTACAGAACTCACATTTTTGATGAAGGACGATATTAGTTTGGTCTGTTTTTATTTGGTTAAATCCTAAAGGGATGGATGAGAGAAAGTTTGTGAAGTGTACACCATTTATTTTCGATTACCACAGTTCACAATAATTACCTTTACATATCTCTACAATTTACATTCAATGATCCTGAGAATTAATTTCTACAATAATTGATGCGGCATCATTTTTTAGTATTGACAACAGTGTCATTAAGCATGGCATAACCGTTGTTTTCATCAAAACAGAAACATGATTATATATGTATATATATATATATAATTATGTTATTATATATATTATATATATATATATTATATATATATATATTATTGGAGAAAGGAAAGACTGTTATCAACTTTGGAATAATTATAAGAGTTTTAAAATGTGTTTGGTGGTCTCGCAAACACGTCTTTAAAAAAAATTCAGTATAGGAGTTAAGGTAGAGTTCACCTAAACCACTAAAAGAAATTTTTGTTACTATGAGTAACCAGGGTCATCAACTCCAATGTCTCTTACATAATTCCTTCACCAGAGTCCATTAGGCTTTGTTGCTGGTTTCAAAGTTTACTCCTGGACATATCGTTTGCTTTCAGATTCTGTTTACATTCCTGCACAATGTCTGTCATCTTCTTGTTTACAAACTTTGTATTCGTTTCGCCAAAGTAAAATATTATAAGTAAACCTCTGTGCATTGCTTAAATGGCTACAAATCACGTTATATTTCGGTTGAAGGTAAGATCAGTTGGCAATTTTGGAATATAAAAGTCAAGAAAAACAGCGTATGAGTTGCAGAAACAAACATTCTAACTCTAGAAATCCGTCGGTATTTTTGTATACAGTCATGAAAAATTAAAAATTAAAGTATGAAGTTTTTTTATTTGTTGTCAATAAAATTTAAAAACTGAGGAAAAAGCTCCTATAATTTTGAGAGACAAACATTTTGTAGAATATAGTTTTGTTTGTGTAATTAGAGGCTACACTTTTTAGCAAGATTTGATCAAAATCGTTAGAATCGGTTATTAAGAAAATAGTCGACTAAATGTAAAAACCTAAATCTCAAAATATGACCAAATTATGACTAAACATCAAATTAGCTTAAAATCGCAACATACTTTTGGGCTGTATGGAGACAAAATAAGTTCCCAAAACAGTGATGTGACGCAGGAGACCTCAAAACGTATATAAAAAACCTTGACATCTATTATTTTGACCAGTCACACAATTCCCCTGTACTACGTATATGTGATAAAGAAAAGATATGAACATTCTCATGTCAGAGGATTAGCAGCGTGGAGAGTATTTTAATTTAGTTTGATTGTTACAGAGTTCAGTAGGATGTTGCAGTACTCTCTCAAGTTCTACTACCAAAAACTAATCAGAGATTAAACAGTGGTAGTTTTTAGATATGTAAAATTATGTCGAAGGGTCTAAGAAACAAGACCTTTGTAGTCTTAGATGATCGCCTTAGGTCACATATAGTAATAGTTATGGACAAACTCAATTTAAAACATCCGCCATTTTAAAACTGAGATCATAAAAATCTCTGTCGTTGAATTACTTAACTTGATTACTACAAAAAAATGAAAAAAATAATATAAATATTTTTTCCATCTTTGATATTGTATCAACTTCAAAAAATAAAGAGTTAGAACTGTTTTTCTAGAATTATTTATGAGGCTATATTATCAAGTGTATATGTATAAAACAAAACATTTAATACCAAATTTTGTGTTCAGGGGTTCATATAGTACAGTAATACCTCATTTCATCAAATTATACAAAGATCAAATGATTGTATTTTTTAAATTGATGACTTTCCTTTATGTCTTGTTTATGAGAGAAGCTGGGACCTAACAATGGTCCTAAACTTTAATCAGCTGAGTTATTATAAACTTTTGATTAGTTTTTAAAGGATCTTTTTCTGTTAAAAAATACATTCAATCTTCGTAATGCACACTTCGATCACTAAATTGGATTGGTGAATATTGTACAACAATTCTGAAGAGACGATAAATTAAGATATTCAGATATTATCAGGGTTTTTGTAAAGATGTTCTAAGGTATCTCTTTACCTTTCTTTCTCAATTTTTATTGTCGTCAACAATCGTTTAATAGTGAAAATGTGAGTTGCTAAGAAATTTTTCCTATGCAAACTCAATTTTGAAAACACTATATATATATATTACATTTTTTAATATCCAATATTCAGAATATTAAGCAGGCGTTATTTAAACAGGATTAGTTAAGTATGTTAACTACTTTACTATTACCCTACACCTAAGTGCGAAGTTGGAAAATTAGTTCAAACACATCTACGAGTAATTTAAACAAGAGTGTGTGAGTGCTACTTTGCCCGAGTTTACTTGGACTGTAGTTTTAGTTTGCATAGCTTCTATAGGTTGTAACTTTAAAGCACGTTTTTATTTATAAAAATACGTCATCAAAATAAATTGTACTACTTTAAACACATGAAAAATTAGCTTGATAGAGTCGAACCGAACAAAAAGGAAATAAAACTTATGGCAATTATTAAATTTTTTTTTCCAGGAAAGAAAATAACTGAATCTACTTATAGCAAGCTCTGCAAAGATTGAAATATTTAAAATATATACTACATAACCCGTATATACCCTATGTATAACAGCTTTTTACTTCTTTATTTCTCCTGATTCTCTGTTTTCTTTTTCTTAAAAGACTTTTACCATATGCGGTGGGGGAAGAGCGCCGGCCAGTCACTATTCAACAATCATGGCTACGCCACAGGAAAAAGCTCAATGTGTGATTTCGTTTATTCAATCAAGTTCAGTGATCACAGTTCAGCGTAATTATAGACGTGAATATGGCGGTGTTGCACCTACTAACAAAACTATTCTCAATTGGTATAATCAGTTTCGGGAAACAGGTAGTGTCTTAAAAGGGAAGTCACCGGGTAGGCCTTCAGTCTCTGAACAGAATGTGGAACGAATCCGTACGTCTTGTACTCGTAACCCTAAAAAGTCATTGGCAAGACGAAGTTTGGAGTTGGGAATACCTAAGTCTACCGTATATAAAGTGGTGCGAAAGAGGCTTAAATTACGTGCGTATAAGATTCAACTTTTGCATGAAATCAAGATCAGTGACAAAGTGAAAAGAGTCGATTTCGCAGTCTTCATTTTGGACAGCATTGAAGAAAATGAGAACTTCCTGGAAAATGTCATGTTTTCTGATGAGGCGACATTTCACGTAAGTGGGTCTGTCAATCGACACAATTCTAGGATTTGGGGGTCAGAGCCACCGCATGAATTCATAGAACATCAGTGAGACTCGCCCAAAGTCAATGTTTGGTGTGGATTGATGCATGATCGTATCGTCGGACCTTTCATCTTCGCAGAGAAGACAATTAATGGGAATATTTATTGTGATATGTTAGAACTATACGTTTCCCCACAAATAGATGATATTGAACAAGAAAAGGCAATTTTCTTATTTTGGATATTGAACAATTTTCTTCCAGCAAGATGGCGCGCCACCTCACTACAGCAACCGTGTCCGTGATGCGTTGAACTTGCGTTTTCCTAATAAGTGGATTGGTAGATGTGGGCTACTTGCAAAGCCACCAAGGTGCCCAGATCTGACTCCACTAGATTTTTTCCTTTGGGGACATGTAAAAAACATTGTGTATTCCGAGATGATACGTGACATTGCTCATCTGAGGGAGAGGATTGTTGAAGCTGTAGCATCCGCCAGGCCTGATATGCTGCTGAATACCTGGAAAGAAACTGAATATCGTTTAGACGTGGCCAGGGCAACAAATGGTGCTCATATAGAACTTTATTAGGTATGGAAAAAAAAACTTGAGAACATTCTCTTTAATAATATATAGGTTTAATAACTATTAATTTAACTTTACTGTGTACTAATAAAATTTTAAATCAAGGAGTTCTTTTATAAACACCCTGTATTTTATTTTATTTTGGACTTTTCGCTTAAACGGGGAATGTGTAGTACAAAGTGTTACTAATTGATTTCAAGCTCTAAAATACATAAATATATCGAATTTCATCAATTTAAATTCGACTTGATTTAAATGGTCATAGTATTTAAAATCATACTAATTAGAACACCTCTTTCTACACTTATCCTTTAAACGGTTTGTATCAAAATAACTCCATAACTTTTAAAAGTTAATCCATTCAGACTAATCGTTTTTCGGATATGGCGTGAAAATATCATTACGTCCTTACCTTCGGCCCTTAAGTATCTGTAGAACCTAGCAGGAACTCTTTGAAGCAATTTCTTATCTAACTACATGCTAAATCCGAGCGAATATTTTTGTTTGCATATTTTATCTGATCTTATTGAAACCAACTTATTTAGAATAATAATTCAATCTTAAATATATTCTTCTTTTACATTTTTTCATATATTCGCAATTTAAAGGACTATTTAAAAGGCGGATTCATAATGATACAGATTTTAATTAAAATTGAACCTTTATAAGAATACACATTACTTTAGAACATTTTTCAAAAGTAATTATTTTACATAACAACAGTAAATTAATTATGTTATTACCGGAAATGTTGAGGATAAATAATCGATAAGCCAGAAGATTGTTTGATGTTTTAAATCTTGTAGTAAATATAATTATATGACAATTACTAAGAAAGTAATTTAATTACATATTAAGTTATTTGAATGAGATAAAAAATCAATATAAAACCAGTGAATGTCGGTTGTTATCCCATCTACAACCAAATTACAAAATTTTGACTCATTCGGACTGGACTACAGATTTGACTACCACTGTTCATTGTCAAATATATTTTAATACCGACTAATAAGTGACCTATTTATACTAAAGACTGTAGGTGCTTGGTGGTATTTCATTTTAATAATTAAATAAACACTTTTTAGTATAAACCACAACTTTATTTAAAATTTACCAACCATGGTTTCGCTAGATACAGCATTGTCAATGTTAGTAAACTACCTTGACAATGCTGTAACTAGCGAAATCATGGTTGGTAAATTTTAAATAAAGTTGTGGTTTATACTAAAAAGTGTTTGTTTTAATTATTAAGTGATTTGGTTCAAAATCTAAATATTCCATGAGATAGATAGATCGGTTGATAAATGTCTTTAACTAAAGTGCAAAGTTAGGACCATCAGGTCCTCTTTGTCACTTAGTTCCATACAAAAATACAATCAAAATATATACAAAATTACAACACTAAAATAATAATAATTTAAAATTTTTTGAGTGATAATGTACAAAACAACTGAAAGAGTTACAAAAATATTAATATATATATATATATATATATATATATATATATATATATAATAAGGAAAAGGAAAGGAAAATAACAACAATAATTATAAAAAAGTTTCTAGGAACAATAATTTAGCAACTAAAACTAAATTTATAGAAATATAAAATTATGAAATAAATTATAAAATTACTATCCAATATTTAACATTCATAAAACTTGAAATTTAAATCGAACCTTTTGAACTTGATTTAATGAGTGACAACAATATTGTAGATTGACGGACGGATAGACACATCATTTAGAACAAAGATTTAAAAAGTGGCAAAGAAAGTAAAACGGTTATATCAATATTTTAGCGCCATAAAAACAATTTACTCACTATGTAATTGGAAATTAATAGCTAAATCAAGTCACAAATAATTTAATCATATAAAACAATGTAGTGTTTAGGCAGCACGAAATGTGTAAAACGAGATTTATAGAAGCTATGAAAAGTAAAATTAGTTTTCTTTGAGCACCGATATCTTTACAGATTGATCGTAAAATTTGAATTCCAGACTCTCTATTGGGGAATTCTTCTCTTTTATGTCCTTCTGTTTTTATAGTTTAATTTTAAGGCAGTTGAAGTTTTTACATTGTTAGACTAGCTTTTGTGTGATTAAACGTACTCAAATATTATAACACATATTAAATCTTGTTTTATATTGCTATATTCTAGACTGCTCACACCAATTATAAACTATACATGCTACCATAATGGCATATTTTACAGGTCTACACCACTTTCTAAAATAAAAATAAAATAATAATAATAATAAATGCAAAACAGGCTAGCGTTTTTGTTACTCCGATCTGGCTGTTGCGACCAAATTTGATATGTTGGCAAACAAAATGATTGAACATATTTGGTAAATAGAAACATCTGTAAGAAAATTTCAAAATTGCAGTCAGTTTTTAAATACCCAAAATTTTATTTTTTTAACTTGTTGGATGTATAACGTTCCAGAATAGCGCACTGTGTGTAGCTCTAAAATCTGCATCTATTGATGCACAAACGAGTTTTCAACAAAAAATATTTCTATAAAACAAAACTGTTAAAACTGTAACTTAAACATTCTGTAATAAGAGATCTAGAAGTAAAAAGGTTTAGTTGAACTGTTGACAACATGTAAACTAGTTTTTTATTGCCCATTATTGATGAAATGGTACTAAAATTATAAAATGGCATTTTGAAACGGGTTTTCGTTAGTATGGTTATTTTTTTTTACCTAGATACTACATGAGACTATAGTAGATCTTTTGTATAAATTAGGTTCTGCACGACAAGGTTGAGGTCAGTCAAAGAGTAGTTAAGAAAAAGAAATTCTCGTCCAATTATCAGATATTTCGGCAGGAAAATTAAAAAAAATTAATTCATTTTTAGATTAACTTTTACCTTCAGTTGTGTAACGTCCGGCATCTAATATAATCTAATCTGTTAATAAGCTGCATCTAATGATATCCAAAATTATTTTCTGCGATAATAAAGAACAATTTTATCCTCTTTGGAATATACACACATTCAGTTGCAAAAAATGACTCATGTGAAAATGAAAAAAGAGTCATACATGTAAAGAATCTGTCAAAAACTCGTATCCACGCTCCTCTATTTTGAAAAGTTTCGACCATTTTTTGCAATTATTATACTCAACGAACAGACAAACTTGGTATTCCCGCTAAATTTTACTATTTGAAATCAAATTTCGCCTACTAAAGCTATTACGAACAAATTTGCCTAATGTGGAAGTTATATTTTTATAGTAACAACTAGTTAGGCATTATTTAATAAATATTTGAAAATACCATAAACGTTTTGAATATATTATAAGATGTGAAAAATTTTGTGAAAAAACTATCCTTAAATCCGTTTTCTTCTTCCAAGACACTGATTGACAGTGGTTAGTAAAATTAGGTCTAGAAATTACGTTTTATCAAAATCTGTAGAAAAGTACGACCTCTAGAGGGTTTACTAAAACAAAAAGTGTATATTTAGAATGAAATAACAATGGATGTGCACAGAAAATTGCTTCAAAGAGTACGATATAGACACGTTTATGGTCCTCGGTGTGGGCGTTTCCATGAAAGAGACCACAACTATTTTAATAAAAGAACAAATTTTTTCGTGTATATGTTACAATTAATTATTTAGGTTATTTCAAAAAAAAAAAACTGAAGACAATGAATGTATCATTACACAAAACCTATAGAGAAATGTAAATTAATGGAGCTTTAGTATAAACTGAATACCTGGCAATAAGTAGAATTTCTTAACTTTTGATACTGGAATAAATGTTTTTGGGGATAAATTACAACATAGACTAAAACAACGTTAGAAACATTATAATATGTGTTAGAAGTTCTGGCTATGAATAACGAAATAAAGTGGCGTAGGAATGGACTTCTGGAGACAATCCGCCTAGAAGTGAACACAATTATAAATGAAGTTATGAAAGTTAGGATGAATGTACAAAATTCAATTATTGATTTTATTTATTTAAAAAAACAGTTGAAATGGGAAGACACACAAAGATGATGCCAGATTAGAGATGACCATGGAAAATCAATGAATTATGAAAAGGACCACGGGAAAAAATTGTCATAATCGTTTAATGAGTAGATCAGATAAATTTCTTTTTATTTCATTTAATGTTTCAAAGTTTTTCTACCGGCTTATGGTTAGTATAAACCACACTGGCGAAGACGCTTTCGGGTTTCTTACGATCTTACAATATGCATCGTTCGGGATTAATCAATTTGATTTTTAATAAATTTTTCTTTACATTTAAAGAAAATACATTCTATACGTTTTATACATTTCTGTTCATATTTCCTTTGTAATGGTTTTCGGCGCTGTGAATTTTATTCGCTCAACTCTCTTACTATACAATCTTGTTGAGCACTGTGGTGAAATTCACAATAATAATTCGAATTTGCCCCTAACCACAATCACTAGAAACTTAATAAAACACAATTAATTATCTGATTAATTGTTCTTTATTAATTATTTCCACTTAATGCCCTGATGTACATTTCGATAACATGGTTATCATCATCGGAGGGTCTTGCTTATAAACTAAATCTAACCTTACATAATATCTACTAATGAAATAATCAGATAATTGTGTTTTATTAAGTTTCTAGTGATGTTAGGGCAAATTCGAATTATTATTGTTAACTCTCATATTGTTTTATTACTTTACACGTTTTTTTTTTTTATCGGTCGTTATTGTTAAATAATATTATAGATACTGTTATTCTTTAAAACGCGACATCAATTTCAACGTCGTATTCCAAAGTTATACTGCCCAAATGCCGCAAAGCGTTATTATTTTCAGTGTTTACTCGCCCCTTACTACTACTAAACGCCATTTTAGATATGAATCATTTATACAACAACATTTAAATAATTCAATTAAAATTTATAAATTTATGGATATAAACACGACAAATCTGGCTCTTTTGTCGCTAGAGGTTTTGTTGAAACCCCTTGTATCGGACCTAATTTAAAGACATATTCACGTCAAAAAAAAAAAAAATCACCTGTGACCTGGATAGAAGGTATTCAAATTTTATGGAGGGAAAGGGACGTTGGTGGAAATTTGTGAAAGATCAGATGACAAAGGTGAGCAATTATAGTAATCAATTCTATACTTTTTGATGTCATAAAATGTGTAAATATTCTGACACCGGAAATATATTAATGTGTTCTTGGGGTCACGATGGATGTTCATTTGATGGTTTCGGGTCTCAATTTCGTCACGAGTGGCTGCATAAGTAACAATTCACTAATAATGGAACTAATTGGTTACAAATTATATCAAGTGGAACAGTATAATGAGAAGTGGCTGCTATACCACGTGTCTCAAATTAATTACACCTTACTCGATATAGACATTACTTCTAGAGACAATTTTGATTACATCAAATAAGATCTGTTTTTATAGAATGTAATAATAGAGTGTAAAATATGAACATTTAAGGCCCAAATCAATGCAGACAATGGAATATTTGAAAAAGTATGAACCCAGTATTAGGAGTAAAAATGTCTCTTAACCAAATTCCATTTGCGGAATCTGGAAAGCGTGGAAAACTGGTTCAACGATGCATAATTTATTTTTAAATTTTTTAATCGATTTAGGTTTCGGTACTTAATAAATAGTTATGATTATTACATAGGGCATTTATAAAAAAATATAGTAAATTTTTATATAATAATCATAAGAATACTTTTATATCCAGCATCATTTTGCCTGCCCGGACATGCCAAAGTTCAAAGGTAACCCTAATAGTGTCATAGCCTAAATGGGTGCATCATATTTTGTAGTATTTTGTGTTTTTTGTACTAAGGTTAGATACTAAGGTTTTTATATAAGGCTCCTAAGTTCATGTTTTTGTGTATTATTTTGTTATGAATTATTTATATACAATTTTATTTTAGATACTTAATTAAGAAAAACAAAATATTTGGGTATTATATATGAGCAGGAAAAATGCTAAATTTACTAAAAAATGAATTTTCTTTAAACAAAATAACAGTGTAATTCAAAATATGTTCCGACTATTCAACTATATTTAACTGAGTGAATCGAATAGGTTCATTATTTATTTCGGTTGTTTGAAGACATGAGAATTACAAGTTTTATAACATATAAACTTAAAATGAGCAACCTTTGTAGAACGTTCAATCACCTAATAAAACCAAAAAAAAATGCATTTAACAAATGAAGATTAGTTAAACTTATTTAAATGTCGTATTGTTACAAATATATTATTTATGTTGAAAATTAAATTTTCTTTCATTTTCTTGTAAACCAAATCGAATATATTATTTATTATGGTTATATATCGACCTCTAGATTGTTATCTTAAATGTCGCAATGCCATTTGTGTCACATTATTGGGAAAGAAATAAAATCATCATAAAAAATTATTTACGAATTTTTTTAATAGTGTTTTTTTTTTTTTTTTTTTTTTTACTAAAGCTAGATTTGAAATTGTGTTATTAAATCCCCAACATATTAAAAAAAAAAAATTGTGGGTTTATTAAAAAAATTTAAAAACAGGCTTCAGTATTGTAACTACACCTTCAAAGGAAGAAGATTGTAAAAGGGCTTAAAACAGGTTTCATCCGTTTTATTGAATCTATTTTATTTAATTATTACATGTTATATAGATCTGACACTAAAGTTAAGTTTTTTTTTTCTTCGAACTATTAAGCAGAAGAAATCCTACATAAATTCAACAATTAAAAATGTGCTGTAACCTTAAAAAAGATTACAACATACAAATAATATTTTACCTAAATATTTATTTATTTTAAAGTTTTTATCCCAAAAAATTACAAAATTTCCAATTTCGCATCTTTATTCTAATTAACAACAATAGCATTGAAGCAGAACAAAATAACTCAGTTTTGGGTGTAGTTCATGGCACAAATGAGTTATAAAATGTAAAACTTTTTAACCCGTTTCTAAATTACCTTCATTAATATTTTTTTTTCATAATATTGTTTACCCAAAGGTATTTAAATATACTTCTATAAACATAATCCAATGATATTACGATTTAATATCTACTGCAATAAATGTGGAAGTTATTGCAGAGAAACATAATTTTAAACTGTATAAAATATAAATTATACGAAAATACATTGTATATTAGATTTTGTTTACATATAAAGTCTATTTGTAAAATAGCAATACCCTATGTCCGTTTGATACCAAATGTATTATTCTTGGAAATATATTCATTTGAGTTGTTCTGTAAACTATTATTCCTCATTTATAAAAAGTAGTATTCTTTTTCCTAACAACTATAGTTAATTTAATTGTTTATTTAAAATATAATAATTTTTAAAACATTAAAAAGATTAGAATTTTTAATTTTTTTTAATCCAGTTAGAACAATTATTATTTCTAATAAATAAGGTGCAGTAGAACGCCTGTTTTTTTATTGAAACTAATTAGTGATGAAAACGCTATGAGACTCGCGACAGAGACTTGGTACAGCAAACGAGACCGAAACCGAAACTAATTAGAATATTTGAAGAAAATAAATCGAAATCGCATCATGTCGATTTTGAGAAATTTGACCTCTTTATCATTTCTATAACTCCAGGATCGGAGTTTAAGGCAGGTGGTGACCAGTAGGTTTTTCTTCGAGTTAGTACGTTTCATCAAAATATTTAGAACTGTTTTTGAAATGTTTCAAGTATAGCTTTTTTTACTTTACTCTTAAAATTTGAGTCATTTGAAAATAATAAAAGTATTGAAATAAGATTTATGCTTCGTATAAAATTTTATCAACTAATGTTTACTCATTTGAGCTTTACTCTAATGGATAGGCAAACTACTTTTTCAATCCAAAACTACTTTTTTGACTCAGGCAGCCTTCCAAAAAAAGTCAACATGGGTTTTTACCCCCATCAAAACAATTTCTAATATGGTTAATAGTTATTATGGTTATTATCGTTATTAATCGTAATTAATATGGTTTAATCGTTATCAACATTTGTCTACATAAAAACTACTACACGACATTTTCGATAGAATAATTTATACTGTCGTTATCAAATATGAAACTAGAACATTAAATAGAAAAAAAAGAAGGGACATCACCAACATAGCCTCATATTATATATATATATATATATATATATATATATATATATATAATATATGAGTATATGGTTGTATAGTATAGTTTATAAAATTTTAACCCAAGAAAATAACTCGAGTCTAAAACTAGGCCTGAGCAGTCAAAACAACACACAGGGCTACACTACACAAAGGAGGCAAACAAACGAGTTAGGGATGGAAACAAGAGAAAGCTGTCTTAACTGTTTATCGATGTAATAACCTTTTCCCCTTTTCAAGAGTTTAGTTCTATATCGCGACATAATTACCATTTATGGAAAAAGCAGCAAAAACAGCCATACTTAAAAGTAGAAGAATTTTTATTTCTCAGGTTTAATTCATTTTTATTAACGATTGAACTCATAATGGTCTTGTTTCTAAACTGATAGGATTGCCCGATACCTTTACATTTGTGGATTCAATTTTTATTCGTTTGTTTCAGTTTTTTATAGATGTATTATTGTTGCCTTTTCCTAATTAAATGTGTGATATTCGGACTAAATATGTTCAGCTATTTTCGAATTATCCTGATTGTATCTTCTTAAAGGGTATTTTTGTATTAATTGTCATATTCTCATTTTTTAGCTGTAAATTGAATTTTTAGTGTCATGAGTACCATATTTTGGTTTAGTTTTGGAGATATGTTGCCTAACAGTGTTTTAACTTTAAAATTTTTTTAAATATATATATTTCATAGCAACACCCCTAACTTTTTCCGATAATCCTGTCACAAATGATCGTCATTTACTATAAGGATTTATCATTGTCTTTAGAGTCTTTCTTTTTCTCTCATCTCTCTAAGTTTTACACTCTCTCGAAACGTTATAGTCTATATTTTCTTTTCCGTATTACTAATAATATGAACAATCCGTCGTTAATCATATTACTTTTTCTATAGAAAGCATCAAAAATAGTAGTTAAGATAGATTTTAAAACGCTAGTTTCCCACGAGTAACAACTTTTCTTAACGAAAAAAAAAACAGAGATCACACAAAGCCTCGTCTCAGTGTCTTGCGTCACTACAGATTATCACTAACATAAATGTATGCAACTTTTATTAAAATGTAATGTTAATTTGTACCATTCTAAGAAAGTTTGTCAAAATAAAGATGTTTTACTCTTCACTATAACGTCCCTATTTTTACTTTGCTTTTACAAGTAATCAATCCTCTTGATCTAAAGCAAGGACAAGAGAAGAGTGAAAAGGTATATTGTACTCAGGGGAATTTCCTCTTCTGAAAGTCACAACTTATAATACGCGTGTTACGTCAAAGCAAAATAAATAGCACACAGAAAATTGGGATTCAGTTCGGATAAAACGTTCCCATTTAAGTAAAATATATCAATGTTCATAATTCTAAAGAAATCTGATTGTAGGTAGATGGTTTAATTTACCTAATCTAGTGTAATTATTAAAATAGGAATTTATTATTGACGAAAAATAAGAAATGTATTTGTATTGAGTTTTTTCAACAGGATTAGCAGCTATTTTTATAACATTTTATCCTATTCAAGTTGGTCAAAAGTTTATTATAAGTAATAAACCTTAAAATGTACTATTAGACAATACAAAAGTAATGTTTGGCTCTGATGGAGGTCTATGAAAGCCCAAAGTCTTAAATTTTGTTAAGACACACACACACACACGCACACACACCCCCCCCACACACACACATTTTTACAAAATAGATTACGTTAAAACGGGATGTATTATTGATTTTACAAACCAAAGGTAGTAAAAACTATGTGTCCCATTTGTCATTTTATTATTTACATCTTATAGTTGGTTTCAAGATGGCTGATAAAAATTCCTAAGTGCATTACATAAAAACTACTGTATTGTAAAAAGTGAATACAAAATATGAAGTTTCATTTTAATATGTTCTCTAAATATTGAGGGTATTCCAGATTTAATTCCCCTTATAATATATCTAAAGAATATTAAGAATTGATTTTATATTAAAAAAAGTCAAAACCTCTGCAAAATTATTTCAATATGTAGGAGATAGGGTTTTGGTGTTATCATGAAGGAAATGCAATAGTTACAAGTTGTAGGTGTTTTGCAATGTTTGTTGAACAACTGATTAAAATGCCTAAACAAGTTGTTAATGGTGACACACAAGCATAAACACAAAAGCTATTTCAACAGCGATAGTTTCCATGTAAGTACCTTAGAAGAACATTGACTTTAAATTGGAGGGAATAAATATTTGTAGCCGGTAAACATTTAAATTAGGTTTATATATTCACGTTATTCACTATTCTATTACACTTTAGAATTCAATTTAAAAGTGAGATCAATTTCACAACGAACGCGTAAAAGTAATTTTATTTAATTTAAATATAATTTTTAAATAATTCCCTCCTAAACGAAAAGATCTTTGGTAAGCTTTTCAGTCTTCAGGAAGAGAAGTGCAAATGGTTTTCTCCGATTTCAATCAATTTTGCTTTACGCGTTTATTTAACTCTAAACACAATGAAATAGTTCTTAAATTTTACATAATATTATATAGTTTATATATTACGAACTTTAAATTTGGCTTACGAATAGGATGGATGGAAAACTTGTTCTAGACAAATGCGAGGAGATAGAATTAAGACCAAAGAATAAATGAAATACAGAAACAAATCCACGAACGCTGCAAAACTTATTGGTGTATTACATCCTATGCAAAATGTCTTCAATTATGGACCATTTTTTATTGTGTAAACGTTATTGGATAATGTTGTATTAACGAAACATATTGATATACAAAATTGAAACATTTATATAGTTTCGTAGGACATTTATAATTAATTACGCATATAATACTTTGTAACCGACGTTTCGAGGTTTTGAATCAATCCCATTATCAAGTGACAACATGAGAACACAGCATAGAGAGTTGAAACTAATATTAATAATCTAAAAAATATCCGTGAATTTTTGTATTTGTATTCATATTTCCTTAACAAAATTTTCGGCATTAAGCTATAAAAATTGTCTTCAACTTTTTTCAACACTTATCGATTTATAACTTTATAAAATGTATATTTTAGGCAAAACTATATTGGATTAGTCTCTACAAATTGGCAATTTCAACGTCATATCTCTTAAAAATTGAAAGTTACGTTACTCAAACACCTCGCGGCGATGCCATTTTCATTGATCACGTGAACCCTTCCTCAGATCACTATCACTACCCAATATTTTGATTATTTTTTCGCATTGTTTAAAGGAAAATCTCTTGGTCATTCTCGCCATATAAAAAAAAAAGAAAGGAGCATAAAATACCTCTAGTCATCGAATACTTTATTAGCATCAGGGTCAGAAAATAATAAGAATTGATCAAAAGAGACCTGATAGGAAAGATGAAAGAGGAATCTAACCCAAGACTACATGAGAAAAGGTGTTGATCCAGCTACTTCCCTCGGGATTGATTTACATTTATAAATGGAATAAACCTTCTATTCAAAATAGTTTTAATAAATAGATTGTCATTTAAAGTTTACGAGATATCTTGTCTATTTGCTGTTGTTTAAGTTTTTGCAGCATCCTATACTGTATTCAATTTAAAACATATTAATATCAGAAAACTACTTCACCAGAGATGACCAGAGTTGTTTTACTAATTCATAGTTATGAGTGATGACAGGGTAGAAATAATAGAAGGTTCACAATAACAGAAAGGCAGCACTCAGTGGAAGGTTCTAAAAAAAAGAGTGGAATTAATCATTTGTCATGAAAAACTTTTCCACATTCAAAGTTACATTCAACGAGGATTTTAATGAATAAATACTCCGAAGTGACATTTATTGAATTTAAACAAAAAAGTAAGACTGGTTAAGTTACTACAGAATAGCAGTAGTGAGTAGTAAAAACTACACCGTACAATCGTAAGGAAAGATCAAAAGGAATCTCTACCAAAGAAGAAGGGACTAGTTGTTTTTCAGAAAAGTGATCACGTACTTACATTCAGGAAATAACCCTTTTCAGATTGCATTTAAACAGAAGAGAAAAACATTCTTTCCTGGGTCTACCAGCAACAAAGATTTTTTTCATGGCAATTATATTTCACTTCTCAATAGCAAAGTGACAATACGAGCCCAAGTTCTGTTTTATAATGTTCTCTCATTTATAAGATACTTCTAGTTGTTACAAAATAGATTATGAGTCGTGGTTGACAGAGCACGGAGGGGAGGGGGAGTTAAATGTCACCTATAACTGGATTAGTTAAAATTACACAGCTAAATAGAAATGTACAACATTACCGGAGTTCAGTAAGTGTTTTGTAAACGGTACGTAAATGTGTATAGTTTTGGATAATTTCTCAAGGGACTATGCACGACTCTTAGATGTACATTTGTACTTTGTTTTATGTACCCTTGTTAAGAAAACTGTATCTTGACACATCCACGTAACATTATAATCAAATTTAAAACGTTCATAAAGTGATTTAACTAATTATTCGCATTCAATTGTTGATTCATCTCGAGGGTGGAAGCAGAGTGAAGCAAATGTGGACACAGTTAAATTAGATCTTTCAGTTATATAAATGTACAACACGAAACATTTTATAAGAGCAATTACCAATTTTGGTTTTAAAGTTATTTGATAATGATGCTGTGTTCGTATTTATTGATAGGGTTTAATCGAAGGGTTGTCAACATTGTGTATGGAAACTAATACACAAAGTTTTGAGTTTATAAATCAACTTCTCAAGTGATGAACATGGAACATGTAAAAAGTTAAAAACGTCAACATAGTATAGTAGCCTCGGGTAATCTTTAAAAGTGAAAAAAAAAAACTAATAATCTACGAGATCACTTGCTATTTTTTTTGTAAATAGGCAACATAAGGTTGTACACTCCGATAAACCGTTAGGTCACAACTTCGTTGTTACACAGCCCCTATTATTAATCTCCCCAGTTGTGTAGTGTAGTTTTGTCATCCTCTACAGATCACGTTTGTATTAAGTTTTAGTCATTTTGACTGTTCAGGCCAAATATTATAATACTGCGTTATTTTCTTAGAATCACTAGTTTTATTTTCCCACATAGCCCTAGGGAATTTTAGTGTATCTAAAAAATACTTAGCTCTAGGTTGAGGTTTTTCTTTTTTTCTCTAGTTTTATCACTTGATAAGGGAAGATGATTTATACTGTCGAAACTTCGTATATTTGTTAATATTCACAAATAATGCCAAACGTTCATATACCATATGAAAATAGCTATTATCAAGTAGAAATCCATTTCAATTAACAAATACGGTTTGAAATTGTTTTTACGTCTAATCATGGGCTTTAAAATATTTCTCTTTAAAAATGCAGTAGAATGAATTTAGCTTTATCTTTAAAATTATAGATTCTATAATAAATTATCTAAAAACAATGCACACATTTATTACTAGCCCACTCTTAAAATCAAATAAAAAGACCCAAAAATAAAGTAATAAAAATGTGAATATATACCACTTTGCAGAAATCTTTGTACATTTAAATAAGGTCTAAACTTGCTTCGCTTGCCATAAACACGTCCTTGGGTTAAATTGTATTTGATTAAAAATATAATGTTTTTGTCTGTGGTCATGTTTCATTTTTGTTTTATGCCAATTATTCCTGAACTCATTTTTTTTTTTACTTATGATTACGTACACGGATTTGGGGAAATAATGTTTACCTTCACTAAATTTGAACGAAATGGGTAGAGCCGATTTCTAAAAAATACGTCTTTTATAACAAACGCAAGGTCTATGTTCTGTTTTTTTACTGATAGCACGCAAAAGCGCCATTTTTTTGAACTGGTGATCATTTTTTGAGGTTCTTAGAGGTGATAGACACTTGAACTAATTGTAGTTATGAAAAAAAAGAAGATTTTCCTAAATATGTTCACATAATAAATTTGATTATAGTCCGTCTGCATGTCTAAGGCTGTGAATTATTCATTGCACAGTAGATAAACCAAACTATAAACAAACATCAGTTCAAAAATCACTTCTTTATCGTAGCATTTTTTACACGTATTTGGGAGAAAGTAAAATGAGGTTCATTGCTTTGAGATATAAAATTGATACCAATTTTAAAGTTAAAATACTAAAATTTACATACTTTGTTTACATTAGTTTGTGTGAATGTGGTAGGAAGTACATTTGGCGAGACAAAATAAGTTCTAAACATCGTGGGATCCCATAGTTCCGAATTATAGAAATGTTAAACTCGACCGAAAATGGAATGTGTGCTATAGTTCCGAATACAATATCACGGGCCGGAATTTTTAAGAGCGGAGGGATGACGCTTGGCCTATCAGATAAAGCCCAACCTTCAACTGAACAAAATAATATAATTTGTATAACTATAGTTCGAGCATCAGAGGCGCAGAAATGGAAAAATGGGTTAGGTTAATTAAACGATAACAAGATGGTGAACGTGAATTTGGGCAATTTGATATCTAAACAAGATTTTTTTTTAGAATGTAGTAAATGACTATCAATAAATAAATAATGGAGTATTACTTATTGATCGATTTTCCCCGCTTAATCTCATATAAATGCTGAGATTTACTTTAAAGTTAGATATTAATTCATAAATAAAACTATAGGTTGTCATTACGTGATCTATGAACATTCTATTTCAGCACTCACTATACAAAGATTCGTTGAGTTACGAAGACTTTGTGGTGATGGGTGTAACTCTTCTTCAGTGCCTCCCCCACGCCAACTAATGTCGAGTCTCGTACCCTTCCCTCCGTTTCAGCCACTGTGGGGACCCCTACCACAATTCAGACATGTGCAACACAACCTAAAACATTTTGAAGCTATGGGAGTTTATCATATTCGTTGCTGTGACACGGTTATAAAATTCGATCTTGTTAATATTCGGTAATATTAAACACACCTGTTTTTCAGAGTTGTTAAACTAACTCACTTTTCGGTACTATGAGATTCGGTGTTACGGCATTGCACCAAACTAAACGCCTAGAACAAGGAAAATATACTTTTACAGTAGATGGATATGGAATTCGGATAATGTGGGCACTGCCTGAATAATTTTGTCAAAACCATAGAATGCGAACATTTTAATGTAGTGACACGTTATAATGTAGGGGACACCTATGAATTCAGATTTTTCGAGTGAAGGAAAACTAAAAATATTATTTTAACGTGTTTTTCTTGTTATATATTTTACCGTAAAAATATAAGAGATACGTCGGATTAAGGGATTATGGAGTGGGGGATGTTGCCACTTTCTAACAGATTAACTTGGGATCGAGAAAGTATTACTCTTAAACAAAAAATATGCGTCGTATACACCTCTACAGAAGAAAAATGATTAATAGAATACTGGCTCAGTAGTATTGGCAAATCCATGTAATATCTCATGATATTTACATAGTGGAATATGGAGTCTGGAACAATTTAGGTTAGGTCGAAACTAACTTCATCTTTCCCCACATCTCCCACTGTCCTTTTTTCACGTGGTTTTCATAGTCGATTTTGATTGGACAATATATTTCTTAATCTCTCCCGATGGCTTTCCTTTTTTTAATTTTTCATTGTAGACATTTAATTTTGTAATGTTAAGTTTTTCTCCCTTCTCACGGAAATATTCTGGGTGTGCGTATTCGTACTTTGATGTTACTGCTCACCTTTGAGTTTCACATCCATTCCTACTTCCTGTTGAAATGATATCTCTTTCTGGCTTGTTCAAAGTGAATCTTTATTGAAATTTATTTTATTAAATGTGTTTAGTTTTTTTTTTAAATTTATAATTTATGTTGTAGATTTTATAAGTTAATGTAACATCTGGAGTTTCCAGATATTTACCTGACACAGTGTATATGTACATTATGAATGATTTTACATTTTAGTTGTTGTTATATTATACACGAGCAGTTTTTGTTTGTTTTGTAACTATGGGGATGAATACTTTCATGTCGTACTACTTTCTTTAAATAACCAATGTCATACCATAAAATAGTTGAAACCCCCCGTACCTGTTTGATAGTACCGAGATGCCCTAGTTAGATCTACACCTATCTTTATGTCGTCTTGGGTTAGATCCCTTTCTTTCCTAACAGGTCTCACTTGACGAACCCACACTGGCTCTATTAGAGTATTCAAGGAATAGTTTTCTTTATGTAATGATATTTTTTCCTTGTTTTTAAAGTGATGATGACTGGAGGGTTTTTCGCTTTTAAACAACAGCAAGAAATGAAATAGTTGAGAACATTGTTTGCCTCTATAAAAATCAAAGGGAAACGAATTTTTCATAATTATCTCTCTCATTAATTTTAAATTAAAAATAAAAACACTCTTAAAAAAAATAATATGATCCTGTTAATTCACTAAGGGAGTGATGACAAAATCCACCGGAAAATGTATAACAGAGAATTCAGTGGTCATTTACACCAAAGTTCCCTAACTGTCAATTCCAATGTTAGTAGGTCACTAAGCTTTGTTACCTGATTTGTGAGGGTCCTGGTATTAAATTAGTTAAAGGTGTTACCCAAGCGTGTGTGGTTTGTTATTTAGTTTGTACATGTTTCTAGTTGACATGTGGTTTCTGATAGGATATATCTGAAAAACCATTGTCTATGAATTAAATTGTAACATATTATTTTATAATATTCACTATTTGCATCTATTCTCTACAGTGTATTGAAAATTATTCTACCCATTGTATTGATTGTATCTTTTATTTTGTTTTGTATTTATAATAATTAGTATTTGCTTGTTTCTAAGCATGTATTTAACAAAATAATGTTTATTATCTTCCTCATAATATTTGTATTGTCTTTATCCAACAGATTATATTGTACGATTCATCTACGTGTATAACAATTTAATGTATTTATCGTATACATTGAATGACACTGTACGTAATTTACTCTCGATTATGTATTGAGTATGATTCATCCAGTTGCATCACATTTTATAGAATCCTCCAAATTAAAGTCATTTTTGGATGTTGAATACCGTCGTGATAATTCTCCAACTTTTTTATCTGTGCACAAAATTAGTGTAAAGTCTTGCTTCTTACAATTAGAAAAAACAAAACTTTAAATAATAAATTACAATGTAAGGTTAAGAGTACTGAGAGTGTCGCTTGGGAACAGTTTTCATGGAATAAAATCTCATTTACTTGGTCTAAGATTACAAAAACTAAGGGAATACTCTTAGCGAGAAGCTTTAACACAATGTTTAATTAAGTTTTAAGATATGGCAAGTTGTACCTAACATAGGGTATCACTAGATTTTTATAATATTATTGTAACACACGTTAACCATTTTTCTACGATCAATTTTTTAATTTTTACATTTACATATTACAGAGAAAGTTATATAATGGTGAATAAAACGGTGTCGAGTTTTTCATGGAAATAGCCAAGTTAAGATCCAAAAATAAGTGGTTTTAAAAATGATGTCTTTCTCTCTGGAATCTGTCATTTTATCCAGTGTTTTAGAATCCAAACGATTTAATCGTATTTGTTGTTTGAGAATATTTTGATTATATCTTTGATTTTTTTTTTAAATTTCGCATTAACACTAAATTTGGAGTATGTAACATATGGCAATAGCAAAAAATTTCAATTTTCTCTAAATAGAATGTTGATCAAATTTTGTTAAATTGTCTCAAAGCACCCAAATAAAAGTTATTAGTTAACAGCCTTTCTAAAATACTAGTTCATTACTTATCGTTAGAAACAAAAAAATGAGCCGTGGATAAAGACGTAGTTTCTGAAAATCGGCTCAACCGATTCATAAAAATTTGGTGAAATGTGAGGATCAAGACCCAGACCAGTGAGTACATAAGTGAAATAATACTACCGTTAAGGATAATTTCTAAAAAAACTACAACAACCAGCGGAGGAGCCGATATTGAGACATTGCGTATAACAGCCCCATGGCCAATGTTTTTGTTTACCAATAATGCACCTTTGGATACCGGGATCTTTGGAGATACAGTGACCGATACGTTTTTTGCAGTTTAATAGGCTACACTTGAATACAATTAGATCAAATACGTTCGAGCTGATGATAAAATCATATTTTGTGTTTTTTAAGGCAACGAACACAAATGATCAAATGAACACAAGTTTTAAATGATCAAATTATGAGAAAAGTCCTAAAATAAAGCCAAAATATTTCATATTATGTCTCCTCGTTTGGGCTGTAGCATAATGTAGACGCCAGAAGACAGAAGACATCATTCTAAAAAACACTACATAGATTGTTTGACCTATCATATAAACTTCTCTAAACTACAAATATGTGAGAAAGTAAAAATTGCTAAAAATTTAATGACAAAAAAGAAGTTTTCTTTTTGTTGTTTCAAGGAGAAAAGCCTCTCTGTCTTTATCACTTCTGAAGTTCTCGAGTATTCTCCTAGAGTCAAGATAAGAAGAGTAGAAGAGTTGGTCAAAAAAGACCAGATAGAAAATTAAAGATAAGGATTTAAACTAAATGAAAAGGGTGTAGATCCAGCTAATTCTCTCGGGATTGTACACTACCGTATTCACTAAAAACTGGTTAGCAATTACTTTGAAATGGCGATTGTGAACATAGTTGCCGTACCCTACAATTTGCAAACTTTTAAAAAAAATTGTTACCCTATGGACGCCATGTATTTTTCACAGGTTGTAAATAATTTTGTACTATGGATAGTAACCACTGCAAGATTGCAGAAGCAACATCTACAAGCATGTTTAGGTTATAACAACCTCTGTTATGACTATTATGACTATAACTAAATTTAGAGCAATTATTAACCTCGGGTTCATCTATAGGTTACTAAATATTTGCTGCCAAGTCTAGGGTTTATTAAACCTAAACAGCAAATCAAGAAGTGGAGAGAATAGTTTTCTATTTCGATTCATGCAATGAAATTTCATAGACTTCTTTTAAGTTTACTAATACTACGAGAATACAAGTGATAGAGATATAAAAACACATAATTAGGTTTTCAATTATGACAAAAAATGTTACCTAATAGCAAAGTTATGAATGTGATTTTACAAGGTTGGGGAAAAGTGCCTTTTATACATTGCATTATCTGGGCTTTTAGTTGGCGTAGGAATGTGATAGAAACATCAATGGAAAGCTCTCGATTAGTGCTCTTTACAAGTCTTGTCAAATCTCAGCTTCCATAAAGAGGGTTTTCAATATATATAGTTTATTTACCCCCATTTTTTGATGTAAGCATATTAACGTTTTTCCCCTCTCAGTTATTCCTAAAAAGTCCTTTTATTTTGATGAAATTAGAGAACTTTTTAGAAATGTAACTAAATATTTAATTTTTTGCACAGTGTGCAAATTAATTATTTTATTTTATTTCGTGTGCAATAAAAAATAAACAATAAATAAAAATCTTGTCACATTCAGTAGATAGCCCAAATCAAGAGCTTTCTTTTGATGTCTCCATCTCTTTCCTACGTCAACTACAATCTGAGATATTTTGTATCTTTAATATCTTTTATATATTTAATAGTATTAAAATGTATGTTAATCGTACATTAATTTTGTATTGTTAATAACACATACAAAGTAAGCAAAAAAGTAACTTTCTCAAAATCGGCTCAACAAATTGTTTCATAATAGATAATACAATACTTAATATAAATATAATATAATTAATAAAATAAAGTAATGTTTTGATTCTAAGTAAAGTATAAATAAAATAAAAATGTGAATTATGTATTATCACTGTATTTATATTGGAGATTGGATACAATACAATATAAATGCCAGGTCAAAAAGATTTCACAACCATTCAAAATCAATGGAAGTAATAAAACAAACAAAATACTATTCATTACTGAACTGAAACTTAACAGTCTTTGATTTTGTACCGTCATGGACGTCTTAGATATTTTAACCCTTTTCTCCCCTCTTTTAAAAGTTTAGTACGTTATCTAATAATCACTTCTAGTGACACTTTAAGCGAAACAAATGTCAGCTTTATTTAAAGTAGACACATTTATATTTTCAATTAACAATTCAGTCTTTGTTAAGGCAAGCTATAATGACCTTATTTCTACTAGTGTGGCTGATAGGATATAATATCCAACTTGGCCCTAGACTACAACTATGATATTGTATAATAGGACATTTAAGTTACTATCATTTGCGTATACTATAAACTAATATACCATATAAACGAAAACCATATAAGGCCATTATGGCTTTCGATAATAAAAACATAATTAAATACTAGAGCTAATTAGTCTTCTAATTTAAAAAAAAGGGTGAAGGTTTTCCGCTTATTCCACAAATGAGAATCATGACGCAATTGAGGACTAAACTCTTGAAATAATTGGCGAATGGTTGTTTACCCCGATAAACAATTTTCTCTTGGTTCCATCCCTTCAAAAAATCTGTTGCTTGCTGTCCATTGTGTAATGTGTTGTGGTTTTATGTGATCACATTTGTAATTAGTCTACTAGTTTTGACTGTTCAGGTCTAGTTTTAAGTTATAGGTTTAGTTTTATTTTCCAACATAGCTCTAGGCTATGTTGGTGTTTTTCTCTTTAGTTTTAGATTTGCTAACGGGAGTTGATTTATACTCTCGAAACGTCCTAAAATAATTTGTATATACACAAATTTTGGCAAATGTCTAATTGAATCATATTAATAACATGAAAAATCCATCGTTATCAAATAACTTAATAACCAGAATACAAGGTTATTTTGACGTTTTTAACGTTGTAGATTTATCACTCCATAATGTATCCTCCGAACCTTCACGTATTAGTTTGTATATACATAAACTCTGGAAAATGTAAAAAAAAAAGATTATATATTGTGTGAACACGGTTTAATTATAGTTTAACTTTTTGTGTAACAGTGACGTTATATGTAAGAAAAACTGTTAACTTTAGTTTTATATAATGGTTAAGTAATTAACTATTGTGATTCTATATATTGCCTTTAATGATTACTTTCCCTTAAAAACTGGACTGCTTCCAAACCATCGCAAGCATATTCAAATATTTCAACACTTTCACTGTTTATTGTTTTAGACAGTTAAGGTTATGTTAACAACTTCTACACGACTATGCAAACATCTGCTAAGCCTATATAACTAAAACTCAAGACTCTAGCTATAGGCTTAATGAATGTTTGCTTTTACGTCTATGCGCTGTCACACTTACCACACCGTCCATTTCTCTTGTTCTTTGTAAAGAAAGACGAAATACACATTAGTCCTGCTGACATTGCTGCTCACACATTGTATTGTATAAGTTCTATACAATGTATCACATTCATACAATTCCATTGTATTATATTTTTCCTGTACAAAGTATTATATTTTTTATCTTTCACAATATTATGTGATTATTTTCCACAATATGACATTCTAATAAAACACAATATAACCTAGCTGGTTTACTGTATGTTGCCTAAATTTTGGTTAATTTATTTACTAGCTGGTTTAAAAAAAAATACATAGTTGTTTCTTTATGAGTATAAACACAGCAGAGTTCGTAATTTACCTAGACAGATACTGGTAGCCTAGTGGAAAGCAGGAAGTATTTACCTTGACGGACCCCAGACACGTGTTTTCTTTACTTTACGTCATGTTATAAGCATTGTCTGTGAGAGTTCATTCAGATCATTTATCTAAAATCTGTAAACATTACAACTCTTACAAAACTCTTCCGAACTTTTGTAAATTATGCCTGACAAAGAGAATCAAGTAGAGTCAACATATGATTCTACAGTATGGTATACTACTTATTTCAAACTTTAGGCTATAGTGTAGTTGTAATGTTTAGACTTATTTAACTAGATTTGAAAAAAAAAGTTTTGGGTGTAACTATAAATTATTTTACTATTCTAATTATTTATATTTGTTTTATTTAAGACGATAAATCGACATTTATATTTTAAATTAAACACCACAATATATTAAAATGATTACAAATTAATAATCTGATACATTGCAATATCTAAAAACCTTACACCGTCCAGTAAAACAACATGGTTTTGGGACTAAAACCAATATTATTTTCAGACTTCAATATGTTTTGCATGTGCTTTACTTCTAAACAATTCTATTAACTTTGGGGAAAACTCTTTAAATAATCGCAATGCAAATGATTTAAAATAGATTTTTCTAAAACTAATATTTAAAAATCTTCAAGTGCTTAGTACGTAAATTTTCAGTACGTGTTAAGTGCTTTACTTACACGAAAAGTAAACACAATTCCTCTTAACCTGATTTCGTCAAATAAATAACTCTTTCCTCAAAAAAAGTAGATTAATATACTAAAGTTTGTAGTTTGCTTTATACAAGAAGTGATTAGATTAATGTATGAAACCAGGTATATATCATCCTCTGTTATTTATTAGGTTAATGCATCTGACATTTACTGAGTGTTTACTTCATTCATTTGACCTTAATAACAAGTATTTAACAGTAATGGTGTGCTTGTTACTTATCTAGCGTAAGAAGTACAGAATAGGTCACATAAAACAAGAAACAGAGCGAAGAAGGGATATCCCCCACTCCCACTTTTACTATCTAGGCATACAATTAATGTACATTGTTGTTTCCTACAATTAATAAAGTACCATTTTAATAACAAACTGCAATGCCTGGTTAGGTTTACTGGGATTGTCAATTGGTATTATTTTAGTTTATCATAAATTGAAGATTACAGGCCTTTTAATTACAATATCGCCTTACATTATTTGTTCAAACGGTATTGGTTTTTTAGTTTTGAGTTTTAGTGTAGCAATGGTATTTCAAACTATAATAATGTTGCGGAATCTATTTTATTTTTTATATATTTACTTTCGGTTGTTTATCCTTTTGGGTTGTGCAAGATTTTTAAGTAATAAATTGTTGTTTTTTGCTCATATGATAAAATCACATGTTTGGTGCGCTAATTTACTTTAATCACAATAGAATTATTTTAGTTTAGTTATTTATGCATGTCTAAAATGCCTCATGCCTGCAGCAGTTCTTAAGTGTACTATTTCTGATTAGTCTCTCTCTCTCACTCACTCTCTCTCTCTCTCTCTCTCTCTCTCTCTCTCTCTCTCTCTCTCTCTCTCTCTCTCTCTCTCTCTCTCTCTCTCTCTCTCTCTCTCTCTCCTCTCTCTCTCTCTCTCTCTCTCTCTCTCTCACTCTCTCTCTCTTCTCTCTCTCTCTCTCTCTCTCTCTCTTCTCTCTCTCTCTCTCTCTCTCTCTCTCTTCGTTTACGGTCTCTTGGTCCTCCCTTTTGCAAAACCTCTTCAAATTTATAAAACAAATGTCTCTTTGTTAATTTATTTCGTCGGTAATAATTTTGTGTCTTTTTAATTTTGATCTGTATATTTCCATATTTTCCAATATATTTAGTCTCTTTACCTTTCCTTAGTAATGTCAAATCTTGATTGATTCTTTCATATTTTTTTTCCCCCAAGAAATTGAATGGATAGAAGTGAAAGAATCCATGAAAATGTTACATTATGAAGGAAAGGGAAAGAGATTAAATATATTACAAAATATGGAAATTAAGTGTTTTGAGAATGGAGTATATCCGAAACGTACCAACAAACGTGTAATTACGAAGCTGGGAAAGGCGGAACAATGTACTCATTTTAACAATATATTAAATTTAATAGCCTACAGCAGAGTAACACGACAATTTTGTTTTGTTTTGTTGTGGACAATGTTTGTATACTAAAATGTATTTTTGCTTTTTTGTGTGCGTACAGCAGATTCCAAACAAAAACAACAGAGTTACATTATCAATTAAGGACGAATTTATTATTGAACTATCTTACATTTTTAGATTAAAACTCATTATTTCACAGTATTATTCCAACATACACTTTTTGAGATAGCCGCTAATCTCTAATGAAATATAAACGCTTCAGTTATATTAAAAAATAAACGGAAGACAACTTCTTTTCTTTGTAAGACCCTTCTCAATTCTGCTAATCAGACCTTGTAATGCAGTATATAATCCTATATAATAAATGGCTCTGAACTAAAACAACCGACCCGCTTATCTTTGTAAGAAAAACATAATCATCAATTTTGGTTCTAAAAGAGAAATGTATCTGCGTAAATCTAATATCTCTGATTAAACTAAAATTACCTATGTCTCGTTCGTTTATCAGTCTCTCTATGCACGTTTTTCTCGACAACCCCTGAAATAATATCTTTGAAAATGGACATAAAAAAATTGTGGAACTTAACACCTGTAGTCAATGTAAAAAAGTATTTCGAAAAACTCTCTACTTTTCATAACGACAGATATTTCAAATAGTTATTGTTTTAAATATTTTTTTACCATTAGGTTTTAAGATGGCCTCATATATTCTGATTATAAAGTTATTTAATAAATAATTGTTAAATTTATTGATGTAGTTTAAAAGGACATTTGTCATCATTTGTGTAGGCCTATATGTAACTGATTCAAAAAGTTTAGAAGTATACAATAACTCCCATTATCAAGTGTATAAACCTAGAACATGAGGAAAGTGAAGAACTTCAATATAAAGTAACAATAACAATAAACTACATAAATAAAGTTATATAACATCATGTGTTAGTTTTTGTATACACAAATGATGTATCTAAACTACATAAATAAAGTTATATAACATCATGTGTTAGTTTTTGTATACACAAATGATGTATTTAAACTACGTAAATAAAGTTATATAACATCATGTGTTAGTTTTTGCATACACAAATGATGTATCTAAACTACATAAATAAAGTTATATAACATCATGTGTTAGTTTTTGTATACACAAATGATGTATTTAAACTACATAAATAAAGTTATATAACATCATGTGTTAGTTTTTGCATACACAAATGATGTATCTAAACTACATAAATAAAGTTATATATACATCATGTATTAGTTTTTGTATACATAAATGATGTATCTAAACTACATAAATAAATAAAGTTATATATACATCATGTATTAGTTTTTGCATACACAAATGATGTATCTAAACTACATAAATAAAGTTATATATAAATCATGTGTTATTTTTTGTATACACAAATAATGATGTATCTAAACTACATAAATAAAAGTTATATATTTAAAGTTAATATATCATTTGTTAGTTTTTCATACACAAATGATGTATTTAAACTACATAAATAAAGTTATATATACATCATGTGTTACTTTTTGTTTACACAAATGATGTATCTAAACTACATAAATAAAGTTATATTTACATCATGTGTTAGTTTTTGCATACACAAATGATGTATCTTAACTACATAAATAAAGTTATATATAGATCATGTATTAGTTTTTGTATACATAAATGATGTATCTAAACTACATAAATAAATAAAGTTATATATACATAATGTGTTAGTTTTTGCATACACAAATGATGTATCTAAACTACATAAATAAAGTTATATATAGATCATGTATTAGTTTTTGTATACATAAATGATGTATCTAAACTACATAAATAAATAAAGTTATATATACATCATGTGTTAGTTTTTGCATACACAAATGATGTATCTAAACTACATAAATAAAGTTATATATAAATCATGTGTTATTTTTTGTTTACACAAATGATGTATCTAAACTACATAAATAAAGTTATATTTACATCATGTGTTAGTTTTTGCATACACAAATGATGTATCTAAACTACATAAATAAAGTTATATATAGATCATGTATTAGTTTTTGTATACATAAATGATGTATCTAAACTACATAAATAAATAAAGTTATATATACATCATGTGTAAGTTTTTGCATACACAAATGATGTATCTAAACTACATAAATAACTTTATATATAAATCATGTGTTATTTTTGTATACACAAATGATGTATCTAAACTACATAAATAAAAGTTATATATTTAAAGTTAATATATCATTTGTTAGTTTTTCATACACAAATGATGTATTTAAACTACATAAATAAAGTTATATATACATCATGTGTTAGTTTTTGTTTACACAAATGATATATCTAAACTACATAAATAAAGTTATATTTACATCATGTGTTAGTTTTGCATACACAAACGATGTATCTAAACTACATAAATAACCAATAGTTATCAATAACGACAATATGAGTTATGGCTTTGATAAAATGGTAACTGTATAACCTTATAATTTGACAAAATAAGTTCTACAAGCTTTAAAACTTTAAGTCCAATTTCATTCAAACTTTAGTGACCAGGTTTTACATGGGCATCCAAATATGGTCCAAAATGATCATTTCCAAATCCTTTATTTTTTATATTCGATTCCAAGTTTCATAATGAAATATACTTACTCTGAACGTCTGTGCGGAATGGATTTAACTTGACTCAGGCGTTAATAAAACCAATAGTAAAAATTAGTTAATGATGTCAGAAATAGTGGAGAAACTCACCGTTCACTGATAGGTTATTTTTGTTCAAGACATATAAAATAAAACGTGTTTCCTTTTGTAATCGTTGACTAACAATAATTATAAGATGAGATTTAACAGCAACTACTCTATTTCAGGTGGACAATGTATAGCATAGGATGATACGGCAATGACTTGATCGCAGCGAGTGTGATGTCCTCGGCTAAGAGATTTATGCAAACATTGACTGGACGAAGACAATCCAGTCCAGGGGATGCACCAGGATCCTCCAGTACACGGTTAGTGCATGGACATCACGAACTCGATGAAATCGCCGTTGTCTCTTCTAATGCTACACCGAGTCAAGTCAAATACGGGAGTGGACCTCTCTCTGCAGCGGCTAATGGACCAAGAATCGTTCCTGGTATGTTATTACAGCAATATATTTATAAATATAAGTTAACAATGCCGTGTTACTTGTTGTATAGGATTACTGATTATTGAGATTTGACAATAGGTAAGCAGGTCAGATATTAGAAATAAGTATCTGATTTTCATACAGAAAATATTTTTGAAATGTCCAGTTGAACTTTGACTAGCCTCAATGATCCCATCATACTCAATACACAGAACGGAAATGAGTTAAACGAAGAGAAACAAAAATGATTGAGTGGTTATTTACAACCAATAAACCGTTCATTCTAGGGGTTATACATCACCCCCGGAATGGTAATCACAAGAAATCTAGAAAAAGAAAAAAAATCGCCTCTTAAGAGTCTGGCTGAAAGGAAGGTTCAAATCGCCCTTTTTTCAAACCTTCTTAACTTTTAATCCATATCTCACCTACGAATAATTCTGATCAGTATTCTAAAGTTCCTACGAAGTAAATAACTTTCACAAATAAGTGCCCGGAAAGATGCATTGTTATTCCACATAAGTTCACTTTGCTATTTAATTAGATCTCAGAATGTTTTGGTTAACATTAAAATATCTGAACATTAAAAATGTCTTAAAAAACAATTTGCATAAAACTTGTGAGTCTATTTATACAAACGCAATTTAATTGTATAGGATATAAAATTAAAAACAATAAGCCTTAATAGAGACCATAAGTATTTTGTAATTTTTCAATATATTTGGATTGCAAGAGTTAACCCGCTCTCCCTCCACATTGTACACGTTTCTGGGTTTCTTGGTGTGTTTTGTTATTTTGAAAGAAAAAAATGAATTTAAGTAAATTGTTTAATCTTTAATTTAGAACAAGTCTGAAGCATGTACTTTTGAATTATTTAATAGAAGTGACGAGAAGCGAGTTTTTAGTACCGAGATAAATTCGAAGTAGTTCGAATATATCCAGGAAAGCATCATAGTTGAATTGTGTAAACCAGTCGTAAAACGTACTCTACGGTCAGTTGATGTGATTTTTTGTCCAAAATTTCACATTCCTGTGCGCAAAATTCACATAGATACAGAAGTCAAGACCATGATACATAATATCATTGGTGTTATATATGTGTAAATGTAAATGAATAATAACTTTCGGCTTGACGTCCAGTGTGTTATGAAAGAAGTCTGAAGACTGTTGACCATCTGAGGTTCTATTTCAAGCATAAAACTTATTTAAGACGTATAGAGGTCTTGATCTAAGTTATCTATAGAGTGAGGACAAATTTTGGTACTGAGTTTCCACACTATATATAAATTTTGGATAGAAACTTACCATTGTTACTATTCTGCATAAGAAGAATTGTTCTGAAAGTGTCATTACTATCTATTGATTATATCTATACTACAAGCTAAGTGTTCAAAACAGACTGTGCAAATTTTGAGATTACTAAATGAATTAACAAATTAACTTCAATCCAATCTTATTTTCCTTGTAATTTATTATTATGATTGTTGTTGTTATTATTATAAATAGAAGTGGGTTTATCCCTAGACATTTCAGCCTATGAGACTTTTTGTGTAATTCTTTAATTCCTAACTAGCTTATTTCTATTCCCTTGGTTAGGTACAGGATTTTAATTGTTACTTCAAAGGTCGCATCTGGACCGATGATCAGTTGTCTCGTGCGTCCTAATGCTACGCATTTTCTAGGTGCTGATTACATTGCGTGCATTTCAACTTTCCTTGGGATAATCCCATGGTGTTAATATGCTTCTTGAAAGCGCCATGGTCTGATACGAAGCTTAAGATTTTCTTCTGATTTGGTTTACTTTGTGAAGTGACGAATTTAGAGAATTCCAGATCTGGTTGGACCAGTAATCCGTATAGTTTTCCCGTTTAGTATTTTGTCCATCGTTCCTCAATTTATGAGTTTACCCATCATTTTAGACTACATTTTGCTACGGCTTTAGTTATTACGCATATGGGTTCTGGGACAATGAAAGATCTCTTGGTCCCATTTTTTTGCCAGTTTATCCGCCTTTTCGTTTCCTTTGTTTTCTCTATAACCTTTTATCGAGCTGAGTTTTACCTGGTTTTGGGTCGAAAGCTTGTTTAAGGTTCAGTGACAATTCTACACTAGTGATGAGTAGTGTTCGTGTGGGATTACAGGCTTTATGGTAGCCTGACTGTCTGACCTGATAATGATATGCTCTTTGGTATATCCTTTAACTAAGCATGGTTGTGTGCATGCTATGACTTCTGCTGAAATACAATTAGGTAATTTCCAAATGCAATACTTATATTTTTCTTGGTTGTTTTCCCATATAACCTCTAGCAGGATGGGACTTTTTGCTCGAACAGTCCTGAAGGTAGTTCTCTCGGATTTAGATATGATTATCATCCTCTGCTACTCTTCTGGGATGTTTGTCTTTAATACCTTTAATACCCTAATGTTGTGTCTATAACCTGTCTACGCCAACTAGAAGCCGAGATATTACAACGTCTACGGACTTTTGCCAAACCCATTTCATCTACTGTAACTTAACCTCAATCGATGTTGATTTGATGTAGGTTCAGGTTAATGGAGAAAGAAGAGAGGTGTAGGGAACGTAGAGTTGGCCCTGAAGTAGAGGTAGTCGAGCTGGGAGGCGACTGGTATATTATGGAAGAGGAAGGATTTGCGACTCGGGAAGGATTCGAGAGCTTGGTGCGAGTAATGATGAAGGAATAACGGAACCTAGGAGTGTTGCTGGCCCTGAAAAGGACCAGTTGGACTTAGGTTAGGTGAGGGGAGATAGGATATTATCTGGCCTCTATGATGGATGTTCACCCACCATCGCCGGCGCCAAAGCACCTACAATTTCATTTTCAGGAAGCGACTAGGTTGAAGCAAGTGCTGCCGTTGCCCGGATTTCTCTGTTTAATTTCCCTTACGGGAGGCCACGGGGTTGTCTTGAAGAAGGCGTTGTTCTGTGGAGTGAGAACAGGCGTCAGGTGGTGTATGAAATGATCGAAAACGTGTATTGGTTGACAGATGTTGGAATGTGGCAGGTGGCAGCAAATGTGTGTAGTGGAGCTTGCGAGTTGTCTTCTTGGTGTGTGGTGTGAGATTGTTGAGTGGTCTCTCGGTCTTGAGTAAGAAGACCGTGAGAGAGATTGTCCCTGTGAAATGTGTGAGTGAGGGGTCTCTTGGCTTTGCGTAAGAAGGCCGTGGGAGAGATGGTCCCTGTGAGTCTCGCGTCAGGAGAAGTGTCGTGTTGGTTTCTAGTTTGCGAATTTATCGTGATGATGTTTGTGTGAGTTGTCCACTGCAGGTCTCCCGGAGGAGGGTGGTGCCAGTTGGTCTCCTGGTTGACAAGTGTTCCTTTTGTCCCTGAGAAATGAGTACTTATACAATTTTGGCTCTGCTAGCTTGTAGCCTAGCTTGCCTAGGATTGGTTTGCTCCTAAACAATGAGCTGTCCATTGTTAAGTTTCCCGAGAAGCGACCAATTTGACGTGCGATGTGCGTGAGGTTGGTTCGGAGTTGGTCGCGGATTGCCATTGTTGTAGCCGCGGACTTTTAGATGCTCGACGTGAGCTGTCGGCCAATCAGAGACGGGTAGCGTGTGCGGGTCTTGTATTGTGAGATTGGCCGATGTAGAGCCGTTTAAGGCCGGGGAATTGATGCTTGTTGTGTTGAGTGAGTGTTGGCAGGTTTTGCCGTGTAGATTGTGGGAAACTAGTCGGGTGAACTAGTTCCCTTGGTGGTGACGTTAACAGATTCAATTCTCAGTTGAGTATCAAATTATATTTTGAGTTGTTCAAGGATGAATTACAAACTTGCTTGACTATTGGGATTCATCATGAGGGCATTCCTATGTTGGGATGTATGAACTGCGTATGAAAGTTGTAACTTCAGAAAGAGATATATAATCGCGTAGAAAATTAATAAATCGAAAAATAAACGGTATTGTGTTTTGAATATTCTAATACTCCATTTTGTAAAAACTATAAATATTTCATTTGGTTGTATTCGAGATATAGATAAAGTAAGAAATAATGTTATTTTTTTAGTAGAGATAAACATTTAAATCATCCGAACCTAAATAACGGTTGTAGAAATTAAATTCACCCTAAAAGTTGTAACTTGAGAAATAGTTAATACAAGAAAGGTTACAAACAGTGGTTTCACGTTGATCTCACGAAACAAACAATGAAGATGTAAGGGTAAATACCTAAGATTAAGAGACGGCACTTAGGCTTAGAAGATGTAACACTTAGTAAACTTTACAACGGAAATAATAAAGGATAGAAACCTCTGGAACATCTTAAGTAATTGAAACCAGGTAAATACAACATGATCAAGATGAGATAGGGAGGGATTAAAAGTAGAAATGAGGACCCAAGGGGCGTTATAAAGTAACTCATATGTCTTATGTACTTTAACATAACCTATCTTGTAAAGTCTAGTATTTAACTTAATGATAAACGATGATTCAGGGTTTCTTTCACATAGGCGCATGCTCGTAGACACACAGATAAGAAGTGAAAATATTTATATCAGAAAAATTGGATAAACTATTTACAAATCACGTAGTGATGTTTTCAATTTAGAGTGTGTGAGGACTTTATAAATAAACTAATTATTTGTATATAGTAAATTTATTAACTTGTAATTACGTCCAGAGAAGAACAACAGTTTCCTCCAGTAATCTTTCGAGAATAAATTACCTACTCAGGTGTTTGTTAAGTTATAAAATATACAGTTATATTACACAAAAAATTGCAACACTTATTTATTAGCAATATATTTATTTCTTCATTAGGTCCATAATGTTATTAGCAGACCTCTACTAATTTAATTATTTTTACAAACAAAATATTATACATGTTCGTAAACATTAATTTGATCAGAAATGCAACAATTGAATATTATCAATGCTGTTGTTTACTAAACGTCTCTCGTGATATCTTGTAAAACATCAAAAAGCATGGTGGCTAGAAATATGTTTAGTTGGGCAACTGTTGATTACTGATTGACTATTATATATGGATTTAGGGGGGATGTAGATTTTAGCCCTCACTTTAACTCTCTGTACAGGAGAACTCTCATGGTCAATATTAGTTTGTTATTTGGTAGCCTAGTCATATATTTTTAATAACATTTGTTTACAAGTAGTGGGAGTTAATGACAATGAAATACGTAAGTCAGCAATATATTTTGTTTTTACCCCCCCCCTCCTCCATTGAATGAGAAACTATAAAAGATAATTGATTTATTTGGTAAGTTTTATCAGAAAATTTGTGCGCAGAGGCAGATCCACTCTTTTCATTCAATCTTTTAAAAAATGTTTTTAATTATGTGTTTTTTTGGTACATGTTGTAGGTTCTTGTTGTATATTAATTTAGTTATGTGTTTTTCAATATCTTGACGATTGCATAAATCCGAAACTTATAAACGGAAAGGGATGTAACATATTTACAAACATAGTACAATTATAATCAAGGAAATAACAAGGATTTCATACTCAAATAACTCATATAAATATATATAGAATAATAGGATTTACTCAAATATATGGAATCGGGAGTTACATATAAATTTAATTGCTAATTATTATTATATAACAAGTAATTAATCACCAGTTATTAGATGTATAATTATATACTACTATTTTATAATTATTAATATGTTTTAGTCATGGATATAATTTTAATTAGACAATAGCAAAGAGGATACATTTTTAAACTTTGCATCGACATTATAATACATATGCTCATAAAGACGAAAATATACTTTAATTTAATTTTCACTATATTTTAAAAATAGGCTGCGTTACTTTTTGGCATTTGCGTAGTATAGAGACAAATTTTTGTGACCCCTGGAAACAATAAGAAAATGTGTGTTTTTTTTAATGACGTATATCAGTCTAAAATTCTCGCGTGCACTACAACCGAAAGAGTTAAGGGGGGCCGTTCACTTGTATGGTAAAAAAATGGATTTTTAGTTTTTTTATACATTTATCCTGTTGTTAATTAGCTTTAAGAATTTGCTTTATTTGTAATTAACCGATCAGTATTTATTGTTTTATAAGCAATTTAGTAAACGCTGACATAGTGATTTTTACTGAAATATGGGCTCAGGGATTACATTTAGGAGGTATAACAAATTGTTAGGATCTGCTGCTAAGGAAGTATGTGTAGAGTCTATGGTAGAAGCGGCTGAAGAATGTATCCAAGAAAATGATGGGTCCAAAGATGTCAAAGCCATTTTTGACGGCTCCTGGCAGCGGTGTGGACATCAATCACTAAATGGCGTAGTTACGGCAATTGCTGCAAATACCGGAAAAGTTGTCGACGTGAGGATTTTGAGTAAGTTTTGTCGGTGCAAGAATAGGCTACAACATGAACATGACATGAGGAGATGTGAAGCAAATTTTAATGGTTCAAGTGGCCAAATGGAGGTAGCGGGCGTTGTAGATATGTTTTTACAATCTGAAGAGACAAGGAAGCTTAGGTATAAGTTCTACCTAGGCGATGGGGATGGTGCAGCATATCCTACTGTACTGAAGGAAACCCCATATGGCCCTGACTGTCAGGTTGAGAAGTTGGAATGTGTAGAGCATGTGAGAAAGAGAATGGGTGCTCGATTGAGGAAATTGAAGGCCAAAATGTCAAACAAAAAACTTCCTGACGGTAAAACTATCGGTGGTCGTGGGCGTCTGACAAATGTCATTATTGATGAGATACAAACATATTATGGGCTTGCCATAATCAGGAATACTGACAGTTTGAAAAAGATGAAACAGGCTGTGTGGTCTACTTACTTTCATTTGCTTTCATCCAACGAGTCGCCAGCTCACGGAGTGTGTCCTAAGGGACATGAAAGTTGGTGTAAGTACCATAAAGCCGTTGCAGAAATAAAACCTTATGACCACACATCTCACACTCATTTACCAGTGTCAGTAACGGAACAAATCAAGCCAATTTTCAGAGACTTGTCCAATGACCAGCTGTTGCAGAGATGTCTTCATGGAGGGACTCAAAACTCAAATGAGTTTCTCAATAGTGTAATTTGGTCACGGTTACCAAAAACAACCTTTGTCATGAAGAGTACATTAGAACATGGTGTATATGATGCTGTGACCACTTATAACAAAGGAAACATTGCCAAGTGTATTATTTTAGATAAATGTGGTATTACTCCGGGCTCCAAGTGTGTACGCGATAGAAATGGCTAGACGGTCTTAGAATTGAAGAAGCTGAAAAGGCTGCACTAGAAGTTGAAAAAAGGTGCCGAAAGAAACTAGCAATTGCTAAGAAGAGACTGGAAGATGAATACGAAGCCATGGAGGACCCAGACAATCCTTCATATGGGGCTGGATTGCATTGAAGGTAGGTTAGGTTAGGATTACTATGTCAGTTTTGTTTACGTTTAAGTTCAAATGCGATTCCCCGTAAACTGCGTTTTTTAATACAAATGTACCTTTATCTCTGGAACTAAAAGAAATATCTAAGTAAAAAATTTTTCTGTTTGTTTCCTAGATATAGCTGCACATTTTAACCGCTGGGTTTTTTAAAATGTTGAAATAAAATATTCTGTAAAAATATTCTAAATACAAAAATGTTGAAAAAATTAACATAATTTCAATAATTAATAAAAAAATTATTTCAGATGAATTTCGAAAAAATGGTTGGTTAAAATATGCACCAAAGTCTATACTTCAAAACAAAATAAACATCAAGTCTCTATCTAGAACAGTGCCCGAGAAAAAGGTACATAAAGTTAATTAATTTAACATGGGAAAGTTAAATTAAATTTAAACATAAAGTTTAGAACTTAGGCATAATTTGGTCGTATTTGGAGACTGTTATTTTTATTCTTGGAATGACTAAAAAATTAAAGGTACCTGATATAATTAAAATATATACATCATTTCTTAAAACCGGCTATATATTTCTTAATTTGTGACCAGTAAATTACTTTTCAGGAATAACTGAAAAAAATAAAATCACAGTAACTTCGCATCGGCTGTCACTGTAGTTCTTCATCGGCTGTCACTGTAGTTCCGTATCGACTGTCACAGTAGTTTTGCATCGGCTGCCATTGTAGTCCCGCATCGGCTGTCACTGTAGTTTCTCATTGGCTGTCACTGTAGTTCCGCATCGGCTGTCACAGTAGTTTCTCATTGGCTGTCACTGTAGTTCCGCATCGGATGTCACAGTAGTTTTGCATCGGCTGCCATTGTAGTCCCGCATCGGCTGTCACTGTAGTTTCTCATTGGCTGTCACTGTAGTTCCGCATCGGCTGTCACAGTAGTTTCTCATTGGCTGTCACTGTAGTTCCGCATCGGATGTCACAGTAGTTTCTCATTGGCTGTCACTGTAGTTCCGCATCGGCTGTCACAGTAGTTTCTCATTGGCTGTCACTGTAGTTCCGCATCGGATGTCACAGTAGTTTTGCATCGGCTGCCATTGTAGTCCCGCATCGGCTGTCACTGTAGTTTCTCATTGGCTGTCACTGTAGTTCCGCATCGGCTGTCACAGTAGTTTCTCATTGGCTGTCACTGTAGTTCCGCATCGGATGTCACAGTAGTTTCTCATTGGCTGTCACTGTAGTTCCGCATCGGCTGTCACAGTAGTTTCTCATTGGCTGTCACTGTAGTTCCGCATCGGCTGTCACAGTAGTTTCTCATTGGCTGTCACTGTAGTCCCGCATCGGCTGTCACTGTAGTTTCTCATTGGCTGTCACTGTAGTTCCGCATCGGCTGTCACAGTAGTTTCTCATTGGCTGTCACTGTAGTTCCGCATCGGATGTCACAGTAGTTTTGCATCGGCTGCCATTGTAGTCCCGCATCGGCTGTCACTGTAGTTTCTCATTGGCTGTCACTGTAGTTCCGCATCGGCTGTCACAGTAGTTTCTCATTGGCTGTCACTGTAGTTCCGCATCGGATGTCACAGTAGTTTCTCATTGGCTGTCACTGTAGTTCCGCATCGGCTGTCACAGTAGTTTCTCATTGGCTGTCACTGTAGTTCCGCATCGGCTGTCACAGTAGTTTCTCATTGGCTGTCACTGTAGTTCCGCATCGGCTGTCACAGTAGTTTCTCATTGGCTGTCACTGTAGTTCCGCAACGGCTGTCACAGTAGTTTCTCATTGGCTGTCACTGTAGTTCCGCATCGGCTGTCACTGTAGTTTCTCATTGGCTGTCACTGTAGTTCCGCATCGGCTGTCACTGTAGTTTCTCATTGGCTGTCACTGTAGTTCCGCATCGGATGTCACAGTAGTTTCGCATCGGCTGTCACTGTGGTTCCTCATTGGCTGTCACAGTAGTTCCTCATCGGCTGTCACTGTAGTTCCTCATCGGCTGTCACAGTAGTTTCACATCGGCTGTCACTGTAGTTCCTCATCGGCTGTCACAGTAGTTTCACATCGGCTGTTCCAGTAGTTTTGCATCGGCTGTCACAGTAGTTTCACATCTACTGTCACTGTAGTTCCGCATCAGCTGTCAAAAATCTACATGTAAGACACCCCATAGGTCCCCCTAAAAATACTAGATATGAGCTTTTTTACCGAATGTTCTTGTTTAAACTTCTACATTTTCGAAGATGACAAATTTCGCCATTGCATTGACTGCTCCTTCGTCTCAGCATCCGAATAATTAATATTTTCTTCAAAGTCTGCTACCTATGGTTGAAATTCAAATCACCACTCTTTCTATCATAGTTCAGAAATTTTAGTTGCATGGTTCTTGGATTCCAAGTCACTTTGAATAATATTATATAGGATAATATGTTAATAATAATATTAAATATTACCTTTTAATGTTCCGTCTTGTGACTTTTTTGGTCGTTCGAATGTTACGACGCGTTTCGGGACCGCAATCCCATTGTCAAGTACACTTACACAAACACAATGAAACACATAACACGTTTAAAAAACACACAAAAACACCACAGTTACAACACTTTCAAAAAACTTAATTGTGCTGGACAATTTCATCGTGTAGGTCGTAGTGTGGTCCATGGTACACTGTCGTAAACTGTCCAACGAAATATATTACTGTAGTTAGAAAACCGGTTTAAAATAGCCTAGGGCTGTGTCATATAAACTATTACTTTTAAAATCCAGCTGATCGTTTAATAATTTAGACGGATTGTTTTTAAACTCCTTATAAATTTCGAATTCTTCTAAGGCGTTCAAAAGTCTACCTTTTTTGCAAATATGAAGTGGAACCAGATTTTTGTTGAAATTAGTGTATGAATGATTACTATTAATTAAATGTTGAGCAAAGTTAGATTTTAATTTATGCATGTTTGTATGCGGCAAATGTTCATTAAAACGGTCTTTGAATGCCCTACCCGTCTGTCCCACATAAATAATGTCACAATCATCACAATTGATTTTGTAAACACCCGACTTCTTTTCGATTGGAATTACACGTTTGGGTCGTAATAATTTTTGAATATTATTGTTGGTGCGAAAAGTGACGGTAATATCATATTTCGCCAATGTATTTTTCACCATATGCGGAACGGTGTTAGAATATTCCATGGATACGAATTTTTTATTCTTATTCTTAGACCGTGTGATAGGGTTCTGTTTATTTCTTATATGATTATGCAAAAGTTTATCAATCATTGCTTCATGGTATCCGTTCGCTTGGGCTATATATTTAATGGTTTCCAATTCATCGTTGAAATCGTGTTTATCCAATGGTATGGTGAGAAGGCGGTGTATGAAACAGTTGTATGCTGACATTTTTTGTGATATTGGATGGTGTGATGTGGCATGAATGGTGGTATCAGTAGTGGTAGATTTTCGGTAAATTTTATATTTTAGTTTATCAAATTCCTTGGTCATAGTCAAATCAAGAAAGTTTATTTTATTATCTATTTCGGTCTCCATAGTGAATTGCATTTTATGGTTGATTTTGTTGAGATAAAGTTTTAATACTTCCGCTTGACGTAAAGTGCCATCAAACACGAGAAAAGTATCATCAACATATCTTGTATAAAATAATATTTTTGTTTTATGTGGGTTGTGATCAGACATAATAAATTCGTTTTCTAAATGGTTCAAGAATATGTCCGCCAAAAGTCCGGATAGCGGTGAACACATAGCGAGACCCTCGTTTTGCACGAAAAAATTATCGTCAAATGTAAAATAATTTTGGTTCAAGACGACCTTAAGTAATAACAGGAGTTCGTCAATTTGTGATGTGCTGAGCTTATTATAGCTGATTAACTATACAACCGCACCAGGATACAGGACATCAAAAAAACTTGAACAACTGATAAAACATAACATCGTTTTACATAATAACTACAGTGTTTTAAGTAGCATTGATTTTGTTGAAAAAACAAAACACTTAGACGTATTTCACAGACATAAACTAATTTCGTTTGATATAGTGAATCTTTACACTAACGTACCTGTCCAAGATACTATTGACATCTTGAAAAATAATTTAATCAGCTATAATAAGCTTAGCACATCACAAATTGACGAACTCCTGTTATTACTTAAGGTCGTCTTGAACCAAAATTATTTTACATTTGACGATAATTTTTTCGTGCAAAACGAGGGTCTCGCTATGGGTTCACCGCTATCCGGACTTTTGGCGGACATATTCTTGAACCATTTAGAAAACGAATTTATTATGTCTGATCACAACCCACATAAAACAAAAATATTATTTTATACAAGATATGTTGATGATACTTTTCTCGTGTTTGATGGCACTTTACGTCAAGCGGAAGTATTAAAACTTTATCTCAACAAAATCAACCATAAAATGCAATTCACTATGGAGACCGAAATAGATAATAAAATAAACTTTCTTGATTTGACTATGACCAAGGAATTTGATAAACTAAAATATAAAATTTACCGAAAATCTACCACTACTGATACCACCATTCATGCCACATCACACCATCCAATATCACAAAAAATGTCAGCATACAACTGTTTCATACACCGCCTTCTCACCATACCATTGGATAAACACGATTTCAACGATGAATTGGAAACCATTAAATATATAGCCCAAGCGAACGGATACCATGAAGCAATGATTGATAAACTTTTGCATAATCATATAAGAAATAAACAGAACCCTATCACACGGTCTAAGAATAAGAATAAAAAATTCGTATCCATGGAATATTCTAACACCGTTCCGCATATGGTGAAAAATACATTGGCGAAATATGATATTACCGTCACTTTTCGCACCAACAATAATATTCAAAAATTATTACGACCCAAACGTGTAATTCCAATCGAAAAGAAGTCGGGTGTTTACAAAATCAATTGTGATGATTGTGACATTATTTATGTGGGACAGACGGGTAGGGCATTCAAAGACCGTTTTAATGAACATTTGCCGCATACAAACATGCATAAATTAAAATCTAACTTTGCTCAACATTTAATTAATAGTAATCATTCATACACTAATTTCAACAAAAATCTGGTTCCACTTCATATTTGCAAAAAAGGTAGACTTTTGAACGCCTTAGAAGAATTCGAAATTTATAAGGAGTTTAAAAACAATCCGTCTAAATTATTAAACGATCAGCTGGATTTTAAAAGTAATAGTTTATATGACACAGCCCTAGGCTATTTTAAACCGGTTTTCTAACTACAGTAATATATTTCGTTGGACAGTTTACGACAGTGTACCATGGACCACACTACGACCTACACGATGAAATTGTCCAGCACAATTAAGTTTTTTGAAAGTGTTGTAACTGTGGTGTTTTTGTGTGTTTTTTAAACGTGTTATGTGTTTCATTGTGTTTGTGTAAGTGTACTTGACAATGGGATTGCGGTCCCGAAACGCGTCGTAACATTCGAACGACCAAAAAAGTCACAAGACGGAACATTAAAAGGTAATATTTAATATTATTATTAACATATTATCCTATATAATATAGTTCAGAAAGTTCTTTGTTGCAAAATATATAATCCAATATTTGTTTCCTAAATATAATTCTTTAGTAAGATTATTCAGTTCCAGACCCTTAAGGGTAAACCTTCCTGTAGAATCGTCGTCTTTGGTAGTAAAATCGCAGAAATTTCATCTACCGAGGATAAATTGAATCTATTCATGCTCTGATTACGGATGCCGAATTGTGCTGAAAGTAAAAACATTCCATTAATAGAAAATAACTTATCAAATTATTGTAAAGATATATTTTGGGATCTAGTGAACAAATTTTAATTAAAACGGAGGAACAAACCCGTGCATTATTATCTTTAGAATACGTCTGATCGACTTCAGTGACGATCCGATTTTTATTATTTAGAAAACAAAACAATATAATAATAACTTTACATTATGTATATGTAAATACTTTCTATTGTATATTTAGAAATAATTGATTAAATCGTTATTACTCGTAACAAACAAAACATTTAACCTAACTTCTATCGCAATTAACTGTTAAATTTAAAAAAAAAATACAAAACATATTCTATATGCATTACAAACTATTCTAACTGAACTTAAATTTTGTATGTACTTTCAGATAGTAAAACGAAAAATTTATTAAAACTATTATTGGTCTTTAAAAAATTATCATGCATTAATTATTTTTTTCAAAAAGAAAAAAAAATCTGAATATGATTTTTAAATATAATTGATGAAAAGACAGACAATATAAACGAAGACATTGTTCTACGACATTTACTTACTGCAATATTTAAAGAGACATTAAAATGACTCTATGCATGTTTTAATTTCCCAAATAAGAAACAACAAATGAATTGGGTATCTTGGCTCGAGCACATATCGGATTTTTTGTCGATAATATAACAATCGTGATTCGATCAATAACTTTTTATATATCAATAGCCTCGTAGTTATTCTATTTGAACTCCAATCGTTATTGTCCTTCACTACGTATGTATGTATGTATGTATAGATTCCATTCGGTGTACCGAACATCATTTGTAGTTTAATTATTATAAATCTACTCTATTTAACTTGTAATATTGTGTACAGTGCTCTAAAGAACGTAACAGCAAACGTCACTTACGCGTTTGATTTGTTAACATAACCTCAATGTTGTTAATATTTTAAACTGAAATGGGTGTTGTTACGTTGTTGATTTAGTTGTCACTAATGTTACACATATGTGCAATATGAAGTGACATACAAAGAAATCATATTTACTACACAAAAGCTATTTTACCACTTTTTTGCTTAGCTATATAAATGTATTTTGACGGATGGACTAACCACATCTTACAGATCTTATTGCTCCAATGAACTGACATACACACACACACACACCCCCCCCCCACACACACACCCCCCCCCCCCACACACACACACACAGGAAAAAAATTCAAACAAAAAGAAAATTAGATTCTGTCTACTCATGCTATAGTCCACTGCAACACAACATTCAAAAACTCACAATTTTGGACTAATGATACCTCAAAATTGATATATAATCAGCAAATAAAATTCTACGACATAAATTTTTTGACCCATTACATAACTCACTCTGTACTATATAAATGAGAAAATAAAAAGTATTCATTGCAAATTGATAAACTTTTAATTTATTTTTGTAGAGCCAATTTTAAAAAAAAAATATTTAAACAATTTTTAAATTTTACCGATGACTCCAGGGATGTGGCAACCTATACTTTTTTTTAGAGACCTTACATTTTTAGTTAAATTTTATAAAATCATAACAGCTGGTGGCTTTATTCCCCTATGACAGCGACCAGGAAATTTAGAGTTATTTTAAACAATTATAAAACGTCGATGTATTGCCAAAATATACACAAATTTGATATAAAATGATCCACTTGTTTGGGCTGCATAGAACTGCAGAGACGTCAAATAGACATTATTCAATAAACTAATTAATTTGGGCTCAGGGGACCTCAAAGAAATATTTCCGTGTACAACTAAACATTGTTTTAAAGTCCCATCACATAATTTACTCTCTACTGTAAGAAAGTAAGAAGAAAAACAAATCTACTGTCTGAAACACACTGAAGAAAATCTAAAGCCTTAATCGCTCTCCTGCCTATCTATTATGCACACGTAATTTCTTGCTTTATTTTAAGAAATACAATTGTACTTCACGACGTGTAATGCTGTATTTTTCGATTGAATTTATAAAAAGTAGTGTTTGTTCTCCATTGCAAATATTCAATACCTGGTAATAACATAGTACATACAATAGTAGGCAACGCCTAACCGGGGAAACTTTTATAAAGTAATTTGTCAATTGTTAAACTAACCGTACCTGTGCTGTATGAAATTTCTAGCATTGAAATTCAAGTAATGTGTTTGTTTGTATGTGCGTGCGCGCGTGTGCAACTGAGTGTACGTGTAATCTTTAGAAGTAATAATTTTCATTCCATTTTGCTCAAATTTAACATGTATCTTAGGCTTGGTTAGTTAAAGATAAAAATATCAACAGGTATATTTAAGAATTGCAGCAAATTATCAAATTTAAAAAAATCATTTTTCGAGAATAAACAAGTTCGACAACACCTTAATGTGCGGTTGTCACAGATGCATAAATGTATTTTCTACGATACAAAATAAAAGAGTTATAACTAAAATAAACTGTACCAAAACATTGCACAAACCTATTCACATACAATCGAAATATGCCTACTACCTAAACAAAACTATACTACGCTAAAAATGTCAGTTTTGAAGTTGCCGTGTACAATGAAAATTAACAGTGAATCCAATATTAGGTTTTTTTTAGATTATTTTTATACATACACAGTGTCTTCTTTAAATGGACCACTACTGGGATCTCTGAAACAATAACATGTAAAGAAAACTTCAAATGGGGAACCTTACCTACTTTTTCCTCTGTAATAAAACGGTGTATTTAAAATTTTAATATTCGACCACCATTTTCTAATATGGATTTTTGTTCTATACAGTTCCGTAATCGCATTTTTAGAGAGAAGATGGCAGTTCGCTTTTTGTTCGACAGTTTCGTGAAAGCATTTTCAGAAAGAAGACGACGTTAGACCTTATAAAAAGCAGTTCACTTTTTGTTTGACAGTTTCGTGAAAGCATTTTCAGAAAGAAGCGACGTTAGACCTTATAAAAAGCAGTTCACTTTTTGTTTGACAGTTTCGCGAAAGCATTTTCAGAAAGAAGACGACGCTAGACCTTATAAAAAGCAGTTCACTTTTTGTTTGACAGTTTCGTGAAAGCATTTTCAGAAAGAAGCGACGTTAGACCTTATAAAAAGCAGTTCACTTTTTGTTTGACAGTTTCGTGAAAGCATTTTCAGAAAGACGCGACGTTAGACCTTATAAAAAGCAGTTCACTTTTTGTTTGACAGTTTCGCGAAAGCATTTTCAGAAAGAAGACGACGCTAGACCTTATAAAAAGCAGTTCGCTTTTTGTTTGACAGTTTCGTGAAAGCATTTTCAGGAAGAAGCGACGTTAGACCTTATAAAAAGCAGTTCACTTTTTGTTTGACAGTTTCGCGAAAGCATTTTCAGAAAGAAGACGACGCTAGACCTTATAAAAAGCAGTTCGCTTTTTGTTTGACAGTTTCGCGAAAGCATTTTCAGAAAGAAGCGACGTTAGACCTTATAAAAAGCAGTTCACTTTTTGTTTGACAGTTTCGCGAAAGCATTTTCAGAAAGAAGACGACGCTAGACCTTATAAAAAGCAGTTCGCTTTTTGTTTGACAGTTTCGTGAAAGCATTTTCAGAAAGAAGCGACGTTAGACCTTATAAAAAGCAGTTCACTTTTTGTTTGACAGTTTCGTGAAAGCATTTTCAGAAAGAAGCGACGTTAGACCTTATAAAAAGCAGTTCACTTTTTGTTTGACAGTTTCGCGAAAGCATTTTCAGAAAGAAGACGATGTTACCTTATAAAAAGCAGTTCACTTTTTGTTTGACAGTTTCGTGAAAGCATTTTCAGAAAGAAGCGACGTTAGACCTTATAAAAAGCAGTTCACTTTTTGTTTGACAGTTTCGCGAAAGCATTTTCAGAAAGAAGACGACGCTAGACCTTATAAAAAGCAGTTCACTTTTTGTTTGACAGTTTCGTGAAAGCATTTTCAGAAAGAAGCGACGTTAGACCTTATAAAAAGCAGTTCACTTTTTGTTTGACAGTTTCGTGAAAGCATTTTCAGAAAGACGCGACGTTAGACCTTATAAAAAGCAGTTCACTTTTTGTTTGACAGTTTCGCGAAAGCATTTTCAGAAAGAAGACGACGCTAGACCTTATAAAAAGCAGTTCGCTTTTTGTTTGACAGTTTCGTGAAAGCATTTTCAGGAAGAAGCGACGTTAGACCTTATAAAAAGCAGTTCACTTTTTGTTTGACAGTTTCGCGAAAGCATTTTCAGAAAGAAGACGACGCTAGACCTTATAAAAAGCAGTTCGCTTTTTGTTTAACAGTTTCGCGAAAGCATTTTCAGAAAGAAGCGACGTTAGACCTTATAAAAAGCAGTTCACTTTTTGTTTGACAGTTTCGCGAAAGCATTTTCAGAAAGAAGACGACGCTAGACCTTATAAAAAGCAGTTCGCTTTTTGTTTGACAGTTTCGTGAAAGCATTTTCAGAAAGAAGCGACGTTAGACCTTATAAAAAGCAGTTCACTTTTTGTTTGACAGTTTTGTGAAAGCATTTTCAGAAAGAAGACGACGCTAGAGCTTATAAAAAGCAGTTCACTTTTTGTTTGACAGTTTCGTGAAAGCATTTTCAGAAAGAAGACGACGCTAGAGCTTATAAAAAGCAGTTCACTTTTTGTTTGACAGTTACGTGAAAGCATTTTCAGAAAGAAGCGACGTTAGACCTTATAAAAAGCAGTTCACTTTTTGTTTGACAGTTTCGCGAAAGCATTTTCAGAAAGAAGCGACGTTAGACCTTATAAAAAGCAGTTCACTTTTTGTTTGACAGTTTCGTGAAAGCATTTTCAGAAAGAAGACGACGTTAGAGCTTATAAAAAGCAGTTCACTTTTTGTTTGACAGTTTCGTGAAAGCATTTTCAGAAAGAAGCGACGTTAGACCTTATAAAAAGCAGTTCACTTTTTGTTTGACAGTTTCGCGAAAGCATTTTCAGAAAGAAGACGATGTTACCTTATAAAAAGCAGTTCACTTTTTGTTTGACAGTTTCGAGAAAGCATTTTCAGAAAGAAGCGACGTTAGACCTTATAAAAAGCAGTTCACTTTTTGTTTGACAGTTTTGTGAAAGCATTTTCAGAAGGAAGACGACGTTAGAGCTTATAAAAAGCAGTTCACTTTTTGTTTGACAGTTTCGTGAAAGCATTTTCAGAAGGAAGACGACGTTAGAGCTTATAAAAAGCAGTTCACTTTTTGTTTGACAGTTTCGTGAAAGCATTTTCAGAAAGAAGCGACGTTAGACCTTATAAAAAGCAGTTCACTTTTTGTTTGACAGTTTCGTGAAAGCATTTTCAGAAAGAAGCGACGTTAGACCTTATAAAAAGCAGTTCACTTTTTGTTTGACAGTTTTGTGAAAGCATTTTCAGAAGGAAGACGACGTTAGAGCTTATAAAAAGCAGTTCACTTTTCGTTTGACAGTTTCGTGAAAGCATTTTCAGAAGGAAGACGACGTTAGAGCTTATAAAAAGCAGTTCACTTTTTGTTTGACAGTTTCGTGAAAGCATTTTCAGAAAGAAGCGACGTTAGACCTTATAAAAAGCAGTTCACTTTTTGTTTGACAGTTTCGTGAAAGCATTTTCAGAAAGAAGCGACGTTAGACCTTATAAAAAGCAGTTCACTTTTTGTTTGACAGTTTCGTGAAAGCATTTTCAGAAAGAAGACGACGCTTGAGCTTATAAAAAGCAGTTCACTTTTTGTTTGACAGTTTCGTGAAAGCATTTTCAGAAAGAAGACGACGCTAGAGCTTATAAAAAGCAGTTCACTTTTTGTTTGACAGTTTCGTGAAAGCAATTTCAGAAAGAAGCGACGTTAGACCTTATAAAAAGCAGTTCACTTTTTGTTTGACAGTTTCGTGAAAGCATTTTCAGAAAGAAGACGACGTTAGACCTTATAAAAAGCAGTTCACTTTTTGTTTGACAGTTTCGTGAAAGCATTTTCAGAAAGAAGACGACGTTAGAGCTTATAAAAAGCAGTTCACTTTTTGTTTGACAGTTTCGTGAAAGCATTTTCAGAAAGAAGCGACGTTAGACCTTATAAAAAGCAGTTCACTTTTTGTTTGACAGTTTCGCGAAAGCATTTTCAGAAAGAAGACGATGTTACCTTATAAAAAGCAGTTCACTTTTTGTTTGACAGTTTCGTAAAAACATTTTCAGAAAGAAGCGACGTTAGACCTTATAAAAAGCAGTTCACTTTTTGTTTGACAGTTTTGTGAAAGCATTTTCAGAAGGAAGACGACGTTAGAGCTTATAAAAAGCAGTTCACTTTTTGTTTGACAGTTTCGTGAAAGCATTTTCAGAAGGAAGACGACGTTAGAGCTTATAAAAAGCAGTTCACTTTTTGTTTGACAGTTTCGTGAAAGCATTTTCAGAAAGAAGCGACGTTAGACCTTATAAAAAGCAGTTCACTTTTTGTTTGACAGTTTCGTGAAAGCATTTTCAGAAAGAAGCGACGTTAGACCTTATAAAAAGCAGTTCACTTTTTGTTTGACAGTTTTGTGAAAGCATTTTCAGAAAGAAGCGACGTTAGACCTTATAAAAAGCAGTTCACTTTTTGTTTGACAGTTTCGTGAAAGCATTTTCAGAAAGAAGCGACGTTAGACCTTATAAAAAGCAGTTCACTTTTTGTTTGACAGTTTCGTGAAAGCATTTTCAGAAAGAAGCGACGTTAGACCTTATAAAAAGCAGTTCACTTTTTGTTTGACAGTTTTGTGAAAGCATTTTCAGAAGGAAGACGACGTTAGAGCTTATAAAAAGCAGTTCACTTTTTGTTTGACAGTTTTGTGAAAGCATTTTCAGAAAGAAGCGACGTTAGACCTTATAAAAAGCAGTTCACTTTTTGTTTGACAGTTTCGTGAAAGCATTTTCAGAAAGAAGCGACGTTAGACCTTATAAAAAGCAGTTCACTTTTTGTTTGACAGTTTTGTGAAAACATTTTCAGAAGGAAGACGATGTTAGAGCTTATAAAAAGCAGTTCACTTTTTGTTTGACAGTTTCGTGAAAGCATTTTCAGAAGGAAGACGACGTTAGAGCTTATAAAAAGCAGTTCACTTTTTGTTTGACAGTTTCATGAAAGCATTTTCAGAAAGAAGCGACGTTAGAGCTTATAAAAAGCAGTTCACTTTTTGTTTGACAGTTTCGCGAAAGCATTTTCAGAAAGAAGCGACGTTAGAGCTTATAAAAAGCAGTTCACTTTTTGTTTGACAGTTTCGTGAAAGCATTTTCAAAAAGAAGCGACGTTAGACCTTATAAAAAGCAGTTCACTTTTTGTTTGACAGTTTTGTGAAAGCATTTTCAGAAGGAAGACGACGTTAGAGCTTATAAAAAGCAGTTCGCTTATTGTTTGACAGTTTCGTGAAAGCATTTTCAGAAAGAAGCGACGTTAGACCTTATAAAAAGCAGTTCGCTTATTGTTTGACAGTTTAGTGAAAGCATTTTCAGAAAGAAGCGACGTTAGACCTTATAAAAAGCAGATAAATTTTTGTTTGACGTTTTATAAAAGCAGTGTCTTTCGTCTTATCTAGAACGAAAGGATCGATTTAAATCTAATTTGGTATGTAGACATATTTTGACAATATTTCGAGAACTTTTTTTGATTTTTTGATAATTTAAATTCCAAGAATTCCTGCCATTAGGCAAAATCACATTTTTCCAATTTTCTCAAAATCTACCATAACGATTTTTATCAAATATTTTAGAAATGTAAGACCTAAGAATCTAAAACAAAATATGGTCGCCATCTCTCCAAAATTTCGGTTCATGAGCTTAAAACCAAATAATTGGTTATAAAAAACCGTAATTTCTTAAAATCCGCTCTACCAGTTTTATTCAAATCTTGGTGATAGAGGAAGATTAATGACCCAAATTAGTGTGGACAGTATAAATAAAATACAATTAACATTCAGAAATAATTGGCAAAAAAAAAAATATTTCGAAAAAGTGTTTTAATTAATAATTTATAAGTTGTTAGCGAGTTTATGAGAAAAGCAAAGCAAACTATGACTCTAATATATATAATATAATAATATATTATATCTAATATAATAATATATATATATATATATATATATATATATATATATACATAGGCCTATCCATCAAGTTACAATATCAGAATAAAAAAAAAAAATAAAACAAAGTTACAAAAGTTGGTAAAAGAAGACTCTTCTTCGCCAACTAAACTTCTATAAGAAATATATGGACAAAAATCAGGTAATAAATAATATTCCATTTGAATTTGGCGTATAAATTATCTTCTAAAGTTCCTACCCAGAACGTATTATTGATTCGGTAGAAGATAATAATGAAAGGAGAGAGTTAAACGTGGTTAAAAACCCCAACAGAAATACACAAAAAAATAAAATACTGAATTAAAAGCTACAAATTTATATTATGCTTTGGAATAGTTCATATTCTCATTATTCCCTAAATTTTCAACAAAAAAGTTTCAAAAAGCGCCAAAAAGTAAACTAATTTTTTCAACTGATTTTGTTGAACTCGTTTATTTTTCTTTCTCGCACACCGGTATACGTAGAATAGAAACATTTGTTTAAAGGTGGCTGAGAATATTATTCTATGGGGGGGGGGGAGTGAGGAAATTAGTACAATGTGTGTGTCCCGTTTATTTTATATGAGTAGGTGAAAAATGTAGTGTATGTTTGTAAGCAGTTTATTTCAATTATTTTTGACATGCCGAGGTATGTGCAAGGAAAAGTGAATTTGTACTTGCCATGTACATGTACTTGCGAAATTGTCACTTGCAACTCGAGTACTATGGGGGTGAGTGCATAAATACCACCACAATATTAGGAGTGGTTTTTCCAACAGTTGTAAATAACGGCCGTATGTTATACTCATGAACATTTTGTTTAACATAACTTTAGTAGTCATTATCCGTAAATCACATGCCATAGACTAGTTTTGTTTAAATTAGTGGGTTATTAACACATCTTTTCTTTGGTGCTGCTGGAAAAAACTTTTTCAAGTATATTAAAGCCCAATTCTTCAAAATTGTCTAAAAAATTAATCAATTTCAATTTATTTTTTGAGGTTTAAAGAGAAAATTCCTTCTAAGTTCATTCATCGCCTTAAAAATAAGTAGTTTTTAATCATTCCTCAATTAAATCTAATAAATTTAGGGTCGGAAGAGAACAAAAGTTGGCCTAGAGAGGCCTAAAAAGAGATGAATATGAGGGATTCAAAGTTAACCCAAGACTTGATGCAGAAAGTTGTAGATCCAGCTAGATAACTTGGGATTGCCCACCCGTACTTACTATAAGTGACTTCCTGTAGGTATCTTTCTTTCTTGCTACACGTAATCATTTCTCAAAACGTTTATTTATTGTTATTGTCATTATTATTATTATATAAATTATATATTTACAATTTTGATAGAATTTTGTAGCCTCTAAGGATCTAACAAAACTTATTGGTCAACATTTTAAAGAAATCCCAGTTGGGCAGTTATTAGTAAACAAGAAAAAAAATATGCACAAACTATTATAAAAAACTTACAGGGGAAATTGCACATTTTTCATGTAAAAGAAATTTGATCTTCCGAGGACCTGAAAGGAATATATATCCACAAAACCTCAACAGCGATTTCTTCTCCACCACCTATCTTTTAAAAATTGGAGAATTTATCTAAAATATGTGAAGCGTTGGACGCACACGGTTTGTCCTGAAGAAAAAAATTATCAACAAATAAAGACACAAACATATTTTAATAACTTTGTAAGCTTTAAATTTCAAACGTGATATTGATAAGCATAATTTCCAAATAAAATTAATTTCATATTTTTATAAACAGTTTTCCTTTTATATATCAAAAACATAATTTCATTTTGTATTGACAATGTGTTCATCATAGTGTATATAGTGTATAGATATATATCACAGTAGAGAGTTGATTTAGGATGCCAAGTACGACAGTTTTATCTGTATATTAAGTTGAGACACATGTCGGCTTGAATAGCCCTACTTACAATTTAGATTATTAATACCCATCGCTAGAATAGAAATAAGGTAAGATTTCAATTTTCAACTCGTCTTTATCTAAACTGGAAGTCTAAATGATTCTAGAATATTAGCAATAGTAATTCATGAGAGGCATTCTATTAAAGAGTAATACGACTCACACAATAAATAAATTAAGCTGATGAAATGGACCAAATTATGTATTTCCCATTCCAAAAATTCTACAATCAACCATAGTTATGTTACCACCTGTTAACCAGAAAATGTGCAATGCTTGAAGGTAAATCTTTCTCTTTTCTAAAGATTTTTTGTTAAGACATGGAAGTAAATGAACGAATCTGATATTATTATTGTACCGAGTGGAAAAATGAATATATTCTTATATTTTAATTTCATACTAATAGTTCCAAAAACTTAGGAAACCAAAGTTATGTTGTTTTAATATTTTTGTTTAATTGCTTATTTTAAATTACACCAACCATTCTATTTAAATTGTTCAGCTTATAGTGCTACAAGGTTCACCAACTTGTAAGATAATATTAGATAGAATAAAACTTGAAAACAAGATCTCACAAAAATTACGTTTACCTAAAGTTAATGTTTACTTATTGTAGCTCATGTATCACTGAGAATGGCGACTTTGTCGTTGAAACGCGTTTGATTAAGTAAAATTAATTTTTGTGAGATATTGTGTTTCTAGTTTTATTGTATCTGACTTTTCAATGAATGACTCTACAAGTAGATAATTCGTTACTGAACTCACTTAAAATGAGTAACAATTGTGGATATTTGAATCGTTAAACAAATGAATGTACAAAACACATTTGATTTTAACAACATGCCGTTTTATTATAGAAGATTTTTGAACTGAAGATGATGGGATAGTCATTGAAACATCGCCTTTTGAAAATAAAGTTTTGTTGTGGAAAATTGTTTTCTTTCATTTATTATGGGTGTTCATTGAATGTTGTGTGGGATACAACAAAGCCAGATCCTTGAAAAACAGATTTCGTTTTGATCATAGTTTCACCACTTGATATCTTACCATTGCTAACGTAATTATATAGGTCTATTTACTAAATGATGCATCTCTTAGAAATTCAATCGTTTGCTAATTAAATATATTCTAAGTATTTAACGTTTCATTTTTCACTTTTAGCGACATCTTAATGATATTGAGTATAAAATATATTGTACTATAATGTTTTCAAATATTCCTTTGTCCTGTCCTTGGTTTTTTAATAATTTTAAAGAATTACTCCTATATAATATCTTTATAATTTATAAACTACACCAAATAAATCCAAGGACAGACAAGACAGTACTCTAAAAATTTAAGGGTTTCAACAAAATCATAAAAACCGAAACCTAATTAAACAATGTTATTAATTACTCTATTAAAGAAGAACATCTATAATTACATTGGTAGCAATTAATTTTGATCAGTAATTAAAAACTAAGACAATTTATCACATCATATCACGTAGCAATATGATATGACCGATGTTTTTATTATGTCCCTGGAGGGTATTCAATAACTGCAATGCTTCATTCATTTTACATAATAAATGTAACGGAAAATCTAAGAATTTTATATCAAACTTTTAAAAGTCCTATCTACTATATTAATAAATGGGTTTTTATATTCTACTTTTTCTCAGTTATCTATGTAAAAACACTACTACTACTTTCCTCTTTCCACTACTTCTCATTCCACAGATTGTTGGGAAATCTATTTTATCTTTCTGCCATTAATATTTATTATGTATTTCAAAAAGTAATATTCTCAGTTGAAATTCAATGTTTTCACGGTGGTTAAAATAATTGACCTGTTTTTATTTATCATTATCTGCGTTTTTCCTTAACTTAAAATTTTTAAAGTAAATTCATTTCAGTTTGAATAACAATTCTATTATTTAAAAAAAAAAAAAAAAAAAATGTTTGTTGAATCTGGCAGGTAACTGATTAATGTTCTAGGTAGTAAAAAAAAATGTTTTAGTTACAAATACATTATTTGATTAGGTAATTTGAAAATGTATTGCATTTCGAAGCTGTGTTGATTACGTTTATATCATGATTAAAAATGAATGGAAATTTGAAATAAGCTGAATGTTTCTGAAGGTATATTTTATGGCCTACTTCACTTACCAAATAAAACTAATAAAAAATCAGTGCGATTTATCAACTGATTGATAAATTAATAATAGTTATTAAAAATGTTTGATTAAAATGCCCAAAACTATATAAAACTCATGGTATTATTTAAAACATCATTCCTGTCCAAAAAATAAACGTACTAACCATATGGTATTTTACAACTCAAATTAAATAATAGATATTCTTTACTGTACACAAACAAATTATTTAACAGCTGAATATTTATGTAAAATAATTAATCGAGATAAAAAATAAATTGTGTTTGGGTAATAAATTGTACGAATGGTTTTTTATTAACAACATCTTTCTTTAGTAACCGAATTTGTAAATTAAACACCACTGACTTCCATGACGCCTCAAATTAAGTACAAAATTTAACTTTTAACTTTGGTGATGGCTATGGTTCATTTCCAAATGAGCTAAGTGTGGACTTGATTTAATGCAACCTTTAGGAATTTCGCGTTTGTATGTCTGTTTTGTTCCTCAGCTAAGGCTACCAGTCCTAATGAAATTTAGAAATATATATATATATATATATATATATATATATATTTGAAACTAGGCTTAACCAAATATACAGGTTTGTCCAAAAGTCCCGCATAGATTGCAATATCTCAGATACTAATTGGCGTACGAAGGTGATAAACACAGCAATCGAAAGATTTTGATTGGGATTATCTACAGAATGTTACAAACTCAAGTTCCATACAGGATGTTACGAAAAAATATAAAATGTAAGCACATTAAGGCTCCCCCTACGATCGGCTTAAATTTGCTGAAAACAGAATCTGTTTATTTCATTACATAACGGTACTAAACTATGAGGAATAATTTATTTTTATTTTTTAATTAATCAATAAATACCTTAATAAAAGAAAGACAAAAAGAACTCAATTAACTAATCTATTACCGTTTGTGCAATATTAGGTACCCTGTAGGAAAGAAAAACCTGTTCCAGGGTTACCGTTATAAGAATATACGAATATACGATACACTATTAATTCAGAAAAAATAATAATAATACACATTTCGCGTTTACGATTTAAAAGAGCGAGAGAGAAAAAAAAAGTATAAATTATCAATAATTTGTATTTCAATCCACTTGAACCATATTAGATTACATGTTTCAACAGTTCATTAATTCATTGTTGCAAAAGCCAGACACGAAGCAGATTTAGAAAATTCAACAACGTATTGGGACTTTGAATATCAAAAAATGGAAGTTTCAAAAATACATAAGTTGCAATCTATTCGAAACATCGTCTAAAAATCTCACTTTTTGGAGGTGGAATAATGAAATTTTCATCTCTTCCTCGTCGAAGATTATAATTCCTACTTATAAAGATCCAGTTTCCAGAACGTATATAAAAAGCTTTTAAAACTTTAAAAAATATATAGATATTTCAAGGGCAAAATCTTAAAACTTTTAAACATTTGAAAAGAAGCAACAAAACCCGATACAAATGACATATTACGAATTATTATTTTTTGGCAAACGAGAAGTTTTTTATTTAAAACCGAAATTGACGCTCCTCGTCACACCACAATTCCTTAACTTAACAATGACTCAACAAGAGCAAAATATGCAGAACGCAATACCGTTCTGGAACAATAATAACTTAGCAGATACATTCTTCTTGCTAAACCAAACATTGATTTTTTTCAGCTTCTGAACATGTTGCTTTCAATTTAATTTCGTATCAATAACGACTCCCAAATACTTCACTTCATAAACTTGTTCAATTATTAAACAGCGAGAAGGACACGTTATATATGAATTTTCAAAACAAACATTACACTTAAATACAATAGGATATTGAAAATGTAACTTTCTTTTAGGGCTATAAACGACATATTTAGTTTTTTCACTAAGAACCAAAAAAATGCTTTCAAGCCATATTTTCATTCTATGTACATCTTGCTTCATATCTATATAAAGCCGGTCCAAACTATGAGCGGCATATGATAGTGCAGTATCATCTGCAAAAGCTGTTAAATTACCATTATAAGTTCCATTACATTAAGTCATTAGTATAAATTTAAAACAATATCGGCCCCAAAACAGAACCTTAAGGAACACCGCTTATAACTGTGATGGGACTTCATTTATCTTTACACATTGTGACCTTACAAGAAGATAACTATAAAACCAATCATACGCTAGACCTCGGATCCCAGAATTCCATATTTTTTGCAAGAGTAGAACATGATATACAGTATCAAATGCTTTTGTCAGATTCAAATTCATAGACTTATTCTATTATTACTCGGCCTACCCAAGAAAATAATTTACGTGACAACTCTTGTTATCTGATAATGTAACTAAATATTATTTCTCTCCACAGGGTATTCCAAAAATCATTTTTAGTAATTGAAATGGGTGACGAAATTAAAAGTAAAGCTGTGCTTACGTTTTAAGGTATAAAACACGGACTGTCCGAAGTAGTCTATGTTTAAATTTGTTCAGATACACATTTTTACTTTAGCTTATAGTTTTTGTTTTTGCTTAGAGTACACAAAATAAAACAATATTAAAAAAAAAAAAATTATTTTTGGAACACTGTGCAGAAAAATAATATTCATATAGCAAATGTAAATAAATGTCTAAAGAGTTGTTAAAAAATGTTTTTCATGTGTTATGGCGGGGTAATAATAAAATAAGACTGTGGAATTTCTTTATTTTTAAGTATATAAGTAAAATAAATGTATTCTGATTTCACCAAAATAAAGGAACTTTTTAGGAGAAAATTAGGGGGCAGAGAGAAACATTGATATGCTTATGTTTAAACAAAGAATTGAAAATATATATTTATATTTTGTTGGACACTCTGCTTATGAAACCTGAATTTTGGTACATCTATAGATTTCCCCTATCAAGAGCTTTTCATCGTTGTGTCTATCACTTTCCTAAGCCACTGGAAGCTGAGATATTACAATATATGCAGGACATTTGCCCTAAACCTATTAACAAGGTTTTTAAAAATATTATGTCCCGTATTAAAATGGCGGCCACTCAGAACTGTTATTACTAAATGAAGGCGGGTGTTCTTATAACGAGATGCACTAACGTATTAAATTTAATATTGTGACCAAGGCATAACGAGTAATGGCTTAAAAAGCATTTATTGAAAAATTTAAGTTAAACTTCTTAAAAATCATTCCTATAAAATATTTCTATTAACAGTAGAAAACTCACTTTCTCATTACTTTTATGATGTTTTAATAAATACAAATTAAAACCTTTTCAAGTCAAAAAGATTATTGTTTATATATTATATATTTGTTGCACTGTTTTGTTCTTGTTATTTTCTCTAAAAGTTCATAAAACTACAATACCTTGTTACAACAATGAATTAGAGTAAAATATAAACAGTAGTCATATTGTTTACGTTTCTAACAAAATGAGCTTCAGCTGACAACAATTGTGCGGTTTAGGTGCATTTTTTCAGATAGAGTAGTCATCATTCCAGGGTTTGTATACATCGATATGTACAGCATAATATTTACAACAGCTTCGATCCACAATGCATGATAAATTGCATTCACAGTAAAGTAGTAAATAACACATAAACATTTAATTTTTATACTTACTCCAAGTGAGCATTGTTTCTTTCAAGCAAGTGTACATTAGCATTGCTATGATTTACAGTCACTTCTTGGTGTATGAATATTGCTGTGTCATGTAGTGTAGTAGGTACTAACCATATTGCGTGTACAAGGATGCATTTAAACATCAAACCAGCAAGCAATGTATGCTGTTCACAGAACACTAGTGTATTTTCTTTATTTCCCATTTGAAATTACATTTCTTTTATTATTACTGCGTTATAACGGCTTCACACTCTTAATCCAAATTTAACGTGGGGTAATTATGTATGTTAATATTTTCCTACATTATTTTATATTCATAGACCACAATATTAGTCTTTAGCTATTATTTTGAACACCATTATTCATTATAACTTTGTTTCAAAAGATGGTTTTTCATATAAATAACGTAAATTTGAAACAACACAGCGTAACACCAGGTATTTAAGAAATACATGTTTTGCGCGTAAGTATAACTATGAAAATATGAAAACTTCAAGTAAACATTACTATGTTTTGAGCGAAATACGTTTCACACCTTTCTTTCGCAAAAGTATAATGTAGATAATTCCTTTAAATCTTTTTAAATGAATAGACCTAATCCACTCTTATTCAATTTCATCAATACTAGAAGGCACGGTCGATACTGAATAAGTTTCTTTACATTCACCCACCTTCAAAATTAGCAGAGTTAACAGCCCTATAATTAACATTTTCTTTTCATAACTTTACAAGAGCAACAGAAAGCCAATCTTTACAATTATCAATGATTTGATTTGCTTTTACTTCTTACTCACGGCTTTTGATATAAAATTATTAGGTTTTTATGTTATAATTATTTTAAAAGCGAGTTAATTGTAAATTTATTTTTATTTACGAAACTCAATTCATAGAGTTTTTGTATAGGGTAAAACTATTTAAAAATACTTTTTTCAATATTTGAAAACTGAAAATATATTTGTTGACTAAAACATAATTGTCTCAGATAACGTGCGATCCTTTACAATTATATTGACAGTCAATCATCTTAAATACCTAAAATCAGTAATAAGGAAACGAAATTAACACTTTTTCTTTTTATATTTCGAGTCAGAGAGTGACATTTAGAAAACGAAATATCTTTTGCACTACAATATTTCTTATATATTTTTAAAAACAAACATCAGTTTACATAATAGTTGACCTATTACATTTTTGTAGAGAATTTAAGCAGATGATCATTATAATGTGACAATTTTTATTTAGTTTGTTTTAAATTGATAATATTTGGTAAATATAATCATACTACATTACAAACAAGGCTTTACCCAGGTATAATATGTAATTAACACATATGAAACCTTTGAGGGTCTCACCTATAGTTGAGTACAAGGGCGACAATCCCGAGGTTCCTATCTGGATCTACACCATTCTTCCTCTAATGTTGCGTTGGATCCATCTCTTCCATCTTTCCTATCAAATCTTTTTTGTCTAACTCTTGCTCTCTTCGGAACCTGGCGCTATGGAATGCTATTTTATGTTATTTTTTGTCTTCTCTTTATTTAAGGTATTGGACACCGAGAGGTTTTCGATTTTACGCCGTTCCCCCTTCATTTTTCCTCTGCAAAAAGAGTGATTAGTTGGTACTGAATAATTAACCATGAAAACTACTCACTTGGCATCTTTATATTATGCTCTGATTTACCAAATTTCATTTTCTGATACAGCAAATCAGACTAGATCAACTTAGAGACAGACAAATGCTCTTCAGATTTAACTTGATTTTCATAGCTCTCAAGGTAGATGATTTCAAAACCATTTACAACAGAAACAAACAAATTTTGATTAAAATTGTTATTGTTTTAATTCATATTAGTTACCTCCAATGTTTTAAAAATGCAAAGGAAACTCTTCGTGCTCCCACATTTTCCCAAGAAGCACGTTTTAGTGGAGATTTCATTACTAACTCTTCAGTCAAAGACTTGATTGCAACACTTGTTGAACGTACAATCACCAAATTAAATCAAAATACGTTTTCCTCAACAAACATTTTCATACCAACAAAGGTAGTTTAAATGACTACATCTTAATAACACAAGCTTCGTGGAATTGAATTACTTGTATACATGTAAACAACTACATATATGTTAATGTATTGATTGAAACGTGTTTGTTCTGAAATTTTGAGTGTTTCAGTATTTGCTTTCAAAAATAATGTATTTTTGTTAGTTTCATCTTTGTATGTAGAATGTTTTATCTAATTTCTTGTTCGTACTTCATATATATTATTTTACCTCAGTGGCAAGCATCAAAAGAAAGATACAATGTGTGGAGTTATTATTTTGTAATGAGTTTGTGAATTACGACGAGGTTGATGGATGAACCCGTAAAGTACATTTTGCTAATTTAGAAACTTTCTGCTTCACATGTGAATTAATTGTTTTTAGTATCTATATTATTATTTTCTAAAATGTATTTACAAAATTTTTTTTTCAGGAAGATGAATCTACATTTTTTTAATGTCACTGACTTTTAAACAGGAAGCACAAATATATTAAGACACTCTATTCTTATGGAAAGATTAGAAGGTTAAACTATAAGTGTTAAGAAGATGTCTATTATTAAACTCCCTTTCTCTATCCGTACAACCATATAATATCAGCCGAATTGGTCCTCTAACAACCCATTTGTTTCCCTCTTCATATTGAAATTTTGTTACCCAAAGTTTTGAAATATATAATATTAAAACCACCTTAGAATTCCCACTTCTAGACTAGTTATATGAAATTAAAGAATCTTGCAGTCTATTTTGGCGGAAGAAGATTTTTTTTTATGTATTCACTGATTTTGAAACAGGAAACACAATATGTGAGACGAAATCTAACTCCCCCCCCCCACCACTGTGGCTTCTACAATATTTTCATTCAGAGCTTTTACATTATAAAATGAAACTACAGACTACAGACATATTTTAAGCTTCAGCTGTTTTGGCTCGGTTATGATGAATGAACCAGTCAGGACATGTTATTTTTATATATTGCCAACTGCCAACATATCGGGTAGGGACAATATATGTCACAAAATATTTGTATGGACAATCATTTTTAAGGCGAGATATTTTATGATACCGCATAAAGTTCATTGATCAGTTAATTACTTGTAAATTTAATTATTGAAAAGTTGGGGAACCTCTATCACGATAAGCTACAAGCTTAATGAGAAATTTATCTAAATGAAAATGAAAAAGTAATTATAAAAAATACTAAAATAATGAAGTTCGGATTTTCGTAACGTTCAATAAACTATGGACCTAAAGAACTATTTTATCATATTTGGAACTCTTTACAATATTATGGGTCAATTTCTTAATACAATAATTTGTTAGAAGAAAGACAAAGCTATACTCCTAAATCGTTGATTACCTGGTGAAAGTTTGCCCAATTGATTGAAGTTTATAAAACCTTTTCTTAAATTAGTATCCATTACATTTTTAATTTTGCAGTATCACCAAGCAGACGACCTGTATATTTTCTTTACCGGAAATTTTTATTGAAAATGAAGTATACTATCACCTTTTGAATTTGTCAACATTTCCAACTAGGTGCTGTATAATTTGTATTCACCTGTCACATATGAAGATTCATTTGAAGATGGTATCAACTAATTTAATAATTAATAAGGTAGCAATTAACAGTTTGAGATTTCTACTTAAATGTCAGGAAACTTTGCTTGCTATTTGAAGATATTCATTTCCTGTATTTCGAGGACATCCGTGTAATGAACGTTATCAAATTTTGACGTTTTCGCTAGGCTTTTGCTTATAACGTTAGGAATAAATATATAGAGTGTCTCAACATTTTTTGGTTTCAACTAAATTGATGTATTTAGAATGAAAACACTATTCTAATTCGAAAATGACTATGTGAACATTTCCGAGTTGAACTATAAATTTACAGAATGATGCGAATCTTAGTATTTTTATTATTGACCCTCGCTGGTATTATTAATTACTGATCTCTAAGCTACACCAATAAGTAATAATCAACTATATACGCTATTTAGACTATACATACTACTGAACAAAATACTGTTTCAAACGACAGTAATTTTGAACGTTTTTTGACCATTTTTTCGATATAATATCTAACGATGATCAAATATTTTAACTTAGAAACTAAATTTGACTTAAATTTAACTAAAATGACTACTATTACATTTAGAGGTTATTTTAAACAATTTTATTTGAAAACCTATTTTGTTATCTATTATTTAGAGAATACCTTTTACTGTAGAAAACTAGTCTTATAGTAAAAAAATGGTTTTATCGTAGAAACTAGTCTTCTAGAAGAAAACTGGTTTTATCGTAGAACACTAGTCTTATAGTGAGAAACTGGGTTTATCGTAGAAACTAGTGTATAGTAGATAACTGGTTTTATAGTAAAAAAACTAGTCTTAAAAAATTAAAAAGACAAGAATTAATGTTACAACACGATGTAAGATATCTTACAAACACAGTTAACAATGTGCTCATAAGAGCGTTGAGACTACAGGATTTCGTTTAGTGTTTCATAAACATGTATTGGAAAGTATTAGTGAATGTCAAATATATACTTTTTAGGTAATGCGCCCACCCTCATGGGTATTCGAGACCATGAAATATTGAAATAATATGTAGACTACACATATGAGTATCAATTTACAAACCATTACTCAAGTTTATAAAAGAGAAAAGTCGGACATTAAATTTTAAAATAGTAACATATATTCCAAATTTTTAAAAAATATCGCGTTTTTGTGATGTAGCTAATTACTTAGACGTCATATGACGTTCTTCAAAGGTTTATTTTGTTTACGTTTGAATTCATCCCCATCGTTTCTGTTATAATACTAGTTTCCTACGACAAAACCAAATTTCTACAATCAGCCTAATGTTCTAAGATAAGACTAGTTTCTAAGATAAACAAATTTTCTTATTATCAGACTGTGACAAATGCCAAACATAAGTCACTTTCTATTAGAGTCGAGGAGACTGTAGCTAATATTCAACACACATCTCTGGAAACCACCAGATATTATATTAACTGTTATTGAAATATTGTAGTGGTCCTTCATTACATCAATTCTGAAAGATAAAAAACTTTAACAAATAAAGACATATACATTAAGTTTAAAATTGTGAATCACGTTGCATATATTAGAAACAAGGTTTTATTTTCTTGTTCAAATTGAATGTATAGTTGTAAATTATGGCGATTATAGATTATCGGTATAATAGCAGCAAAAACACTTAAATAAATATACATTTTGAACGAAATATGTAAAACAATTTTCTGATAAAATAATTCCCACGGTTTACAGGCAAACGTAGACACAGTCAAACAATTAAGAAAAAGAAAGACGTTTTGATGTTCCAGAGGTTCGAAAAAATAAATCCACAGACATTTCAGCAAAATTTATTTCCTTATTACGCTATATCATTCCGATACTTGACAAATAGTATATTGGTCGCTCTGGAAATGAAGACAGACCTCTATTGCGCTGGCCGCAACGATCGCCGGACTTAACTCCTTACGATTTTTTACTGTGGGGGTTCATCAAAGACACAGTTTACTACCCTCCTATGCCTCAAAACCTGCAAGACTTAAGGCAGCGCATAACAGAAGCAGTGCAATCCATAACATGAGAAATGTTACAGACTGTGTGGGCGGGTTGGAACATCGCCTGGATATTTGCAGAGTAGTAACTAACGGCACTCATATCGAGCATTTGTAGTGCATATTAATGTTTTTGTAATATACATTAAAAATTGTAAATAATACTTACACAACACAATAACTAGTTGAGACACGAGTTTAAGTTACAAGTTAGCTATTCTAAAGTCGTCTTGTTAAATAATAAATAAACGCGTCCGTGTTGGGGATTGGGACCATGAACTCAATTATTTAGCGAACTATGGTTAATTTAGAAATTGGGTATTATAATTAAAAAAAAAAACAAGTACTTTACAACACAATTGTTTGACTGGACGATCTGAAAACCTCACTAAGTTTAACTACCACAGGTAAAGATGCCAGACACAGTGCGTTCAATAAAGAAGAAGGGTCCATACACTTTACGGTTGCTAAGAGCACAAAAAACGTTTAGTTTGGGGGAATCCCTTTCGTACTAAATAAACTCCCTTGGGTTTTCTGATCCCCATATTCTTACGTTGTGGCGATTTACTTGAGGTGGAAGGTAGCTCAATACTAGTCTGCCAGCAATTCCATCTTGTTCAAATAGTTAAATCATATCAAGGCAAAATTCTCTGTGCTTTGGCTTGTCAGTAACCCTTAATGGTTGTGACAGTTGCAATTTGTACGGGTTTATGTCTCATCCGCTTGCGCAAGACACGCCTTACTGTAAACAGTGGTATCTGAAGTTCCTTACTAGCTTTGCGAGTTGATGTTTTAAGATTACGTCATACTTAGCTTCAATTCTCTCCACAGCGTCTTCCGGGGTCTGTGGACGGCCTGAACTTTTCTTGACACATAAACTCCCAGTTTTGAAAAACCGCTTTATGCAACGAGATATGCAGTTCCGATGAGGAAGATCTTCTGATTTTTTTTTTCCGAAAGTTTCGTTGAACACTAAAAACAGCAAGAGTTCGAGCGAACTCCAAAACACAAAACGCTTTTTCTTGCCTTGTGGTAGCCATTTGATAAAAGGTTTGGCGTAAGTCAACCAAACAACGAATAAAAAACATTACCTTATCAAATCAAACATATAAACATGCCCTTTCCATTGTTGCAACAATCAGCTGTTTTAATTCATGCAAACAGAAATACCAACTGTTTAGTTATGCACTATTCTCTTTGAATCACCCCGTATTATAAATTAATTAATCTCTTCAAAGTTGGGTACTGCATGATCAGGTGAGAGTTTGTACTGCAAAATGGGCTCGGGCCAAGGCAATACGTTATCCAAAATGTAGACACTAGATTAGTACTCATTTTGACGTTGCCGACACAGTTTGGTTAGCAATCTACAAATAGGTGGGATATATGATAGAATCAATATTATAACTAAACTGTGAGGTGTATTATGACGCTATATACTGTAACCGCTCATGTGCACTCACTCGTTTCTCAACTTAATTATCTTATGTAGCTTCCTACATTAGCCTGTACTGTATACGGTATATATCTAGCTCTATGACAGTCACATTGTCAATAAGAAAATGAAATCGTGTTCCTGATATGTGAAATGTTTTCAAAAACAGGAAATTGATTTTATTTGGAAAGAGTAAAATGCCTACCAATGTCACAGTTCAAATTCAATGTTTGAAAGTTGTCACTTTATTTTTATGTTTTCATTTCTTCATTTCGTCAAATGTTTGTTTTTCTTCTGGAAATAAATGTATTGAACTGATCATATGAGTATGAACACATATTTTGATAACTATTTTGTGAAGTATCGCAAAGATATAGCGTAATAAGGAAATAAATTTTGCTGAAATGTCTGTGGATTTATCTTTTCGAACCTTTGGAACATCAAAACGTCTTTCTTTTTCTTAATTGTTTGACTGTGTCTACGTTTGCCTGTAAAACCGTGGGAATTATTTTATCAAAAAATTGTTTCACATATTTCCTTCAAAATGTATATTTATTTAAGTGTTTTTGCTGCTATTATACCGATAATCTATAATCGCCATAATTTACAATTATACATTCAATTTGAATATGAAAATAAAAAATTGTTTCTAATATATGCAACGTGATTTACAATTTTAAACTTAATGTATATGTCTTTATTTGTTAAAGTTTTTTATCTTTCAGAATTGATGTAATGAAGGACCACTACAATATTTCAATAACAGTTAATATAATACCTGGTGGTTTCCAGAGATGTGTGTTGAATATTAGCTACAGTCTCCTGGACTCTAATAGAAAGTGACTTATTATGTTTGGCATTTGTCACAGATCCTATTTTTAATTAAATCTTAAATTCTACTATTTGTTCCGATGCTTAAAATGGGAAACTTATCAACGAATATTTTCCTTATTTCCTTGAAGGATCCTGAACGAACTTAAGTTTCGACAATTAATGGCAATTATTTCTCCCAGAGAAAAAAAATCAAGTTTATATAATACAACTACGACACTAAACGCACTGTAGCATATAGAAACACTCAGAATGTTCAACAAACGAAAATAGAAAGGATTAGTAACAGAAAGAACTGATAATAGAGCTAGCAACAATACTGCTATAGTTACGAGATGATCGAATAATAGTTTCGTTAAAAATTGGTCAAATCGATTGGCTTGTTTAGATATGTTTTAACTCGAAGATATGCTTTTATTAGTCAATGTTTTAATTCAAGAACTTTCACGTACAGTATATGCAATAAAAACATGTCCAACTCGTGTTGATTTCCTACAATAAAAAAATAAGTGACATAGTTCTTAGAGGTTGGGAGTCCGTCGTGCCAACTGTACTGATAGGACGTAATCCGATGTAACACATGTTTGCACTTAATTCTTTGAACCGATATATTGTTCCTAAAATTCACTCTCGACCCTAGGTATGTGAATTTACCTGCCTTCTGCAATATGTATAAATCCATCTATATTCTATTTAGTTTACATACTCCGTTTTCCCATTTTCATATATGGAATTTCGATTTTCCCACTAAACTTCGATGATGTTTTCATTCAAACTAGTAAAGCTCAATTTTATAAACTGAATGAGCAGACTTCTTCATTTATGTCATTAGTAACACAACTAGCTTATTGAAAATTATATCAGTAATCTATAATCATAAATCAATTGGTAACTATTTCAGAGGAATGTTAAAAAACAAGCAAGCAAGGGCATTTGTTTTAAATTCTGATTTTAAAGCTGTACAACATTAGCTATTTTGGAAGTACATTTAAGTAAACTGTGACCCAAGATTTTTTTTTTATATTAATACATGAGTAAATATAGTAAATGAGAAAATAAATATGAACGTACAACATATTTCGTTATACAAAAGCCAAAATCAACAGGAGTAAAGTTTTTAATAGTACGTATAATAAAGACAAATGAACGCACGCGCGCACACACACACACACACACACACACACACACACACACACAAACACTCTTTCGGGCGGCGGATTCAAGATATTCCTACAATTCACCTTGTTGGCTGACGACATCGGAAATCAACTTGTGCAGACATGAAACATCCCGGGTCTCACTGATGTCCAGAACATGCACCGAGAGAGCAACTTTTGTCCGTCCTCGTCAACTAAACCAAGGTAAAAAGAAGTTCAGATTTTGTAAAATGTTAATAGTCGTTATAAATATGTAAAATTTGTTAGTAACTCTTTGGAAGAATGAAGTAAACGCTAATGAATTCAGTTTCTGTTTTCTAAAATTATTAAGAATATTTATATTAAAGTCACTTAAAATCAAAAGCAATATTAAAGTATATTCATTTAACAGTTGCTCACCATACTTTGGTCAGTAAGTTTGTTCTGTTATCAACGTTATGTGCTTAGACGTAGCTATCTACCGTGCGCGTATCGACATGTTTAGTGCAGTTCGCCGACATGTGTGTTATCCATGGAAAAGTAGTGAGAATTATAACTTGAAGTTTTTCTTTATGCTTCTATTCAGTATTTTGTTAGTTATTGGGGGTGTCGAACTGAATCCGGGACCGGAAGGAGGAGAAAGGACATTAAATGAAATCTGGGAGAAATTGAATTGTTTTGATTTAATAAAGGACGATATTAAAATTATTAAAGAATCGGTTAACGGTTTATCGAATGAAAAGTCGAGATATAAAGAAGAAGTAAACGAATTAAAGGTCGAGTGTGCACAGTTAAGGGATGACCGAGAAGGATTACTAGATAAGGTGGATCGGTTGGAAAACGTTAACAGGCGGTCAAATTTAGTGTTTTACAATGTGCAAGAGGGTAGTAGGGAATCATGGGAGGAATCAGAAAAGATTGTTGCTGATACAATGATAAATAATATGAAAATAAACATAGACTATTACAATATTGAGAGAGCGCATAGGGTCGGGAGGAAGGGGCAAAGAGATCGGCCGATTATTGTAAAATTTAATAACTATAAAAAGAAAATGGAAGTTTTAAGGGAATCAAGGAAGCTTGTAGGCACAAAAATTGGTATTTCTGAAGATTTTAGTGAGAGAGTGCGAGGAATAAGAAACGAATTAAAAGGATACATGATATTCATTTAAAATATTTAAACCGTAATTACTTACCTTGATTTAAATATTAAGACACTGTAAATCAAATGATTATGTTTTGAAATATATACACTGCACTTAGATAATTATTCAGAAAAAAGGATAATTAAGGAAATCAATTGTTTTATAAACAAGAATAAAAGAATATATTATTTTATTTAAAAAAATATGTATTAAATAAATCAAGATATTCTCTCTAGCATTCAGAAGAAATTTTGTTGCCTAATTTCTCCAAAATCATTCCACCAAAGAAAATATAGCAGTAACATTTTATATTAATCAAAGATAATACCATTTTTGGAAGAAGTTGAATAATTCTATAAGACTAGTAAAATATTTCTAGTGCTCTGGCCTAAGTAGTAAATTCGCAATCAGTTTACAATCGACAATTTTGTTCCCAAGAACCGTTCCAAGACTGTACGACTCAGAGATAAGTAAATGTTGTACAGTCAAATAATAAATTTGTCTCGATTAAGAAATTAATAGAGCTAAGCCGAGTGACAAATAATTGATGTTGAGAGTATTTTGTACTTTTTAAGAAATTATTAACAACTTTTAAGAATTGTTGTGTAGGAAACTCCAACTTCCTCGTTGGAAAATCCTGTAAGACATTCCGGTTTCCTGAAACGGTTTTCATATCGACTTTCTTGGTTAACATAACGAGGATGCGCAGATATTTTCCAATGAAGTATCAATTAACACCGAAGTTTGACTGGAACATTCACTCTACGAGTATTTCTGTAAATACTGACTACGCGTGAAATTGTTGATTTATTAGCCACTCCTCTTGTTTCAGAAAAAGCTACCCTTGAGTCTTCCGCACATTTTAGGAATAATTGGGAGTTAAATTAACTTTCAAGAATGGACGCCCGTTCAGTCTGGGAAAAACACATTTTTATCCACATACAGTAACTCACCACTGACAACAAAATGGAGGGATATTGCTTGAGTATCATTTATGCTATTCCTCTCCCACAAGTTCACAGTTGCCAACACAAACATTCACACCGGCAAGAAACTAAATTTCCCGCCACAATATGTTTTCGAATTTAGGGTTGTGTAACTTCTAGCTCTCTTATATATAACCTGAGAGGTAGGTAATTTAGGTTTTGAAATAAGGCAAAGAAGAGAGAACTCACGTTTATTATTTTATTTGTTTTTTTAACTACATAATATTCTTTTCATCTAAATTTTTCAGCGGATCAATGCAATACTCATAAGCTCCATCCCATGTGCGTATTCCATAATCAAACCTAAACTCACAGACTGAATAATATATTTTAATATACCAAATAAAGTATTGGGCCAAGCACAGAACCTTGAGAAACTCCACAACTATTGAATAACCATGAGGTAACCAGATATTCTCTCTCTTTCAGATCTGCCTGGCAATAAAGTAACTGCGAAACCGCTGAAGAACAATTCCTGTTATACACGAAATACTAATTTTGCTCAAAAACTACTCATTATCAACTGTTCGGAAGCCAATAAAAATACCTGCTATAAATCCATTTGTATTTTACCTTTGAATTTATAACTACAAAATATATAGTAGCATATTCTGTACTCTACCAGATGATTTATTACTCTCTTAACAATTTTGTATTGTGACTACGGATATTATTGACTTTATAAATCGAAATAATTCTAAATGTGCGCATTGGCAAAATAATAACAGATTGTAATATAATTTAATTGTTCGGTGCCATACAGCGTTATCAGTTCTGTCTAAATTTAGTTTTTAACACTTTCTAGTATTTAATAATACAAACTACAACTATAATAAATTTGGTTTGACAAATCAGGAATGACTTAAAATATAAAGATTTATAAACATTCAACAATGAATACGATGTTTAAGAAGTTTTTATTCTTACGTGTCCTGTGGTTTGCTATTGTGGTTAATGTGTTAGTTTACTGAATAAGAGCGAGAATAAGAGACACTGATTTCGATTCCTCTAACATCACAACTTTTTTTCTGTGCAATTGACTTCTTTTCGACCTACTGTAAGGGAATGGAGGACCTATACTGTGTTTATAATGTTTCTAAGATGATTGGGTTAGAATTCAATTCAACAAAAATGTTATTTTAAAGTTAATTTCTAGAATTTTATAAAAAATAAAGAAATAGAATTTATTAAAAAGTTCAATATTTAACATTGGACAAAGTCATGAACAGCAATGAACAAGTTTTATAGTTTCAAGACTTGAACAATCAAAATATAGGTAAATCAACAATATGTTTATGTGTCACCTTTCCTTGATTTTTGAGAATGTCTTTAAAATTAGTCCGAACTTCCATTTGTAACAATGAACCTAAATATTATTTCTTGTACTTGGGGAACAATTATTAAGGTTGTAAGAACTGGTGTAGCAATTTTATTTTTTGCGAGAAAGTTTCATTGCAATTAATTAATGATAAGAAGTCGGTTTTCCTTAGTGTCATGAACTAAGCTATTTTCATAGTAAGATAAATTATTATTTTTTAAACTAATTGTAAAGGCAAATTGCAAAAATAAAATTTCTATACCAATTCTCACAACCTTAATCAATACTACTAAAATTATTATTTTAGTAGTATAACAAATATTATTTAGATAAATGTTAGAAATGGAAGTTCAGACTAAATGAAAACACATTCTCTAAAATTAAGGAAAGGGGACACAAAGAAATATTATGGGCTTAGTTAAATCTTTCTTTGTTCAGGTTTTACTGTCATGAAAACGATAACACTTGCCCATTCCATTGTGTTGCCTTTGTTCAATCTTAAATATTGAACTTTTAATAAATAAATATTATTTTTATAAAACTCTAGAAAATAACATTTTTGAGCATAGCGAACGAATCAATTAGCAGATTTTTATTTTATTACAATAGAAATTCATGATTTTTTGAAGGGCTTCAATTTGAGGTATCACGAGCTATATGTGTTCATTACACATTTTAAAGATTGGGTGGTGGGAGGTAAAGGGATTTTTATTTTGTAAATAGGTGTTCTAAAGTTCCCCCTACATGTGAACTGTCCCGAGAACAAATTATGCATATATCTTTCTGTCGTTTAAATAATAAAGGTGTTAAGTATTCAACATATCACTGTATATATTTAAAATTTTGTTATTTGATAGTAACAATAATGTTACTTGTTCTTTCTTATACACAATTATATGTCTTGAAATTGAAAAACCAATGGAAAGTGAATATTTGAAGAAAAAGTTCGAATAGACCTTACTGTATTAATTGTAAAAAGAGTAGTAATTTTTTAATTTTAATTTTAATTTTCTACAATATATCTATTTAATTTGTGGTTTATACTTTTTTACTATTAATGTTTTACATTGACAGTTAAAAAATTCTTCATAAATTATCATCATAAGTTAGCTTTTTTTATGAAGGCACCATTCAGGTTACTTTATCTTAGACAGCATTAAGAAGGCATTACAAACATTAAAAAAATAAATAAACGAAACTTATCAACGATTTAATTTGTTTCTAAAAATCTAAAAATGACCAATAGATGGGCCGACATATTATAATAAAACTGGAAGAGTTTTATCTATTTATCCCCCACTATTTATCTACTTAAAATACTGCTTTATAAATTGGTTTGCACTAAAAGGATTAGCGTAGTTATTTAAGTAGTAATTATGTTCAGAAATAGTCCAACACATATGACTGACAGACCATTGCAGAAAAACTATAAAACTTCTGGCGCATAGAATGTTAGATAACCTCAAATACCTAATTTAAAAAATACGTAAACAATAGTTAGTAATGTGTTCCCGCCCCGCTAAATTGTAAGCGTTGCAAATGATTCTGCAGTTTGGCACAGAGGGCCTAATACTAATTGAAGTGACTAAAGCTAGGGTATTAAATTACCCATAGAACACAGCACCATTGAGGTGCGCTAAACACTCGTTACTCACGCCATGTTGGTTACAATCAATATCCCTTCTATGGGGGAACGCTGCCTTGTCACAACCGAATCTACATCACAACTAATCTAATTAGCTAATGATTTCGTAATATGTCGTTACAACTATAGGTTTTATTTATTTCAAAATTACAGCAATTATAACGGCTCTGAATGGCAAAGATGAAACACTTTGGGAGCCACTTAACTGAATTTTTTATTTCTTAGGAAAAATTTGGGAACATGTCAGTTGTTTAAATATGTGTTAGCCACCAGAGAGATTATATAACTAAATTCTGTACACCTAGCGTTGTCCAGAAGCCATAAATATTTCAATTATATATATATATATATATATATATATATTGCGATTTTTTCATTTTTTTCCAATTTTTTATAAAATCTCGACGTGTATAAGTCAGTTTGGGATTAAAACAATTTACAATATGATTTAATGTATATATAAAACTGTGTATGTTAAAATAACATGAAACTAATTTATAACTTTAAAAAATAAATTCGCTGCCATTACTTTTTATTATAATATATATATATGGCTCTGATATAAGATGTCTTATATTATATTTTCCCAATGAATGCAATTCTATTTGTAATAGAAAATCTGTTAGCGTAATATAAACTACCTGTCCTAACCCAACCTGTTCGTTCTAAAGTATATAACCACTTCATTTCGTAATATATCGTTTAAAATAAATTAATTACAGAATTTCCTTTTAAACTACTCCTCAGGTGTGACAATCCCGAGGTGTCCTATCTATGTTTACACCTTTCGTTACTTAGTCTTGGGTTAGATATCTCTCTCTTTACTATCGTGTATCACTAACCGATTCTCTTCCAATACTGACTCTAATAAAGTATTCGATAAATGAGTCTTTAATGTTTGCCTTTTAAAAAGATATCCTTTGGATATTCTATATTAAGTTTTGCCTCGATAACAGTTGAGACTCGATAACATTAAATGAACACCAGTTATAACCTCCGGTTTTATTGTTCCTTCAAATTTATATGTATGTTGTTAGCAAACACCACTGGGTGAAGTAAGTACTATTTACCTATGTTTAAAACTTATTAAAGCTCGAAATATTGGATTATATACGTCTTTAGTCGTGGGAAATACGACAAAAACATCCTTTTGTAAGCGATGATGCCGTAAATAACCAACCCTAGTTATAACACCGTGAACAGGTACGGTTAGGTCTGGTTGTACATTCAAGTGGTCTATATTACAAGAACAAGTTTTATATTACAAGTATGCAATTCACTATAATATTAACCTCGTGTTCTGACAAACAGTCATTGCGCCTTTTATTGTGGTTGCGGTCCGGATTGCAATCTTAATTGTAATTGAGATCACAGGCCACATGATGTCTAGGAGGCTATGGATCTGCTGATCGAGAAGGAAAGCCCGTGACACAGAGAGACTGTGGTGTGCGGAACTGCTCGACTGGACTTAGTGGGAGTTCCCTAAATTATCATGTCGGGCTAAGTTTCGAGTAGGCTAATGAATGATGTTTCTGAGATTCTTAGGAAGGCCGAAAAACTGTGTCACAAAGCGGATATTATAATCAAATTACTTACTTTTGACCGCAAGCAACCACAACTCGTTGTAACCTAACCTGTTCGCCAGTAGATTCTTCTCATTCTGTTCATCGACATATATTGATACCAAGGTCGTCGAATAATCTCGTTAACAGACATTCACGTCTTATCATTGCAGTGTTTACTTTATCAACAAGTACAGCAAACTCATTGGATACCTCTGATTTGAAACATTTTGATGTATTTGGGTACCAACCGCTGTTGAATTTGATCTGAAATACCTTTCAGTAGCTTCGTTTATAAATAACAATGGTAAAATGTTAAAGCTGTGTTAATTTAAATACCTTGTTATAAAAGCGATTTCATATTCGAATTCGAGCTTTAGATTATCTATTTTGAATATAAATAAAATAGGTTTGAACATTTTTGAGTTGTGCTCTGTTTCTGGACTGTATTTCAGAAACAACTAGTATAGAGTTGAAATTTCATATCTCACGTAACGACATCTAAAATTATATCACGTAGTATTTACGAACCAATTTTGGAATTTGTATTTATGAAAATATTGACAGACATATTTTGTATGAGTTAAATAGTTATAAACTCATTTAGTTGTATGGTAAGACAGTTGTTGAACTATGTGTTGTTCTGGCTGGTTAAATTTCAAGTAATTAGTTTCATATACAAATATTTTACCCATATAAATAGTCTTTAGTCATAAAGTTGAGAGATCATTATATTCTTGTTCTGGACGTCTAATATAAATGGTTGGGTAGGAAAATTATTTTCTTGTTTTATAGTGACACACAAAAATCCTTGTCGAGTTGAAAATACCATGATATGCCTCCATAATAAACTATTTGATCGTGGAAAGAAGTTTATGTATTCCCTAAACTCTAGGACTAAAGTCTTTCCTCTTTACGAATGGGAATTTCAAATTTAACCTTTAGCAGGAATCCTAGATAATGTCTAAGCCAATGTTTAAACTATATATTCTTTCTATAAATAAATAGAATAGCAGATTGATCCTGTGATCACGTATCTAAATTATTAACTATTCTATCGTTAATAATAAAAGAAGAGAAAGCTATATAAAACCCTACAACCCCCCCCCCCACACAAAGACACAGATGAAAAGAAAATGAATCCCGGTTACAGCAAATTTGCTGGGAAACCTCTATAAGCGATATTAAAAATTATTGATACTCTCAGATTACATAAACTACATTTTAAATAAAGATGAAATTTTTACCCATTTTTTCTCTGAGGAGGGGCACACTGTGTAGTTCAACTGAAAATTTTCAAACAGTTATGCCTATCGTGTAACGCCTTATTAAAGAGAGCTTTTTGCAATGAGAAAAATGGCGTGAATATAAATTTTATACGACAATCCTAACCGAAATATTGACCAAAAAAAGTACTAGTTCAATTTTGGTATTCCCAACATTTTACTTATTTGCGATTCTAGCTATTTTTTTATTGTCTAGTATCTGTTATTTTCAATACAGTAGCTAACGCTTTTCTATCAGTGATTTTGGTGCCATTGTGTACCGGTGATTTTAATTATTGTAGTTTTTGGCTTTGAGATTTAGTGTTATGATATTGTAAATAGAATGAATATTTTGTCTGTGATTCGGAACGAGGTCTCTCTAGCAACTGGCGTTGTTATTGATTTAGATTACTTTGACCTTGTTGTATTTATTATAGATTTTACTGTTTGAAACTTTAAATTGTAAAAGGGAAAATGTGATCAAGGAATAATTGGACAAGGATATGGATTTTTTCTCTCCTGATACAAAAAATTATTTCCTTTTCCAGTTTGTGCAAACAAACATGTTCCTATACAATTTCAATGTCTTACTTAAAAAGACATATTATTTCAATTGTTGCCTATGAATTTTACCACATATTCACAATCACTTCTTGATAATATTTTATGAGTGTCATAGTGTCACTTAAGTCATACTTTTAAATCACTGTGATTAGTCGGTAAGTATTTTCACTATTACTGTAAAATCATCATTAGTATCAGCGCTTTGTCGTTTAATAATTTTTGTCACACTTTTTTTTTCATTCAGAGGGTCTGAAATTGATCATTAACAAATTTTTAACTAATCACTAAAAAAATACGATATTAATAAATTTAATAATTTACAGCTCTGAATTTTCACGTCTTAAGAAAAACCGTATTTTTTGATACATCACACTTCACACCTGACTAAAGAAGAGGATCCCAGGTTGCCGAGTGATTAATTGTGATGGACTGACTGCCCACACAAAGGACGCATTTCGATTCATACCCCGCACTCGATATTCACTTACTCCCTGTAATCAATCTTTCCTTCTTTATCCTTGGAAGGGTAATTAATAAAGTTCAAAGAATCCGAAATATACATTAGGGCTGAGAGAACGTAGCTAGCAAAAACCTCCTAAACTACGGTACTGAATCAAACAAATGTCATGTCAGGGAAATTGTGTTCTAGAAATTATAACGATTGCAGTCTCTCTCTCTCTCTCATAGGCACACCGACACTTGAACAGTCCACAAATCGTACCCCTGAGAGTAATTTGCAGTCATTTTTTGATTACTGTATGTATTATTGAACACTCTGGAGGTCGCAATTTTATTTCCAATTGTATCTGAATGCTCGGTATTACGAATTGTTAGGAGGATTTTTTAACCAGAAAAATCGGATGATAAAATTTTAAATGGCAACTAATTTTCAAATTTTGTGTTATGGGATAATGTCTTAACTGTAGATTCTACAATAACCCAAAGTAGCTAATTTTATATACCTTTAAAATTTGCACCCATTAATATCTAAACACGTTTTCTACAATCAGAAAAGAAATATAATGAAAGGCAAAACTGTTAAAAACACATCCTCAAAATTAGGGGACAAGTGCCATTAAGGCACGACTATATATATATATATATATATATATATATATATATATATATATATATAAGTTTTTTAATATAGTTACATGTCCGTTTTAAGTTTCAGAAGATTGAAAAGAATTTATATCGTTTTCCTATCTCCAGTTGTTCTTGAAAAATTATATGAAGTTTGTAAAATTTCACTTTCGTTTAACTCTGCTTAAAGCACCTTTAATATTTATACTATTTTTGACATGTGGTGAAATTGCATAAGACTTCAATGTTCATGACAATCTAGTTTTAATTTTAAGAACTCCAAACTATTTTAAAATTATTAATTTAAATATATAATGTGATTATTTTAAATCTTATTGCATTAAATTCATATTTAAACACTGATTCTAGCACTAAACTCTCTTTAAAAACAATATTTAATCATCCGTCTTACGACCATGTTAAAATTTTAGAAAAAGGACTCAAATCCAAGATGTTTAACAGAAAATGTAACATCATAAACTGAGTACGAGAGATCAGGTACACAACATGACGAAAATTATGAAAACAAATATAAGAGGAGGGGACATTTTTGTTTAACTTGGTAAATGAGATTTTGAATAAAATTTTTATGTACTTTTGAAAAGTTTCTTTTATTTGTACAGAATTGTTCTCAGTTGGAGCACCATTTTTTGGGCTTCGAGTCTCATATCTAAGGTACAGCCAAATTAATAATAAACAACGATTTTTTTTTTCTAATATCATTGGTGTGAATGTTTTATCAAAATTTTATGGAAATATAATTTGCATTGTTATAAATTGTACCAAATTTGGTTTGCAAATATTACCAAAAATAACCAACAATTTCATCTTTGAAATTTTTTGATTTTTCAATAATTATTTGGGCAAAGCATCGTACTTCAACAATTTTGTTTTTAAATTGTAAGTATTCATAATGCTTTAGATGGTATACCAAAAACTAGAAATATTGTATAAAACATTTTGTTTTTGTAAATTTAAATTTGTCCTAAAATAGTTTTATTACTCAAGCTTAACAAAACCACCTTTTAATGTATATAATCATCAAGCTTAACATAATTTTTAATATATATATATATATAATGAATTAATATATATAATTCATGTTACTGATGATTTCGTAAAACCTCAGGGAGCGTGTTTGTGACAATCCCGAGATACCCTAGCTGGATCCCACAAATTTCTTCAGCTAGACTTGGGTTAGGTACCTCTCTTACAATTTCATTTCAGGTTTGTGTTAAACAACTCATTTTCTCTTCCTACTCTGGTACTATTAAATTATTCAAATGCTAGGGGTCTTTGTGCTCTTTTTTTTAGAGAATGATGAATGCAAAGTTTGTCGCGTTCAAAATAGAATAATAAATTTTATACTGGATTAAGTAGAATAAAGTTGGGGAATTTTTTGCCAGCCAACAATATAATCAATCTACAGTTTCTCACAGTCACAGAAAAAATGTAAACACATGCTCTTCTAACATTCTGCCTTTTCAACACTATTTCTTGCCATGAAAATTTACCAATAATTAACTCATTAAAACATAAAATTTTAGAAATATTAAGGATAATAATTTATACTATATTGATTACAATCATTAGTTTAGATTTGCGCTTTCGTGCGAAACAGTAAAATGATTTTGGTGAAATTAAAAATATGTAAAAAGTGTACTAGTATCCAAAGTGTTATGTTTCTTCTCTACCTAACCTTTTTCATTAATTCATTTAGTTCACTGTTTTCATGAAGACCAAAGAATGGATGTTTAACCACGAGCTTGTGAGTTATTATCCCCATCATTACGAACGAGGAGCCAAGAATGATTTCCATGCGCCGAATTGTGCACCTTTTTCTTCAGTTGATTGGATGTTAGTGAAATGAGCAGTACGGCAAGTGTCACGCTAAAAGCAAGATTAAAAATCCTGACAGGAAAAGACTCCTGTCAGGAAAAACTTTGCGACAGATCATGCAATCATGCAGAACAAAGTACTTTAACAAACTTGGTTTTTATTCCTTTCTTGAAACACGACTTTTAACATGTCTTACACAGACATTCTATTGGAATGTTTTAAAAGGAAATTTCAACATTGGAGACTTTTAAATGTTTCAATCTGTTAAATTTGCCTCCAATTATATTTTAATTTACCTGTATTTATGTTAGTAAGCGCACTAGCTGTCGACATTTTATTACTTTTATTGGAGCATTTCGAATACAAATATTGTAATACATAACATTTATTGCTAAGATGGGTTGTGTTAGGTATTAAATGAAAGATTGAAACTATAAGAATCCTATACTTTGGCGGGACAGCGAAGGCGACTGATGAATTAGAATAATATATTTTCGAGATCTCTTCGCGCTCACACGCGATGGCACGGCCCACCAAACAATAGCTGGGTGTAAGGGCGTGCACAGTTGATTCTGAGTCATTACAATACTCATGAATCTAGAAACGTGAAATTCTCAGAGAATATGATTTTCTTGCCGTAAGGATCCACAAATTATACATTTTTTAATTTAGAATCGCGAGATTGTAAAAAGCTTAGTTAAAATATATTTTCAATTATTTCTTATTTTTTAGGCACCGTAAGGTAATTAGACCCTACTAGTTTTTGCTTACAAAAGTAGCCCGTAAAATTATATAAAAAACTTAACTCCTAACATACTTAACTACTAATCAACCTTTAAAAGGACGAAACTTGATTCAGGAGTGAATTATAAAACCCTAGTTAACTCCCGTGTTTGTTATTTTCTTTGTTTTTTTAAATATTAATGTGTATTAAGAGCGAAAAATCAACGTGGTCATCATCCCCTTGACATATAAAACATAAATTGATATTCAATGTTAAAAATTAAAATTCCAAACAAATATAAATAATAATATATAAATTTAACAAAAAATAATAATACTAAAAATAAATATTCATGGAAAACTTTGATAAAATTAAATAAACAACAAAATAGCACACCACGGAGATATAAAGAACTCCTGCAAAAATCGAATCAAAATATTAAAATTAGTTGAAACTTCTTTAAAAATGTTCCACGACGCAAGAAGGACAACTCGCGATCATAGATCTCAGCATCATACCCCAACTACACTTGTCTGAATCGAATGAAGTAGGACAAAAAAAACTAAATATACCTGTCAACACCACGAATTCGAATAGACAGTGCTGGACAGTCATAACGACTTGATAGAATCGGCATTGCGGCAGGTTCCCGTGCTCTGTTGGAAATACGTGAGACTATGCAAAGACAGTTTAATCACCACTTCTTCTCGTCGAATACTGATGATCTCAACGATCGCACAATATCCTTTTCTGCCATTATATTAATTGACACAACTTCATTCTTCAAATGTTTAAATTATTCTTTTAAAACCCGTAGCTCATATAATGAAGTACTTAGTTTATTACAGTCGGTTGACAATATAACCTCCATTCGCTGCTTCATCTGTTTTTGTGTTTCTAGTGCTCAAAATTACCCACAAAAATTATACTACAAACACCCCGTAGCTGACATCCGTAAATTTAACACAGAATGTTTTAAACTAGAGAATTTTTAGAATACTGGATAGCTAGTAGAGCACAACACACAAGATAGTGATGGCAACCAGATGGAACGGCAATAAGAGTTTTTTTAAATAGCAAATGATACGTACAGAATAATATTTACTACCAATGTGAAGCCTAAAGACAATAAATAATAATACATGGAACAATCCACATATAAATCATTTAACTTTTAACATTTCTCCCTGTGAGTGGTGTACCTGTATATAATAGCTGTTGTATTATTTACTGTTACATCTTGGTCTATGAATATTTTTGTGTGTCGGCGTAAAGGGTAGTAGCCACATTGGGTTTATTAAAACTTCTCGGAACCACTAAATAATTAGATACATGCACATATTGATTAAAATTTTTTAATTTGGTAAAAGAATGAATAAACATAAAATAATAAATTCAATTCATAACACGCCAGTGAACCAGATGATTAACTACTATTTTGTTATGATTAATATGTTAAACGGTGTTTCAACTTAAACCATGTTTACGTAAGCCTGGCTAACAATGATTTCCTAGTTGGAATTTACCAATTTCAAGAGATTGTGGTGAAGCTAACAATGCTAGAGTTATTGTTTAAAATTCAAAATCCCCGTCACTATCAAACCTATATTCATTCCAATTAAGCCGTTGCAGAAATAACTACATAGGGCAGTATAATACTCCCGCCTATCTAATGATGGATAGGGTTTTGTGTTATGAAAATATAATATAAACTACGTTCCCTGTTCATTTCAGCTTTCACAAATATACAAGAAATGTTTGTGATGACCAACAAAAATATATAGAAATGTTTACTCATTTCTATAGTTTTTTTTTTTTTTTTTTTTTTTTTTTTTTTTTTTTTTTTTTTTTTTTTTTTTTTCAGAATTAGTATGTACTAGCAACACAAGATTTCTATTGTCTCAATCTCATCCCAACAGTGTTAACGAATTTTACTTAAAGGTAGCTCCTAAAACTAAAACAATAGTTATTTGTGCAACTAGTGAGCAAAGTGGCACTTTTTTAAACGAGAGAAAAATGTTCCTAATGTCTTGTGTATCAATTTTATCGAGTTTAAAAAAGACACTTTGCTCACGAATTGCACATTATACTTTGTCTACAGTTGTTATTTTGTGACAAATAATAACATGCCTACAAATAAAATATGTGCTCTAATGAGTAGAAGTTCTCACGTCAAAACTGAGGTTATTTATGAATATTACAAATAACTTAGGTGTATTGTTGAGGAAACGGGATTGCCAACTTCAAAACTCGGCAAACGAAAAATACTCTCCGTGTACATACACTGTCAATCATATTCATGAATAATTACCTCCTTTTTCAACTTTAAAATGTTGTTTTGTTGTTTATTTATGTTATTTTACATGAAAGAATTAATCTAACCTACATACGGGACATTTCCTGTATATTATAAATCAATTCAAATAAACGTAACCTAAATTTCGTTTTGTTCGGTTGCCATTCGGAGTGTGCAAAGTAGTGGGCAAAGTAAAACTGTTGAGAAATCAGCTGTTTTGCAAACTAATTTAAATGAACAAAATGCCACTTTGTCAACAACTGTAGACAAAAGCTATTTGTCACTCATCTTCCAAGAAATGTTAGTTTGTTAAATATTTGTCAAAAATAAAAAAATGAATAAAGGGCTTTGCCTTAGAAGACCAGTCTCAAAATAGGTAAAAAGAATTTGATTACAATAGGTAAAATATGAATAATATGATCCAAACCAATAAGCCAAAATGCACGATAAATAAAATAATTGTTACAACATAAATTGGGGAAACTAAATAAATAAACCCTGATCTGTGTCAGATTCATTCATGTTATTCTAATTTACTCTACTTTTCTCATTAATATTCTAATAACTTAAGTTTTTTTAATGGGTGAAACAAATACCAAATTTCAATTTTAGGAATTGAACAAAGAACCTCTCAAAAACAGTAAAATGTTGCCACATATTCTCATGAAATATCATTTGCTTCGGCATAAATTTCCAATATTCAGAAACCTTCAAGACGTATGTATCAGAAACTAAGACCAAGATTTTACAGACCATAATATCTTTTGTTAGAAATGTTTAATGTTTGTAATAAGTTCAAGCATTTAAGAGAACTTTCATCAATAAATATCTTGTGTTTAGACAGGACAGGTTCAAACGAAGTTATTTGTTAAACTATTCTCGTTTGTTTTAGAATCCATGAATCTGCACTTTTAGTATAACTGAAAAACTTTAGTCGTGCATTTACTTATATTTACTCACAAGTTACTATTCATCTTAAAAACATCTAATTAAATGAAGAATACGCGAGAGCTGGGAAAATATTTTTCTAATAACGACAGTGCTATCAAAAGTCACATCTTCATAAATATTCAAACATTTTTGAAACTAGGAATAAACTGAAACTAAAATTGAGAGCAGGCTATGGGTTAACAACATTGAGAGCGGGTTATGGGATAACGACATTGAGAGCGGGCTATGGGTTAACAACATTGAGAGCGGGCTATGTGATATCAACATTGAGAGCGGGTTATAGGATAACTTCATTGAGAGCGGGTTAAGGTATAACGACATTGAGAGCGGGCTATGGGTTAACAACATTGAGAGCGGGCTATGTGATATCAACATTGAGAGTGGGTTATAGGATAACTTCATTGAGAGCGGGTTAAGGTATAACGACATTGAGAGCGGGCTATGGGTTAACAACATTGAGAGCGGGCTATGGGTTAACAACATTGAGAGCGGGCTATGGGTTAACAACATTGAGAGCGGGTTATGGGTTAACAACATTAAGAGCGGGTTAAGGTATAACGACATTGAGAGCGGGCTATGGGTTAACAACATTGAGAGCGGGTTATGGGTTAACAACATTGAGAGCGGGCTATGGGTTAACAACATTGAGAGCGGGCTATGGGATAACAATAGTGAGAGCGGGCTATGTGATATCAACATTGAGAGCGGGTTATGGGATAACGACATTGAGAGCGGGCTATGGGTTAACAACATTGAGAGCGGGTTATGGGATAACAATAGTGAGAGCGGGCTATGTGATATCAACATTCAGAGCGGGTTATAGGATAACTTCATTGAGAGCGGGTTAAGGTATAACGACATTGAGAGCGGGCTATGGGTTAACAACATTGAGAGCGGGCTATGGGTTAACAACATTGAGAGCGGGTTATGGGAAAACAATAGTGAGAGCGGGCTATGTGATATCAACATTGAGAGCGGGTTATGGGATAACGACATTGAGAGCGGGCTATGGGTTAACAACATTGAGAGCGGGCTATTGGTTAACAACATTGAGAGCGGGCTATGGGTTAACAACATTGAGAGCGGGCTATGGGATAACAATATTGAGAGCGGGCTATGGGTTAACAACATTGAGAGCGGGCTATGGGTTAACAACATTGAGAGCGGGCTATGGGATAACGACATTGAGAGCGGGCTATGGGTTAACAACATTGAGAGCGGGCTATGGGTTAACGACATTGAGAGCGGGCTATGGGTTAACAACATTGAGAGCGGGCTATGGGTTAACAACATTGAGAGCGGGCTATGGGATAACGACATTGAGAGCGGGCTATGGGTTAACAACATTGAGAGCGGGCTATGGGTTAACAACATTGAGAGCGGGCTATGGGATAACAATATTGAGAGCGGGCTATGGGTTAACAACATTGAGAGCGGGCTATGGGTTAACAACATTGAGAGCGGGCTATGGGATAACGACATTGAGAGCGGGCTATGGGTTAACAACATTGAGAGCGGGCTATGGGTTAACAACATTGAGAGCGGGCTATGGGTTAACAACATTGAGAGCGGGCTATGTGATATCAACATTGAGAGCGGGTTATGGGATAACGACATTGAGAGCGGGCTATGGGTTAACAACATTGAGAGCGGGCTATGGGTTAACAACATTGAGAGCGGGCTATGGGATAACAATAGTGAGAGCGGGCTATGTGATATCAACATTGAGAGCGGGTTATGGGATAACGACATTGAGAGCGGGCTATGGGTTAACAACATTGAGAGCGGGCTATGTGATATCAACATTGAGAGTGGGTTATAGGATAACTTCATTGAGAGCGGGTTAAGGTATAACGGCATTGAGAGCGGGCTATGGGTTAACAACATTGAGAGCGGGATATGGGTTAACAACATTGAGAGCGGGCTATGGGTTAACAACATTGAGAGCGGGCTATGGGTTAACAACATTGAGAGCGGGTTAAGGTATAACGACATTGAGAGCGGGCTATGGGTTAACAACATTGAGAGCGGGTTATGGGTTAACAACATTGAGAGCGGGCTATGGGTTAACAACATTGAGAGCGGGCTATGGGATAACAATAGTGAGAGCGGGCTATGTGATATCAACATTGAGAGCGGGTTATGGGATAACGACATTGAGAGCGGGCTATGGGTTAACAACATTGAGAGCGGGCTATGTGATATCAACATTGAGAGTGGGTTATAGGATAACTTCATTGAGAGCGGGTTAAGGTATAACGACATTGAGAGCGGGCTATTGGTTAACAACATTGAGAGCGGGCTATGGGATAACAATATTGATAGCGGGCTATGTGATATCAACATTGAGAGCGGGTTATGGGATAACGAGACATTGAGAGCGGGCTATGGGTTAACAACATTGAGAGCGGGCTATGGGTTAACAACATTGAGAGCGGGCTATGGGTTAACAACATTGAGAGCGGGCTATGGGATAACAATATTGAGAGCGGGCTATGGGTTAACAACATTGAGAGCGGGCTATGGGTTAACAACATTGAGAGCGGGCTATGGGATAACGACATTGAGAGCGGGCTATGGGTTAACAATATTGAGAGCGGGCTATAGGTTAACAACATTGAGAGCGGGCTATGGGTTAACGACATTGAGAGCGGGCTATGGGTTAACAACATTGAGAGCGGGCTATGGGTTAACAACATTGAGAGCGGGCTATGGGATAACAATATTGAGAGCGGGCTATGGGTTAACAACATTGAGAGCGGGCTATGGGTTAACAACATTGAGAGCAGGCTATGGGATAACGACATTGAGAGCGGGCTATGGGTTAACAACATTGAGAGCGGGCTATGGGTTAACAACATTGAGAGCGGGCTATGGGTTAACAACATTGAGAGCGGGTTATGGGTTAACAACATTGAGAGCGGGTTAAGGTATAACGACATTGAGAGCGGGCTATGGGTTAACAACATTGAGAGCGGGTTATGGGTTAACAACATTGAGAGCGGGCTATGGGTTAACAACATTGAGAGCGGGCTATGGGATAACAATAGTGAGAGCGGGCTATGTGATATCAACATTGAGAGCGGGTTATGGGATAACGACATTGAGAGCGGGCTATGGGTTAACAACATTGAGAGCGGGCTATGTGATATCAACATTGAGAGTGGGTTATAGGATAACTTCATTGAGAGCGGGTTAAGGTATAACGACATTGAGAGCGGGCTATGGGTTAACAACATTGAGAGCGGGCTATGGGATAACAATATTGATAGCGGGCTATGTGATATCAACATTGAGAGCGGGTTATGGGATAACGACATTGAGAGCGGGCTATGGGTTAACAACATTGAGAGCGGGCTATGGGTTAACAACATTGAGAGCGGGCTATGGGTTAACAACATTGAGAGCGGGCTATGGGATAACAATATTGAGAGCGGGCTATGGGTTAACAACATTGAGAGCGGGCTATGGGTTAACAACATTGAGAGCGGGCTATGGGATAACGACATTGAGAGCGGGCTATGGGTTAACAACATTGAGAGCGGGCTATGGGTTAACAACATTGAGAGCGGGCTATGGGATAACGACATTGAGAGCGGGCTATGGGTTATGGGCTTCGGCCACAAGAGTTAGTATATTGATTCTTGTTTTGAGTGTTTAATTGCGTATTTGATTTAAAGTCGTTTAGAAGTGATCCTTGGTTAACGACCAAGTGTTTTGTGGATTATATAAGTAAAAGCGTGATTAAAATGTAGATTCTTGTTCGAGACGAATTTGAGATTTAAAGGCGTGTGCCTCCAATTCCGGTTGGATTTGGCTGTTAAGATAGTATAGTTAGATTAAAGTAAATTGACTTGTGGTTACCTACCTCCTCGAGGTGAAGCTGGGCAACGCTTAAACACTAGGTTTAAGCGGCAGAAGGTGTAAAACCGAGTTAGATAGGGACAGGTATTTGTTAGGTTAGTTTCTTGTAGTTTATCAAGTAAGCTTCAGTATGAGTGGCGGGGCGGATCCAGCGGCAGGGTTCTCGCGATCCGATAAGACTCCGAGATCTCCGACGTCGGCAGAAATTCGAGCCAAGGTGGAGAAGATGGAGAAGATACAGCGGGAAGCGGAAAAAGCAATGGAGGAAACTAGGAAGAGGCTTGAGATTGCTAGAATGGAAGAAGAGAGGGAAAGGCTGGCAAAGCTAGCAGATGTAGCGACCAGCTCGGAACTTGAATCGGAAATGCAAAGTACAGATCAAGAAGATGAGTCCAATAAGAAGAAACGGCATAGAGAAAGCCCTAGTACTAAAGCAAGGAAAACAAGGAAAATGGAAAAAGGCATTAGTGAAAGTGCGTATGAGCTTAGGGAAATAATTCAGACTGAGTTTTTAAAAAAGAGAATAGGCATAACAACAATGAATGTTATAACAAGAATATTGGCTGATATCGAGAGCGAGGCAACAGCTCTTAAGGAGAAAACAGCTAGGGCAGAAGGCCGACTCGAAGGACGTGAGGAACTGAGGGAAATTGTTAAAGAAGTTATCAAGAGTACCCAAAGAGGAGAGACAAAGGAAGTAAGGTCATTTGCGGACGTGGTAAGAATACCCGCTATAAACATGGAAAAGGATGTGCCAAAACCGAAGAAGTTGGTGATGATACATCCAAAAAAGGTTGAGGGTCAAGAAGTGACCAGTGAAGAGACAAAAGAATTGGTTTTCCAGACGGTGTGCGCCAGGAAAAACAAGATTAAGGTCAGAAATGTAAGAAAGATCAGAGATGGAGGAATTATGGTGGAGCTCGATAGTGATGGAGGGGTTAAATCACTAGAGTCCAACCAAGATCTTAAAGACAAAGGCTTAACGATTGAGAAACCTAAGCCAAGACGGCCAAAGGTAATTATTTATGATGTCCCTAGGAGTTTAGACAATGAGAACATAATTGAATGCATCTATATGCAAAATGGAATTGACAGCAAGTTCGGGCAAACTGTGGAGCAGTTTAAAAAGGAACTTGATTTCAGGTTTAAAACGGGGAAGAGAGATACCCCCAAGGTAAACTGGGTCCTGGAGGTCTCAGGGAGGTTGAGGAAGATATTATTGGACAAAGGAAAACTGTTTTTAGACTGGCACAGCTGTAATGTCAAAGAGTACCTGAGTGTAACGAGATGCTTCCAATGCCAGGGCTTTGGACATATTGGTAAACAGTGCAGGCAGGACAAACCTACTTGCACGAGCTGTGGAAACATAGGTCATAAAAGGGACGAGTGTAAACAGGACAAGAGAATGCCCATTTGCCCGAACTGTGCGAGGACAGGAAGGGATCCACGGCATCACGTTAACAGCTAAGATTGCGAAACGCTAAGGCAGGCGTACAGAGCTGAGATTAACAAAATAGATTACGAAATATAAACCGTGGGCCTTCCAAGTTGAGGAGAGTGAGAACCTTGTTCGCAGGGAGAAAATTCGCCACAGTTGTGCTGAGGCTGGCAAGATAGACAGTCTAAGTTTAGGTTTAGTTAAATTTTTGATTAGATAGATTAGGTTAGGATTAGTATATGGTAAATTCGAGATTGCTCGTTTAAATGGGAAGGTACGGTTCTCAGGAGATACCTGAGCACTGGCCTATTGGCGAGTCAAGCTTAATAGGGGTTCTATTCAATGTAAATGTAAATATCTTTCAATGCAGTGGTTTCGTTCGTTAGGCGATGTCTGGACTGTTTCTGGACTATTTCGGAAACTTTCTGTCGACGTCTAGGGCGTTCACCTTCGGGTGAGCGAAAATTTTTCCCCACCTTCGGGTGACGTTTAGGCTAAATTTTATGTTGATGTGCTTTTTCATAGAGATGTATGGCAATTTAAGATGTTTGATAAGTTGTGTTGTATATATATATTGTTTAATATTGTGTTATGTATTGTAATCTTGTTAAGGTTCCAACTTGGGATCACTTTTTTGACGGGAAGGTACAGTGCCCATGAAGTGTATGGGCACTGACCCGTCCTAATTGTATATTAGTTATAATGTATGTAAATGAGTAAAAATAAGAATCTAGGATATTATGTATAGGATAGAAGAAAGTAATTTGTAGAGTTAGCAGTAAGTTAGCGGCTGTAATGGGTTTTACCTGGGCACAGCCGCTTGATTTGTTGCGAAGCTAGTTAATTAAAAAAAAAAAAAAAAAAAAAAAAAAAAATTAAAATTATGGGTTAACAACATTGAGAGCGGGCTATGGGTTAACAACATTGAGAGCGGGCTATGGGATAACAATATTGAGAGCGGGCTATGGGTTAACAACATTGAGAGCGGGCTATGGGTTAACAACATTGTGAGCGGGCTATGGGATAACGACATTGAGAGCGGGCTATGGGTTAACAACATTGAGAGCGGGCTATGGGTTAACAACATTGAGAGCGGGCTATGGGTTAACAACATTGAGAGCGGGCTATGTGATATCAACATTGAGAGCGGGTTATGGGATAACGACATTGAGAGCGGGCTATGGGTTAACAACATTGAGAGCGGGCTATGGGTTAACAACATTGAGAGCGGGCTATGGGATAACAATAGTGAAAGCGGGCTATGTGATATCAACATTGAGAGCGGGTTATGGGATAACGACATTGAGAGCGGGCTATGGGTTAACAACATTGAGCGCGGGCTATGGGATAACAATAGTGAGAGCGGGCTATGTGATATCAACATTGAGAGCGGGCTATGGGTTAACAACATTGAGAGTGGGCTATGGGATAACGACATTGAGAGCGGGCTATGGGTTAACAACATTTAGAGCGGGCTATGGGATAACGACATTGAGAGCGGGCTATGTGATATCAACATTGAGAGCGGGTTATGGGTTAACAACATTGAGAGCGGGCTATGGGATATCAACATTGAGAGCGGGCTATGGGATAACGACATTGAGAGCGGGCTATGGGTTAACAACATTGAGAGCGGGGTATGGGTTAACAACATTGAGAGCGGGCTATGGGATAACAATATTGAGAGCGGGCTATGGGTTAACAACATTGAGAGCGGGCTATGGGTTAAGAACATTGAGAGCGGGCTATGGGATAACGACATTGAGAGCGGGCTATGGGTTAACAACATTGAGAGCGGGCTATGGGTTAACAACATTGAGAGCGGGCTATGGGATAACGACATTGAGAGCGGGCTATGGGTTAACAACATTGAGAGCGGGCTATGGGTTAACAACATTGAGAGCGGGCTATGGGTTAACAACATTGAGAGCGGGCTATGGGATAACAATATTGAGAGCGGGCTATGGGTTAACAACATTGAGAGCGGGCTATGGGTTAACAACATTGAGAGCGGTCTATGGGATAACGACATTGAGAGCGGGCTATGGGTTAACAACATTGAGAGCGGGCTATGGGTTAACAACATTGAGAGCGGGCTATGGGATAACAATAGTGAGAGCGGGCTATGTGATATCAACATTGAGAGCGGGCTATGTGATATCAACATTGAGAGTGGGTTATTGGATAACTTCATTGAGAGCGGGTTAAGGTATAACGACATTGAGAGCGGGCTATGGGTTAACAACATTGAGAGCGGGCTATGGGTTAACAACATTGAGAGCGGGCTATGGGTTAACAACATTGAGAGCGGGTTATGGGTTAACAACATTGAGAGCGGGTTAAGGTATAACGACATTGAGAGCGGGCTATGGGTTAACAACATTGAGAGCGGGTTATGGGTTAACAACATTGAGAGCGGGCTATGGGTTAACAACATTGAGAGCGGGCTATGGGATAACAATAGTGAGAGCGGGCTATGTGATATCAACATTGAGAGCGGGTTATGGGATAACGACATTGAGAGCGGGCTATGGGTTAACAACATTGAGAGCGGGCTATGGGTTAACAACATTGAGAGCGGGCTATGGGATAACAATAGTGAGAGCGGGTTATGGGTTAACAACATTGAGAGCGGGCTATGGGATAACGACATTAAGAGCGGGCTATGTGATATCAACATTGAGAGCGGGTTATGGGTTAACAACATTGAGAGCGGGCTATGGGATATCAACATTGAGAGCGGGCTATGGGATATCAACATTGAGAGCGGGTTATGGTATAACGACATTGAGAGCGGGCTATGGGTTAACAACATTGAGAGCGGGCTATGGGATAACAATAGTGAGAGCGGGCTATGTGATATCAACATTGAGAGCGGATTATGGGATAACGACATTGAGAGCAGGCTATGGGTTAACAACATTGAGAGCGGGCTATGGGATATCAACATTGAGAGCGGGTTATGGGATAACGAAATTGAGAGCAGGCTATGTGATATCAACATTGAGAGCGGGTTATGGGATAACGACATTGAGAGCAGGCTATGGGTTAACAACATTTAGAGCGGGCTATGGGATAACGACATTGAGAGCGGGCTATGTGATATCAACATTGAGAGCGGGTTATGGGTTAACAACATTGAGAGCGGGCTATGGGATATCAACATTGAGAGCGGGCTATGGGATATCAACATTGAGAGCGGGTTATGGGATAGCGACATTTTTTAGCTAAATGTCACATTTTTAATTAAAGTTATTCAGAATTAATCGGGACCATAAAATGTGCATTAGATTTCATATTTGCAAACACGTAATATTTAATCTCCATGTTAGCTTTAGTAGTCGATAATTATCGTTAATCTTCGCTCTGCAAGTATTAATAAATAATATTACGATTAAAACAGTTTTCTTAATACTTAAAAACACAAAAAAAGAAGAAATTGTGTTGCCTTTACGATTAAAACATTGTATATTCTGTAAAAAATATTAACATCACTTTTTTTATTGCATCGATAAACTTTAACATCATTGTAAGTAATATCCCCTGGTATTGTATGCAACACTATGCTTGCTACAATAGCTAAGATACATAATATTGGATGTCCTGAAGCTAACCTCATGAAATTAATGGGTTTCATCTGCGTGATTTAAGTGTTAGAAACACATACAGCTGTTTAAAGTTTAATTAGTTGTTAAAGTAAACAATGGAATGTCCGGTTGATTTACTAGCTACAGCTCTCGCCTTGGTGCAAGAAGTTGTTAATTTGATCCCCGTGAGGCTTATAAAAAGTTTACTTAGCATCGTGAAGAAAAGTAGGAAGCTGCGATTTGTTGCAACCGGAGCTCAATATGCTGACCCTCACATCACCAGTAGGCTTAGAGACACAGCCGGCTGTATCACTTTAAGACAAAGAAAGTAAAATATAGTATAGGCATTTGTATTGAAGAGGTGAATTTATTTTTTAAAGCATAAATGCTGTAAAGTTGCTAATTTAAGAACAAAGACGAACATCACTTAATATAAATCACTTTTTTAAACAACTACTTTATTGCGACAGAAAGTTCGTTCCTACAGAATTATGTAACTTAAGATGTTTAGTTTTCATTACTTTACCAATTTATGCACTGACAACAAACTGCAGAATGTGTAATCAAATACAACGGCAATTAGTATATTAAGCGAGACTGATGTTTGAGAATGGGAATTATCTTTAAATTTTGCCCTAGAGGATGTTGGTAAACTACATTTCAAAAGTCTTGCACTAGATGTACTAAAGGACGCATTATGGACATTTTAAAACCAAGAAAATCGTCACAAATGTATCAATTTGACGTGAAGAACTATTTTTAATCTCATGAAAAATGTGGAGATGAGAGCATACAAGGCTACAAGGTTTATCTCTCCAAGGATACGAAGTTTGTTAGTATGTTTGTTGGTTTGCTGTAAATTACCCGTCATCTTCCAACCGATTTCTATGAAATTTATGTCGAATCGTAAGCATACCAGTATAGATAAGATAAGCAGTTCCATCCATATAAAATGTTCGCGAAGAATATCATAGAACATCAGTACCCTGTAAAACATAACACAAGTAAGCTAGAATTATTCCGCAAATTTTCTTATGGTAGATCTACAGGGTGTTTACCCAGTTCAATTATTGCTAAACCACAAACGATATGAATATTTAACTTGCGAGAAACATATACCAGTTTAGGAAGAAGTATTTCTGTCGTATTCTCGTATGAGTGATGAGCGAAAGCCTCCTCTTCTCTCCATAGCACCCCCACCCTTAAAATGTTAAATGGGAACATATCGCTTGTGACATCTCAAATGAAAAGTAAACAATTTAGGTTAATACGAAAAACTCAAATCGGACCATTGGTTCTGTAGTAAAGAAAAAAAAAGTGAATATTGCAGTTAAAAACATTTGCTCTTATAAAATTTCTCTATTAGTATTACTACTCATTAAAAATTATTAAAGCGACTAGAGTATTATAGAAATACTTCTACACATTTTTTTTTTAAATACATTAAGTTTAAGTAAAAAAAAAACTAAAACCAAACCTATCAAGAGTCAACTAATTATGATACCGTAAGTGTTTTACAACAATGTGTGACCGAGTTTTCTGTGCCTTATAACATCTGTTTAAAATGTCCACCATTTTTCTCCATTCAATAGTTTGAAATTCACTACTAATATATTGGGATTTCTGTCTAGGGATAACGCGGCACTCTGTGTTTATTCTATTTCTGAGCTCCTCTAAAGTGGCTGGCGGTATCTTGTACTTAACGGATTTAAGAATAGAAAAAAATTAGTGGTATCAAATCTGTTATCATTCAACAAATCTGTGTTTAAGAATAGCCTTCAATAAAAATATGTGGACATTCATCCGACCAATATCGACAATAATTGTATTTGTTGATAAACCCATGAAACATTTCAAAATAATGTTGTTTCAATAAATAATCAATATTCCTTTCAAACACGAGAAGACACGCACGCCACCTACCGGGAAAAATGCACAACGGTAGCGATCTAAACAATTGCCTATAAATTTTAGACTTTCAACCAGATCAAAATTAATTAAAGCCTTTTATCGAAATTTTAGACCTATGTTACCCATATCAAAATTAATCTAAAGAATCCCACCTATCTATAAAAATCAATATTTATAAAAGAACTATAGTAAAAAGAACGACTAAAAGAAATTTATCAACTTACAAGTGGAAACGGAACGGCCTAGAAAGTTATATCAAATTGAAGGTCGCCAGTATTTCGGCGATTATAATAACATTAAAGACGCTGGGACAAAACAAACCTGGCCTATATATGAACCATATATTTCTGAGTATAAAACGTCACCTGAGTTCCTATTTAAAATTAATAATAAAGGTAGATTCTTTCAAATTACGACCGAAAGTCTGAACAAGATGGCGGCTGGAAGAAATACAAAATTGACAAGAGTTCAAAAGGTTAACGCCCATTAAGGCTAGACCGATCCCGAATGGAGAAATGTTAGTGCGGGAATCTTTCACATATACGAAAACAATTATTGTATACAGTTTATTAGAATAGGGTTATGTAGCTTTAAGAGAAGTTATTTAGTCCCATGTAATATTTTAAAATTTTCAATTAATAAATTATAATCAGTAAATATCAATGTAAACTATTAACAGTTTCTTTTTTATATAAATTATTAGGGTCATAATACCATTTCATACATTCCCCCCAAAACAACAAGACATAGAAATATGAACTTTTAAAAGAATCTCTTTGTGCATAAATTTGGAAGAAACAATTAAAGAAGGCAATTGTTGAGGGAGCCTAAAACAGTTCAGACGTTATCCTGATTTGCTTCATTTTATGAAGAATTTTATTGTGAAAAATTACCAAGAGGAGCATCCAGATTATGTGAAATAGAGGCAGCAACAATTAAATAATATAACAAAAGTGTTTTCTTTGTGTAATCAACCAATTTGAAAGTGCTACTAAATACTGGTGAGACCAATCTTACATCAAGGCATTGTTCAGCCATTTTTTTTAATCTCATAATTTAAAAAAAAATTGAAGCCCAAGTGGCAATTTCACAACATTCAAATACAATATTACTATATGTGTGTACTAATTATTGCTAAAGTGATAACTTAAACATTATAGCCCACTATCATGCATTCATACCTATATCATTAATTTAATTTTTTTTTCTTCTTGAAAATTTTTATAAACTTTTATTTTGTATGTAATGTCCCCTTCCTTGAGGAAAGCCGCACCAACCCTTACCCGAGAAAGTGACTCTGTTATTTTTTTTATTTATATGTTACTATTGAACTGTTCATTTTACGTCTCAGGATATTCATTTTCTTTTATGTATATCAGGTCTAATAATTAAAGATGTTTCTAAAGAATACTCTATAGAAGAAGACTATTGTAAATATTCAATGAACACAATTTTAAATAAAGAACGAATTGATTGATTTTTTTTTTATCTTGTTCATTTATTAAGTGGAAATATTTCACCCATTTAAATAAAATACACATTCATCTAAAAAACAAATAATTTAAAATAAATTTGTATTTTTTCTTATATCAGTCATTTTCTCACAAAACTCTATCCTTCTATCACTTTTATCTTTGCGTAGTCCATAAATAATCGCATTTTGTGTCCTTGGATAGAATTTATGAACTGCTAACACTTTGTGTAGAACTTACAGACAAGCTGCAGAAAAGAACTTGCTGCAACTTTTCGAGTGATGTCACGGAATTAGATTTGAAGTTTTCTGGCACTTCAATTTCAGGTAGCTTGTCAACTACTCTTCTTTTTAGCTATCGAACAAATCTCGGCGAGTTTAGTAAATAATATCTGGATATAGGAGTGGACCACGTTTCTGTCGGGATGTCTTTCATTAAAATGTTCTAACTGTTTCCCGAGCGCTCTCGGTTGATCCAATAATAAAAATAATAACCACACTTTCATGTAAAGTGTACACAATTTTCAAGTGTTTTCATTTTTAAAATATTTCCAAAGTACAGAAAAAATACACGGTTTTTACTGTAAGGTAGAGATTAATATGACAGAACACACTTTGATACCACTAAACTAAGTACCATTTACCATTAATTTGTTGTCTACACTGGACGACCATCTTCTTATCAGAGTATCATTGCAAGCATATTCTTGTCTGTTGTAGCCCATTCTCTTCATTACTGCTATTCTTTACCTATGTTTACATTGGGTGTCGATGACATTAATTTACTAACAGAAAAGAGTAAATATTGGAAAATGCAATCATTGAAAACAGTGTTTACAAAGTTAATTTGTTTTGTTATTACTGTAAAACCAGACATCCGATTTAAATAATTTTACTACCAAAACGTTAATTTTCTTGCACTCTTTCATTTGTGGTGTCACAAAGTGTGTGTTTTTATTTAAACTTTTAATGGAGAGGTGCCTGTGGAAATGACAAGTTTTCGTGCATCACCAATAGGACAGAAATACTTTATCCTTGACTGCTATACGTTTCCCGCAAACTGAATATTTATATCTTTTGGGGTTTAGCAGTAATCGAACTGACTACTTTTAAAGAAAACACCCTGTATAAATTAGGCTATTTATCCTTGCAACTCGTCTTATTTAATATATTGCATATCTATCAGGAAACAGGAACAACCGAATCCATAAATAAGTGGCAATCAATTCTACTCAAAAATGTGAGTATACACTCTAGAGGTCATAGTTTTGTACAAACTGTTTGAAGTTATATTGATCATTGAACAAGTTTGTTAACCAGAAATATCAGTTATGTCAGATTTTCGGGGGTTTCAAATTTCCTAATGATATATATAGAATATATATATATATATATATTTATTTATTTATTTGTATATAAATGTATTATTTATATACATTATTTCAAAAATGAATGGTCTAATTTCTCGCATTATAATTAGTATTTCAAATGATCAGTTTATGTATTTGTGTCTTATTTTTTTAAACTTTTTGTCTTCAAAATAACGCAAAATGTTAAATTTGTTTAGTATATGTCATCATAAAACTAAAAAAGTATACTTTTAAATATAATCTTAGTTTTTGCTGAATTTAATAAATTAAATAGACACTGAAAATTTAACGATTTCGTATTATTTATTGTACGAGTCCTTTCAGTACATAATTTAAAACGCAAAGTAACTTTAGAAAATCGAAAATATATATTATAGATTAATAGTATACAAAAAAATAATTTAGGTGTTGAGCTCTGAAATGAACAGGTATATTATAAGGTTTAGAATGTTTGTGGGAGACCGGCCGGTGGGTTGCCAACGTTTGCAATGCTCGTGTAACAGCTCATAGCTTTATGAATGTGTATACATAAAAAATGAACAAATACAAAAACTCATCCAATACGCGACATTTAAAAGGGTAACCTTTGAAGATGATAAAAACAAAGAAACGTTTTATTTCAAATAATATATAATGTATGTATGTAAGTGATTATATGATATAAGTGTAAATGTATAAGCAAGTGTTTGTAGCAGAACAAGTTGTACTATATATATATATATATATATATATATATATATATATATATATATATTTAAATGTCTCAAATATATATATATATATATATATATATATATGCCACCGTTTTCCTACTTCACTTAATCATAATTTATACCAATCAGATCATTCCTAACCGTCTACTCAGTTACGTAACTAACCGTAACTGTGGGAGTTACGCCCTTTCAATCATGCTTTCCTAGAAACTATTAAATGTAAAGAATGTTTGAAAAAGGTTTTTTTGGTAGAATTTTTTGTTCTTTCACTGCATCATTATTTTTGTCCGTGTATTTGTAACACTTAAAGAGTTATTAAAAAAATACGTATTTTTTTTAATTTGACCTCATTAAATATATATATATATATATATATATATCCAATGTACGCAAGTAAAGATTTTTATATTATTCTACTCACCAAGGCCTACACTTTCCAGCAAAAAACATATAAGAGGTATCCGAAATGTTATCGATATTTTCCACTGGAGACTTTATTAAAGAATGAAGTAAACAAGATGTACTGCTGAGCGAGTTAATCAGGCTACGCTATAGAGTAATTAGACCCGAAGGGAATATAGCCAAGTTTCATATCTCAACCACAGAGAAAAATTATCTATATTCACGAAAATTAAAAATTACTATTTGCCAATATTTCGGAAAGAATATTGTTCATAATAATCTTTGAAGTTTTAACAGGTTTTTGAATTAACTCAATTTTGAAAACCACTAAAGCATCATTAAGTTAATCAAGGTAACACATTAAAGTGATTAGGTAATTTAGTTTTCACTTCATTTGCGGACAGTTACGAAATTTGAGCAGAAATGGAAATAAAATAATTATTGAACAGTTCATTAAAGTTTAAACAATTTATTGCTGAATAATAGTTGATTTATTACCAAAAACATTTTAAACATCTTGACTCTACTTCCAATAAAATTGTTACGCATTTGTTAAAAACCTTTTTTGACAAAACTGAGACTTCCAGAGTGTTAAAAATATAAACACACAAAATACTAAATAGAATTTAAAAGTATAATCATTCGTATTAAAATTGGTACACTTAGATAAAAAAAAAGATCGATAATTTTTATACATAAAAAATAAAATGTCTAATGTTTAAAAAAAAAAATCAATAAACTTAGGTATAAAACGTGTTTCATAACTTTTGAATTAAAATTTGTTGTTCCAAAGATTACATAAGCATACGTTGAAACATTTTACTCATTCGGTTCTTCAGCCAAATTTTATGACATTGAGAAACTAACAACGTAATAATCAAATCCTAAAATTTGATAAAAGTTTTTAAAAAGATATTTACAAACTTTATCGAAATTCTAGTTCTGTTGAACTACGACAACAAGAATCAGCTCCCATAGTTGATTTCCCCCAATGGCTGAATTGAAAGTAATTAAAAATAACAAATCTTTATTTAGTAATATTTTTCAAAATTATTTATTATAATTAAATAACACGATAATTGTTATTCAAAATTCTAACTTTCTAAATAGTTTTGACTTAATCATGCTTTACAATTGTTCATATGTTTTTGTCGTAACAAATATTAAACTGTTTTTCATCTGTATTTATTTCACAATATACCATAATGTTTCATCATAATGTTTAAATGTTGAGCTTGACTTATGAGAAAAATTACACAGAATAACAAACACACAGAACACATTTCTCATAAAAAAATACGCCTAAGTATCAGACGCGTTTCAACGACAAGGTCGTCCTCTTCAGTGATACACGAGCTACACCAATCAGTGTAGTTTGATTGATAGTGATAAAATAGTTTGATTGGTGTAGCTCGTGTATCACTGAAGAGGACGACCTTGTCGTTGAAACGCGTCTGATACTTAGGCGTATTTTTTTTATGAGAATTGTGTTCTGTGTGTTTGTTATACTGTATAATGTTTCTATTTAACTTTTTTAGGTTTACATAAATGAATTTTGTTTCATTGAAATCTACCCATTTCAATATATTATGTTTAGTAATATTTTTTAAATCTATTTAGTTGTTTACCTGTCAAGTTGGTAAAAAAAGGAGAAATAATAATGTATATCAGTAATTATTCGGAAAGAAGTTTTAAATAATGTATGCATACATAATTTAGGTACATGATGTGTAGCTTACATATAAAGATACACGTTTTTGTAAATTAAGGGTATGGTTTGATTCCCTTTGAACGAATAACAACAACAACAACAACAAACATTAATCGGACTACACCTTAAAGTCTAATGAAACTATCTCTCTCATGGAATTTTCTAACCTAAAAACATACTTTAGTATAAATATAAACTTACATCTACATGACTATATAATAATCAGGCGTCATGATAGTTAGGCGGTCTAGGATGTGTGTTTGTCGTGGTGAATACCCTTTGATCAATGGTTCCAGCCGCGGCTAACCCCTGTATTTTCACCCTTGGTTATGATGGTTTCATCCTCATTAGTCTCTTGTACATAAAGTATGGACATTAAGCATTAAATTGGTTTAAAAACAATATATTATCACATTTAAAAATGATTCTATCTGTGAAAGGCTAATTTAAAAACATATACAACGGTTTAATGGTTCTTAAAAGTTATAATGTAGACCTTATATATAAAACTCGATCCGGGAAAAGTTCACTCAGCAAAAAAAAACTGACTAAAACGTATTCTGTGCTGTGTCAAACCACCAGATAGTGACATTTGGCACCATGGTCGTTTCAAAACAGCTTTAATGTCTTCTGGACTTTTAAGAAAAACCACGAGAAGAATTTTGAAAAAACTCCTTGAACTAGAAACGACGATTGATTGTTTTATAAATGCAAGGTAAATATAAAGTTTTGCTGTATCACCCACCAACAAGTAAAACTTATATTACAACTATGTCATCCACTTGAATGGTAAACCTATGGGCTCCATACAATATCACTTGGTATATTATATACCAGTTAAATATGAAAGCTGACCTAACCTTTTCCTGGTGTTACAACAAGGTTTGATTTTTACGGCAACATGGTGTTTATCCTTGTATTTCTCTTGTGGTAATTATACAAAGAAACAGTTAAGCGTACAGTTAGATTCGCTCAAAGAATGTTTTGGCGAATTCAGTTTAACATACAATGCATGATACAATTTAATGTTCTGATTAAAAAACCAAAATATGTTGTCGACATTTTGAAACGATCACGATGCTAACTTTAGCTTTGGAATCTTCATCACTCAATGAGTGTTTCTGAATTATGACACCAAACATACATACAAGGATATTTTAATAAAGGGTCTCAATTTTACTATGGGACTAACCCTTAACATGTTTAACATGATGCAGTTAAACATATTACCACTGAGGAATTATCTGCCAATATTATTTTTCATTTTTAGATACAGTATGTTTAAAATTACGTGCTAAAGGGTTTGTTTCATGAAATTTTCAGTTGACACGAATCAACTGATTTTACAGTAATTATAAAAATCAACGATTTTGAAGGGGAAAAAACATTTTTTTCAATATACTAACCTTTCAAAATAACGAAAATTTAGAACTTTACGTTTTTCACTTACTTTATGTTTTATATCTTAATATAAAGACAATCATCATTAAAAGAGTTTTAAAATTATATACCATATGACCATTTTTTAGGAAGTTTCTATGGAAATACCTCTACCCCCAAATCTGGAAAAAATTTAAATACCAGTTAAATAAATTTAATTGAAAACAACCAAATATTTTTCTATCTCTTTGGAAGCAAAAAGTGTACTTTTTGAGTTTTTCATATTACGACATTTACTTTTTTTTTTTACTGTAGAAAGGTCCAAGTGACACCCGATTGTGTATCAGATTCGATACAACAAAATTACTTTACCCTTTTTTATTAATAAATTTAATTATATTTCTGTGAAATTTATTTTACATATACAGTACAGCCTTTTCCAAGTTGGTACATTAAACAACGTTGTTGCATTTAACAACGAATAAATCAGGATTTAATGTATTATTTTCATATGTAAAGTAATATGTTGTTATTACTTTGTTCACTATTGAAAGTGATAAGATCCCAATTTACCTCCTCTAAATTTCCAAAATTAGCAGAATTTTAACAAAAAGCGTTAAAAACTACATTTTGGGCGCCTAGTCATTAACGTTTAAACGTAGAAAAATATTTAAAATTAAGAATTTTTTCAACTACCATTAAACTGAGATACAACTTAATCTGCTTTTCTATTTGAAATATTTGAAAAACGGTTATTTTAAGGTTTAGAAATTTTGAATTTAAGGCAATATGGATATTTTTTTCTAAAATGTGATCACGTAGTAGATCTCTTAAATTACAGATACTTCATTTGAGTGTTATGTTTTCATATCATGATCTTAAATTGCAAACACTTTGGGGCGCCATTTTGAAAAGTTAAGAGATATAGTCAATTGTTTTCATAAATGCTTTATTAAAATAAAGCACTAGGCTCGTGTTTAGATTTAAAAATTTAGAGAATCAAAACTAACACCAATGATTGCAAAACAACTTCCATTCAATAATTAAAAATAATAGTTTGTAGAGATTTCTTAATTGATTTAGAAATAATACATTTTACAGAGATTGAATTAAAATCTGTAATACAATTAATTCAGACACTTCATATCTATAATCAAATCAATAACACCCGTTTAAGCTAAAACGTTTTAAAAAAAATCTATCTGATTATAACTTAATATGTCTGGAAATATCCTCTGGCGTACCTATTGCAGATTTTAGAAACTAGTGACGAAGTTATTAAACTATAGTGATTTAAAAAAAAAAAATTTTTAATAATAAATAAAAAATATTGTTTTATTTAATATTTTGGTGTATTTATTGTAAATATTTTTGAACTAACAAATATATAGACAAACATACAGAACTCTTCAAAATCTCCTACACAAAAAACATATTTTCTTCCCTTTTTATTACGCAAAAATATTAAAAAGGACTGTTGTCAAATACCCACCAGTGACCAAATGAAAACACCAACAAGCTGCGGCTGTAAAGTTAAAACATGCTCCATACAGTGATAAATTAACAAAGTTTTTTTAACTACCAATAAAAATAAACTGTTACTAATTGAATTTCAGATGATTTGTACAGCTTGTAGACTTGTAATAAATAAAATTATTTAATTTTGCTACCGATTTTAATTAATTCCTAGCATATTTTCTACTCCTTGGAGTAATGCAAAGTAATTTTGAACCTATTAATAAAATGTACACACATTGCTTTAACCTTATAATTAAACCATATCCATAACCTAACAAAGCAAACCAAAGGTAACAAACATTATTCGTTACTGCCCTCTACAAAAGTTCTTGAATCAATACCAAGTTTTCTCAGCGCAACAATAACAACGTTTGCATACGTTCTGTTTTGTTTTCAAAGAAAATTGACCCCACAGTTCGAAACTGATTGACACCCCCACCATTGAGGGGTGTAACGGCTTCTTAGTAGTTTACTTGGGATTGTTAGGTGCCCATTGCTTTGTAGAGATTACTTAAATCCCAGGAAAGGTTGTAACGGATTGCTGGGATGACTTACCCCCTCTAGTAGTTCCATTCCTCTATTTTCATGGCATACTTACTTCAGCTGACATGGTCACGTCAATGTTTTGTTGCACGGTACACAAGCTAATGTAATTAGTTCATCAGATTGTGAACTGATGGTTGAGGCGGGGTTAAACTACCTCCAATAGATCACACATTTCCTACACTAGTTTTCGTGTTATCTTGTCACAGAACCTAGCATTTTGTTTGTTCACGGAATTATCCAAAATGACATGGGTTTTGTCACTCGTAACCAAGGACAACAGAATACTGGGATCATTGGCTGTTATGTGTAAAATGATATGGGTTTCGTCACTAATGACCAAGGACATCAGAATACTTGGATCATTGGCTGTCATATTAAAAATTATATGGGTTTCGTCAATAATAACCAAGGACATCAGAATACTGGGATCATTGGCTGTCATATTAAAAATGGCATGGGTTTCGTCAATAATAACCAAGGACATCAGAATACTGGGATCATTGGCTGTCATATTAAAAATGGCATGGGTTTCGTCACTCATGACCAAGGACATCAGAATACTGGAATGTTTGGCTTCATATTAAAAATGACATGGGTTTCGTCACTCATGACCAAGGACATCAAAATACTGGGATCATTGGCTGTCATATTAAAAATGACATGGGTTTCGTCATTCGTGACCAAGGACATCAAAATACTGGGATCATTGGCTGTCATATTAAAAATGACATGGGTTTCGTCATTCGTGACCAAGGACATCAGAATACTGGGATCATTGGCTGTCATATTAAAAATGACATGGGTTTCGTCACTCGTGACCAAGGATATCAGAATACTGGGATCATTGGCTGTCATATTAAAAATGACATGGATTTCGTCTTTCGTGACCAAGGACATCAGAATACTGGGATAATTGGCTGTCATATTAAAAATGATATGGGTTTCGTCACTAATGACCAAGGACGTCAGAATACTGGGATCATTGGCTGTCATATTAAAATAACATGGGTTTCGTCACTCGTGACCAAGGACATCAGAATACTGGAATGTTTGGCTGTCATATTAAAAATGACATGGGTTTTGTCATTCGTGACCAAGGACATCAAAATACTGGGATCATTGGCTGTTATATTAAAAATGACATGGGTTTCGTCACTAATGACCAAGGACGTCAGAATACTGGGATCATTGGCTGTCATATTAAAATAACATGGGTTTCGTCACTCGTGACCAAGGACATCAGAATACTGGAATGTTTGGCTGTCATAATAAAAATGACATGGGTTTTGTCATTCGTGACCAAGGACATCAAAATACTGGGATCATTGGCTGTTATATTAAAAATGACATGGGTTTCGTCATTCGTGACCAAGGACATCAAAATACCTGGATCATTGGCTGTCATATTAAAAATGACATGGGTTTCGTCATTCGTGACCAAGGACATCAAAATACTAGGATCATTGGCTGTCATATTAAAAATGACATGGGTTTTGTCACTCGTGACCAAGGACATCAGAATACTGGGGTGTTTGGCTGTCATATTAAAAATGACATGGGTCCCACTCGTGACCAAGGACATCAGAATACTTTAGTGTATAGCTGTCAATGTTTGTCAATCTGAGTTAAGAAGTTTTTGGTTCACATATATTTTATATGGGTGAAATTTGATTAACTTAATATGTGTTTCTTGGATAGAGCTTCGAGAACGTTCTGGATTGTTGGCCATATAGTATTCACAAAATGTAACGTTTGTTTTACATTTTTAAGAGCCTGAATCAAGGTGTAAGCTGTAATAGAGGGCTTCTTGTGAAAGTTGTGGTCAACAAATATTTTTAGAACTTTCAGTTAATAAATACAATGTTTTCTACTTTAAACAAGTACATTGATTACTTTCCTTCCCTTGTTACTAAGTAAAAGCCATACAAATTAGGGAGTCGGTCTCGGGTCATTTTATATTACATTGGGTTTTTAATACAGCCATAAAATGTAATTTAATTTTTGTAAATCATTCCTAAATCAAAATTAGACTCTTCATATTATCTAACACATGGATTTTACAAATTCAAGTACATGCGTCACCAAATTATAATCGCAATTTGTAGAATCAATTTTGATAAAATCTGCCTTTAACGACAGGTTTGCAGTCTGGGTGTTTTTTAAATATATCCGGAATAAGAATTTTGAGTAAATATGTATCAATATCTTTTGCTATGGTCCTTAGTGGTTGTCTTTGAAAAAAAAAATCTAAATCTACAGAGAAAATTTTTAGAATATTTAATTCCTGTTATAGCTCACGTTCAAAATTAAATGAAAAAAAGCCCCTAGGTATCAATTTTAAACTAATAAATAAATAATGAGCTAATCAAACGTGTTTCAACGACAAAGTCGCCATCCTCAGTGATATATGAACTACAATAACTAAACTATAACACTTATACTTTAGTTATTTTAGTTCATGTATCACTGAGGATGGCACATTGTTGTTGAAACACGTTTGTTTAAGTAAACCTAATATTTGTGTGATCTTGTGTTCGAATTTTATTCTATCTAATTTTAAACTAAATGTATCCACCAATTTCAACGTGGACAGACATACAGACAGACAATTTTTTTTTAAAGTAATTATTTTTTTAGTCCCGAGTAATGAACATCTCAACATTGATTTTTTTCACCTTCAAAATCATTTCTTCTATTCATAAAGTAAGACATTAAATGAGTAAATAACATTTTTGTCTAAGCTCGGAAACTGCTGACGGAGAAAAGCAAATATTTCAGAATGGTTCTATGAATTCTCCTGTGCTTGGAGTTAAAGCTTCTGTGGTTACGTCATTTAAAAGCAACTTCATTTCATCTCTTATCTTCCGTCACGCTTCTAATTATGGTGTTAATACCTCCCTATAGATTAATCAGGCTTACTGCTCCAGACAGTAAGAGTAGTTGTAACTGAAGTTAATTTTAAATTGAACTCCTTAATTGAGACACTGACACCAATACCACATTTATTGCTGACAGGTAATGAAGTTTCATGTGCATTTACTGCAAGTTTAAATTTTCCTAAAAAGTGAAATTAATTGCTGGAACTACAGAAGATAGTGGTTATAATTTTTCTTCTTTTCTATCTCCTAGTAACAATTTTCTCTTTATTTGGTTCCCTCTTTCTATGTCCCCCTGGTATCCCTCTGCCTTTCTATTTCTTTTTAGTTTCTTATTTTTTCCCCTTCCTATATTTCGCTATTAAATGTTGAGCTTGACTTATGAGAAAAACTACACAGTATAACAAACACACAGAACATAATTCTCATAAAAAATACGCCTAAGTATCAGACGCGTTTCAACGACAAGGTTGTTCTCTTCAGTTGTGGTTTGGTTGGTGTAGCTGGTGTATCACTGAAGAGGACGACCTTGTCATTGAAACGCGTCTGATACTTAGGCGTATTTTTTATGAGAATCGTGTTCTGTGTGTTTGTTATACTCTATATTTCGCTCCTTATTTTTTCTCTTATATTTTTCATCATACTTATCTTCTTTTCAACTCCATTTTACTTGCTTTCTTCTCTTGTTCTTTCGCTCAACCTCCTCCTTTTCCGTTTCTTCTCATCTTCTTTTATTTCTTCCTATTTTTTGTATTCCTTTCTAGCTCCCTGCGTCTATTTTGCTCACTATTTTTCTCTTCTCTCTTTTGCTCTGTTTTAATTTATTTTAATTTATTTATTTTTTCATTACTCTCTTTTTGTAACAACTCATTCTAATTATAGCTCTCTAAGTTTAACTTTTCCTTTCATCCACCCTTTAATTATTCACTACTCACATTTCTTTATGTGGGTTAAATTTTAGAGTTAAGTAGAAGCTAAGGCAAGCTAAGACTCGCCCCCACCCCTCCAAACTACAATTGACTAAGAAAGGCATTTATTCCGAAGAAGCTATTAAAAAATAAAGTCTGCATTAATTAAAGTTACTGATTTTTATGAAATATCATACAACCGCTGATAAAAAAATATTGACTTAAAATTTAGTTAAAATATGACCGTTTTAAATTTTGAAGTTATTAGTGTGATATACATTTCTGACATAATTGTCTATATTATGACAGGATCTTTTTATTATATTTTAAAACATATCTTGTTTATACTTTGACAACAATATTGACAGAATAAAAATTTAAAAACCAAAATCTGATAAGAAGCGTCCCGAATAGCTCTTTATCTGCAAGCTGTCTTGTTCTTATTGGGCATGTTTTTAGGAACAACAGAAAACATAGTGAAAACTATGTGAAACGTACAACATTATTAAATATTAAACATTAATACTCTTTTTAAGTAAAAATAAAACGATTTGTTTATTTCTCTACCGATTCTGAAGAAACTCGTTTTGCTTCTTTTTTCTCATTTAGACACATCCAAACTTTAAAGTCTGATAACGTATTAAATCAAGAACTAATAGGTTCTGCGTTGTTTGTTTTAGAAGTTTGTAAGGTTATCAGCACTCTCAATTCCCAGGTGGCTTCAAGCTGTTAGATCGTAACATGTGAGGAGTCGGAGGGGTGATAGTTCCCACTTTATTTTAGTTCAGTTTTACATGTTAGTTTTATTTTCGTATTAGAACCCTCTGATTATGTTAAATATATTATCGAATGTGCATCAAGGTATATAATGGAATATAGTAAATAACTAGGTTGTCAATAAATTATATACACTAGAACAAACCAAATTTATTATTTAATATACAGGGTGATTCAGAAAGAATAGTGCAAAACAAATGGTACTTCTGTTTGCATGAATTAAATCAGCTGATTGTTGCATCTGTAGCATTCAAACTCTAAAAATCCATCCTGCAAAATAAATTTCATAAACTCGTTCTCCACATCCAACTTCCGGCGCTTGACAGATGCTGCCACCCGGCGAGATTATCCCAAACTAATGATCATATGACTTTAGAGGGTAAAGTACAACGGCAAGACAGCCTATCTTCACTGATACCGGTATGCGAGTCTACCTGTAGTCACACAATGTCTGACATCCATATTTAGCTACGTTAGAGATAAATTTCTTTCTTGGACTTCAAAATTTCTACCTCAGTTCTTTGGCAATGTTAATCTACAAGTTTTGTGCGTTTTAGTTCTATAATGTTTAGTAAATTTTCGTTTACACGGCACAAGCTTACGTGAACTGCGACAGGATTTTCCAGGTACTCAACCTTACAGATTTTTTCATATTTAAAATTTTGTTAATGCCTTAAAATAATTTATTAATTATCATGTATTCTTTAAAATATGTATTACATGTTTTATTTAATATTCAATGTTCTTTTGAAACTCAATGATTATAAAAATTTTCTTTTGTTAAAACATACTTTACAAAACCTTGCAAAGGCACATTTTGAGTTTTGAACAATTATGTGAAATATGTGCAAACTAATGTTGAACTTTAAATGATCAAAATATCTTATTGAACATGTCAAATATAAAACAATTGGAGAAATCTGTTCTAAATCAGAAAATTTCGTTTTACAGACCTTGCAGATCTTTGCAAGTCTTATACAAGCTTTGTTTCAAACAAATTATATATATATAAATAGATTTATAATCATCTAAGAAGCTTTTAAGTACAATCTTAACGAATTTCTGTTATACAATCAATTTTCTTTGATTTTGACAAATAACCAGATATTTTCTTTAATAATGAACATTAATGCTAAAACATGTCTGATTTTGTACAAGACGCTAAAAAACATGTTTTTTTGCCATAGCTAATATGCTGGTAGAAGAAACACAGCTAAAGATCTGAACATGTTTCGTCCTGTTAACAAAACACGTTTTATCCAACATAGCTTCAGAGTTTCACGTGCACAAAAGTGATATTACAAAAACTGACTTTATAGAACTCTAATTAAACTCATATTGTATATGTGCCTAAATTTATTTCAGCGAATATGTTTTCTTAAAAAACTATCTTTTAGATGTAGACTTGTGTAATTAATTGTAAAATATATAAAATATTTTTTGGGTGGAGCCTGCATGCACACTTTCGGTCCTAACAACCTCCAAGAGGTTATTTTCAAAATTAATATAATTGACGTCTATTAATAAAATTTAATATTCAAAATTTTCATCTTTTTTTTAAATAAACTTGTCATTTTATAATAAATTCTTTATCTGATATATATATAAATTTATTGGCCAATATAGCATTTAAGAAACCTATCAAATAAGTAATATTATGTAACTGTTTTAAAAAAAACTATCATTTCATAAAGTCAAAAGGGGGGGAAATAAATATCAATATCTTTTCATCTTTTTTTTATTTTGTAATTTTTTACATTTAAGGGCGTATAATCTTTTTTTTTTGGATTAATTATAATCCTGCTAATTGTTAAGCTGTGCTAATTGTCTTTTGTTAAATTTTGTAACTATAAGATATATAAACTAAAAAGGGGGGGGAATAAATTTTCAGAACCTATTGATTAATTTTTTTTTCTATTTAAATTATAATATTTTGTATTAAGGGCGTATAACTTTACTAATTATAAGATTGTTAATCATAAGCTGTTTATGATAATTTTGTCTCAGGATGTCTTTCTCAATTGTAAATGATAAAATCTGAAACGTCAAAATTTCTTTGTTTCAATAAACTTGAGCCTTGTTAATCACTAAATTTGTTTTTGTCTTTTTAATTTTTTTTTAAATTTCTAAACATTGTTACCATTTTGGTTCCGCCTTTATTAAATTTAAGTCCCCTGGTAACATGTATCTGGTAGCAGAGCGTTGTTATCTGCAACTTTTAGTTGCTCAGTATGCACCCGAGTTAGGAACTCTATTCGTCTTCCGAAGGCATTCATCCGCCCGCGAAAACGATGTATTCTGTAGCCCTTTTCTGGATCTAAGTTCTCCAGGTCATCCTGTAAGATGAACAAGGAGTTTTGCGCTAGCGATATCTGCTGCAAAAGGATCTCTTCGGTGAAATTTCCGAATTCGGGCTCAACGCCATTTTGTAAAAGGGACCTAAGGGAGGTTCGCATTTCTGCTATTGTGTCTTGCTCACCACCTCTAGCCACGACTTCGAAGGTGAGTTCAGTTCTTTTTAGGTCATTTACCAAACCCAGCAAGTTTACTGCCATTTTAACTGTTGCTGATAATTATTAAAAAAAAATAAACCAAGTAATTTAATAAAAAAAAATTTCTTTTAAGATGATGCAAAAAAAATGAAAGAGCCAGAGAAAGACTCAAGAGTTATATGTAGTGTAGTTGTTGTGTATATATGTGTGTGTGTGTAAGTATGAATTGATACAGACAAGCGAAAGAAAACTCGAGAAAATTTTGAAGGAAATTTTTGAATATTTTTTTTGTTTTTTTTTGTTTCTAACTATTTTTGGGGTTTTATTATTTATTTAAATTTTTTTTGGAATTCCCGAATGAGCCCGCTGTCTGGATCAAATTCAGTGAATGACTAGTGTGCAGTGTATGTAAATATATATATAAAAAAAATATTTAAGCAGACAAAATAATAATAAAAAAAAATTTTATCGAAATTGGTTTAGAAGTTTTTGTGTAAGTGTTTATAAAAATAAATAAATAATAAAAAAGAGACTATAGATTTATAGATATGTAAATATTTAAACTAAATATATAAAAAAAAAAATTTCATCAGCAACAGTTGTGCAGTATTTGAAAAAGCTGCAAAACATAAAAATGAGCCTTGTTTAACAAAGATAATTTTGAATTTAAATTTAGATGGTTCCAATGCAAAATTTTGAAAATTAACTAAGGTTCCAGAATTTAAAAATTAACCAAGCTCTGTAATTTAGAAAAAAACAAACTAGAATTTAAAGCTAACCACGCTCTGCTACCAGAAACATGTTACCAGGGGACTTAAATTTAATAAAGGCCATTGAACCAAAATGGTAACAATGTTTAGAAATTTAAAAAAAATTAAAAAGACAAAAACAAATTTAGTGATTAACAAGGCTCAAGTTTATTGAAACAAAGAAATTTTGACGTTTCAGATTTTATCATTTACAATTGAGAAAGACATCCTGAGACAAAATTATCATAAACAGCTTATGATTAACAATCTTATAATTAGTAAAGTTATACGCCCTTAATACAAAATATTATAATTTAAATAGAAAAAAAAATTAATCAATAGGTTCTGAAAATTTATTCCCCCCCCCTTTTTAGTTTATATATCTTATAGTTACAAAATTTAACAAAAGACAATTAGCACAGCTTAACAATTAGCAGGATTATAATTAATCCAAAAAAAAAAGATTATACGCCCTTAAATGTAAAAAATTACAAAATAAAAAAAAGATGAAAAGATATTGATATTTATTCCCCCCCCTTTTGACTTTATGAAATGATAGTTTTTTTTTAAACAGTTACATAATATTACTTATTTGATAGGTTTCTTAAATGCTATATTGGCCAATAAATTTATATATATATCAGATAAAGAATTTATTATAAAATGACAAGTTTATTTAAAAAAAAGATGAAAATTTTGAATATTAAATTTTATTAATAGACGTCAATTATATTAATTTTGAAAATAACCTCTTGGAGGTTGTTAGGACCGAAAGTGTGCATGCAGGCTCCACCCAAAAAATATTTTATATATTTTACAATTAATTACACAAGTCTACATCTAAAAGATAGTTTTTTAAGAAAACATATTCGCTGAAATAAATTTAGGCACATATACAATATGAGTTTAATTAGAGTTCTATAAAGTCAGTTTTTGTAATATCACTTTTGTGCACGTGAAACTCTGAAGCTATGTTGGATAAAACGTGTTTTGTTAACAGGACGAAACATGTTCAGATCTTTAGCTGTGTTTCTTCTACCAGCATATTAGCTATGGCAAAAAAACATGTTTTTTAGCGTCTTGTACAAAATCAGACATGTTTTAGCATTAATGTTCATTATTAAAGAAAATATCTGGTTATTTGTCAAAATCAAAGAAAATTGATTGTATAACAGAAATTCGTTAAGATTGTACTTAAAAGCTTCTTAGATGATTATAAATCTATTTATATATATATAATTTGTTTGAAACAAAGCTTGTATAAGACTTGCAAAGATCTGCAAGGTCTGTAAAACGAAATTTTCTGATTTAGAACAGATTTCTCCAATTGTTTTATATTTGACATGTTCAATAAGATATTTTGATCATTTAAAGTTCAACATTAGTTTGCACATATTTCACATAATTGTTCAAAACTCAAAATGTGCCTTTGCAAGGTTTTGTAAAGTATGTTTTAACAAAAGAAAATTTTTATAATCATTGAGTTTCAAAAGAACATTGAATATTAAATAAAACATGTAATACATATTTTAAAGAATACATGATAATTAATAAATTATTTTAAGGCATTAACAAAATTTTAAATATGAAAAAATCTGTAAGGTTGAGTACCTGGAAAATCCTGTCGCAGTTCACGTAAGCTTGTGCCGTGTAAACGAAAATTTACTAAACATTATAGAACTAAAACGCACAAAACTTGTAGATTAACATTGCCAAAGAACTGAGGTAGAAATTTTGAAGTCCAAGAAAGAAATTTATCTCTAACGTAGCTAAATATGGATGTCAGACATTGTGTGACTACAGGTAGACTCGCATACCGGTATCAGTGAAGATAGGCTGTCTTGCCGTTGTACTTTACCCTCTAAAGTCATATGATCATTAGTTTGGGATAATCTCGCCGGGTGGCAGCATCTGTCAAGCGACGGAAGTTGGATGTGGAGAACGAGTTTATGAAATTTATTTTGCAGGATGGATTTTTAGAGTTTGAATGCTACACATCAATGGAAAGAGCATGTTTATAAGTTTGTTTTGATAAGGTGATGTTTTGTCTTGGTTGACTAACGCTAAACCGTTTATCAAATGGCTACTACAGAGCAAGAAAAAGCTTTTTGTGTTTCGGAGTTCGCTATTGTTAGTGTTCAACGGGACTTTCGAACAAAATTTAGAAAGGATCCTCCTCATCGGAACTGCATATCTCGGTGGGTGAGGCAGTTTGAGAAAACTGGGAGTTTATGTGTCAAGAAAAGTTCGGGCCGTCCACAGACTCCGGAGGACGTTGTGGAGAGAATTGAAGCTAAGTATGACGTAATCTTAAAACATCAACTCCCAAAGCTAGTAAGGGACTTCAGAAACCACAGTCTACAGTATGGCGTGTCTTGCGCAAGCGGATGAGATTTAATGCGTACAAACTGCAACTGTTACAAGCATTAAGGCTTACTGACAAGCCAAAGCGCAGTGATTTTTGCCTTGTTATGATTTAGATGTTTAAACATCATGGATTTGCTGACGGACTGATGTTCAGCGTTGAGGCTACCTTCCACCTCAAGTAAAGAATATGGGGATCAGATAACCCAAGGGAGTTTATTTAGTACGAAAGGGATTCCCCAAACTAAACGTTTTTTGTGCTCTTAGCAACCGTAAAGCGTATGGACCATTATTGAACGCACTGTGTCTGGCATTGTTTATTTAGATACCATGTCAGAATGACTGATTCCTCAGCTTATAGAAGACATTCCAAACGTAATTTTTCAGCAATATGGTGTTCCTGCACACTACAAATGTGAGGTATGCGAGTTGTTGTATGTTACGTTGCCAGTCCGTTGGATTGGTCGCTCTGGAAATGAGGAGATACTTCTGTTACGTTGGCCTCCACGATCGCCAGACCTACCGCCTTGCGAATTTTTTCTTGTGGAGGCTCATCACATACACAGTTTATTACCCTCCTACAGCGCATAACAGAAGCAGTGCAATCCATAACACAGGAAATGTTGCAGAGTGTGTGGGCGGAGTTGGAATATCGCCTGTATATTTGTAGAGTAACTAACGGCTCTCATATCGAGCATTTGTAGTGTATATTAAAGTTTTTGTAATGTACATTAAAACTTGTTAATATAACAAATTGTTTTATGAAGTTTTCATGATTTTGTGACTCTTCGTATGCAAATAAATTAACTTTATTTTTACACCATTCTTTTGAATCATTCTTACCTATATTAAAACTTTGACAGTTGTCGCTAAGATCTCGTTGTTTTACAAAAACTCCAAATGTCATGTTTGCAATCAATATTTTTGTCGTCCGAAAGTAAGGATATTTACTATGTACGTTAGGGATATGTAAGCCTGTACGTTACATAACAAAAACAATAAAGATTATGATGACAATATTACTGGTTACCCATCCTCAAATTGAATTCACGATTATCGTTACATTTGTCAAAATGTTTCTTAGAGTAACGAATTTTGAAATGATTTTAAACTTTCAAAAAACATGCAGTTGATTTTTAAATTCCTATAAGCTTAGTATATTTTAAGGTTTTGCTTAAACAGAATATTTGATATAGTCAAAAATTGAAAATCCGTCTTTGTGATGACCGACATTACATGGATTTATTGGTTAACCTAACCTCAAATTGACGTCACAATTATCTTATTAAATCATCTATTGTTATATTTGTTAAATGAGTTGTTATGGTAACTAATGTTTAAATCAATTAGAACAACAGTGAATATTAGTTCCTATAGGCTGAGTATATTTGAAAGTTTTCCTTAAATAAATCGTTTGACTTTAATCAAAAATTGAAAACCGTCCTTTATTTCGACCAACATATTATCTAGTGGAAACAATCGTGACGGTCAAACAGTTTTTGAGATATTTCCACTTCGATTTCAACCCTTTGACAAGGAAGCTTCCCTCCAATAATTATACAGTTATTGTATTTTTGTTATAGCTTCTGTAACTGTTGTTAGATAATTAACAGTTATTTCATCGCAGTGTTCATTGTACCACAATGTTCAAAGCACATTATTACTTCTCACGCAACAATAAATAACACAAAGTATTAATGTAAAATTTGTGCATAAATCACCGTCCAAATGTCCAGGTTTTATCATTAAAGCTTACGTCTAAAAGTTAAATAAAAGTTGAATGAAATAATCCTACTTTAAGTTGATAAGAGAAGGGTAGTTACCCCAACAAGAGTAGCATTAAAGTCTCGGAGGACTTGTGTATTAATTAGTTGGGAAGGTATTAATACAACTTGAGTGAGCTAGGAAAGGGGTGGGGTAGGGTAATTAAATTTAATACTAAAGGTAATATAACAGTGAGGTGTTTACCTGGTTTTAACACCAACTAGTTTTAAATGAAAGTGCAATCTTATTTTGTAAAATATATAAGTAGTGTTACAAACATTCGAACATGAAGTTTATTTTGACTAAATAATATATTTGCCAACTAGTAGTGAAGACGCTTTAATAAACAAAAAGTTTCATTGAAAATAAGGAAACGGTAATTAGAAAATTGTACCTTTATAAAGTTATGCACATAATAGACTATAAAGAAAATTTTGTAAAAAAAATGCTCATGAGTTTTTTGGAAATATCAGTTTTGGAGTCCACGAGCTCATAAAAGTAGGTTAACAGTTCTGTATTTTAATAATAATTTTGATCAAATTACCCCTTAAGGAAAGAAAAATATTAATTGGTCGAAAATTACCCAAAAATAGTTGTTAGGGAGTTAGTGGTCAAAAAATAATAATGAAACGATAACGCTCGATTGTGGACCCGAAAAGTATACTTCTCGGCAGAATATCAGTAGATTGATACAATTGCTAATGGAATGTGTTGTATTTTTTCAAAACTTTTTCGTTTTTTTATATTGTAAATTTTTCAACTTCCTTCCATTTAGAGATAAAAAATTGACAGTCCTTAACCGAATTTTAATTTAGTTAAATATTGACTTTTGCCACTCCTACCCGAAGTATTAAACGAATTGTTTCAAGTTATATATGAACTTTTGGTATTATTATCAATAGGCTATTTGATGTTATATTGCCTGTTTATTTTTGCTTGAGTCAAATCACAGTTCTGCTTTATTTGTTATTAGTTTTTGTTGATTAGTGCTCCAACCTGTGCTCTAGATTTAAATTTTTAAGTTTTATTTTATGCAATAAATTTATAATTATACTGCTGAGGGAAATAGATAAATTATAAAAAAGAATTGAAGATATTATTTAACATGATTATCATTCGTAAAATGAAGTACTATGCAATTTTAGTATAGTAGCAATTAAAATCGTCAAAATTTAAATATTTTCAATGTGCGTCAATTAAAAATTCAATGTCTTCTAATATGGTATTTCTTTTCTTTATATATATTGTAAAAAAGAGGTTTCCCTTTTCGGAAGTTTACATGATTTTTTTCAAGAGTTTTGTGTAATTTAAAGCAATATTTAATTTTTAAAATTGTCTTCTCAGTAACTCTTGGTTTACTTCTCTGGAATTGTATTTTACGCCGATAAAAATCAAATCTTCTCAAAATAATGTTTCAAAAATTGAAGAGCGATTATCAATCAATTTATAACTAAAAGATTCTACTATGTCGACTTCTCAAATTAAGTCCTAGTGAACGTCGATCTAATGATGGGATATGATAGTTTATGACCCAAGTCAATGAAACCAATCGTATTACGGTTTGAAAGTAAAGGGGAAAACACTAAGTACGCAACCGTCGCCAGTCGTTGTGTTGGTTTTCAAATTTTACAAATTATTCAATAACTGAATTATATTTCCTTTTAGGACTCTTTAGTGGTTTGGTTTTGAATAAAAACCCACGCTTAACAAACACTTTAACAAAATAACTTTGAGTTATTATATAAAATTTGAAATAATGCACCCTCTTAGATGGGAAACATGTTTAATTTTTTAACAAAAGACTAAGAGAGGGATGGCGTTGAACTTTTTGTTTGGTTAGTATTTTCTTTTGTGTATTGAATAAAAGAAAGTGTGTACTATGTTTTTCATCATTTACTCTTATCTTAGTTTGTAAATGATAGAGTTTTAAGTAAGTAGTGGTAATAAACTCCCGTTTTGTGGAATATAATAGTGTTTCTGTTTTTTTTTTTTTACTTTACTCGTATTATTTTCATGCTTTATATTATTTGTGTGTTTTCCCCATTCTTTAACCCTTAAATGTTCATCCTATAATAATTCAAACATTGTAATCTCAATAATCGTCTAACAATATTAAATCTAGTGATTTATCTTGACAAGATTTAAAACGAAATATTTATTGATGAAAGTCGCTCTTCGTAATCTATAATTTCTATAATAATCTCACATCTGAAGGTTCTATCGACGTCGTATTAATAACCACGCTGTTCAGAGTCCACCGCGCGGTTGAGGACGTGCATCCTTGCGTCCTTTTGACACTACTGCACTACTCTTGAACGTCCACCATGCATCCTTACGTACATGCTCTTATACACTGTTGTTGAGCGAAAACAGCGTGTTTTAGGTTGCGCGTCCTTGCGTCAATTTTATATTCATTTTATAACTATTCCTGAGCGTCCACTGCTCGTATCCACCTCCAAGAGTGTTTTATAAAACATACGTATTCTTTTTGTGAAGTAAAATAGAATATTGTTATTAAACGTACATCATGTGCGCATCCTTGCATTAATTTGCCTTTCGAGTCTACTTGGCATAAAATGGAGAAAATTTTAAAGATGTGGTTTATCGTAAATAACAAACTAATCTCGAGGCTTTGTATTTTATTATAACCAAAGATTAATAAAATAATTAATAATCAAGAGAGTTATTACTTGTCATGTTTAAACCCCTTCGTGAATTATGAGTCTCCCAGGTGTACCTCCCCAATTAACTTTACTGTTCTTCTCAGTTACGATACACATTAAGAAATAGAAAAATGCAAAAACTCCTCTTACATCTTTCCAATTTAGCAAGTCTGAAATAGTTGTAGCTGTAGATTTAAATAATAATTCCATGCACAATAAATGTAAATTTTAACGTAGCTTTCAACATTTTATCTTTGTACTTTGTAGACATAATGACCAACTAATTGGAGTAATTACTGTACTTATCTCGTAGGGATTAAAACCACCTCGGATATTGTTTTCCCGCATCTTTTGTGTAATAAAACCCTTTCTTTTGAAATATAAACTAGAATTTACTATATTTTTGATGTTTCGAATTGTGTTTATTCTGGTAATAAAAGCGTAAAATGTATTCTAATAAAACGGAAATTTCATTTTTATAAGGAAAATATTAAAATTACTTACAATTAGAAATATAATCAACCGAGGAGCGGAACATCTATCAAATTGTTAAAGCGCATTTAAAATCGGCAGTGGTTTGTTAAATAATTACAACCTTTTATTCTTAGAATTTTATATAAGAGTATCATTTAAATAAATTATACCCTCTCTCACAGAAACCAAAATTGTTCTATTATTGAGAAGTAAAAAAATATGTAGAGGATTAGACAGATAGGCAAAATCAGATGTAGTTTTTGCAAGGACTTATTACACTACATTCAAGGCAAAGTTACACTACATTCAATGGCCTAACAACCCTGAATGAACTGTTATATTATGGCTTATCAGTCAAGTAACATGGTTAACACATCGAATTCCCAATGCCATTATTCCATCATTCTAACCACTGCTCAAAATCAATTATACCTTTCCTATTTTCTCATGATTATGGACCTACAATGTTATTTATTGAACCCTCGTTTGGAATCAACCAGGAACGTCTCATTTCTGAAGCGAGACCATCAACCATTAGTCCAGTAGAAGGCTCGCACTCGTGAATCACATGTAAAACGTTATATTATTAATTATTTTTATTGAAAACAATACATTAGCATAATGGTCGAAGTGTTGTCTAATCAGAACAAACAGCGTAAATATTTTAAAATGTTTAAAACGTAAATAGATGTTTTTATAAAATAACTAAAGCACAGATTTTTGTTTATGTCATTATATTCCTAGTTAAAAACTATAATATGCACACAACAATTTGAATAATAAATAAAATAGATCTACTGGTGTACATTTCATGGTCACTGATTGTGATGGCAGCTAAAAATGAATTTGTCTATTGGTATATGACAAAACAGCGTAACTCCAATGCTTTGAAAGTGTTTGTATCACCAGGGATATTTAAAAACGATATCGGCTCCGCCCAAAGTTTGCTTTCAGGTTAAACCAATATTGTTTTATCCCGGCACGGCGTTATGACAATGATGAACGCGTTCTGTTGTCTCTCGCTCTTTTCACTTTAATCTTTTCCAGCTTTTACTATTTTCGCTCCTACCACCTCAATCCTTTCTCTCAGTCTAAACTTCACTTTTTCCTGTGAACGTCAGAAACGATTACAAATATCAACCAATCACAATACTTTGTTTTAATACTTTATAACTGAATATCACTAAATTGTATAAATGAGAAGAAGAACAAGGATACAAAATAGCATTACAATAAACTGACTATCCAGCAGTAAAATCAAACCAACCTCACCGCTACAAACTGTCAACAGCAGCAGTCAGCAACAAAGTTTTCAAAGTTTTGCAAATAAACCTGATTAATTTAATCAATTCCACGGTTAAGTAGCCATGCTTTATTCCAATGCATAATGTAACCACTCAGCTCGTGTAAGGAATAAATTATTGATGACCTACTTTTAAAACCTTCTAACTTGAAATTGAAATAATAATTACCCTTAATCCGACCTTGAAGTTCAAGGAAAATATTACAGTGTATGGCATAAGTTTTATTCCTATTTAAATGGTTGATCCTACAAATGAATACGGGTTTTATTCATGTAGTCAATGGCTAAGTTATATCCAAAATAATTCTACAATTATATTATCATGCGAAAGTCTGTTGTCGCTTTTTTAATATAATAGAATACTTTAGGAATAATTTCAATAAATAAATAGCCCTAAGTGTCTTTCTATTATAAACAATAAAGTGAGAATTATGATTCAATTGAATCAGAGATGGTTCCCGGCCTTATTTTTAGGAGGGGCCACATCGAGGAGCAATGGATTATAGTATTATCATCAGGAGAGCGGATGTTAAAACTGATGTATGTTATTTAAATGATATTTTACGTGATCCTGGACTCCTTGGAATATGTGTAAATCAAGAAACACTTCATAGTGATGCTAAATAGTCCAGTCATTTTAAGGAAAATTTAAGATTGTTTTTGTAAATTTCTTATAAGAAAAATGTAATATATTATTTTTTTTTAATTACTATCTATCCTACAAGGAGAGTAGCATAGAATTTCATTCCTTCGACGGTTTTTGAAATAGCGAGGCAATTATTGGTATTTAACTATCGCTCTGGTCTGAATGATGTTAAGAAGACTTGCCTGTTGGACTTACACATTTCATTCAGTTTCTACCAAAAAATGAAGTAATACTGCACTTTCAAAAAGAGGGAATAAAACTTCATACAGCTCGAACCAATAAATAATAAGAATACGCAGTTACTTTTTTTGCGGAAGCCGATATGTAGAAAAGCAAATAATTAATATTTAATTTGAACACGTGACCGACTCGCCATAGGAGTCTACAATTTGTACAAAAAATACTGTTGCAGAATTGCTGTTTTTTTCAGTTTTTTATAAAATTACTTGTTAAAAGGGATGCATTTTATTTTTAAATGTATACTGAGAAATTTGTCGGGAATATAATGTTCCCAATTATATATATTTTAGTTGTCGAGCCGTCATTTTGAAAAACACTATAAAAATGGGGATGTAAATAAACGTAAATCACATATATTCTTGCCACTTTATCCATGGAAAATTTACTTCTACTAGAAAAGAAATGACGTGTAAAAAATCTTTTTAAAAAATGTTACATTTAATATTAACAATATATTTTAAATACATAGTTTGATTAAGTGCAGATTTTCCTTGATATTTCTACAATCGAAAGCAACATCAAGAGGATTCATGTTTTTAATTAGTTCTGCACTTTAGAACACCTTTGAAAATGTTTGGTAAAAAACAACTTTAATTATACATTTCGCGATAGTTTAAAAATATTTCTTACATAGAAAAAAAATTGAAATTAAAAAATCTAATTTTGTTAACGAAATTTTTTAATAACAATGTATGTATATATTTTTCTGCTGAAACACAAGCATATTCATAATATATAACGTGAAACAGATAATAAACTCAATTTGAGTGTAGTGAGTTAACGGGTGGACTGATTTTGATTTTATTTGTATGGAAGCTTGAAATATTTTATGGTGTTTAATTTGAGTTAGCACAAGGTCTTGCCATTTTTGAAGTTTGGGTTAGTGGGGGTTAGTTACCTCTTTTTTCAAAATATTTTAAAATTTGTTTCCTCTATGAATAATAAACATTGACAGAATCAGAGTATTCAACGGATGTTTAGTAGTAAATGTGGAATGGTTTTTAATAAAACCAGGTGTTTTGAATGTAGATTCGAAAATCTAGCATGTTGGGCGTTGTTGTTAGACTAACGTGACTGAAGTTCCTGTATGTAGATTATATCAGTAATATATTTTTTAACTCCAACAATTCCATACACTCAAGAACAAATAAAACTAAACAAAGTTTAAACTTTTTAATTATAACAAGCATAGTCTGGTACGTTCCCTAACACAGAAATATCGTGTACACTTTATCCATAGAGTGTGTTTGCCTCTAGTGTCAAGGGGTGAGGGAGAAATTATAATTTCATACCTTTTATTAGTTTATCCCCCAACCTAGGGAAATAAAACCATAATAAACATAAACTTTTGTTTTAATGTTATTCATATTTTTGTTAAATGTAGGTGGTAAATATATAAACTGCCCTAATAAACTTACAGTTTAATAGCTAGTTGTTATTGTAAATGACGTGAAGGATCTTCGTATTATCATATCAGAATTGTAATCTAAGAATTACTAGTGGGTATATATTTTCAAGTATAAATTAGAAAAGTAAAAATTAAATTATAATTGCGTATTAAATATCTTCTTTTTTTTTTTTTATTGAAAACCTGCCGAGGTCTATTAAAAAAGATAAAACTATAAATATTTTTTCTTATCTTTTTTCCATTTTTTGAGTTTTTTTTACAGAAAAGTAAATATGTTTATAAAATATTCACATCCCTCACCAACACCTTTTTATCTATTTTGCGGAAACGGAATGAATATTTCTTCATTTCCCCCAGATTTTAAATTTCCTTAAGGACAAAGAGGCTACATAGTATTTATTCAGAAAATCACCCTCCCCGTTTGAATATATAAAATCAAAGTCGTACCGATTTACCCAAATTAACTAATTATGCAAATAAAAATTACAAAAAACACCTTTACTATGTGAGAAATTTATAAAAATGTATAACATTTTTATCTAAATCAGATATCATGAAGTGATTTTATTTCAGTAATTTATAATAAAATTATTAAAATGTCTAACTGAAATTGCTTTGAAAATTGTACTATATGACTCTGTCACACAAAAAATGGGGCACTTCTTATGTTTGGTTTGGAAACATTTTTTTTTTCAACAGACCAACCAAAAAATATAAAAATTGGAATGCACTATGATAAATTAGTTTATTAAAACTTTTATAAGAACTACATGGAGTAAAAAGACACATAAGTTATTGTCTTAACTCGGCAAGTCAAATTTATACCTTTTTATTATTTTATTTTGATAAAAGTTTAGTTGCCACTACTTACTTTACAAAAACACACAGAAAAAATTATCAAAATCTATCCACTATTTCGCGATGTACAGCATAGATAGACGCCAAATTAACGTCATTAAAAAAATTCAATTTTGACTCAAGGAAACTCAAAATAAATACTTTCTCTAAAAATAACTAAAGATTTGTATACCCATCACATTACTAAGTATACGTGAGATAGTTTAGATAAGAAATATTGTTTAATTCAACAAATATTATGTCTAAAAAATAAACAATAAAAATAGAAAAGAAAATGAAAATTTTCATTAAAACATTACAGTTATTTAATGTACAGAAACAAGAAACGTGGCAGTCTGTTATAACAATAAGGAAGTTGTTATTGTCTGCTCAAGTGGATGTTAGAATTCTCGTCATTGTCAGGAGAGAACATCGGATAAATATTGACACAAGCAGAGCTGAGGACATCATTGTCGCCAAGAAATGACATTTTACTTCTCTAGGCTATGATACAAAGAAAACATATTTTTGTCTCTTAAAAATACTAGGTGTCGAATTTCAAATTTTACCAACTACCTAAAACTTTATTTTAAAATTTATTCTGCAACATTTAAAAATGGAAGATTTATAAAACTTACATTTACAAATAAAACTCGTTACGGTTGATTTTTCGTGATGTATTCAAAATTATCGTATAATTACAATCTATTTGGATGAGTTAGCCAAAATTCATGTGCCTAAGTATTGTCTCCATACAAAAAAAAGTTAAGTTTTTCTTTTTTTATAAGTGATTTTTCAAAATAACCACTTACAAATTAAAATTGCCCAGTCATTATTTAATTTTTTTACTAAAGTTATGATGTTTAATGTGAATTTATGAAACGAATTTCAAATAACTTACATCTAAAACTTTGTTTAAAAATCTTTATTTTTTTTAAATATAATTATTAAAGTCTTTAATAGTGAGAAATATTTAAAGTCTTTAATAGTAAATTCAAAATTTGGATTTAGATGTAAACATAGTGTTGTTAAGTGTTACCTTCTGAATTATCGTATAATGTCGATCTGTTTTGAATATGTGTGGCAAAATTTGAAACCCGTAGGTAGTGGGCGAGCACTATTTAAATTCTTCCCAAATTCTCCGCTTTTAGGTGTTTGTATTTGGAATTTTTTTTTTAAAGGTTAAAAAAAAACATAAATGGTAAATATATATATATATATATATATATATATATATTATATTCTCTCATTTCCAGAAGCGTGTATGTATTAGTATGTATTTCCACTGTATTTATTAGGTGTACCAGTGCCCAATATAGAAACTTTAATCATATAAAACATTTTTTTGGTTAAAAGTTATTAAGCAATGAAGGATTGTTCGTATAATTTATATGGTTTAATCAGACTCCTACCAGGATTTGTGAATACAGGATTTATATAGTTAAGTTAATAAAATCTGAATTAAAAATAGGAAATAAACACTTTTCTACTCTTTTAAATTTGTCGCTGAAATCTCTAATAAGCGTAAACAAAAGATAAGGCTCTAAACTTTTGAAAAACGGACAAAAGGTGGTTCACTCTAATAAAACGTTCACAACTTCTATTACTATTCTGTGTGCCGTTTTGCCGTTCTGTGTGCAGTCTAGATCTGTGAGTTGTGGTGTTTTATGACCAGAGTTGTATTTGGTTTTAGTTGGTTTCATTTCTCAAGAATGACTTTAAGCCTGGGATCCTTTCTTAGTTTATTAGTTTTATTTTACTTTCCAATATAGCCTTAGACTACTACGAAATGTTGGCATTTTAAAACTTTTGCTCGTGTTGTATGGTTATCATTTTATAACAAGTAAATTAAACTATGTTTCATAAATTTTATACTGTTAATTTTGAAAAATTGGAGATTTTCAAAATTTATATTATAATATAAATATCATCAAAATGGTTCTCTCTGAATTATAACACTTTTTGTCCTTTTTTTCAATCTAATTTTGAAAAATTGTGCCAAATTTAAAGCCATTAACTAATGAATAACTAATTAACGTTTTGGACAAAATGTTTGCTAATTATGATGTGGCAATTTTTAACATCAAATTTTAAAAGTTAAAATTGCCCAAAATGATAGAATATATGTGCTGAATTTTTAATTTCTAGGCATACTTAAAACTTCTTTTGAAAATTGTTAATTCAATATCATTTTCAAAATATTCATTTAAATTTATGATAAGTTAAAATGATTGGGGTTTAGTGATATGTTTTGAATTATGATAGAAAGACAAACTAATTAGAAGAAGTTTGCTTAATTTGGAACTTCGGAAATGGTGTGTGTATGAACCCAATGCACAAAATGTACGTATTCAGAAAATACGGTTTTGTGTAATTTTGTTTGACGATTACTTAAAAATCAAGGTATAAACCTTGTCCATCATAGTCGTCCAAATTTTATTTTGTGCTGTTATAGCATATAAAAATATTAGGAATTAAATCATAAATTTATTACAAGAGGGGATTACATTAAGATAGAATCTGTAGAGATGGAGTGTTGGGAGTATAGAATAATTCCTAGTAATGAGGGGTCTCAAGAAAATTCCTTTTAGAGGTATTCTTTTCGTTTCAGCCGTCGTTACACAATTCAATTTCTTCAGGCGCCAGTATTCTTTCACCCTTTGACTTCTCTCCTGCATTTCTTCTTTCGAAAATTTTATTTTTTTCTTAATCGTCAGATCTCTTACCTCAGCTACTTTCTTCCCTGTGTCGTCTATTTCCATTTTCGTTATTCCCACCTTTTCTAAATTTTTGTTCACTTGCTTGATCCAGAGGATCTCTGTTTTTTCTTTCCTTCTGTTAAAGCTAAATGTCTTGGCTATTCTCTATCTGTCCATTTTTTAAGAGACCGTAGATCGTCAATCTCTGTTTAATCATTGCTGTCTTATTTTTCATAAAGTTTCTAAAATGTTCTTTAATCGTATGTTAAGGTATTTATTTAGCTTTGTTTTCTTTGGCCCCAGGATTTTCTCAACAATTCTCTCTTTTATTTTCGATGTCTGTCATTTCTTTCTTGAAGTTTGTTTCTGGTGCGTTTATACGTTATAAATTCCAGTATTATGACCATACTATATGTGAAAATTTTACCTAATATAAAAGCAATCTCGTTCAATATGTTTTGACAGAATCTATAAGCTGTTTTCATTTTCTTTACTCAGTCTTCTATTTCACTGTTGTTCGAAGTTATTATTTCACCTAGGTACTTTAATTTCTTTGCTCGTTAGATCTTTTCTTATTTAGTCTTCAAAATTCTGTCTCCTGCATTTTTATTTAGGTTTATGGGTTCTGTTTTCTTCAAATAATATTTAAGTCTTACTTTTGCTACAATTTGTTTAAGCGTTTCTATTTTAGTAACCGCTGTCTCAATATTTTCAGTGATTTATTTATTTTAATTTTTTAAATGTCTTGTAAATCTTAATTTAAGGCTTTTTACTAGTTTATAATTGGAACAGAGGTTTGAAATTTGCAGGTGTTTGAAATAGAAATTTAACAACGGTTGTACCTCCAACACTATTGACAAATTATTACGATTTGTTTGCACATAATTAGGCGGATCATTAATGTTGAACTAAGTCAATAGTTACAGTTACACAAATACAATTCCAAATATACCTAGTCTGTAGAAACTTAAAAGTTAGCTGTCATTGTTCAACCCTTTTAAGATTCATTAGTATAATAACTTCTTATACAAATTTTATAATAGCTGATTATTTATGCATAATAATAGACATAAAATAAAATTCAGATTAGGTTAACCAACAAGATCTAAGTAATATTATAACCGTAATGTGTGTTATTATTGTTATGTCACATAAAATGTTTTTCCGCACAGACCTCTCAGAAGTAAACATAAGATTTCATTAACGTGTTCAAGACACTTTTTGAAAAAAAAAAAAAAACTTTCAGAAGGACATCCTTTGGGTCTTGCTCATTACTGGGAATTGTTCTACATCCCTTCATCCTACACCCCAGAGAGTTACATAACATAACAACTTTATTGCTTTAAAGTACAGTGTACATAAGCAAGATGTTGACCATTTACAAAAATAACATATTTTATGACATTGTTCATTTTTATCCTTAGTTTTTCTATAACTAACTTTCCGGTGCATTTATAATACTTACAAAAATATTTTTACACCATTATAACAAGTAACACAATTTTAGGAATCGTAGTAACCAAATTATACGAATTACAATAATATCAGTACATTTACAAACGATTTAGTTGTTTGAAGATATTTTACCAAATTAATTTATTACATTAAATTTAAAATAGATTTTCTAAGTTTTAGGCTATACATAACAAAATGGTAGATATTTTTCATGGCCTGTACTGAGTTTGAGGTTAAGATTGTCTCTATATTATATAAATATTGCACAGAATTGTAATTGTTCAGATATTTATATCTAAAAAGATTATACCCTTCACATTCCAACAAAAGGTGAGTTATAGTGTCATTTCCTGTTATGCAGATAGGGCAGATTTCACTGGTGTTAAAGCTATAGTTGTCATTCTGCAATATTAATCTATTATATTTCTTGCCAGCAAGGCGTAATTGAGCGGTAATTCTTATTATGTATAAAGGACAATTCTCTTCAAAGTATGGTTCACAGGGGGTTAAGCCACTTATATGTCTGTAGTAATCACTGTATCTTGAATTTAAAATGGTATCAATGTCTGAGCATATTAAATTATTCTTGAATTTTTCAACTAAATCTTTTTTTGACTTGATTACATCCCAATGGTTTTGACTCTTCCAGATATTTTCTCCTCCAATCCTTCCCAGCATACATCTAAGCCAGGTAACCCAATTGTATGGGACATCCTGAGTGGAGATAGAGGCAAGCTTGAGGTAGCACATCTTTGGCAAACTTTCATCATCCAATTGAAGTAGTGCAGTCCACCAGTTCAACATTTGCTTAAACACTCTGAGTTCCAAATGCACTCTGCCAGTCTCAAATCTCACAAAAGCATCAGGCGTACTTCGAGGAAGTTGTAACAATCGTTTTAGAAATGTCAGCTGTACTCTTTCCAGGATGTTTACATATGGTGGTGCCCATGTTTCGCTGCAGTATTGTAGAAGACTGACTACCAGTGAGTCAAAAAGTTTACAGTTGGTTCTCCAGGAATCCGGCTGTCCTTTGAATATTACATTATTTAGTTCTGGAAGTGCAGCAAGGCCTTTTGATGAAATGTTAATTGCTGCTTTTCTGAATTTGCCGGAGGAGGAAAAGGTTATGCCCAAATATTTCTGTTCTTTAACAATTGCAATTGATTCATTGTTATAAAAAAGCTGTTTTAGTTTTCCAGGGGTCCTTCCCTTATGAAAAATCAGGGCTTTTGTTTTCAAAGGATTAACCTCCAGACCATTATCATCAAAGTATTCTTTTAAAACAGCCAGTTTACGTTGCGCATCACACCAGGAATGAGACAATAAGATGATATCATCGGCATAAAGAAACATCAATACTTCTCTCTTCTCATTAATACTTATTCCCGTTAAGCTACGAGACTGGAAGAAGCTTATTATATCATACAAATACAAAATAAACAATGTCGAGCTGAGAACCTCCCCCTGCAACACTCCAGACGTTACTTTAAAGCTATTGGATAATGTTCCTTCTTGGTCGATTGAGACAGTAGCAGTTTCATAAAGGTTTTGTATAATTCTTGTCAACTTACCACCCAGCCCCAATTTGTGTATCTTAGACCACAGTTTATTGTGAGGAACGCTATCAAATGCTCTCCGCAAGTCCACGAATATACCATACACTTTTCTTCTTTTTATTCTGAGATGAATGTTGATAACAGAGGACAGACAAAATACTCCATCCCTGCAACCTCTTCCACTTCTGAATCCTAACTGTTCTTCAGGGAGTAACTTAAATTCTTCGATAAATTTCACAAGTCTATTAGAAAGTATTTTGGTGAATATTTTGACTATGGAGTTTACTAAGGCTATTGGGCGATAGTTATTGGGGTCATTTACGTCACCTTGTTTAAAAATCATTTTTAGTTTTATTTTACCCCATTTTTCAGGTATATCTTCATTCTCCCAGACTACATTGAACAGATTGAGTATATAATGGATCCATTTAGATGGTAGATACTTGAAACATTCGTTAACAATACCATTGTCGCCAGGCGATTTGTTGTTTTTTGTTGTTCTGATACTGTCCAGCAGCTCATCCAATGTGATATTCGAATCAAGTATTGGGTGGGTTAAATCAAGAAAATGCTTTTCTACAACAAGGTCACTTCCGTATATGGAATCCAGCATTGTTTCCCATTTTGCAATATGTATTGGACATTGTACAAAACGCTTCCTCCTTAATGAATTTATAGTTGTCCAAAAGTCCTTACTGGAGTTAACTAGGCGCATTTTTTGTTTTATATTTTCATAGAATAATTGCTTAGTCTTCTTAATTAAATCCTTATATATTTTTTTAGATTGAAGATATAAGTTTAGAGATCCACGTGTAAAGTCTAAGTTTTTACAAGTTTTAAAAGCGGTTTTCAATTCTTTCTTGGCCACTTTACAATTTGTATCATACCATGGTTTGTTTGGTGGAACCAAGGCTGAGGATTTTATTTTAGTTTCAACAGTCATTCCACTATTTAGCATTCCAGTTTTTAATGCAGATAAAAGATTGTCGTTAAGTTGGTTTGCATCATTACAGTTAAAGTATATGTGGTCCAGATTTCCCAAGATAGCATTATACGAAGACAAATATACATAATCACGATTTATTTTTTTAATTATTTTATTATGATTGGGTTTCAAGGTGTAGTTATTCTCCTGTTGCTTATTAAGCCAAAGCACACTCATTAAATGATCACTTGACTCACATACATTAGTTAACTCAAAGTCATTTATATATTCATTCATCAATGAATTCACCCACACATGATCAATCACACTACATCCTCGATTACCTATAAATGTAAAAGATGCTGTAGAATCTGACACAGATCTACCGTTACATATAAATAGACCATTGCTTTCCATAACTGACACCAGCCTAAAACCACGGTCATTAACTATTAAATCCAAGGAATTTCTTTGTCCAGTCATAGTCGAATTTAGGAATATTTCATCATCGTGACAATTTAAGTTACCTATTCTTGCATTAAAATCTCCACCTATAACAATTCCATGATCAGGGAATCGAATAATTATTTCACTTAAACAGTTAGAAAGCCTGTCCAATATAACACTATTGTTCAAACTTGGCTTTAAATATACACCTCCGACAATTAGTTTTAGTTCTTTTATTTTACATTGTATGAAAATCCAGTTATCTGTTTCAGAGACTATATACACTCCATTAATAATTGATTTCTTAATTCCCAAAATTAAACCGCCCGAGTTCCTGCCAAAATTGTTCTTCTTAGAGGCCATTACTTGTATTGTATCACGATTAGCAAAAACTGAATAATTAGAAATGTCAGACGCTGCCCAAGTTTCGCACAAAAATAAAATTCCCATTTTCTCTAAGTATGACATATCTGTATTTTCTAAACACATAAAGTTATTAATACCATTAATATTCAAAAAGCCCAGTCCTATTTTTTCATAAGCATAATTTGTATTTGTTAGTTCACTTTTATTTTCTATATTTAGTTGAGGGACGAAAAAAACTATCTAAAGCTCCGCTCTTGTTTACATTTTTTATAATTTTCCTCTTTTTGTTTCTTGCACTAGAATCCGATTTTTCTGTCGTATCCGTCTCTGCGTCAGTTATTTCGAAGTCGTTTTCAAATCCCTCAGCTTCTTGAGTATTAGGTTTTTTAAACTCCGCAAGATCTTCTTCACAGGTTATAATGACTGGTTTAGAAGTTTCTGTGCGCTTTACCAAGATATTTCCATTCTTATGTTACCAGGGGACTTAAATTTAAGAAAGGCGGAACCAAATGGTAACAATGTTTGAAAATAGAAATAAAAAAAAGACAAAGACAAATTTAGTAATTAACAAGGCTCAAGTTTATTGAACAAAAAAAGAAATTTCGACGTTTCAGATTTTATCATTTACAACTGAGAAAGACATCCTGAGACAAAATTATCATAAACACCTTATGATTAACAATATTATATTTTAAAAAAAGATTATACGCCCTTAAAGTGAAATATTATAATTAAAAAAAAAATTAATCAATAGAGTCTGAAAATTTATCCCCCCCCTTTTTTTAGTTTATATATTTTATAGTTACAAAATTTAACAAAAGACAATGAGCACAGCTTAACAATTAGCTGGATTATAATTAATCCAAAAAAAAAGATTATATGCCCTTAAATGTAAAAATTACAAAATAAAAAAAAAGATGAAAAGATACTGATTTTTTATTTCCCCCCCCCCCTTTTAACTTTATGAAATAATAGCTTTCTAAAACAGTTACATAATATTACTTATTTTATAAATTACTTAAATGCTATATTGGCCAATAAATATATATATATATTTAGATAAAGAATTTATTATAAAAAAAAGAAGTTTATTTAAAAGAAAATTTTGAATATTAAGTTTTATTAATTGACGTCAATTATTTTAATTTAGAAAATAACCTCTTGGAGGTTGTTAGGACCGAAAGTTTGCATGCAGGCTCCACCCAAGAATTTTTTATATATTTTATAATTAATTACACAAGTCTACATCTAAAAGATAGTTTTTTTTTGAAAACATATTCGCTGAAATAGATTTAGGCACATATACAATATGAGTTTAATTAGAGTTCTATAAAGTTAGTTTTTTTTTGTAACATCACTTTTGTGCACGTGAAACTCTGAATCTATGTTGAAACAAAACGTGTTTTGTTAACAGGGCGAAACGTGTTCAGATCTTTAGCCGTGTTTCTTCTACCAGCATATTAGCTATGGCAAAAAACATGTTTTTTAGCGTCTTGTACAAAATCAGACATGTTTTAGCATTAATGTTCATTATTAAAGAAAATATCTGGTTTTTTGTCAAAATCAAAGAAAATTGATGGTATAACAGAAATTCGTTAAGATGGTACTTAAAAGCTTCTTAGATTATTATAAATCTATTTATATATATTTTAATTTTGTTTGAAACAAAGCTTGTATAAGACTTGCAAGGTCTGCAAAGTCTGTAAAACGAAATTTTCTGATTTAGAACAGATTTCTCCAATTGTTTTATATTTGACATTTTCAATAAGATATTTTAATCATTTAAAGTTCAACATTAGTTTGCACTTATTTCACATAATTGTTCAAAACTCAAAATGTGCCTTTACAAGGTTTTGTAAAGTATGTTTTTTAAAAGTAAATTTTTATAATCACTCAGTTTCAAAAGAACATTGAATATTAAACAAAACATGAAATACATATTTTAAATAATACATGATAATTAATAAATTATTTTAAAGCATTAACAAAAATTTAAAGTATGATAAAATCTGTAAGGTTCAGTACCTGGGAAAATCCTGTCGCAGATCACGTGAGCTTGTGCCGTAAAAAATAATAATTTAACCAACATTATAGACTAAAACGCACAGAAACTGTAGATTAAGCATCGTTGAAGGTTGAAGCAGAATTTTTGAGAATCAAGAAATTTATTATATCTAACGTAACGATGAAGAGTCAGGCATTGTGAGTGACTACCGGTAGACTAGATAACGGATTTAGAACAGGTGGGCTAACCAGGGAATGGACTTTGCGCTTGCATGAATCATGCGATAGAGAGGGAAGATAAGGGGGACGGCGAGTGGACTGTCGATAACAAAAATGCAGATTTATTTTATGAATGCTACAGCTCTCCCCCCCCGAAAGACGGAGTTAGGGTGGAGTCAGAAAAGAGGCCAGAAGGGCCTCCCACAAAATTTTGAAAAAAAAGGGACAAAGGGCCAGAGGGGCCTCCAAGAAAATATAGAAGAAAGGGGCCAGAAGGGCCTCCTACAAGCTTCTGAAGAAAGGGGCCAGAAGGGCCTCCTACAAAATTTTGAAACGGGGCACCTGATAGAAACAACGCTTCATAATGCTTTTATAATCACCACTCTAGGGTGTAGCCTCCTTCGGCACTTACTTATTAAATTTTGAAATTTCTATAGCGTCTCAGCTCTTCCCACCTATGATTGGGATAAGCCCAGGACAGAAAGAGCTGAAGGGTGACGCAAAGGTCGACATTGCTGTGCATGAACTGACTTTGTACTCTAAGGTACGTGGGGAAAAGGGGTGGAGTGGCACCTCGGGAAACCAAGTGGAGGTGACCACTCCGGGGACCAGGGGAGGGAAAAGTGCATAGCACTAAGGACTTCAGGAAAAGGCCGGACTCAGAGGAAGCTCGCAAGCGGGAGGAGAATCCTCTGAACCGACCATTAAAATATATATATCAAAAATAAATAAAAATAAAACAAAAACTCCTGAAGCCTTTTAGGTCAGATCATGCTCAGCGTCGTTATTTTTTTTAAATTCCTCTTCTCCCATACGAAGAGAAATTTAAACTATTCACGGCTCTTAACAATTTCCGTGAGAAAAAGAATTTTGAAGGGTCTAAACAAATAATCCATTTTAAAAATAAACAAATAAGCAGTATGAAACGTTGGGGAGTCAAAATTGTTTTACTGCACAAGGCAGGGCATGTAATGTTTGACTTAAGGTCTTATATGTGTATCATGTGCCCCAAAAAAAAAAGGAATTTAATTTAATCAAAAAAATTGTGTAAAAAAAAATTTCATCAAAATATTTAAGTGATTATAAAAAAAAGGTGTAAAAGAAGTGTAGCAAAAAAGGTGTGGCAAAAAGACAGTATAAAAAGGTGACCCACAATGTGAGAAAACCTAACTCCGGTTTTCTCAACCCTAATAAAAAACTAATTAAGGAACAAACATGTTGACCTGCTAATAAAAAAGACAAACAACCGAATAATTTAATCAAGACAAACAGGCCAACCATGTCGTCCTATATACAAAAACTGGGCCCCTATAATTTGGAAGAAAAAAAAAATTTTGCACACAATGATATATTTTTTTAAAAAAGGTGTTCAACATTTCAATGAATTATTAAGAAAGTGCCACCATCTGCATCAACCAGTCCACCGCCAACTTGCCTATTGCTCATGATGATAAAATTTAAAAAAAAATAAATAAAATAATTTTCTTTCAAGATGACAAAAAATTCAAAAGCAAGCTCAGTGTTCTTTAACGAGTCCACTAATCGCAGCAAATCCACTGCCATTTTAACTGTTGCTGATAATAATAATAAAAAAAAATAAACCAAGTAATAAAAAAAATTTCTTTTAAGATGATGCAAAAATAAAAATGAAGTGAAAGAGCCAGAGAAAGACTCAAGAATTATATGTAGTGTAGTTATTGTGTATATGTGTGTGTGTATAAGTATGAATTAATACAGACAAGCGAAAGAAAACTCGGGAAAATTTTTGAAGGAGATTTTGAATTTTTTTTGTTTTTTTTTGTTTTTAACTATTTTTGGATTTTATTATTTATTTAAATTTTTTTTTTTGGAATTCCCGAATGACCCCGCTGTCTGGATCAAATTCAGTGAATGACTAGAATGAAGTGTATGTGAATATATATATATATATAAAAAAAATATTTAAGCAGGCAAAATAATAAAAAAAAAATTTTATCGAAATTGGTTTAGAAGTTTTTGTGTAAGTGTTTATAAAAATGAATAAATCATAAAAAAAGAGACTATAGATTTATAGAGATTTAAATATTTAAACTAAATAAAAAAAATTTCATCAGCAACAGTTGTGCAGTATTTGAAAAAGCTGCAAAACATAAAAATGAGCCTTGTTTAACAAAGATAATTTTGAATTTAAATTTAGATGGTTCCAATGCAAAATTTTGAAAATTAACTACGGTTCCAGAATTTAAAATTAACCACTCTATAATTTAGAGATAACCACGCTAGAATAGAAAATCAACCACGCTCTGCTACCAGAAACATGTTACCAGGGGACTTAAATTTAAGAAAGGCGGAACCAAATGGTAACAATGTTTGAAAATAGAAATAAAAAAAAGACAAAGACAAATTTAGTAATTAACAAGGCTCAAGTTTATTGAACAAAAAAAGAAATTTCGACGTTTCAGATTTTATCATTTACAACTGAGAAAGACATCCTGAGACAAAATTATCATAAACACCTTATGATTAACAATATTATATTTTAAAAAAAGATTATACGCCCTTAAAGTGAAATATTATAATTAAAAAAAAAATTAATCAATAGAGTCTGAAAATTTATCCCCCCCCCTTTTTTTTAGTTTATATATTTTATAGTTACAAAATTTAACAAAAGACAATGAGCACAGCTTAACAATTAGCTGGATTATAATTAATCCAAAAAAAAAGATTATATGCCCTTAAATGTAAAAATTACAAAATAAAAAAAAAGATGAAAAGATACTGATTTTTTATTTCCCCCCCCCCTTTTAACTTTATGAAATAATAGCTTTCTAAAACAGTTACATAATATTACTTATTTTATAAATTACTTAAATGCTATATTGGCCAATAAATATATATATATTTTAGATAAAGAATTTATTATAAAAAAAAGAAGTTTATTTAAAAGAAAATTTTGAATATTAAGTTTTATTAATTGACGTCAATTATTTTAATTTAGAAAATAACCTCTTGGAGGTTGTTAGGACCGAAAGTTTGCATGCAGGCTCCACCCAAGAATTTTTTATATATTTTATAATTAATTACACAAGTCTACATCTAAAAGATAGTTTTTTTTTGAAAACATATTCGCTGAAATAGATTTAGGCACATATACAATATGAGTTTAATTAGAGTTCTATAAAGTTAGTTTTTTTTTGTAACATCACTTTTGTGCACGTGAAACTCTGAATCTATGTTGAAACAAAACGTGTTTTGTTAACAGGGCGAAACGTGTTCAGATCTTTAGCCGTGTTTCTTCTACCAGCATATTAGCTATGGCAAAAAACATGTTTTTTAGCGTCTTGTACAAAATCAGACATGTTTTAGCATTAATGTTCATTATTAAAGAAAATATCTGGTTTTTTGTCAAAATCAAAGAAAATTGATGGTATAACAGAAATTCGTTAAGATGGTACTTAAAAGCTTCTTAGATTATTATAAATCTATTTATATATATTTTAATTTTGTTTGAAACAAAGCTTGTATAAGACTTGCAAGGTCTGCAAAGTCTGTAAAACGAAATTTTCTGATTTAGAACAGATTTCTCCAATTGTTTTATATTTGACATTTTCAATAAGATATTTTAATCATTTAAAGTTCAACATTAGTTTGCACTTATTTCACATAATTGTTCAAAACTCAAAATGTGCCTTTACAAGGTTTTGTAAAGTATGTTTTTTAAAAGTAAATTTTTATAATCACTCAGTTTCAAAAGAACATTGAATATTAAACAAAACATGAAATACATATTTTAAATAATACATGATAATTAATAAATTATTTTAAAGCATTAACAAAAATTTAAAGTATGATAAAATCTGTAAGGTTCAGTACCTGGGAAAATCCTGTCGCAGATCACGTGAGCTTGTGCCGTAAAAAATAATAATTTAACCAACATTATAGACTAAAACGCACAGAAACTGTAGATTAAGCATCGTTGAAGGTTGAAGCAGAATTTTTGAGAATCAAGAAATTTATTATATCTAACGTAACGATGAAGAGTCAGGCATTGTGAGTGACTACCGGTAGACTAGATAACGGATTTAGAACAGGTGGGCTAACCAGGGAATGGACTTTGCGCTTGCATGAATCATGCGATAGAGAGGGAAGATAAGGGGGACGGCGAGTGGACTGTCGATAACAAAAATGCAGATTTATTTTATGAATGCTACACTTAAACCAAACAAAAGCAGCCTCTTTAGTGTTTCTTAGCATTCTAGATTTATAAAACAACGATGACAGCACCCCAGAGAGTTAAATCAACCACTTTTCCGAAATTAAGTTCTGTCATAGCTGCTCATATACCATATCACTAGCTAAGAAATACAATTTAATTACACAAAAGGTATAGTGTTTATGTTTTATACCGAATATTAACGACGATGGTCACAGTTTCAATGTATAATAAATAAGCTATAATTTGATGACGACTTAGCTTACTTAAATGACAATGAGTTTTCTACAGAAATAGAAGGAAAAAAAATAACATTATTTTTACATGTTGAAGAATACAGTAAAATTATGTGTGCAGATTTAACATGTTAAAACTGTTGGGTTTAAATATGAAATATTTTCACATTTATATTTAAATGTAAAAATTGTAACTGGTTAATGTTAGTACTGGTTAAGTACAATCTGAATGATTGTACAATAGTTATCTATTTAGAAAGAGTTTTCCAAATTTGATGTCAATTACCCTTATATTTTCGATAAATATTTTATATTTTGCCTATTATAAAAATGGATGTTTGTAGCTGCCTAACGTTTACTTTATCCCTGTTAGACTACAACCGGAGAGTATTGTAAGGTACGAAATACTGTTTTAATAGGAGCACTTAACTAGTCCTGTACCTTAACCAATTGCGCCACCCTTTTAACAATAAAAATTTTCACATTGTTTGTTGTAGTGGTTGTAAGAATCCCCGTTATTGTAAAAAGAGGGTGGTATACAAATATTGACACAAGCTAAGCTGAGGATACCCTTGTCACCAAGAAAAGACATTATACTTCTCGAGGCTTTAGGTGACAAAAAGAATTGATTGTGTATGCTTCAGTTGTATCTATCTATAGAATGGGGAAACATTGTTACAAATTCATAAGAAAAAAAATCTGTCAGTACTCTGAAACTTCATATTATTTTTGGAAATATTGTAATTGTAATGTATGTTTATTTATTGGAACAATGAGTACATTATCAAGGGAAAAACAGGTTGTGCAGGAAATACATCAAGGAAGATGGTGAAAATACCATTAAATAGAAAAGAATGTGAATAATTTAATTGTGCAAAATTGCATATCTAAGTATCAATATGAACCATATTGGTAATTTGTTATTTGTTCAGCAGTTATGAGCCTCAGCTTGTAACAATAATAGATCTTGTTTAACCGAAATCAATTTAATTAATTGAGGCAATTTAAAATATTGTTCATTTAGAAATTTGGTTTCGACTCTACAGCTGGAAATTAAATATTAAAAAATATATATTTCGAGAACCTCTAATAATTAATAAATACCCTCAGTATATGGACTGGTTAAGCCTTCTATAGAGTACTTTTCTCCATATGGTGTGTGGTCAACACAACGAGTTGCCGTCATTCTAATTTCTATGACTAATCGTAGATATCTACTTAACCTCACGATGCTGGAACAACACAAACACTTTTTCAGCCTTTACAGAGAACGAACCCGGAATCTCTTGCACACAAGCCGAGAGCGCTAGACAACCAGGGTATTTTTGTGAAGCATTAATTACTAATAAGTTGTATATTTAAAAAGTATTTAAAATATTATTTCCTATCTCGTGTACGAAACCATAAGCATACAACAAACAAAAGAACAGTATGGAGATTGGAGGAGGGTACCCCTCCATCACGCTTGACAAGCCGAAGGGTGTGAAAAAGAAGGTTAGGTTAAATGAGGAAGGCGAGTACGTAAGGTTAGGTTTAACAAGTAAGGCAGAATAGATGGAAAATATTCAGTGGGGACACTCGTTTACACGTACGGATTTGTTCTTTTATGTGTTGTAGACAGAATGTAATTGAAGAAATACTGACAATATTATATATCGGTAGAAGTGAAAACAGGATAGTGTCAAATGTTTGTTCAGCCCTCAAAATGTGATGGGCATTTTTTTCATGGAATTTTACAAACTTAGGCGAATGGAAATTATGTAACTCGATGTTGAGTTTTTCGCGGATATATACGTTTTGATTTCTCCTATTTCTAAAAAAAACTTTTTCGAATGTTGTCTGTCTGACGTCTGTTTAGTAATTGACAGCACAAACAAGAAAACAGTTATTAAAGAAATGTTTATGTGGACATTTTCTTAACACAAACGAAACTTTTATTTACAATTTTCTCAAAATCGGGTGCCATCTTGAATCCCCCCCATATTGGATTTGAGACATTGTTTAAACGGAAACATGGTATTTTGATACATGATTTAACACCGATTTTCAACCTTGACCTCAGTGTCACAAATATTTATTTTTGATATCTCCTACCTATCTCTAGTTATTCACGATAATCATAAGAAATGTGAGAAATTATATTTTTTTCAAATACTGCAAATTTAATGTTTTAATTATGGGAGACTAATGTTACTGTACTAGACTTAGATTTTCACCTAATAGTAAAGCTCATA